>JARFIY010000196.1:4939506-7409259 GCA_036346155.1 Sinelater perroti
AATTCTTGGAAAAGCTGTGGAAAATGTACGAAAAGAGAAAAATTTGAATTCATTCTACTGCAAATTAATGCGACTTTTGAGTGGTGTACCTTAGTAAAAACAATTTAAAAATTTGGCAAATTCTTGAAAAAGTCCACAAAAACGGCGTAGCCTTCGAAGTTGAATCAACCGTGAGACAAACTGAGGTCATTTTGCGATATGAATTCTTATTTTGAGAAAACCTTTGTCGCAGCGTGCAATAGAAAATCGTGCGATAAGATAAGAAAGTCCCATGAGTGAGTAACAAGACAATTTTTAATTGACCTGGTATTATCTTACAAGTATGATGATAGGTGAAGCCAGCGTGGTCCCGTGGTTGAGGGGCGGGCTGCGATGCTGACGGACCCGGGTTTAATTCCCGGTGCTCTCTGATGCCTGGCGGGTGGCCTACTCAGTCACTAAAAATAATTGAGTACCTGCGATTCATTCGAACAAGGGGTAATAATGGCGGTCGTCTTAGGCGCGGTGCTTACCATATCGCCCCGCATCAGAGATGGTGCGCGATGACCGGGCAGAGAGAGCGAACGTATGAGAGCCTTAACCTCTCAGTTCGCAGGCCGTGCTCCCACGCGGGGCGTAGAGCCTTGCCATTATTATTATTATGATGATAGGTGGGTTATAATTAATACTTATCCTCAAGGTCTTTTTAGTAGATCATGAAAGAGGTAGAACATCTGGTGTGTTTTAGTGAACGGATATTTGTCTGTTGGAGCAAATCCTTTAACTTATTGGAAATTATGAATACATAAACCAGTATCATGTATATTGAGGTCGACACCTTCCTCTGTATTTTCACCTTGTTTTTACGTCACAATTATACAAGATTTTTTTCCAAATTTGTTGGCACTCGCTTATACCTCAATAGCGTTCCACGTACACCGCATTGCAAATTGCAGTCTTCCTCAGAATAGCTCTCCCAAGTTTTTTAGACTTTGGCCAACCTCGGTTGTTGGTTACGGTTTTGGTGGAAAAAGTCGCTCGCCAGAAATGAAACAATTCCTTAAAGTCAGTCTCTAATGATTGAGGATTTTCTGACTTAGCTGCAGATTGTCGCAGATAATGGTCCAAATGTGGCCATTAATAAACGCTTACCACTCAAGCAGAGGCAGATAATTATTTATATATGGTATCTTATAATCGATGGAACAAACCTTGGCAATGAATGTGCGAGACCCTTTCGGATCTAAAAGGTTCAATGAAAGACTTCTTAAATGTATGATGTTAAACACATTTCAATGCAAGTCATAAACGGTCTTCACAGAATTTGTCTAATTAAATGGCAGACTTGGACAAAACTTCTCCATCTAGAATGATCAAAAATTTTGATTTTGTTAGATTTTCCGTCAAATTGTAGTTTCATCCCTTGCTTGGTGTATGAGTTTGTATGATAGCGCCTGAAAGAGTTGTTGCACTCGAACTTCCAAGAAAGGCGTTTGGCTGAAGACTCCGAAACTGACTTTGTGATCCAACTATAAGAACGTTGTCAACGAATAACAAACTTATGTCTTCTGTTTTAGTCGATTCACTTCACCAAGTTCAGGCTTCTGTTTGCCAAGAAAAGTTTTCTTCCTTTGGCTGGGCGTAATCTGGTATGGCTTCTTAGATCAACTGGATCGCCAGAACAAGATCAGATGGCGACTGAAGTCTTCATCAACCAAACCTACTAGTAGGTCGAACAAGAGCGACGGAGGAAATATACGAAATAGAAAACAAGCGTGGACGAGACGTGTTGGCTAGACTCTCAGAGGCCTTTCTAATTTTTCTAACTCCAAATAGCAAAGCCAGAGAAATTTCCATGTTATAACCAAGCTTAATCCAACCTAGAAATATTAGTAGAGCCTGAATTTGATCTTTTAAGGCATTTTGCTTCAAGAATCTGTAGGATATCGAAGCAAGGCGAAATTGGCCACAGAATTCAACAATCCATTTGATCCTGCTCTTTACATTTGAAATTTCACCCACAAACCCGCCTGTTATCATCTGGTGTGAATTCTAATAGGAAAATCGCTGGGACCAGAGCTCAAGGTCGCTCCTTCTATTTCCTCCTTCGAACTACGATTAAAAATGTACTTTGTACGGCTGAAATTTGAACATCCATTTGATGATCGGAATAGGATGAAAAAACTTATTTACAAACAATAACACAAAAGTTAGCAGTTGGGCGATAATGCTTTCAGTTGCGTTTTGTTAGAGCAAGTTAAATTGGGTTTTGCTTTTAAATAAGTGGTTTGCATTCTACACAGAAACAAGTGGAAAGTAATGAACAAATAGATTGTGGACAAGAAATTGTTTTTTGAACTATGGAACTTGGCTTTTGTGTCAAACAAACCTTGAAAAAAGCTCTTACTAGTTTCCAGGGTTCTCTAACTATAACAACTTGCGTTTTTAACGTTTTTTTGTCGATTGAGTTTTTGTTTTTGTAAGGTGTTGGTGTTCTGGTCTTTAGGGAATGTTAATTTTGGTCTCGGGAAGTACAGTTTCAGTGCGACTTCCTTTTTGATTTCAATCCAAATCAATCGTCTACGGGATTTCAGACGACAAGATTGTCGCTTTTCTCATTTTTCTGTTCTATTAATTTCTGGTTTACAAAGATTTTTCTTCGACGTTTTAGTACTGTTTCTCTCTTGGTATATCAACAGGATAATATTAGCTACCATCCTTTTCTTCTAGGTATTTACATCTACTTATAGCTTCTTATGTGGGGACCAGTTTGTATGCCTTTGGTTTTGGTGGGTTTCTCCGATGCTTTTCTCTCCCGTTATTTATGAAGGTTAAGCTGAAGACCTATTGAGATTTTTTTTACATTGCATCTACTCCTATCAGTCATTTGTGCTTTCCTCCTGAAGACCATAATCTACTATATTGAAGCTTATTACTTATTAAGATAAAGATCATATCATCTTGTTTGTGGTCTGTTGTTAAGACAACTGTTCTAACTAAGTAACTTTGTCCATAGTTACTCATCCAATAATTGTAAAGGTTGGCCAACCAATGCCTCAATTTGCTCCTCACCAGATATTTCACTTATATCCACCTGTGACTAGCAACACTCCAGCTCTAGGTGTATATGTGAACTCAACAGTAGAAGTGGGTTCTTGGGTTCTGAAAAATTTAGGTCCAAAATTCAGATCAACTGATGGTGTTAATAATTTCCTTGCAAATTCAACCTCCTGTTGGAGCCACAATTGAAGTTCTTTGAATCTCCCACATCTTTAAATGTTGACCTTGAGATAGCTTTCCAGTACCATAACCGTTTTGTGCTACTATATCTTAGAAAGTTAGAAGTTTTTTTAATATTAGCCCTCTTAGCTTTCCCCTTTTATACATGGCTGACAAACTTTAAAATTAGGATGAAGTAAATTGCTCCCCCTTCAGATAGGTATGTTTCCTATTTTTAACATTAACTGTAACAAAAGCTTCCCGTACGATGTTCATGCTTTACCACATGTTGATGTACAGTAATTCGTTTTATTACTCCTTGTTGGACTGAGACTCTTAAATAGCAAACAGATTGTGATTTAATCAAAGCTTTATTGCTAAGAAATTTCGTTCAAAAAATATTCTTCCAGGTGGGCACAGCACCTTCTTTGCCCTGCTTAACACCTTCGTGCACGTTATCATGTATTTCTACTACATGATAGCTGCGATGGGTCCCGAATACCAAAAGTACATCTGGTGGAAGAAGTATCTCACTACATTCCAGATGGTATGAATGGGAGAGTTTAAAAATGATGAAGTCACTACCTGCTTCTGTCTGTTACAGGTTCAGTTCGTGCTGATATTCGTGCACCAATTCCAACTACTCTTCACGGAGTGCGACTATCCAAAGTCCTTCATGATCTGGATCGGCCTGCACGGCGTGATGTTCTTATTCCTGTTCTCCGGCTTTTATAAAGTCAAATACACTACCGACAAAAAGGCTGTGAAGAACAACAATAACACCGGCGCCTGCATGGTAAGGTTGAAAGATATGTGCAGTTCTTTTCCAACGAACGTTGTTTGCAGCCCGTCTTGGAGGACGAAAAGATGCTGCCGAACGGCAAGGCAGCCAACGGCAAAGTGGACGTGGTGAACAGTTACCTCGAGAGTGAACTGTCCAGTATTTATAAACCGTGTTATTCGAACGGAATCAACAACGGATTTGTTAGCCAGAACATTCAGAGCAGTTGCAAGAAGATAGACTAGGGAAGGCGGGTCCTTAGCTAATTATCCACGGGTACAAAGGTTTCCTTTCATTTGTTTTCAGTTTTAAATTAGCGGAGTCTGTAAATATTTCGAAAACTTAGCTTCTGAGCTCAGGGCGTTCCGTAATGATTAGATGCTTTCCGAGCAAACCGAGTCCATCTTGCAGCTGGTAAGTGGTGCCAAAAATCAAAAGGCTGCAGACGAGTTACACGTATGTGATTTTTGTGCCTGCAAGGGACCATCTGTGTTTACTCTATGGCAAAGTTAAGCTTTCGGTTATGAACCTACCACGAGTGCCTAAGCAACGTGTTTGCTTCTAGCTAGTGAAATATTGCAACTTTTGCAGTTTTTTACTTTTGTAAAGTATTGTATTGTCTTTGTTACGGTAAGCTTTAGATGAACAGGTGGAAAATCTTAGCGAGTATGTATATAGATACCCATTAAAACTCTGGTTGGTATATTTATTATATTTGTTTATAGTGTTGTAAGTTAAACTAGTACTTACTTTGAATTGCTTTCATCATTTTTCTGTACTGATGTATTTTTGGTCTGGACTCATTGTTGTTACACGATCCTGTATATAAAGATAGGTGGACAAGAGTTAATGGCTTCGTAGCTCTCTACATAATCAACTCCAGCATTTCGGATTCTTTGCGCTTCTCGCAACGACTAGGCAGTTTTAAGGCAATTCCTGTGAAGATTTGATACCGTTTGATTCGCTAATTGTACATAACAAACACGAGCATATTTTTTTGAGGTGATCAATCGAACAACCGTCGCATTTAAGAGCTCTGTTTGTCGTTTAAATGTAAATATTTATTGCGTGCAAACATGTTGTGCAGATGGAGTTGTATATTATTTTTTGTAAATAAATGTGAAAGCAAAATTAGCACTTGTTTTGATTGTGCTAAAAGGTTTCTTTCAGCAATCTCATAAATTTACAGATCGGAAGTGTGACTAGCTGTTGACAAAAAAAGATTATGTAAGTCCAATAGTCCTCACTGGGACTATTAGACTCGGGTTCTATCCCAGACCGAGATGTCTGGCACGTGGGTACACAGTCACTGAAAATAATCGAGTACCTGCCTTCACTTAGAACAAGGAGTAATAATGCGGTCATTTAAGATGCAGTGCTTGCTACAACGCCTCATATCAGAGATGGTGTGTGACGACCGGGCAGAGAAGGCGGCGAAGATATGCTTTGACCTAGTTTACAGGCCATGCTCTCTTGTGAAACGTTAGAACCTCGCTATTATTATTATATAATGTCCAACACTATCAGACCCTTTAATTAATGGATATCACTTATAACATCAGCCTTATGGATCTATATATAAGAGGATCCAAGTATCTTGATCTTCTAATGGTTTTCAGAGTATTAGATCTGAATTAGTATAGTGTAACTACCCTGTACATGCTAATATCATCGCACATTCATACAATTAGCTATACATGTCGAGTTCAAGACCCTTTCATAAGGTTAGAGTTTTATGGATAATCCCACTCAAATAACATTAAATACACTGTTAAAACCAAGTATTCTGATGTTACGAAAGGTGCTGAATTAAAATTTTCAGCACGACAGTACAAGCTGATCAATTTCTCAGCAATAAAAAAAACATGTAACAGATGAAGTTTAAACAGTAGAAGAATGCTACTAGCACAATAGTGTCATTACCTTCATCAGCAAAGAAGGCACAAACAACTCCCGCTCTTTATCTCAATATAAGCTGACCAAACTTCTAAAAAGGTGTTCAACCTCTGCTCAATTATTAACGTGGTGAGACAGACACAAGAAAATAGCGATTTGTCCACGACTTATAAAATACTACACTATACAGTAGATTGTACAGTACAGTACTGAGTGCAAGAGATGAAGTACAAAAGGTCAAACTTTCTCAAATAGAAGACAGCTCGCCCAGCTCAATCTTGCCACTGTGTTCTTTTATTTGAAAACTCTCTAGATTATCAAATAAGCCAGACAACAACCTGCAAGAACCCATCCAAGGTAAAAACTCCTTTTGGTCTAAGGGTTGATCAGCTTTTTCAGCAGCAAAACGAAAGCCTCATCTCCTCAGCCCTCCATTATTCAGGTTTGAATTTAGCACCTATAATCCATCAGTACATTAGGAAATTTATCTAACTAATCATATTCTGAAAAACAACTAAAAAAAACTGGCAAAATTAATTTATCAGTCCAATTGGAGCGCTATCCTACTAGAGAAAAGATCCTACCTAACTGACCATCTACTTCATAAGCGAATTTCTGGCAACTGTCTTGAAGTCCTGCTTCTAACAAGTATTTACACGTCACATTCGAGAACTTTGCTATAGTGTTACGGGGGAAGTAAACACTATGCTTTCCTCCTGGAATACTATAGAGACAAACGCCACTGGTTTGATGCTGAATGAAAAAATGAACTCTATGATTGTCTGGCACTTGACCAACCTCCTTCCCTATCCACTTATAAATCACCATGTAACCAAAAGTGTCAGTGAGCTTAACAGACATCCTTTCCTAGCCCTCAGTCTCACAATCGGATTTCAATGTCCACCTGAGAAATGTCAATAGATCCATCGTCATCACTTGCATTGCAATTGGAAGAGACCTTGAAAAACAGTTCAATGTAAAGAACGAAAACAAGATGTTTGACATAACTGATAATTAGTTTAAGAGGGGAAAGCAACTACGCACACTAAACTCATCTGTGCAGTCTGACGTAAATAAACTCCAGGTGTTTCACAATTCCTGAGAATAATTTTTAGATCTCTATGATTCTTCCAATACATGATCTTCCACTATGATGTTGACTTCCAGGAGTTGAACTTCTAAAGTACTCTACAACTGTCTAACACTGATCATAGAGACTTTATAGCTATAAGATAGATAGTCGTCCAAATATTTCGTTTACCATTCAACAGGAAAATGGTATGAAAAACACATCATCAGCACCAACTTACCATAGAAGAAAGAGGTAAAAAGGCTCCCTGTTCATGCTAAAAAATTCTCCTTTATACTTTGCAATATGAGGAATTGAGTATTTTTAGTAGATTTAGACTTGCTACCTCCCCCTCGCCTTTGTTTTTACTGCATCTTCTCTCACTTCAAAAGTCATTTTGCTGTGCTAATATCTATCTCTCATGTTTTTGATGTAATTATTTTTTTCATTTTGATACCTTTTTGCATTACTGCAGATATAGATGGTTCAACTATTGGAGCACTTCCATTTTAGCTTCTGTTCTTCTCACATCATGTCACATATTAAATAAATGTGAAGGTTCTCTTGGTTAGTATTTTGAAACTTTCCTGGGTTGCCAGGTCATCTTTGAAGCTTAAAGCTCTTATTGTTTTGTTATCGGTGCAGCGAATATCTTCAGGACAACATCCTAAAATTAAATTAAATGGTGGGGATGGTGATGGGCATTTGACTTGTTCCTTGAACGGTGTCGACGCCATCAGATGGTTTGGCTTTTTTGCTGAAGAGCATCCAATTTTTCAGCCTTGTGAGAACAACAAATCAAAATCCAGGTAGGAGAAACCGTCGAACTTTAAATTACTTTCATAATTGTGAATCTTCATAGTCTTCCACACAACCTCGAATTCGAATTCTCCAAGCTGAACCCCTTCTACACCCTATACTTCCTGTTTTTCTGCAGTTTCCTCTAATCTCTTGGTCAACGTGATGGGACACAAACAGTTTTTATTTTTAATACAAAAAAATCAAAGCAGGCTGGCCAAAAAATAAAAACCACAAAATGACAACGTCAACGATAAGCCATTTTATGTCCATTATATCGTCAATGGAACCCATTCCCTTATGCCTGCAGAAATATTTGGGGAAACCAGGTAAAGAGGCGACTTTTTGCGAAGTCTTTTGTCATCCACGGGGTTTCAGATCCTCGAGTAAAGGACTGGACGTTCTTGAACTCCCCCCTGAATCTGATCGCGATTTACTCGGCGTACGTCTTGGTGATTGTGTGTGGAAAAAGAATGCTCCGGAACCGGAAGCCACTTAACTTACGAGGCGTCCTGGTGGCATACAATGGCTTCCAAGTGGTATTTTCTGCTTACATTTGCAAGGAGATATTTGCTTCGGCCTACCTTGCTGGATATAAGGTGCCGTGTGCACGTTTGGACATTGGTATGAACGCAGTGGCCTTGAGGGTAAGCAAAGTAGCTGTCGAGAGCGCAACAGTAATGAAGGTCAAATTTAGATGGTGTCTGCTTTCTGGTATTTCTACTTGTCGAAGGTGATAGATTTGGCTGACACAGTAAGTACCATAAAAATTCAATTTCTTTCCAACATGTCTATCACTTCTTTATTTGATGATAATCTATGTCGAGTGATAAAATTAATTTAGTTTCTTGATATCGTCTTCCTTATGATCATTTTGTTGGCTGATTAATATCATATCATAGCAGAAAAAACAGTTTGGACTAGTTACAGAATAAGGGTGTCAATTTAAAGAAAAGACAATAAAATTAAAAGATCTCATCAAACACTGCAAGACACTATGTGTCACAGTTAAATGAATTTAGCATCCCATATATCCAGTTTGTCGGAACATTAGCAACTCGATGTGAAAGAAGAAAGCTATCGGCCTCTTTAAATGTTTCACCTCATGGTACGGAGCATTGTTTACGGACTACAGAACTAATTTTTTTTATAAAATCCAAATATACAAATGGAATGAACCAACATGCACCTCAGCTGAATATGTAGTCTAGTGTTCCCAAGAAAAATGGACAACAGTTTTGATTCTAAAACTATCCTGATCAAAATAATTAATCCCCTCCACGCCTGACTGAAAACGTGATATAGGGCCTCAAAACGACTCAAGTATCAACAAAAGCAGAACATTTTTTTGACGGAACCACCATACACGAACTGTAAGTGTAAGGTTAACCATCAACCCTTTAAGTGGATCAAATAGTGATAACCTAAGGGGTAAAATAGGAAGGTTACCAAGGATAAGCCAGCATCTTAAACTTAAGCTTTCAGCAATAAATCGAGTATCACACAGCAGAAAACATCAAGGTGACTAATGACGTCCGCAATAAGGCAAATAATAGTTTTTTCTCCTACAGCTGTAAATGATACGTCAAAAACGTGGTCAAAGAAGTCAAAAACAGCCAACATAATGTTAGATAAATTTTCCTATGTTTAATTTTTTTCTTAGTGGACTACCATAGATGATTCTATCTGCAATGACATTACCTTACTTTCATTAATGTGATTCAAATTTTGTTGGTACATGTCAAATGACATTTTTAGTTGTTTGTCATGGCGTCTAGCACTTGTGTTGTCATTAATTATGAACATAAAAAACATCCAGCTCCTTTATCACAAACCATGCCCATATTCATAATCATAAGGAAACTCGTCAACAAAGCAAGAAAATTATGGAAAATAAGACAAGAATAAGCAGGCAATCATTATGGTTTTGATACAAGTAGGAAATTAAAACAGAAAACCCAGTAAATAAAGAGAGAAAACTGAAAGCCTCCTTTGTATACAGGTCTTCTTTGTACTGCGGAAAAAGAACTCGCAACTAACCTTCTTGCATATGTACCACCACACCTCCATGATCTTCAATTGGTACATCGGAGTGCTGTATACACCAGGAGGGCAAGGTAACCACCAAAGCCATTTCCCACTTCCCCATAACCAAAACCAATTTTTCAGCCTTCTTCAGTGCCGGCATAAACTCGCTGATCCACGTTATCATGTACACCTACTACATGCTGGCCGCAATGGGGCCCCACATGCAAAAATACTTGTGGTGGAAAAAATACCTCACCCAACTCCAGCTGGTACGTGACACAAATAATCGACATTTCTCCACCGTGTAATTGTTCACAGATACAGTTCGTCGTGATCATAGCTCATATGCTGATAGGATACGTGAAAGGTTGCACGGAACCGTTTTGGCTCATATGCTTCACAGTGGCATATCTATGGACGCTAGTTTTCTTGTTCATGAACTTCTACGTTCACAGCTATAAGCCTAAACTAGATTAATAAAACAATGTTTTTTCCTTTGTCAACCTCTTAATGGAAGTGTAGCAGAAGTAATACAATAAAACTTTAAAATTCCATTAGTCTATCCATGACAGGTTAAGACTTCATTCGAGTGATTGGACTGTTCGGAAACCACATGGTTGCTCCCCACCAGGCAGTTACTCAGCTGCGATCCGCTCTCAATAACGGCCCTGTCGCAAACTATGCAATTCTCCAAAGCCACCCTGCAAGATAGTTCCAGGATTTTATTTGCCAGACGCGTCGTTGCACCCTTACTTCTCTTTGATGGTGACGTTATCCATGACAATGGAGTTGAACACTCTGGAGAAGTTCTGCACCTTGCAGCTCGCGCCAATTACGCTGTTCTTGAATGAGGTCTTCTCGTTCAGCTCGGCCAACTCCCAGATAATGCATTTGTCGTCTACTTGATTGGAGTTGATTTTGGCCGCGGGGTCTATTCGCACGAAGTCCTGGCCGCCTGTTATTTTCTCCCACTTGTCTGCTATCTGGAAGCAAACTTGGCTATCATAACTATGAAGAAGGTGTAGGTTTTTTATTACTAATGTGACAAAAACTGACATGAAATCATACTACCAGTAAGTTACGAGTAATGTAATGAGTTGTTCTTCCCTAAATGTGTCTCTGTTTAGAACACCTTTTGCAGTTGACATCAATGATATCTCTCATGTGCATTATTATGAGGTACACTTTGATATTTCATCTCATATATCTTGGTTCACACAGCACCATTCGCCGATATTAAAATTGTGTCAAGTACAGAAATACCCCTTTCTACTCAACAATACTCTCCTGGTCCTACCACAGTAAGTCTCTTTTATATTTGATCAAGGGGCAGGCACTATTTAACAGCAATAGTGCCAATAACTTCATGAAAACCTCGAATCTACTTTATAACCAGAAAAGTTATGCGATTTATTTAATATATATTATAGTAATAATTGGAACCAATCAAATCATAATTTAAAGAAACCAAATCTAACGCTACTCAATAAACGAATAATCTAAAGAAATATTCCTAAAAGTGAAAAGAGTGCACAAGGCAGTTTAAAACCAATAAAAAAATGGGGATTAATGCTATATATTTTAAAGTAAATTTTTACAGTTTCAATACAACTCGCTCCGTAATTACTTTTGGTAACCAAGACCAAGGATGCCTAAAGATAAATTACAAAGTCCCTACGGTTCAAGGTCCAGAAAACAGCGCTGAGTACTGTTGGTGTTTGTGCTAGCCATTCTCCAAGATTTGCTTTTTACTACGGTGATCTCATTTCACAACTCTCAACTGTAAGGGTTTCAATCCTTAAACTTAAAAAGTTTACTTTATTACACTCCGATGAGAAAGGCCCTCAAAAGCGTTCTTCCTTCAACAATTTATAACGCAAACGAAACTAACTCCCATTTGGATCTAAGACCGAAGGTCACAGAGAACAGTAGATAAAGTTTCCACCCCACCAAAGCCATTTCTTCCAACGTATTTACGATGAAGTCCACTTCAAAGGCAAAACAAGTGACTTTGTAGATGTATTCTATATTTAGAGAGAAAGATCAATAATGAGCAGAGATGCTAAGAAAATTTTGATGTTAAACTTGGAGGGATTATTGACAGAAATCTGAGCAAAGTTAAAGTCTCTACAAACATGTGTAGGAGTGCAAGGGGGCAGGTGGATGGATAAGACTAGTGGGCCTGAACAAAATTGGACAACAAAAGTTTGATAGAGGAAGAAACTTTGCAGGACTTCTGTTTATCACCTTCAGAGTCTATTGTTGTTATAGAGTAAAGTGGTTTGTAAAAATGGGTATTGATGATATTGAGAATTGTTGGGCTAGTATCTGTATAAGGAAGTTAAGTATGATTTCCTCAAAACTGACACTACAGAATTAGAAGAGTCGGGTGCTGGCTGTTCTCAAACAATATATTTCGAGCAGTTAAGATTGGATTCATGGGAAGAGTGGTGTACAAAGTTTAAGAAGCCGAAAGCAAAAACTAATGTTGCTAGACTGACCATGCTCATACTAGAGTGTAAATGGAGGATGCTAAAAGTCATATCCGGCAGATGCCTGTCGGACTGGTCCATCTGCATAGAAGTTAGCGGCTAAAAGAAGTGTAAACTGAAGTCAGTTCCATTAACAAACAATAGGTAGCATGTAAATGCATTCAACTCAAGAACAAAGTGGCTCATAGAAACGGAACATTGTGGAGCTGAAGTCTGAAGAGAAAAAATATTTTTTCACACATTCAATAAGTGTAGAGGATTCCATTCAAAATATTTCTTTCTCGAGAACATCACAATGATTGTCAGTCAGTTCCACAATACTCTGCAGTCTTTCACAAGAAGAGATGGGATAATTTCATCTGAGTTCACAAAAGGGTTGCACTGTAGTAGAATCAATGAAGAAAGTGGAATAAATTCTTCTGAAAACTTAGGCTTTTCTTTCTCTTTCGATTCCATGTAGAAAGACTGAAAAATCCTGATCTCGTTTTGGATCCCTCCTCAAAGACATTTTCAAAGCCTTAATGTAGTTAAAACTTTGGAGACTTTCTCTTGTTTCAGATTATTGGCTCTAGTTCTCCAGCTATAACAAGTATTCAATAGCAGAATGCAATTGGGACATTCTCAACTTACTTGTAGATTCCTTTGCTATTAAATCAATAAAAAATGTCGACAAGTTAAACTAAATACCCAAAATAAATTACAAAATTCTCACCTTAGCGTTCGCAATACAATAAGCCGGGAGAGTGTTCACGCGGATGCCAAAAGCATCCGGCTTGGCTATGTGAGCAAAACACCGAATTACGTCCCCGTGGTAGCTGGAATTCAAGTCACCATAATGGTCGTTGAACGTGGATGCCTCTCTGACCAAAGCATCATATTCAGACTCTTTGGCATAGTGAAATATATTCTTGCTGTCACTTATGTGGACCATTGAAATGTTCTGCTCGCTATCTTTAGGCGGCCTCAACAGCTGCTTCCGTATGATGTGCGGCAGGAGCTCGCCTTTTATGGTTGAAATATTAGTTTCCAGGGTCAAGTACTTGGCCACCCAGTTTTTCAACACATACACATGGGAGTCTATCAGATTACTGTACATCGTTATGTTTGCATGTTTCCGAATCAGCGATCTCGGCAGCGTTACGTTGCCTTCAAAATCGCTCGCAGAAGCCAAGAATACCAACCGGTTAGTGCGGGTGTCAACCCCTATAAGGTCACGCTCTAAAACAAAAATCGATAAAGCTTCCACAGTATTGGGATTTGAAAATTACTACCAGGTTTGTGTTTAGTCTTCGGCCCTGGCACATGGATTGACCCGGTAACTGGCGGATTAAACAGAAGTGCGCTCAGGGAAGCGTTATGTCTCCTAAAGACATTCAAAACCTCCCTTAAATCCACATCAGTTACAAGATCGCAGGGCAAAACCAGCACATCTGACTTCAATTTATCCTGTATGAACCTCAGCGAGTCGGCTGTGCCCGATTCTTCATCCGCAACGCAACAGTAGTCGATCTTAACACTTAAGCCCATCTTGTCAATTGCGGTCTGCACCTCCGCTTTGTGGTTTTCCAGTACTATCAAAATAGCATCTGCAACGGTTCTAATGCAGCAACTTCCATCTGCTTCATCTTTACCACTTACCGGCAAACCCTATTTGCTGCAGCTTGTGCAGTACATACCAAATCAGCGGTTTACTGCCGATAGGAAGGAGGCATCTGGCCTTCCCTGCCGTGATCTCAGGCATGCGGGAGCCCTTTCCCGCAGCTAGAATTACGGCTTGAAATTCTTGCAGCAGCATCCTTGATGCCTAATTAGTAAATTCCTGATTAAAACATTTTTTTAAACAGCTCAGTTTTAAATCATACTTCGCAACAATTTGTAAAGTAAAACCACAATATACTATGTACTGTGGTAAAAATTATAGGTTATACTTCATGAAATGAACAGGTTAACCAACCGCGAACACAAAGAAATATCGTTATAGGTCTTATTACAAGTGTAATACCAAACTAAAAAATTTAAAAGTTCCTGCTCGCTAATTTACCAATATAACCTAAACGTGTGATTGTTTACAGCGGAGATTTTTGCCTCACAATCCACTTAAACCGCACGGTAAGTCTTGGCGCTGTAGACTTTGTTAGTCGTAAACACGCTCTTTATTGCACAGCAATGGGAAGGCGCAAATCAAAGAGGAAGCCGCCGCCCAAGCGGAAAAACATCGAGCCTCTGGACCAGCAGTTCAACTGCCCTTTCTGCAATCACGAGAAGTCGTGCGAGGTTAAGATGTAAGCGTTTGGCGTACTGTTTGCAAGGGAGAATTATACGTTTCCCTTTCAGGGACAAGGGGCGGAACACGGCTCGGATAACGTGCCGTGTGTGTCTAGAGGACTTTCAGACCACCATTAATTTCCTATCTGAACCCGTTGACGTGTATAATGACTGGATAGATGCTTGTGAATCAGCTAATTAGACCTTCAGTTTGTCCACCAGTGCAGTTTTAATAAGGGTGTAAAATTTTATAGTTTAATAATCAACATGTAAGTTTTAGATAATATGTTTACTTTAATGAATAAATAATTAAGGGATGGGAAAGTCACCGTACTAATAATTGACTGGGAAATCGGATCATGTAACTGCCTACCGGTAGCTTTGTGTACAGAGAGTTGACTCGAGAAATGTTATTGTACATTATGATATTTGGTCTAGCAACGTTTTCAAATCTATCAACCGAAATCAGTGCTAAATTAATATGTAAGATATTGCGTAAATAAATCATTTGAACGAACTAGCATATTGCAAATGGAGAAACAAATTTTGCACGTTGCTGCATGCATTTTTCTTCTTTAAATTGTACATGTTAGGCAATGCAAAGTTTGTAATACAGCTAGTCACTGACGGTTAATTAAAATGTAGTTGCACATGTTTAAAATAATATCTCTACCAATAAAATTTTTCGATCCTTGAAAGCAATTTTGTCCTCGCAGGTGAGAAAAACCTTACAAAGAATAATTTTGACCAAAATACCTGGCTAATCTGATAGTGCGGGGTTCAAAAAATATACCTATTATTATTTTACTTAACTCAATTGTAACTTTAATAAAATCAGTCTTTTACTAGGGTTTTGTGTATCTTTTTTTTTTGGAAAATATGTTTTTGCCAATCTTTCAATTCTAATTAAACAAGGGGATTGCTCCACCAAGAGAGGCACTGATGTTCAAGTGCTAAAAGTGGCCCATATAAAGTATGCTCGGATCAAATATTTCCTCCTAAGGCATTTGAAAATGTTACATCAGCACACAACAATTTTTGCATGTGTATACATCGGGATTAGGCTGCTATTAGCATCCACATATACTTACTAGGTCCATTTTAAACTCACAAACTATATGTGGGTGTCTTCCCCAATTCTGGTGCTTTGGAGAGAGTCAGATCATATGATCAAAACCATGCATGCAGGGCTGCACGGCTCATCTATTATTTTAATCTGATATAAACGCTTTTCTCAAGTCTGTAAGTTGCATAAATTGACAATTTGAGCATCTATTCTATACTCCGTTCACATTAACCAGTAAATCTACCAATTACTTGTAGTAGTTGCAGGATATGTACTGAGAATTGCTACACAGTAGCAGTCCTCCCGGACCTTTCAATTACTTTATTTTTATTACCGGTTGTGATGTGAGTCATTGATAATCTCCACACATGTATAAAGTAGACTTGCATACAATACTCAAAAAGTACCAAAATTTATATTATAATTTCATGTAACAAAAAACTCGGACTTTTATCTTAAGTTTTTTTGAATTTCAATTACATGAATGAATAAAAATAATTTGTTTATGTATCATTATTAATGTTGATTGTATTTAATAAATGTATCTGATATATTGTTAAAAGCTAATCTTAATTATATTTTAATAATAAATTAAATATATGCTAGAAATAAAGATACCTGTAATACTTTAAATGTCATATTACAGGAATCTAAAACATTGTAAATAGTTAACCAAAATGTTCATAGATAGCAGAGAGACATTTATTGTTTTACGATATATAAATTTACAAGGGTAAAATTATTTATATTAATTTATTGTAAATTTATATTGAAACCGTTTTTTAGACTTGAATGTATTTATTTTAGTAAGACTCGAATAGACGGCAACTCAAAGCTGACCTTGTAATTTATTTGTAAAAACAATAGCATTGACTAGATTTTTGCAATAATTATATTTACGTTTAGCATAAGAAATTTATTGTTATAGTACCATCTGTATTACAATAGCTGCAATGTAAATTTTTATATTTTAAAATCCTATACAGCAAAAAACTTATCAACATGTTAACGTTAATTGTGAAATAAAGTGCGTTATTTTTCAATTTTGTTTTATTATAACAATCTCCGAATACGTTGTGCTACATACAGTTAAACAAATATTTTTAATTATAAATTATTTGGTTTTAATAATTATATTATTAATCTCAGAAAAAATTATTAATTTTTATAATAAATCTGTATTAATCAAAATAAATAATGAATAAAAAATCCTGTAGATGGCAGCACAAAGAAGCTCTTAAGGTAAGAATACAAAAACAATAAACTAAATTGTATTTGTGCCATACGAATGTTGTTTATATTACCATTATCTTAAACGTATTGAAATTTAAATACTATGTTTATAAAAAATACAAAAAAAATATTGTTGCCGCGCCATCTGAACTACAATAGCATAACTAAGGTAAGAAAAATTAATTTTGAATATTTAAAAATCCTTTTACACTTATAAAATTAATTAATGTTGATTATCTAATAAAATATGCAATTTTTTAAATTGAAGGTCTAAAAATAATATGTACTACAGATATTCAAATACGAAATCTTCACGAATGATAAAATGTAGCTGATAGATTTCTGTAATTATAATTAATTTGTGTTAAATATAACAAACAAATAAACATGATGATTAAATTACTGCATAATAATTATTTGCAATTATAAATTTGTTTAAAAAATTACATACAATGTAGTTCATTAATATAGGCACAATGTGGGTATTAAAAATAATGAATAATTACCACAGTATTCTAGATTATTTATTAATAATAAAAATATTTTGCGAATTTCTGTTAATTTAAAATAACTAATATTTTGGTATAACTTTAATGATTTTTAATTAAATTGGGTTGGTGTATTAAAATGGCTATGTATTTAATTTGTTTAAAATTATTTATAAAATGTTAAAACTTATAATAAATTATTAATATTCATTATAAAGTATTTTTTATTATTAATGTAATTATTTTTACGAATAGGTTCATGATATGACAATAAAATTGTATGTGACAGTTTGGTGTGGTGGTTGCATTAATTGCTTCCAGCTCGGATTTCTACCGTTCAATTCCCCGTGCCAGTATTACAGTTTTTCTGGTACAAAACAATTTAATTGTTTATAGTAATAGTTCAATGTTAATAACACAAAAAAATTATTAAAATTTGACTTTTTATCATAGATAACACAAAAGGCTTAAAAGATCCCCCTACCCTATATAATACGACTGTTAAAATTATGACAAGCTGCAGCAAAATAGGAAAACCCGCTCAAATATTTGAAATTCCCGCCAAAATGGAAACGGAAAATCTCCTCGCGCTCCTGTGATCCTGATACAAATAGTGCCCTAACGCAGTTTTGAAGCAAACTTGCGCCGATTTCGGCCAAAAGTGCAGTTTCGTATCAGGATCACAGAAGCGCGAGGAGGTCTTTCATCAGGCGCTGCGAAAAATCCGAGCTCTCATCTGTAAATTTTGAATTTTGCGCCGCTCCTCATAACGATCTCCTCGCGCTTCTGTGATCCTGGTAGAAATCCCGGCCAAATTCGCTAGCAAATTTTGGACGTACATAAGGGCGATTTTCGCTACAACGCCATCTCCTCTCGCTGCTGCGATCCTGGTAGAAATCTCGTTCGAATGCGCTAGCAAATTTTGGTTGTGCATAAGGACGATTTTCGCGCAAAAGTGAAGATTCGTATCAGGATCGCAGGAGCGCGAAGAGATGGCGTTATAGCCAAAATCGCCCTTATGTACGTCCAAAATTTGCTAGCGAATTTGGCCGGGATTTCTATCAGGATCACAGGAGCGCGAAGAGATGGCGTTATAGCGAAAATCGCCCTTATGTACGTCCAAAATTTGCTAGCGAATTTGGCCGGGATTTCTATCAGGATCACAGAAGCGTGAGGAGATGGCATTATTAGGCGGATCTGCATTTTTTGATAAAAATGAAAATTCGAATTATTTTTATTATTATTGAATTATAGGAATAATTCATTGTTTCTAATTATGTGGTATATTAGTTGTGTGTGTAAATTAGTTGATAAGCTGTTAATAATTTTTATGCCTTTATTGTAATTTATAAATTTGGAAATTTTATAATTTAACTTGCAGCGCCATCTATTGCATATCTTGTAAACTAATATATTTTTTTATATTCTGTATTGTATAATTTAAATATTTTTTAATTTTGTTATTATTATTTTATTTGTAATTTTAAAAGATTTTGAAAAAGCTGAGTTGGAGATGTGGGGAATCGAACGTACGTCTTGTGCATTGGCAAGCAAGCTCCCATCGCATTGAGCTAAACTGCTGCCTTTAAATAGACTATAAAATTAGAGAAATATATATATAAGATTTCATGGTAATAATTAAGTTCATTTCCAAGTTTTTCCATAATCTTTTTTTAATTTAATCTGCTAAAGTGATTTATTCATATCTGTTCTATATTAAGTTTCTTTGAGATAACAACAGAATTTTTATTTTATACTAGAAAAAAAACAAGAGCGGTTACAAACAGCATTTTATTTGGTAATTCTTTCATTTGTACTACAATTATTTATACACAAAAAATAAACACAAAACGTAAGGGATAAATTCTTATTAAGTACATCATTTGAGATCGCAATCAATTTTCCTTACACGTAATACAAATCTACATAAATAATTGCGTATTATTGAAGATCTAACATTGAAAAACTTCCTAAGAGTACTTGATTTGTGGAAGCAAGCCTCCAGGTCACTTAATAAGAGTATGGCACAAATGATTGGTGAGAAATTAAATAAGTTATCACATACAGAAACTTAAGAACTGATTTTTTAGAATCTGAACAAGCTATGGAGTTCAAAAACTAAAAAATCGAAGATATCAATACCTAACTTTACATTAAACTTTGGCTTAAGTTTATTTTAACATGTTATTCTCTACATGTTTGTTCACAAGAGTCTTCAGACACTACAAACAGGTCATGTTATCCTTTGTTCGTAACTATAATCTATATAGAAGTTCACTCTGTTGTCGGCTGACTTCACTATCTTCAACGCTGGTCTTCTCCTTGATTCTGGATGGAATGTAGTAGGTCGGGTTGAGATTAGCTGGACTCGCTTCTCGTGTCCGTCCCCGAGGCTGCCTCACCGTTGTGCTTCCTGTCGGAGTCTACGTCAATGATGAAGATGGCGTCTTCAGCCAAGCGCGGGCTGAATATGTGCGGAGACTTCATGCACATGTAGCTAGAGGTGTTCGTGGGGTTTGGACTCCACGTAGTCGGTGAGGAGTGTTGCTTGAAGTCGAGCGGGCTCAGCATCGCCAAGTAGTCACTGTAGCCCTCTTCCGAGCGCTGGATGTTCGTTACCAGGTAAGGGTCTGTAAAAATAATGTGCTTTAGTAATGAAATTTAAAGTTTCGTTCAAAGTCGTTTCTGGCACACCCCGTATTTTTTCCCGTCACACCCGTAACGAGTTTTTCTAGCAACACTTCAGGCTACCTAGTTTCCGCCGTTCCACGGTCCTAGAATTTTTTTTCGATTTTCAGACGCTATTTTGGCTATGAATTTCGTTTTTAGTGACTGAGTAAGGCAGGATCGAAGCTGGGTTTGTCCCCATCACTGCCAAATGGTTCGATCACTTAGCCGATATTTTTCACCGTTGTACCCCCCCCGGTCGAATCATAAGCTTTTATCGACACTCCTAAAGTATGTTCTTTGATTACTTACAATTTTGCCACTCTCTTCTCCCTCTTTATTGCTAGATGGAACCTAACTCACCTGAACATTTGAGACCATTTGAGCATGCGATCATTGCATAGCCGGCTGTTTCAGCGCAAGCCTGGAAAGCCATGTTTAGAGCCTCACAAGCGTCAAGAAAACCTCAGTTGGAGCCAAAGTACCATCCAAATCCTTCCCTAGATACCAACCATTGAAGTGATGGGATGAAATAACACTATGTTCTAAATAAGTCAAGAAATGACCTTAATGAAAGCTCTTATCAACATTTGACTAATAAAATTGCTGCAGTTATTTATATATATAAGCTTGACACCTTATCAATGTCTTCGATGTAGCCATTATGAAGAACAAACGAATGGAAGACTTAAGACAAACTACGAGAGGGATTTCATGATTCGTATTTTATTATTGATTTGTTTTTTCCATGAACTATAGACAGTTTATTGATCCTCAAGTCTCTGGATCTTGGAAGGGTTTTTGGTTTTCCATTGGATTTTTCAAGGGCAACTTTGGAGAGGTGAAATTTCTGGCAGTCACAACTTGCATGCAAGTGGTTGCATCCTTACTTGTGCTCAGTATTAAGAAGAAAGGGTGAAGGCCGAAAGAAGACTACATTAATGCAAATGAACTAGTCACGATTGCTGTTTCACAAAGTCACATACATAAGAGCAATACTTGGAGTTTGGAGAACTCTAGCATAGCTGTTTTATTTGTTTTATGGCATATGATACTGACAAAGCGGTTGTCTGAAACAAGAACAACTTTTCTACATTAACCATGCCATTTTGGTCACATAAAAAAATGCACAAATTTTGGAATAAAATCGGTGAGCTCCCAAAATCCACTACTGGGCAGAGGTGTCACGCATTTTGGCCTAAAAACTTCGCCAATGAGCTAGGGAAAATTTCTTAACAATTTTTTTGCCATGAAACTGCAGCGATCCCATGCAGCTGCCAATCCACTGAAGTATTGAAATAATCATAGAGACAGAAGAATCTGTTCTGTACAATCTTATGACTGTCTTATTCTGGAGAAAAATTTTTGACTTGTGAAACAAAATGGGGCGAGGAACTTATGGCTTTATTACTTCAATCAATTGTCAATTGTTGTCACTGACACAGAGACTCAAAACAGATTTAAGATCCAAAAGGAAGGAAGTCCAAAGTTAAGCTTTTAATACCATGCTCGTTCGCAGATGATCCAATTCCTTTGAAATTTTTGGTCTTCATTGAAGAGTTGATTGAAGTTATTTTATGATCCAAAGTTAATTTACCAAGATTAAATGCTCCTTTATCAAGTTGTCTCGATTCCCGCCCTTTGTAATGCCTTTTAATCGATTAAACAGTTGGGAGAGGTGATTAACAACAAATCAATCTAAATGATTTCTTGTAAAAAACAGAGTTTATTCCATTTCTATGCTAACGTCATCAAGTTGCCGACAACAATCAGCGTCCGCAGGGGACCGCAATTCGAAAGGAAGTTGCTAAAATCAATGACAAGTTGCACAAGTTGATCACTAGCAATCGAATTACTTATCTAAAGTAACTTTTGTACACCAATTTTTCGTTTTAGAATTCTCAATCCAATGTTGATAGAATGAGATTGTAAACTTTGGTATCAGGCAGTAGTACTGCAGCAGTGTACAATAGTATCTGCTATCTTCTTGTTATCAGTTCAAAATTGTTATACCATAGCACTGTTAACAAAATAAAAACAAATGATGTTCATACAATGGCGAGACTATGCTCTCGCTGCTCAGTCATTAAGTATATGCTTTACATTATCCTGTACACTTTTAAACTATTATCCAATCATAAATGGCACGATTGTGCAAGCGAATGAACACGAAATCACACAACACAGTTCGTTTTTATTGTTTTATTGTAAAATGACAAAGAACAAATCTAAAGTGTATCTGAATCATATGTTTGATATAATATAGTTCAAGTTATCATTATATAATGCAATACCATATAGATCTCTAAGTTAAACAAAGTCACTAGACCTGAACAGAACACAAGACAAAGAAACAGACACACATTGCAATGGAACAATTGAAGTTCGAAGGGCCGTTCTTTAATACTGATCTTGGCACACAATGACCTGAATAAGAACAGAACGAGAACAGACGCGAAAGCAAACGGAGCGGGGCCCTTGGCGCCCAGCGCCCCGGCAAGTTAGTAAACGGCCTACTAGTACAGAAACAAAGAGCTCTGTATACATGTGCGTGCAAAAGATTCCAAATTATGCGATATATTAAAGTTCGGTTTGTGCCCATAGTTCATAGTCAAGCTAAATTACACTAAGTTACCCTAAGAGTTATCTAAATATGTAAATAGTAGAGTATATGTGAATAGAGATAATAATAGTAATAATAATCATATGTTGATATACGCTCTCAATGTAATGATAAATAGACAATTATCCTTGATTTGTATTAGTTGATCCCACGGTCAGGCACCAAGGCCATAGCGTTTGTTCCTTAAATTCGCGTGTGCCATTCCACGCTTGATATCAAACATCACATAACAGACACCACTGTCGTTTCTGCCGCGCAATCGCTGCCGATTGCCGCAAGTGCCTTTGAAACGCACATTGGGTGGAAGTTAAAGTGTAATGCTAAAAATACAAACAAAAAGTTCACAGAAAAATTTAATGCAACATAAATATCAAAATAACCTCGAATACAAGAAAAGAACCTGAGAAGCGCAACCTACAAAAAAAACCGTAACTTCAACTCATACCATCCATTGCAATCATAAGAGTAATGATACACATGCAGCCACTAAAAAAAGGAAGCAACAGCCGATAATGCAACAATAACATAGTCAATGCGATCGCAATAACCGCGCATGAAAGACGTCTTGTGCGTACTTAAAAAACCTGCCGGAAATCATCAAGAAAGTGGACATTCGAACGCATGTTTAGTCGTACACTTACTAAGGTAGATATTGACTTCGAATTTGGCAATGCATGCATGCGATATGTGTCACAGTGAAATTTTGATTCGAATGACAGAACGAAAGAGAATTTAGATCGCACGGTCAGCATGTTGCATTTCAAGTATGATAATGATTGTCAAAGTGTATAATAGTAGTATTATATAGATAGAGATACGCATATACCATATAGTAGTAATAATAATAATGATAATTATGCGGGGACGCAGGCGGGCATGCGCCGCACAAAAGTATCTGAGATTCTGCGGTCAGAACGGCAGGTCGAACGTGTGCACGCCCGCTCCCGCTCTCAATATGAACCGTTCTCAGATCTATGCATGAGAAACATCCATATTTCTAGGGTACAACTACACCCTGTAATACCCTATGCTATCACTGGCTAATTTACCTTCTAAACGCTACTACTAAACTTACAATACTAAGTCCGCGATGACATCATCACTAACAATACTCTACTAGACTATTTCATATCATCCTCGCACGAAACGGCTGGGTTAACGGATGTTAGATGTCCAACGACAGAACCGGTCATCTGATATGAAATACTCCGCGATTGATTTTAATACGTTAATCTATATTTATGTAACATGTAGTAAATATTTTCCTATAAACTTACAAAAAATAACATCGCGGCGAGTTAAATCCAAACATTTCTTCTACCTCTACGACTCGCTTAACATTAAAGCCATTCAATACTGAATTATGAACGCATGTGTAAGCAAGATCTGAGAATACAAACGAGCAAGTAAAGAAAATTCACAGCGGCGACGATATCATTAGTGAGAGAACAAAAAGAAAAAAGAGAAAGAAAACCGAAAACACAACTGCCTTTCTTTTCCCTCTTCTTCTCCGTCCCTGTCATCGGGACGCCCTACGGCTAGCAAACTAAACAGCGACCTTACGTTCTAAACAAAAGAGACAAAACTAACAGTAAAGAAAAGAATACTAAATCATACTGATTTGTCGTACATGTTTTATCCTGCCCGGACAGTCTGTATGTAATAATAAATAAGCGCAGCGTTTGTCAATAATAAACTAGCTACCACTGTTGCCACTGCACCTCAGATTCATACAGTGGCTGGAATGAATACTGCTGTGTGAGTGCGTTTAAAGGTTACATTATATGCTAGATTTGGAGAAAGAGACCCGCAAGTGGTTGGACTCTGACAGCTGATAGTTGTGCATCTTGATCAGAGCTGCGACCGCTTCGTCCATGCTGGGCAGCTGGATTAGAGCCATTTTTCGATCTTTCCTGGAATCAAAATGGAACATGTTACAACTCTTGAAATATTGAAAACTTGTTATAGACAGATTGTTGTGAAAGTAATTTATCATTACAAATTTCCTATTCTTTGACAAACAAAATTTTTGACGGACAGTCAGTAAACAGTGAAGTTAACAAACACCAACAGTTGATGTAAACTTCCTGTTGCTTTTTAGATTTCCCAATACGTGTGACATAACCAACAGTAACTCTTGCATCCCATCTACTGCAGCTGTGAGTTATCACACGTTAGAACCAACTTTGAACATCCAAGTCTTCTCATTCAAAAACTTTCCAGATTGCTGCTGCGGTTTTGAATTCTTAAGAACCATACTATATGTCAAAGATCATAGATGAAGGACACGAAAACGGTAACAGAGGAATGATAGAAAGACCCCTACCATCCATTTAAGAAAATATTATGACATATGTATGCCCGAGAGGCTTTTTTTTTCAATTTTTTCTGTCTGTTAATAATTCCCCTATAATTTATAATACTTTTATTGCTATTTTAAATATCTTGTCGCGGTTTTGAAGGTCGTCTTCCTCTCCAATTTCTCCCTTCTACCTCTTCACCAAGCATTCTTTTGAAGATTGTGCTCTACCCCATTCTTGCAAGCTGACATCTACTATTGTCCCACTGTTCTTAAATTTTCCCCATCTTTAATGACACTTTTCACCATCCAAGTCTTTGAACTTAAGTCACGCTTGGTCCTATGCCTATGGCACCCCCTTATCATTTAATCCTGTTGTGGTTCTTGCACTCTACTTCTTCTTCCATCCCACCACTGCTTGTTAAACCTAGTATCCGAGTATTCGCCTTTTTTGTACTTAATACTATTCTGATGATGTGGAAGTTCAACAAAAGATGATTAAAAATTAATTTGCTGGGTTCTGCACTGAAAATTTTGGTCTAGATGGCGCTTTCACATTAACTAGTATGACAGGATTTTCAAACAGCTGGATACATAAATTAAAAAAGAACCTAATGGAACCAAGTTTATCTAAAAAAATCTTTTTCGTGCATTATCTCAAAGTGGAATCTAGTGTTACCAATTTCCTCTCACATGTGCTCTTTCAAATGGTCAGTGGTGCAATCTACTACAAAACACTTTTTCTTTGAGGCTGCCTCAAAGGAATTAACCAGAAGCAATAAAGTTAGGCGATTGGTATTTACAAAAGTTCTGAGGATCCTTTAATGTGGCTGTACTCATCATCAAATCTTATCCAATTGTTGCCACCTTGCAAATTCTCTTTCAAAAATACAATGCAATACAACTAATGAATCTGAATGTTATTGTTTATCAAATGAGTTTTTTTACTTCTCTCTCGCTCTCTATCTCCTTCTTCCCTCTCATTAATTTTTTACACTTTGTAGGTTGGTGTCAACTTAAAACTGAGCCATTGCAAATGTGTAACAAACGAAATTTTCCAAATGTATGAGATGCAAAGAGTGATGGCAGCATTGCATTAGCAAGAAAGGCGGCACTGGTTCAACCTTAAATGATGCAACCATCTGATAAGAATTTAAGCATCTCCTTATAGGTCCTCCCCACACTCAACCATGCCATTTGATTGCCTTAAAGCAGTTTCATCTTCATTTTTCTGTGGTATTGGTTTGACCTTACCCCAATAAACACACTCTGGCTCTTTTGATTGCACTTCTGCATGATGGCTCAATCTTACCAATGATTCATAGCACGTCTTCCTTCAGCTGAGAACTTATTGGTTTGTTGACAGTGCAGAAACAAGATCAAATTAAAAAAAAACCAAAAAGAGTTAGTTGTCTGGTATCAAATTGTTCAATCTTTGTGACCAATTCTGGGTTACCATCCAATTCAAACTACAAAAATTCCTAGTTACTCCTCTAGTTCAAAATGAGTACCACAGAGTGGCTTCTCTACACATATGCAGATCTTTCATGAGATTCAGTTCTAGGCTACACTTTCACTTCAAAATGTTTTCAAAAGACCAACCAGTGGAGGACGCCTTAATATTACAAGTCCACTATAAAATTTGTAATAATTCTCAGTAATTAAACCTCTTATCTCTTCAATTCCCATAATTCTGATCCGTTAAAACTACTACAATATCTACTAGGATAGTAAAGAATAGAAATCAGACCTAAAAGAAGCTATCAAATCAATTCCAATATTATATATCAATAACCATCGCATTCCGTCCTTTGATTTATTTTTTTCAGACAAGTTGATCGTTTTATTTCATTTTTCGACGAAAGTGGCAATTAATAACTATTTCACTCGTCATATCACATCTTTTACCCCGACATAAAAACACAAGTGCAAAAAATAAAGTGGTAAGGCAGAAACTCGTAGAGTAATAGAAGAAGATTAATTGTGGTATGAGAAGGAAGAGCACAACACTATAGATAAAGAAAACCAAGAAACATTCAAGTCTTACAAAGTCTTGTTCAGTTTCACCCTTTATTATATTTTAATGATGACTATAAGGTGGCATTACTGCAACAAGTCATCTGTTAGGTGGAAATTTCTAAGTGATAGTAATTTAACAAAAAAGTACATCATGGCGTGCTACACAAAAAAAAGTTGATCTATCTTCACTGTAATTGGATTTGTTCAAAAATAATTGGCAACAGAAATTATCTTTGTAGTGGCAGCTCATTTAGAAGCATTTAATGGAACCAAGAGTTGTGTATTACTTCTTACTTGTTTTACAATAGACGATTGAAAAGACTTATTGAAGACAAGGTCAGCAAGTAATTTCAGTGAAGCCACAAGTTTAGGAAATAGTAAATAATTGGTCTGTGTGAACTGACATGTATAGGAGTTTTCTGACAGCTCTGATCAAAATAGGACAGATGGCTGAGAAACCTAAAATGAGTAGTTCGAGATGACAAGGTGACAAGACGTTTGGTAGCACTAGCTGACAAAACACAATCGTCTACACATTTTCACAGAGAAAACCTATTACGATTTTTTTTAATTATTTCAATTACTCTACCATTTATCTCTTTGAAAAAACAAAAATTCTTTTAAAATCGTCTATTACATACAACTTTTAAATTTAATGCCCGGTAGAAGTACCGAACAGAAGAGTTTGACCTTGAAAATCTGAATATACGTTAATTAATTCTTCTATTTAAACCATGTTTTTCCATGGTTGCTGCTGCATTACTCTTCTTTTAATTATTTTCTTCTTACATCTTATAAAACAGATATTAGAGAAATCAACCCGAACTCAACTCCTGATGACAACTATTGGTCTTTACCAAACAATGATGAGCAACATAATCTGTCTACAGCTGATGCCTTATGACTTGGTACAATCTAACATTCATGAGCAGTTAAGAGTTGGTATCATTGGTAATTAGTGCTAGAAAGCCATAGAAACAGACCAATGGCTATCACCCTGAAGAATATAAGGAGTAAGGTTTAGCACACCCAGATAACAATTTCCGGCTAATTATTCTTTCCAAGACTCTCCTGAACTTTCTTATTGTCTTCTACAAAAATGTTTGGCACATCCCACAAGCATGATAGTACTGTCAGCTGACAAGCCCTTGCAAGACAAAATATCATTTCACCACTTTGTATATGAATATGGGTGTTGTTCAAGTTGCTGCAATATACACACTTGCAATTCTTCTTAAGCAGTTAAAAGAAGGAATTGCTGAAAGCTATTCAATTTCGTTACTTCTGTAGGCAAGTGCAGAACTCTTTTCATAACCCTGTCACTGATTTGATTGTACGTTATAATGAACATAAATAAAACGTAGTAGCACTACTATTTGCTAGGGCTAAAAAGGACTTGAAAAGAATAGCGAAGCTTGAAAGGGAAATAGAAGAGTATGGGCTGAAGATAAATGAAAAAATACATTATATGGGATGACATTAAGAATTTCTAGAACCGGAGATATGTGCAATCAAAATAATAAAATTTGAGGAAGTGGACAATTTTTTCTATTTGGGAATAGCGTTTGGTTGAATTTTGTGGAGGGGGATTAAGTATATGGAAAATGAAAACTACAAACAAATGAAGCAAATGAATCATGTACTACAAATGGAAAAACTTGTACTGTAAGAGACAAAAGAAGAACAATTGCGCCAATTAGGAAGATAAGAACTGGAAAGAAAAAATCCCAGAAAGGAGAAAGCTGAAGAAACGTACTCAAAGGGTCGTATATTCATCTGGCGTTTGAAACTTCTTGTATGCATTACTGGAAATGATATGTTGTACTGTTCACCCAGCATTTAGAAATAGCAAATCTTTGATGTCAACAAAAACGAGCAATTATTCAGTTATGACTCAGAAATATTTCCAATTTCATTAAAAAAATCTGAGATTGGCACACTATCCAGCTTTAACATCATCCATGATTACAGTTACACACATCCCATCTCTGTGAATAGATACATCATCTATAAGGCGAGTACTACCCTGCTTCTTGATAACAAGTATCAGTTGGTATCAGTTGCATGTTGTCCAAATATTCAAGGTTATGCTTTTCTATAAACCACTGCTCGAATTAGCTGATCCAGATGAAAAGACTACTAAAATCAGCGAACTTCATCCATAATTCAGTCGTGAGGAATTTCTTCTCAGAGTCTATTGAGACATAGTTTCAATTGGGCACCTTTATTCTAATGAGCACAACCAACATCTATATTTGTCAACTGAGAACTGTAGCCTGTAGCCAGGCAAACATGCATATCCTCCATGTCTCGCAGTCAGACAAAGTCATTAGCACAGGCAGATCTGTCAAAGCAGTCGCCCTCTTGACTTAAGTTACCATGATGGCAGCTCAGAACCTACTAACGATCTGAGGAGATCTGTCCTCCCAAAACTTGAATTCTTAGGCTTCTAGCCCTCATAGTAGGGACAGTTGGGTTATGGAGATATGAGCCATCTAGCACGGCAAGTACTGTAATTGTTGATGAGAAACTGGTAGCTTGGCATAGAGTTTGCTCTATTGGGAGCAGCACAACCAACTTGTAGTAATACTACACCTACTATGGGCTCATCAACCCATTGCATTTAGCATATTCCAATGATCGAGCTGATTGTACTAAAGTATAGAGATAGTCAAGAGGACTTGGCTCAACAAGTAGTTGACTGCAACTTAGAATCCAATGATCCTCCCATCCTGAAGTACTAGACGCAAGCTCCAGTGATCGGAACCAGTCTGCCTTGAATTATTTGATGCAAGCGTCTTATTTCAGTCTATTATCTCAATCCCGAATCAGAAGACGCTCCAAGGCATTAACTCCCAGTTCGACATAAGGCGGCCATATGGAAAACCATGCCGAGCATAGTCACCTAGCAGTATTTGGCTATGAGTTGCACCTTCATGTTATAATTAATCACATTGTGTCAACACCCCCAGGGGCTACAGTAATGGTTTATTTTAATTAGATAGTCAAATTCCCAGGGTCTCTATTTCGAGTATAAAGACACAAAACCTCAATTAGTGTGTATGAATTGACATTATGGTTGATCTTCATTTTAGGTATTTCAGTGTCTTTCAGTAAAATTTCATACACTGTTCCTCTACATCGACAATACTGACTACAGGAGGTAATTCTTCAAAGATGCAAGAAAGTATAGAAGATCTCAAACAAATCCCCATTCTGAAATTCCAAATTAAATCTCTACAAAGTGTAATTAACACAACTGTCGCAATATATACTCATCCACATATGATTTGTAGTCATAAGAAACTAAAACAAGAAGAAACTCACGGGAAAAATTTGAAGGCCTTGACAGTGAACCCGTTCTTCGTGAAGGCCTCCTTAATGTCCTCCTCGTTGACCGTAGCCGGTATGTTGCTCAGGTGCAGCGTCGACGACGGCGGGTAAATGTTCTGGTAGTTCTTGGAGCCGGGCTTCTTGAACCGATGCAGGGGGCTCTGGCTGTAGTCCTTGGTGAGGCCGGCGTCGGGCTGCCCCTCCTTCGGCAGCTGCACCGACTGGTGCTTACTCAGCATAACGCGGATGTTCTTGCCAAAGACCCGCAACTTGTCCATGTGGGTGATAGCTGCATGCAACACAAGCAAGCTGTAAGATGAACGAATCTGCGCGCCACTCGCTACAAACCTAAGTGAGCCTGGTGCGGCTCCGCCAGCTGGACCAGCGCCGAGTCCTTCTTGTTGTAGAGAATTTTCACCCTTTGCACGTCACCATACACACCTGTGCAGAGAAAGTTCATAAGAGTCGAGTCGTGCGTTGCCCGGAAACATTGGGTATCTCAAGTTATTGATCGGCAAGAACATTTGAACTGATCAGAAACTATGTTGAATAATGGAAGGTTTGAAAAGTTCACAAAACACTAAACAAAGTACAACAAAACTTATGATTATAGACAATACATGCAAAACTGGACAAAATAGAGAGCATAAAATACAAATAAACTAAAACAAAGTCTACTTTCAGATTTCGACAGGTAATAAATGTAAAAATTAACATGAAAAAGGCGACTTCTAAGCAGCAAGCTCGCTTAAACAGAGTACTTTACGTTAAATTCCAAACATACAACACATTAAACTGATGAAAATAAATAAGAGTATTCAAACAAAAAATCCAATCCAAGTTAAATATAAAAGTTAACAAGAACAAAGAGAAAAGAAGGGGAAGTAAATAAAACAAAGTATAAATATGATTGTAGCATTGTTAATGATGGAACAATAAATGCATTTTAAGAGAATTGGATTTTTTATTTTAACTTAAAAACGCTGCTATTTTATCTCAAAGGCGTGGTGAGTTTAGCTCACGGCAGCAATAACTTTTGGTGAAAGCCAACTGGTAGATAAAATAGCAGAGTCTTTCAATTTCTAAATGATATACTTAGTTGACAGTAGCTGTGCACACGTACCAAATAGGGTAAAAAGAGCGTCAGGCGTGACCATCTACGGAAAGAGAAAGATGACAGTAGTATGTAATGGCAGCACACAGAGGGAAAGTTGCCACGGATTGGTAGCGTATCTTTCTTTGTACAATACCGCACTAGACGACAGCATTGAGAAGTCGCAGAAAGCCAAACGTCTAATGCAGTGCACAAGAAAGATTTATCGGGCGGACCCTTCCAGAGGCTATCGCGTCTGGGAGGGTCCGCCAGCTTGTTACTAAATAAAAAATTTAATTGTTAAACAATTAGAATACAGTTCACGCAGCACTGGTTCTCCGAAAAAGACCAATTTAGAAAGAAACTTAGAACTAGAAACTAGAAAACAAACACGCCAAGATAAAAGGAGCTTAACAGCACATTAGTATCTGAATATTAGAGAGCTGTTATAGGTGAACTGTACAAATCTGCCTGCTCCTTTGGCATATGTAATTATCACGTTGCACGTTAAAACTTCGATAACTCAAAGTACTGAAGGTTCGGCAACTTTCGTAAACAATTACAACCGCAAAGGCAAACAAATTAAGCAACAGCTGAATATTCACTTATCAAGTACAATGAACAATACGCAATTATACGCCTTCGAATGAATTGAAAAATTTATTGCGCTTCACTTCATAGGTCGGTCTCATTGTTCATTCTGCAATACTGCATGTGTTGTTACCAGTCAACTACTTAATGAAAACAAATTTCTCAAATTCTTGCAATCTGTTCTCGATTGCCGTGGCTCGATTTCTATTATACTGTAGACTTTTGAACCCTTGTGGGAATGAAACCGTGGCTACTTTCATTTATTCTCCTTCTTTCTCTAATTCTTATACCCTTCTGAGCGTCAAAGGACTGCTTTCTCAAAAATTATATAAGATTTATTGCCTTATTTGGACTAGTATACCGTCATTCCAATTTTAAAGCGAATGTGACAGCACTGAACAGAGAAAGCATTTTTTAGTATGTCTTCTGTCCTGCTATCGTATGGAGTACCTAAATACCAACCTGCTTCAAACTTTGAACACGACCTAAAAATCCAAAAACTAGCAAACACAGAAAGCTTTTCCTTATGAACCACCTAATAAAACTCGGGATTCTGCTCCCATTAGCTGAGTTTTATTTTGGAAAATGAGATGAAGTCACGAAGGGTTAGGTTAATCAAGTTGCGAGGTCGTGGGTGACCACCTTCATTAATAAGCTTACAAGTCTTGTCAATATTTTTCAGCATTTTGTTGATGATTGTTCATGATCAGTAACCATCATCTTGAACAGACTTTTGACTGGTTTTGAAGTGCTCGCGTCACTCAAAAATCTTTACACAGAATTTGAAGAAAGCGGTTGCTCATGCCAAATTAGTTGCAGTTTGATATTTTTGTGTACAAATAAATATCATTTAGACTACTACCATAAAGATCGTTGATGAAGCATTTCCATAACATTCTACATGGTTGTAAACACAGCAAGAACAATTAAGATAGAGCAGAAGATACAGACTTGAGAGGAAATATTTATGAGAACATAAGATGAGGACAAATTGACATTAATCTACACAATGACAATAATAAAATCTACAGGGAGACATAATGGATGTAGAATAATTCACAAACAACAAACAGCGACATTTGGGCAAATACACCATATAAAAAAACTTCACATCATTCAGTACATGTCATCAAATGAAGTTGAATGGTAAAAATGAGAAAAAGCGAAAAGAGGGTAGAAGTATGTTACTGGCCCAAAGCCTCAAGACCCTTCTGATTAGTTGAGCAACAGTAAGGTCAACTTTGAAGTTTAATTGATCTTTAGTAAAAGAACAAGCTTAAATTTACTTCAGCAGAAACAAAGATTGAAGTTCAAAAGATCAAAAGATAATTTTAACAAAAACCTAGGCGAAAAAAGCCTTACAATGTATCTGGTTAAATATTTTACCATTTATGAAATATGAAATCACATATCAATCAACAAGAAAGTCAATCTGAATTATATGCAAACTTCCAGAATAAATTTGGGTTCTACTTGAAGAAACAAATGGTACAAACATACATCACTGAAACCTATGAGAAAGTTGAGCGCTTCAACAGCAATTGGTTTGCGTCATTATTATTAGCTATTACACCACATGACACCTCCCTCCCTCTTTTGAAGCTGAAGAACAAGAATGCACCATTGGAAGACGTCAAAAATAATGTGCTGTTCCTCGATTTTCTTCTAGAAGTATACCTTCAAACTCATATCCTAAAAAACAAAAGATAGCAGAAAAAGTTACACCATGGTTAAGTATCAATGGGTGCAACCCATAGATTTTGGCTTGAAGATATCAAATCATGAGAGAAATTGGATCAGTTAATAATCTCTGCTACCACAACCAGACTATCGATAAAACCTTCCACACAGACAGAGCAATCTCAATACAACAGCAAGTTAATAGTATTATATGTGTGTGCTCTTAAAGACCAACTATTGACCAATAAAATGTAGAAAATAATAACCAACAAATGAGTGACCTATGAAAGCTCAATTTAAGCCTCGACCAATAAAATGGTAGAGGGATTAATGTACCATTAAAATATTTTCATTATTTCATCTACCAAGTTGTAATAAAAAACATACTCATTTATAAATGTTAGCAGTTTTTTTTAGTCCCTTCCCCCAAGTGGTTCTTCATTTTAATTATTACCTATAATTATTCATTAAAGACAATTTTTAATGAAATTATCTGTTAAATTACATGAAAAAGTTTGCGATATGTGAATAATCAGCTTTCAAACATCAAACTCAATGAAAATAGAACTAAACCACTGTCTCCTTACCTCTTCATTTAAGTTACTAACGAGCAAGACCGTGGCCAAGGCCAACCCGGGATTGGTCAGCCCTCTCAGTCCCGGAGCGGTCTGCCCAAGGGCAAAGCTTCCGAGGGCTGGCAGGCCCCCGGCTACCCCTCCTGTGTAAGGAGAAGCCAGCGGCGAAGTTAGGCCCGGAATGAAAGGCGAGGCCAGCACGCCCGGCGCACCTGCAAGCAAAGAATCTACAGCCACATTTGAGTGCTTGCTCACACCGACACTGTCCGATCCCAGTACCTGCCAACCTCTCCCTGGCGAGCCGTGGCTGTGCCGCCAGCAGCAGCAGATCGGCTCCGATTCCTGCGCCCAGCCCGCCTCCGAGGGTGGCCAGCTGGTTGTCCGCGTCGCCAGACGGCAGGTTCGGGTTTGTGAAGTCCCTCGACTTGTCATTGTTGTACTTGACGTTGAGCGAGGACATCTTGGAGTAGTCGATGCGGAGGGTGCAGCAGCTGTTGTAGATGTTCTGGCCGTCCAGCGCCTGCTTCGCGGCCTGCGCCGACTGAGTGTCCGGGTACTGGATGAGTGCTTGGAATGAATCTGCAAGTTGGAGTGATTAGTGATTGGTGTGGTCAAGGACCGACAACTGTCTACTCACTGTTTTTGGTAAATGTCACTATTTTCAGAACCTTTCCGAAGCGCTGGAATATCTGAAAATCAAAGTTAAACGTAACAGTCCATTCTTTCACTGTTATAATCTGTTTTTCACCTGTTGATAATAAACGGAAAAAATTGCAACACCAATATGAGTTTTGATTTAATGAATATTGAACCTACAGGTAGGTAATACGACATGTTGACATGTGGATCAAAGTGAACTGTTGAGTATTCACAATTTCAGATGTTCCTCATGGACGACGCTTTTCAGGTTTATGATGATTACATATACAAACATGGGGCCGGCGAAGAGATTGCTCTGTAAGCAATCCCAGAACGAACTTAAAAATTCGAAATCGAATATCTCGAAAATTATTCGACATAGAAATTTTTTAATTTCGAATTCGAAATCAGCGTAAAATTTCCTATAAGAATTAATTTTCAAATTTCAAAATCTCAAATTTTGTGACGGACCGACAGACCGACAGAACTTTTTAAGTTCGTTGACCAGTACTTGTATGAAAACATTCCCTGTGCAATCTTCTCATTGGTGTTGTAATTAAAAGGAAAGTGCAAGTGGATGGTTCCATATTGATATACCTCCCTATTAAGTCCTTGAAAGAAGAGAAGTCTGAAGATTTCATTAACTAGGACAACTGCTGATAATCTTGCTGAAATAACCGATCAGACACCCTATACCAGTATGCCAATAGTTTGATTTATATGTTGTGGTCAACATGTGGTCTGTGATGATCACATATACAACCATCATTTGTATGAAGACAAATCTGCCGTAATCACTAAATACAACAATATTTCATTAAATTCCCCATGCGACTATTTCACTGGTGTTGTGATTGAAAAATAAGTGCAACTGGATCCATGTTAACACGTGTCGTCTAATTGAGCTCAAAAGGAGACGTCTGGAAACACCATATGTGCTCAAAAGGAGTAATACCTGAAAATTTTATTGGCTAGGACAGCCGCCAAGATTATCTTTTTGAGATACCGTATCGGGCAGTCTACAACATTATACTAGCAAGCAGTTTGGCTTGTATGTTGTAGCCGAATACATCTGAAGATGATCCTTATCAAGTGTATGTCAGTCACATACAACAACCATCATTTGCTTCAAGACAAAACCTGTTCTCATCACTGAATATAACAGGGCATCATTACATTTCCCAGGTAGCCTTCTCACTAGTCATGTGGTTGAAGAGGAAGTGCAAGTGGATGATCTATGTCGATAGTCATCTCTTATAAGTAAGCAAAATGAGAGAGATCTGGAGATTTTATTGGCTAGAACAACTGCTATGGCTATTGTACCGCAATAATGTAACAGTACTCTACACCATTGTGCTAGCAGTTCTGCTTGTATGTTGTAGCTGAATACGTTCTGGATGACGATGCCTGTCAGATGTACGATGGTCATATATAACTATCTTGTATGAAAATAAAACCGGCTCTCATCACTGAATACAACGGGGCGCCATTACATTCCTTAGATGACCCTCTCACTGCTGTTGTGGTTAAGAAATCTATTCGCTAGGACAGTTGCAAATAGTATCTTATTGAAAAACCGTATCAAGTAGCCTACAGCATTGTGCTAGTGGTTTAGCCTGTATGTTGTAGGCGAATATATTCTGGAAGACGACGATTGTCAGGTCTATGATGATCAAATATAACCATCACTTGCATAAAAAAAGACTAGTACTCATACTAAATATAACAGGACGTCATTACATTCATCAAGTGAAGCTCTCGGTGGTGTAGTGGTTGAAGAGAAAATGTAAGTGAATGTTTCCTATTGGTCTATGTTGATACTCATTCAAAAGGAGAGATTTTAGTGGTCGAGACAGCTGCCAAAATTACCTTACTGAAATAATGAATGTATCGGCATTCTACACTATTATACTAGTGGTTTGGCTTGTATAGTGTAGGTGAACATATTTTGAAATATGAAGTTCATCAGGTCTGTCGTGGTTGAAAAGAAAATACAAGTAGATGGTTCCTGTTGCTCTATGTTAATACTCGTCTCTCATGTGGTCAAAACGAAAGAGCTAGAACAGTTGCCAAAACTACGTTACTGAAATAATGAATGTATCAGCATCCTATAGCATCCTATGGCGAACACATTCTGGAAGACGAAGCTTATCAGGTCTATGATGGTCACATGTAACATCTATCACTTGTATGTATGAAGATAAAACCTATTCTCAATTATTGAATATAATGGGATGTTATTACTTTTCCCAGGTGACCCTCTCACCAGTGTTATGGTTGAAGAGAGAGTACCAGTCGATGGTTTCTGTCGGTCTATGTTGATATTCATCCCCCATATGTGCTCAAAAGTAAAGAGGTCTGGAAATTTCACTAGCTAGGATAACTGCCAAGATTATCTTGCTGAAATAACGTATCAGATACCCTATACCATTATGTTATCCGTATAGTTTGTATGTTCTAGTTGAATAGCCCCATATACAACCATCATTTGCATGGAGATAAAACCTTCTCTTATACTGAATATAACACTGGTGTTGTGGTTATAAAGGAAAAGCAAGTTGATGGTTCATATTGGATCATGTTGTTTTGCATTGTAGCATTGCGCACAATGATGTCTTGGAGTATATATGTACCACACAGTTGCCCAATGGCCTGTAGGTCACTAAATAATTAACTGATCACTACCGATATTAGCAAAAACTCACAACATGTACAGTAATTATTCCGTATCATCATCTAGCTTCTTGTAGACCCTTTCAAATCAAAATATTGGTAGCAAGTCTACTATCTTAACTATTTCACACCAATGGTTAGACCGGAAGGTCCAAAGGTCCCAATTGACCTTATCTTTTAGTGTGTTGCAATCCCTTCCGTCGGCGTGTAAGCGGCGAATCGGCATACGTACCACGTGCAGTATGTCTAGGCTGATGGGGTAGATCATGTGCTCGATGATAACGCGCAGCACCGTGTTGGGGCCACCCTGTATCTCCTGGCCGTTCGTGAGCGTGGCGGGGGGCGTGGGCGTCGGCGTGCCCCCGGGCTGCTGCGACGCCGATATGGCCTGGGCAGCTTGGAGGGCGGCTTGAGCAGAGGCGTTCTGCAAAAAGGCGAAAGTTAGCGCGCTCGCGAAAAATCGAGCTCCAGATTCGCGCTAACTGAAAAACTTTGATGGCTTTCAAATTGTATACATCCAATTAGGCAACTTGTCTTTATTCGCAATTAAGTTTGGGGCATTCTTCGCGCAACTTTCGGCGTTCCAGCTCGGGGATCTGGCATGTGACAGGCGCAGAATAATACATAAGCGGCGTAATTCCGTCTCGGAAAATATGAAATTCGAGCGGGGGCATTAACTCATTAACTACCTGTTGAGACGCCTTTTGCGCCGTAGCTACGGATGCAGCGCGTTCGGCATTTATGCGTTTCGTTCAATTAGTCGATGTTTTCTCGCAATTACCGCCGGCTAGAGAACGCTCCGAAACTACTAGGGCGGCAAAAAGTAAGCACAAACAGCGGCAGGTACGTAGGAATTAGCGGAGCGTACAGTTCATCCTTTTGATGAGTTTGCTACTAATTAGCAGGCGCAACCGATGTCTGCCGGATAATTTAATGGCCTGTAAACGGATTATAAACTGGAGCAACACAATATCCATTTATTTTAATCTGCAGAATTTTCATATCGATCCTGCTAACACGCGCCATGTGCGCCGCAAAAATGCAAATGAATGATGGAGCATTCTAATTAGGGTCCATTACCGGAGGGAATGGCGTCGCGCCGCTTGCCGGGCCTTCAATTATATTCACATTCCATATATCAGCCGACAAAATATATAAATGAGCCGTTTCCCCCGAAGCGCCCAAATATACGAGGGCGGATCGGAAAGTAAGGCGCGGTACAAACAAGAGAATGGCGCTGACGCGCTACACCACATCAGCGCAAAGGATGACGGGTAGCTAGCCGTGCGCAGCATTCCATCGTTCAGAGTGGAAATATCGCCTGCCTCTCTACTCAATGCGGGCATCGTTAAGAAACAGGACAAAAGGGGGTAAATCTGCAGAATCCATTGTTGGATGTTGATACGGTATAGAGCACTCACCATGCACTAACGAAAGATCCACGAGTGGATAGATAGAACGCTTTAAGGAGGGAAGAATAAGTCTGACATAATGAAGGTCGACCTGATTTCCCATCGACATCACGCACGGACCAACAGATCCAGAGCGTGAATTGTGGATGTCTTTGGCCCCTTAAAGATCACAACTTCAGCTTGGATAGTAAGGTGAACAATCGAAAACCTTTTTTGAAAGGATAGCAAAAGTGACATATGCGTTTGTTCTCCAACAATGAAAATAAAGTTGTTCTCAATTAGGATAGGCTCGCGCATACCTCACCCTACCAAGAAACCGAAAAGTGCAAACCAACAACTTATCCGATGCCAGATACCGATCAGCGGTCGGGCCCATTGTCGCTGGCAAGCGAAGCTTGCCGCTGCAACTTCTGGCCGGAACGAACAAGGAAGGGTTTTCGCGTTGCTCGCGCCTTGGCGGCAGACTGCTGCCTTTAATGAATTGCGGCTGAATTTCAGGAATTCATTATTGCACGCGCTGATAGAGCTTTCAATTTGCTGCAAAGCAAAAGCCCCGCTGATTTACAACTCTATTTGCCGTTTGAAGGCGGGCCGCGCTCAAAGCGATCCCTGTAAAAAGGGTTATTAATAACTGCCCCAAACAAATTGCCGCGACTTCGTGGGATTGTGCCCGCTCTGGTTCGGTGTAAGTGCAGGAAAAAGGACGAATTGCCCGGGAACTTTGGGGAAGCCGAACAGCTCGCTCGTGCTACGCCGAAGAGCCACTTTAAAAGAAACAATCGAAGGTATCGCCATTGTTGAGTAATACTACGCAAAGGATGGACAGAAGGACAAACGGACAACAGCAGAAACTGTTGCTGTCTGTTCTTGGATTATTATGCTGTCCTTCGATGTTGAAAACTCTTGAGATTCTTCAGAATACTTTAAAATTAGCAACCATCTCGCATGCGTCCAATAGGGATCGTGGTGGGGTACCGCTGCTGACTCTACAGGTAACGTCTTCCTCGAATTTGGTGGTCACTAGTTGGTTTGGATTTTTAATGTCTAAAAGCAGCACTCCAAGTAAAACTTAGGTCGTAATATTGTGTTGTGTTGACATCATTCGTCGACTGGTCGGGTCGTGCTCCTAAAGTTCGTTTATTGCATAACATTGCAAGAGTTCTGGGATAGCGTACAAGAGGATCCCAACACCTCTTTGAAAACCATATTAAATAGAAAACTTGGATCTAAAGCCAAACACAAAACTCATCTCGTGGCGAGTCGGGGTCAACGACAACAAAGGATAATGGCCTGATTATCTACACCATCTTCTTTTAGAGGACTTCCTGCCCGTCACCTCTGCAGCTCCTAGACGGCTTCGAATGTTTAAAACGCATTATCACTAATGAATTCCTCCAGTCCCAATCTGGTACACAGCGCTCTCTATTGGTGATTCTCTAAATCCTAATCTTCACTCCGACTTTTTAGACTATGCAACTGATGCACAAGATGGTCTCTTATCTATCTACTACTACGTTTGTTTTTATATCAAGAGTACTTATCATTCCTATAATTGACTTGAAATAGCCTCTACAGAAGCGGTGAATAGATTTGAAAGACGTAAAATATACTTAATGGTGAAGTAGGAGTACAACCTTCCAATTTTCTCTTCAGAAAAGATTTTTGAAAAGGACACTTTTTTGGCTACATTTGATTTCTTCGACCATAATAAGAAATCTGCAGCCCCTTCCGAGCTATTATGACGATCCAAATATAACGAAACTGCTGACAAAGTGAAAACGAGAGTAATCTTCTCTCTTGGTCTGCATGTGATCAAGTAGATAGAACTCTCACCATTTTATTTTTGAAGTTTTGAAATACTGCCATCTGTCAGCGAAAGAAGTAGATAAAAACGATCCTACTTAAAATGTCATGATTGTGTCCATTTTAATGAAGAAGAGCTAATTGTAATGCATAAAAAATTGATACCCAAACATCAGAACAATCAGTAAAATGTGACAATAACTCACACAAACTAATGCATTGAACAACTTTTGGGATACCGAATTGATGTCTTCAAAGTTCAAAAAATAACTTTCCTAAATTAAGATGACAGTATGGGGTGATGAATTAGAAGATTTTAAAGTGTGGATACATCCATGTCCGGTCACAGTTTGTGTTGATTTTTTTGAATGCGTAATTGGATCTTAAAGTATGAAGCAGAAATTCTTTTACAGATGCTGTAACATGATGAACTTGGTTCTTCAATTAACTTGAGAAACATCTGATTTTCGCAAGATGGTGCGATATGCTACACAGAGATAGAGACTATGGGCATGCTAAGAAAAAGTTTCCAGGCTGTGATCCTTCTTTTTTTCTGTCCCCCATCATCAGATTTAATTGGCTTTCACTTGGGACAAAAAGGTAAAATACAGTGGCGTAACAACTATCTTAGAGTTGCAGTGGTCCTCGACTACCATCCTTTCCGCATGCGGAAGAGTACAGAATTTAATGTGCAAAAGATAACAGAAAAGAAGAACGTAAGATCTCCAAATATGGTCCAAGGGCAAACAACATTTTTACGCGTATAAAAATAGATCATGATATTACGTAATGCCTTCAGATGGCGTTGCTGCAACGCACAAAAGGAACAGTAGTCCCGGGAGTACAACTGTAGACAAAGCGAAAAAGTGTGTAACCAGTCAGTCATGGGCAGCAATGGATGATATGGTTTTTTAAACTGCTTAGAAGAACTGTGCTGACAAAGACAAAAGTACCGGACGTCCCATAAACGCGCGCAGGTCACATATTATCTAGCATGTGTTCGCTTAATAAGAGCAAGCGAATCACATTTCGTGCACTGACATCCATGAGGTCTAAAAGATTACAAAAGTCTATATTCTTTGTTCTTTGAATGTCTGGTTGCAACAGACGAGTTGTCGGAAAAGACGGCTAGTGTATGAAATGGTAACACACTGGAAGTCCTCGTCCCAAGAAACCATGCCAGAAATGTTTCTTTTTTAGAATCAAGAGCAACTTTTTCTAAATGATGGGTCTACCTCCCCCTAGAAAATTACCATTGCGCAAGTTATTGTATTCAGAAACGTCGCAACAGAAAATGGAAACGCATCGGGTTACTTCAACATGACAATGCGCAGCTACATGCCAGTCGGTACACTGTTGCCACCTTGCAGGCTCATGCCTCACAACTCGTGCTTCATATTCACCGGATCTTGCACCCAGAGACTACGCTCTGTTTGTAGCGCGTTAAAAATTTCTCCTCTAACAGGCTACAGTCGGTTGTCCACAAGTGGTGCCGAGCTACGTCCAAGGAATTATTCCCAGAAGCTTCACAGAATCTACCGGAGCGATGCCAACGGTGCATAGATGTTGAATGCGTATTTATTTAATAAAACAAACAAATTACTCAAGTGTTACATACAGTTCAGAAAACTATTCAGACGGTTGAAATATATCAGAGGATTGCCCAAAGATTCTTATGGCATTTGAAAAAAATGGTGTATAGAAATAAGCTCCTCGTAATTGTTTACAAACAAATTTTCTGCCAATGCGCCTTCAAGAAACACTTATTTCAAGTTAGGAGACATTAAACAAATGACCCAAAGAAGAAACCGCGGCGATCAAAAACCAATTCGTTTTCCAACCGAACTTCACTGTACGATGAGAAATTGGTCATCACACCGGGTCAGATGACCTTGTTACAAACATCAAGGGCAGAACGAATCTCTACTCCCTCCACCCCCAAAATTGCTACGTGTTTCATAGACCTCTGCTTTATCAATGGTTTCCAAAAGATCACTACTTATATGTAATATGATCTACCAGAACTAAATAAGAGGAAGTTGTTACAAAATGAGCCACATAGAAAAACGTTTTGCCCGACAAAATAATACAACTTGGATGTGAGATTACACAATAATATTCAGTAAGCCTCTCACCAACAATTCAACGATAGTAATGAAGAACTGAAGTGATAATAGATGTTGTCGGTACGACTGAAGACTTCTACCAAAGTGAGAATGTTAAAATAAGTCTGCGAGGTCATAATTTTTTTTGCTGGGCATCATCTGAAAAGATTCAAATCCAACCTTCTTTTCTTTAACCAGATTGTTGACTACAAAATTAACTCCTATAAGCTCCCAATAACCAAGAGTTCCAAAATACCTCCCGCCTCGTTCCCATTTCGGAACAGAAAATCAAATGTGATGGGGTCAAGAACTCCCAGAACCAATTTTAAATTGCCTGATGTTCAAATGGTTTGCCCTCAACTTTTTTCGGTAGTGAAGATAACCACCAAGTAGAGTCGAAAAAGTTCCTCTACTACTTCCACAACGTTCCTGCACGTCACAAAATTGGCTAAATTAAGGTTTCAAACAATTTAGCGTCGAGCCTATTCTTCAAAACTGGCACGTTCTGATTATACATATTTTCCACATTTCAAACAGAAGTCAAAGTGACAGACAGTAAGTACATGTTTTAAAGACCTCCGAAAAATATTTTCGAGGAATTGAGCTTAGACACCGTTGGACGAAATGCGCACAACGATGAAGATTTTGGAAACTGATAGCGTCTCCTCTGGTGTGATTTAACCCTTACTCACGTCTACTTCTTTCAAAAAATGTGTCAAAATGGTCGCCAAAATTTTTACTAATACAACATCGATGTTTAGCCATGATAAGTAACAATTTGACAAACGGCTGGGGTGCACGCGCGAGCGTTTTTGCATCAGACGAAAGCATCGAACGAAATCGCACTTCAAAAAGTTGTAACGAGGGGTAGAATGCGTTCTCTTGGTAGAAATGAACATTTTCGTACTACAGCCATTTTTATAAAAGAATTGCTTCAAGCATACCAAAGTGTTAAATACTTATCCAAAAATTAGTTAGGTGTTTGACAGATAATAATAAACACTACCTTATTACAGACGGCAGTAAAGCTACAGCGCAATGATGATAGCGGACATTTATCATACACGACAGCTATGCTATCCTTACACTAGCGGTGGCAGACATTTATCATACACGAAAGCAATCCCATGTTCAAATAATGATAGCGAACGTTATCATATAAAACAGCCACGCTATAAACGCTACATCCTAATAATAGTGATAATTTATTATACAGCAGTAGTGAGCATCTATTATATATGATAGAAACGCTACATCCCAATACTGAAGTGGACATTTATCATACACAACAGCTACGATACCCTCACACCAGAGATAGTGAGCATCTCTCATACGCGAGAGAAACACTACATTCCAAAAGTAATGCAGACATTTATCATATACTACATCTACACTATCCTGATACTAGCGGTGGTGGGCATTTATCTTACAAGATATAACGCTACATCCTAATAATAGTGGCCAATTGTCATACAAGACAGCCATGCTACCCTCACACAAATAGTGAAGCGGACATTTATCATATATGACATCTACGATATCCTCACACCAGTTATGATAAGCATCTCTCATACGCGACAGAACCACTACATTCCAATAGTGCTAGCGGGGGGCATTTGTCATACACTACAATTAAGAAAGAGTAAAAAAACTTGCAATTTCAAAGTTTTCAGCGATTAAAATATCCAGACTCAGAATGAGCGTTAGCTTGATGACGCATGCGTAAAGAATGTAGCTCTGAAAATTGAACAGAAAGAATCACACGTTTCAGAGCAATTACACCGGCGCGCGAAGGGAGAAAAACAACGAACGAACTTCAAAATAGATGCTGGTGACTTCCAATTTTCCCACGTTTTCTCTCGATTTTCCCAAGACTAACCCCGTGCTCCGGCTGTTATCGAGTTATCCGACTGGATAGCTCGACAAACACGCGAGGGCCGCCAGATTCGATCAGCGCGGCGTTTTTACCCCCTGAAATTAAACCACGTGTTGCACGCGCGGCGGAACGGCCCTATAAACCCCGAGACTGCTATCCGTGGCGGGCGTTTTTCAGGGTGATTGTATGTACAGACCTTGGGGAAGCGGCGGCCGAGCACCGCCATTTAGTCGCGCGGCTCTTTGATTAACAATAGTTGTCAAAAGCAGTTCCTGAAAGGTGTTCGAATGCCGCCTCCTAACGATTCATTAAGAACACGAGACAGCAATTAAAAGGAAGTGTTGCCACCGCAGCGCTCATTAATTCCCTTTCGCCTTCCCATAACGGCGGAAGGAAGCGGAGAATCTCTTTCAGGCGGAATAAAAACATTCCGCGGCCGCCAATTACTTTAAAAACCGGGAAGTCTGGCGCAGCGCCGAGGGTGGAGACAGCGGCGATACTACGGTTTTTCATTACCGCCGCTGCAGCATAAACAATCGCACTCGAATGAAACTACCAAATAATGTACAAGCAAGCGGTGGCAGCGGCCAGAGGGCGGGAGGCGGAACGAAGGCGAGCGCTTTCATATGTACGGCGGGGGCGCGAAGACGAATGCGGGCCATAAATCCGAGGGCAAACGGATAAAGAAATTTATTCCACAATCAAGCGTTCCGCCAATTTTCGACCTGTGATCCGAGATTGGGCCGAGATCTACGGCCGCCATCATTGCGTTTTTATAACGCAATAAAGGATCATGCCGGGCTCACGCCTCGAGCCCGGCCGGGTCACGACTCCGTTCCCGCGTAATGAGGCCGCATTAAAATAATTGCCGGCGGAATCGACGGCCATTCTGGATTCTTTGTTTTGATAACAATGAGTTTGCGCCGCTGAGTGTTATTGTTTCTGCGGCCGTGGGATCGCCAAGTCTCGCCGACGGACGGGAATGGCCAAGGAAACGGCTCCGGAGCACGAACGCGGACGCGGGCTGCTCTGGGGGTCGGAACATGTCCATGGGTTTGCCTATTTACTCAATACATCAGACATACCATACCAGCACACCATTAGGTCGAAACAGAAACTTCTCCAGATGTGGTTTACCATATCACCACCTTTTCCAGACAAATCCAGACCGAAAAAGAACGAAATCCACAATCCATCTATAATGGACATCAGGTCAGTTAGGAGAAACTACAAAAAATCCTTTCAAACTCGAATTAAATTTGAGCCTTCCCGAAGAGATGACGTGGAACAGCCGGCGCGATCCGGGAGAAACTCGGCCAGCGGCGCAACGTGCCGGAGTATCTCGAGTTTTCCATAACAATGCGGACTGATGAGCTGCTGCGAGCAACATTGTGTTGACACGAGGCGTGCTGCTAATCGCTGGAGACGGCACAAAACGCCGGAAAATCACTTTTGTGGCATGAATGGCTGATAGCGTGACTGTTATCACTGCGAATGTGAATAGCGAATGCACAAATGCAAATCGCGACATTTTTGCACAATGCGGCCGCCAAACGAGGCCCATTATGCGCGCGGGCCCCCGGAAAACAAATACGCCCACTTTGCAAGTCGGGAAAGGTGAAACCGGGGCTTTTAACTGACGGATTCCAAACACCCCCGAAATAACGAGCGGCCATTGTTTCGGCAGCCAGGGCTGGCGCTCGCAATTTTCTTAGTTAGGCGAGCTCCGGTTTTCCCCCTTTTTCATCTCTGCCTACCATCTCCACTAATTCCAGGTCTGAAGTTTTGTTTCCCGCCCGGAAGCGACATCTCGAAACAACAGTGCAATTTCTTATTCGAGTTTCTGGCTTGTCATCCTCCAGGAGCAGATACTGGACTTATTTGAAGATTTTTTTAAAATAGATGCACTCTTATAGTGCCAGTGTGGCCGCGCGGTTGAGGCGCTTGACTACGGTGCGGACAGACCTAGGTTCAATCTTAGGCTCAGATACCTATCTGGTAGCCTACTCGATCGCTTCGGCCCTCACTTCAAACAAAGGGCAACAATGGCGGTCGTCTAAGGCGGCCGTACCAGAGATGGAAGCCTTAACCTCTCAGTTTAAAAGGCCACTCCCCCACGCGAAGCTTTAAAGCCTCACCGCCAATATTCTCGGGCTGAACCGTGACTATATCACCAAGCTTCGCTCCACCAATTACTACCTCTTTAAAGCAAGACGAAACAGAAAAAGATCAAGACTTCCAGGAAATCAAGCAGATTGTGCGTCTTTAAAAACATTTTGAAAAATTCACTACACCCTATAGAGGTAAAGGATCTAGGAGAAGCCAAGGCAAGCAAAAACTATCCCCGTTCCCATAGCTACGCACAAAAGCACCCCGAACCAAAAAAAGTCAAAGCTAGCCTTGTTACCTCAAACAAAAGCAAATTTAAGAAGAAATGAGCAATGAAGAAAAAATGCTGCAATCTTAAGTAAAAGATTAGAAACTAAAACAAAATAAGCAATTTTGATGCGTAGTAGACAAAATTAGAGCGAAGCAAAGTTAACCCAAGTTTAAACGTTTGAAATAACCCGAAAGCTTCAATTTATATTTTAAGAACAAAATAAAAATTGCGCGTATAATACTTTCTCCTAAAGCAGCCTGTACACAAAAATTAGTTAAAAAAATATTAAAGCCTTAAAAGTCACAGTTAACAAGTAATGGCATAAATTTATTGTGCTGTCATCTGTTGCGACATTAAAAAAAACAACTTTTTTTATTTAAATGTTCATGCAATTTTTATTTACAATTTAACTACAACTTGGCCAATCACTCGAAAAATTTGATTCTAACGCAAGAGGTCACAGAGGCACACGCTGTATTGTTATTTAAAAAACTACTGTATGGTGAAAGTTTTAAAGATGATTTTATTGTAAACATTCTGTATATATTTCCGATCAAAATACACCTTGATAAAATAGCAATTCACATTATCTATAAACCGTTAAAGGTTTTAGAACCCTATAGCGTTCGGTTTGGGAGGTATCGCTCAAAAATCCAAAATTTACTCGATTTACTCTCGAAATTCAGCCCGCCCCTATTTTGACCGACGAAAGGATAACGAAAGACCACCGGTCATTTCATACTTTTTAACCCTTTCAAATTTACATTGCACTCTAAGTTTGGGCCAGTCACAAACTTACCATTTTAATTAGACTCTAAATTTCTGAAACAACAAAAATCCAGAGCCAAACTGAAATGTTTTCGCGAAAATCTCCAATCAGCTCGCCTTTTGGCGCACTCCGTATTTTATGTCTGTGTCTGTACCACCGTTTGGTTTCGATTCGGTTTTCAGAGGCCATTTTAACCATAACATGAAGCTGGTTAGATAGGTTTCCAGTTGTAAATGATTTGTAAAAAGTCGAGGTCAAAACTTCAAATAATTGTTTTGCATTGCAAACACAAAATAACAGCATTTTAAAATAAACCGAACGAAGCCGAAGGCAGCCGAATATAATCGGTCGGAGCCGATCCAAACCGAGGATGTGAGCTGACATACATACATTCTTTCAGGGATGTGATGCAAACTTGTTTATACCAATTTAGAATATCGAGGTCAAAGAAGAAAAACAAGAGACTCCACGGTATAGATAGGAAAAAATGTGCAACAATTAGTGCTTACTTTTTATAAAAACACAAAAAATAAGAATTCGACAAAAATTTACAGAAGTAAAAGCACACCAAAAAAATAATATAGAAAATTATAAAAAATGGCACAAAAGGGAAGACGACCATTTGGAATATTCTAAACCAAAACATTTTTCATCAACCACTCGCATTAGATTAGGTAGTGGGGGAAAAATCAATTCGTTATCTTTCCAAAAAGTTGCTTCATACCTCCGAGTGATTCAGGTGATGATGAACATGCTTCCAAGTCCAATTTAGACAAAGCAAAACATTTTTGTCACGGAAAGACACTTCGTTATGAAAATCCATATTATTTAAGTTTGACGACAAAGAAAAATACCTATATAACGGGTGATGTTCGTACAATAAGAGTAGACTTTAACTTTTAGTGACATATAGAAGAAGAGTAAAACAAATTGCGAGAACCTGGTGAGCGCGATGCTTAAATGCGCCATCTAGCATCCTGCCTGGATATCTCCATCACAAACACGCGTATCCAGCGCGTGTGCATTTAGCCAAGTTTCATAACGAACAAATATATATTGGGCGTTTCAAATCGAATTTGGGTTCATTTGTTTACATTTAGCTGCGTTACAAATCAAAGCTAACAGTTTAACAGAGTTTCAAACCGAAACTGGCAGTTTGCTAATAGGAAGTGAGCCAGAACCCGCTCATAACAACTACTAAGGTCGTACTGGTAGCACTTCAGCACTCTAACTGGTACTAATCTTACAAGGAGCTTACAAAGCCATAATTTTGACAAATGGTTCCTAGGTTTAAAACTCAGATCATTACAGGAAAGAAAATCAAGGTTACTACATAGAAAAGAGAAATAATATTATATTAAAGTACCTATTCGAATTAATATATAGTCCCGTACCTTCACAAATTCATAGATTGTGATAGCGGTACAGTCATATTGAAGCGCCACCTGCCAGTTCTACAAAGCACTAAAACAGGTGCTGGTTGTATCAACATAACCTAAAAATCGTTGGTAAAAACAATTATGTGAGGCACGTAACATCTGGGGTCTCCTTTTAGCGTTCCAAACGGGGAAAAGTGGAAAGGAAGGCCGGAAAATAGTTTATGGAGCTTTAGAAGAGGATGCTGGTAATGCCAGCGCTTTAAAAGTACAAATTTTGAGCGGTATTATTTTGAACGTTCTAGACAGCTAGAGAAAGTCGAAAATAAATAGTTGGGAGTAACACGTCAACCCATTTCTAAGCATCTACTCAAGCTAGGGAAGATTCACGAACAAAGCCATCAGTATCTACAAGAACCCACAGATGCCCTGCGATATTCTTGTACCAGATTCTAACCTGGAAAAAATAAGATTCCAAAAAAGAGAAAATCGTAAGTTTATCCAAGTGAACCGTTGACCAGTACTATACGACGATTATCCACTCCAAGAAGAGAATGCTCATACACTAGAGGAATAGTCATTTTGCTTCAGGATTGCCAGACTTTTCGGATTATCACCTTGTTAGATCTCTGTCGAAAGTGTCGCGACAGTCTGATCGAGTTTATCAGTCCAAAAACACGTTTTTTATGTGGAATTGGATAGCTCTACACACCTGATAAAATCGAAAAAACTTCCCTTGAGAGTGTCAATGGCTTGGTTAAGTTTTAAGAACGAGACAAGCATAATGAATATAGGAAAGTTTTGACCGACATTTCCTAAAATGACAATGAACAGAAAGAGTCTTTACTGCTACTATAAATCTACGTCTTTCTATTTGTAGTGTTTTAATATTACTGACATCGGTAATTTGTAGTGTCTGTTGAAGCGAAGCGAGCGTGGCTCTATTTCGCTACCACCGGTTCAGAAATTAGGTCAAAATGTAGTACACCATGGATTTAGATGTACAAAACGCAATTATGGAAGAATAAACCACAGAGGAACTGTTACCAAACCTGTGGTCTACTGAACGACAAAAGTCGTTGGCAAACAAATTCTGTTATTGGAAGATTTTGGGTGACCTTGGATGATCACATTCGGCTTCTAAATTTTACACCTCCTAACCTACTCACTGACCGCTCTTTTGGTTCCCAACATAAAAATTACCCCCCTACCCCCACCCTATTAGTTGAAGAGAGACTGGAAAGGTATTGCAGAATGTGCTCAAGGGTTGGTGGGAATAGCTGCAGCGAGCGAATAGTTATATTTATAAAAATCGACGAACTTGTATAGGTACTACTTATGTACTAATGAACAGTTTAGCAAAAGGTAGTCGATACTCTTACACCTAACGTAATTGGAGCGAGCGGAATCCATCCGTCGCCAGGAAGCGAGCGCCCCGAGCGGCGCACGCCTGAAAAGAAAATGCGAAAACCTCAAGAGTACAAAAGTTTAAATCCCGAACTCCGGAAAATCCATCAGGCGGGACGTCAAAATAATTCGAAGAATATTAAGAGAAAGAAGGGACCGCGGCTGTCGGATTATCCGGAATAAACAAAGACAGCGGAGCGAAGTAAATTAATATAAAATCGCGAAAAAGCGGGCGCCGGCACTTGGAGCGAAATAAGCGGCGCGAGCGTATGAGGAATATTTATGACAAAAACGACGTTCACCCCCCACCCCCCTCAGAATTTTCTATTTACCTGTAATTAAATATTCGTTTTAATTACGGCGAGACGAGCACGCCGATGACAAGTCGCGCCGGAAGCAAACACGCTGTGCAAACGCTTTTTATTCCCGGATCAATTAAAATTTCCCATCTTCCGGAATCACCCCGAATGCGAACTTTAATTATCGGCCGGCGGCCGGGGCGGGGCGCCGCGATCGCTTAGCACCGACTTACCGCGTTGGAGTGGGTTTGGTCCGTCTTGAGCTCCTTGTGGTTGGAGTACTGGACGTACACGGCCCTTCCGCGCAGCTGGGCCATGCAGTTTGCGAAGTAGTTAACCATGGAGGTGGCCGAGCCCTCGTCGCTCATCTCCAGGAAGGCCTGGTTCTTGCCCTTCAGCACCAGCACGTTGGTGACGCGACCGAAGGGCAGCCCTAGGTGGATGATCTCCGCCTCTGTGACGTCGTTTGGAATGTTGCGAATGTGAATGACGCGCGAGGGTTTGCCTACGTTTTGCTCTAGTTTCACCTGAAATCGAAGAGGGAAGCCTCGTTAGAACGCAACAGTGCACACACATGTTGTAACCTAATCGTAAAAAGGAACAGAGTAGCGTTGCGCAATTGCAACGCAACATTTTTCATATCAGCATTTTGTAGTCAAAGATAACATTTTAGTTTCGTGCAGTAAAGCAACGTAACGATCCATTATGAACGGGCAAAACTGTCGTAACTGGAGGTTTGAAAATCCACGGGTGACACGAACGACCCCTGCATTGACGAGTGACGGATGTTTTTTGTAAATGCACTTATCTATGGATTCACCTGGGGAGGGGGGTTGGTTTAGATCTTGAAGCTGTTAATAAGGTCTAGAAACGTTCAATGAGATATAAGTCGGGACTCTTAAAGTCAGCCAATCCACTCCTGTTACGTATTATCTCCAAATGACACTTTACAAGTCGTCTTTCCCGGTCAAAGATCCTGTAGGAGGGAGAGATGGTCCTGGACTTGCCGTACAACCAGGTGGGGATGTGGTCAATTAAATGGCACCGATGTATCGTCTGCGTACCGGGCCATCATTGTTTTGGACGTCGTCTGCATTGCTCAGACATAGGTGCTAGCCTCTCCTATGAGTCTGCACTGCTGATCTTAATCCGGACCTTAAGACCAGACAGGAAGGGCGCGATCGGTTTCACCATCGGCAGTGGGGTAGTCGCTGAAGCCCCATTCACAGTCGAATGGCGTCGTTTTTCACATCACTTTTCGACCATGGTGCTGACAAGACAATTAGCAACATTGAAAACTCTTAGTTGGTTGTGCCTTAATGTTATCACATTAATAAATGACTTCACCAGAGAGAACAGTTAAAATGCCCCCGATCGATTTGCTGACGAGGCTCCATTTGGTCTTATTGCTTAATACAGAGCAACAGGTTGAGTTAACTTCATTGGCTTGGGTTTATCTTTTAACGTCCGTCCTCGTAGCTGATCGCTAGGTAGTGGCAGGCCGATGTGAGGCTACTCCCGCACCACATTCCAGACAAGCAAAGCTATTTAGCGCTTTGGGAAACCAATTCCTTGATGATTACACAGCATAGAAATGTTTTGAACAATTTGAAGCTTCTTCACATGGGATTTTGCAGAGTGGCATAAGACACAAGATGGGCCACACGATGGTCAGCTTGTTACGGAGGGAAGCTTTGAGCTTGTCGAGCTGCAGTCGTCTTTCCGAGTGATTTTTTTTATCTAGGCTCATTCCAAGGTATTTTACTTCATCTTTCCAAGATCCCACGTAGAATCAGGTCGTCAAGCCAATGAAGTCGTTGTATAACTACGTGGAAACGCGAGTTAGACAGCGCACCGCTGTGTCGTCGGCCTCTCCGATGACATTATCTTGATTCGAAATTTGATGAGCCCCTTTTGCCATACCTTATTAAAGGCTTTGACCACATTAAGGAAAGTTGTGCTGGTGACCTTTACCTTTGTGAAACCTTCCGTAACTTTCTCCATCATTTGGAGGAGTTTCTGGGTGATACAATGCCTGTAAAACCAACCTGAGCCTTTAAGATCAGTTCCAGTCGGTAATAAACAAATTGTCCAATAATTCTGGGGAAATGTATAGACACCTCAAGCTTGGAAAGTATGATCACATCCGTCATCTTCCAAATGTTCGAGAAGTGGCGGAGGACAGTGTTACATGAAGGAAGCGTTGTCGTGATAACTCCGGCAACCGTAGTCATCGGATTGTTCTTTCATGGGACAAAACTGGCCAAATATCTTTGTGCCCTTCCGAATTTAGGATTTTATCATTTCAATCTATTAAAAGTCACCTTCCCCATATTCTAACAAGTGTTTCCCACACCGAAACCTTTCTACCGGACTGCCACATAATAATGCGTGTTTCGTTACTCAACACCGCATGATAGTCGTCCACAATCCATTGGCGTTATTCTTTACATAATTAAAGAGCCCCGTATCGTTCACAGCAGATACTTTGACTCATGGGCAGCTGCTCGAGCGTGGAATAGTCATGGTGCTCGCATGACAATTAATCGCACTGCAAAACTTTTAGTTGCTTATGACTTCGTTACCATATTACCAATAGATGACTTAGCCAAATTGAGAAGAGCTGAAAAGCCTCTGATCGATTTGTTATGCTTCTCCGACTTGTCCGTTTTGCTCTTACCACTTAGCACTGAACAATGCTACGTTCTCCTGGATGACCTCTCATAGGTACTTGTAGGGCGATGTGAGGCTACTTCTGTACCACCTTACGGTGGTAGAGAAGTATTAAGTGTTTTGGAATATAAACTCTTGAATGGTCGTCAATTTATAGTCGCAATATAGAGCCGTATTTTGTACATACCACGGAGTACCAAAGATGGTTATTGGTGCCTGGTTTTGAACAACCTAAAACTTATGCATGTGGGATTTTGCAGGTTTGCCTCACACCAGTTCCACAAGATAGTCTTACAGTCAGTTTGTTCTTCAAGGCAGCTCAGAAATTAACGACCTGCCTCCGACTTTTCCAGTTAACGGTTCATCGTCGTCTTTGCGAGGTATCTCCCTGTCAAAGACCCTGAGTAGGGTTAGGTAATCATGACAAAGAAGTTTCATTCCTAAGGTGCCAAGCTTTAAGGATGTTGAGATGCTCCTAGAGTTGGTGTACAACTACGTGGCAAGATAGTGGCCATCATTCGCCGGGAAGAACCTTATAGGACGGCGACCTCTATGATGACAACATAGTCGATCTTGATCTGCAACTTGCGGCAGAATAAGGACAGGACCAGATGTTCGCTGAAGATGAGCCAGTAGTGCCATTCTTGTCAAAGGTGTTGGCCACATTAAGGAAAACTGTGTTGGTGATTTTTTTCTTTGTGAAGCTTTTTGTGTTTTTCTCTACTATTTGGAGGAATTAGTGGGTGGTGCAAAACTCTAAGATCAGTTTCAATAGGCAGTAGCCTTAATGGACGATAACGCTGGGAGACGTGTGAGACATCTCAAGCTTGGAAAGTATGATCACGTTCGTCAGCTACCAAGAGTTCTGAAAGTGACGGACACGAAAGACAACGTTGACTATAACAGTGTGAAAATTGTAATGTTTTACCTCTTTTTGACGTAAAATCACACTTCATTTATCTGTAACACTAAATCGGAACGTTTTCGATTCCCCCACTTAATTTCACTTTGGCTGCCGCGTTGTGTGATATTTGTCTATTTAAGATCTACAAGATATTAAGGGCCTGGAAACACCTGGAGTGTTCGCATTGTTTGAATCCCGTAGCGTGGCTGAAAGACAATATGTCGGTCGTTCAACCATGGCGGTGCGGCCGCTACGATGGGCGTTCAAAAATTCGTTGCAAAAACGATAAATATCTAGATGGAGATTCTCTATCAGGTCCCGCTGTTATTGATGTAACTTCTTTGGCGGATATTGGAGTGTCTTGGCGGAGATGTTTAGATTTAGATCAGCCCCATAGCGCATTACGAGGGACAGCACTGTATCACGTATAACTCCATACTTCTTTTATATCTGTTATTAAGGTCACATCGACCTCTAGACATCGGTGAGTTGAAAGTAAGACTCCGGATTATTTTGATCACCAAAATCAGTGGTCTACTTATTGCAATTTTAAGTTTCGTTACACGACAGCTATACTTCTCGAAAGTGAGTGCCGCCGGCAGCTCAGCTCATTAATCCGCCACTAAATAAATGGGGTACGCACCCGAACGCACATTATCGCTTATTTCATTAACTATTCCGCATCGCGGACGACAGCTTAATAAGATGATTAATTAACAGAAAGATTTAAAAAGCGCCATCGATCGGGCGCCGCGGACCGAACGGCGCGGCCCGCTTCCCGGGGATTCCCGCGGCGAACCGCGCTGTGGCGGAGTCGGAATCGAATTTGCAGGGCCGGCGTCGATGCTAATTGCGTTGCGCGAAAACAACCGAATCGTGATTAGGCAAATCCGATTTACATGTAAAGCCGCCGCCAATTCCCGATCAAATGTTGGTAATTTCTCGCGGCGTTATGAATCATCGGGCGCACTTACGGCCGCGGGCTTTTAATGCTTTCGCGTTCGATGCTGAAATATTTGTAAGAATGAGCTTTTGAACTTTACGTGTTATTGACTACCATTGAATCGAGTTCTCATTAGATGTATTTAAGAGATGGGGAATTTGTTACCTCTTAAAAGAGAGCGTAAAAACGTCAGAAATGTTGAGAAGACTTAAAACATGATTCGAGGACATCTTTAAAAAGTGAATATGTGAACGCCATGGATAATTTTTGGCAGTTGGAAATGCAAATCACCGACCTGGTCCGTGAACTAACGTGACTGAGAGGACCATTCGCATTGTTCCCCGTCTTCTCGCATATCGTCGGAATTATATAATAATAATAATTAATATAAAAATATTCTGGTTCACGACAATGCACAACCCCATATACAGCGTGTTCATTTTACGATAGTATTTTTTGGGAAAAGTGTGTTTCTAAGACAGAAGGTTATGCAGGAAAATTACTTTGTATATATTTTTATGATGCTTCAATAAATTTAAAAAATAATTCCGATTTATATTTGGTTCGCCCTCGTATAAGGAAAGAAAGGGCAGAGAAATATGTCCTATTCTGAGAAAACGAGGAAAGCAATTTTAATCAGATTACTGTTGCGCATATACATGAGTATACTGAGGCGAACACCAGCGTGGCCGCGCGGGTTGAGGCGTTGGGCTGCGATGAAGACAAACCCGGTTTCATTCCTGGAGCTCTCTGATGCCTGGAGGAGGGTCACTAAACCCCCAGTCACTGAAAATAATTGAGCACTTGCGTTCACTTCGAATAAGAGGTAATAATGGCGGTCATCTAAGTAAATGGTGCGCGATGACCGATGATAGAGAGGACGAACATGTGAGATCCTCAACTCCCACGTAGGGTGTTGAATCTTACCATTATATGCTAAGCCGAACAAAGTTGGTAAGTTTTTTTTTATCAAAAAAATTGGTTCTAAAAATGATAAATTCACACTCACCTTCATTACATTTTTTTTCATCCATGCATGTTATACTCACAATATCTGTGCGTTTGTCTGCCTGTCGCACTCTCTAATAGCGAAACTACGTACCTCAATAAAAACAGACAAAAAGCCACTTCATTTTCCTAATCGTAGAAGCTCCGAGACAACTATCCCTAATTTAGATCACCATCTTGAAACAAAATAGTCGTCCATATCATATCCCAAAATAAAAGAAGTTTTTCGGCTCTCAAAATTATTATTCGTTTGACTGTCATGTTCTATATCACCCAAGCGACTTATCCACTGTGCAAACGTAAAACACTTTCTTAGAGCTCTCCTCACGGAAACCCCCAGAAAGACTTTAACAACAATCATGAAAAGAATGCTGACCACAAACGTAAAAATTGAATTTTCCTCGGTTCTTCGAAGTCAAAGAAACAATCCAAAATCAGCGTATTGCAACTTGGCTAAATATTCAGTTTTACAGTGCATGGTCATCGTTGACGAAAGTGGAATATTTACAATAATGGAAGAGAAAAGAACATCTCCAGCGTTGAGTTCAAACTAGAATTAAGAAATATGAAACACGCGTCTTACCGAAGACATCTACCGAATAGAAGTGTCCAAAATTAGTCCATCACAAAGGTGTCCTTCCATCAAGGCAACGGGAGACGCTCCTTTTTTGTCCACTCAATAAGAATTTGTGTAACTTAACTCACCAGCATTTATCAGACCGTCTATCAACGAACGATTGAGAACAAGAACTTCCACTTTTTTGGAAAGCATCCAAAATCATATGAAAGAAATAAACTTTCTATTGGATCCGCCAAAAATCATAAATCAATAGTTTCAAACCATTTGGTAATTTCGGCCGAAAACTTCTCAAATGCATGACTTTTGCGCTAAATGCTTCAACATAAAATACACTTTATCTAAGGACACCGTCCCCACTGCTAATTATTGATTTCTCGCTTTGAGCACTACAACACAGAAGGGAAGCTTGTAATTGGTACATAAATAACACAACACTTTTTGCCCAAAGCTGTATATAGATGAAAATTATTTTAAACTATGCGTTTGAGTAGGTCGAGGCCTCCTTTTCACCTGAATTTTTCCAGCAGAAACAAACGAGACGCGAAAGGTTTCCTCTAATGGAAAGGTGAAGTGCATTGCATCAAATCTTGCACCAAGCCTAGTGACGTGCAAATAGAAACCATTCGGGAGGTTCAGCAGGCTTCAAAATTCAACTCTCCCAGGCAAAAAAGAGCAGTAAATGTGCATTCATGTTACCATTTTCTTCGATTTCCATGAAGTGACTTAAGTCATAAAAATGTCAAAAATTTATTATGCTGGACGCCAGTGACTAACAAAGACGCATTGTTTAAGATGTCAACATCAAGTTCCGAGTATAAAGAGGTTGTAGAAATTTGTAAATATTAAATTATTTTAACAAATCGATTTGTCTTTCCCAAAAGTTGAAAATCCATAATGGATGGTGTCAGTGACCGATATATAAAGAGCCGGTACCTGTCATCAGCAGGCTGTAGGAACTTGGAAATATTAAAATCATGCTCACAATAATAATAATAATAATAATAATGGTAAGGCTCTACGCCCCGCGTGGAAGCACGGCCTACGATCTGAAAGATTAAGGCTCTCATACGTTCGCTCTCTCTGCCTGGTCGTTGCGCACCATCTCTGATGCGGGGCGATATGGTAAGCACCGCGCCTAAGATGACCGCCATTATTACCCCTTGGTCGAGTGATTGCAGGTACTCAATTATTTTTAGTGACTGGGTAGGCCACCCGCCAGGTATCAGAGAGCACCGGGAATTGAACCCGGGTCCGTTAGCATCGCAGCCCCCCTCAACCACGAGACTACGCTGTCACACTGTTCACAAAGGTGGTGCAAATTCTGTTTATCTCTCCCAAAATAAAAAAAATTCATAATTTAGCCAATTATCTCAGTGATCTATAAGAAGTCGTTATTTGTAGCATCATCGAGGTGTAGAAATTTACAAATATAAAAATGGCTTCCGTGATCTAAATATCCATAATTTAGCCGACTACCTCAGTAACTGATAAAGAGACATTATTCGTGACGTCAACAGCAAGCTCATTTCAACAAAGGTGCCTCAAATTCTAATTTGTTTCTTCCAAAAGAGAAAAAATCACAATTTAGCAGATGACTCCCAGTGACCATTACCTGTGACGTCATGAGCAAGTTTAGAATTTACAAAAGCTATAAAAACTTCCAATATTAAAATAATTTTAACAAAGCACCTCAAACTTTGGCATGTCTCACCCAAAAGTGGCAACATGCACAATTTGGCCGAAAACCTCAGTGGCCGTAAAGAACCGGTAACTGTGATTTCAGCAGCAATTGCAGAGTGCACAGAGACTGAAAATATTAAAACCAATTAACAAAAGCGGCCCTAATTCTTGTTTCTCTCTCACAATTGAAAAATGTATAATTTAGCCGATTACGTCAGTGACGAACAGAGAGCGGTTAGCTGTGAAGCCAGCAGCAAGTTATGAGTACGAAGGCTATAGAAATTTGCAATATCGAAATTATTATGGCAAATCCGGCGCCAATACGTGTTTCTCTCGCCTTAAAGGCAAAAAAAATCCATAATTTAGCCGATCACGTCAGCGACCGATAAATAGCCGTTACCTGTGACGTCACCAGAACTTTCTAGACGTACGAAGGGTGTAGAAACATGCAAATAGTAAAAACATTTTAACAAAAATTCATGACTTAATATCAGTGACCGATATAGAGCCGTTGCCCAAATTAAGAAATATACAGAAGTAAAAACTTGCAAACTTAGAAGACGACATCAGTGACCAATAGAGAGCAGTTAGCTGTGAAGTAAACAGTAAGTTACGGCTGCAAAAATTTGCAATATCAAAATTACTTTGACAAACCCGGTGCAAATACGAGTTTGCTTCCCCCTAAAGGCAAAAATCTATAATTTAGCCGATCACGTCAGCGACCCATGAACAAGTGTTACTTGTGACGTCAGCAGAAATTTCTAGACATAGAGTCTTTAAAAAACGCCAATAGTAAAAACATTTTAACAAAGGCTATTAAATTTATCGTTTGTTTCCCTCAAAAACGAAAAAATTAATAATTTTGTTCATGACCTCAATGACCGATAAAGGGTCGTTGTCTGTAAGGTCAGCAGTAAGTTCCGAGTATATAGAGGATGTAGAAGCTTGCAACACTATGTTTTTTTAAACCCGACTCAAAATTGGGTTTGTCTTCCCAAAATACAAAAAAATCTATAATTTAGCCGATGACGTCAGCGACCAATAGAAAGCAGTTACGGCTGCAGAAATTTGCAATATCACAATTTAGACGTACAAAGGGTGTATAAACAAGCAAGTATTAAAAACATTTTAACAAAAGGCGGTCCAAATTGTCATTTGTTTCTCTTAAAAACGAAAAATCTATAATTTCGTCGACAATCTCAGTGACCCATAAAGAGCCGTTGGCTGTGACGTCAGCAGTAAGTTCCGAGTGTATAAAGTGTAGAAACTTGGAAGTATTAAAATCATTTGAATATAGCCGTTCGTTTTTCTCTCTCAAAAGTGCAAAATCCGTAATTTAACCGTTGATCTCAGTGACCTATAAGGAATAATCAGCAAGTTCTGCGCGTATTGAAACAATTGTAAGAAATAAGCTTCAGCCTCGTTTGCCTTTTCCTTTCTTTCTTTCACTAGGTCCTGGTACCCTTAAGGGTGTTGGGTTTATTAGTCCATGCTACTATTTCTTACCCATTTTTTCATTCTTTTCTATCTCTGGTCTTCTATTGTTTTCCCCTTTCTTAGTCCTATCTTCTTTACCCTTTTCCATCCTTACTAAATGAATCAAGAAAATTTTATATGAAACAATGTGATACAACATTAAGCTACTTTTCGACGTAATCGCCGTTCCGATTCATGCATTTGTCGTAGCGTGGTACCAATTTTCTAATACCTTCATCATAGAAAGCAGCCGCCTGTGTATTCAGCCAATTCTGTAGGCTGGTCTGCAGCTCGTTATCTGTGGGTAAAGTTTGCCCTCCTAGCCAGCGTTTCATGTGGGCAAAGAGATGAAAATCTGAGGGAGCCAAGTCAGGACTGTACGGTGGGTGATCAAAAACTTCCCATCCAAAACGCTGCAGGAGGATCGTTGTTGCAACTGCAGTGTGCGGCCGCGCATTATCATATAGAAGTACCATGCCTGACGACAACATTCCTCTTCTCTTGTTCTGAATTGCCCTTCGAAGACGTTGAAGAGTCTTGCTGTGTGAAGCGGTAGTGATGGTTGTGCCACGTGGCATGAATTCCACCAACAGAACACCTTTACGGTCCCAAAACACTGTAGCCATACACTTTTTGGTGGAGAACGTGCGCTTGAACTTCACTGGTTTACGACTCGGGGAGTGTGAATGCATCCACCGTTTGGATTGCTCTTTCGTTTCTTTAGTTTCGTAATGGACCCATGTCTCATCTCCTGTGACAATTTTGTCCAAAAACTCATCTCCGTCGTAATGATAGCGCTAGAGGAAGGTTAATGCGGCGTCCATTCATTGAGTTTTGTGATGGTCAGACAGCATCTTGGGAAGCCATCTCGCGCAGAGTTTGCGGACTCGAGTATTTCACTCATAATGGTATAGAGAGCTGACCGTGAAATTTCCGGAAACAAATCACTCGACCCAGAAGTTGTGAACCGACGATTTCCGCGAATCGCCTGATCCACGCGCTGAACAAGATCATCGGTTGACACTGGCTTCCTTCCCTGGCCGCCTGCATCATGAACATCTGTGCGTCCAGCATCAAAGTTCCTGTACCATTTCCGCACTTTGCTGTCACTCATGAACGTTTCTTCGCGCACTTTACTCATTCGTCTATGAATGTTCCTTCAGCATGCAGAAATCGAATGACTGAACGCAATTCACATTTGGCGGGAGACTCTATTTTTCGGAGCATGTTTATGAGCTCCCTACGTACTCAGAAATGACAACCGCGAATCGACGCGTTCTCCGGGCCAACTACAGAAGCAGCGCAAGACGTCTGCGCACAGACCTAGCGGATTTTCCCCGAAGCTTTCCTTTAGCGACCAATCTGACATTGAAAAAAAATAGCCCTCGTATATTGATTTTACTACATTTATTACCTTCCTTGATATTCTATATTCCTCTAGTATCAAAAGCTGCCTTGAGGTCTATAAACATTATATGTAACTCTTCTCCTTATCGCAGTATCCTCTCAATTATGTTTTTAGTATATGGACGTTATCGTTTGTGCCTCTTGCTGCTCTGAATGCAGCTTGTTCGTCTTCTAAACCTAAATCCGTAAGTCTTAAAATATACTACGGAAAGACAGTTTGCCTTTTCCATAAATGAAAAATCCATAATTTACTAGATGACCTCAGCGACCGATGAGGAATCGTTACCTGTGACATCAGCAGCACATGATTTTTAAAATTCCTTTTGCAAAAAATTCCTTCTACGCCAGCGGTAATGACGAAACGCGAAGAGTTCCAGTATAAAACTCAAAAAATGACTTGGCAACCCAGAAGTGGTAGAACTGCGGCGCGCTGACGCAGTCGAGCAAAAAGTACAAAGACAGGTGCTTGATCCAGGCACGTTATGAATCGTGTGATTAATTATGACACGAAAGTGCAATATGCCGGCGAGTTTCCCTGCCACAATTTACACGGCCGTTCGTGGCGCAGGAAACTTCGGCCATTGTCTATTGTGCCGCTTATGGCCGCGATTTTATCTCAAGTTTCTTTTATAAAAACTAACACAATGCGGCGCAAGATCGCCGCGATGCTAGCTCAGAAGCAGCCGAGTTTTTCGCCATTATGCGCAGCGCCGCGGCCGCTCGGAAGCGGCTGCTTATCGCGGCCGCGGAAAATTCAGCAACAATCGCGTTCATTATCGGTGCAGCGGAAAAGCTCCCGGGAAAACTTTAGACAATGCGGCGCGGAGATAGCAGCACAGGGCTTATTAAAACCGAACAAAACCGCGATCGGTTTTATTTCAGCGAACGCGCCGCCGGTCGGTTTTTCACCGCGCGCCCGAAAGTTCCGGCTGCCCGGGGCGCCCTTCGTACATGCGTGTAACTGTTTCTGCTCGTCTCCGCAAACTAGGCAAATTACGAAAACTTCGGGAAACAACTTTGGGCTAAACCGAGCCGAACTTTTAATTTGATTACGGGAACAGGAAACGGAATTTTCGGAAATTCGCAACGACAAGAACGGCTGCCGTTGCAACTTTCCAGACAATCTAAAGCGGCGTTTGCTGGCAAGAGCATCTGCTGGTGATAAAAGGAAATCCGTTCCTAATACACGAGGAAGATTCTGCGATAATGCAGCCATAAGCCGAATGTTCTCTACGACCGCAGTATTACCTATTCCTGTGCTCCGTGTACATCGGTTTTAGTAAGAATCTTTTGAATGAGAACCCAGAGAACGTAAACAGACAAATTTAGTGATGGACAATCTAGAAGACAATCAAACCAAAAACCTCCTATCAACTGTCTTGAAACTAACAAAATTGTGTGAACAGACCTTTACATCTCGAAAATAAGCAAAATGGTTCTCAAGTGAGTTCAAACTGACATTGGCTCATTTTAATACTAAATATCTACACTGGCTCTTTTCGTATCTTATCATAACTAAAGATTGCACTGCGGATATTGAAGATAATAAACCACTAAATAAGATAACTAAGCATGAATATAACTAAGAAAAATCCAATGTTTGAGTTTATTTTTACGAATATTGTAGATAACTAAATAAACTGTTATTATTTTGTACTAAGAAGTTACTAGCACGGAAATATGTGAACAGACCCTTACATCCTAAAAATACGCCGTATTTAGAAACATGTAAATAGAAGAAAGTCACGGTTGCTTTGTACAATTTCCATCGTTTATCAATTTCCAAAGTGTGAGAGTAACTACAAACTATACTCCGCTTACTAAAGTCAATAAACCTGTATGATGACTTAACGTGAATATAACTGACAAACACTCGCTACTTAACTTTATTATTATAAAAATAGCTAACATCTGAATAAATTGTTAAATATTCTTATCTTGTAACTAGAAAGTAACTGGTACAGAAATATGTAACGAACCTGTGTGAACAGACCCTTACATCCTAAGCATACGACAAGTGAGGTCAAACTGACATTCTCTCATTTTAATGCGAAATATCTCCACTACCTTTAGAAGATTGTAAATAGAAGAATGTCATGGTTATTCTTTAAATATTTCATCGTTTATTAGATTCTAGATAACTAAAGATTGTAATGGTTATCAAAGTTACTAACTACTATTTGGGATAGATCCAATTTATCATTTTATAAGTAACAAAATCGTCTATATCCGAATAAACTGCTTAGATGAAAGTAGAGACACGCAACGAACTTGTATGAACAAACCTTAACTTACTCTTCAAATTGACGTTTAGTTATTTTAGTGTTTCTATTGAGCACCTAAACTGAAACACTTAAATAAAAGAATGTTGTACATGCCCTTTATAAATATTTGAACGTTTATTAAATTCTTAAGTAACTAAAATTTGCACTATAGCCCTTAAAGTCAGAAAACCTTTAAGTATGATAAGATCTGATACTTGAATTTATTATTAGGAAAACTACCGACATATGAATATACCGTATACATGCTACTGCGTAGTGCTAGGAAATCGTTGCCACAAAAATTATACAAAACTGGTACGTACACGATGTGCATGAACAGACCCTTACATTCCAAGGACATGACGAAAAAACAGATCAGACGAGATGAAATTGACATTTACTTATTTTACCGTCGAATATGTTCGCTGTATCTAGAAGAACATACATAAAATGATGTTTCATGATTTATTAGATTCAAAAGTATAAGCGCTTAGTGTGTCAAAGTATATAAACCTTTAAATATGCTAATTTGGAATGGTTAGCACTGAGATAGATACCGTACTTGATTTTATTATTAGGAAAAATGATTTAGTAGTAAGATACTAGGCACAGAAATGATACGAAATTGATACAAAACTAATGTGTATAAACAGACCTTTACATCCGAAGAGTATGTCAAAAGAACTGAACCAACAAATTGGTATTGTTTTTAATGCTGAATGTTTCCGCTGAATCTAGTAGCACTCAAACAAAAGAACATCGCGGTTGCTTTTTAAATGCTTCGTTCTTTAATAGTTTCCAAATTGTGAAGTTAACTAAAGAGTACTTATTACAGTTAATAAAGCTTTAAATATGCTAATGCAGCATTAAGAAAATTGCTGACACTTTCATAAACTATAAAAATATTATTGTACTCCACCTTAGAAGTTATTAGCACAAAACTGATACGTAACGAGTGCGTGTGAACAGACCTTTAGTTCCCAAGAATGTCAAAAAAAACTTTTATGATAATTCATTACTAACAGAACCGATACTTGAATGTATTACTAAGAAGTCAATGACATCTGAATAAACCATATAAATAACACTGACACGAAAATGATACGGAACTAACGCATGTAAACAAACCTTTACATATATTTTTTAATGCTAAACATTCGTATTGTCTTTAGAAGATCTTAGAGAGAAAATTATTTTTAATAATTTATTAGACTTTTGAGTAAAAGAGGATAAACTAAAATTTACAGTATGGTCATAAAAAGATAAACCTTTAAATATATCTTAGCGTAAATATATCTTATAACGATTGAATACTTCATTTTAATATTACGAAAATCACTTATATCTAAATAAACAGTTTCGATGTTGTCATATTACGTTAAGAGGTTACTGGTTTGGAAATGACACTCAACGAACGTATGTGAATAGACCTTTACATCCTAAGAATACGCCGAATGGAACACTGTCAAGCGAGACAAAATGACATTGCATTATTTTACTGCCGAATAGAAGCATACAAATAGAAGAACGTGTTTCATAGTTTATTCAATTCCAAAGTGCAAGAGCAGATGAACGATACAGCGAGATTCTCAAAGTTAATAAACCTTTAATTACGCGGAGTTGAAACAATTACGATCGAGATAGATAACATATTTGATTTTATTATTACACCTGAATAAACCGTGCAAGTATTACTGCCAGGCACAGAAGCCATACGACTGATATAAAATAAATATGTGTGAACAGACCTTTAGATCCGAAGACTATGTCGAAAGAATACCAGATTGATATTGCTTTTTATGTTGAATATCTCCGCTGCCACAAGTAGATCTTAAATAGAAGAATATTGCGCTTGCTCTCTAAAATGCTTCTTTTTTTATTAGTTTTGTAATTGTGAGAATACGTCGAATGGACTGGTATCAGGTGAGACCAAATTAAAATTGGTTTATTTTAATGCTAATTCTCTTCACTGCCTTTAGAAGCACGTAATAGAAGAACATCGTGGTTGCTCTTAAAATCTTTCATCGCTTACTAGATTTTTAATTGTGAAAATAACCAAAAATTACGGCACTGTGATTATTATCTTCAATAAATCGTTAATAAGATAATTTAGCATAAATATGACTAAAGAAGGACCGATAATTAATTATCATCTTGCGAAAATTGTTGACATCTAGATAAATGATATAGATGCTACTCTGTTGTGCCAGGAAATTACTGGTGCCGACATAAGGGGTGTGTGTATGTGAACAGACCTTTACATCCTAAGAATATGTTGATTAGACCAAATTGACGGTGGCTTTTTTTATTGTCAAATGTATTCATACCTCTAAAATCGCACAAATAAAAGAACGCTTCACGGTTTACAAAGTGTAAAAGTAAATAAATAATGTATTAAGCTAATCAAAGGCAGTAAATTTTTAAATATGATGATTTAGCATAATCATCACTAAGAAAATCCAATATTTGATGTTATTGTTACATACTAATAACTGAAGAAACTACATAAGCGTTACTATTTTTAGTAAGATAGTAGGCACAGAAATGATACGACATTGATACATAACGAATGTATGTAAACAGACTTTTACATCCCAAAATGATGAAAGAAAGTATCAAACTGACTTTAGCTACTGTACTAATAACACTTCAAAGTCGTGGGTGCTTTTTAAATATTTCATCGTTTATTAATTTCCAAAGTGTGAAGGTAACTTATCAAAATCAAGAAACGACGATTTAGCATGCATATAACTGAAAAAGATTCGATATGCAACCGATACGTAACGTTTGTATGTGAACAGACCTTTACATCTCAAGAACATGTCGAGAAACCAGCATCACGTAACACGTCAAATTGATATTGGTTTATTTAATAGCATCATGGTGTTCTTTAAATCTTTCGCTTCTATAAAAAAAGAACTCAAAGGTGAAACAGGCAGAAAGGCATAAGTCGACCTAACTTTTTGTGGTTTTGAGAAATAGATTAGCTTGGCTCGTCATTTCACTTGTATTGATTGGGTTGAAGATGAAACATTTTTAAATTTTCCAAGTCCTTCACGATATTGATCAAGGTTAGAAGAATCATCTTACACAACAAAAATTCCAGGAGTGATTTTATAATTCTTTATTTGTAATATTCAAACACAAGAAAAGGGTGTTATTCAGTCTCTCGACAAGTGTTCTGAAGAGACATGGACTCAGATGTGTTTATATGTAAACTTCACTAGGTGGCAGGGCTGTGATTACCAACCCACTGTTCAGCTTGTTGGCGGTTAGAAGTTCCACAAGTGACGCGATAGACAGCCGGAGGACTACTTTGACAAGATCCAGGATTGTTAGTTGCTAAGTTAAATAAATTACTTTTTACGAGTCCAGTCCTAAAGCTTTGGAGAATTGAAGATTAATATTTAAGAATTTTAATGATGTGTAGTGTGGGTCTACTGGAATTAAAGTTTTTATATCCAAAATACCTTAAAAGTGAGTCATCAGACGGAATTACACTTTTCGATGAAAAACTTTAGAAGCTGGAGGTAACGAGTAAGTAATGGCCATTTTATTGAGCACAAGCAGGCGCCCCGCGCACAGCAGAACAAGACGACAAAAGCAGCGCTGACAAAAATTGAATTTTTCTCCGCAGGTGGTCGACATCATCTCAAAGTTAAATCTTTGCTTCCGTTTCGCTTCCGTGGGACACGACATATTTAGCCGCGCGCGTTCTTGTTCCATGTTTTCAATTTGAAGCCGACTGGGTGTGTCACCGACAGACGTCGAAGAATTTAGCGGCGATACCGCCCTGGGCACCCACATGCGACGCACGGAACGCGGGTTTCGGGTCGCAACTCGCTGAAATGCATCTTCTGTGTAGATACACCGATAAGGCAAGGAAATCGGGTCTGATATATTAAAAAAATCTTATTTGTTTACCCCCACTTTAAGAATAATAATGGCGCTGCTCTTTAAGGCTATGCGAATGTACAAGGCGTGTCTGAAAAGTACCCAGCCGATGTTAAAATAAGCGACATCGAGGGGTGTTAGCCGCTGGTGATTAAGTATGTGTCCATCGCGTGGTACACAAGATGAAGTGTCACTGTTCTATACGAAACTCATCGCGATTGGCTACTTTCCAAACGCAACTCATATAATAAACCATATGAAGTGAGATACTCTCCACGAACTTACCTTCTTGGCATTTTCTTGATTATTGTTATCGGCGTGATTGTTCGGAGCCGAGGGAGCCATCACTGATACGTTGGACTGTGACAGTAATTCGTCACTTCCTCTCTGCAACAGAAAACGCCGTTAGTTTGCAAAGATAGCGCGGAGCGCGGGCGGGCGCAGCCGGGCCGCGAATAAATTTAATAAAACAAATATTACGCAGAGATTAAAATCCGGCCCACGATGGCAGTGCAACAAAAAGGAGGCGAGCTTTTAATTATCTGCTAACAATAATCGAAATCAAAAAGGCCGACAAAGTAAACTTTTCGGCTGATAATTACTAAAGCAATTACACAGAGATTACTCCTAATTGTTTGAAATTGGAATTCTGACTGCGGAGAGGCCGCCGCGTTTTTGGGGCGCCGATAAGACAACAAGCCCGAACAATCCTCGGCAAACCTGGAATTTCGGGTTTGTTTTAGCATAGCGCGCCGAGGGACAGATGCAGAATCAATTCGGAAAACAATTAACGTCCAAATTATAAAGTTTTGCGCTTTCAATATTTTAGAGCACGTATAGGGAGCCAAAAAACAAAAATAAACCGGAAAAAATGAAATTCTGACTATCCGGATCAAGTTCGATGCCAATTGAATTTTTGAAAACTTAATTCTCATCGTAAACTAAATGCGCAGTGCCTTTAATTTATGTTTATTATCAGAATTTATATATTTTGTGCTTTAGTGGTCAGTCATCCGAAAAATCGATTATCCGGATTAACAGCGCTTCCAACTTAAATTGCAATAATCAAGAATAAAAAGAAACGTCGAAATGGGGCAGACGGGTTTTAGAGCAAAAAAATCAAAGGTAATACAAGTGTTCCCCCTCCCCCTTCAATTTTCTCATACCCAACCATATGGAAAACTAGTAAACAACCCATTCTTTTTTTTTCATGACTAGTGTTGACCTGATATTGAATTCTAAGACAAATATAAAGGTTTTTAAACCCAATCCTTAATCGCCTTCTTCGGTGACTTGGCGTGGAGACTTAAGGGTAAATCAGAATCTTGAATAGCTTATAGAGGGCACCTCTGTCCAGCTCGTAGTTGTAGAGATCACAGGAGATAGGATTGTAGTGGCCTTCGATGCTAAGGAGATAAATTCCTGGGACCCCCTCCACCCCCAGCTTGTTCAAATGTTTTTTGGCATTGTAGCTCTAAACGAAGTAAGAACACATCCTTATCAGGAAGATGATTTTATTGTGAAGAGACAGCCGGCGTCTAGGACGTAGAAGAAAGTCAAGGGCCTGTCGGTCTCCCTTCTCCCATGCAACTTCCCCTTTTATGTGAACTTCTGGTCGAGGGTAGCTCGAGGTCTCATCACCAACAAAGTCGGTTCATCATAAGCGATACTTTTCGACATTCAAATGATGGAAACAAATGTAAAAAAAAATTTTTTTCGCCCAAGCAATCCCTAAGAAAATGGTTGGTCATGGGGATCAATTTAGCGACCTAATGATGGATAAAGCCGTTACTCCAAACAGACAGGTTATAAGCATCTATTTTCATCGATAATCACAATTGTGATGACAAAAAAGTGGCCGCTATCTCACATCCAACTCCATCGTCATACCTTTTTAATTTCAGTTTCGTCCTTTATATGCCCAGTAACATCTCAGTAAACGTTTCCTTACTCGATAATCCACCATTATAGATCTTTCTACGACTTCATTTTGATCTTATTCACGTTTCTGGCCATCTTGAATCGTTGCGGATTCTTGCTCAAGAATTAAGTGACAATGCGGGTCCAAGACCTTGCAATAAACAACCCTTCGCCTTTGGTCATCAAAAATAGTATTCAAAAAAATATTGATGTGGAGGTTTACCACACCGAAAGTATATTCAAAAGATTTATTGGATCCTTTTGGTTCACTACTATTAACGGAGGGTTGAGGGAAAAGAGGTATGGTAAGCAATGGAACATCCCGTAGTGTGCTGCAGCTGGCACAGTCAACGCAAGTGCCTACTTGGTTTTATTATGATTATTGCTTTTTTCAGCAGGTTAGATGACTTCTCGAAGAGGTCACTTGTTAATATTCATAAAATGATAAGTTAAGAGCTCATCGCCACCACGTTTATAAAACTTGTCACCATGTAACTTATCTGAGGAGAGCATACGAACAGAATTCCCATATTATTGAGGAACGTCAGGTGGTAATACTGTCGTGAAACTGGCACGTGACAGAAGTGTTTGGATGTTGCTTATTGGTACCACTGATACTTCCTTACATCCATTATTCAATATTAATTGAAGAGAAGTTTGGGATTAAGTTTAATTTCACACCAAGTGAGAAAAGCGGTTATTTGCACCCAGCCCCTAAAGTTGTATTATAACCTTGAAAACCACTATTGCAAAGCACTCTTGGGAAACATGTTAAAACTCTTACAAGTATTCAAATAACCAACACGTAATACAAATAAATTTGATAGAGAGATAATAATACATACCTGAAAAAAATTGAAGATTAACTAATAAAAAGATGCGATTCAAAATGGATTCCGTCTTTATTTGCGCCATTGCCTGAACTATGGATGACTCAAGATGATTCTCGTGAGTAGTACAGATTCCTCAGATTTAGAGAGGGTCTTTCACTCCAGCATTTATAGAAATTAACAAGCAAACCAGACAATCCAGAAAACTTAAACTTATCCCCGCCTAAACAAAATTTTCCAAAAACTAATCTGAAACGTTTGGAAAAGCCAATATAGCTTAGAACAAAAAAGCCCCGATGACAGTTTCATTGACATTGTGTTTTTCTCATTACCAAGTGCAGGGTAGATATAGTACCGATGACAATGCAGATCAAGGACAAAGATGCGCTTAAAACGGCCTTAAAATGCTAATGTAACATAGAATCGGCATTTTGTCTAAGCAAACAGGATTTAACCTTACATGTGAATCCAAAAATCTTTTTACAATATACTTTTGGTCTGTTCAAAGACTCTCGATTAGAAGTGGATCTGAACAGGACTCATAAGGGTCACTTTCGGCTAAGCAAAAGATAGGCGATGAACTTAAAGATCTCAAGTGACCTCATATACTATGTGGCACATCCTACCAGCATTTCAAATCGGGGACATATGAGCATTAAAAACGCCCTTAAAATGCGCGTTTTCAACCCCAAGCTACTCTTAAAAGGACTTTACCTTACGTGTGAAACCAAGAGATTTTTCACGACACACTTTTGCCATAGCTCTAGGTCTTTTGGGTAGACGACACTTTGAACAAACGAGGAACAGGGCCATGAATTTGAAGATTACAAGTGGCCTTTCCACATTTATTGCCATTGCAAGATATGCACATTCTACCGTTCTCTGTCCATCTCAAAGTTGCAGAAGCCATGGGTGATAGGATTTTTACGACCTTTGATGTTGAACAACAAAGAAGATAAATTCCTCATGTGTGCTATAGAGCGAAGATGGTCTTGAGGGTCCAATCCTAGATTCTGAAGCTTTTGACAGATTAGCCTCGAACGGGAGCATGTGTAAATTATTATCGGGTGGAAATCTGGATCCAGAAGAGAGCCAGGAACCTATCGAGCTGTATAAATTAGCGAGTTGTGGTAATACGTAGGAATCAACCCTTATCGCGTGGGAATCCTCCTTTATAGTGTGGGCGAATTAAGTTAAGATCCATTATAGAACAGTCCTTAGCCACTAACTGACACGTAAACATAGTCGAAGGCTACATTTACCCCTTCCACGGCAATACTACAAAAAAAGGTTCGACGAAGATCCTAGTAACTTTCAGAGAGTTCGTGCTGGCACACTATCACCCCGCAATGCATGGAAGTTGAAGGAGGTGTATAAAACTGTAAAAACCTTCTTGTATCCCTTACCCCCACTTCACAACGTTGCTCGTAATCAAATAATAGAAAAGCAAAAGAAGAGGCGAATTAAGCGTGTCGACTCAAATTCAGAAATTTTCTGAAAGAATTGAGAACTTAATTTCTTTTGTTATTAATTGCGCTTTTCCAGCTTCTGCAAATCTCTGGGTCGCGATTACGAGCAGGCGGATTCGATCCGATCGGCTCGGCGCGAGCGGCACGCCGCGCCGCGCTCCGCGATCTATCAAAAAACTTCCGCAGACATTTATGGGACAGACGAGTACAAATCCTTCGGGGGAAATGGATTCTCCTAAATTCCGTTCCAAACGCCCGTAGTTCACGGCGGCGCTTTTGTCACACGCCGACAAGCTCCAATCCGAGTTCGCCGAATTTATGAGGCGTCTGCATAGCCGTCATGGGCCGTCGAGGGGTAATCTTGTCATGCAGGTGACATAACCTCATTTTTCCATACCTTCAGGGGCCGTAAGATCAATGGGCCCATTTGTTTTGAATCGAGCCGCTTCAGCTCGCGGCCGGCGACTTTTCACGCCTCGAACGGGAAAAGGGCGCGGCGCTACAAATTCGCCTTAGTAACATCGCAATATTTGTGTTATAAGTAAGAACTACGGATGGACCTGGGTTCTCTAATGCCTGGCGGGTGAGTACCTACGTTCACTTCGTGCAAAGGGTAATAATGCGGTCGTATAAGGTGCGCGGTGCTTGTCACGATGAGGGTGAACTTTTGAGAGCCTCAACCTCTCAGTTCGAAGGACATACTGCAACGCGGGGCGTGTGGAGGTTCACCGTACTAAGAAATTGGCGATTATTGAGTCAGTGAGATCTTATCTTCCAACTCAAAGCTATCGAGCACAGGAACGCGGAAAAATAATTAAGGGGGAAACGAAAGTAGCCCCGTTTCCACTTTAATGTCACGTTTCCTGCGGACGAGTACATCGATGCTGGCGATTTCAGCCGATGGGATCGTAGAAACTTTTTAATAACTCGCCAGAGCGCCGAAAACCTAAGTCTGCAGCTTCTCCAAGAATTTTAATATCAGCCAAAGCCCTGCGCGGCGCCGAACTTCACTTTCAGATCGCCGATTTTGAGTTCTAATCGCGAAAAGCGAACACCAAGACAAATCCATCGCCGGCTACATACTTCCTTCAATTAGGATAACAAAGCAGTGCCATCGGGCCGTAAAGGCGGCGCCGACAGCGAAGTGGAACATACAAGTTTTCCGGGGGAAAACGCCGATCGGCGACGGATCGCGCGGACCAGGGAGCGGTGCGAATGCAAATGACGCAGGGCGCAGCCGAGTGGCGAGGCATAAAACTGCCGATTTATTCGGAGAGTGGCGCTCGACTTGCCTGAGAGACTGGGGCGTTAAAAATTTGAATACATTTCGAATTCAGTGACAATTTCTAGCCGGGAAATGCGAAAGAACACACAAAGGCGCGCGTAAGTGGCAGGCGCGCAGAGAGCATGTGTCGGCTGAAAATGGATACGCTCGCGTCGCTGAGCTGCCGCTGCTCGCTTCGCCGCCCGCAGGAGCGCCGCGGCGCCGGAAAATCGAAAGCGCTCGCCCTCGTCCCTCCAATTAATATGCGATGTTCTTCGCGTCGATCGCGCAAAATTATTTAAATTTAAAAGGTGGAAACGCCTCGCCGAACGCTTGGATCGAGAAAAACGGCGCCATTTTTTCGGAGCGGGAAATTCCCGGGAACATCGCAAATTGTCTGCGCGAGTTGGGAACTTAATCGCCGGCATGGAATATTTAACTGCGAGTTCTGCGGAGTTTCCCAGATATCGATACGCCGGTTCTCTTGTCAAGTTGGACCTGTCGAAGAAAAGCTGAAAATTCAAGAGTGCTGCGACGTTAGTCGCGAACACCCTTCTGTTCCCATTATTGTCGAAAATCGAGGGAAGACGCAGAATTTCAGGTTTTCGTGGGCGCGAAAAGAAATGAGAAAATTCTAATGAAAGATTCAATTTTTAGGTCATTATAAGTAAATGATAAGGCTCTACTTGCGAATAGAAAAGTTAAGGCTCTCATAAGTTGCCCTCATTGCCCGGTCGTCACGCACCATCTCTGATGCGGGGCGATGTGTCAAGCACCGCGCCTAAGATGACCGCCATTATTACCCCTTCGTCGAGTGAATGCAGGTATTCAATTATTTTCAGTGACTGTATAGGCCACCCGGCAGGCATCAGAGAGCTCCGGGAAATGAATCTGGATTCGTCCGCACCGCAGACCGCCCTCAACCACAGGACTACCCTGGCGACATCATTATGTGTGTGTGAAACAAATATAAACTTGAATTTCTTATTTAACTATCATGAGGTGAACAGAAAATGGCGCGGCTTCTGAGCGGTGACTCAGAGAAGGCACAGTTCGGAGAAAACACACTTAATGAATGTTGTTTATACGCATAGTATAAAAATTTTTGGAAGGACAAGAAATTGCTTCCGAGTTTGAAAGGCAATCCGAGATGTTATCTTGCTTCAAGACAATGTCCAGTTTTATATAGCTACAAAAAAACTTGTTGTGGACTACACCAGAACACCCTCTCCTACAGTCCCGACTAATCGGATTAACGTGTTTGGACCATTAAAAGAAGCATTTGAAGCTATTGAAAGGTTCGTGTGCGATTGGATAGTCACAACCATCTTCATTTTATAACAGGATCAAAAAATTATCTAATAGTTGCAAAAAAGCCAGGAAACTATGTGGTTTGCATATTTATAGGTTTCGGAACCCAATCGCTTATTTCTTCGGTAATCTGGCGTAGAAACTTACGACCAAATCAGAATCTTGGGTAGCTTATAGAGGGCACCCATATCGAGCTCGTAGTTCTAGAAGTCACAAATGACGGAATGGTCCTGGCGGTGGATCGTATTTCGAACGAACTATGGAACTATGGTCCTGAGGAGGTCTGGACCACCTTGTTTGTCAATGTAGTTACAAACGGGGGAAGTATAAATCATTACAGATCATGGTGTACAGCGTCATCTTGTTGTGGAAGGATAGACGGTTCCCAGGATGGAGGAGGAAGAAACTTCAACTTCCTTTCCGCGCGAGTTTTCTAGAAGAAGTTTTGTCCATGGTAGCTCTAAGGTAACGTTCCTCCCTCTTCAGGTCATTTCCCTGTTAAAGATTCCGAGATTTACCGCGTTCTCTCCAACGAAGTGGCTGGTAGTTTTTTTATGGACTAATGATCCAGCCCAGCCCAGCCCAGCACTTCTCGACTTTCAAAATACAACAGTTAGGGAGTCTCTTTTCGCCCGAGTGATCTGTAAGAGAATTCATTACCGTTATCAACATTCACTTTCATCGAGGAAAATTTCAGGATTCGTTCTGGACTACAGTCCGAAATTATCGTTCTGTAATTAACATCTGTTTGAACCACTAACAGAAGCATTTGGAGAATGTTGCTGTTGAAGTGTTCGTAGGTAACTGGAAGGTGTCACAGCCAGCTTCGTACGATCACCTTAGATAACTTTTAGTTCAAGAAAACTACTCCATATTTCATCCAGGTGATTGGAAAGTAACAGTTAGCGATACAAGATTAGGTTAGAATTTCCCGTGGTTTTTAGGGGCTCGGACAGGCTCTAATATACATTCATATCAATAAAACATTTTTTAAAGAGTGTACCAAGAGTCCGCAATTCCATAAAGTGCAACTTCAAGGAGAGGATTGTTATTGATACACAGTTGCATCTAAAATGACACGAGGTAAAATGTATGGTTTGGTGTCGAAAGTATCCAGCCACATAATACAAAAATTAGGAAAATGGGACAAAAAACAGTTCTTAACTTCAGCCATCCTAGAATCTCACACATTTCTTCGGACGTGGCGAGACTTTCAGTGGGACGACTGAATCTTTGTTATCTGATCGTAACCATAGATACGTTTCATCTCCAGCTGTTACCTTTTTGAGCAAACATGGTTTGGAAGTAGCTATCTGAAGCATTTGATAACAAAGGTTGATACCAATGCCAGGTATTTATTACATCATTCTCGAAAGCCTGACAAATCATCGGATTGTCATACAATTTGATGCAGACTCGACGCTTTGATGTTCAGTCATGTGACGATCGCAGAATACAAGAGCTCACTCACCGGCGTACAACTCCTAAGTGAGCCGGCCATTGAAGTCGTCCTCATTCACGCATGCGCATTACAGTCTAGTCTCATCAGCTGTCATGTCACATTGAGAGTTTAATAACTCACGATTTAGCCTTGTAAAGTTGGAATGTGTTCTCCTGGCCAATCCTTTATCGAGTTACTCGAATGGTGCATGCGAAATGTGAGCTTCAAAGAAAAATTTACTTGTGAACAAATTTTATTGAGCAGCATCCAAACTAATGCTATCTGACATAGAAATAAAAAGTCCCTTTTGAGCTTTCTGGTCACTTTTGGTCAAAATCATGGAGGCGGCGACGCATTTCGTTTTTGTAGAAGTAAGTGATAAACAAAAAGTGGCAAAGTAGGTGATTGCGACATTTCTAAGATACATACCAATTGTTGGTCGGAAATCTGCTTTAGAAATATTCTAATTTCTGTGACGAAAGTGGTTGCAAATATTCTTTCCAGAAACGTCTATGTTTGAAAATTGTACAAGTAATTTTTTTATCCAAATGCATAGGCTCATATCGGTGATGGTCTGTCAAAATCACACTCCAATTTCCTTTAATAATAATGTCTATTTTCCTGGACTGCTATTGATAGTTCAGTACGACGTCATAAAATTGGGTTTAAGCATTTTAAATGTTAGTTAAACGGTTACCCCAGTTAGACTGATGATGATGTTAGAAAAACTAGATTGGAAACCGTGCAGCAGCAGCACAAAATACGTATCTTAGGATCTCACATAACTCTGCTGTTCAAAATATTCTGCAAAATCCTTATTATAATTGCTTCTTCGTATTGACTTTCATCTCCTCCTTGATTCTGCGGACGAATGTTTCAGCTTCGCACTCTACTCTTTCAGTTGTTGCAAATGCGACATTCGCGCACCATGTGTACTAAACGCATCAGCATCTAACTCCCTAGTGACCCGACCAGTGAAGTCGTCCTCGTCCACGCATGCGTATTTTCGTCGACTCTCATCGGCTGCCATGTTACATCGCGACCGGGCAAACACTTTTCATTACACTAACATTGGTTCGATATTTTCGAGACAAACCTCATATGTTCACCACCTATACAGTATAGAAGAAAGCAGCAACAATTTAAATTGGTTTATTACACGAGTGGTAAAATTAGAAAAATCATTAAGTAAAAACATTAAAAATAAAGTTACGACTTTAAAATATTTTGGTTTCCGACGTCCTTGAATAAAATTACCAGTACATGGGCCCAAGTTCTAATTCTGCTGAAGATACTGAAATAGAATCCCATTTCACCATTCTAATTACTACGATTTTTTAATAAATAACTAAAAGAGCATTTTGCAACCGGCTGCTGATGACGAACATATAGTACAAAACCTTCTACGTCATGTTCTATGGACAGCCATAAAAAGTTGAGATTAACGATAGTAATTGTAATAAACTTTTCCACCTGATCTGTATTATATGTAACGTAAAACCTTCTGCTTCTATAGAGAATATCATCAAACCACTTTTATAGTTAGATCGTGATAGTGACAAATCGTAAACTGTCCATTGGTATCCTATCAGGGGTTGACGTAAAGTTTAAAAAGTTTAGAAAGGGCTCACAATGAGCTTCCAGATTGAATCTTCTGCAAAAGCATCCCCGAATGATTTTACTTTGTCAAGGATAAAAAAAGGAAAGAAAAGTTAATCGGAGTAACGTCTTGATGTTAACTTTCAATTATTACTGGGTCATATCGATTGCTACCTAATTACAACCTTGTTGTTGAGGTTGATAAACACATGCTATGCTTTCAATTCAATATATGTAGGTTTAGACCACACGTCAACGTCTAGATAGAACGATTAGAACTTTGTTGCTTCATGCATGATAAAACCTTTCAAAATTTTCTATACACATCTTGTGTATAGGACGGATATTACGGTACCTATGCCTTGCAGTTCCCTTTTGTTAATTAATTAACTTTCAAAAATCAAAGTTTAAAAACAAAGCGATAAATATTCCTTGTCTTGAAATGTTCCGTTTTAAGTGCGCCTAGCACTCAATGCCACTATATCACGGGATATATTCCACATTAGCCTATACCACTAATTACTAACACTAACGCCGACGCTGCTTTGCGAAAACCTTACGTTTGATGCCAGTGTAGATGATGCGTCATATCAATGTCATCTTCTGGACAGCCTGAGTTCTAGCCCCCAACTCATCTTTTGCTAGTGATAGCCTCTGGTGTAAGGTGGGTGACCATGTAGGTCGATTTCCATGTCGCTTAGGAAAGAATGCGCATCGCCGATTCATTTTCCAAACATTCCGGCCGCTGAAAGGGGTGGCCTCGAATTTTTCATAAAGTTTAGTCACCACTTCGTGATGGTTGGGAGTTCATCCTCGTATTCCGGATAATTCACGGAAAACTAAAGATGATCTCAGCACTCGATTTTCATCACCTGAAGTTTCGTACATGGGCCTAATGTCGATCTTATTTTCTAGATGCCTTTAGTTTCTGTGCGACTTCCTCACTCGATGCTCCAGGTGAGTTTGATGTCTATGACGAAAGGAACTGTTAAGTTTTGAATCTGCCATTTGAGAATTGAACTGACATCGTCCCTAACGTAAAAGTTGAACAAAATCGAAGGCAGCACAGATCCCCGTAGTGGGCCTACACGAAAATGCCTCTTAGGTGATCTCACGCTCTAAATCAGTTGGACTATCAGTAGCAGGATGGATGCTTAGACCTTGTTACATTCCTCTGTGATGTGTTCCATCATACGCAGAAGACCATGTAAATGATGCCGTTTTCTCTGGGAATGGAAGAACTATTTGTTAAGACTTCGACTCTTTTCCAAAATGACTCATGACTCCTAATGATTAATTCACACGACCTTTGCGTGAGCTATCCCACTCGGTTCTTCTCTAGGATCATCTCTTTTAAATCCGGAACGAGAAGAGGTGAGTGGTAAAGCAAATGACGCCTCTACTACGTCTTTGGCGAAATAAATAATGGAAATGAGCCATAAAAGTAGATGGTGTAGACCCATCTTTGACACAGTCTCTGCTTGTGAGGTTGCTGCACAGTGATAACCTACATAACACTGAGCGAACGGAACACTCCTTTAACAAACTCAATTATTGATATTCTAAGATTACAAAGATTTTTCTTAACTAGATCATCACTGATTCTTACTAGTTCAAGAAGCTTTTAGGGGTCGACGGTACCTTCGCTTGCTCCCGTCAAGGACTGGAATTTCTCTTCGAGTTGGGAACCGCCCTAACAGCTCACAGAGTTTCTAAATGAATCGAAATACGCCAAATCGGAAGGAAGGCTGCTGGAAATAGGAATTTTTTGGCCCTTTTCTGTATCTTCCTCGGTGATTTGCTAACAAGAGGCCTCCGACTGATACCGTAAATGGAGGAAACGGAATAACCTATTCCACATGCACCAACCTCTACCTTTTTTTAATCTAAATCGATTCTGTCCTCAGGTGGTATGACTTAAGGCGACCGTCTTGTCGCTTGGGCGTTAGCATCGCCATTGTGCGAATGGAAGTTACAGCGGACCCTCGGCAGCAGACATACACGGCTGGGTTGCGGCTAAAAAGGAAGTCAGGCCAAAGGCTCGTAATTTCGCTGCAAGTAGGCCACCACATTTGTTCTAATTTATGCCGCGGATGCTGCTGTTTTCCCACCGCTGCCCATAAAGTGCATTAAAATGCATCTGAGCTGCAAGCCCGAAGTTCAACATAGAAGTACCACCGACCAACAGTCCAGCAATTCACCGCTATTCGGCTTTTCGAAGGGCAATGAATTACAAATTCACAATACGGTTTCGGAATATTACTTGATAGACTCCCTGTAAAACATAAAAATATTGTGTTCAAGTTCTAAGTTTAGTTCAGCAACATCAAGACATTTTGGTTTTGGTTTTGTTTTTGGTTTTGGTTTCAACGCAAATGAAACTTCATCTAAAATAGATAATAATTCAAAAATAGCTATATGTATTGCAACTAAACCAGATGTTATAACACACATTACTTCACGAGTCATTTCATCATTATCACCAAGTTTCTCAAAAAAAAACAAAAAATTACAATTGTAGATGTCGAGTTAAATACGCGAACAAAATAATGGCTGAGAGTCATTAATCGAAATCGAGTATTTTGTATACGCCACCCAGAAATTTATTAACTTTGGTAGACCGTCAGTATGGCTAAGCGGTTGAGGCAGTTGAGGCGGTTGAGGCGTTTGGCTGCGTTGCGAAAAGACCCGGGTTCAACCCTAGGCTCAGATGCATGGCGCGGTGCTTGCCATATCGCCACGTATCAAAGATGGCGCGCGACAACCGAGCAGTGAGCCTCAACCTCTCAGTTTGCAGGCCTTGCTCCTACGCGGGGTGTAGAGCTTCACCACCAAAATAATTTTGATGACAACTCCAAACTGAGATGCAGGTCCGCGCTCGCGACACCTGTTGTTCGCCTTTCGAGCTCGCCTTGTCGAGGAACAAAGAATACGTAAGAGCCCGTTATTAAAATTTCATAGCGTATTAAAGTTAAAAACAGCATGCATCGCTTTACGACAGCGACAGCTTTCCTTTATGCAGCCATGCAAGAGACTGCTCCATTCTCTGAGCGTTCCCGGCGATAATGACAATAATACCCAAATTTAAAGAAATTAATTGCAGCGGCGTACTCCTTGTTGTGCCGGGGCGGCGCTGCGGTCTGCCGGGAAGCGATTCCATAAATATTGCATGGCAGGAAGAAAACACGCGCCGGGAGCGCGTCAGTTATTGAAGGCGCGTAACCGCTCCCGTCCTCCGAATGCAAAATTCAGAGATGCAGAGAACTCGGCGCAAACACATTTAGTTGCCACTTCGAAAGTTTCCCCATCTCGATTGTTTTTAATGTAAATGATTTTTGTCTCGGAAAGTTCGCGCGAAATCCTGTTTGCGCAAACTTCCCGAGCATTTAGGTGCTTTTTAGCGCCCGGAAAAATTGCAGCCCAAATTGAATGTTCCGGTTCCGAGAACAACTTTATTGTAGAGGAAAGCTCGCCGCCTACGATAGAAAATGATATGCAGTGCACACTGAAGTATTATGAATTTGCGACTACGCCTGCATGGCTCGTAGGTGAACAAGCGAGGAGGGAGGAGGGGCGTTTACACTTAACGACGATCAACGGAAGAGAGTTGAACGGATGTCTATGCCTTGAATTGATAGACGAGGTGCGTTCACGTTTTAAGGTCTCCAAATTTTTTCTCGGCATTGAGAGAAAGTAGAAAGGTGCGGTTTTGAAAGAGGCGGGAAATATTTCTGAATTTGTAATATAGATACCAACACCATACAACGTATACAAGTCGAATTACGGTCATTGCAGTGAGTATTGTTGTATACTTCAAATGGGAACGTTTAGTGTTCACGAACAACGTGTAATTATCCGTTTTCTCCCCTTGTGTGGTGAAGCGCCCATTGAAATTCATCGCCAATTAAATGAGACATGCGGTGAAGGCATTGTGGGTGTCAAAAATGTACGTTTGTAGATTTGAAAGTTTCAAGAAAGTCGAGAGTTGCATGACAATGAATCGGAGTGAGCTCGTCCATGAATCAGCCGGACCGAAACCATTGTTGCGCGAGTAGAGCAAGTTGACACGTGATAAATTTCTGACCATAAAGGACATTCTGTGACCGCTTATTTTCCACTGGAGCCACTGTTGCATCAGTGATTTTCTAGTCGACAAATCACAGCAGCCATGGAATCATGGCGACGACGTTGTGAACAATGTGTACGTCTAAACGGAGATTACGTTGGAAAGTAAGAGAAGTTTCAACTTTCTTAGGTAAGTACTTTTTCAGAAAGAAATTTGGAAACCATAAAACTTCAACGCACCTTGTATGATATAATTTAAAGACGTCACCTTTGTTTTAGATGAAAAAAGGAACTACTTGCGAAGAGTTAAAAAACTTGAGCTTAAAACTGCGAATTGAATAATAATAACCGAAATAAAGAACAATGCGCTGACAATTCGAAGGTAAGAATAATTTATGGTTGTAATATCCAATTAAACAAAGCGGGCCATAAATTTCAGGCAACAAACACGAAATTCTAATGGCAAGTGCCGAGCTGAAGCGAAAGGTAAATGCCGCCTTAATGGACTATTTATATGGAGCAGATGAGGCATTAACATTGCATAAATCACAGGATTAAGAAAAGTGCCGAAAGTCTGGAAATTAAGCGCTCAAAATGGCCGAACCATTTATTAGGCGCGCCGTCGCAGGGAGGGGGCATCGTCAAACACCGCGGCGGGGCGAAGCCGAAAGCCAACAGAAAAACAATTAAACCACCCGCCTCCTTGTCTTGTGGGAATCGAGTGGAGGTCCGGCCGGAGCGCGCCCTCGACGCAAGTTTTCCGGCGCCGCGACGCCGGGAAATTGCGCGTGAAGACGTCGCGCCGAACTTTTTCGCTTAATCATCCGCGCGAAGGGAGGCGAGCAAAACAATGCGCTGCATTAGCGTTTCGCGCGGCTACTCGCAACTTTGTTGCAACAAATAGGACTAGAATAGACTAGAACCGCTTTGAAGGCACTTTATGGACCATGTTTTATGGTTACTTTGAATTCTAACTTTGAACACTTTTCATACGGCGAAAGCCGCTTAGGACTGCGAAAGTTCTGCGTCTTTGTTGCCGCCGCGGCTCCCGCCTTCTGCGCTGCTGCCGCTGGATCTTTTTATTTCTCTCCCCCAGACCCCACAATTGCGGGCGAGCTTTCCATGCTGCATTTGCACGTATGGAGAGAAATAAAAGCGCGAAAAGCTCGAGGAAAATTACGGCACGAGTTTAAACACACAGTGGATTCTGTCATCGTTACTCCCATTCATCGAGTTTGGTAAGGAACACCCGTGAGCTTTGAAAAGCTGACAAACAGGAAATTTGGAAATAGAGGCATCAGTCTGTCAACTATGACGTTCTTGGACATCAAGGATCGAAGAGGCATCAGTCTGTCAACTATGACGTTCTTCCAGGACGAGAGATTCGAGTTTCTCAACAGGATCGAAGCAAAACACAGTGGGCCAAGAAATGACCCTTGAAGCTCACACTGCTCTGAACATTCTTTTTCCTACCAATTCCGTTGAACCTGACCCACGACATCCACCACATCACGACGACGACGACGACAGACTTCCAGACCAACAACAGTTTCTGAGACCAACCATTCCTCAGCTCTGGAGATCATCCGAGCATGTCGATCCATCCAAACCGCTAAAATTTTCAAGGAAAATGCAACAAATATCAATTAGCTGCTTTTGGCATTCATATCACTACAATAATTAATTTTAGGTTCTTTCAGATAGCGTAAGCTAACAATGACCGCTCTTATTGAGTTATCATAGGCGTAGTGTACGCATACTGACCAGAGTTTTGGTATAAAAAGAAAAATGTTATCAAGAAAAGACATCAGAACATTGATGGGAGTGTTAATGTGCCCAAAAGAAATTTTCTAACAATGGTTACAGAGGTAGGGTCAATAAAAAAAATACAGCAACTATAGCTAAGCCCGGGATCATTTCCAAGTTTTTCTGTTGAAATATTGCTTTTGAAAAAACAAAACCAAAGAAGGCAAGATGAAAGTTGCACAAATCTCTGATTGCGAGACAAACGAAAAACGGCACATTGTGCTCGTCAATCCAACCTTTTGAAAAATAAGATGGTCGCTTGCCTGTTCGTCTATCTGTCTATCGATTGGTACATCTGTTTTTACAATACAATCTACCATCCTTATAATTGATTTGAAATACCCTTTGCGAAAGGGTAGACAGATTAGTAGGTCAATCGTGGAAGAGAAGATAAATCTCGATATTGTTGAAGGAGTACAACCTCTTTGAGCTAATTTGGCTCCCTCAAAAGATCCGAAGAAACCTTCCGAGTTATCATGACAGCCCAAAAGCGACTAAATTGCAGACCAAGTGAAAATGAGTAAAATTCGCTCTTGGTCTGGAAAGTATTAAGTAGATAGAAGTCTCACCACAAGAGAACGGGGAAAATTTTGAAGCTTGGTGAGACTGATCTGTCCTACAAGAAGAACGTTCACCCAACGCTTCAAGATAAATTTTGAAACAACGCCATTTCTCAATAAGAGTAGCAGATAAATGACAATCGTTCTTTCGGAAAATTGGATAAAGGCATTTTTTTACAGTACAAGAAGAAACAATGGATGCATATGGACATTTAGTCTCTCAGCTCCAACTGGTAATAATAAAGAACAAGAAATCAAAAAGTGGGGATGTTGAATCAAAAGAAGGTTCCGAAGTGTCGAATATTCAGTAGATGAGATTCGATGACTTCTGGGCGCAGTAACGATTTGTGTATCGGCATAACCTTTCAAATTAACTGAAATTCGCTGGACTATTACTAGGAGGTCAGCACAAGTTGTATAGTTCCAAACACATGCAAGTTGTGCTATTGGAATGAGCAACAATAGGGTAAAAGTGCTGCGGAGTATTGGCCGGGGACTGCCGATAAACTTTGTCGAATTTCGCCCGGATGTGTCACGTGGAAGTCGCTTTATTTACGACCTCGAATTCCGTACGGCTTCTTCCGCCGCCGCTTGCCGATACAAATAAAATTGAATTATAAACGAACGCGAAGCACCTGAATATTACGTCCTTATCGGAGATTTGCAGGCGACGCTCGCGCGGCACCTCTAATATTCACTCGCAGCGTAATTTACGAATCCCCGCCAGCTAATTGTGGCCGTCGTCGCCGGCGAGCTCTTCCTCAGATCTGGCTGGATACGTCCCGATGACGCAGTTTTTCGAGCGATTGTGCAGCACTCACATGTCGGCCATGTGTCCGCGCCGTCGCGACGTTCGGATGTACCGGCCAGAAATAGAACTTCGATTTCTAAACAAATTTAGCGGCCATGTGTACGTCGCCGGCTCCGCGTACGCATAAATACGGGTGGGTGATTGGCATTAAATGCTAAAAGGGTTTTATGTCCCACGCGGCACTTCCGTCACGGCGCTCTCTAGCCGGAAAGCGAGCGATAGTAATTATCGTATTTATGAGCACTGCGGTGGGAATATTATTAGTATCCTCGGAGCCGACGCCAAATTTTGGCTTTATGTTTTCTGGGCTTAATAGCTCCATTGTGGTAAAATGCGTAGATTAGATGGGGAATTAGTCAGGAATTGGTCTTCATAAGAGCTCAGGTCAAGTTTTGCCAGCTATTTTGGGAAAGGTGTAACCTTTTGATGTGATAACACCCATTCTCTATCCAAGAGTCTTCTATGGACTCTGGTGTAAGCCAGCAATCGAAGAGCTTGAGCTGATCCCAAGAGGATCAGCCACTCTATGGCCAATCCCTTTAGATGGTAAACTCATAAAAGCTTCACAAAAAAAAGTCACGAGATGGTTTCACCTGTCCAGAGGCCCCAGACCAAGTTTTGAGCCAAAGATGCTGACGACACCCCCAAGACCATATCATACCAAGAGCTAACAATGACTGGTAGGTTCCAGTAGAAAGAAACTTAGTTGGTCTGACGACTTAGTACTACTTAGGATATCCTACAAAATATCTGGAACAAACCAAGCTAACTTAGAAGGCCCACGTAAAGGTAGACAAATTTTGCTTCCAAAACAGATTATTCTTCCATAACAAACCAAAAAGTAGTATTCTGCATTACGACCCAGACATTTATCTCACTACGATCAGCAACTTCATAACAAAGCCCAAGACCTTGGAAACCCCATCCATCCGTAAGGCGCCTCTTACAAATTCTCTGGAAGTTCAATTGAAAGACGATAAGGGTAGGACGTTAAGAGTTTGCTTACATGATGTTTCTATACATTTTATGGTACAAAAAGAAATTTTCAGGTAAAAATTAGGGAACTGCTTGAATCTTATCACGATAAAACATTAACGAAGGTGACCGTAAAGAACCGGAAAATTGAAACGAATCTGAAATGACGAAAAAACAGAAGATTCCATTTCTGATAGATCACATTGTGAAAACTATACAGAGAGAGCTTAGATGGGAAATATATCGACCCACAGCAAAACCACTGGTCTAGTTTTCCTCTACATGGCACGAAAATAATTTCATCGCCTATTTTGTAGCTTACACGAGGTGAAATTAAGCGCCGAGTTCGTTGGAGTGAGGTCATTGGACAGGGCTTCGTCCGTCCCCAAAAATTTTACAACCTTTACGTCCAACAATGCCTTCAACTACACTAGTCGTAATATACACGGTCCAACTCGCTGAAACTATCCCTTGTAACCCATCAGCTACAAAAGGGATTAGACCTTTTGGAAGGTTGGTGTGACAGACGAACAATGACTAACAACCCAGAAAAGAGTTTAAAAGTCCTGTTTTCCACTTCATTGGTGAAATGACCTGGTGACCTCATAATTTTCAGAAGAAAGATCGTACATGAATCAGGTCAAAGAAAGCAAGATTGACATTTCCCTTCCTCTTCCATACTTGGACTGTCCATACGAAACAAGCTCGTTATTGCAATGCAATTGTTTGCCTTATCATAAGGTTACGCAGCTCCAATTTGGAGCTGGACCATGAGACTTGGAGTTTATTAAGGTGTGATTTTGACTTCTACCTTCCACACTTCTGACTTGAAGGTCCGTCTTTGTCGTTCAGTGATTCGAGGAGATGAGCTACGATTTCTATCATGACGCGAATATCCCTACGATTCCCTAAGCACTTTGGTCTTCCACCAAAACATACAGACGGAAACGCAATCTCAGAGGCGGCCATCACAAGCATTCCAAGATCATGATCCTCTTCTTAAGGCGACGATATGTGATAAGAGAGAAGTAAAGTTAGATTCTGAACATAGGAGCCTCTGATTTAGCTAGTAAAGTCAACTCGTTCGATCCTGACAAGTTTTTCCCGTCCTTCAAGCGGCGAATGCCAATTTCGAACTCGACACCGCCTGCGGCCTTTTTGCCGCGAGCGCAGCTTCGGATTGCCTTTCTGCGCCTTTGTGCGCCCGTCCACAAAGAGCGCTCGCCGCGGAAATCCGCGGGCAATTTCGAAGAGCCCGCGCAGACAGGGCGGCCTTCGCGGAACACGTTCCGATTTTTAAAATCGACTAATTACCGCGGCGCGCTTTTTGCCGGCCGTGCCGGCGAGTTTAATTTCGCGACTTTAATATCGCAGCGCGTTTTTGCGCCGCGATATTAAATCAGCGACGGCTCTTGATATTTTGTTATTGGATTTTGTAATGCAGATGTGCCGTGCAGATCTGCATTCATTATGACGATTCCGGGAAAAAACGCTGTCGAGCACAACCCTTCGCGACACTTGCAGCGGCGTTTTTTCGTTTCTTTTCTGAAAACGCGCTGAGCTTGTTCGATGAGACAGCGCGCACGGCGAGGAGCCGTCGCTCATAAAGAGGATCGGGAAGACTGCGTTGCACGATATTATTAGGGTGCGTTCACATATGACCAAATTGGTCTGAACGATCACAGCACACACTCCCTATGTTCTCCTGAACATGTATATGTAGAAATAGCATCAGATCTCTTGCTCGGATGATATGAACGCCTTATTTATTTTCTTCTTTCGAAACAACTTAGGTATTCAAATTAATACGCACCTTTAGGTACATCCAAAATTATGAATTTCTTAGATATCTTGTATATTATATTTTGTTAGTCCCGGTTGCACATGAATACAGTAAAACATACGCCACTAAATTACTTCCAGAACAAATACGACAATGCTTTTGCTCCCAAGGGTGAGACCGTTTCATCACCGAACAAAATTTTCCAAAATTTGACCATAGCTCCTAATAACTGTCATTTGTTGTTGAAAATGATAACGCCGAATAGATCAAATCAATCAAAATTATACTACAACAAACGAAAATTGCCTTTGTCTACAAAAGCATTAATAAGGACACGTCTACATTATCTTCGAATCGAAAATTTCTGAACGTTACATCATGCATATCCTAAGGATCATTAGCAATCGAGGTGCTGGTTGTGTCAACAACTCTAAGAGCGAGTTGCGCTATAAGATCAGAATCGACAAGAGTTGTTTGCCTAAACGCTTTTACGCTGTACCAGTTTGACAGCCGCTGACTCATCAGTAACTCGATTACTGAAAGAGTCTTTAAATATAACAGTTGCAGATGAGTTTACAAGAGTCTATTTAGTAGCGAGTCGAGATTAACGACAACTAAGGATAACAGTCTCAATTTATATATCTTTTTCTAGGCGATCGGCCATCGATCGCTCCTGTAACCCCAAGGCATCGATTTTTCGAAACGGATTTTCTGTAACGAATTTTCTGAATATTGGTCTGATGTTTAGTGCTATTGGTAACTCTCTAAACCTTATTGTTCGCCCCAAAAAGAAAATGAAAACACAATAACTCTAAAACTGCCGCGACTGTTTCAAGGTTTTACCATTTCTGGTATTAAAATTCTAATTTTGTTCCAATTATGACTTTTTTGAGAAAATCAGCCTTGAAAAATAACAGCAATTTCTGAGTAAAACAAATAATGAGTTGTCAAAAACTGAAATCGTTAACAGAAGTCTAACGCGACTGTCTGGTCAGATTTTAACAGCTCCCACTGCAAGAACTACTCTGGTAGATTAGAAATGTTGAACTTTAAGGTCGATGTCATGTTCGAACACTTAACTTAAGCATCTTATGATTGAGATATAATTGAATAAATTTAACAATTCCAGTCATGAGATGTAGTCAAAGGTTAAGTGAAGAATCACCGTATGCGAAGAAGACTGCTGTACAAGCACATAATAAGAAATGTGCAGAACGTTTAGAAATATTACAATCCAAATGTAATTAAATTGGAAACAAAGTGAAAATGGGACTAAACATCGCTTTTGGTTTAGATATGATCAAGTGTAGATGGAACTCCTACCACATGGGAGCTTCAAGCAACCATCAATAGCACCACATGTGAGAAGCAGATAAAGAACGACCTTGCCTACAGAAAATCTGTAATCTACCCATCAATTCACAATTTTCACTAGTTTGATGCTTTCTGTACCACAACAATTTCTGAAATTAACCTGAGTTTGCTGAACCGATCACCAAAAAGATCCTGAGGAGGTATAGTATTGAGATTCTAGTTGCAGATGAGCTTCCCACCAACCCATTTATTAGCGAGGAATGGTTAATGATGTCTAAGGATTGTCTACAGTCTTTTATTTTAGAGGACCTCTTGTCCGTCGCCCCTGTAACTCCTAAGTGGCTTCGAATTTTCAAAAGGGATTTTCACCAATAAACTCCTTAAATCTTGGTCTAGTCTATAAGCCCTATTTTACCCCTCACAGGAAATAAAAACCCAAACTTCAATAATTGATTGATTACATCTTTTAATCGAATCCTCCAGTTTTCGTGACACCTAAAGAAGGGAACCTTCGACATCTGCAGGATTTAAACAATTCAAAAGACAAACAATGTCTCGAGTCATTTTTGTACAAAAAAAGATCTTCTGAATTTAAAATTATGGTGGAGATTATAATTCAGAAGGTTTTATAGAGTTGAATATTAAATAGGCAATTCGGATACTTTTTCGCGCAATAGCTCATAAATTGTTGAGAGATAAAGATACGGAACAAGTGGACGATATTGTGCATTTATTAATACGTCCCATTTTTTGCTTCTGAAACCAAAGCCATCTTTTGGTGAGGAACGAAATTAACTTGGACAACTGCATATAACAGAAAAATGACAATAAGTAAGTTACTCATCAATTTACAATTTTGACCGCACATGTTGCCCCTTTTGTGGTCCGTGACGGTCTTATAAACACAATTTTCCAAATTAATTGAAGTTCGCTGAATCGATCAGCCAAAGGGTTCTGAGAACTAATCTCAAAAGTTCCAAAAAATTTGGTTTTTGTGGATTTTTTTATAGTGCAGTAACAAGTTGCATCTTCTGGGTCGAGATGGTTTTAGACAAAATAGAAGTCTGACTTTCGTTAAGAAATATTGCAATTCCGGTGACATGATTCTCAAAGATCAGTCATGTTCCGGTCGGTCATTGAAGTGGAACATTGAAGACTTGCTTGAGACTTCGTAGAACACTCGAGATTTGAGCTAATTAACGGTTCATCGGCATCGCAAGTAAGTTCATCCATAAAAATTGGGTTTTTCTCAAGTAGTGCAGAACTTTTGGGACAACGTAGTGCATATGAGTTTGCGTAATTCGTCATCCCTGAATTCTTCAACGACTTCAAATGGATTTTCACTAATTAATTCTCGGAATTTTGGTCTGGTATATAGCGCTATTGGTGACTTTAAACCCCATGCTTCGCCCCTAAAAGGCCAAAGTGCTGAACACCTCTACCCGTGGCCTTTACCAATATGAGGTAGATAGAGGCGCCACGAGCATCCAGAGATCCCGATTCCCCCCCGTAAGGCCGTACAGAGGCGACCGAACATAAGGCTAACCAACCATCAAAGTGAAGTCACCCAGGAGGACGGAGGTTAGGGCGCAGATCCAGGAACCTCCAATCATGTTAATAAAGTCAAAGTCAAAACCCCTAAAAGGGAATTAAAACCCAAACGTCAACAACTATAAAAATGTAACGAGTTTAAGGGTTGTTTTTATTAATCTTCAAATTTTCAGGATTTAAACACTTTAAAAGTATGCCTTCAAAATTTCTTCCACCCTACTGGTGGTAGCGGCAGAATCGGCACCATTGAGCGTTCGAATTCATGATGTGAGTTATTTCCAAGATAACTATAACTTTGCTTACCTTTTTTGATCTTCAAAATATATAATGCACATGTTAGTATTTCGTTCCAAAACATCTTTTGGGATTTTGTGATTTTCATAGCAATTAGGCGTGAAAATTCGAATTATGACGTTTTTGGGAAAATCAGACCAGAGAACAATTTGTGTGTTTGAGTTGTTGGTAGCGGTGGATCTTGACTGTCTTCATCCGGGTAGATGAAAAAAACCTTCGCTGGAGGAATGTGGGAGGAGTTTATGGTCGATGACCTGTTGGAACACACAGGAAGAAGAAAACCTAAGCATCTTATAATTGAGAAACGAACAGTCAGCTAAACGTCGTGAAGTTACGCTACGTGCACAAATTCGCTTTGCACCGGCGGAGTCTTCCCATGTGCAGGCGCACGGGCGCATATGAAAGGATAAAGGCGAAGCGGATCCAATGAGGCCGCGCATAATAAATACACTTAGGCGTAATGCGCGCGAAGAACCCGGACGCGCAACTTTTTAAACCCGAAGAGCTCGTTTATTTTGCATGTAATGAACAGAATCCGCCCGTGGCCCGCTATAGAGCGCGTTATTTGCGCGTTTCAATGCGGGCACGCTCTCGGGCGCTCGCCCGCTGAAGTTTTCAGCCGAGCGTCGCGGGCGGGGGCGGCACGGCCTCATCCGGGACCGCGCCGCGCGCCGGAAAATTTAATCACTGCAATATGCGAATATAAATTAAGTGCGAGATGGAACTGAATTTCAATGGGGCGGGCGGATCCGATCGCACACTCGCAATGCGGAACCAATCTTAATTCGGGCGCCTGCTGAATACCTGAAAAATTGCCAGCGGCGACCGGCCGCCGCTGCGCGGCTCCCGCAGGAAACCAACCGCTCCGGTTTCAGCGCTCGCTGAATTCAAAAGCGGGGCGTTTTATTCCGCTTTCAAAAGGCAATGAATGCCGGAATAGTTGTCTGGATCGGGGCGAGCTTTGTCGCAGCGAGGGTAAGCAGTTTCGTGGTTGCGGGAAGTAGGCGCGACGCTCCGGAGCTTCCGCTAGGCTCGGGAAACGTAAACAGCAGCTCCGCGACTACCCGGAACATTACGAGCGTCTTTTAGTGCAGCTGTAAAATCAGATCAGCCGCCGCTAGGCTCTCTTGTTCGCCGCAACAATGCGCCATCTCCGATGCATGTGATAAGAGCTTTCATTAGGAAAACATTTGAGAGAATTCGCTCTACTTCCCCACGAGATTACTTTTCGTTCAGTTATCTGAAACAACGGAGGGAGGGTTCTGGAAGAAAGTATCAGATACAAAATATATGCTAGTTTCGATTAATCAGTTGTATAGTACCACATAACAGTAGGTTTTGCATTTTTTAGAAGATATCCCAGGTAAATGCTCTTGGTATACCAAAATTCTGATGTTATCTACTTTTCTGGGTCATAAAAAGTCTTCAGCCCACTATTTTCAGCAAAACATCCGATTTTGGGGTGATGGGTCATCGCTTGGAAGTCTTTAGATTTCTTCTAAACCCTTCCAAGCGCTCAACAAAGTTTGCTTACAACCTCCCTATTCAACGGCCCACCAAAACCACAGCTTAGAGTTTGTCTCGCAATTTGGCGTGGTAGAGGTTTTTGGACAGTCTTGGTCGAGATTCATCACCAGCCAAAAAATTTAAAAATGTCTTACTGAACTTAACAATGTTGGGCATTCCCAAGTTCAATCCCTAACCTTCGCCTTTTTTGGCGACCTGGCCCGGGGATTATCCTGTTCAGCCGCCTTATGGGAAATCAAAATCTTCAAATGATTACGGCGGAAGCCTCTGTCCGGCTCGTAGTATTTGAGGACAAGGACGATAGGGTTGCCCTGGTCTTCTGTGCTAAAGAACGGTTGGTTAGCGCCAAATCAATTCCCAACATTCTCCTTTTTCAGCGATCTGACCCGGATGTTGGTTGGCCTGTGTTTGGTTGCCTTATGGAAGATTAGGATCTTTGGGCGCCTCTGTCCAGCACGTGGTTTCAGAAACCCTGGATAATATAATCGTCGTGACTTAGATGCTAGAGAACAGTTGGTTAGTGCCCCGGGAGAAAACCCTTGGATGTTTCGCATGCTGGACGTCCCAGTGGAAGAATGGATTGGGACAAACCACCGAGTGTTCAAGACTCAGCACTCTTAGCTTGTTAATTTAGCGGTGTAGCTCACCGTTTGGTATGGTAGGAGCTTTTGGACATTCCTGTACGAAGTTAATCATCAGCCTAAAGACTCAAAGTATCATTACCGATGTTAGGCATTCGTAAGTCCAACACATAACCTTTTTTTTCGGTGACCTGGTCCGAATGTTGGTTGGGCTGTTTTACCGCCTTATGGGGAATCAGAACTATCATAACAAGCGTCTTTGTCTAGCTGCTGATTGTAGAGGTCAAGGATGTCATAGACTTCAATGCTAAAGAATAGTTGGTTAGTGTCTTAGAAAAAACTCTTCTAGTAGAGAAACGGATTTTAGACGAACCACATTGTGTTAAAGATAAACCTGAGAGGCCTACTCCAAACCACCTCTAGTTTGTTGGTGTGGTTTTCAGCGTATAGCTTCAAATGAGGAATCTTGGAATTTGTCTCATCGTTTGGTTTTAGACATTCCCTGACGAGATTCATACCACCCAAAACTGTTCGGCATTGCTAAGGCCAACCCCTAACCTTCTCCTTCTTCGGCGACCTGGTCCAGATGTTGGTTTGGCTGCTTTACGGAAAATAAAGATCTTTGGACGCTTATGACGAACGCCTCTGTCCAGCTCGTGGTTTTAGAAGCCAAGTGTGATATAGTCACCGTGGTCTTCGATGCTAGAGAACAGTTCGTTCTGAGCTCCGAGAGAAAAACTTGGAAGATTGGCATGTTAGCGTCCTATTTGAGAATCGTATTGCGGACGAACCACGGAGTGTCAAAGAAAGTCCTCTGGCTTGTTTACGTGGTTTTTAGCGGTGTCGCTGTAAACGGAGATTGTGGTGTACAATATCGCCTTGTTGCGAAGGACAATCGACTTCATGGGGAATAAGGAACCAAAGAGCTGCCGGATTACTTTCACATTCACTCCTCTTTTCTCAAGGGTACCTCCCGATCAAATTTTTTAAGATTTGCTAGTTCTCATCATCAACCAAATCAGATTAATCCCAGGTTCTCGTCTGCGTATTGGAATATCGTCGTAGGGCGCAGTATGTATTGCACGTAGATATTGACTAACGCAGGGAATAATAAGGAGCCTTGACCAACGCCTTTCTGATGGCTTCACCTGAAACTTCCGATCGGAAAGGAAGTATCAACACTAGGATTGAGATGGCTGTGGTGGTGGTCTATCTTCTTGGTGTACTGTTGCGGTTCTTCCTCCTTTCATTTCCAATGTTTCCCGGTATTAATTTTCAATCCACCGCCACAAGGTACATCAATTTCAACAGAAATTCAATTGAAAGAGAGCGGAGGAGCAACTCCTTGGAACTCGACTCGCAGCGCTGAGATCGAGAAAAGGTCGCGGCGACGGGCACGGCCCGCATTGTGCGCGGCCGTGTGGAGGCACGAAAGATCAGAAGGCCGAGGCGGAAACGGAAGACCCACGTTCTTAGGCCGTCGGACCGGAATGCTCTCCAAGCGTGAACAGAACGAGCTTATTACGCGGCCCGGGCGCGGGCGCCGTGCCCGGAGGGGATTCGGATTTTTGGCCTCGAAATTAGCGCCCCGCAGCTCCACCATTAATCTGCCGACTGCACGGAGTGCACAATTTTTAATTATTCCGTTTGTCCGGCGGAGCGGCTTCAAGACCGAAAATGTGTGCGCCTGAAACGCTTTCAAGTTGTTTTCAGTCTGGGGCTAATGGATTTTTAAAAAGCCGCCCGATTGTTTGTTGGGGTGCATGTTTATTTATCAGACATCGCGCAAGGCAGCATATTTCATCAGCAGTCGTTATTTATTAACGGGATAATTAAAATTTCGTTTGGGGAGCGCGAGGCGCACTTCGCTAATTGTAGACTGATAAATGAGAGATGTAGCAACCTTTCTAATCGAGCCTACAGGCCTCGTAATTATTATTTTAAATTTGAATGAAATCAGGATTCATTGCACTTATCGTACTTTTTATGCAATTAGAAATGCTACAGATGATGTAATATCTTTAATGTTTAACTCATTTAAGACTGAAAAAAGCTATTAGCACACTGACACACGGTCACGATAGTCCAAGTCAGGACTGTACGAAGGGTCTGCTATTGATTTAAATTTTGTGGACACTTTTGGAAAGAAAATTTGTCCGTTTCATTCACAAACGTGGATTCTACGACAAAATTAAAGTTTCGTTGCCAGTAACAATGACAAAAAGTTGTCAAGACTTTCGTCTTAATTACCGAAGGCTCACTTCTGTTCTCGTCCGTTAGTGAAATTCGGCATCTTACGATTTTGCTGCGCAGAAGAGAGAGAGGGTCTCAAAATCGCGTTGGAAACACGCAAGGTTTAAGACTCACTTAACTCCTTTTTAAGATAGTACAAAATCAATGACAAAACCAGAGTTGCCTGGGTTCATCCCCTAACCTCAATCTTCTTTAGGAGACCTGACGTAAATGGTCAATGTGGTCCTGCATGTCCTGATGTAGGGGCTTGAGCGTTTAGGGAGATAAACTCCTAGATCGTGAGAAAGATGGAGGTCGTGGTTGCTCACAAACCTTGAGGTGTCAAACGTGGATTTTGAGGCCTAATTCTAGATGTCCTGGTGCTCTACGATGTGGAAATTTGTGAGCTAGATAGATTATTGTCACATAAACTATCAACTTGTTTCTGTTGGACATTTGGCTCCTAAGGTAGAAGAGTGCTGATCTGGTCCCCCAAGTAACCTTTCCTTCCAGCGTACCTTTCTTTTGAAGACTACTGAAGTAGTTTCTTGGTGGAGAATAGGACTAGTGAGCTCTTCTCCGGATTGACCTGTCTCTTGCAGCAGTCGTGCCATCAGTGATGGTCTCAGTGAGCGGGAGAAGACGGCTATGTTATCTGCCTACTAATATAGTGAAGGGCACCGTTATAGTCGTCTCTCCAACGACCTCACAACACGGAACTTCCTTAGTGGAAAGCATCGTTTTAGAGTTAGAGACAAAAGAGAACTAACTTCCTACCGAAGAAAAAGGACCGGATACGCTACACAATCAGCAGCGCGATTACAGTTGTGAACATTATGCTACGCTCTACCGAATACCTTGGCTACGCGGAGGACAACTACACTTATGGTGTCTTACTTGGCGTAGCCAAGCCTCTGATACGTTCCACCACCCTAAGAATTAGAGAATCATGGAATGGTTGGAGCGGAATCTGATTCTCCTGAATCATTTGGAAGTCTTCGGGTACTTGTGGACCACAAGTTTGCCTATCGTTCTAATTTATATTTAACTCTATGCTTCACCTCCCGCTTCAATTTACTGATATACAGAGTTAACTAAGGGGGCAATTTTTGAAGGCGATTCCTGGTAGGAAAACCAACAAAATTTTGCATAAACATAGGTCCGAAAACGCAAGATAGCTGGAGACACCGTTCTTCATGTTATTAAAAACTTCTGCGAATACTTGTCTTAGTTGCAATGGGCTTATATTTTTTTTTACTTGCAGATCAGCTTCTTCGTAAACGTGTACTGTTAACAGTGATTTTACCGGCAAAGTTAAAGATCCTCAAGTCCAGCTCTAACCTTAGTCTTTTTAATAATTTGACATGGATGTTGGCGGGTCATATAGACCGTGTCAGAGAGGAATCAGGTCCTTTGGCCACGGATAGTGGAGCTGCTGTAACTCTGAACGCTTTTATGCAGATTTGGGCGCTTTGAAGATGTACTACTACATCGAGAAAATATTTGCATCGGAAAAGAGATCGTACCTCCTCACCAACCTTAAGGCACCCAAAAAGGATCTTAAGACCCGATTCTGAATGATCTGAAGTTCGTTGATGTGGATCTCAAACTGGAATTGCGTACATAATGGTAGGGCGGATGATGATTTTGTATCACAACAGCTTGTTTTTGATAGATAATTAATTCTGATAGTAAACAAGGGAATGCTGCCTTCGCTGATATTTTTTCTAGGTTGTCATCTCCTTCTAGGGGATCTCCCTTACAAATATATTGAACTTTGAGAGGACATATAGCCAATGGACAGGTCTTTTGGTGAAGAGCACGACCGTCCAGTTTTTCTCTTGATTAATTCTCATTCTATTCTTGTTACAGCATTCTTCCAAGAGGTCCTGTCCTATTACAACCGTTAGATTACGAGGTATGGGCTCAGCATGTTACACGGCACTCTCGTGTCGTTCGCGTATCGTGGACGTAGATAAAGAAAAGCCTAGGGGGACTTAAAACGAATCATCGCCAGCGAGATTGCGGTTGAGGCCTTTATGCTTTGCCGAAAGTCTCCTCACTTCCTGCTTCAATTGTCTCAACATATGCAAAGTGAATGTTAACCACATGAACAATTTTTAAGGTGATTCCTGATAGAAGCCAACAAAAAAGTTTGCAAAAACGTCAATCGAAAATGCACGATAGATGGTGATACGTTTTATGATGTTAAAAACTTCGCAGGGACTTGTCTTAGTTACAATGTGTTTATATGTTTCCTTTCACTTGAGACTCTGCTCTTAAGCAAACGTATATTCTTGATATTAACTTCACTAACAAATTAGGTGATTCTTGAGTCCAGCCCCAACCTCAGTCCTCTTGGTGAACTAGCATGGATGGCGGTGGGCCATATAGACTGTTTTTGCGCCGTTTCATGAAGGAATCAGCATCTTTCAACGCTTTGAAAGATCGTAGTTCTTCATGAACCACTAAGTTCCATCAAAGACAGACCTTAAGGCCTTTTTTGAGGAATTGAAGTTTGTTGATGTGTGTTAGTAGTTCAACTTCAAAGTGGAGAAGCGTACATCATCGTACCGATCTTGTTACCTTCACTCTACTGATATGTGCTCTTTTCTGGGTTGGGTTTCATTCTCCACTTGTTGCACCATTCTTCTAAGGGGTCCAGTTCTTAATAAAGCCGTTGAAATTATAAGGGGGGGGTCTCAAACAGCTGGAAGAACTGAACAAGCTGGATCATCAGCAATGGAATTGAAGTGGGGGGGCTCTTAAACATCAGTACGTTGTGCCTTGATTACGTCGAGGAAGACTACATATTCTTAGTGCAGCCTTTGAGTTGCACTCTGAGAAGCTGGTGGGTAACAGAGTGGTAGAAATGGAATCCAAACTGATTTTCAGAATCACTTGGAGCTCTTTGACATATCCTCAGGCTCTTGTGGATCACTTCCTCCACAAGCTTCGCTACGATCGACAGGAGGTTTATCAGCCGATAACCCTAAGAACAGTGTTGGTGATCGCGCAGAGATGATGGCCTTCTTCGGGAAAGCCTATGGCGCTCGGTTAAAGATATCATCCGAACCTGATGCATTGATGGTCACCATATGTAGATGTTTATATCGCACTATTTGTATGAAGAATGTGATTATCCAACTCTCACTTTAGAGTATGACAGTTCATTATTAAATGTGCTTTGTCTTTATAAAAAAATAAAGAATTAAAAATGACCACAACTGCCATTCTCAAGTTCGAAATGGCCAAAGATAGCCGAACAAATAATTTACCACAAGATATAGAATTTTAAAAAATTACGCGACCACGAACGGCGCGGCTATTGATGTGGCATCACATGCCGATCAATAAGCCCATCACAGTCGTTTGTTTACATGCAGTAGAGGAATGACTCGGAATTGCTTTGCTAAAACAACCGAGGGTTAATGGTATGCGTCTATATGGCCCCGATATTTCCATAGCGTGCGACGTCACGTGACTGTCCAAATGAAGCAACGCACTTACTAGAGGAAGTTTAAATAAATATTACAAAATCTATTTCTGCCCCAACTTAGGTGTCATTTTAATCAAAAATTAATCGAACTTTCCGTTTAACTCAATATCCATTAGAAGCTCCCATTTCTAATTTCAGCGTAATTATTTTGTGCGATATTTAAAAAATAATATAAACAGCCAAAGCACTGCATTCTATTTAAACCTATTAATTCAATTAGCGTAACGGATATATTGGTTTTCATCCGATATGATGACCATTATAATGTAATATTACATTTCAAGTGCTCCCCCAATATAAAACATTAATTAGCAACATGCATACGTTTGCAGCATGTAATATGTGAAACAAGAGAGGTCTATTAAAACATTTCGTATACGTAGACTGGCTTGCTTTCTCGCTTTCCAAGCAACGGGAGGAGAAAGTTTTAAAAATGCTACAATTTGAAAATTATCACCTGCCCCAAGATGGTGTTCCGCTCCATCTTTACGTACAGTGAAAGTGATTAGACGATGTACCGATAGAGGGTGTACTTTTCCTCTTCTTTTACATGGTATGTATACCCGTACCAGAAGGTATGTAGGATTTTCTACAAAACGGACAAAAGGGTATTATACAATTTTTGAAAAGAAAGAAACGAGCAGGATCGACGTTTGATAGAAGCAATTCGGAAGCAGCAGGGAACAGGTAGATATATAGGAAGATAAAGTAACATCATGCTCCTTCTACTATCTCCAAATCCCCTGATTTTTTTATTTTAATTTATAAACATTAAAATGTCTTACTCAGGTTCTTACAAATGGTGTGCATTGTATAAAAGTAATGGATTTAGCTATTTTTGCAAACACCTACCAGGTGTTTTCAATCGGGCGAAAGACATCGGTGACAACTTGAGGCGCAAACAGTAAAAATTATAATAGCGTTCATTGCGCTGATGTACACGCACCTTAATATGCACAACTAACCTGGTTAGAATTAAAAAAATGTTGCTCTGTCATCTTTCATCCCCTACCGATTTATCTACGTCTACCTACAAGCAAAAACGTATTGAAATAGCCAAGTCAAATTTGACGCAAAGACGCCATTGTTAGCGGAGCGACTCAAAAATCTGGGGCCCCTTACCCCTTCCGTGCCGCCAGGACCGATCCGCTCCAGTGCCGGAGAATCCATTGTAAAGGACATCAACCCACAGCCGAAGCGGCCATTCTGCTCGGGAGGCAATTTGGCGCGCGGAAAAGGCAAAAATCCCCGTAACCCTATTACGCCGATTACAGGATCCTGTGCGGCAGAGGAGCACAAAGCGCTGTCCAGGGCGCCCCCGTCGGAAAGGAGCGGCGCACGGTTCGCGCTCGGCCGCGCGGCGCGGGCAGCCATGCATCCTAGCGCGCGGATAAAAGGCTATTTATAACGTCGTTAGGCGAAAAAACAGGCTCTATCTATCAACGCAAGGTACGTCTTTCATTGAACTTGCTCCGCCTGGCCTTGAGCGCGCGTACAAAGACCGACAACCGACTATTATGGCGGAAAAAAGAGAGCCGTACAATTAACTGGGAGCATGCGGCGCGGGTCAGTTCATTGAATCCGACATGAGGGGGCAGGGGGGAGGCGTAACACAACAATAGCGACGTGGAAGCAGAATCAAATGAAATGTATGCGGAAAACCAAAGTCGACATGCGAAATTAGAAGGAACTTTCATCATTTCTCAGCGACATCCCCAATCAAATTTTTTCCTTATTTAGACACCCACCATACACAAAACTTTGTGTAAAACCAAGTAGAAACCAAACAAATCCTGAAATTTCAGAAATTATGCGGAAAAATCTGCTTACTGATGGCAGTAGCGATAACAGCAGCGCCCATTTTATTCGATCACCACGTGTGCACACAAGTTAACAAAATAGTCAAAAGCAGAGTCCTTGTAGTTTTAACAAAGTTAGCTACAAACTAATTAGCAAAATAAGCGTAAACCAATTATGTGTGGTGTTTTATCAGCTCATTAACAAACAATAACTGGCCGACTGTTTCAATTCTACCGTTTGAGCACCACTTGAAGGAGTACGTCATCGTAGAATACCCGAGAGTAGAGTTGGCAGTCGTCTTCGCACCCCTTCCCATCCTTCCGACCACCCGCCCTTCTATTCGCACTTCAGATCCCAAACAAACACGATTTTGTTATTTTTGCAAGCGATTCGTTAATATTGACATCCAGTGTTGGATGATAGCCAACTGAAACAGTTTGAGTATGTTACAGGCCCAAACAGAGATTTTCGTTTAGTGCCTATTTAAATACATCGAATTAACGATGGTTAACCAACTGGATCCAGGTGAGTTGTACCCCCCCCCCATCCGTTGCTAATTCTGCTCCTCGTTGATCCTAAAGATAAAGTGCAACCATAAAACCAAGAATTAAATTTTTTTTAGAAACAACAGGACATCGACAAAGAAGTAATTGAATATAGTACCAACATGTCAAAACTTTTTTTTCCAAAATATTTTTTCTTATTAACCCTGATATTTTATCCCCAATTCTATCACCAACACAACCCAAAGGTTTAGCGGTGGTATTCTATGGTTTACCATAGGAGATATGACTTTTTCGTAACGACCATCGCATGGATGTTAGAAATCCGATGAAAACAGAAATGTATACCATGGTATACCATAAAGGACAACTCTAATTGTTCATGACTTAAGTGGTTTGGCAATGGCTGTTTTTGAAGATCTTAGCATACTCATGTTAGGTGGCCGTTATTTCTGTTACTACGTCTAAGCTATAGAAAATTAGTTCATTAGTCACTGTCGGTTGAAAAAAAAGCCCACAACTCTTATTCTTTAAAATTTGGATTTGTTTGGTAAAGAAGCTCGGCATTTTGAACCAGAGACATGAGAATGACTAGAATCAAATTTTAACTTCCAAAGACATTAGTCTGCAACAATTTTGAAGATGCGCCTATCATCAAACACCTGTTGGCACAGCTCAGCTACGAGGGCGAACCAAATATGGACTATTCATTTCTTCTTTTGCGCCAGATAAACGGAGAGGGGTGTGGATTTTGAACGTTTTAGATGGGATTTTAAGTTAATATATATTACGATACCAGAGCAGAAGTCCCTTCTTCCGTTGGGCCACAGATTATTATCAAGTTTCTCATGATAGAAGGCGTAAAACCATCCGAATTTTTGTGTAGACTTAAAAACATTATTGCGAACAACACTCAAGTGTACCCATGACTTAACAATTTTTGGGATGGCCCAAAGTGGTTAAAAATGAAGGTCACCAACGTCATCAAGAACACACGCAGCATTGTTCGCTACCTTCTTGAGCATGACCGTTAATAACGATCGTCGAAATTGCTTCTAAGCTCAGAATCATCTACGATAGTGCCCAGGCAATCATAACTAATTGACGATTTTGGATTCTCCTCAACGCCCGGTCCAGTTCAGCTACCCAAATTTCACCAAAGCTGGTGTCACAACCATCTTCTGCTATAAAAAGTGTATTTACAAGTCAGGAGAGATTGCGTAAAAAATACCTTATACGTTTGCGCTTCTAGAAGTTTAAGAAAGTAATGTTCACGATATGTTCTTCATATAAAAATAAAATTGAAGGAATTGTAAAAGAACTTTTATCTCTTGGGATGCTATCGCCATCAAAAATAAATGAAATATAAAAAATAACTCTTCGACAAAGCATATAGTGATAATACTGAATGTTAACTGTTAAGACATTGAAGATGATGACGGCCTATGTGTACTTATACACGCACCCTTATCTGCAGAAGTATTATGATACCTTCCATTTTTTAAAAGTACCAAACATTTGGGCCCCCATCAATCACGTAGATATAATAGTGACGTGGACGAAATTCTCGACCGAGCTGCACACTCTTTCGCAGTCGATGCAACTGCATTTATACGACATAACTAAGATTTAGTTTTAGTCGCTCCGGAGCGGGAGGAAACTTATCCATTAAAGTTTAACATCTGATAGAGCACCTGCTCTTCCAGGAGCAATTTAATTAACTAATGCTATTAACCGAGCTTTAAAGTGCATGTTTAAAGATGCGCATTTCTGAAACGCGTGCAGCGAAATAGCGACAAAAAATTCAAGAAAACTTCAAGCACATGCTTTCAGCACATCAACCTACAGGGCCTCGATTATTTAATAGCGCAGCACGGTACGGAACTGAAAAAAGACAGAAGTCTAATTGAAATATGCAGTTATTACAAAAAAATCTGTCCCCCGTTTCGGTGTTGTCGTGTACTGTTCTCTGTATATTAAAAATACCACTAAAACTAAAGCCCCTACCAGACAGCAAACTTTTTGCTGTCTAGTAGGGACTTTAGTAAACGCACTTATGTGAACAAGGCCTTAGAAATTGCTTGAACGTCACTTGTTGTTGAGCTGCTAGTTGAAAAGTTTAGTCTATAAGACACAGGTAACTCACCTATGTTCGGATCGGGCCATCAAATGACACAGTGGGAAAAAACTACAATTAGAACCCAACACTTCTGATGTCATAGCTTCTCAACCCGTTTGGGGCAGACAGACCGACATCAATATGCATCAGGCAGACTCGATTGAACCAAATCTGAATCAAATTAAAGCCGAGCTGGCAAGCTGCTCGGCGCAAGTGGCACTCCATTGGCGGCCGCCCAGACAACGGGCCAGCAGATCTTCAGGAAGCGCTAATGGCGAGAGAACAAGAGCGGTCCCGTTCTCGGAACGTTCTCACGCAACTGTGCCAGCTCCGGCGATTCTCGGAAGCTTTTTATTTTTAGCATTTAATGCACGTAATATGGGAGGTTTAATTGTCGGCGCGGGTTAAATGACCCAGCGCGAGGGGCCCGGCGGCTGAGAGGGCCCGCGGATACGCGCCCGTTCTTGTTGAATATTAATTCGGGAATTTGTATTCATAGGGCCGCCAAGATCCCAATCTGTGCGCGAGGCTAGGTGGAACTCGAGCGACAGGTAGGGCAGAACCCTCTGCCGCAGTGCAATGAAACGACGTACATCTTCATAGAGAAGCTGGCGAATGCAACGGAATTGTTTGACAGTTTAAGTGTACCCTGTAAGTCCCTTTCATAAAATGGTAGGATGTCCTTTGATTGGAGAGAAAATCGGAAACAAAACCTTCTACTCAATTACCAAATAATTGGTCGAGTCTTTAGAGAAGTTTGAAAACAGAACACAAGTACCCAACACAAAAAAATTGACACAAAACCTCTCAAGCAATATATGCCAAATAAAGGTCTGTTCACACCTAACGGTACCAGTTCCATGGTGGTACACCAAGAACTCCCAACCACATGGTTTACTGTAAAATCATGCATGGTTTTGGTTTAGCTGTCAAACCCCACTTTTTAAAAGCATAAGTACTAACTAAAACGTTACAGAGAAGTGTGAATGAAGTGAATTTCAAAATATTATTGAAGAAGCCATAGAAACAACGCGATGTCCTATCAGTCAATTTTTGAAGCTACAATGTTGTATACTTTTAACAAACACAGTGAGATCCAAAACTCTTTGAAACGAATTGGTGTGAACTGACCTTAAGGTAGCAAGGTAGGGTGTTAAGGTGATCGAAGCAAGGACCCTTTCAAAGAAGTGTTTTGATTGATAACTATACTACTACTTGCAAAAATTCCTGAAATAACTCTTGCGATGAGACGATGAGACATTTAGCCAATTTATGGCTACCTATTCCGACAGCAATATATGAAGAAGCGAGTTGTAGCCAAATTATGTTTAGTTTGTCGACACTTAGCGCATTCAAATAATAAAATCTAACAATACAATACATAAAGGTGTTTTGAAGAGAGTCTTTAAAAGGAGATCCACATCGTCATGAATATGGCATTTTGTTACGAGACTGTGCATTAACTGACACGTTCACTATTTTCACTATTTAGATTCGTATTTCAAATCTCATCCAAGTCTACCTAATACGTTCATATTGAGTAACCTACAATTGATAGTTTCGATGACGAGTGGACAGCAGGTGGAGCTACCCCATCCCACATTTGTAGGCAACAGATGCTGCCCTTAATAATGAAGTGGGGAAGAGGACCGCGTAAGTAAAAGAGCTGGGGTGTTTTGCCTTGTCTTTTGCCCATGACGTTTTTGCGTTAAAACAGTTCGCGGGGATGCACGACCCACATCTGTGGGGAAAAATGGTATAGAGACTTGCACAAGTGACTCGACCGTTACATGTCCAACGTGGTGGAGCAAACTTCACGGACACGAGAGGGTTTGCGTCACACTTAAAATGTGAAACTGTTCACAGGGTTACCTAATCCCATGTATAGTCTGTGGGTAAAATCGCGTAGAAGCCCGCGCATGTTACTTCGTTGGCTGCTCATCTAACGTAGAAGAAACTTTACTAACAGAGGGACTAAGAGGATGAGAAGCCCGATCGAGATGGCTACTTGATCTTCCTCATTGGAGTCGGACTCTGAGGGGATAGTTGAGTCATGGTTGGTCATCTAGCAAACTTACACCGTCTGCCAGGTAGGTACTATTCAGCAAGAGCAGTCGAACATTGGTGAGAGTAGGTAATACTTCCTCCACCCGGATTTGGTGAAATAAGTCTAGTTCAGTACTTAAGCTTTCCAAACTCGACAAGACATTGATTATTCAAGTGTATGCTTTGTATGTACCCAAATCTAATGTTTATTGCAGAGAATTTCTCTCCTCCAAAAGTGATATACTGAGAATAAGTGACCTATAAGGAAAACTCAGAGTCGCATTTTTGTAGGCAATGAAGAATTATTCCCCAAATCCCCACAACCACCTCCACCACCATAATTACATTTGTAACCGAAAATGTGCACTTTTTTGTGCAACGATTTTTTAATTTTTATTTGAATTAGCCTTTGTGTACATATACACGGACCTTTACGACCACCATGAAACGTGGAGAATTGAAAAATTATGAAACCTACTTTGACCGTAGCTCTACAAAACAATTTATCCGCAACTGGCAGCACGACCCTTTGGCATGTTTCGACCTTTTCAGTGTTTGTTATCCTGGTACGCTCCAGGCAAGCAAGCAAGCAAGCGCTACCTATCAGTGGCAATCATTACCTTCGCAAACATCGTTATCTCGCCCGTTGCCCACATCATGATTTATCGGATGCCAATGAGTTGCATCGTGCTGCGGATCGGAACCGCGACGAATTCTGAAGGTTTACTGCTGGCAGTGGGTGTTTATGGCGGCATTCAAATTACCCTCGCCCGTTTAGCAGCACCGATAGCGTCCGCAGCACTAGCCAGCTCGAAGCTGCCCCTCGGGGGAAACGTTTCGATTCCGGGCGGCGAAAACAAATCGATAGCGCGTTCCGGGCCGAAGTTCACGGCTATAGCAACACATCGCAGGAGACGCGTGTGCCGCTAACAATGTGGAGCTGAAATCAAATTACGCTGCACTCCGGTGCATAACGGCCGTAATTGCACGGAGCCGGCAACGTGGGAAACGCGCCGCTGCTGCAAACGTATGAATATTAGATTTCTTTGAGCAGGCATCCAGACTCCGTATCGATAAATAATTCAATTTTTCCATTACTTTGTCGCGCCATCCGCGCGGGCTGGGTATCATCGACAGCGTAATTGGCCGGAGGACACGGAAAGCAGGGCGCGCGTCTTGTGAAGATCGCTCGCGTCCGGGTGGCCGCAAGTACTTAATATCCGCTCGCTATATCCCGTACACCATCCGAGAAATCTCGCCTCTTCCATTAAGCAATCTCGTTAGCAGAAGCATTTTATGTCATGGAAGCTTAATAAGGACTATGTACACCAAAGGGATAAAAATGGATACCAAACAAAGCTTGGGGTATACATAGTCTTATCCAATTTTTTTCGAAGCGTCTGACGTAAAGAAGATAGCAAGAAACTATCAGTACATGTTTCTTAGTTGTAATGATACTGGGGATGACTGGCTTGCTTTTGGGGACCTCAAACTTGGCCAGCAAACACTTTTTGAAGCTCGAACTTTGTTGGAATAACTTGAAATATCTGAGATACGAAGGTCACTACCTTCCACCCGTTAGTCTTCTAATTTAGTCCCTGTAACTCCTCTTCTGTTTCTGAAAATAATGGATAAAGCTCAAGGGAAACGAATAGGGCGCGGTAGAGGAGATCCGAAAAATATCCTAGGACTGACGAGAAGACTTCCAGAGATTTAAAAAAAATTGTACCTGTATCTACCCAAGCATCTTGTGCAAACCCCCAATGAAATAAATCACCAGCCTCGCACCCGAGCTCCCGAATTCCATCGGCAAGGGCAAGGGAGGCAGCACAAGGAAGGAAAGCTCGCCCCGCCGGTTACCATTTTCATAATCCCGCGCCCGAGCGGGATTGTCAGCGCGAAATAAATTCAATTCCATACAACAGGTTGCTTCGACGCGTCGCGGCGAGCTGCTCCTCGACGGCACCGCCGCCGCCAAACGAGCAGCGCGCACATCCATATTAATGTAACTTAATTCCCGCAGCCGGCTCCGATACCGAACTGTTTTCTGGCTTTTTGAGGAACACCGGCGGGTGTAATTGGCGTAATTTAATAACGGCGTGCCGATGTAGGTCGCAGGCCGAATGGAAAGAGATCATGTTCGTCCGGCCCGCCTAATTTGCGCGCTTCCTGCGGGCGTTAATGATTCCCGAACGCGGCCCCAAATTAAGGAATTCGTATTTCAGATTTTGGTGCAGCGGTGGTGGGCGCCTTCGCCTTATTTGCGCGAACGGATGTCCGTAATTAGGTCATACAAATTAGCCTGATACTCACGCACGAACCCTCACGGAATGAGGATTTGTTCACATATACGCGGGTAACAATGCGGATAAGCCACAAAATAAGGACTTGTCCACATGTTCCACGCCGAATTAAGCCAACTTTTTACAGGGAAATTTTTGAATGACACATTGAAGCCTGATACACATGAACGCACGTGTAATAAGATTTGATACACTTGAGCGCATACAAAATGAGTTGTGCATATGTTTCGTGGATAATCGGCGGCAAATAAAATATAAATAAAAAAATGTGGCTGAATTAAAAATTGTTAAAGCCTTACCAGCGTCTTATAACCTGTGAAAAAAACCGTATAGCAAGTATAAGATTGTACTAACAACAGCTTTATTTGTTGTCAAGTCTAAGATCCCTTTATTCTTATTTTGTAGCGACATTCTATTCTGATAGATGGGCGCTCGCCCAATTAAATTATAAGATTAAATTAGTCCACTTTCATCAGTCACCAGTCGATGCTCAAATCCCCTCAGCCACAAATCCTCAAAACCACCTGTTTCCTTGTTGCACCATATTGCAAAACCTTCTTAGTGTTTTTGGACCTCTAAGAATAGAAGCAAATTACGCAGATTTAAGGTCGGATGCAATAATACCAGAGCCATTAAGGACACAATACCAACTTTGCCCAACTAAAAGTCGAATTAAAAACAGGACAAAAGTAGAAGCAATCGTCATAACTAGATATAAAGGGCTCGTAGCCTTACCCTTTGGAGTTTCAAGGTTCACCTTTGAACAGTCTTTGCAGCTTCTGACGCCAAACCTCCTAAAGAGATACACATCTGGCAAAATTACCGCATATATATGTGCAGAGCACTTAGCAAAATTTCGAGTATGTGAACTAAAATAGCTTTGCACTAACAAGTCGATGATCAGAAAAATATAACAGTTCGACTGTTGTTTCTTTAAGGCGATTGTTTTCAGCATTTTCAAAGGAGTAGAATGTTTAGGTCACTTCTAGATCACGTACAAAAACATGAAGAAGAAGGAGGTTCTTAGAATTTTAAACTTCGACTAAACTCTTGTAGGTAATGATCATGATGGAACACTAATAGTTTTGTTTCTAAATTGCAACAATGGAAGTTAATGAAGAATTGAGTGATGACCTTACAAGTCCTCTTGTTCTCCTCAATATCAGTCAAAGTTCCATAATTAGTTAAAAATGGAGATTTGGAGCAAACCCAACTGTCTTCTAGATTTCGTCATTCACAAAGGGCGGACGCCATCTATCAATTAATTACCTCGCCGCACTCGTATGAAATATTGCCCCTAATGACTTCGCAGATGCGTTTGCGCCCCAAAAGAGGCAGAAAGCATAACAAGTGATAACGCGGCGCCACTATTGCAGCACTTTTGTATATTTTTCCGTTTCGTTGATTCGCTTTCACGAAAAAGATTAAATAAATGGTAGGAAAAATCGCGGAGTATCACCCTTTCAAAGGTAAGATAAATAGCGCGGCGCGCGATCGATCGCCGAGCGTCTGCGATATGTTTCCACATCAAATCGACACATTATTTGCCCGAATCCGATATAGAATTCGGGAATTTCATCAGCTGCGTTCGAGGCATCGGCAAAGTCAAAACCGATCAATCATGAGCGGTGACATTCGCTGAAACGCCGGTGAAGACGCCCCGAGCGCCGGACGCGCGCCGCCGGCCCGGACGCCGCTAATGAATCCTTTGATGGGCGCAAATCAAATAAACTCGATGATAACAACATAAATAAAATTGCGAAACTTTGGGCATCAAAACTTCGGAGCGAGCGAGCGGTGCATTAAGGAGACGAGCGGGAAGCGTCCCGGAAAAATTACTCCGATATTAAAAACATATTTAATTTGGCCTCGAGGACATCTCCAGGAAATCCTCTGATCCGGCGCGTGATTTATACGGGCGCGGGCGTAATGCGCAAAAGTACACGATTAAGGCCGGTTCTTCCAGCATTAAAGGCGCTGACAAGAAGATTCGCAAAACACTCGCCATGATCGAACTCTTTAGTTCCGCCGTATACAACCAACATATACGCGTGTATTTTTGTACGATATCTCAGTTTCGCTACATTTGCAAATTTCACCGATAACAATAACATTTTGCACATTTGTACACCGCACACTTTTGAATGATTTTTATAATTTTTAAGCAGTCAGTAAACGACTTTTTTAGTGATCACGGTGCAACACAAATGTCGCGACAGTGTGGCACTAATGTCGCGACACTGCAACACTGATATCGCAGCACTAATGTCGCGACAGTAAAACTAATGTATAAGGGCGACTAATGTCGCGGCAGCATGACAATAGAACATTCGATAAAATATTGCTTTTTAAAAACAGACAAGCAAATTGAGCCGCTAAGAATTGTGAACCTTCCAAAATGATGCGATTTTAACCGATCTTAAAAGCTGCTTGAATATGTCGCGTAACGTACAACTTCTGCGCCTCCACCGACGGCTTCGACTCCAATTCGAGCGGGCTGTGCCGGCGATCAACAAATTGCCGGAGTGTTACGAGCGATTACACGCTGCAGAGCATTAGACGCGGACGTTCCTGGACAAAAGCCAGCCAAAATAAATAATACGGTCGGGATTTAAAATTAGCGATTACTTCAAACATCCAATCTGCGCGATCGCTCCGGCGAGCCTCGCCCGCGCGGGATTACTGCGCCATTAGGTGTCGAAAATAGGGTGAAAAACTTTCGACGCTCCTCGGGGCGGCCGCAATAATTTCGGACAGGCCGCGTAATCCTGGTAATGGATATCCCGCCGAAGCGGCGGAAGGGGCAAGAGGAAGAAAGCAGGAACGGATTGGGGAAGGTGTATAGAGATATTACTTGACAACATCGTTGACGTACACGTAGAAAAGACCATTGAAATAAAATTCGCGGACATTTTACCTAATCGGCTAACAGACAAACTTAAATTAACTCCAACAGGAGCGTACCGTAAAAAATTAAATTTATGAAAAAAAAGTATGAAGATGCTTCAAGGTCATCGTCTCTACACTCATGTACACAATGAAAATAGATCAACAGACTACTTGGTACTATGGGCGAAAGGTGTATAGAGCAATGATTCCTAATCACAGATTAAAAAAAACAAAACACTTATCAAGACGTCAAATAGGCCTACTCATTAATATTCGCACTTCAAACTATTCATCAACAGACGACCAACACAGTATACATGTTTCGACCACTGTGGTTCTACACCTACACCACACCAAAGAAATTGTGCTTTGAAGAAGATACTACAAATCCTACATAAAGGAAGTAAAATATAGCACAAATACCGGCTAAGAAATTCTTTCATAAAAAACAGGTCAATTGTAATTTGATCACAGTTATGCCCCAAACAAAACAAAAAGCTTAAATCAGTAGACGCAAAACTCCCTTCCTATCAATTGTAATTTTGGTGATCATCTTTGTGGTGTTCAATAGTTTAGTAGTTCAAAAGTATTTGCGAATTTTGGCCTTTCGAACTGAGAGGTTAAAGCTTTCACACTCCCATCGCCGCGCACCATTTCCGACACTGAACAATGTGGCATTACTTTCTGTTCAAAGCCTTGGCTGCGCTTGACCACACGGATGCTCTTATGAAAATTGACAAAGTGACATATGATGATTCAAAGTTGATTACTCCCCAAAAATCAACTTTCTGATGACATCCAACGTTTTTCAGGCTGTCCAGGCGCCATCTTCAAACCGAGCATGCCACAATGATTTTTAAAGGGCAATTCAACAACAAGAAAACTTCTCCAAACTAGCTGTCATGGTTTTGATGCATTCTAATCAATGGACTAAACTGAGAATTATATCAACAGCTCCATACCGAGTTCGGACAGTCGATTTTCCCAGTTTGGACCAGGATTTGATATCTGCTCAAGGTCAAGTGCGCAAGGGTGACGTATTTTCAAAAATGGTTCTAGTAGACCTTAGAAGAACTATCTGGTGTTTAACGACACCAAGAGGCCAAAAACCAAACGTCAAGTGGAATTAGTCAATTCCCCATTAAAATTTAACGCCGATTTTAATAGCCTCACTCAACCAATTATATTTCGCAAGCGTCGACCTTCAGCACCACCTCGACAACGCCGCGGCCAGAATCGCGCCTCCGGATGCTCGGCGACGGTGTTCAAGTGCTGAGTGGCGGCAGAATTAGTCAGGCAGCAATCAGAGAGTGGGCATAATGGAGACGAATTGCAAAAGGAACGCCGGCAAGAGAAATTGCCGCAAAAACTGTCTTTTCCCCTTCGCTAATGCTTCGCGGCAATTATTTTTTGTCGGTGCAGGTAATTGATGACGCCGCCGCGGTGGGTGGGGGCAAAACGTGCGCTGCAGATTTATGTTTTGCATTTTTTATAGACATAGTAATAAATGACAAGTTACAAACCCGTACAGAAATTAAATCTTGATGTTTTGATCAGTTGCGCGACAAATATTTGTAGATCGCGAATAATCTGTGGTTTTTGCTATTTGACATTAACGTGTAAACAAATACATAAAATATATGTTTGCTATTTACAGTTTCAGACTGGTTAACGCACTTGACCAAGGTAAAAGATTGCAAAATACAAAATTCAAAGTCGGGTCATCGGCATAGTAGTGCAACAAACAAACTAAACCTACCATCCAACTAAATCGTCATGACCACTATATATCACTAACGTTAGTGCGCGATAGTGCGACATTAATGTCGTGACAGTGCGATACTAATTTCGCGACACTAAAGTTGGAATGGTATACAATACTAATATGGCGAGAGTACGATACTAATGTCGCGACAGTGCGACACTAATACTACGAAAGTACATTACTGTCGTGATAGTGTGTCACTACATTACGCGTTTTTAAGGATTCAAACTCCCTAAAACGACAGATTTCTGGTCAATTTAAAAAAAAACAGAAAGTCGCTAAAATTAAATCTTTTAGCTTCAACGTTTGTAAAAGTACTACCAAGAGATTTTTTTTGAAACGCCTGTTGGGTTGGTCTTTGAGAAGAACGCACTCTAACCGGTAGATAGTTTCGTAGTCATTCATTTTTCTGTTTGCGTGGTTTTGGTAAGATGGGAAAGATTGCAAACTTACAAAATTGAGCAGCTCAATTCGGAGGAAAGTTGACTGTAGAAATGGACAAATTTACCACAAAATCGAAAATACAACCAACACAACGAACCAGCAAAAATTCAGTCATTCAGTCAGTTGCAAAGTTCTTCGCGACGATAAAGGAACTAATTGTTCAGTAAAATTTGATCGACATAAAGGTGAAATGTTTTTTCCATTTTTTGATTCGTTAACTATGTTACCGAGTTTTAGGCTGCTTTGTAATGCTCTCGAGTTCTGCGATTAAAAATCGAAATAGGCAACTTCATATAATCCTGTGCAACATTGCATAGCGAGGAACTTTACAAAATCATTTAGGGGTCAGAGGGTACAGTTTCCAAACCTCATTTTACTTTCCAAGCGTAATATATCTAAAGACTGAGCTTAATAGTCCCTTCCGATAACAAGCTTCATAGCCACTAACGTTTTGCTTCACTGCTGTGTTCGATAGGACTATTTATTAGAAAATAATCCACAAAATGGTGCTGCTAATTTATAGGCGCATGGAATATTCAAATTATTCCGAAATTGGACGTGGCGGCACGTACGCGCTCTTACCATCAAATTCCGGATTTAGAATCGACGGCAAGTCTGCTAATAAATCGAATGAAGCCGCGCCGATTGGCTCTCACTGCTTTTGTGGGAAGCACAGGTAACAGTATAATTAAAATACTCAGCCCCAAGTTTTCAGAACCAGTAGCCATTACCGACGCTTTCCATCAGACGTAAGAAATTTAAAATTAAGTAATAACTGTATTTAAACCCCTACGAATATGGATAATAATAACGAAGACTTAACTTCTTAATTTTCTCGTAGAATACTTTATTTCTTCAAATAGTTTAATAATAGCAACCAGGTAATTGAGTTAATTGCAATTAAAAAAAGAAACTCGCCGATTTCGTTTTGTAAAATGTATAGTCCAATTTCAAGTAGTCGAGTTTATTCCTTACTGGAAAGACTTAAGTCTAGTTAAAACCTCTTTTTCGAGAATTTCAGAAAGAAAAAGTTTAAGAAACATTAGATTAAGACTTAGGAAATCTTGATTCAAGCTATATTTAACATTATACCATCCACCCCACCCCCAAAATAAAAAAAACATGTTTTGGTGATGGCACAAATATAGATTCTGCTGATGCTACTTGAAGAAGTAAGACCAAAGGTAATCGTAACGAAAAAAGACTAGAATATTCTTTCGAAGCTTTTAGATAATATACAAAGCAATATAAATTACTCAAAATTTCGAACAATTTTGGGAAAAACACTGTTAAGTCTTCCAAGACATCTAAAGACAATTTCGCAATATTCACCTTCAACAGGGATCAAAGTAACTTGAGAAAATTTGACTGTGTAGTCTTATATGATGGTCAGGCTCTGCGCGAACTGGGAGGTCGAGGCTTTCACACTCAAGCTCAACCGTTCGACCACGAACTAGCCAAAATCTGTACCTTTGCAAAAATAAAAAACGTGGCATTAAGAAGCAAAAAATTTCTATTTCTCTACATCCCAATTCTTGCACGATTTTAATCTTGCCATTCCCACCTACAGTCGACCATATTTTGTGTACCCCTCCCCCTTCAGGTTGAAGTAAGAAATGAAAGTTTCTCACATACACCGGTCGTTCACCTTCTAAACTATTGTGCGTACCGTCACGTAATGATATATTTTTTGCTTTTCAATCATAATTATGCAACTAATTAACCTCCTAATTATATCTTCTAACGAATCAAAAAAGTCTCTTTTTGTGTCAATGAACACAGCTCGTTATGGTGGCATAAAATTTTAACAATATCACATACCCTAATTAAAATTACATATTTTACAAGTCAATTAGAGGGCGATGAACTTGTGGCACGACAATTTAATATGTGAAATTATCGGGAGTGAAATTGTCATCCAAAGGTGGAGACCTTTTTCATTTTCTAAATCTCTAATGGAAAGCCTTTTGGAGAACTGAATGGATATTGACTTTGTACTTGTGTGGACTTGGAAGTTGCTGAAGATAAAAGGCGCATGCTGGTGCAGGCGCGTGCACGCCCGCCAGCGCAAACCCACTTTTAATTAAAATTCAACCAAACAATGTATCCCATACCTCCGTATTAGCGATGCCGGGGAGCGGTAATCCGCGGCGGCGGTGCAATCTGGAACTAATTCCAGTTGCTGTTTACCCGACTGCGAAACAACGACGCCGGCGATGGCGGGACGATCTGCTAATTAGGGAATTAGCATTAAAAAACCGAACTGCAGCCACCGAGAAGAGAGGGCAGCTTAATTGGCCACCAATGCGCGCGATACCGCAGCAACAAATCGGCACTGAATCGCGGCGAAGCATTGACCGGCCAAGCACAGGCTTCGCCGCGGCAGTTCCTGTTATGAAATGCGCTGTGCAAACGGAGATAAGGTGGCCTTGGCTGCAGTTAACGACTTAATTACCATGTTATCGCTCGAAGCGTACATATTTGATTGTAAAAAAATAACAACGTTTTCTACGGTAGCTTGGAATATTTTCGGTTATTGTTTATGACGCACTCGAAACGTAGTACGAAAATGTTCATCATCACTGCCTGTAGATCGTCTACAAGCTTAGCACTCCTCGATACAATCCTTCGAAGTACGGCATTTTTAAACATCCATAGCAAGATAGCTTTTCAGATTATCTTCTGTCAAATATGCCGCGAAATGGCTATAAAAGAATTGTAGCCGAATGTTACTGCACAAATCATCAATATAAAATAACTCGCGACTGTACAAAGCCATCCATTGAAGTTGCACTTCAACGGGTTGTAACAGGAGGTTGTAGATGACAAAAATGTTCGTGCTACAACCCTTTCTATAAAGGTCGTAACAATTACAACTTCTCTGGAAACAAGACAAAATCTCCTATCTAAAGCTTATGATTGAGGAATTCCACTAGAAAGAAATTCGAATATAGAAAAGAATTAAGGTTTATGTATGTTACTACCTTTTCGGCTATGGGTCTCAAATTTTGTAAGTTGGATGTTTTTAAACGTCCTTAGCACGTCTCTGCCGTTTATCAAAATACATTGTAAATGGGCTATAAAGGGGTTGTAGGCTGATGTTATTACACAGATCATCAATATGAAATAACTCGTGACCGTACAAAATCATCTAATGAAATTGCACTTCTACGGGTTGTAACAGGAAACTGTAGATGACAAAAAATTTCGTGCTACAACCCTTTCTATAAAATGATCGTTTCGAGTGCGTCAAGGACCTAACAATTGCAATTTCTTTTGAAACTTTTGATTAAGATATTCCACTAGGAAGAAATTCGAATATAAGAAAGGATTAAAGTTTATGTATGTTACTACAGAAACATCAAATGAAGTACTTCAACGGGTTGTAGAGGAACATTTTCTTACTACAACCCTTTCTAGAAAATAACCACTGCGGGTGCGTTAATGTATCATTTCTTCATATAATTCCGACGTTCGGTGTGAAACGAAATCCCCATCTAAAGGTTATGATTGAAGAATTTTACTAGAAAGAAATTCGAATATAGGAAAGGAGGAAGGTCTGTGTACATTGCTACTCTCTCGGCTATGGGCTTCAACGACGCAACAGCTGAAACCTCGGCGTCAAAATACGTCGCAAAAGGGCTATGAAGGGGTTGTAGCGAATGTTACTGCACAAATAATCGATAAACGACCGTACAAAAAAAAGTACTTTAACGGGTTGTGGATAACGAACATTTTCGTACTACAAACCTTTATAAAATAACGAGTGTGTCAAGGTATTAAACGATTATCATTTTTTCATACAATCAAGAATATATAAAAAAATTGACATTCAATTCAAAGCCACCCAAAAAGAAATTTGAATGTAGAAAAGAAACAAGGTCTGTGCATCTTACTATCTAAAACGCAGCCTCAACAGGGTAATATTTTAAAACTGTAATTATATGTAAAAAAAACACAAAACAGTTACTACACTCCATTAGCAGTACGCGGTTTTCAACTGACATATATAATAGTCCGTGGGAAATTATTTATATATGAAACTTGTTGGTTGGTGTAGCGGAAATGAAAAAAACTTCCTTAGACTACCGTTCAATCTAATCTGGATAAAAATAGTCAGACGACCAAATTAGACTAATGGTGATTAAACGGGACGTGGAAAACATCCAGTCAACAGAGTTAAACGAACACAGAATTTATTACCAAGGTTTTCTTGATAAAATTTTATTCACAAGCGAAGTTATTTTCGTAAGGAGAGACAACTCTTGGAAAAATTTTATTGGAAGAAATTGGTATCGCCAACTTCAACTGCAGGATTAGGGGAAAAATCATTGAAGAGTCGCCCTTATCTAATCAAAACACAACCACCAACAAGAGAAATGATGTCCAAAAGCAAACCAATAGATCGACTTAAAATGATCCATTCTGAAGGGACAAGGGCTGTAATCTTCCTTTGACCTCCAAGATTACTTAACTATAGACCCAAACATGTAAAGGGGGTAAAAAAAGTCGCTCAATTGTAAAGTCAATGAGACACCTTGTCAAACCTGAAAGGAATTTGGTTAAAAATGGGGGGGAAGTTTAGTAATGACTACATTTTATAACAAGACGAAATGGAGCTTCCTCTAATTGGATGATTTGTTACTTTAATTGTTCCAGTCTATTTTTCTTGGTTATTGCCAAGATTGAGCTACCAATTACACGTAACCCTCCAAGCGTTCATAAGATATGCTGACGTTAAGTGTAGCGCAGACGTTGTTAAAGAATCATAATTAACAAGTTATTGGGGCGGAAAACAAATTAACCGAGCTGGTCCCGAAGCGACCAATATTTTTCCCGCGTTTTGACATCGCACCCTATCCAAGCAACATGAGTTCCTTACCATTTCGTAGCCAACCAGCTTGTCCGGCGTGGTCCCCTGAAGATTGTCGAAGTAGTTGATCTCGGTGAAGCGGTTGACGATCAGCGTGCTGGGGGTGGCCAGGTGGTTACAGTAGAGGTGCGGGGCGCATTGGCCGCAGGAGCAGGGCACGTTCGCAGTCGGGTACACAGGCGGGGCTACGTCGGGACAGGGAACGGGACAGAAGGGCACTACGTAAGGGAGTTGGGCGGGCGCGCTCAGATAGAACGTCGTGGTGCCTTCGGGGGACGGACCGACGGCGGAAGGCTCGCGACTTTTTGGGACGCTCAGCGCTCTCTTTTCGCTCTCGCTCTCACACTCTTGCTCCCACTCCTCTCCTAAGCTACCGGATTGTCTTTGCTAGTGCGATTGTCTTTTCTAATTGATCACGATTGCGATGATTGTTCCTTTTAGTTTTGGTTGCTATATTGCACGATTGTCTCCGTAGGCGAAAGCCGGAAAAACTCCCGCTCTCGAATAAATAACTTAACGACGAACTACCCTACGCAATAAATAATATAGATATGTTAATTTTATTGTTATCAATTATTATCCTAGCAAATATAGTATATGTATATATCTATATATATAATTTTTTTATGTAGTAATATGATTATTACTGCTTGGCCAACAATATCTATCTCTATTATTTTTTATATTACTTTAAGTGACAATAGAAGTAATTGCGGCAATAGTAATTGTAAATAAATATTATCTATAAAACCTATTCGAATTTAATAATACTGATATATAGTAAATATGTGGGTTCTATAAATATATATTTATGTGTATCAATATATCGATCAACCTCTGTTCGCCAAATACGTTTGTATAGTGTCGATTCGTGTCGTTCGCGACTAGGCCTTTACGTACATATCATTAATATGTAAACAAGAGAGAAAACAATTGCCGTGATTGTCTAAAAGATATGTTTACTTAATTGAAACGCGTAGGAAGATGATATGATGACCACTTACTAATAACCTATTGTTATGCAGATCGAGGAGCGATCGTCGGAGATGCACACACACGCAGCGGCACGGACGCGCACACACGCACTCTTCACTCGACAGATCGGTGAGGGTACATCGATAATCTACGAATAATATTGACTTGGTTGCGAGTGTGACACGGGGCCTTTCGGGCAGCGGCCGTGTCGGAATATTGCACTTGGCCCTTCTGACGAAGCTCGGTGATGGTTTTCCTTGAGGACGGCGTGTTCGGCAACACTGACGAGTCGTGTCGGAGCAGCGCGCCTGGAGGTCAAGAAACCCGAAGAGCTGCTACTAGTTCCGAGCCTACTTATATTAGAACCTACGGCCTATCACACGTAGAATATTTATTTGCTATGTTCAGTGATTGTCGTTAATTCTTGGACAAGACGCGTCGTCTTTGCCGTCAAAACGTGGAAATCAATTGAGCAAAACACGGAAACTTTTGCGTAATAAAATATAATTCGATTTGTACTCAAAGGAACAACGTCAACGGGGATATCGTAACAACCATACAATAAATTGGCATCTACTATTCAATAAACAACGTTCAATTTAGCCTCTGCTTAAACATTCAATATACAATCTTCCCCCAGCTAGCTAGCTACGTTAACTAAGTACGGGCCGATTATGATTAAACACACTGTACCTTAGTTAAAGATAAATTGTTTACCTTCCAGCAGGTGTTAGTCGTCGACAAAGACACTCGATTCTGATAAACGACTACTACCAACCACGACGACCAACGCTCGGACGAGTACAAGTTGTTTTACCAAATACTGCAAGTTGGGACGTGAGAATGAAAAGTAATAAATGTAAAGACTGACAGCAACAGACGACAGGCGCGCTTCTTAGTGACGACAACGGCACTCGGGAGGGACAGCAGCCCCCGGAAGGATAATGCAAGGATTCTAGTGAAGGACCGGTGACAGAGTGAGTAGTTCGTAGGAAATGTAGAGGTGTGGACCGCCGCACTCGCTGGCTTTCTCGCCCGGACTGTGGGGCTCCGGCTGCGGCAGAGGACCTTCCGCGGGCCTGCGCGAAGAGTCTTCGGCCCCTCCGGTGGGGGGCGGCGTCGTCGATACAACCTGATGCATGCAGCCAGCTTATACCTGGCCTGCTTTGCTTCGCGCTTCGCGGAAATACCCATTTCGCGTAATCTAAGCCTACCTATTCACTCGATTCCATTACCTCCCGAGCATGACGGGGTTTGTAAGTGCGTTGCACTCCTTAATTGTACCATCGCAAGGCCAACCACCTCTGGGGCATCGCGGCGACCACGGCCGATCGTCGCTGGTCGGCTGTTCGTTAGCGGTGCGCTGCCGCTCAAGAATGCACATACAGCCGGCGCGCTTTCTTGTTCCGACCCGGCTCTCATTTAGGATATCGCTTCGCCGTAATCGCTCTACTCGCGCGAACATCCATTTTTTACGGCGAACTATACGCGGATGAATGTTGCCGCGCAGCGAGCGGGAAATAAAAAAGGTTCGCGATGCTGCACGACGGATGAAAAATTAATAAACTAAACGCCGGCTCTTTTTTAATCCCTAACAACATACTTATAGCTTCTTTTTCAAGCATCAATTTTTGGTTAATCGGACTCTTATGACTAGCTTTATGTTTCATCAACCTTTATCCATCGCTACTTCTCTCCACTACCCTCAGATCATTTTGCACCATATCATCTATAGACTAAAGCCTAAGAAACATAGCTCCCAAGTACTATAGTCAATTACCTAATTAAACTCTAATATACAACACCAAAGACACAACAAAAATAAAAACATTCATTGATGACCAAAATATAACAACATGATGATCTCTGAATCTCATTTAACAGTAAAAGACAATCTTGTACCATATCATAAACCAGAGTCTAAGCAACGTAGCACGAAGCACTATATTCGATTATCTAATTAAACTCTAACTGAAATTACTAATGATATAAATATCAACATCATTATAATATCTGAATCAATTTCAGAAAAAAGACCACCTCGCTCCATATGATATGTAAACCAAAATCTAAGAAATGTAGCACGAAGTACTATAACGAAATAGCTAATTAAATTCTAACCTAAATTACTAAAGAAACGGCGGAGAATGAACCCTGAATCCCATTTCACAGTAAAAATTATTTTGTACCCTATCATATATAGACTGGAGTCTAGGGAACATAGCATCAAGTGCCATGATCACATAGCTAATTAAACTAACGTAAATTAATAAAGACATGTCAGACATATAAAAACATTCATTGAACATCAAAATATTGACATCATGATGATCTCTGAATCTCATTTCACAGTAAACAATTATCTTGTACCATATCAATATAAACCAGAATCTAAGAAACATAGGACCAAGCACAATAATCGATTAGCTAATTCAACTCTAACTTCTCTCTTCTTCTTCTTTTCCTTCTCCCTTATGCCCTAAAGCGTCGGGTCCTCTAACCACTTCCGGAAGCTGTCTCGGTTGGTTGCCATTCTTTTTACTTCTCTTAGGTGTTTTCCTCTCTGTTCTACCCTCTTTTCTAAGCTCTGTTCCCATGTTTCTCGTGGCCTTCCTCTGCTTCTTGTTCCCTCTGGGTTTGCTTCTAGAATTCTTCTGGGGTCTCTATTCTTGACATCCTCACTATGTGCCCATACCACTGTAATTTTATATTGATGGCTGAGTAAATGGAATCAACTCTAACTTAAATTACTAATAACACAAATAACGACATCACTATGACCTCTGAATCCAAATTTAAAAAAAAAGATCACGTCGCGCCATATCATTTATAAACCAAAATCTAAGGAACGTAGTACCAAGTACTATAACGAAGTAGCAAATTAAACTCTAATTTAAATTATTAGACACGGCGGAGACAAAACCATTCATTGATGCCCAAAATATCAAAATCATGATGATATCTGAATCTCATTTCATAGTAAAAGATTATCTTGTATCATAGCATATATAGACTAGAGTTCAAGGAACATAGCACCAAGTACTACAACCACACAGCTAATTAAACTCTAACGCAAATTAATAAAGACATGCCAGACATATAAAAACATTCATTGAAGACTAAAATATCAACATCATGACAATCTCTGAATCCAATTTCCCAAAAAGACCACTTTTCGCCATATCATTTATAAATCAAAATCTAAGGAACATAGCACCGAGTGTTATAATGAAAGAGCTAATCACACTCTAAATTAAATTACTAAAGAAACGCCGAAGAAACAGAAAAAATATCAATATCAGGGCGACCTTTGAATCCCATTTCACAGTAAAATATCATCTAGCACCAAAACATAGATCAGAGCTTAAGGAACATGGCACCACCAAGCACTTAATCAATTAGTTAAATTAAATCTAACTTAAATTACTAAAGACGTGCCAAATAAATAAAAACATTCATTGATGACCAAAATATCGACATCAAAATGATCTCTAAATCCAATTTCACAGAAAATACCATCTTGCACTATATCATATATATACGAGAGTCTAAGAAACATAACAATTAAACTCTAACTTGAATTACTAAAAACACAAATATCAACATCATTATAATCTCTGCATCCCATTTTACAAAGAAGACCACCTTGCACAATATCATATATAGACTAGATTCTATGGAATATAGCTCCAAGCACTACAATTAATTAGATAATTAAACTCTAACGTGAATTACTAAAAATACGCCAAAGAAATAAAAACAAGCCGCTAAAATCAGCAATGGAGATGAAAGTAGGACCGATAACAATGTCTGCCATTTATTGTCCATCTGAACACAGCAACTAAAAAAAATTCGAAGAATTTTTCAACACAGTAGATAGAATGAAATTACGATGCAAAACATCAAGTACACAAGTACAATTTTTAACAAAGAAACCAACTTCAAATTTAAATTTCCACATTCGTGCTGTTTGTTGTTAAGGAGTTCCGGCGTGCCTTCGCAGTCCAAGTCTAGTCCAGAACGTCTTGACCGTAGTTAGGTATCTACCAACATCTGCAACACTATACATTTCCTATTTGATTTTGAGGAGTTCCCTGGTGTATCTTCGAAGTCCAAGGTCCAATGCCAATGAAATTAAAATGGGACCACCCTTGAGGTATCCCCTTTCCGACAAAAAAAAGAATAATCTAAATCGGTTCATAAACAAAGAAGTTATGCCCGTACATCCATAAAAAATATATATACAGTCGAATTGAGAATCTCCTCCTTTTTTGAAGTCGGTTAAAAATGAAGAGAACTGGTCAAAACTGTGACGGTGGACAAAGAAATATAAAGCGGAATCTTGGTTTGACTATTCTTAGTGATGCCAACTGTAGATTCCCAGATCTGGAATAAAGAAACACAACTCTTTAGTTAGTTTCGCTAAATCGACTATTATTAAAAACCTAACTGGACATAGAACAGCAGTTCAGAACTTAACAAAGAACATTCAAGAGATAGCGTAGTTTATTATCACTTATTATGAAACACCTAAAGGAAAAAGTGAAGTGTCTTCTTCAACTAATGAAAAAATTCCAGAAACAATAACAAGCTAGGAAGAAAACTAGAAGAAACTAAACTAACCAAAGAACTAAAAGAGCTGATTTTAGAAAAACAAGTCAGGGCGTCCAAGATTAGCTAGAAAGTTTAACACCAACAGAACCAATAAGTATTTATTCACAAGCGAAGTTACTTTCGTAAGGAGCGAGAATCACACAACCCTTGGACAAATTTCATTGGAAGAAATCAGCAACTTCGACTGCAGGGAGAAAGCATTGAAGAGTTTAAAAGGCATCAACATTAATACTTAGGCCCGAAATGAAGAAAAGAAGAAAAAACTGAGCTTTCTCTAAACATTTAGAAAATATATTCAAACCTTTTCCCTCAGAGTTATTATTCAAAGAAGAAGAAAACGAGATGCCATTTCAAATAGATCTACCCCATTGCAAATTTACAATTAAGAGAAAAAAGTTATATGAGCTGTCTTCGATAAAATCTTACAAAAATTGTCAGATAAATGTTGCAAACTTATAACCTTCTTCTTCAGTGTAATACTACAGAAACTATTTCCCTAACACAAGAAACCTGGAAGGTTGCTCAAATCTTGATGTCTCCTCCCTCCCTACAGGCCTAAAGGCCTATTTCCCTACTTCCCATGCCTGCTAAAGTCTTTGAGAAATTATTCGTCAAGAGACTCAGAATTGAAGTAGATGGAATGAAAACAATCATAGAACCATAGAGTAAGACACAGACTAGTTAATAAAATCATCCAGATACCCTCATGGCATCCAACTATAAGGAAGCGCTCAGAAATTGCACCGTACTACGTTTCCAACAAAGTCATCCAACATGACGTCCCGTTAGATTCTGTCAAACAAGTCATCCACTAGTTTAGCGTCAAATACAGTGCAAGAGTATCAGTGTACTCCAACGTATTAGCCAATTGGCTAAATATACGCGATGTTAACGAAGTACTGCCATCCGATCTGACGACAGGATTACACTTTTGATTAAGATTCCTATTTTCACTTTCACTTTCCAAGGTAGTTTCTTTAACAGCTCAATACTAACTAGCGCTTTATTGGAACTGATGTTGGTTTTGATCTTTCATTATTTTCTTTGAGGTCATTGATTGGATAGGATGTTGATGTTTCGCAATAACATCAACTCCTGGCCCAAGTTCTTCCTTTACCAATTGGTGACTTCTGGGTGATCGGCTTATTTATCCTCTTGGTGGTATTAGAGAGGATAATCTGTTGTCAAGTTGTTAGTAGGTTCTTCCAATAAGCTTTATATAGAGGTCTATTTTAACTTTCGCACTTCTTGTTTGATCACAGATGACAATCTTTCTGGGTTTTCTTTACCATTAGATTCGGATTTTATTTGTATTATTGTTACTGCCTTTAAATCTGTGATAAATATGATATAGCTGTCCGATAGTTCAGCAGCTTTGAGTGAGATATTCATCAGGATATATATTTTCTAAATACGACTGAATTGTTTCCTAATATGTGTGTTTGTTGGCCAAAGCTGAATTGAATTCTATTCTATTGATAATTTTGCTGAGTATCAAAATAATTGAGAGTGGTCTGAACTCATAACGAATTTACCACCGATCTCTATGTAATTTGGCGAGATGTTCTTGGAGATAAAGAAAATCTTGTTGACCTCGATAGGCAAATACGTCGGTTTTCCTGTAGAATATACTAAACTTCCACAGTCACGTATTTGAGCTAGCTCAATTCCTTTAGTCCTAGTTATACTGAAATCTCATTAGAGAATAATTTTTCATGGAGATTTTAGGACTTTCCTCTTTTTGAGGTTACACCTCGGGTGTACCTAAGTCGCAGCCACAGAGCTACATCTTTTCTTGGTGTTTTAGAAATTCAGCTGCTTGGATTTTAAATTCCTTATACTGTTGGATGACTTCTCGCTATACTGAGGGGAAGCCTCTTAGTTTCAGGAAATCTTCTTTCATGTAGTGCGTTTCAGATCAATTTGGTCTTTTAGCTCGTTACCGTTCCACGTCATTATAAGTAGATTAGCAATTTAAAATTCTTGAAATAGACCCCCCCATCCGATTTAACGATTTAGTTTTCCAGTATCATCATCTGGAAGGTTAACAAATCACTTGTTTTGTACTCTTTCTGTATAACTCTGTACAGAAGCTTAACCATCATATTCTATTGCTGAAATCACTATTTTGGGGTGTAAATGTTCCATTTCGATGTTTTCTCTGTTCTATTCCGTAAACACAATCTTTGGTGGACTTTCTTGAAGAGCGTATGAGTTACAGCGAAGCGAAGCCTCACAGAATCATAAATGTATGCAAATGTTAAACGTCTTGAAATACTTATATTGTAAGCTTGTACTTCTTAAATTTAACCACCACCTTGACGTGGTCTTTTGGGGTGGTACTAATACTTAAGCAAATAAAGAATCGCCCCAAAGGGCTTACGATGTTTATATTGCAGTAATGCTATTCAAGTTCAAAGGAGTTTGCGGATAACTCCTATTAAAGTATGTATTTAAAAACATCCCTTTCCTCACTTATATAGGACGACGTATAACAGTTGGAATCATTGGTGACATGTTCTTAATGATTTGCCTATGTCTAGACCTCTATATATGCTTTCTTCGTATGTTCAGTTCTTTTCGATGTCTATATCATCCACATGTCTCTGTTTAAAATAGCAATCCCTCTATTTATAAGATTCTGAACTAAATAAACGTAACAGCTAACCTTGGGAATACTATTACTTTAGCGTTTGATCCATTTGAAGATTCCTTTAATACTTTTAAATTGTATTCTTTTTCCCTCTACCCCCATTTCCCTTCTCATGAGTATTTTATTTTTTCTTCTTTTCTTCCATGTTCCATAGATTCTCGGCTGAAGACCTAGTATATATAAGACATATTTACCTATGGGTAACTTATCTTCATTATTTTTGTTTTTCTCAAGCAATGGGTAATTTTCTGTTCGGATGAGGTCTTTGAAACATTTCACCTATATTTCTAAGTCTTTGGTTCTTATCCTATTAGAGTATTTTTATTATTTGCTCTTGGTTGGTATCCACTCTTCGGTACTCTCACTTCTTTAAAAATGTTCTTACGTTTTCTTTCGCTCCGAGTATTCCATCTCGATCAATTTTGCCAACCTTTGGTTTTTCTCTTCTAATATTTATTTTACATTTTTTTTCTACATTTTTGTTTACGTATCTTTATTTTTCCCAGTTGGATATTTTCATCTTTACTTCATTTCTTTTCTGTCCCTTTGCTTTCAATCTTTTGATGTAGCGTCACTGATATGTGAACGTTTTTCTATTCATTTTCTAGTGTCTTCTCTTGCTATACTTCTCTTTTAGTTTATTTTGTGGTTCTTAAAGTATTAACTCATTTTTTTCCTTTTAATTCCTATTTTATTAGTGACATGTCAACTAAGAAATGGTAAGTGTCGCAGTTTGCTTTTTCACGCACGCTCCGTATCATCATATTTGATCTTCTAGTTAGTCTAATTTTCTCTTTTCTGATTTACTGTGTACAACATACTATCATAATGAGTACTATTAATTGTTTTGTGCTCCTTCCCCACCTTGCGGCGGAATTGTTTTACTCGAGCATAACATTCTTCCTTTTCTCATTTTCTTTTAAAGGCACTTGGTCTACTTACAGTCTCTTTTCCTCATTATCATAATGATTTTTTCGTTTCGACTGAAACTATGCATTTTTTCTTGTTTTTTTAAGTGCCGCTGTAAAAGGAACTAGAAGGGTCGTGCTGGAGACGAATTACGGGGCTGCTTCGCGTGCGTCAAGGTACTAAACAATTATCTTTATTATTTTGTGACTATCTCAATGTTCAGGTATTTATTCTTTTAATGTCCCCATAATTATTCTCTCCCTTCAATAAACAATAAAGAAATAACTTGTGTTAGGCAGCTTCGTTCTCACTTTTTCAGCTGCTCTTAAAATATTCAAATTTAATCAAGAGATTTCGGCCAGTTTGATACAACAGGAATTGCAATTTAGTCGGAAGAAAAAATTAGCAAAGAGAAATAAGTAGTACCGTAGTGAAAATTATATGAACAAATGGAAACACGTGAATAATAAATAGACCGACTTTACGAAACGGAACGTGGCGTTTGGTTTTCGGTAGCTTCTAGACTTGTAATAATAAAAATGCAGATTAGCACCTGAGCGAAACTTGCTTTTCTATAACTAAATTAAGACGCAGCAACTTTTCTCTCTCTTTTCACGGTTAGGGCATCCAAACAGAATTCAATCTTACTTTCAAGGATTATGCAAAACAAGTTGGTCTTCAACTTATACGTCTGATCTCGTATGATTTCTTAAACCTTCAAAACAGGCACTGGAGCGCATAAAAGTTCTTGCACCATACAAAAACCAAAAACGTCAAATTGTTCGCCGAATTGATTTGAATATTTTCATATTACGACCAACACATTTATTTCTACACGAGGGGTTGCCCGCAAAAAGGTATTTTTGACGTCACAGGCTGACAATTTATAACTCGCCTTCCCTTAAATTTTTGCAAGGTGGGAACGTGGAACAATTTATTTACAAATGATAACAGTGGGATAATAATATAAGAAGATATAAGGACGCGTTTCTCATCTAATGGACAACGATCAAAATTAGAGGCTCGATGACCGCAGATCAACGGTTCATTCGGCAAGGAGCGAGAGTAACCCCGACGTACGTGCACGAACGCACAGACTTCCTCATGTAAATCAAAAGCTCATTGCTCAAACACGCCACATTTCATATCAGCTGTCCTTGTTTATTTTCTGTTCTGATGTATTGATAGGTAGATTAGATGTCCTCAACAATACTCAGAGTACTGTTTAGCCCAGACAATTGATTTAACATTGCTCTCTGGACAGAACTTCACAGAGCCATCGCGTGTTGCAGACACACACTATGAATGCACGGCTTCCTTGACATACATTTTGTGACATCATCTCTTACCTTTAAAAAAATAATTGCCATAACTTATTTCCCAACCCTTGTAGATAAGTACAATGTAAAAAAATGGATAGTTTAGTTCGTCCAAAAGAGGCCAAACCCCCTCTATATATTTCGAATTCCAACTTTTACCATTCTATTCACGATAGCTTGGAGGAAAAAAATTCGGAAGCCTTCACGAAGTGAACTAGTGAAAATTCGAATAATTTGAATACCACCTCCGAATATTTCAATACCAATTCCAAATATTCAGTTAAATAGTTAATTATTCGAACTACAAAATGCAAACTTTAAGTCCGAAGCTTACTTTTCAGATGTAGTCTAAATTTAATAATTAGTTGGTGATACATAATAAGGACAATTCCTTAAATATACACATTACATACGATAATAATACTCTCCAGTTCATTAATGCGGGCGATTTTTTGGTATTCTATGAAAACGAAATAATACATAACTAGAGAGGGGGGATCCTTTAATTAAACAAATTAAAGTCTATTCAAGATACATTCGAAAAGCGAAGTTCAAATCGCGGACTGGCTCGCGCCTGTTTATTGCCTCTTTGTTATTGCTGTGAATGATTTCCTATCCTTGGTAATGAACAGCCTTGACCTCCATTTAGTATGCTGGGTATTAAAATCGCCCTCCAAGATAAGCCTTTCTCCCAGCTCACGTAGCACTGTTAAATATTCAATTCGACTTTTCCATTAAATGCGAACGTGTATGTTAAATCCAAATGGAGTGATTTGTTATTCGCGTATCCCGAAAGTAGTGTGAAATTCATAAAAAAATCACTACTGGTGATGGTCAATGCTAACACAATTCAGATACGCATAATTCCTATAATTTAAGTAATTGAATAACTCGAATATTAGAATAATTCGAATACCCCAAATATTTGAATAAATGAATAATAAAAGACAAAAAATTGGAATAAAATGTAATTCAAATAATTGTAATTAGTGCAAATGTAGACATTTCTAAAACAAACTGCCACTTTGGGAGTCAGGCGTGGCCATTTACAAATATTCGACCAAGTCCAACTAATACAATTATTTAAATAGGTGAGCAAATGTTAAAATAATTATTCGGAGAATTAAAAAGTCCTGGCCTTAAAATGTTAGAATAGTTCGAATATGTAAGAAATAAAAATTTCGGTATTTTTTATTTTATGGCTTTACATTTATTTCTAATATTCTAATTACACAAATATTAATTGAAATATCGGAATTATTCAAATACCAATTTCAAATACTCAAATTCTGATTCCAAATAGAATTATTTATAAATATGAATAAAGATTTAAATAATTACTCGCAAAACTTAAAAGTTCCAGTTTTAATATGTCAGTAGTGGGGCTAGATTTTACATTCGAAGACGCAATGAATATAAATTCAAATACTTATAGTTCGAATAATCGAAATTAGTATTTGAATAATTTGAATAATTAGAAACGGTGATTTTTAGCAGTTTTCTTTTTGAATATAAGAGTTTATATTCCAGGACCTATATCCAATACTATTTAAGAGAGAAAACCGTATTCGAATAAATTAACGCTATTTAAATACCCGTAATTAGAATAATTTAAATATTCGTATAATCTGAATAATAAAATAATTCCAATATCCTAATCATATGAACAACTAAACACGAAGAAAACTAAAAAAATTCTAATATCAATTTCATCAATTTGAGTTATTTAAATATTCAAATGAATATTAGTAGTGGAGGTGGAAGTTATATTTCAGTAACTTGAATATACTCATAGTTATATTAATCCATTGAATCATTTGAATAATTTGAAAATAGTGCCAATACCATACGAATACTAGTTCCATTTGTTTGAATTACTTTAAATATTAGACGTTATTATTTAAACAATTATTCGCAGACTCGTGAAAGCCTGTCTTAGTAAGCCAGTAGTAGAGCTGGGAGTTTCATTTGAATAATTAGAATACTTGCATACGTGACGATTAGAAATTCAAATACTGACAGTTCGAATAATTGAAAAATGTATTTGTATAATTAAAATAATCCAAATTTGCAAACAAAATAAATATTGCTGTCGTGTGGTATTTCTTTTAATAAAAGAAATTTAAATTTATACTGTTTCAAGAAGTATTTCCAATATTCAAATACCATTTAGGACTCGGATAAGTTAATAAGTTTAATACTAGTACAATTCAAATACGAATAATTTATATATTCGAATAATTTGAATATTAGAACAATTTGATACCACAATTAATTGAATAATACCATTTAGATCTGCAATTCGTATTCGAATAAGTTAACACTAATATAATTCAAATAGACGTAATCAGAATAATCTATATATTCGATATAATAATTTATATCTCGACTATTTGAGCAATTGAATAATAAGAGCAGAAATTGGAATACATTGTAACATAATAGTTGTAAGTCGTATTGGATGAATGAGGGTACTGCAAATATCCACGTCGTTTCTAACTAAAAAAAAAACTTTCCGTGCACGTTTTAGTAAGATGCCTTGCCCTTTTTTAGAATTTACGCGTCATCAATTTTAGTCACATTTACACGAATACCAATTCAGAAAATCCAAATAAATCTAATATTCGAATACCAATTTTATCTCTTTAGATTATTTAAATATTCAAATAAACATTTAGATAGTTATTCAAAAACATGAAAAAAGTGGCAGTGCTGTTGAATCTGTAGTAAAGATGGGAGTTATATTTGAGTAATTTCAATTTCAACACTTATTTTCTACATTCAAATACCAGTCACATTATAACTCAAACAGAAAAATATTCGAATAATTCAAATATTGAAATAATTCCAATAGTTCCAATAATTATTTGAATAATTGAATAATAAAAAACTGCGAATTGGAATACAATACAATACAACGAATTCCATTTATTAAAATTTTACATTTTCGAATATTTTTAAATTACTCCAGTCATAGTAAATCAACAATAAGTGAAATATTCCAGTAATTCGAATATTTGAGTACTCGAATACGTCAGACCAAATACTCAAATACTTATAGTTCAAATATTCGTATTTGAACAATCACAATAGTCGCACTTCATATATAAATGTAACCGTTGATTTTGTGCAGTTTCTTGTTATAAAAAAAGTTTTCCTTTAGACTACTGCAAGACCCGTTTCTAATATTCAAATATGATTTAGGACTAGCATTCCTATTCGAACAAGTTAACACTAAGGCAATTCAAATACGTGCAACTTAAATCATTTAAATATTGGAATAATTCGAATATTAGAATAATTTAAACACGCCAATTATTTGAAGATTAAGTAATAGACGATTAAGAACTGGAACATAATGTAATACAAATAATTTGAGTCGTATTGATGAATACCAACACTATTAATGTGCACGGCGTTTGTAAAACGCCTTTCATCTTTTTATAATTCACTCTTTACGCTTCAAATAGTCACATTTTTTCCAATACTATTTTTGATAATTGAAATAACTGAAATGCCATTTTCGAATGTTTGAATACCAATTTTATTCGTTCGAATTATATAAATAATGGAATAAATATTTATATAATTATTCGCAAAACTCGAGAGTGTCCTAGTCTTAATAAGTAAGACTGGGAGTTATATTCGAATAATACACATTATTAAACATGCCATGACAAAAAAATTTACATCATACAGTTCGAATAGTCGAAATTTGTATCGAAATTTAAACGGAGTTTTGTGCAGTATTTTTTTATAACACAAATTGTTCGGACACTAAATGTGTGAATAATACAAATTCTAACATCAAATATTCGAATACCAAATTCCATCTAATCGGATAATTAAGATATTCAAATACATATATACCTTTAATTAGTCAGTAGTAACGCTGGAAGTTCTATATAAATAATTTGAACGTTTGAAGACGAAATCACTACAAATACAAATACTTGTGGTTCGAATAATCAAAAAACGATGCTTTCGTGCAGTATTTTTTTAATAAAAGGAGCTTGCATGTAAGTCATTTCACTTTAGATTTTCAATATTCCAATTATTAAGATACTAATTTTAAATATTCGAATAATTGAAATTCTAATATCAAATAATCGAATACCATATGCCAAGTATTTGGATTATTAAAATATTTAAATAATTATTTAAACTCAAAAAATCTCAGTCTTAAATCTTACTGCTGCCTTAACAAATCAGTAATGAAACTGGGAATTGTATCCGAATAATTTTTATATTCAAACAAGAAATAACTACAAATTCAAACACTTATTGTTCGAATAATCAGAAACGGTGCTTTTGTGCAGCATTTTTTATAACAAGTGTTTCCATTTAGGCCCTTCCAGTTTATGTCTCCAATATTCTAATTATTCTGATACTAATTTTAAATGTGCGAATAATTTAAATTCTAACATCAAATACTCGAATAACAAATTTCACATATTTGAGTTATTAAAATATTCAAATACATATTTAGATATTCAAACTCAAAAGTCCCCAGCCTTAACGAGTCGGTAGTAAAACTGGGAGTTATATTTAAATAATTTGAATATTCGAATACGCGAAAACTATATATTCAGATATTTCGATAGTTCGAATCATCAAAAATTACGTTTTTATGCAGTTTTCTTTTATAACAAAGCCTTTAAATATTCTAATTATTCGGATAATAATAATAATAATAATGGTAAGGCTCTACGCCCCGCGTGGGAGCACGGCCTGCGAACTAAGAGGTTAAGGCTCTCATACGTTCGCTCTCTCTGTCGTCGCGCACCATCTCTGGTGCGGGGCAGTGTGGTAAGCACCGCGCCTAAGACGACCGCCATTATTACCCCTTGTTCGAATGAACGCAGGTACTCAATTATTTTTAGTGACTGAGTAGGCCACCAGCCAGGCATCAGAGAGCACCGGGAATTGAACCCGGGTCCGTCAGCATCGCAGCCCGTCCCTCAACCACGGAATCACGCTGGCACAATTATTCGGATACTAATTTTAAATTTGTGAATAATTAAAATTCTAACATCAAATATTCGAATATCAAATTTTATCTATTCGAATTATTAAAATATTCAAATACATAATTAAATAATGATTCGAACTAAAAAAAGTCCCAGCCACAATAAGTCAGTAGTAAAAGTGAGAGTTATGTCGGAATAATTTGAATATTCGAATACGAAATAACTACAAATTCAAATACTTACAATTCTAATAAAAAACGGAGCTCTTGTACAGTACTTTTCTTTATAACAGGGGTTTGTGAATAAGTCGAATTCTAACATTAAATATCCGAATAATTTTTATCATTTCAATTATTCGAATACCACTTTCGACTATACGAATTATTTGAATATTCCAACGAATATTCGAATGAATATTCAATGAATATTCGAGTAAGAAAGTTTGGAAAACTTTGTAGTCAGATGCGAATCGCGTAAAATACTGTAAGCACTTACCATTGGCCGGCGAAAAGAACAACGCTCGATCTTACCTGAAATAAAAAAAGAATTAATTTTGGCACATTCAGGCATCTGGCATAATTCAGACCGTGACATTTCGCTCTTAGCCCGGACTTTAGAAGGACGAGACGGAGCGGCGCCCGCGGATCTGCGGGATTTCTATCGCACGAACGGCGAGGATCAGGCATTTGAGCGGGCGGAGCTGATCCGTTTAAAAGTCGAGTCTCGCACGAAGGCGGCTTATGCAGAAAGGTGGTCAGTAAAAACAGCCGAGCTCTCAAAAGTCAATAGAACACAAACACTACACAAAGGCAGTCGCCGCGCCGGCCAACATACGCGAGCGACAACTACCGCCTTTGCGCGGCGCCGCGCGCGTGACGGGCGTCGGTAAAAATTCCGGGACGCCAGCCGCACGGGGCCCTTTTGTTACGGCCAAGTCGGGCGAGAGCGCTTTGCCTTTGCTTATATCTTATTTAGTGATGCAGGGCCTGAAATGTTTATGGGCGAGGAGCGGGCGCGGTTTCAGCGTGACGGAGCTCCTCGTTGCTGCAACACCTAAGTGATCAAAGAAAAAAAAAACCAAGTAAATAAATAAACTTCCAATGAATTAAGAAAATCTCATCGTGGAAAGGACAATACAAATTTTTTAAAAGTTTTTCAGATTGTTGACAATTGAAACACTACGTATTTAGTAGTTTCAATTCCTATTCTATATCTAAATCGAATATAAACCACCATAAGGTAAACGGAGCGCTGTAGGTATGAATCTCTGAAGGAGTTTCCCCCTCCCTCAAGTTAGGTATCTTGCACTACCGCTTCTTTAGTTGGATTTGTAACAAATTTCCAAATGCTCCCCGTAATGCTACCCAGGTATCACCCAGCAGTGACGCAAAAAATGCCTTCCAGGAATGTAGCCGCGCATGTGAAAAGACTCGAACAATAGGAAATTGCCACATGTTTACTAGAAACTTCGCGTTACCCTAGACCTGGTTTTGAGCTGCTTATATATCACGCAGCGTGGCAGTTTGGGGAATCGGAGTGCCAAAAGCGACACGAGTGTTACAGTTTAAGTGAATTTGCACATGCTATTCATCACTGTAAAGAGCGAAAATGTTACAGTATCATGATGTCAGAGCAAGGTGTATCCTGTTCCATTAATATCATAAAACAGCCAGAAATTTCAAGAAGACCTAAGGCACAGTTTTGTAATGACATCCTTAAGAACGCTCAAATGTACTTGTGACAAATTATTTTTGGAAGGACGAGAGGTTGTTGAAAATGAAGCTCACCTAGGTTAACCGCGGACTGGCGTTACTAAGGCGAATGTTCGCACTATTCGCCGCCTTTTCCAGAGATAGCGTCGACTAATGGTTGTTAGAAAAATGAAACTCGCATGTCTCCGGAAAAGACACAAATTTTTAATTTGAGGCGTTATTATGCTTCACAAGGCCTGGTTCGATGAAAAAATTGAGAATCTGCTCTAGACCACAGTGAAATATTCAATCCTGCAACTATCATTTGTTTTTATTACTAAAAGAAGCACTCGAATGACAGAAATCTGACGTAATAAAATCTCCTAGTCAATCGGTCCAAATAATCATAGCATAAGCTGCACATTTTAAATATATCGCAATTTATTCAACTAACAGTAAGCACTGCAATTATGTCGTCAGTTGTGCAGATGTTAAACGACACTACGGTAAATCTCGTACAATGAGACCGTTATTAACTATTAACAGCTGCAAAATTCGGTATGCACGAATGAAGCGTAAAGGTAAATTTCTTTCAACATTACAAGACGAATTGGGCTTCTGTTGTAAGAGTTTTGTTTGTGGGTGAGGAAGGGGGTGGAAATGATTCATAATTTTTTCACACAGAAGGTTTTTAAGTTCCTTTCATGGGATGTTCTTAAATGAGGACAGTTTCAGTTGAGTTGGAGGAAGAAATGCAGCTTCATAAGGACGCAAAAAATAATGAGGTGGTAGGGATAGTGTGACGTCGTACTTGTATACAACATATGAAGTTCTCTGTCTCTAAGGTCCATTTTGCCGATGATTCCAACTAGCGTGTTGCTTGTACTTCTTTTTCTCAAGTATTGGATTGTCATCAGTAACCTTTCCCTTATTTACCGCCACGTTATATGCTTGTGTTCAAATGGAAATTGAATTAACCCTTTTCTCCTTCAGAACTTTTCAGTCTTTCGAAGAGCATTTCGAATTTTCAGATGCTTTAGATGAATAATATTGGATTATTAATAGCGCCTGTATTTTTCTTCAGTCCTATGTTTATAGTGCAGTGAGGTTCAAATTGTAGTTTCTTGCTAATAAGCTGCATTAATCTGGTCTATAGTCTAACTAACTTAAAGAATTTTTAAATTCATCTCTATAGTTCTGTTGGGGATTATCTGATTATCGCCAAGCTATTCGATTTTATTATTCCTTGTTTTCGGCTCTTTCTTTTTCCTTTTCTAACTCACTCATTTTCATACTCATTCCGTCTTAATTTCACTTCCACATATCTCTCTTTTCCTCTTTGTATTCTTTCAATTTCTCTCTCCCCCTTCTCCCCTTCTCTCATTCTTTCAATATCTTTCTTTCCTCCCTCTCTTTCTCTCTCTTCCAGCCCCTCCTCTTCCTCTCTTCCCCTCAATACCCTCATTCCCTCATTTTCTCTCTTTTCCCTTCTTCCCTTTCACTCTGTCTCTTTTTCTATTCCTTTCTTTTTACATGGGTGGGAAAATTTGGAGTTGGATTAAGATTCATGGTGGGAAAAATATAAAACCGACCAACAGGGAAAAGTGATATAAACAGAGAATTTCAAATGATGAAGCAAAAAAATGGTCAAACATTTTAAGCAGTGACATTCATTTTCCCAACATATTTTGTTCTGCTACTGTTGCTTGAATGTCTTGTTATGTGCATCGAAGATCTAACTCTACTTTTGTTCGCTTAACGATGTCGCCTTGCTCTTCATCTCTCAATCTCAACAATGTCAACATCGGTTAGCAATTGAAGGAGAATGGCAACCTTAAGTGTCGTCTGAATTTGCTGTTAAAACCTCTTCCCTCCTCCCTTAATGTGGCATTCAAAAAATGTTAGTCAAAACAGGAAGAAACACTGGGAATCTGGTTCCTAAATGATTTTTGATTTCCTCAAGTTCCTTAAGCAATCTCATTTACAGCACCTTTATTTCAATGTGATTTAGATAAGGATGAATGAAACTACCGTTGGGCAAGTATTGGTTCGAGTCTCTGAAGGATTTAGTTTTTTCCAGTATATTTTGTTGGCACCCTTTATTTAGTCAAATAATTAAGAAAATGGGAATAATTCAATTTGCAAAGAAAAATATTGGGAACTCAAAAATACCACCAAATTTTTGAGCTGTGAAACTCCAGTTTATGGTAATTTTTATTACTTATTCAGTAAACAAATTAAAGTATGTACATGCAAAATGAGCTAACCGAGCTGGGCATTCGCTAGAAAATTAACGAATTTTGCACCAACGGTTTGGAAGTTTAACTCGCCAACTAAAGAAAGTCAAGGTTGCGATATTCATATTAACCATTAGCAACTACTTAGTGTTCGCGGCGATTATCGCTAACAATGGCTAATTAAGTTTGCATTTAACTGGCTGCTAAAGTGCTCTTAAATTGTGGTATTCCCTCAAGTTTCGATTCATTAAATTAAAACAACGGCGCATTTCTGCTCGTAAGTGCGCGTGGAGATGGTGGCCGTGCTAGATATTCCGATTTTCCAGTTTAAATCACGAATCGATCGATTTATTTTTTATACAGGGTGCGCCTGAAACATCTGGCGGTTTTCAGAAGAAAACACTGCGTGACACGTGCAGATATTTATAGAGACAAAATAGCGCCGATTGGTCCATCTTGTTGAAACCACAGTTGGTGAAGAAAGTGTTTACAACATAGTTGTGTAGTGCTAAGAATGAAAGCCCTACTAATTAAAAAACACTGTAATCCGCAAATACTCTTTTTTTTTGATCATTTAGTAATTCGAGAAGTTTCTTTATTATTACAGTACTACAATGAAGAATTTTTGGGTGTATCCGCATAAACTACAAAGTTTTTTCGACATTTGATGCGCGTTGTTTGAATGTGACTTTCTACAACGATGATAAAGGCTGAAATGGCTTCTTAATACAGGGTGTCTGAAAATAAGGTTTATTATTTTCATTGGCTAATTTGGTTTTTGTATGATAGTCTCGCATAAAGTGGTAGAAATCTTGCAACCTCGAAGAAGTCGAGATGCTAGTTGACACGCTTGCCGTTTTCAGCCTTCGTTCTAACGCATTGGTCAGCCTAATGAGAAAGAATCCCATCTGTCATTTCCCGGGTGAAAGAGGCCTGGCCTTTTGTGAGGAAAGCTATTCAAGAGCATCGTATTGCCTTCATCAAGGTCAAGATCGTGCCGGATGGTATTCCCATCCACACCGCCATAGTCAAAGTCTACAGGTGCTTGACTCGCTTCCTTGACGAAGCAAAGATCGATCACGACAGTTCTTAAAACTTAAGTGAAATGATAAGACTAAAAAGATCTTTAACGCCAGTGGCGTCTTCACTGTGGTTATTTCAGTGGAACAACCATATAAGAAGAAGATGGTGCGCTAGCACAATCGATGCTTGTGTTTCGGTCACTTCGACTTAGACCCGGTATCTTGAATGGCAAGGAAGTCAAGGCCAAGGTCTAATGTCGTAGAAAAACCTGGGTAATATTTAAAAATAAGCCGGCACACTAGTTAGTGAGCTCCCCCCTTACACAACAAAAATGTCAAAACGACTTATATATGTGTTTTCAGCGAAGTGGGGCGCCATCCCATAAATCATAGGTAGTAGTGCTGTTGGGGTGTTCACAGAGAGAAGATTTTAAAAGAATTCTAAATGATTTTTTCTATTAGTCATATAACTGTAATTTCAAGATCCGCACGAACTTTTTATTTAAATTTCTTAATAAAACAACTGTTGACGTCATGTTTCCCGTAGACGCTCTGCCTTTAGAATTTAAATAAATCCTTACATTAGCCAATGCATTTCTTAGGAAAAAATTCCGTTTAATCTGGAGTACTTGGCCGAGCAGCCAAGCAGTTAATACTATTGATCCGAAAATCTGCGTTTTCTTTAATCTCGTAAGTAACTCCGACGTGTACTCCGAAGGCCCTTACTCAAATCTTGTCAATCTGAAACGGATCGCCGGTTACCTTTTGAGCGTGGGAGAGTCAAGTTCGCATGCATTTGTTGACTCTGGTAATTAACTGCGATTCTCATTTAACAAAAGGCGGACTGGCCATTCCGTGATGCACACTTAGGCCGGCGGGAAGGGCCATTAATTATCGACCCTCGTCGGGCAGGGCGAGCGACACTCCGTCGATTTTTCCCTTTGTATCAGATAATCCGCCGAAACTTGAGGATAAGTAGGTACGGAGTAACTTTCAATTTAATTAGAATGTTGGCCTAATCAGGGCCGCCGATAATAGCATCTGCTCGCGCTCGGCTGCGCCAGTTCGCCCCCGAGTTGCAGCGCCGGCTCCACGTGCCTCTTCCCACGGGACGGGCGGGCGCGCGAGCAGGAGAGCTGCTGGCGGCTGGTAGAGGCGCGGTCGCGAATGGAGGCACCGCGAGTTAGCGTTTAGCAGCACCCTCTTAAACTCCAAGTTGTAAATATAATCTTTTGTTGTAACTTCAAACAATTAAGCATCAAACTATAACGCTGTACATTAACCATACGTGTAATTATATTCCTGCATCCATAATGGGAGCGCAAACGGTACGAGCAAGCAGAACTAGTTGGCTGCGCTCGCCTGGAAGCACTTAACCGAAAATTCGCGCACGAGTATCCGCGCGTTGAATGACTGGCTCTTGGAATTAAAATTTCTGCTCTGCACGCCCTATTGTGCCGTGCCAGAGGGAGCACTGCGGCGCTGAGAAAAACTGAACCCTAATTTCCACCGGCGCCATATTTGTCTATATCTGGGAACATTCCTCAGAGACTGTTCAATTCAAATTTCGTTTGAGAGAACAGGAAGAAGCTGGCACCTTTCCACCTTCACGTTGACATGTCCCATATGACAGACTGATAAGTTTATAAACATCGTAGATAGTCGGTCTGGCTTCCGTCTTCAAAGACAGCTTCACAAACATTCCCGGTCATTCCAAAAGTTAAAACTCCACTTAACCCGCACGTGCCCTTACTTTATCCGAGAGACAACATTCATATTTTCCAAACATTTTGAGTTCACCATATCACAGTATACCATCGTACAAGATAAGTTCTTATGTGTTTGTTCAATAATTCAACATTTGAAGTTCTGGAAAATGACATCTTATATACAAAATGGAAAAGAAATTCGTTAAATGATGCACATAAGGTGATCTAGTGATAATATGATATATATTCACGGATGGCTCTACGACTGACTACAGCGACATCACCAAAGTGAAAGAAAAAACCAAAGAAGTCGCTCCCGCATCCTCTCAGCTAGATGAAGAAGGTTTGAAGCAGTCCTAGCAGGAATGCAGGAAGAGTGACGGCAACAAGAACGCCATCCTCACAGCTAGACGCAGTTAAAGAAGTCAAAGTTAAGTTACGACAAGATTTCATTCTTCGGAAGCCACTTTAATGATATCAAACTCATTAGGATCGTACACCAAATAAGGTGCAATTCGATGGAAGACAAAGATGATCAAACCAAAGACATATTTTCGAATACCATTTGGGAAAACCTATTCCAGTTTCTAATGGCAACCAAGAAGGACAACTCTCCTAATCTCATTGCTGTCGAGAGCGTGGATGTGGTTCACTATTAGGTAAGTGCATAGAGCAATTAGCCATTATAAAACTGTTTGGTGATTTCAACTTGTCTACCAAATTGCTTTACCGAGCCAAGATAAGCTCCCTTTCGCCAAGTTAAGGGAGAACGTGTAGCGTGATCTACACTGCAAGGTTCTAGAGTACATGAAATGGGGAAATCTAAGGCAATTTTAATACCAACCAAAAAAGACAACTTTCCCAACCTTACCGCTATCCAGATCGTGGTTGTGGTTTATCATTAGACATGGTACATAGAGCATTTAGCCACCGTAACACTATCTGGTGATTTTTAACTTGTCTATCAAAATTATAAATATACCGATCAGATCATGCCGTATGAGGCTGTTTACGAAGGCGAATGTTTAATGAAAAGCGACGTATACTCATTACGAGTGCTTATCTGGAAGATCTTGAGCCAAGACGAGCCTCTTTTGCCAAGCTCGGCTATAACAGAGTTCTGCCAAGCTCATGAAGAAGGTTCTAGAATGGACAACGTAATCTTCTCGAAGTTGTATTGTGTGATCTACACTGTATGATTCTGGAGTACACCAAATTTGGCAAACCTAAAACAGTTTCTAATTGCAACCAGAAGAGCTCATCGATGTTCAGAGCGCAAATGTGGTTCATCAAGAGGTAAAGGGCACAAAGCACTTAGCCACTATGAAACTGCCTGGTGATTGTCAACTTGTTTATCCAAACTGCTTTACCGCGATTCACCAAGAAGCTGTAGTCAAGAGTACAGTAACGTATCGATTAGACCAAGCCACGCTAAGCTCTCGGTTAGATCGAAGTATTGTACAACAATATGAGATGTAACTGTAAAGAACTAAATGACGCAAATGTGAATTTCTGCAGGCACACTTGTAGCCTTGGGAAAAGAGTTTTGTCTTAAAATAGCAGTTTTGAAAACCTTTCGAATTGCTCTTGTACCAAACAAATTTATTTGGAAAACTAGAATACAGAAAAATCCCCTAAGCCCCAAGCAAGTACAAGATTCCCCAAAACGGAGAAAATTTCCTAAAATTGGTGTCATTGACGCCCACGCAACGATATCAAAATGATTACAGCCAACTCTGTTCTTTTAATTATTTTTTCGCAGTTCAACATATCCCTAATGTATTATAATTACAACTTTTAGTTGCGGTAGTAAAGGTCAGTAACTTCCCTTGGTAGAGAAGAACAATTGAATCATTAGCCACGCTACAAATGTGTAAGGCTTCTATGACAGAATTTGGTTGTTATGCCGCTTTAAAAGCGGACGAGCTTTTCAGAGCCCTAAGAAGCTTAATGTCGCCAAATAATCCATGTACCATCACGAAAGAAACATTAAGCTGTCCTTGTGGAACGTTATAGTAGACTAAAGTGCGATTTTTATTTATGGCGCGTATATTGAATATACGAGGATTGAGTATTAAATAATGAGCCAGTGCAGAAGGAACTGATTGTGGACACTTAAGTGGTGACCTTTAATCTGTCTGAACTTGCAGGAGCATATTTACGTTGTTTGTAGTGTCCCAAAAAACCCTAAGCCGAAAAACGTGTCCAATTAAAATGTTCATTAAAAATAAACAAAAAACCAAGTGAAAACCTGGACAAGAAATTTGCAAAGATGACTCTCTAGAGCAAAAACAATTCCTTAATGAAGAGGTTTTAAGTCAAACGACAATTTTATCCAGGAGTACCAACCGTTGGTCTATTTCTAAAAACAACTTCTTTCTTTCTTTCTCTATCATCCTTTTACCCTCACGGGTGTAGGACATCTAGTTATGGAGTCTATTTGCACTACACTTAAAAGGACACATGGAATGGCTAATGAATTTTTTAAATTCAAATTATGTAGAACACGTGTGAATGCTTTGAGAAATGAGTTTCCCCCACTAACTATCACCAAGAAAAGTTCCAACGGACGTGTTCCTACCACAGCTTCTGAGTGATCACATTACCCATACGTCATTTGCTAATGCGTATGTGTAACCGTTCATCAAATTTTCCAAATATCTAAATAACACTGACACTAAAGAGATCTTCGCACCATTAGGATTCTGGCTCTAGTAAAAGCAGTTGCAGCACCTATACACATAAGGACGGATACTTAGTTTTTATGGATGCATTCACTAAAGCTTCTGTCAAGCAAAGGTTTGCCGACCATTATTGTAGGTAATTGTAGAGGTACAGTCCATGGACACGCAGGTGGTGAATATAAACAAAACCAAGTCCATTTACTTGTAACAGTGCTCAACATTTTGCTTACTTGGGGGGAGGAGAGTCAACTCTCAGAACAGCATAGTATATATTAACGGTCGCTTTGCTTCAATTATAGTGAATTATGACACAGATCACAGATGCAGAATTGGAGTAATCAGGTAATAACAATTTCGTCTGCGGAGGAATCATACAGTAGTCTTAAATGCAGCCACTACTTGAGAAAGTAGCCCTCTAGAAAAAGACAAAGCAGCAGAAAAGCCGCCTAATCAACTGATGAACGGCTATATAGTCGTTTTGACTTGTACAGCAAGAGATAATAACGCGATCGTCTAAGGTGCGGTGCTTGGCACATCATACGATTGGTAGTGAGGGGACACAAGGAAAGCCTTAAGCACTCAGTTTGCAAGCCGTGCTCCCATACGGGGCGTTAAAATCTCACCTTTATGTTTAATGAAACTGCGTAACCTTCGATGCCAAATTGTTGAAGATCCTAAAATTATGCACACCATTGATTTTTTGCAGTTAAGAAATAAAAAATTGCTAAAAGGAGCGTAAAATATTTTTCCATGACTAAATAATCCTTGGATTATACTTTTCAGATTATCTGGCACGTGCGCCGATATTGGCTCGGCAATAGTTTCGCAAAAGGGACAACCCTCCAATATTCCGCATTTTATGTGTAACTCTCATGAGCGTAAAGTTTACAGTTGCGCATTTTTCAAAACCCCCGAAAACCGAAGAGTGTCATAACTAAATTAAACGAACAAAAAACGGTGCGACTTGCTTTATGCAAATCATTCGCCGGCGCTTCGCACACAATAACGCTCTGGGACTGATCCCTTTCGGCGCTGCTCCCTGGATGGTTCTGACAATTCGAATGAGCAGAATGTGACTAGAAAGCAAACGGAACGCCCCGCAGTCGCGCAAGTTAAACGCTACCGGGATTAGCAGCTAATCTCCTGGCCCTATATTAGGGCTCGATTGTTGGTTCAGTCAGCTGGCAGTTAATTACATCTTTGAAGAAACGTGTTGCGATTAATATCCGTGTCAATTCTAGCAACAAGCGGCTGCACTTTCCGGCGCGCAGCCTGTCGAGAAAGCTGCTGGAACTAGTCGAGCTGCACATTAAACTCTTGAGGAACTACAATTCAGTAATAGCGCAACTAATAAAAACTGGGGACGGGGTTACCTGATGGCACAGGTGAGAGGCTGTCTTCCTCCTTCTACGAGGCACGTTCAGAAATTAGTATGCGTCAAGCCATTCCCAGATCATCGACTGTATTCATTTGTTTGGCATACTCAATGAGAGTAACAGTGCATAGCTCTACTTGTTCTCCTATTTTACAATCACACCCTGTATATGCTTCTTTATATTCGGTGAAAACTAATCCTCTCCCCTCCAATTGAAAATTTTCACTTTTATACTTTCGTATGTTGCGCTGCTATTGGATAAATTCTTCTTTGGTGTTCTCAAAATTTCTTTTGTCCCAAAAGCAAGTTTTTGGTTCCTGATGCAGTACTGACTAAATGGTTTTCCACCTCAATTGAGAGATGTTAATTACTGTAATGCGTGGCTCATGGCATGTAAAAAAAGAAAATCAACATTCCTCTTTTCTAAATTTTTCTGACATTTGGTTTTCATCTTTTTCATCTGTTGCGTGCAGTTCAAATTTGTCTCCCACCCTTTTAATTGATTGGAGAACTTTTACAAGACATGAGCAATCGCCAAGATGTAGGGAGCAATCACGTCCAAGCGTCCTTAAGTAACCCAAGTTTGACATCATGAGACGGATATCAGAGATGTTAAGATCTGCAGACCTTCTTGAATGCCACCCATTTGAAAATGGAACAGGTGAAGACTAGTGACATCCTCAGAAGTGGATTAATGTTCCCTGGGGTGATCTAGTGATAGTGAAGATATGCGCATTCTCGGACAGCGTAGTTTCTTTTTCTCAAATTTCGGCTACAAACACGCTTTAAAGTATACGGCGTATCCTTATACTAAAGCCATGGACCTTAAACTAGGTAACCAGTCCATAAGATCCGTCTGTGTCATCAGCCACACGGAATATTTAGCTGGCAGTGCCAAATGATTCAAATTTAAGAGCTCTACTCTATACTCTTATTCACACCTGAAGGTCTTGTACTATTTCGAACAATGCTGAAAATTCTCGAACATCTTTGAACAGCTTTTAAGCGTTGAGAAACATACGAAAAGCGAAGAAAAGTTTACTCAACTCAAGAAGAAACATCTACCCCTCTTCCCTAACATGAAAATTATATAGTAGATTGTATAGGTGCTACTTGAATTTGTATCAATTTCTAAGAGTATTGTGTCAAAACATTAGGAAGGTTTGGAAGTGCATCCCAAAACTAAATTTGACAGTCTTCCAGCTCGAAAAAATATTTCTGATGTCATAATCTAGTTAAGAGAGACCAATCAACGATATAGGGACACAAATTCTTTGCCTTAATCACTGAAAGGTATTGTCATAATATAAACCTGCAAAAAATTCTTCCATTGAGAATCTGAAAGACTACAATATTCGCTTGGAGAATCGAAAATATGTACAAGTCCTAATCCTAGTCGTGCCGTCTAGTTGCAGCAGTCAAAATTCAATAGCTCGAATGCGCAACAGTCATGGTATGATGTCAAATTTAACAAATGTCAGAAAACCGTAATGGAGCAACTATCCATCATTAAGCCTAGCACAAAACTAATTTTTTTACAGAAACGTTAAGTTACTAAAACCATAGGGATGATTAAGTATTTGCTTACCGAGAACATCGTCAATTAGCTACAAACCAAATTTTCTTAAAAAACACTACCACGGGTGAACAAACGTACAATTCAATTAAAGTTTCCACGAACCCACATCGCATAAATTTCACTTCCAAAGATAGCGCGATCTTGCAAAATTCGTTCCAAATGGCTTTAAGGCCATTTCAGTATTTAAAAATTAAAAGCTATGGGTTGAAGAGAGTTGGACGCTGCTGTACGACAATGGTATCTATACAAGACTAGCGGAGTGCGCCATTTTTTGGCTCAAAAAGATATTATTACTCTTGACCATCCATCCTACTTGCGCGATCTTTTCTAGATCTTCCGATGAGAGGAACATGTTTCAAGGACATGATTGGGGCTGCCCTGACCGCAGTATTCCACAAAATACTAAAAAGGAGATAACATTTTTGGAGGATTTCATCCTATAATTTGCAGCCGAGTGGGGCATGCAGTCTAGCCGCGTGCGCCACGAAGTTGCGCGTTAACTTACACGATTCCAGCTGGTACTTGTTCCGGTTGGCTGAGTTCGTGCAATGCGATTTCGAAATCTTCGACGGAAGTGATAGGGATAGTCCGGATGAGTAGCTGGAGGAGATCTTCACCGCTGATTCGAAATAGCGCAACCTCCCACCCTGCTTTCAGCAGCGTTACCTTGAGAACCCAGAAGGTATGTTCGAGCGTCTCCAGCAGCTCCTGGACAACCAATTGCGGAGAGGCAAGTGGCTAATCCTGGCACCGAGCTACTTGGAACGCACCAGCCTCACGCAGATAAGCCCCAGCGCGGAGCAGGACTTCCAATTCGGCAATTTCGCTTAGCGCTCCCTCAAGAGAAAGAATCCTGCCTATTATCCTGCGGGAAAAGGGGCTATTACGGAAAACAGATAGACAACAATGTAGCGAATAGAATTTCGATCCAAACCGCCACAACCGATGATTATCGATCCGTGACTGGGTTCCTAGAGGAAGAGAAACTCCAGCATCATTTTTGCTTATTAAAGACGAACAAATCTCTGCGTGCGGTCATGCGCAATGTTCCTGAGAACGTCCCGGAGGACGAGATGAAAGGAGAATTCTAGGACAATGGCTTCCTCGCTCTCACCGTGATGCGCATGAAGAAGGGCCTCCACCGCCATCTAATGACGCTCGTGTTCATAGAACTTGAGCGGATTAACAAGGGGAAGGTAATATTTAGCCTCCGAAGCATCCTCGATTTGGCTGTGCCATAGAGCAGCCAAGCGCTTTGGGCACGTACAGCGCTGCTATCGTCCAGCTCCGAAGTGCGGTTGCGATCACTACTTTGAGAAGTAAAAAGCTTCTGGGGATGCTCTGCATTTCTAAAGCCGACACTCCGACAGTCGATGACTGCACCAGGCCGCAGTTACGCCGCAGTGACGAGGGGATGATGCTACAACGTCCGCAGCACCCGCTCCTTCTCGTCAGCAGAAACAACCCTCACAGCCACCCGAACACCGGGACGGCAACGTCTTCGAGATCATAGCAGGTCGCACGACCTATAGTAAAGTCATAAAAGTCATCCTTACTATGTTCAGGTAACACTGAACATCCGGGTTACCATTACGCTTCCACCACTCTGGAAGATGCGACTGAAATGAGACAACAACTTCAAAGAGGGAGTGGAACAAGAGGATTTGGCAAATCGGCCAGTTGCCATCGGTAATGTAGGAGATCATAAGCGCAAAAAGCACAAAAAAGGTTGAGACCTGCCAACGCTACAAAATAGAAGCGAAGAATTTTTGACCAGAATAGTCATGGAAGATGAAATGTGGATCCATCACTATGAGTCAGAATTTAAAAAGGTTGTCAATATACTACAAACAAAGAAGCTGTTGTTGGGCGAGCAACCGAAAACCTTCTCTTTATGGACCGCTGGACCAAGTGTATCGAAAGTGGCGGAAATCACTTGTTGGGCCCCTACATTTATGTAAATCAGTTGAAAAAAGTAGTGTGAATCATTTTTGACTTTATTTTGTAATACGCAAGTAAACCAAACATAAAAATATATTTTTTAATCTCTTGAAACACCATAAAAGTACAAACATTCAAAGATACATTTTTTACATAATCTCGTGGCTTAAAGAGATGCATTTTCTTCAACGGATAGGTAGTTTTTGGTCCAGTTATCGTAAAATGGATAAATGGTAACCGTAGAGCAATTAGTTCAGATTATAACATGGTATTATAGTGTAGTTGGTGAGCTTCATTTTCAACTGCTTCTCGCCCTCTAAAAATTGTTTATAAGAAGCATACCCTTGGGTTTTCTTTGGGGTATTGTTTCTAAACGGTACTTCCAACATTTTAGGCGGATTTAGTCTTCTGTCGTTAAAAACTTAGTAAGGGACGATGATACCTCTAGCCTTAATATCATGGTACTGGCTAAAAAATGTATGCTTGTCACATACATGTGCATTTGCATCTCTACTTCCTTTTCGCATTAACCCAAAGAAAGTGAAATAATTTATGAGACTTTAGGAAGGGGGAGGAATAAATAGTGTTTGCTACAGTACTATAATTAATGGATCCAACGGTTTAAAAGTCGAAATATTGATCTCCATGGTAATAAACGTCCGAGACACCAAGAAAAAGTAGATAATAAAGAAGTGGAATATCTTTTAAAAATGGTTGTTGTTGCATACACTCAGAGCTCTCCAAAAACTCAGAGCAACATGTTAAGTCTTTTTTTTTAAACGTCTACACAAGTTCGGGATGCTTCACAAGAAAGATCTGATTTCCACGAACTCGGATCTTAGAACCAGACCAGATTTCTAGTATCAGGTTGTCACTTGCGATGAGGATTCAAAAAGGTAAAAGTCGAATATCCACGCCAGGAATATATTGTTGTCTATGTGATGAATTAACTCAATGGGTACAAATTACCAGCAGCAACTTATTAGGTGTTTTAGTGATGTGCTACAAGTAAAAAGGCCTTATACAGGAAAGGAAGAAGGACAATCATTTTGTTTTATGACCTGAGTTGGGAGATTGGGCGCGTTCATCAGATTTCCTCCCTTCAAATTATCACGTCTTCATATCCCTGCCAAATCATTTGGTGGATACCCGCTTCACTTTTGTCAAGGATATCAAGAAAAAAGGTTGACGGAGCTTTCCAACGCTAAAGCGAAAATCGGCAGCTCCCTGACAGATGGCGCAAATGCAAAAAAGCAAGCGGAGGTAAGTAGTCGACTTCTTATAAATTAATATCGCAGTTCGGCGAAGAGGGCAGAGAATTAAGCTGCGCGCCTGTATCTCAGTAAGCGCCGGAACGAACATCACATCAATTCAGCAAAATCGGCAGCCTAATACGCATTACGCCAAGGTTACACTTGTAGAACCAATGAATAATCCGAGAGTGCGCCTCATATTCTCGTAAGATTGGATTAGATCGGCGACCCTGTCGGCGAGGGGTTTCGAGGGCGAGCGGGTCGTAGATGGGATAGAGCGTATATTCGATTTCGGGCTTACACGAGATTTACCTTGTTTGCTTTGTTCCTTCGGAGCCCGGTCGGATAAGGCGCGTCCTTGCGCGGGAACGGAAAACTAAGACCTGCTGGCTTAGGGAGGCATTTGAGCCTCCGCCGGAGGTGCAGCGGTCGCCGCTGCAGCCGCGAGCAGGCCGGCGCCCCCGGATTCGGACGGCCGTGCCACGCGGGGGCCATTTTTGCGGCGCGTTTGTTTTCCGGCGCACTCCTCCAAATTGGTTTTTAATGATTTAGTCGATATGTGATTGGAATTTTGAAGCGGATTGTTTGCTCTCGCCGCGCCCCATACGCGGCCATAATTTGCTTAAACCTTTCGGAATTACTGCTTCGATATTGCATTTTTTGCGTGTGTTTTCGTTTAATTTCAATTATACGACCGGAGGAACTCCGTGCGCACAAAAAATATGTACACTGCCAAACAGAAAGCACACCCCCGGGAAGTGCGGGACGTGGATTTAACGCATCCCCCGCGCCGCCCCCGGAGCCGTTATGCAATATCGTCCGCAAACGTGCCCATCGATCCAAAATGATGAAATTGCTCGCCCAAGTGGTTAGTTGCCTCTTGATAGCGTAAACAAAGGCTTTTTAACCTAATTGACAATCAGGAGAGGCGTTCGAAAAACTGGGGCATCCCGTAATTAACTTGTTCGCTGCACTGATTACCTCGATTATTAACAATGTATCGCGCGCTGCTGTGCATTCACCTATATCGCGGCGCTGGAGGACTGGGTAGCTGTAAACATTAATGGAAAGGTACAGGAGCAAGCAGCGCGCGTGTACCCGCACTCGAACGGACGCGCATACATGCATATGCTCGATGAAGTCTAAGTTTTTTTAATTAATTAAATGTCCCAGTAGCTTTCAAGTATTGAACTGTTTATTATACATATGTCACGTGAGCAAAAAACTAAAAAAACAATTAAAAGGCTAATCACTCCTGGTGGAGACTAAGATCTGACATATGAAAACTTCGTTAAACGATTTAGACCTGCATGACCACAACGGTGGCCAACTTGAGAAGTGTGGCGGCATAAACGTGCTTTCTGTTACTAAATCGCGGACTCGGGATGAGCAGCAGGTCTACTAATAAATCAGTGCGCGAACTCCGGTGCTGTTCGAGACAATTGTCACTGATGTGATTAAACCCTGCGGAGTATTCAATAGCAAGACAAGAGACCAAGACCCCAAAGCCTAACATCGCCAAACAAATTTAAGAGGAAGACACCCGCCGCAGAAATTTGAAGTGGGAAAAGATTTAAACGAAGTTGTAGCCCCATAAAAAGCCAGGAACCAGTGTGGATATCAATATACCCAAGAAAAATAACAAGATATCGTGAAAAGTGAAGAAGGAGACATTCAGGAGAGATAAAAGAACTAAAATTAATCGAAACAATAAAAAAAAGCATAGAAAGCAGCAAAAGAGAATTACAGAAGATAATTCAGGAAATCCAAGAGAAGAAATGGGAACAAGAGAAGAAACAAATGGAGAATAGATTAAAGGAACTAGAAAACAAATTTGAGAAACAAAAAACAAACAAACGCAGGAAGAACATAAAAAGAGTAGCCACAGAAGAGAGCCAAATTAAAAAAAGAGTAGAGGAGCTAATTTTAGATCTGAAAATCTCCACAATAATAAAAATGGTGTAAATTACGAAAAAGAAAGGCAGAAAGATAATAAACGTGAAAATGAACTATTGGGAAGAGAAAAAAGAGGCAATGGAAAGGAAAATCTAGTAGAAGGAACCAGAATATATGTTGAAAACGATTTGACGCGAGAAGAAAGAAAAATCGAAGCACATGCATTAAATATATCAAAAAAGTAAGAAGTAAGGGAATAATGAAGAATGATAAAGAAATAAAGGTGAGAGATTCAAATGGAACTGGTGAAGATAGAGTTAAATGAGACGAATTCAAAAAATTAGCAAAGAAGAAGAAACAGCCGCATAGAAGAATGACGAATCAGACAAAGGAAACGGCCATAAGAAATAGAATAAAAGAATCAATGAAAAAAAACATCAAGAAACCTAACATCATAGGAACCTAATAATAAAAAAAGATAAATGAACAGTGAAGAGGTCTTACAATAATTAATAACTGAAGCAGAGAAATATAAACTAGAAACAATAGGAATATGAGAAACCAAAAGAAACTCAGGCTATGAGAATTGGTAATTATTGGTTCGAAAAAATGGAGAAACACAAAATAGGCTGGGTACAGGTTTTATTTTGATGCAAACAAGAGAAATGAGCGACAGGTTAAGTTATACAAAGTTGAGAGAGGAATATAGAAGAAATGAGAAGGGGAAGACCCCAGAAATCATGGAGCGAGTTACGAGAACTAAAAATTATTAACTAGGGAGCACAGGCTAGAAAAGGATGATAGAAAATGCCTCGAAGGCTTTTCGAGCTAACGTGCGATGATTATTAATAAAATGCTTCTGCGGTCTCCGTCAGAAGCATTGACATCAATACAAACTGCACTCTATCAATTGTTTTTTAAGCAGTTATTGTTTTCGAGCGATTGTTAATACAAAGAAATTTATATTACCCTTTTGCCGCCTTTATCTCTGCATCCAATAGTTTCCCTTTCTTCTTCAAAAAGGTTTAACACCAATCACACCTTTCATACTTACATTTCTGTTATCTTTGCCTGTATTGCCGTCACTAAACTCTCTTCCAATGTATATGTTGCAATCAAAGCTCTTGTTAGTGACTTTTTAACAGCCCGCGGCTCACTACGAAATTTATTACTTCCGATTTCCCATTTTCCGAGCAGTTCTGGTTCTAATTACTAAACTTTTCCGCCCTCAAAAAAGTTGAATACTACGCCGTTCATGTGAGCATTCCAATAGCTCCATTTGCAATTTAAAAAATCCCACACTTTGACGTGTAGTAAAACGAGACACCACCTTGTTGGAACCAAAAATTTCCTGGAGGTGCAAAAACTAAAATCGGCTTGTAAAAAATACGTTCAAAACGAAAGCAAGTTGTGCATCACTGCAAACCTGGACATACTCAATGTTTTTAGGAGTTCGCATAGTTTCTAGGTGCGGATAAGGGATGTTAGAACGGCCCCAATCATCGTTATCGCTAAACTCTTTTTCAAAAGGACAGGTTTTGATGAAATTCTTATTAAGGATCTCTAGCCCCGTGCATTCGTAAGGCGATTTGGCAATTGCGATGTCCCATTTTACGAGCAGTTCCATTTCCAAATCCAAAGCCTACAATTTTTGTACCTTTACCGCCATCGTTAATTTATGAGGCAGAGTTGGATCTTTTGTTTCATATCGGAATTAATCCCAGAAACCAACTGCATTCATTTATTTTCACTTTTTTTCTATTCTTTGGTTGGCTTTCATTTTAAGCCAATGGATTCAGCGCGAACCGCGTTTTACATTCGTAGTGTTACAAAGCTGATTCGCAAAGTGGTTCCCTCGGCTATCTATGCACATCTAAGATACTTTCCAAAACAACCGTCACGAATGCTGCAATTTTCACATGGGTCATTTTTCAACAGTTCAACAGCAAATGCTCATTTGTTTTTTTTTGTTCCTCTGTTTTTTCCGGACAAGTTGGCGACCGCATCCCTATTACAGCTCTTTTGATATTTTGCGCACAGTAATATAGCGGTCTTTTTGAAGTAACTGCAGCAGTATATAATGTTGACAGGCAGATGACTTAGATCATTTACAATCAAGGTCAACCTTCCTGCTCCAAAGTTTTTCTGCTTCTTGACAATGGCTCATCATCATAAGTTCGCTGTATCAGCCCTACCACCTAGTGAGTTTACATGGAAGCATGCCTATCCAGAATACACATCAGGTGACTGAATTAAACTCATTTCTTGTGTTAGAATGTTGTAGACAAAAAATTAAAACATTAACCCTAAAACTTTTCTGGCAAAGAATGTATATATTATTATGAACTACACCATGTCCTTTTCTGAGTAAAATAAATGTTTTCATAACCGGTTCAAGCATCAAAAATTGAATGGATCTTAATGGCAAATCCTGTAAGTAACAAGTAAAACAAGTTTTTCCGAATTTTATTTTATTACAGAATTTTCCCGAAACTTTTAGTCTAGCTCCCGTAATATTCCTATAGAAATTATCGACATTATCAATCTTTTATGTGGTGTGATACAAAATTACTCTTTCAGAACGCGCATTCATTACCTCCACTTGCTTTTTTTAATTTCAAGTATACAATACATTTGACCAATTTGTAACGATGAGTGCAACACGCAGTATCTTCGCCATCATTAACAATTCATATGAGAAGTAGCGCGAATCCAACAATGTGTTCAAATTGTGTGCAAGCAGAAAATCAATAGCAAGCCAAACAATTTCGCTCATTATAGCGGCAATCTTCATAATACGGACGGGCCATAAAGCCACGTAGCACAAAAAGCAATTCGAAACAAAAAACGGAATTAACCGTTGCTCCGCATTATTAAAACGAATGCAGGTAATCCGGCGTGTTATGCAAATGCGTGCACATGCATTTATAAATGCGCACAGCGACCGGAGAACCCTACGTGTCCCATTTTCCAGCGCGATGGTGGCTTAAATTGTTGGTTTTAGCCAAAGCTGCAGCGACTACGAAATGGTGGGTTATATTTTGTGGTAACAAAACACAACAAAAAAAATTAATTAAAAAATGCATATCAGACCGTCATATATATTCGTAAGCCCGATGGGATTCGAACCCAAGCAGTGACGACTCCCTAATAGAACACAATGCTACTCAACTACACAACCGCCATCATAATTTTTTCGATCATATTTAGGGTGTTCAAAATTGCTTTGAACTTCTCTTTAAAGCTTTGGCTTCGTGTAGATTGAAATGCGCGCGCACTGCTTGTGAGAAGACAGAGTGCAGCTGTGGACAAGGCAGAAAACCATGAAAACAGACAATTATAAACTGCGATGGTTTTTTTGGAGGGAAAGTGCGACTAACCTCTGACACCTCGTCACATCTTTGGATATCGGAGTTCAGCGGCAAAGACTGTGCTGAAAAAATAAAAACAGCGGGCATCTGGAAATTGCGCAACAAGTCGAATCACCAACATGTTTAGCGATGTCACACCAACTTTTGTGAACGCCGTGCTGTAACACGTACCAAATTCGCCGGATTTGAGTGACAACGATGAGTTTCAGTCGACTGTCCACAAGTTGGACCTTTTACACCCAACGAGTACTTTCCATTAAAATTACAGAAACTGCTGGAGCGGCGACAAAATTTACAAGAATTGAAGGAAAACACTTCTAATAAAAGATTAGTGAAGAAGAAACGATTTCGGATGCCCGCCAGCTTTGTGAGCAGCTCCAACTTCAAGGGGTAAAGTGGAAATATAATTGTAATCGTCGACTACGTTTAAATCAATTCTAACAGACAGATGAGCGCTGACAGCCACGTCGGCAGTGGGCTGCAGATGCTGATTACAGTTAAGCCATGATACAGTTACGGGCTGCGTGGTCAATTCCAGTCCCGGCAGAAGCGTTTTGTTCCTATAATTGCCATTAGTTTCAAGTAATACCTACTCGTGCAAGCAATGCAGCAGTATGTTATGCCCCGCATTCGATTAAATGTTTCCGTTTTGAGCGCACTCGATGCAATGAAAGCCGGGTGCATGTTCAACCGCCGCAATTTGATTACCCAATCAATCAATAGCGTGAAACTAGAGGGCCGCGAATACTTAAAAGCAACTGAACTGGATGGAATCGCTGCGGCGTCTTTTTCGCAGTTGGGAGATAGGGGCAGTTATTTTAAGCAATAATGAATCTAATTGGTATCTCTTGGGAGAAATTAATCGAATATGGTGTGACCGAATAAATCTTAAGACGGAAAAAATAGCTAAAAAACATACGCACAATTGTAATATAACCGAAGCGCTAGTGTGACGGTTGAAGCGTTTAATTCCGTGCTCAGATGCCTAGAGGGTGACCTAATCTATTATTGAAAGTAATCGAGTACCTCGGACAAGGGGTAATAATGCGGTCGTCCAAGGCAAGGTGCTTGCCATACCGCCCTGCATTAGAAATTAGGGCGCGACGATCGAGTAATGAGGGTGGACATGAAATCCTCAACCTCTTAGTTCACAGACTATACTCCTGGGCAGGTGATGTTCTCAACTAAAAGAACTAAGGTTGAACAAGGGTTTTTTTGGTTGTTGGTGAACTTTTGTGGATTTCACCTTCTTTTCGTTAAAGTTAATTTAGCTTCCTCTTCGTAACCTAAGCCTGTTCATTAATAAGAGCTCTCAAATGTGAATTAACAAGAATGTGGATGAAGTAACGAATGAGATGAGATGCATTATCTGGTGAGAGAACCAATATCTTCTCTTGTCGCTTAGAGGAACAGAACCATAATACAAGTCTCTTGAAGCACACTTGAAGCGATTATTCGTTATTACTTAGAGTACGCATTTGTTTACAAGCCCTAAACCCCTTGTTACAACCCTTTGAAATTAGGCGTTTTTTGATTGCCTTCTTTTTTAGTTGCAGCACACCTATTAGCACTGGAGCCTCAAGGGGCTATTGTGCCTGCTAAAATGCAACCTTAAATACTACAACGTAACGTACACCCATGAGTTTCCAGCAAGACTCAAACTCGCTCGCGTGCTGGGTTCCGGAACAGAGTACCATTCGCTTTTGACCAGTCGCTTACAGCTGCGGCCCTGGAAAGCCCCTTCGCATGCTCATGATTTTTTTATAGGAATGGTATTAAGATAAGCTTCTCTTATTTACTTAACAAGTTTACTTACCTCGTCTACAACACGTTTAAAAGCATTATAGCCCTTTTATTACACTATTTGAAGCGTGCGTCGTAAAAACTCCAGCTCGCGCACTCCAGCCGCCTGTCAAATTGTCATCTGTCAAAATGCGTTGCATTGAATCTTGTGTGAAGAATTCCTCCACTGAGAGGGGGCAGGTTGCAAAGTAAAGCAACATCTAGATTTAGGAAAACAGTGAGTATGGTTGATTTGTTCGTTTTTTCTCGACACCAAGTGATGAATCACAGTTTTTGTCTACTTCTGTTAATCTTGATCACATCATTTACACCTGTGATGGATATGAAATGGGTAGCTAACACGTCCAGTTTTATTACAAGATTTCTTCCTACAGTCCGATTAGTGTAATTGGTATAAAAATAACAATCGTGTGCATAAAAAGACTTCACAGAAACAAATCACACGAAGTAACGTTGTAAGTCATCAGAGGCAGATCGTCTTGTTCTGATCGCAAAGATCCAGCGATGGAAGTTACTTATTCAATTCCCATATTCTATGAGGAAAATGATCGCGATGCAAATTGCACATTATAGTCTGTCCTGTAGCTCAGAGAAACATTAAATTTGGGAATCGTTCTTTGAATTCCAGTGTGGATTTTCGAATCCTGAAAAGCGGACATTATGTATGCATGTTTTTATGTATTACTTATCTTGTTATGCAGACGTCGCCTTCTTCTAGATCGCATCCGACTCTTTGGCGAAATATTTGCTACTAACTCCAACTAGCTAGCTGCCCCATTTCAGCCAAATAAACAAAAATCACATTCAAGAATCGAAAAAGCTACAGTTTTATGCCTTAAAATGCCCATTACCCTATAGTGTCTTCTATTAGCAGTTTGTTTTTGTTCGAAAAAGATGCAGTTACAATGACAAATGGAAAAAGATAATGGTAGTATTAGGAAAAATCAAAAAAAGAAACCAAAGTGATTTAAAAATCATGGTGGTAGAGAACAAACTTAACCAACTGTCAATTTAATAGAATTGTGAGAATATAAGTTCTATTAAATTAAATATTCTAGTCCATCTTTGACGTACGCTGTATGTTAAATTATGCAAATTTATAACCCATATCTTCAATAGAAAACAATTGATTTAGTTATACTTTGGCATGAATTACAACAATGTGATATAAGTACTAACCTTCCATTTGCAATAGTTTGAAAGATATACAGATGCGGAGACTTAACATTGGTGGTCTACACTGGTTACGAAACAACGTTTTCTACTACTTTCTGTGCGGAAGTTGAAAAAATCGAAAATTTGAGGTGAGAAATGGATGGTACGCTACTTTTTAAGCCTTCTTACCAACAGATCTACGTTTTGGTTTGGATTTGAGTTCGATATCTGCAAAAATAAGTGTCAATATGCGCAGGGCTTTGGTAGGGGTCCGGGCGGACCCGGGTTCAACCCTGGGTTCAAATGCCTGGCGGGTGGCCTAACAATAATCGAGTACCTGGGTTCATTTCGAATAAGGGCGAAAATATGGGAACCTTAACCTCTCAGTTCGCTGTTAATACCTCGCCATTATTACTTAGTTCTGCCTGCTCAGCTTAAAAAGGTAAAGCTCTGGCGAAATTTCTATACAACAATAATAGAATGGCCATTGTGGTATTACCCTTAATGTTTGGAACGTCTTTAAAATATCTTTATGTGTATATTTTGTTTATTTGTAGATAATATCATTGGTCATTCTAATAATCTAATTTTAGTGTGAGTGGTGCAATGTCGTGTTGTTGATGAAACGTTCAGGTTCATAGAGAATAACTTTCCTCCTATCAAGAAAAGCTACCAACATCATATTCACACTCGATTTGGCCTAACGAAACTTCTTAGTCATGGAGAACTATGTTAAGCTTGAGGGTTGCATAATTACACGTGATGATGAAAAAATATTGTGCCAAAAGTTTTGGCACACTTATTTGTTATTATTCATCAGTGAGGTCTTTCGGGGCCATTTTGCTCACGCCTTTCTCATGTCAAGGTTTTCCTGTTTCTCTGTTGACGTTTACTTGCTCTGCAATGTTTCAGAATCATCCGACGATTTTGGCGCACAAATCGTTGAGCTTTTGTAACGTTTTCGTCAGTTCAGCCCTGTTACTAACGTCCCGACCTGACTTCACGAGTGATGCTTTCTATTCCTCAAAAAATATTCAATCCATTTATACACCCATAAACCTGCTCTTATTTCAATACCACTTTTGTCAAGCTTAACAAAAAAATTAATGTTTGTTCGTTACTCTAATTCTTCTTCTTCTTCTTCTTCTACTCTTTATATACGCTATTAGCCTGTTTCTAACTACACATTTCGTGTAGTACCATGTTGTGCGTACGCAGGTGGCTAGTCTGACCCGTTAGAAGAGAATGACTTTTGACCGCCAAAGGTGTTTGTATGATGGCCGGAGAGCACTCGATGTTTGCCGTTATTTTTGACCTGGGAGTCGAACCCAGGGCCCACCGCGCGTTAATCTGGCAGGCCTAGGCCGTTACGTCGCGGCTGTCGTGCTCTCTAATTCGAGCTCCGAAATTTCATAAAAGCTCACAAAAACCCAATAATGATAATGAAAGCCATCAAATGTCGACAGAACACAATTGTGAAACAAGATTGAAGAGTGTAAAGTCAGACAGAGTACGAAGGATACTCGCGGTTAAGAATAACACTCAGCCCGACAATTCCTTGGCCCCCTTTTCTATCCCAGGAACTGGCTGTCCTTTCCTAATAAAATCATAATTTATAAGATGCGCTTCCAGCCGATCACAACGTACGCCTGTCCCGCCCGCTTGGGGCTACTTTGTTAAGACGAGCATCAAGAAGCTCCAGATAATAAAGAACCGGGCCTTCAAGTTCATCTTTGGCGTTCCCTAGTATATCAGGAATCAATCCTCCAAACGTGCCAACCATTCAGGAGTATATCGTCCAGTGTGCTCAAAATATGTTCTCCAGCGTTGAAAGCTACGGCAACCTATCATCCGTGGCCTATACGAGGTAACCGAAGAGGGGTCAACAACATTGTAGTAACCAAAATGGCGTTAATGTTGACCCAGCTGCCCCTTTAGTATTTTATTTTACAGAGCGTGGCAGACTGGAGGCGGTGAACAATCTGAAACATCAACTTCGTGAGGAACTGTGGTTAGACGAGATTAAGTGAAGGTGATCTCTGGAAAAGACGAGGCATCTGGACGAGTGAGATGGCATTCTATTCAGTGAAGAGGAGCCTGGAGCGCCACAACTGAGCTGTTATGAAGACGGATCGCGGCCGGGCGATGGGAAAGCGGGAGCCGCGTTCGTGCTTATGGGAGGAGAAGAGATCCGCTACGGACACGCTAAGTTCTCAGACTTAAGGTACCATCTTCCACTGCGAGTTGAGTTATTCGAGAGTGCTTCAGTCAGCCTGTAATATCTCTTAGAAGTATGAGGTTGCTGATAGTTTGTAAGTCACTCGACTTGCCTTGCAAAGACGCTATCAGTCGAGATTCGATTCCATTAGGCTAAGGTGCACGTCGAAATTTCGGATAACGAGCGTGTGGACCAACTAGCCTAGAGACTGCGGCAGAAGCAGTACCACCGATTTTCGAGACGGTTCCAATGGAGCTAGTAAATAACCGGTTATGAAATAGGGCGAGAGCAAAAAAGAAGCAGAGACGGCAAGCATCGTCCAGTTTATCTGGTCCTAATTAGTAAAAATCCGGCAACTGGCAGAGAATCAAAGTAGCTGTGCATGTGGGGATGTCAACGATGCCATATACGTCCTACTGACTTGAAATTCGGGGAGGAGACCAGAGCTAGAGCGGCTAGAGCCCTCATCACGATCGGGTAGGGAAGATCGGAAGGCTTCCGGGAGTGCGAGACGGGTCTTGCAGTATTTGCGGAACAGTGCGAAAGATCCCGTAAGGTAATTCTTTACTTACTTACTTAGTCAAGGATTGCGCATAACCTGCAAAAGTTTTTCTCGTGCTCAATTTTGTGTTTCATATCTAGAAGAGGTATCTACGGCTTTCTTAAATTCATATGTTTTCGTTTGGTGAGAGGTTTCTGAATACCCTAACCATACATCACTGGTCTGACTTTTATTGTAACTTCTCTCTTCAAATGCAAGAATTTCGACCTTTTAACTTGTTCAAAAAATAAAAAATAAATCGGTTTCTAGCGGCGATCTCGTAAAATTTCTCCACCTACCCCCGTATGCACTACTAGGCGCAGGACTAATATTTTCAGGAGTTGTGCTCCACGGCCCACTCTAGATCGAGGCCATTTGCATGCAAGCCAGGTAGATGCTTTGCAGGACTCGAGTATGTCGGTCGAAGCTCGGCCGCAAACACATCGACCAGCAAAATTAAAATGCAAACACCATCACCGCACGAGGCGCGCAACTCCTACAACTTTTAATTAGCTTCGCCGTGCGCGATTTAACTGAAGAAAGCGCGAGCAACAAGTACCAGTCTAATTGGGACTAATGGCGCTTCTTACCCCTAACCCAATCGCGCGCAAGACGTCAGAAAAACCGCTACGTGCTATTGACGCAGGTGTAAATTGCGAAAGACGTCCGCTCGAATGAGCCCCAGCAGCTCTGGCAGCATGCCAAGCGATTGACATGGGACTGCATTATCCTGGTTAATGTCGGACACCAGACGCACGTAGGGTATAGCGGTGCCGCCGAGCGGGCCCCGGCCCGCTCGCTCCACCACGAGACGAATGCCGCGAATTAAATTATTTTCCACTTACTTTATCCGCAAACGGCAATTAAAAACGAAAATTGGACACAAACGGAGCTTAAATAAATAAACGTCTGCAAGAAGAGGGTGACTCCGGGCGGATCACCTCGCGAATTCATCTGGCGGGGAAAAAATTTAATGAGCACGCGCGCCATGCGCCGCGGGGCAGCAATTAATTTAATATTTATTAAAAACCGTTTCTGGAATTATTTAGCCTCTTTTAAATTTCCGCCGCTCGGCGGATGGTCGGCAGCAGCGCGAGTGATCACGGTCTGGCACACCCGTACATTTAATTCTATTCCGCCCGAAAATAATTCAAAACCAAGGCTAACTGGAACAGAATGGAAATTGAATTCCTTTTGGGGATGTGCGCATTCGTGCTGTGACTGCGTATCTTCAAAATATGAATTTGGCGAAATGGACTGTAATTTGGCAATGAATTTTAACACATTTTTGAATAAGCGCCAAGATGAAAAAAAACGGCAAATGCGGAAACTATTTACATGGAAATGCTTTTAAAGCGCAATGATTTTAGTCGGGGCGACCCAATTTCACCTGTAATAGGCGACTTGAAACACAATAAGCTAGGCTGTTTGCTCTAATAGCAATTTTCAATAGAAAGGTGAAAACGGCAACTTTATGTAAAATCCACCAATCAGATGCACGCGATACATCTTGGTAGTGGGGATGCTCAGGCTCATTCGTTGACCTCAAGTGCTAGCGTCATGCGCAGCCAATGACCAGGAGCTAGCTGTAGAAACGTGCACAGACAGTGGAGATTATGTGGACAAGTCGTTAAAAATTGTCGTTTCGCTATTATTCTATTGCCAGACTAATGTTTGATAAAAACCCGTGCTTTTGGGTCACCATTAAACATTAAGTCATGGCTGCAAGCTGTATTTCGCTGGACAATATCACCTTCAAGCTGCTACTGCAAATGTTATAGCCAAGTTGCACTGCAAGCAACTTCAAACACGTCGCCAAACAAATTTTAAAAACCCGCCTCGGCGAAATTGAGCTCAATTTCTGCACGACTATGCACAACCACACGTTGTTTGGGCGACTTGGAAGTAATTATTCGATATTGGCTGACGATGACATTAACGTCGACTCTACTGGCGAAATCTGAATTCTTAGCTCCAGCCCCTAACTTTGTCCTCTTGATGTAACCTAGCGTGGATAATCGTGGGACGTATAGGCGACATACGAGCCGTCTCATAAATGCCAAATGAGTACGATTTTGCAGAAAGCACTTGGAATTTCCAGGGTGTTATCTACTTCAAAATGGGCCCAAATACTTGTAACGTTGACGTTAATTTCATTGGCGAAATCAGAGATTCCTGGGTCCAGCCCTTAACCTTAGTCCTCTTGATATGACCTGAGGTGGATGGTGGATGGTCGCAAAGGCCATCTCAGGAAGGGATCAGGATCTTCGGGCGCTTGTGACGGACCCTTCTATCGATCTCATAATTATAAATCCCAAGGATGATGCAGTTGTCGGGACCTTGAACGTGGAGCGTAGGTCTGGAAGATAAACTCCTGAATCGTGGGAATGTTGGCATCTCGATGAAAGTTCCTTATGAACCATGAGGTGCCAAAGCTGGATCATAATACACGATTATAAATGACTTTCAATTTATTGATGTATCTTTGTGATCCAGTCACAAACTTCAGCCCCATAGGTCATGATGCACCGTCGGCTCCTGGAGTGGAAGATGGAGCCGAGCAATGACCTTGTCGCTTTTGCTGTTAAGACCGTTCTGAAAATGTGTGGTCCCCAGGTCAGGTTTCTGTTCAGAATTGCCCCGAGGTAGGATATTTCTTCCCTTTAGGGTATCTCCCATACAAAGATCCTGAGAATCACAAAGTCGTTTGGCGAGTGAAGTAGTCTTCTGGTGAAGAAGTCTTTTCTCCACCTGTCACACCATCCTTCAAACAGGTTCAATTTCTCTTGGGTCACAAACGATATCCTCGGAGAGCACCGTTGTATAGTCTGTGTATTGGGCTAGTGTGATGGAGGCTATCGTAGGCGTGTTCCGGACGTAGATATTGTAGAGCATCGGGGATAAAATGGAGCTTGGGTACACCAACTCTAAGTTACCTTTTCGATGACCTTCTCAAGAAAAAGGACTGGAAAAGGAAATACCTGTGCCATCCACATTCTGTTACGGAGTTGGGCCAGAAATAACCGACGTTGACCAATCTACAACCTACATCAGGATAACGCAAAACCATAGACAACCCGAGAGGTCAACGGAAAGAACAGGAAACTCGACATTATTTACCTTCTACCACATCCAGCATCCTGTTTGGATCTAGAGCTAGCCGGTTACCATCTTTTCTCCCCAATGACCACACATAATGGTTTTAAGCATCATTAAAGAATTCAGAGCAATGTAAATAACCATGAAGGACCATAATAAATGACAATATTAGCTGAGTATTAAAAACATCTTTCACTTTTTAAAAAAGCACTATACAGGGCTAGGAATATATAAATTATTATAATTTTTTGACTAAAAAACATTTTATGCCTTTTTTTTGTAGTTCGAAATTGTTTTGAATATAATGTTTACTTCTGAAAGCCTCACAAGCTTGAGAGCTCGTTGAATCACATTTTCCATCACATTTTTACAGATGCCAGGAGGCATGCCTTGAATAGCTCTTGTATGTTTTCCTCGAGTTCGTCACTTGTGTTTGGTTTGGCAGGGTAAACCTTATCCAGCAGAAAAAGTCAGGGGCAGTTATGAAAACGGAAGATTAAACGCTTAGCAAACTTAATTTTTAGCATGGTTATCATTTAGCTCGCTGTTTGGCATGTCGCTCCATCTCGCTAAAACCACATGTTACTTGAGTTCTTCAATTTGAGAGACTACACAGTTCTCTATTATTGTTACGGCAACGTCCTCCAGTAAATGTAAGAAAGTTTGCTGTTTCATCCTCAAAAAGTAAGACCAAAATTGCACTTAAAAATAAATCAGTAACAAACTGTAACCCAACGTGGATGTAACATCGTTCTTTCTTTCAGATACGACAATTTTGCTTATTAACATAACCAAGTAAGTCGAAATAAAACTCATTTCACGTTAAAAAGCGCTCATCTTCTTGAGTCAACTAGATATTTTACGGCTTTAGGCGCAAGTTTCTGTTTATACGTTTGAGAAGGACACCTGGTAGAGGTGCGGGATATTATCCGGTGCAAAACCTCGGAATATCCTTAATACCACCAGTTCCTTCAAACCTTTTCATCAGCTGATATTACTACGACCAAAATCTTGCCTTTTTTTGTAAAGCAGCAATAATTGATAAATTACTTTGGTACAATATTTTGAAAATACATACACGCTGTCAAATTGTGAAACGCCCTATGACAATGGAAACACTGGGGTGCTTCATGAGATGAAGTTTCTAGACTTTCGCTTATCGGTTCATATGAAAAACAATACCCCCCCCCTTTGTTATCAAAAATTTTCACTAACATTTTTAAGTGAAACAACTGGGTTAGTTTAATACATTCAACCGGAAGTCACAAAGGAGTCTCCATTTTTGTTTTCGTAATTAAAATTAATTTTACCACATGGAATTCTACGCTAAAGCAGTAAATATGCTTAAACATAAAAACCGTCGTAAATCAGCTCTGCGCAATTTATAGGATTTTTAGTGCAAAATTATGTTTTATGCATAACGGTTAGGCACCCAACCGCACTCTTCGGAACAGCAAAATTGCACGTAACAGTGGTACGGTTGGATACGTTAAAATTGGGCGTCGAGCAATTAGAGAAGACTCTTCGTTCGGTGGATTTTAAAACAAAAAAAATTAACTTTTAAAGTGATTTGGTCGTTAGGGATTGGATCAACACCCAGACCTACAGGCTTGGTTAGGAGCTTTTAGTTCTAACAGATGTGGCCGTACCCAGTGAATTGAATAAGATTTTGGCGGTAGAATAATCGGATTGGGTTCTAAAGAAGGACAACAAAGGCGTGTGTTTTTATAATTAACCAACTTCAAAGTAGATTTAAGAAAAATGCTAAAATGAGCCCTACAAGCAATCACTCCCGGTATGGTCGAAAGTGACTACGCAAATTCCCTTTCCCTCGGGAAAATTTTATAAGGACAAAGTAATTGGCTTAGAGTTTAGCCTTCTTTAGTTATTTGTTCAACTGACTTTAATTTGCCTAACCGTTTTTTATAAAATTAGAGAAAGATGCAGTCAAAAATATGTCGAGTATGGCTTGTGAATTGGAAAGTCGAGACTTCCCTTCAAGGTGACGTAGAGAAAGCCGCCATTATTACTCCTTTTTCGAAATATGCGCAAGCACTCGATTATTTTTAGTGACTGAATAGGCCACCCGTCAAAGCTCGACTGCGAAATGAATTATAAAATACTAAATCAACTTTAAAAAAATTACACCAGCTCTTATATTCAAAATTTAAAAATAATACATTAATGTTGCAAATGCAAAATATTTAGTTATGCTTTTCTCACCTATAGATGACTTACCGAACAGTCTTGACTTAAATGATCAACAACCCAGTCAACCGTGTAATAATATAACCTAGCCAATGAAGACAAAAATAAAATGAGCCCTATAAAATGTTTTGTAGCGAACAAATATATAAATAAATAAACTACAGATTCATTGGACGAAATTGGCTCTCTAAGTAGTTTTTTTTCCGTAAAACTGGTTAGGATGCTTCTTAACTTGCAAAGGCGGATCCATCCTAACCAATCTGCGAAAACAATTCTTACTGTCTAGATGAATGAACAAACTTAGCGGACTCGTTCAACGAGCAGTCAGACTAGCCAGGAAGTGTACTCCTTCTGTTATTTATAGTACAACATAGTGTTGTTGGACTGCAACCTGTTGATCCGACGTGCCCTTACGTCAGTTTTATTATGCACATTCTTATCATTTCCGGATACTGCAGGTAGTTTGTGTTTTGTAAGAGTTCCGATTTAGTATCTAAGTTTTCCATAAATCTCCTTCCATTTTCTACATCTGAGAGTAAAATCTTCCACCTTCGTGTAGTTCCGTTTCCATCGCCATAGTGGACGCAACCATTTTACATGTCGATTTTACTTCCGCTTCGTTTTTCTGCCTCCATTCTCAATTTATCTTGAATCTACACTTTACAGAAATAAATACTGACGAAAGAGTTGAAAGTCTGCCGACTATTACTCGCTTGAGGGGTAAGAATTGCTGTTTTTGCTTGTTCGGATTGATCCACATTTGCAGCCGCCCTCGTTTGGATTACAAAATCCTATCTGTGAGTGACATGGTGCGAAATTGAAACCAAAATATAAACCAACGAGAAGGTTTGGGCACCTTAGCTGTCGTCAAAGGTAATATTCAAAAGCTTTATTACGAGTTTTCCAATAAGACTAAGCATCAGCTAAAAATCAGGTCAAAAATAATGAATAACTCACACCTGCTAGATGGTCTCTGTCAAGCCTGGAAAATATATGCCGTAAGTTTCATTTAAAAAAATTATTTTTATTTCCTTTGTAAGCTTCCAACAATTCTTTACTTCCATGACGGTACCTGGCCTCAAATGATTTTCGTTTGTTCAGTTTTACACATCCGGCACGCACAAAACATCGACGAATTGCACCGGCATCCAACGCCCCATTTTTTCTAAAAGCGCATTAATAATTCATCGGAAATCAGTTGGCGAGCACAACAAACAATGGAAAAGTCAATACACACGGCCCGGTGTTTAATAAACAATGCAGGCACTAAAATCCTTTATTTAGAGCCATTTTGCGTCACGTGCATGTCTCTACGCAATCCCACTTCTATGAAATGCCGGATTGGTGTCTACCGAGGGTAATCTGTTCTGGACATCATCCCTGAAGGATTTTATGAGCGAACAAACGGAGCGGCGGAAGATTATTTCGGGCGGTGCATTTCCAGATGTTATTTATTTAGCTACCTCGCCTAGTCCTAGACCCGGCGCGCGCTCAAACGCGCGGTAATTAAAAATTTGATTATTAGGCACCGCAAATTGTAATTCCGCTGAATTACATTTGCAATCGTGCTTTACGCGTAATTATGCCGAAATGGAAGAGAATTGCGGCAATTGTTTGTTAATTCGCTAATTTAAGTAGCAACTCAAGTGAGCGAATGCGCACGCGCACTGAACATGTGCACGTGGTCTGACATGAAAGTATCGAGCCATAATATTGTACGTGGCCTCAGTCTCGTTGGAATCTCAAACACTCCTCCTAGCGCCGTTTTCACCGTTCAATGCATTTTACAAAAGCCTGATTCTCCTCAATGGATCTCTCTCCATTTTTAAGGTAAATTAAGTTTTAAGAACAACCAAAAGCTGTACGATTCCATGTTTCGACAAAAAATTCTACCTGAGATGTCGTAAAGAAGTTACCAAACATCATTGTATCGTTCCCGAAAGTCTTCCGAGTCACCCTAATAGATTTTGCAGGAAAATCCGACAACCACACACTACATGTGCTTATTCACCGGCGTCTAATTCCCAACTGGCCCCGGCCAGTAGCCACTCGCGTTGACTGCCATTATGCATCCCGGACACGCAGACTATTTTCCTTATATTAGCATTGGTTTGATACTTTTGAAACAGACTATGTATATAGCAGTCTGCGTCATTTGTCTTAAAAACAGAAAAGTTGTATATAATTGTTTGTGAGTTTTACCGAATGGAGAAATAAAAAATCAGTGTCGGCGTCAGTACCCTAAGTGCATGAGATCACATAAAACGTATTATTTTAGAAAATAGCTCCCCCTTCCACTCCTAAAAAAATAAAATCTTAAGACGATTAAATTTTGCTAGGCTCATTTTAAAAGTCTTAATATGCTTTTTATGTATGGGAGCATCGAGTAAAAGCGAAAATTGTTTTTTACGCACCGTAATGAGATGAATGTTATAAGTAGAGATGTCTAAAAGGATTTCTATTTTAAGTTGAAAATGAAGGTCACTGATGTCGTTGAGAACCATAGTGACTGAAGGAAATAGTTGCATTCTTCGCCACCTCTAACACTGCAATTTTGCTACAAAATAATGCTTACGTTATCAGCAAATTATCATTTGAGTCCTTTGAGTGAGACCTTTTCAATGTAAACAAGTTGTTGGATAATAGGACCTCGTAGCTTCTTTATGATTTTAAGCTTCTGGACAGTATTAAAATTTTGCCTACTTGTTTACCACATAAAGCACCACAACATATTTATATTACGCCATTCCTTGCCTTTATATTTTTTATCTTAATATTCAATATCAGGAGCAGTTAAATGAAGACGGGTGACCTCCTAGAATTGAAGGCTGAAAAGGTAGTGGTACTACTGTTTACTGACAATATTGCCATCTATGGGAAAGAGGGGAAGTACAGTGACAACTCTTGCGTGCATTCTCGTTTATTTATTGTCCTGGATGTAAGGTCCGTGATAGGTGAGTTCAATAAACATCACAAGAAGAGGCGACTAAAGAAGAACAAAGAGGTGTGCTTCGCTTTTTGACTGTTGAGGGTGTTGGAGAACAACAAAATCACCGTCTAAGTAGGCGGACGCTCGTGGACAGTCCTATTCGAGAAAACCAACGGATCACACAGAAAAGCTGGGCATAGGATAAGCCATGGTTCCATGCATTCATCGAAAACCACTTAAGCTCAGTGGGTTCCACAACAAACAACGAAAGAAGAAAAGCAATGAATAAGAAAGAGTATGCATTTGTTGCTATCGTCACTAGGACAAAAAGTAGTACCACCATTTTGGGTGGATTAACACATTCCGAGGAACAAAACACAAAATTTGTACTCTCACCATTTACTGATGATAATATCAAGAGCTGCAAAATGGCTGGTCTCAGGAACGGCTGTTGGTCTGGACGTCGGTTGTCGTCATCGTCGTGGTTCTGGCGGATGTCATGAGTCAGATTTTACGGAATTTGAAGGAATGTCAAAAGTTGTTGGTTATACGGAGTAGGAGTTGGAGGAGCGAGTAGGAGAAGGAATATTAATTAGGAGAACCTTGTAACACATTGCCTTCGGTAACTTTGATACTGATGAGTAAGATGGGGATTGATCTGGTCTCAGTAACATGACATAAATGTAGCGTGAGTGTAGCAAAGTGGTAGAACTACATTGCGTGCAAGCAGCCCTAAGCATTTGAGTGTCTACCGCGTAACCGGAAAACTTAAAAAAAAATGCTAAGAATTTATCCCAAATTGTAGCAACAGAATAAGCAATACCGCTGCTATACTATCCAGCTAGGCGATGCTTGTAGCCTCCTGTAGATCGTTTACAACTACTGCACCCCTTGTTATAACCCTTTAATTTTTGAGGCTTTTGAATATCCTCAGTAAGCTCTCAGATTGGTTTATTACTTCAAGAATCTATGCACCTCGTCTACAACGCGTTTAAAACTGCTTTGGTCCCCTTTTTACGCTCTAAAGCCACGCAATTTGTAACTTATTTTGATGCGCTCGCGCGTACCCCAGCCGGCTGCCAGATTATCAACTGTCAAAATACGTTGCAAATCGCGCAGCACTAAAGAATTGTAAAATAAGCTAAAAGAGTTGTAGACAAGTATTATAAGTTAATTAGGGCGCACTATGCAAATTTATATTGGAATAATTGCTATAAAATAACTCACGAGCGTATGAATATAATAAAGCCATACTTTAAAAGGTTATATCAAGGAGTTCTGAACAAGTTGCGGAGGGTGGAATGCGTTTCCTTAGTGATAACAAACCATTTCTACAACTGTTTCAAGTGTGTCAACGTATTGAACAGTTATCGCAACCTCTACAAGAGTTCCCACCATCATCCTTCAGAGTCTTCCTGAAGTTTATAAACTCTACAAAATCTACTACTTTTGAAGACTCCTTTCTAAAGAATGGTATGAAGAGTATTGGTAAGGAAATGTTTGCTACGTATTATGCAGGTTCTCGTTACTGTATAACAGTATAAGAAGACAATCTCCAGTACCATTTTGATGACAATTCTGGACACGCTTAATTTTGCGCCTTTACTAACTCGCCTTGAATGCGGGTAAACATGATATAGAAGAGTATGCTAAGGATGAATCTTAAGGAAATTTATGTGACCTAACCCCATCCGAAATGGCTTTTGGTATAATGGTATATCCAATAAGCTTTCAACCCTCATAAAGAATGAGTGCAAAAAAAAATTCTGCTAAAATCAAAACCGTCGTGGAAGACTTCAAGAGAATAAAAAGCTGAAAGTCCCCCTGAGAGTCTTGAAAGGACTTGGTGACAAGATGGTCGCTTCACTACACGATATTTTGGAAAAACATGGCACTTATAATTGGTAAAAAATTCTGGGAAGAAACGGTTCTAGCGATGCACATATGAAGCACATCTAATATAAATTTTTCTTCCGTGTTTGCTACGGTTATTGCGCCATCTTGTTTTAAAACCGCGCATTTCAATACTAATGCCCTCATTAGGAAGAAAACATTTACAGTGGTAGTTACCAAAAAGTAAATGAATATATTTATGATGAGCAATACAAACATCGATGAAAATGATGAGAAGCTTACAAGTCAGAAGTGTTGGATAAAATGATGCAATATATGGCTCAGTTCATAACGTTTTGTAAACAATGGTAAACAGAAGTGGAGGTGGTAGAGTAAAATCAGTGTTTGTCTAATTAAAAAGAAATCAGGTGCCAGCCCTGTAAAAGACATAGCAAATAGTGACGAGACCATTTCGTTTGTTTTTTTAACAAAAATTCATTTTTCACAGGTGACATTCAGGTCTTTGTAATTCAAATACTTCTAAATGGAGAATTTTCCATACTAAACAAATTTGCAGTACCTGACAGCACTAACCACTCAAATCAAGAAGCAAAACAGGCTCTTCACGCGATTTTTACCATCCGACAGACAGACAACAGATGGTTTGAAGGTCCATAAATCACCAAATTGAAAAACTCACTACTTTTTTAAGAATGGGAAAATTTTTGGGTAGTTCAATATAGTTCTCCCGTTCAAGGGTTGGTAACAAGGTTATAGTTTTGTAAAGGCTTTTTCATCTATATTACAATTCTTCAATTATCATCCCTTCATCTACAGGTTGCTTATTTTTTCAACATCCCTTTCCTCTTCTCAAAACCAGTGACACTTGCAATCGTTTGGTCTCTTAACTGTCTATTTTGTATGCCGTTCCCAGCTTAAATTTGTTTTAAATTTTGGAGGTCATTCAAAGATTGTTTAACAAACCTTTCCGTTGGTAGATTGTCCCATTTCTTAATGTTTATGTTTCTTCTCTGCTTATTTTAGTTTTAACTTTCCAGAACTCGATTTGGTCTTTTTATTTGGTAACTTCTTTACAGAGCACTTTTCCCTTTAATTACGAGGTCTGAATGAATGAATGTATTTACACCTTTATATGAGCTAGTCTCCTTAAAACTATTCTCATCGGAAAAACGTTTTTTGAACTATTGGAGTTTTCCTGGGTTTTTAAGATGGTACGCTACCACGGAGAAAATGAAAGAGTAATGTCATTCACGATAGAAAGGTGAGTATATTACGATAAGATGAAGGAAAAAAACAAAAATTTGACAAAACTGCAAATGATCGCCTAGTAATACTTCCATTGCCAAATCATCCCACATTGATCACACTGAAATATTCAAAAGTTGCCTTGCGAATAAAAAAATTCCCTACTATTTGGATGTGTTCGGTGTGACACGGATTTTCCTCAATCGCGTTTATGGTCTCAAAACGAAGTCCTTTCGAGGTTATCTTCGATTAAGAAAAAAAAATCGTTTGAGGGATCAAACGCCGACAAACTTCTACACAGATCTCTTTACTGTCTGATCGTACCGAATGAATTCATAATGGACCAAACCTTCCTAGTCTCTCTATCTAGGACAATCACGTTTTGGTCTCCACGTCATAACCATTAACCCAAGTGTCGTCTTCCATCATATTCTTTCAAAAAAGCTCTAGTCGACACTGCGGTCAGTCCGAAAGGTCTCGACTGATGCTAACACAATTCCTTCCAGGGTTATTACTCAGCAATGCATGCTGAGTTCTTCCTTTAAAACTGCGCGTCATAATCCTATGCTGGCACTCGGTATTTTCTCGAATAGTTAAACGTCAATGTTATCACCATCTGTTGACGTTGAAGGATGTGCAGATCAAGAATTTCATCAGTCCCTCTAAAATGATTGGATTATTTGTATTACTCATTTTTGCTCATATCGTCCAAAGTTCCAAATGCTCGCAGTTTTACCGAATTACCAAGAAACATGTTCTTCATTAAGATCTTTCATTTTCATTTTGTTAAAAATTCGACGAGAGGTTACAATGGTAGCGTTTTAGTTCCGAAAGATGCCACTAATTAGCGCAACCTTGTGGACTGGTTGTCACGTTATTATAAAACGTACTGTTTTTTGTTCTTACTTTACTTTTATCTTTTACTTTTTTATGGTATTAACGGTTCGCCTTTTACTGACAGATCATTGTTTCCTTCCTGAATGTTGCGGCACTATCAACAGCACTGCAATCTATCGTTTTGGTTTGTTATTGCGATAAAACCTTGTGCGCGCATATCGCGCTTAGACCGCACAGGCACTTGATTACGCATGTACGAGTGCACTCTTATCTGCTTTAAAATTTGCATTTCCGGTGGAGTGATTTCTGACAGGAGGTTTTTCGTTCTGCAATTTTAGTCCTTCTGGCTGATTGAGCTGAAAATACCGGAGGTGCGGAATTTCGCTTCCGTTTTGTGTTTTCTGCTTCCGCGCTGCAAGTATTGGAATCATGCCCATGTTCCGCCTTAAGGAATGACTTTCATGCTCTATACATGCATAGTAGTTGCTCTCAACTCAATTTTTCTTCTATGTTGACTCTGCCTCTATTCATGGTTTTATCGCCTCCGTTATCTCGGCCGTCAGCTGCCTGTAGAAGCAACCGCAATTATTGGCATTCTCAGCAAAGATTGCTTTATTGGTTTGCTTTTACTGGATTCGCCTTCGCAAATTTAGAGGCGAACTGTGAGTTATGTCAAGTATAAATTTCATGGAAATTTTATAACGCTGGGCCCACAATAGTCAAATTTTTAAATAAACGTTTCAGGCTTTCACGTGTTAGTTTTCACTACTTAATTTTCTTTTCATTTTTCGGATAAGATAAATGTTAAGTGGTTAAAGGGCGGAGAATTCGAATCTGGACGGCATTTTTTGTTTTGAAGTTGGAAGACCTGTTCGTGTCGTCTTTGTTAACTATATATTACAATTTAGGAAACAAGAAAGAGTCTGGAGGATAGAGTGGGCGAAACAATCAGCTCATGCTTCGGCAGATATTGAAGGATAAGTGACGTGTGAGGTTTTTCCAAAAGTGAGATCTCTGTCCGCGTACAATATCCCTCAAACGTCATAAAACTTCCACATACAACTCTTTGTTTATTGTTCGATCGCATCGAACGAATTCATAACAGACCAAAGCCTATATACACTTTTTTGGTTGGAACGATCCTCTCCCCAGCCATGCGACAGTTGCGTTTTGGTTTCCATGTATTATCGATTAACCCAAGTCTTATCTCATGTGAACAACGTTTTTATTGACATTGGCTGATGTTAACAATCGTCTTTCTAAACAACAGTCGGCAAATACGATACTAATTTTGCAGAAGTGTTTTTTCCGTAAAATTACGTGGTGTATACTCACCTTCTCAGTTTTTTTCGAACAGATAAGCGGAATTTTCATAAACCATAGCATGAAACATACTTATCAATATTGTCATCAGTGGAAGGTCGTGCAAGTCTGGAATCTTCTTTGATTGATGTTCTACCCTACGATTGAACTGCGTTTTGCTTCTCCGAATATTTGCTTTGCACCTTTGTGCAGTTTTTATCAAGTTTTAAGCAAAATTTAACACAAAAATGTTGTTCCGCAGGATCCTTCGTATTTACTTTGTTAAAAATCTGATGAAAGGTTATTAAAGGTATTATCAGGAAAACAATAACAATAGTTATTTCCAAAAGTTTTCACTAACTAATGCAACTTATCACAAAAAATCGACTTCTTTGGACTTTAACTTATATAACTTTTTTTTCCTGAACGCGCACTTAGTGGCATTGCAGCCTCAAAAGCTTATTGTGTCTACTAACATGCAACTTAAGTTCCACGACGTCACCTACATCCATGAGTTTCCAGTGAGACTCAAACTCGAACTCGTCCGCGTACTGGGTCATCAGGCAGAGGAGCACTCCCTCTTGGGCAGTCGCCTACAGACAGTGCCCCCTCCCCCAACTTTACTCTTCATAAGTTTTGCACTTTTTTGCCTTGTGCTCTTGGTAGTTTTTCATTGTGTTAACAGGGTCGCCATTTGGTACTGCAACCTACTAGTTTTGTTTGTTATTGCGATAAGTCTTTTTCAAACTGTGATATTCGACACAATGATTTCTGAAAACTGGTTCTTGTAGTTTGCCGATGCTTTTATCAAATCAGTAAGATCTGTGAGATATATGTGTAGCGTTAAGAGGCCATTTAGGCCCATAGCTTTAGTGTTTTTTTCTATGCTCTTGTATCTTTGGCTTTGCGTCTCCAGTTTACTATGCCTTCTTTTGTAGACCCCTTTCCACTGCTCGTAGCCATCTCATTTTTGGTCATCCCAGTCTTCTATTCACTGTAGATTTTAGACGCAGTACTTTTTTCACTATACGGTTACCCTGGCCATCTTAAACGTAGCTTTTATAAACTGTCGAGTTATTTTTCTCCATAGATCACCTTCTTCTTTTCCCCCGAAAATTTTTCTGGGCATTCTCCTTTCTCAGATCTCCAATTATTTTGCTTCTTTTCTTTTCATAACTCATGTCTCACATCCGTAAGTCACTGTTGGTTGTAGAACTGTTTTGTATACTCTCAGTTTCAGTTTTAGAGATATAAATTTGGACTTCAAAGAGTTTATTCAGTACACCTCCACAATGATCTCTTTGCTGCTATTTCTTCATTAACCATGTTTCTAAATAGACAAAACTCCTTACTTTCCCCATTTTCTAGTTATATTTCCATTTATTTTTGTTCCGTTTCCTTTACGTTTGATCTTCCCATATACATGTACTTCGCTTTTTTCTCGTTTATTCTTCGGCCCACGTCTCTTACCTTCATTTCTAATTCCATCAGCATACGCTAGACATTGACGGCTCCTATTTATTATTGTTCCAGTACGATTTATTTGGTTTTCCCCAGAATCTTGGTAAAATGTATTGTAGATAATGGGTCACCTCGTCTTAGTTTGAGCGATGTTTTAAATGGTTCAGAGATTAAATTGTTGATTTTTATGTTATCTGTTGAGTTCTCTAATGTCATTTTGTTAGGTATTCCCAGCTCTTTCAGCATAAGCTCTTAGAAAATTATGAAAATAAGGTACACATCAATGCTCTATTCGGCACGTAATTTTTGTAATTCTTTTAACGTAAAAATTTGATCAATCACTAAACGAATTTTTCTAAAGTCATTTTGGTATTTTCCTATATGTTTCCATGAGTGTTCCTGTAGTCTGTTGCGTATTAGTGCAGATAATATTTTGTGGATGGTGTCTAAAAAAGTTATCTCTCTATAGTTCTGACATTCTATTTTATCTCCTTTTTATGTAATGGTGTAATTATTGATTCATTCCATGTTTTCGGTATCTCTTCTTTCTCTCATATCTCACTTATTAAGCTGTGTATTTTTTCCTTCCATTTTTTATCAGCTCTGTCGGTTCCCCATTTGTAAAACAATCTCTCCATGACTCGTTGATGCTGACACCTCTACCTCATCTTCGTTCTTATAGTTTTCTTCATCCTCTTCGTCCAATTCATTTATGACGTGTTTTGGATTTGAAATTTTTGTGAAATTCTCTCCATATTCTAATCTCACCTGCCTCACCTCCTACTGTGTCATTTTTGATCAGAACGAGGATCTTCATGACCTGCCCTGCTTCTTGACTTCTTGGTATAAGTTTCGAACATCTTTTTTCAAATTTCGTTATTTATTTTTTCTGCACATGAAGCTTTTGTTCTTTTCTAATTTCCGTACAGTTCTATATCATCCTGTCTATTCGTTTGTAGCATTTACAGTATTGAGTCTTATGTTTTGTCTTCTCTTGCAGTTTCTACGTCAAAAGCTGTTAGCATCAACCGACGTGGTCTGATCCTACCTCTGCCCCTCTAGGTGATATTACATATTGTATGGCTTTCGTGAATTCTTCGTGTATTATCATATGGTACGTATAACCAAACGCTGAGTCGTCAGGTAACAACTTTATTCACAGGATCACCAAACAGCACAGATTGAAACGTAGGCGGTTTCTGCTCTTTAATCCAAAATGGGGTCCGTAGTCGGCTGGCGCAATTTTTCGTGGAATAAATCGCCAAGTGCCTTAGAGAGTAATTTGATTTTATAGTGAAATGCCTCACCATTTCCTACCCCCTCTCTCGGATAGATCGGGCCTTCAACAGTAAGAGCACGTCTGTGTCGCCTTACAGGTTCCAGTCAGGTTTCTTTCTACGAATTCCCTATGTATGAGGTTTCTGATGCTTAGAGCCCCAGTTTGGCTTTCTTTGACATTTGCGATGGCTTTCTATGTACCAATTCCAAAACAACTGCCGGTTTTTATAAAATTTTCAAATTGCCCCCAGCGTATTCTTCTGCACCATTACTTATTTAATGCCTTGGGATGGCCTTTATCCCCTAAACTTTTGAGTATGTTTATAGTTCATCAATAATGTCATTTTTATGTGCACGGAGACGGATGGCTTTATCGAAACCGCCTTGTAGTGGGTGTATCAGTGCGGCAGTTAGGGGCAATAAATATACGGTTCGACCATTATTCTGATGTATAAAACATCCCCGCAAAGCACGTGCGTGTGATGGCTGCAACGTGCTCAATATCAAGCGCTATTTTATACAAATTTTGCCATTTTTAAGTCGCGGGGCTGTCACGGCGCTTATGAAGACGCAACCGTCGCCGGAGGATGGATGGCCGTCGTTTGCGCGCGTAGACGCTAGCCATTTTGTCAGCCGCCCTCCTCGCCGGCTTTTTACGGCCCTTAATGCCACCTGCATGCAGCCCACTTTGCAGCGTATTTCCGCAATCGCGGATGGCCCGAGATGCGCTCCAATTTTATCGATTGAGGGGGCGGCGAACGTGCCGCCGATTTCGGGGGCCCGCGCCGCGATGCGGCCGGCCGTGCCTAATCAGCGCCGGATTAAAAATCCGCCTAATGACCCGCACGTAACGGGGCCGGCGGGCACGCCGCGCGGCGCGCTGTTGATGGAAAAAGTTCGGTAATTGGACCCGCGTCCTTTGGAGGGCCGCGCGCCCGATTATTAGTTATCGCAAATAATTAGCGGGTTCATATGTTGCTGCGGCGGGGCGCGCGGCGTACGCGCGCAGGTCGTCCGGGCGCTCGGTATTGATGCGCGCACAGGTGAGGCAGGTATAGCGCGCTGACACAGGTGCACATCATCCCTCCACCCCATTTCACCCTTCTCTTACGTCAGTGCATCGCTACTGCTGCTGGCCTCCATCCAGGCCGCCCCCTCGGTCGCGCTGCTCCCGCAACGCCGGCGTAATCAATCACACATCAAAATAAAACGAAATTATTATTTATGGCCCAGTTCCAGTATTAATTCATGCAGTACCCGACTCAAATATATAAAAACACCACATTCCGTTCCACCCCTTCCCAAAAACCACAAAAAAATTCGCTGTTGTTTTAACTCGTTTTCAGTTGAAGGAGGGGAGTTTTGGAAGCTTTTGATGTTTTACTGTCTGACGTGTAGCTAAGAGTTAGGGATGTTTTGATCATTACGTAAAGAGTCCACAAAAATGCTGTAACATAACCTTTCCAATTTAGAGGATTGAAAAAATAGGGTCGAAAAACCATAAGGGGAAGTTTCACGTACTCATCATATCAAGTCTGGTGTGCTAGCAAACTCAAAACATGCGAAGAAAAACATGTACATAGAAGTACAACTTCACCTCGCGGCGTACAAGCCGATATCATAAACTATAGACCTACAAACATCCATCATGTCAGCTAATCCGAAGCTCCTCGGGTGTTTGCTATATCTGAAATGTTTGCTGCCCCCAGCAATTCAGTTCCTTGTCAGGAAGCTCAGATTAATTCATTATCGGTTTTTCATGACCAGATTTGTGGGACCATAGCGCTTTTGGGCAAATTTAAATCTTTTTTTGGTCCATGAAACCCCAAATTTCGTTTCTGTATTTGAATTTAAGGCCAATGTGGCAAGCGAAAAAAATCTACACAGTCCTTGATGTGTTAGAAAAAGCAGCTTCCAGATTGAGAAATAAGTGGTAAGCCATAAATTGAGTCAGTAATAAATTAAAGCTGAATTAAAAGTATTAACATTGAAAACCTAAATAATTATAGAGGTTAGGGTGAAAAAAAGTAATAAAACAGAAGAAAAACACTTGGAATACAATTCATACTGGTCATCTTTTACACAAAGAATACTGAACGTCGTCCACATATTACGTATATTATATATATTATATTATATTGAATATATTAGTTCGCGGGTGACCAAGTTGTAATAGCAAAAGACAAAGAGGATCTTGAGTATGACACGAAAAATAAAAGAAGAGTATGAGGGGGCGAGGTTAAGTATAAATTTAAATAAAACTAAATATGTGTGTATAGGAAAACAATCGAAACACTTAGATCTAAAAGATAAGACTTACGTGACAATTACAAATATCTAGGTGTAAGAATAGAGCAGGAAGGACGAGACAGTAAAGAAACAAGAAAAAGAATAACGAGAAGAAAAAATGCTATAAAAAGACTTAATAGTATATGGTGAAGTAAAGAAATAAGCATAGGAAGAAAACTTAACATCTATAATGCCATAGTGAAAACTATAACGCTATATGGGGCAGAAGTATGGAGATAGACGGAAGCTGATAAGAAGCGATTGGCACCAACAGAAATGGACGCCTTAAGAAGATCTTGCCGCACATCAAGGTTGCGAAATAATAAAACGACAGGTAGCGCTAAAACATACCATAATAGAAGAAGTGGAGAAAAAACAATTAGAGTGACAAGCTTATGCCATGAGAATGGGAGAGGGGAGATTACCAAAGGCAGTATGGAGTGGAGACCCCCGAGAAGAGAAAGAGAGGAAGACCCAGAACATCTTGGGGAGAGAGTATCAGAAAAGCAACGAGTGCAAGAAACGTTGGCAAGATTGAGCGCAATGGAAAAGTAGACACTAAACGTAAACAACGAATCTAAGAAATAAATAAAAGCATCATAAAACTCTTTAATTCTTTAAAATAAGAACTTAATATCAATATATGAACAGTAAATAAAAACATTGATCAGAAATGTGAAAGGCTTACCCAAGGGCTGTCAGGAACTAGAGTAAAATTAGAAAAACAAGTAACTCCAATTGTGCCTAACAAATATAGCGATATATGGCCTACACACAGACGGTATCTAAAATTACTGATACTTAGAGAAAACAGCGCAACGATTTCTTAATTTACACCTGCAGATCTAAATTAGCAATAAAGAAATACAAAAAATAAATAAAGATAATACAAGAACTCCAACTATCATTAGTTTGGGTATCATTTAGAACACAATTATTAATATGGTCTAACACGCGTAAACTGAAAGGTACTAAAATAAGAACAGATGACGATTAAATTAAATTAAGAGAAGCAAGAGATGAAAGAAAAAAGATAAAAGAAGAAATAACGAGAAGAATAAAAAGAAGGTCCGTTCTAGTGATAGTAACCCCCAAACTCTTCATAAAAGAACGAACCCGAAACAAGGCAAATAGAAATAGAAATGGAAAAAAACCTACAAAAATAGTAATCAAAATATTCCTTCGAGGACTCATGCAACGAATACGGCTAATAATAATGGAAAACAGTTGAAAAAAGAGAAGAAGGAGAAAAAGAAGAATAACCAAAACAAAAGTAGACATGAGATGCCAGTACAAACAACACACAAGGACGTAGAAGTTTTTTTTAAATTAGTTCTTCTCAGCAGACGAATCATCAGAGGAGCAGGAGATCAAAAAAACCCAAATAATTCCACAAAACAAACATAACAAAACATACAAAATACAAAGGGAAAATTAAAAATTTGTATATTAAACGTAAAAACATTCAACGCGGGGCAAAGGAATTAGAACAAGCATTAACAAAAATTAACTGTGATATGCTAGAAGCAGAGAAGAGAAGTGGAAAATATTATAGAAAGGAAATCTCGAAATTTGGCACTACAAAGGAGAAAAAGAAGAAATATATAGAATAGAATTCTATATAAACAGAAAAATAGCAAAGTATATAGAAGAAATAAAAGAATATTACGCCTAAGATGTAGTAAAGATGAAAAACTAGAAATATTTCAAATATATGCACCTGCAGAAACAGTTTTAGAAGAGGAACTGGAAAACTCTTACGATACATTGGAAGAAACAGTGGAAAATTTAATGGTTAAAAACAGACATGTAATGATTATGGCGATTTTAATAGTAAAGTTGAAAAATGAACAAAATACGGGAAAATATGGGAAAGAAGGAAGAAACAGGGGAACAAATAAATTAAAGGGTCAAGCAAGTATCACGATTAAAAGAAGTGTCTTTAATAAATGCCTTATACCCACTGTTACTTTTGGTGAAGACACATGGAGTATGACCAGAAAGCAATACCAACAATTAAGAATAACACACTCAAAAATGGAAAGGTCTATGCTAGGTCTAAAGTTAAATGATAAAAAGTTAGACATAACGATATTAGAAGAAAAATCTAGATAGCAGATCTAATAATAAGAAGCAAAAAATTAAAATGGAACTGGGCGAGACATCTTATATACCTGAACTAAGATGGACATCTAGAGTTACAAAATGGGGAATGAAGAAGACGACCATAAAGAAACTGGAAGGACAAAATAATAAATAATGCAAGAAAAAATTGGAAATAAGAGACAGAAAAGCTTGGAGGGAGAAGAGAAAGACCTTTGCCTTATACAGAGATTTATAAGCTATCAAGTAAGTAAGTGACCAAACAGTTGAGGCGTGTAGTTGCGGTGTGAGAAAACTCGGCTCCAATCCTGGACTCAGGTGCCTGGCGGGTGACCTACACAAGCACTATAAATAATTGATTGAGCCCCACATCTAAAAGCCTTAACCGCTCAGTTCGTAGGCAATGCTCTAATGCGGGGGGTTAGGGTCTCACTATTATTGTTATTTGGATTTTGCGCCTGTATTGTCGCTGCTGATAAGGCATCTCAAGACATTTTTAAGTTATCCGACTCTAAATGTAAAAATGTTTCCGTATCACCTTCTAGTCGATAGTTATAATTAATTTGGTCAATTTGCTGTAGTGGTGAAAGTTGTCAAATGTCTCAAGGCTATCTAAACCAACAAAGATCGGTACAACCTTCAGGGTGTCCAATTTAGGAAAAAAATTATAAAACAAACACCAAGAGGTTATGAGGTATACGAAATAATAAATTTTCGCTCTTAAGCGCTATAAAGTGTAGTTCCGGGAGCTCAAAAATAATTTCTTTGTGGATCATGAACTCTTGTGTAAAATGTGTGGATTGTCTTTTCGTCAAACACAAGCAATTTGTACATTAAACACTCTATTTTGTGCAAACAACATTTCGACAAAAACAGAGTTTGTCATATAGGTAGCACAAAAATCAATTAATCGTGCGCTTGCTTGCTATTGGGTGTCCCTTGGTGGCTTTCGATAGCATGCTGGTAAAGGACAGTCCAAGAAGTGGTTGAAGTTCAACGAAGAAGAGCAATACATACCAGATGCTGTACGTACCTCTTCCTTAAAGAGAAATATACTAATTATAGTTGACCAACCTACAAAATCGTGTATGTAAGCTTGCTCCCTAGCATTACACCACCGTTCAAATCCATCAATACTCATTTGGGGTGTCATTTCTTATATTCTTTAAATTTTCACCTCTGTAACTACCATTATAGATATATATATATATATATATATATTAATATATATATATATATATATATATATATATATTTGATATATCGCTCAAAAGTCATTCACTATCCACCACGCCGGAAGCGTGGGTTACCAAAACGTTTGACCAGTACATAATATATATGATATATATATATATATATATACTTAAAATTTTCTGAAATCGCCGTCTTTCCCCGAGGAGAGAGGAGGGGTGGGGTTACCAAAACGTTTGACCAGTACATAAAAAATGATTATCTTTCTTTATCAATTTTTAGCTTGTTTGCAATTTCTTTAATGCCCTTCATTTGCTCCAAGTGATAAATGAAAAACTAAAATTCTGAGTATTATCCGAGAATCAGCAGTTTCAGTACTGCAAAGGTGGGTACCATGACGGCCGTGAGGAATATTTGCAAAAGAAAATTTAGTTTCGACTATTTTATCGTATGGATTCAATCCAACTCACTATCGTAATAGAAACGAAATCAAATAGCAAAAAACGCTTTACCGCGCAACAATAAAAATCACGTCTATGCATTTTTATGTTCTCTAATGCAGCAGCTTCGCGTTGGCATGCAAATTTACGGCTGCCAATCAAGCGCGGTCAACTATTGATGAATTTCCTCTTAATGCGCTGGGGTAGAGCGACCGAACTTCCTCCCTTGCTAATAGCAGCGCCTGCACGGAAGCACGCGGGAGTACGGGCTGCTCGTTACTCGTAAACTGCAGTTTCATATTTATGGGGGCGAAATGAACCCCGCAAACATGGAAACATCAACATCATTTGCACCAGCCCGCCGAATCCTTAGAAGCCGCACTGCCGCCCGGATTACTTTGATAACGCGCAAGTTTAGCGGCGACATCGCACAATTGCATAGATGACGCATCTCCAACAAGCCAACTACCGCCCGCTCCCGCTCACGGACCGCAAAGCGGTGCGGTTTCGATACTTTGAAGGGATTACGTCCTCGGAAAGACGAGGAGCGTCAGAATTATCCTCGAAAGTTGGCCTTACTTTGCGCCAAAAATGTGCGAGCGCATCTTCAACTTGGACTCTTTGATCTAATCGCGTTCGAAGTTGCGTTGGCCCGGTCCGGGCTGCGCCACGGGCTTTATCTCACCCCCCAATCATGTTAAAACCGTCTTAAGGCGGACCAAATGTCAAAAATTTCAATTCCGACTTCGCGGTGTGTTGCAGGGCGCCAGCCGTCGCGCCGCGCCGTAATGTGGCTCTAATGGTTTTCCGATGCAAAGCCCGAAATTCGGAGATAACGCGGCGACAATGCATGGAAAAATCATGAAACAAAGGGCGCGCCTCGCCTTGCGGCTTATCTAATCAGAGACAGAGGATTGGTCAGTTAAAGGGCGGGAAATGAACTCCCGTTCGTCTACGCGCTGAATAAGATCAATTTCTAGCGACGAACGCCATTATCCTCTTCGGAACGGCCAAATGTAAAGTATGTAAAGATCATTTTCTCAAAAAAGTTAGTTCTAAAATGGGGTCTGATTTTTACAGTCTAATAGAGCAAAGTAAACCCAACGACAATTTCATTTATTGCGGTTGATTGACTTTGGATTGAAATGCGCACCCACTGCGCTTGAAAAGCTAAACTCGTGCCCTATGATGCCACTAGAGGGCGTTGCTGATATGCACGAGTTAAACTAGTGAGTCTTGTTCGTGCAGTGCGGCGGATGCAATTGTGGACAATAAAATAGAAGCAGACAATCATGGGCAACGATTGACGGTGCTATTTTTTAGGGGGGGGGGGTACAACAACCAATGGCAGAACTGTGTTTCTGACTATGACGAGAAAGGCAAATCAGCAAGCGACATGTTTAAAGTACCTACGAATTCAACAGATCCATCCTGCAGAACTTGGAATATCGTCACTCATGACGACATGAAGATTACAAAGGTCTGTAAAGGCTATAATCTCCGTATTCTCACCCCTCGGCAGATGCAAAAGAGTATGGAGGTATGCTAATGTAGCTGTTTATCGTGGATCAATAGCATATTGAAGAGTCTCTGATTATAAGCTGATAGCCATCCAATGGTGCAAGGATACATAAACATATACAAAGTAGTAATAATATCTGTCAGCAAGTCAACACTACTTCCTCTCAGAAGCATGAGGGCACCTACAAATTTAGAAGTTCTATTGGACCAAGGACCACGTTTGAACTCCCAGCAATGAGCGTACGGACGAACTGGCCAAAGAAGCAGCGACAAGACCAGGACCAACGACCAAGGACCAAGGACCAGGACCAAAACCACCGACTTACAAAACGGTTCCAATTGGTCTCGTAAAAAACCGAGTACGAGCTAGGACGAGAGCAAAGTGGGAGCAGCAAAGACAGAGCGCAATAGAATGCAAAATACCTTAAGCAACACACCGTCCGTTTTATCACTGAGTATGATAATTTTCCATTCTACCTCGTGAGAATTCTAAAGCTGACGCAGGACCAAAACAGATGCATGTACGGGAAAATAGACGACACCATGCACGACCTAGCAACTTGTAACGCGAAGGAGGAGGCCAAGACCAGAGTAGGTAACCATCACGAGTAAATGGAGACCATAAATGTGGGAGGAAATAGAAGGACTTTTAAGAGTGCACAAGTAGTGGATAACTCTTGCAGTATTCACGGAATGGTGAAAGCTTGGGCCCTCTAAAAAGAACAAAACAGACAGAAACTGCGGTGTAGGTTAAGGTAGATTAGTCAGTTTCTTAGAAAGAGTAAGAGCCCTTAGTTGTTTTTAGTCGTCTGCTCTGATTCGAGTTTTGGTACTTTTCCCGAGTCGTTTACTAAAACAAATGACGGAATACGAAAATTGCGACCACGATAGATGTAAAACAGTGATGAGCATTCTGGAATTCAGGTTTAGAAGGTACTAACGATAATTGTATTTGTGATACTGTTGGTGTAGTGGCGTAAAGCGGAGGATTAGCCAATAGAATTTAAGCATTTTACCTGCAGTGCTTAATGTGTCCTTTAATAAATTGTAAAAATCTCGGGTATACTATGCATTACCGTCCCATCAGCTTCCTGCCGAACCTGGAGACACCGGTGGAGTGCGTTGTTCACCACAGTCTAAGGACAGCAGTCGAAGAACTCCAGCTACTACCGGAGAACCAGTTCGGGTTCCGCCCGAAAACTCCACCATCAATCAACTCTTCCGGGTGGTAAAGTAGATCACAGAAGGCTTTGACAAAAAGCAGTACACCGTTGCGGTCCTTCCTTAACATGGCAAAGGCTCATCTTCAAGATGGCTTCAGACGCCATCCCGCTGCAGACGGTATAGCTGATCCGGTTCTTTCCTCCAAACGATACCCTCCACGACGATGACCAAATTTGCAGACAACACAACGTTTCTGTAAAGCTGCGGCGTGTTCAGGAGAAGCTGACCAACTGAAAGAACAGTGAGATCGGTGGTGAGTCAAAATCAACCCCGATAAGAGCGTGGCAGTCCTGTTCTCCAACAAGAAGAAGAAAAGATGACGTGATATCGAGAATCTTCGACAGAGATATAAACTGCAGCGAAGAGGGACGGTACCTCGGAATAATCCTCAACAAGAAGCTCACCAGGAGAGTTCAAGTGAACGAGGCAGTGAACAAGGCCAATGCAGCCCGAGAAGTTTTGAACAGCTTGCTGTACTCAAACAGCAAGATGTTATTTAAGAACAAATTAACAATTTATAAGACCGTCATCAGGCAGTAAGAACCCACGTGAATTAATTCCACGTGGTCCAGAAGATGGTCCTAAGAGTTGAGCTCTTTGGCGCTCTGTGGTACGTGAGAAATAATGCGCTTCATAACTATGCCAACGTACCGACCATGCAGTAGTTCGCTCTACAACACTATGAGAGCAATCCGTGGCATATACAATCCTGAAGTTGACAGAGATAAGGCAATAGTGGGGAGAACTAAAAAGAAAGAACAATCATTACTCAAGCCAGATTACCGAATTGATGGGGGTTAGGAGTGCCGAAACGAAAACTATTGAAGTGGCAGAAAAAAGCCATACACATTCAGAGAATAACTTTAACAAAACACGCATTTAATGCTCTTTAATAAAATATTAGTGAAAAGACAACAATTATACTGTCAAACAGTTCCTTCATTAAATTTATTATTGAAAATGTACAGAGTGTTGCATGGAATGAAAATATTCCAGTCACTCGAAAAATCATGAAAGCAACATAACCAGACTGCACCCGTTGCACGAACGACATAACTCTTTAACAGAATAATAGATGTATAAATAAGTTCTCAGTTTTTTTTCTGCAAAATTAAAGTTTTATTTAAAAACAAACAAAAAAAGCTTAAGTATCAAAGTATTCTCCGTTGGCATCGATGACTTTTGCCATCTTTCGGGTAGCTTGCGAATTCCCTGGTGATAGAAGCTCACCGGCTTCGAGACGATAAAGTTATTGATGCATTTTCGGGCATGTCTGGGCTATACGCCACATGTGGGAGAAGTTCCCAGCCTAACGCGTCTGCAGCTCATCCGTATCAAATGTTTGAGGGCGTCCAGCGCGTGGTTGATCTTCAAGACTAAACTCTCCTCCGCGAAATCTTTGGTACCACTTTTTGCACGTTGCATGACTTACAGCATTCTCACCATATGCAGCACAAATCATTTCAGTAGCTTCAGCAGCGTTTTTCTTAAGATGAAACGCGAAGTGGATAGAAAATTGAATATGCTTTTTGCGATTGCCATCGTGAACACAGCTGATTATTGAGGTTATGTGCATCAAACGCCAAATCGCATGATGTTTCGAAAGACCAAATGTCATTGCTTTAAAACTACAAGAGGGCGGACTAATACGTTACATGTAAACGGTGATTTGCATCCTGTGAAATGTAAAGCTGAGAACTTATTTATACACCTATTAAATTGTGTCGACTATCGGTTGTTATAGATTACTCTGTTAGTATAAAAATTAATTTCAAATTATCTGCTGTGGAAACAACCAAAATGTCGCAGTCGGTTGTGCACATCTAGAAACTAAATAAAATGGACCTTGTCATCGCTACTCTTACTAGTCCTAATTAGAAACTTATTTTGAAGTAGTCCTTGTACAATGACTGTTCCAGCTTACAGTGGTCACATAAATCGAAGAGTAGCTGCAGTTGTTAATTTTCGTACAGCGGTAAATATTAGCGAATAATGTGAAAGTAATTGTAAGTATGCCACACCATAAGCTAGTGAGGAAAGCGATTTAAGCACGCTCAAATAGCATTTAGAAGCCAATTATCACAGCCTAGTTGGCAAAGTCGTGACTGTTTCATTAAGAGACTAAAATAATTAAAACAATAGCGAGGTATTTTTAAACTGCACTTTGAAATAGTGCATAATCTAAAAGGAGAGAACTGGAAAGCTACGGCCAGTCTCTTTTATCGTAGAGAAACACGGGCAATTCAGCTCTTCGAAAATATATTTTTTTAATTTTCCTTCTGGACAGCCCCCGTAAAAGTACTATACACATGTAAGGTTGTCCTAAAAATTTCTGGAAACCTGAACATAGTTGTTTTAAATAAATTTGTAAATTTACCTCTTGTAGATGAAATGCTTTTCTCTAGTTACCATAGAATACGTTCCGTTCGCATGGAAGAGTTATATATATCTTTAAGATTGGAAAATCAAAGGAAGCATTTGTATGGTTTTAAAAAAGCCAATGTCAACGATACCGCACACTTTCTCAAGATGGTGCTATATGTGTTTGGTTTAGAAGGTGCAATATGAAAGCCATGGAAGACTCTGCGATATACTGTTCCTGACTTACTGGGCACTTTAAACATTCCCTTAATGACTAAACACAATTATCTCATAAAGCTTGGCTACGTCAACTGCTCTGAAGTATGGGTTCCATAGCCTCCTTCACAGTGTTTCCATATTTTTGGTTTTCCTACAAAACGAGGAAGAACTTTTTTGGCCTTAATTCTCCTATATTAAGTCTTTGACCATAGCAAGTCCCGAAGAAACCTTTGATGGTGGAATCGGAAGAGCCTTCACCATAGCTGACCTGCAATTCCTACATCCCTTGTAACAACAATTTGAAGTTCGGTGTTTTTGGATGACCTTAGTAAGCTCGCATAGGTCGCCAAGAAGTTACTTCAAGTTACTAAACAATTACCAAATGACACAAAAATTCACTTAATCATAACAGTTTCGGGGAGATGGCATTATGTAGCATCCTGAGGGACGGAAGAAGGTAATATAAGGTAAAACATAAAATATTGTGCATGTATTACTGATTAACAGAACAAAAGTGCACTTAAATAGCTAGGGTCTGACTTTTCTTACAAAAACATCCTGATAAGAGATCTTACCAAAGTCTCTTTCGAGTGGCATTAATTGCTTTGTGTATTCCCTTTCTTAATAGTGTGCGCCCCAAACTTTAAATACACAACTACGAATATTCTTGGCGAACTCTTAGGCAACGCGAAAAGTCTACCATCGACGCTTCCCTCTCTGTCGCTCTTCCGCTCAAACACATCCAAACGTAGAGACGCGAGCGCAGCAGTCAGGGCTGCGCCGCGATGCCTAAAATCGGATAAGGCAGCAATTATTTCACGCGGTTCTGTTGTTCTTCTGTGTTGTTCGTGTCCGCTCCAGTCGCGCTAATTTCAATGTATAATTTAATTAGCAACTCATTATTTGCTCTGCATGGCGGCTGGCGTTCTGACTCGCTTGCTGCCTAATTGCCGAGCGCGCCGGGAGCGGAGGTGCGTGCGTGCGCGTACGCGCGTGCACCGGCAACCCGATATCCGAGCAAGTTTGCGCCGATCTGCAACTAGTTGGCAGCTTAATCAAAGTTCTACTTTCGCGGCGGTGGGCCGAGGAGTCGCGCACCCCGAGCGTGAGCCACGTTAATAGCAGGCTCCGCCGTAATAAGAAACCTTAATTAAGCCACCATTTTTGAGGGGGAATGTTATCGGTTTCGCGAAGTTGCCTAAACGGATTATTACTTCCTTAAGCGCCGCCGCAGAACTACAACAAAGGGATGTTAAAAATCGGAGCTAATTTTGGGAGTAGAGACTTAAAATGCTCGTAAGAAATCTTGAGCATATTACTCAGTCTCGACTATACAATTAAAAAAAGTAAACTTAAAATGGTAGCACGTAGGACCAGTCGGGACTAGGTTGCAAACATCAGCAATGCTCCGGAGAATGGTGGGATTCGCCAGAATTTCCTATTATGTTCTTAAATAGGACATCTTTGAGGATTCAGTACTCAACAAACTGTCAAAACAATAGACAGTTCTAATGTGCATGTATGCCATCATTGTAGACACTGTCAACAGAATTTTTTGGGAATAAAGTAAAAATTAAGATGTCAGAAACCTTATGGAGAAATGAAAGGTAATGAATAAGGACGTTGATTATACGATGGGATTCCGCCCATAGAATACCTTACACTACCGTTTCTTTAGGAGTTGCATAGCGTATTACTACCAAGTTTATTACGACACAGGGCATAAAGCGGTCCGAAATCTTGAAAAGGCCTAAAACACTTTTTGGAATCCAAGTTTAAGGGTGACATGAACAAAACACAGTTGAACATAAAGGTCAACCATTATCGTTCAAGAACTAGCGTGACCGAAAAGAATGGCTGGCTTCTCGAGCACTAAATAAAACCTGTCTAGGCCATAGACCATAACGAGTCGATTCTGTTTCGATTGGATTCAGTTTCAAACAAAATAGAGCAGAGATAAATAGATGGACAAATTGGATTTTCAAAAATTTTTATCGTCTAAGCTTGCTTCAGTCAATAAAGAAATAATTAAATATCTTATAAAGAAAAATCTTCAAAAGAGAAAAAATTCTCATTATTTTAAAAACTACTGTTACCGAAAGAACGTTTTCAGGCGCCATTAGCAGGTGCTTTCCACCTGCGGATGCAACCAACCTTCAAATGGTAAAAGAGTTATTTTCTTTGCTTGCGTAGGATGGATCCGCCTTTGCAGGTATCTTAGAGTCAACGAAAGCGCCCCTCCGAAGAGCTACTTTGGACTGAAGACCGATTCTAGAAAGTAAGTAAGGCATTTGCATTCATTTTTCCTTTCTTATTCAGTGCATTTGATCTAATATACAGAGCGCGGTATATTAATTTCAATTTCCCCCCATGTAAATTAGCAAAAAATGCGTGTTATGGCAGGCGTTGGATTTATTTTACACCACCTCATCCGCAAAGTGTAAATTCAAAATTTAATCAGTGAAATAAAAAAAATTGAATTTTTGCTAAGCTGCAGCAAATATCTATAAATCTTTTTTACTTTAATTTCATGTGCTGAGCACTCATCCAAGGTTTCCTTTTATGTTTATATTGATAGTAGAGCTTTAGCGTGCGCTACTTCAAGGTACGACCTAAGCGTGAACCAAATAGGCAAGCACAAACTAACAAGGTAAATTGACTAGCGTTAGCTAGGAAGACTAACTAGCTTAAAATCAAAAATTTATAATTGCATATATAGCTTATGATTATCTAATGATTATAGGTACGCAGAAAGTCACACATGCAAGTTACGTTTGCGACGATTGCAGCAAAAATTGTGGTCATCATTGTATGCCAAAAATAGAAAACTTTCCATGCTATAAATTTGTTTAATAAAAACAGACCGTCCTGTACACACAATTTTCCTGTTCAGCCAACAAAAAATAATTAGGTTTGGTTAAGGGCTCTAGATTATCCCCTATAATTCATGTTGCACCATTTGTAAACGGCTCGTGTTTATTGCTTCTATAATTTTTAATAGAAATAAAATAATTTAGAATTTCGAAATGATGGGCATTAATAAGCTGTGTGCTCACTTAACTAGAACAAACAGTCCGAATGAAAGCTGCACACCCGATTTAATATCAGGAGCGGCAAATATCTATAAATTGTTCAAACTCGAATTGCATATTTTCTAAACTTAAAATAAGCGCTTATAAAAGTTACACAATTGGCTTCTATTTTTTATTTATTAGGTACAATTGATAGTAGAGCTTTACTGTGAGCTACTTTAAGCTACGACCTAAGCGCGAACCCTATAGGCAAACACAAAGTAGCGAAGCAAATCCCTTTCAACTAAAAAAATACAGATAAATTTTTTTGCCTAAAATTATATTTAGCAATGTGCTCGTGTCGTTTGTTAGGTTCATTTGGAGCATCATGTTCAAATAAACACGTCCCTTTATAAAAAGTTGGAAGAGGGACAATTTCTTTTTATTTGCTGACTGCCAATCAGTGCTTGTAGAGCAATGCATAATGATCAAAGGTCTACCGTCTTATTATTTTAAAAAATTCATTTTATGTCGTCTTAAGATGACTAAAGATCAATAGAAGCTCAAAGTGTGAAAACCATTCTTCAATATAAGTAATCAAAATTTAAGTGTCGCCCCTATTGTATTCTGGACCAACACAGAAGCGGCAGTGAGGCAACAATCTGTAACTCCAACCCTCTGCTTTCGCCCCTATCTATAATTAACCTGACAGGCAATATTGCCTGATGTGCGGTTAACCATATCTTGCAAGTGACAGATCGCCAGGTATGCGTGGAACAGTCGCACACTGGCCCCTAAGTGATGGATCGCCCTCTAGGGTGCGCACTCGAAGCCGAAGTCTCCGCAACCAGCGGTTCGCAGCGTCTCACCGCCAGTGCACGTCTGGTTGCGCGTTTTTGATCGGATCGAACGCTCTCCTCTTCGCTCCAAGCTCACTGAAGGAGCGCGCTAACGAGGCGCCCCGTTCGCGTGTCCGGCCCCGCATAAATCAAAGCTCGCCGCGTTCATCCAGCACCCAGCCGGTCCGGCCGCGGCTGGAAGTGTTCTTAAGCGGTCCTGAAGGGCCGCCATAAGCGCTGAGCTATCGGTCTCGCAGGGGCCCAAGGCGATGTGCACTAAATTGTCTGTAATTTGAAATCCCCGACGACTTCCACCAACCCAAGTCGAATTCTTTATTAGGGGGAAATTCCGTAAATTTTATTTTTTTTATCACTCCACCAGTGCAGGAGTATCTACAAATTGTGGTTAATTTTAAATGCAAAATCAATTTTTTCTATTGACGAAAGTTCTGAAACAAAGGAAAGATGGAGCTAATCATGCGCATTAGATGAAACTTGGTAAAGCTCCTCCCCTTTTATGATTAGTGGGCTCGCTCAAGTGGACACGCACCCTTGTACACCAGATAAAAGAATTTCTCCCTTCTCTATATTCAGCTTCTAATGGGCGAGGAAATAGCCGAGGAAAACATCGTAAAAGCAATCGAGTAAAATTTACAAGACGAGCTAGTGTCATAAATTGGATTATCAACATCACTGCAAGGCTTACGCAATTATCTTTTCGCCAAAAAAATTCGTCTGGATACGTGGGATAAAGACATCTTAGTTATCAGCGCAGATCTCTTTTATGAAAACCAAAGGACTCCGCGCTTTGAATGTGGACACATTAAAACCATTGTTTTGAAGGTCACGGATTTATAAAAAGTGCTTTTTATCAAGAACAAATTTCTGTCCTTTATAAGCAGAACCGACTCTGGAGATTTTCTTTAATTATGAAAATGTTGATTTTTTCGCCCACTTAGTCTATGGTTACCATTCTCCATAAACTGTACCTTAAGGTTAAGGTGACTGCTCAGACCTAGACACTAGCGCCGGTTTTGCTCAACGAAAGCCGCATTTTTATTCATGGTAGTATGGACGATACCGTGGACGAGTGGGATCGGGAACGGTTTAGCTATTAAAATCTGAACTGGAGATGAAATTGATGACCATATTAAGTTTTCAACGATCTTCTTGGTGGTTAGTTCTATTGGATTCTCCCCTTTAAACTTCGGAGTTTGAAGATCTCTTCCTTTTCCAGTGCGGACGGAGTTAGTTATAAAGCAGCTCGTGTCTCTGCTTAGTCTTAGTCAAAATGAGAATACATTTTTTACAGTAGATTACTTACTGCATGGTTTTTAGCGGTCCGTTAAGAACCATATTCTCCCTTCTGATCATCCCAACTTTTGATCTGTGCCTATTCCTATACTAACTTTACTTTTTCTCCACTCTTTTTGGTTTACTGCTGACGTCCTCCAGTTGTGGATGCTTATCCCTTTCAAGTCATTTTTGGTCAAGTCCAATCAGTGTGTCTTAGACCTTCCTTTTGGTTTCCCTTCTTTTAAGTTTCCTCGTACGATTATTTTCTTTTCATTTTTCTCCCAATCTACTCTGTTACTCTTGATTTCACCTACTACACTTGATGCACTATACCTCACCCTTAGCTCATTTTTCACTCACCCTTTTCATGTATCGAACCAATCTTAAAGGAGATGGACAAGGTTAACACAGTTTTTTGAGTATATATTACCTATACACTCAACGTAGCAAGGCTACTACCCAAAGCTTTGACAATAGTGACATAAGGTTGTTGAACAGTGATCAGACCTTCCAAAATCTGTAGTAAACGAAATACTTTATTACCATATCAGCCAATCTAAGGTCATATTGCACATTTTAGGTTACCAAGAGTTTATTTATTAACCAGGTTATCATTCTAAGACACCAGTGGTTTTGGATATATATGGGAGAAGACAATCCATCACGTAATTCCTCGGAAATTAACAACCGTATAGAGAGAAATTCTCATAAAAGCTATGGGATTGTCTAGTAAAATTTAAAAGCCTCATTTTAACCTTTCACCAAACAGTCTGGTCAATACCGGATGTCCAAAATAACAAAAAGTGGCTGGTGGGCTCTCTGCCTAGTGCGGTCTTGGCTGTGCAAAAAGATACTGAGAGGAGGAAATACCCTAGGTTTCGCTAATCCGTGGCAGTTAAGTTTAAGATTTTATTCTTCGTTTGAGAATCCGAAGGTTTCAAAGAAAAAAAAAACCTTAATAGTTGTGGCACTTTTGCTTTAAATACTAGAAGTGTTTAAGCGTTGTTTGGACGCTATGACATCGAATACAGGATGGGACCAAAGGTCTTGGTGTAAACTGTTTTCCTTTATTCTCCCTTTTGGTGATTGTTCTTTCTCTTTGAATGGGTGATCGCTTCGTCTTGACGCCTTCCAATCATTGCTATTACATGTTTTTTTCAAATCACCCGATATTTTAATCTTGTCATCATTCTGTTTCAAATAAGGGCGGAGTCTTTTCTAGTTTATTAAGGACATCACATGTTCGCTGTAAAATTTGAAGAAAACCACTGTTACACATAGGGAAAGAACAATCATCAAACGGGACAGTATTGTATTAAGGCTTTTGATGACCAGTTCTTTTTATTAAATTCTTAAAATAGTAAAATCTAGCCTGCTAAGGCCAATACTGTAAAAACCAACATATTCGCACTCGCATGATCTCTCCGCCTTATAAGAGATTCGCCCAATTACCTGCTTCTAAGGAAAATAAAAAAAAAAAAAGTATTGTGCTTTTCCATTGCGCACGTCGATCATAACTAAAACGTAAGGATATCGGAAGGTTCAGATGTTCTTGACTTTAAAAAGAAGGTCATGGCCAAAATGTTGGCCGCTTGTATCCACCTTGGGAACAGTAACTTTAATTTACAGATAGAGCAACACATCTACAAGCTGCTGACAACTGGTTGTCAGGATAAGTGTAGCCATGGCGCAATGCAGTGAAGCGTTTACAATATCGTGCAGATCATCTTGGTGAGACACCCAGCGCTAGATAATTCACTCTTGATGTCTTCACCAATCAAATCCAGCCTGCTTACCGCGAGCCACGTCTGTGTAGGTTGTAAAAGATCTAACACTTGAACACCAACCTGTCATTGAGACATTTTAAGTAAAAATTTCAGAATTTGTGATGAGGTTTGCAGATATTATCATCCCTTGGAACAAGAAAGCTTCACACAGCAGTTGCTCTGAAGTGGTGGCTGCTTACCGCGAGGTATTGTACCTAGTGGCCAAATTCCCTAACAGGCCAAATGGGATGTCGCTACTAATTTGTGCTTTCACAAAGAGTCTAGAGAAGTTGAAAATGAGGAGCTGATTGTTAAAGTATTGGTGCTAGCTATTGTAGGCAAAAGTAGTATCACTCGAGCAACCTCAGCAGTATTCCCCTTGCACTGGAAAAAAACTTTTACGTGGGGGCAGAGTTAAATCAGAAGGAATTCAATACCTTCACGAGCAATTTTTCCAGATGACAATTAAGGACACAAAAATGACGTCACATGTATACCAAGAACCCCGCCAATCAAAAAGTTGAATTTACCTAAGGATTAGACATCTATCTATTATTATTCTTTGTTTGATTCTTTTTTTTTAATTTAATAATCTATTTAACAAACTGAATTTTAAAATAGCAAAACTAGTAATAGACCACTTTTATCTATTTGTTAAAAAATCACATAAAAACTAGGAAAATCATTGTGGAATAATAATCAAAAGTCAGGTTGAAATCTACAAAAACAAATGAACATCGCTAGAATTACAGTACGGGATAGGCAACACAAAGCACACAGTAGAATTTTATGTAAATATTAAGGTATAAATAAAAGTAAAGAGTGTAATCACGAAGAAATTGCTAATCTTAACGGCGGGATTTTAACAAAATATTAATAAAAGCACATAAACATGCCAAAAATACAAAAACTGATAAACAAAAAGGCACTTAGGGTGCAGGAAATGGAATTAAATTAAAGATAAATGGAATTGGGGATAAAAAGGAATTAAAAAAACTGCAAACCAAAATTTATTGCACGAAAAAAGGAGAATTAAAAAAGACAAACATTTAGCCTTCTTTATGGTCTTTACTTTTGTACTGGTTATCTTCTTTGGTACTTCTCCACATAAAAAATCTGATAAGCATGATGAAAATTAAAAGCAACGCAATCGCAGAACATTTTGTGCATCTTGAATTGTTTTGATGCTTACAAGGGTCAATTAAATATAAATGGTAATTCCTTTTTACGCGCCCTGAGATGTACAGAGAGAGCTGCGGCTTCTGAGCGTTGTAGGTGGGGATGACTAAAGAGAACTCGCCCCATAGGGGAGGCTACTCGTTCTTTTAGTTACTAGCACGATTTCAGAGCAATAAAAATCGAAGATAGACATAAACAAAACGGTCTCTGACACACAAAAGAACATAAGTTGTCTGTCCGATGTTCGCTCTCAAGGACGTGTGCATTTCTACCTTTTGCAAGATCGATTAACATTGTTTACATTATTCGAAACTCTAGGAAACTCATGCCGCAATACAAGCTAACTATGAAATTTTGGGGGAAAGCTGATAGTCTTACGGCTTCTTTTTTGGTTTGGAATTGGTCCACTATAGTGAAATGCTAGCTATCAACCAGTATAAATGCAGGAACATCAACGATGATTTGGCAATAAAGAGTCACACGTGTAGTCATCCAACCTGAGCGGCCAAGTTTGGTAAGTTGTCTGAAGCATTGGAGGCGATGTGGTACTAGACGCCGAAAGAGTACCCAACGAATTTAGTCGCATCGATACTTCCTGGTTCACATGTAGTTACTCCAATTCAAGGTCAAAAAGGTCTTTGACTGCCAAATATTCCCTGCCAAATCGATTTTGAGCTGCCAAAAATTTAACGCTTGGGTTTCATCGGTTAAATGCAGTATTATTTAAGAGCTAGCTACACACTCTATAAATACATTAATCCTAAAATCCGCAAAAATAAGAAAAATGACAAAAAAAGGAGTCTCTATTGTCATCCGTAATTGTAGTTACAGATCTTTGAAAAATATGACGAACAAGAAGAACCGTAAGAAGTTATAAGTGACTATCATTTACACGATAGATACAGATATGTGTAATGCTTGCACTATACAATAAAGTATAAACAGTTAGCAACTGCGCTTCTCTGACCAACATTGGAGAGAAGCCGACTGACCAATGTATAATGCATATGGTCTTCTTTCTTCCATCCCTTCATATCAGGCCATCAGGTATACATACTATGTTCACTTAAAAAAATAATTTTATTTACCACATGTTGGTTTTCCCCTTGATCTTGATGAGAATTTTCTTTTAGTGACTATTATACATTAAAGATTTTCCGTTATTCTTCACCGTTAAAAGGGTTTTGATAGAGAAAAATATATAGCACATTCCTCTTGTTATATCTTCAGCAGTAGCAAAAAATAGAAAAGGGTGCTTGCATCCTATGCAGCAACATCAAAAAATTTTTACTATACACTCAATAATTTGGCCATTATGTAATCCACAACAACATTGTAGCAATGATTCTTGTACATATATGGAATGTTCAACTGCTATTCTTCAATTGCAAACAGTCAAATCATCATCTTACCAAGCACAACCACCACGTTAAGTTTTGGAGAAGAAGAGTCAAAACGTACTTTGCTTTCAAGAAAAGATAACCGACAGAATATTTAGTTACTCAAAATTACATACACTCCACGCTCCAGAAAGATGCTTCCGCACATTTTGAGCGGCCACTACACCAATTTCAAAAGTTTACCAATACTTCACCCCCTCTCCGACGCACCGAAATACACGCAGATTATCTATAATAATTTATTATTTAAAATAATTATTCAGAAAAATCAAAATCTTGCATCCCCATCTCCCATTTGTAAGTTCGTCTTTTTGGAAACCCTCATTTTTGTTCTTAGTTCCATTTTTTTTTGAATAATTTGAAAAAAAAGAGAGTATTGAAAACATTGAAATGTTAGGCTTCCTATTCGCTTGTTAGTCTCAAAAAGAGTAGTAACTTCTTTTTGAACAAATGACAACATACTGACGTTTGCTCTATCAAATTGACGTCATATTATCGCACCTCTTGACATGTACAAGTACAGCTTCTATTCACAAGAATGTAAAGTTCTTCTTTTTTGACTATCTATTTTTATTACCTTTATAATCTCAGATTCATATTTATCTTGGTTTAAGAGATATGGATAATTTATAAGTGAATACACAAAAAGCACTTCCTATCACTCAATTGATCACTTCTAGGGTTCACCATACTATTACCGAACACCATGTAGCATTTAAAACTAATCAATCTACAAATACTAAGAATTAAATGCGTTGAGTTGCCATAACAATAATCAAATACGACTTGTTTCGTATGCCCAATTACTTATCGAACAACGTTATATTCTTATTTTCTTTTTTTACAAAACACTCAAAGTTGAGACAAATTGCGATTCATAATTTAGCAAAAGAATACTCTCATTTTCTCTTTCTATTCTCCTTTCCCTTTTCTCACTCACGCTCTCTGTACTTCTCTCTCTCTCTCTACCCCCTCTCTCCCTCTCATTCTCTTTCCATTTCTCATTTTATCTGTCTCTCTACCCCCTCTCCCCCTCTCATTCTCTTTCCATTTCTCATTTTATCTGTCTCTCTACCCCTCTTTCATTATCCGTTTCTCTTTATCTCTCATCAACTGTGTCGCTCTCATTCTCTTACTCTCCGTATCTTAATCTCTCTCCCATCCTCTCTGTGTCACAATCTCTTTCTCCCTCTCTATGCACATACCTTTTGTCTCACTGTCTCTCTCCCTTATCTCAACTGTTTCCATTTCTCCCCCGAAGAAGAACCACATCTTTGTGGAGACGTAAAGTTCGAAGTTCACCACGCCTCTATTTATATTTTGTCTCACATTCTCTTCCCTTCGCTCCAATCCAAATCTTCCGTCTTCTCTCTGACTGGTCAACACGCTTCTTCTTGTTAATTATGTTATTTGAATCTCACAGCGACTTTTACTAATGTGGCGGCCTTTTCGCCCTTGAACCGCCTGTGTATCGTGGCGGCATGCTGGTGGCTTTGATATCTGCCGCCACGTTTTGCTATCGCACACAAAACGGCATATGGGCTTTTGCTCAGTCTGCATACGCCGTCGGCGGCACCCTTTGAGACGAAAAGTGTTGTCCAATTTAGACTTCCCGCAAATGATCTACCGCTAAGCCAGGCGCGAAGCCCGGCGACACATTCGATCCGCAACGCGGCCAGTTCGGTCGTGTTTAACCAACCCGCAAAAAATACTCGATCCGCAACGCGGCCAATTCGGTCGTGTTTATTTTGCCCACATTTAACCACCCCGCAAGACTTTCGCATCGCATCCCGGCCAGTGCGGTCGTGTTCCAGGCACGAAGACATCGCAACAAGGTGGCCACCGTGAAACCAACGCTGCCGAAGCCGAAGCCGATTACAGGTGAGCGATTTGGCAATACTCGTTGGTTGATATCGGTAGCCGCCCCTATCCGCTTTCGCGCCGGCCGTTTAAGGGACGATTTGGGCCTCAATGTTTTACTTTTCGAAACGGGCCGTACTTAGTTCCCCACACTGCACCACGAGGGCACGGCTATTTACACGCCTACCTCTCCATTTACATTTTTTCGCGTATAGTTCGCTCATCAAACGATCAAAAAAGTTTTTATTTGTTGCCAAACTGATAGCTTTTTTTTAAAACTTCTATACGTTACTCTGCTATTGGAGATTCTGAGAAAATTTTGGCCTCACTATCGAAAATAAACCAACCATGATGACTTTTTGTTTTCTTGCGTCTTGTGGACCAGTATAGGTAAATATTTTTTATGTTTGAAGCTACAATTCTGATTACACCACACCAAATCAATCGTTAGCCACGGTTGCAGAAACCTCCCTGAATACATCAAACAGTCAAGAGTCTTCACATGAATAATTTTCACATTTTTGAAAAATAAAGAAGTATTGGTGAAGATTATTTAGGAAGTGGATAATAAATAAGGACACAAAGAGGGGCCCTTAAGATGAAAAAGCTTCTATTTTTTGGTTTTATTGTTAGTTTTCATCGACAATGGATAGGTTTGTCGGAAAATATAATTTTTAAACTGAAATTAATGGTAGGATCAAACAACAATCCGCTTTTTGGAAAATATGTAACCTGTTTGTTTCTTGTGTTGTTCTTCCATCGTGAAAGCAGCTCTGTTTTGGGTGTAACCATGACCAATTTCACTACTTCATCTAAACGAAAACCTTGTCTGAATAGCAATTTTTTTCGGTCTAATTAAATAGAAGTCAGAAAGAGCGAGATCTGGACTGGAGTATTTTTTAACTAAGTCAAATTTGTTAAAGAATGGAAGCCATAATACAAAGAGGCTGGGTATGAGCATTGTCATGAAGCAGTCAGACATATGCGGCCTCTTTGTTAGAGTATTGCAAAGGGAGACTTTACCAATCTAGACTTTCGTTACAGCAAAGTGGCGGTTACTTCACTATATATGTCCCACAACACCGCCACTAAGACTATTTTCCTAGATTCTGAAGTTATATTATTTTGAAGACTATACTGGTCTGCTCTGTTTCGCCTACGTAATAATGGACCTAGGACTTACCGGCAATTGCTGCACCTTTTAAAAAGTTACGCTATTTTTCGCCATTTTCTAGCTTTTCGGCCTTCCCAACGCGTACGGATTTTAAAAATGTTGAATTTTTATTACAGTTTGCACATAGATCTGCTAGATGCCTATTCAGTGCCTCTGGTTAAAGGATTATTAGTAGATAAGAACCAAGCCCATCTGAAAAGTTTATTCCGCACCATCTCAGGGTTGTTTTATGGTCTAGGTAGTTATCACTGTTTCTTGTAAAACTTACTCAGACCTCTCCATGTTGTCCTCAGAAGCAAACCCCACAACATTGCTTTTCACATGTGAATGAAACCAATATCTTTGATCAATGGTTAAAGATTCTTCCGCCAGGATGACATTTGATTAAAGTCTATAGGCCAATATTTTAATTAATGGTTTTCCAACTTCCTTTTTTTGGTTTATTTGAATGTTACTAGCAATCAGAATATATTACATTCTATGGGCTAATACTTGGTAAGAATACTAATCGAACTTTGGACTTCATTGGAAGGGTTCTCATCAGTGTCCTAGTTAGTCAGATCCTTTAGCCATTTCTTCTGAGGTCGCCTGGTTTGTGGATCTACTGTCAGTGGTTCCGTTATTTCATTAGAACAAGTTTCCAGAGTGTTATGGTGTTTAACAGCGCACTGCTTGATGACATCTTTCATGTATGGAATGTTAATTTCTCATGTAGTGTGCGGTTCGAAACATACCGTAGCGCATTTGACATATTTCGATAGGGGTTCCGATTGAAAGCGTTGTGTAATTACGAGATCAGAATTACTGGCTCATCCCCATAGTTGGCATCCGTATGTCTTTTTCTCTAGCAGTAAGGGAGATTTCCTTCCGATGAGCCAGGACGGCTCCTTTAGCTTGATGTCCATTTGTTTGTGCTTTTTGGTGTTATGAGCTTTGCAAGTTAGACGTCCGTCGTTGTTTGATTGTAGAATGGGAGTATTGTTAGGGGTGACTGGTGGATACGTTAAACGTTTTGTGATATCTACGGATTTGTCTTCATTGACCTTAATTCTCCACTTGCGTAACCAAATGCCCAATTTGGTTTAGGTAAAGATGAAGCATTACCGATGCTGTATTCAGATCGTCGTTTGCAACCATGGTATGGTTGAATATTGATAGGCCAGAAGTGTAGAGTAAGTACCTTAGGGCACTCTTAGTTTAAACGCTTCTATAATTGAGATACGAATTCGTGGGTCAGCGCTTTCTTTATTTTTTATAGCAGCCGTCTACACCAAACACTGTCAAATCTAACATAACAGCAAAGCAGAAATGTTTGTTTTGACGTGCAGTTTGTATGGTATTTCTTATTCGACGGCATGCTGGATTGTGAAATGGTGATATCGGAAACCATTCACCTTGCATCGAATTATTATTTATTCGTCTTAGAAGTATTTTTTCGAGCAGCTTTGATATGACTGAGAGAAGACTGATAGGTCTGAGTGATTGGATGCCATTAGGGGATTTTACGGGCTTGGGTGTGATATTTGAACGAACTTGAGTTGTAGTGGCCAGTGTGTTAATCTTAAAATCCCATTAAACAAGATTCTTAAGAATTTAATTCCTTGTTCATATACTTGCTTCAGTATGACTGGTCCAACTTCCTGTGAGCAATAAAATCTAATTGAAGTGTATTCCATTTCAAAAATCTAAACCCCAGAACTTTAACAATTTTAATCTCACTATGGCAACGAAGACATGCTTTCTACCGTCGAAACCCGGAAGTCGAATGACGCAGATGTTTCAAAAAACTCCTAAATTTAATGGCAACGAGAACATATTAGTCCCAATTAACATTTTTCCTCTACTTTTTTTATGTTATTCGATGGCAAGTGAGCATTTCTAACGATCCGCATCAATATACATCTCCCGGAAAATTCCGACGCGCCGAATAATATATCCCTGTTTAATAGACCCGTAATTGCATCTTCTTTACAGCTTTCGTAATTGGGCCGGCATCTGTGCCAAGAACAATTATTCATGGCGCGGTTAGAGCAATAATAAATCTGCCCCGAGGTGCTAATGCAGCCGAGAGGCTCTTTGATGTTGACGACGCGCGTTTTTCATAATCGCGAATTGCACACCTGAGCGGCCGAAATTAAGGCCGAGTGCAGCCCGTGCAGGCGCCTGCGTTTCTTCGGCGGAGCGTTATTAAGGCCGGAATATTTGCGGGGCATAAATCCCAGCCGGGGTCGTTTTTTATACATTATATAAATTGATACTTTATGGTCTCGGGGGCTAAAGATCTCGCTACTCGGATTCGCGCTGTTGCCACTGATATACGCTGGGTCCGGCGGTGCGATGAATGTCCACACACAAATTGATTTTACCTCGTTTAGATTTATAGCCCTTATTGAGATAAATTCCCTTCCTAAGCTTAAAGGTGTGTTCCAGGCTCTGGAGCCCCCGGGACTTTCGCGCTGGGACTTCCCGGCGCGGTCGTTCTTTTCCATAATTAAGCGCGAAGTTCCGCGTTAACTTTATCGACGTCTGTGTTCAGATTCGCAATGGAACTGGCAAATTATGCCGCAACATTTCGGATAAACAATTATTTGGAAACCAAAGCCCCATTCTTGGAGAGAACATTAAAAGTACTATGATCAACGATGATGATAGCTTCAGAGAACGTCTGTAAGATGGGTTGCCTAAATCCTAATGCTCAACATAGGAATATCTAGTAAATGTTGCCACGCCATTTAAGGGAAGCGTCGCCATTTTTACATCATAAAACCCGAGTTTAGTATTTCACATATACATATACAAATACTAAGAATGAGCATGGAAGAAAGTCACTTTAGTTTGCCTTATTCAATGGGAAAAAAATTGCGAGCTTTTTTAGAACGGGAAGGATGTTATCTTCGTCGGACTCTTGCTTATAGTGTCAATATTATAATTTTATGCTAAAAAAATTGCATGCTCATATTCGTGAAAGACCAGGAAAAATTGCTATAGGCATCCAACTGTGACAGAATTACAATTTGATGTGGCAACCACCTAGCCTTAGATAACTCCATCATTGCCACTTGTTTGAAGTGAACGTATGTATTCACTTATTTCTAGTGATTGAGTAGGCCACCCACCAGGCATCGAAGACCAAGCGCCTCAACTCCCCCGCTATCACTTGTTTACTCCTTCAAAGAAGTCAAATGAGATTATAATCGGAGAAAAGCCTCAACAGCCCAATCCAAACTGGTCCAGAACATAAAACGATTTTTTATAGTACCCACATAAAAGAGAGAAACAAAAATAAAACAATTTTTTTATGTACCATCCTTAAAGAACAAAATATCCTAAATTATTCTTACACGTACTATACAAGATCATTTGCGTTTTCGTCCACATGTGACTTTGCAGGTAAAATCCTTAAAAATGGCTGACGTTTTGTAAAGTTAAGACAAATGATGATTTGGCAAAAACACCCTATTATTCAGGCAGTACCACACAAATGGCTGAAAATGTAAAGCGTCTGAACAATTGCGACAGATTGACTAACGCATGACTGGTGCAATTGGTGTAGTAAGTGTCAAGTAGAATATAACAAAATTGTTTCATAAAGAAGCTGACAACACGATTGTGAGAAAACTCATCCAAGAATTACAACAGGATAAGCTATTCAACGGATGGATGTTATACTGAAAAGCGTCATCTTGTTACCAAAATACGCATGAACACACTACAGAAATAGCAAATATTAAAAAATAATAATTTTGAAGTCACCCTTGTAGTTTCCTCTATAACATTATATTACAATCATAACTATAGTGTTTTGGAGGCCACACATACATACATAAATAATAATTGCAATGGAGCTCTCCCATGTTTCTACTTTTTACTCTGTAGGTCATTGTCTTGGTACCATATTTATTTTCCTTCGTTTTTCCTATCCTACATTTCTTTCCATTCCATCATTCGTAGTTTTATACCCTCAGCTTATTTTTGATCGTCTTCTTCCTTTCCTCTCCATTTAGAAACGTTAATGTCTTCTCTTGTAATTACGCCGTGTTCATATTTGTTCTACATTCTTCCCTTTTAATATTTTCACTATTTCATCATCAACAGAACTTCGATTCTCAGTTTTTATTTGGTATTTTCCTTATTTAAGGCACTTGGTTACTAGTCTTGGGCTTCTAAGGCTTAGAAGGTGGCCTAATAATTGAGCACCTGAGTTCATTCATTTCAAACAAGGGGTGGCAACAATGCGGTCATCTGAAGCGCAGTATAAGAGATGATCTGTATCAACTCAGCAATGAGAGGGGGCAAGTATATGAAAGCCTTGATCTTCCAGTTGGCACGCCTTTCAAACTCTTTGGATACACTTCTTGATGAAAACAGAATTTTTCAATTACCCGAAATTAATTTTATTCTCCAACGGAAAAATCCTTTAACTTAACAAAAATTCAAAATTCAGTTGTCAAGGAAACGTGTGGTCATTGCAGTGAAGAAAAGTAGAATGCGTCGTGCGTAGTTCGCTGATCCAGCATTATACCAGAATTAAACGATTAAGTCGCTCGCGAACAATTGTTAGTGCGTAAAGTGGAGCTAAATAATGAGCTGTGCCGGGATCATTGCAGCGTTGAGTGACGGCAGCGGCTGCAGCAGCGATTTAAACTCTGCCTGCCGTAATTTGGAACAAATGGACTATTACTTGTCCTCGTTTTAACTGAATTTTATATAAACGTCGACAACGCTGCTGCGACGATTTCATGCCAACAAAGTCGTGTTTTTAGGTTCCAACAGGTTTTAAACATCCCACCTTTTCCTATAGCAAGCCTTCAAATAATTAAATAGGCAAAAGTTAATCCGACTTTACTTCTAGATGGGTAGTCGAACTAGAAAACGAACTAATCGATCCGAGTTTATTAAGTGTCGCCAAGAAGTAATATACAGGGAGGGCGTTAGGCAACCGAAGTTGCTCTCATCGAATTTTGGTTCATCTAGGATGACACCCTAATCATAATTTTGCTGTACATATAAATCTATAGAATTCCTTTTTCTAGAAAAGTGAAATTCGACAAACCAGTTTTAATTACATGGTCGTGTAAGAGATAATCAATAAAAAACACCCCATAGATTATTAGAAGCACTAAGGAGGGTTTCTACGACAGACAACTTAGAATTGTATGTATCTCAGGAAAGACAGTTACTTCAACCATGGTATTGATTTTGACACGATTTTCAATGTGTGCGACTAACCATCTATAATATACTCTAAAACTATTCAGTGGCATTGCCACTTTGCCCATGATGCAGCTAAAAACGCATTTTTGAAGCTTTTGCCTAACAAAATCACTTTAATATATTATCTCATAAATGTAAGAGAATACATATAATCCCCATAGTGACTAAAAATCATAAAAGAAACTTAAAACTTCCGAATATATTCACTAACCTCATTGTAATCGGAAGTTACAATGATAATTGCTGGATGAAAAATGGGGGTACAGGAAAAATTATTGGACACCATCATGTTGTATGTTTATTGGATCACCATTGTAGACAGAGAAGGAATACATAATATAAGGGAACTAGCTGATCACAAAACTATATCTACATCCTTTTTGGTAAAGAGGGAACTGGACATCAGTTGAAATTATCTCTAGAGAAGAGCGTGCAGTCACAACTCACTAAAAGTCTTGGTCACATCAAAAAATATTTTGGTCATCATTTTGATTTATCAGAATGAGTGATAATGTGATTCCCAAAAGACAAATCTAGATTTTTGTCATAAGAGTAATAAGAGTAATAAGAGTAACAAGTCGAGACCTAGCTATCAAAAGCCTGCCACGTGAACTTTAAAATTTGCGACCGGTGTCTTTATCTTATTAGAAACTATTTAATATTTCTCTCCAGAAATAGGCAATGCAAGCAACACTTTTTTATCAGTTTCCATAAGGTAGTCTTGGCAAGGATTTCATTTTGCTCTCTAGGCGATGGTACAATGATCTGTGACAGCGTGCTTGGTCCCCAAAGATTGTCATTTCAACACTATTTTGTTTGGATTCCTGTTGCTTCATGAAGTCTAAAGATGAATTTCTATATTCTAAATAGTGGCAGTATAAGGCAATACAATTTTTCCAAACGTAAACGAATCATTTTCTCTTTTCAGATTTCTGATAAGGGCGATGAAAAGCAGCACTGACAACTTCCAGCGATTAAGGAAGAAACGCTTTTGTTTCGATTAAAGATCTTGCCGTACTACCCCAACTTCTCTGTCAGAATTTTTTGTCCCCAATAACAATTCCTTCAAAGTTAATCGTATGAGTTCACTTTCACTGGTGGTATTGCCTTATATATTTTCTCTACGAATAATAGAAGAGCCTATGAAGATCTACTAGCTTAGAACAGAGAAGACACGTCAGCCAATTTCAAATCACATCAAGATTGTAATGTCTTGCAACAGCGGTCTTTAGCTTTTTCTCCTTTATGGTGGAGTCTATTTTGAAAAACTTTTGAGCTGCGCCTAAGACTTTCAGTTTGCAATGCATCTGTTCATTTTTATTTCAGTAGTAGGAGGAGGGACTTTACCATATGTTTAGATCCAAGGATAGATTTTTAAGCGGTGATGATATAACTCGCAAGGAAGACATTTTCTCAAGACTCTACGTTACGCACTTCCAGTTTATCCTTCTAGGTGGTGTTGTAATGGTTAGCGACAGCAGTCTTTAGCGGTAGTAATCTTCATAAAAAAAAGTTCCGTTGAATACCTTCAACTTACTTTAGATGCTGTGATCCTCCGGGTCGAGGACCAAATATGCAGAATTACTTTTATCAGTAGGGGCATGGACAACATCATCTTCCCAATGGATAAATGAGGTTAAGAAGGGCCGCTTTTTATGAGTAACTGACAGACTTATTGCATACTGTCTGATAGAAAATTTAAAACGCCAATCAATCAATGATTCTTACAGTTTAAAGACCCAGTTTCATCTATGGTAATACAAAGAATCTTCCTATGGACGAGTGTAATTAAAAATCGTGGTTTTCTTATTCTATAACCAAAGAACTCTAAACTTAGCCATTTAGTTTTGCAACAGCAATTGTTAAACCAACGACGATTATGTGTTTCTACCGATTACTAGAGTTTAAGGCTAGACGTTCGTGCTGAGTATTTAGGATATTATGTCCTTAACTCCTTTGCTCATAATTTTCAATTTATTCTTGATGATTACGAAACGTTTCGTCACGGCGATTTTTTTTTTATTTCGAATACAATTTTGTTTCTACTGATTCCAGAGGTTAAGGATAAGTTTTAAAAGGCGCTCTCACAATTATAAAATAAGAGAAAGCAAGAAACGCATGTGCGATGGGCGACCTTCAATCAAATTATTACTCGAAAGGGCATGCACCCAATCATTTTGACAAAATCATGAACGCTGTCCCGAGTGGTACAAGTCATGTGCATGAGCCTTTAAGCGATACAATTCTTCGAAGGTTAAGACTACGCAGAAGGTAATGAATAACCCAAGTCGTCTTGTTGAAAGGACAAAATTTTAAATTTATGTACTACAAATTTTGCACTACCAAATGAAGCAAATGGTTGCTCCAAAGCGGTTCCCAATAGCTTCAATTAGGATCCAGAAAAAGAAAGACTCCATAGAACGACTTGCACAGGAACCTGATTTGCTAAAAACACAAACACGATTCAGAAATTGGAAACTTAGAAAAGTATTACTTAATTGTTGTCTTTAATTACAGTAACATGGTTACGGTTGAACAAATAGGACAATTAATCCGAAACAGCAGTATCACCTTAAGCTGAGAAGCAAAGAAAAATTTTGGGCGGAACCAGTTAATGGCCAATAAAGAGATTGCAATGCTTGATCAGGCTATTTTCGCGTTTTTTTTTCCAAGAGAACCCATTTTTGGATTGTGTAAAAATAAAGAAGACAATAGCGGGCGATGTATTCTAAGCCGCAGCTAACATGACACGTTTTCTATTGTTAGAGTACTAAATATTATTAAATATTTGAAACAAATCTATGGGACAAATGCTACGAAACAGACTAAACATTCCTTCGGATTTGGGTTTAGTACTGCCCATAGTTGTGTACTGCAGCCTTAACGTAACTATGTTACCCTTTTTATCTGACATTTGTAAACCGAAACCAATATACAGGCTAAATGTTCTTTAAGATTTGACCATTTTTCAGCTGATACATCTAATCCAAAACCACACCACGGGCCAAATGTTAATAGAAACCGCAAATCCCTGCGGATATAGGTATTTCAGCAATGTCTACATGTGTGCAATGGATTCTTCGTGTAACCATCTGTCATCGCTAATTGAAAACTAATGATAACTCAAAAATTCCTTCGGATAGGGATCCATCATTGTCAATAGGTATGCCGTGGATCTTATATGCAACCATGTGACCATTTACCATATAATTGCTACAATCCGAAGCCGATGTATTATACAAGCTAAATGGTAGCAAATATAGCAAACATTCCCCCAGAAAGAGGTTCAACATTGTTAATAGGTGGACAACAGATTCTTCATGTATTATGTGACCCCTTTTCAACTGGCACCTCCAATCCGAAAACAACAAATGGTAAGATCCTGCATTAATTCCTTCAGATACGGATTCGACATAGTCAATACGCGTACCGAGCCAAATGATAACCAATGTAGCAAACTTTTCTTTAGATATAGATTCAGCATTGCCCAGGGCTGTGTAATGAATACTTTATATAACCATATGACCATTTTTCATTGACACCTCTAATTCGAAACTAATGCACAGCCCAATGGTATCAAATATCGTAAAAATTTAGTATTGTCTGCAAGGGTACAATGGATCCTTCACATAATTAGACGACCATTTTCCATCAAACACTTTTCAACTGAAATATATGCACATTCCAAATTGTAACAAATATCGCAATTTTTTCGGATATGGATATAGCCTTGACCATAGGCGCGCAGTGGATTTTTCATATAATCACATGAGCATTTTCATCGGACACCTCTAGTCCGGAACCAATATACCGGTCAAAAATACGATATTATAATCATCATATGGGTTCAGCATTGTTCATTAATGTGCAGTAGATCCTTCATGTAACCATGTAACCGCTTTCCATCCAACACCTCTAATGCAAAACCAATACACAGGCCAAATGGTAACAGATACAGCAAAAATTATTTTGAATGCGGATTCAACATTGCTCGTAGGTGTATCATGGGTCCTTTATATAACAACGTGGCCATTTATCATCTGACATTGCGAACCCGAAAAAAATATATGGGCCAAATAGTAAAATATCGCAATTCCTTTGGGTGTGAATGCAGCACTGCCCAGAAGTATCCAATAGGTTCTTCATGTAATCATTTCATCTGAGCCCTCTAATTCAAAACCTATGTATAGACTAGATGGTAACAGATACAAGATCCTTTGGGATGGGCTAAAAAGTACAATTTTATGTTTATCATTTTAGTATTCCTGCGGCTTCGCCAGAAGATCTTGGATTTGCTAGAAGAATTGTCACAGAACACCGGTATATTATTGCAGGGGAAAATAGAGTCACGCATCCAAGGTCAGGCATTTAATACAATTAGTAAAAACTAAAGTAAAACAGAAAGAATTTAATTAAATAAACGAGAAAAACGAAGCGGTAGCACCGGTGTCGTCTGGCGATAACGGACGATCAGCGGTAATAGGTCCACTCTTGACGGCTGATTGAGCTCGACTCGTTTCTCGCAAGCTTTACGCTACAATGGCTTCTCCTTCTCATTCGAATCGGTTTCGCAGTAAACAAAACACAAACACTGACACATTTCTCCCGGGTATTGGATTATTTCGCACACATAAGCACAACAAAATTTCTTTTACATTTAAATAAACTTTAATCTGTTTTTCTTTTAATTTTCAAATAAACTAAATTAAATCCAGAATTTTTTTAACTATTAGTTAGACTGCGTAAGTGTATTCAAATTGAAACAACACGACTTTACGCAAATTAAATAATTACCCGACTCAATATTTTCAATTACATTTATAGTTTCCCGTCCACTGCAAAATTGAGAAATAAATTTGATCCGGCTATTTGTAACTTTTTTTTGTCGCTTTAATCTTTTAAGCTTTGCTTGACAAGTTGAGTACACTACTAACATATTCTAAAATTAAGAATAGCCCTCCTGCATATATATTGCGCCATTATCTTCTTTCTGCCGTAGCCAAACTAAACAGTTACCGAATGCTAAATTGAAATATCGTGAAAGTGTAAAACCGGCGCATAAACTAAGCAACTAAAAACTTCGCCAAAACTACGGCCATTAAGCGGCTGAAGCACCTCGCCATTATAACAGTTTACATTTTTCGGCCACGTCTATTTCAGGGCGCCTAAATATTTACAGTCAGCGTTTGTCAGCCACTTAAAAGTTGCATTAGGGGCTTAGATTTGGACGGCGCCGAAATAGACCGCGTTAATAATTCCAGAGTCTTATGTAGGCAAGATATACGTACGTATTCGCGACCTTACGGATTTCGGGCGGATCAGCTTGCCGAAGCAAAGCAAGCAAGTACAAAGCAAAGGCACTCACCTTGATCCCAATGTTTATCGGAAAATCCGCCTGCGAGTTGAGATTCGGCAGCTGTTGAATGACCGGAACTATCGGCAGCGAACAGGACATCATATTGTCAGCCTGCAAAAGATTCCCTTTAGTCGCTCTAGTTCACACGCGCTCCGCCAGGCGAGCCGAGTTTTTGACGCATGCAGGAGCAAAAAGTAAAGATAACTGAAATTTTCAGGATATTTTGATGTGTTGGAAACGCATTGCTGAACCAAAGCTGAGGGCTTTAAACAATTTCTATGTATGTAGTCTGTGGATGAAAAATTATTTTGTTTAAATTTGTTAAAGCGCCATAAAAGCAACGTCGTCGTCAAATCTGCCCTCCGAGTGTTCAGAAGCAACTTCAGCAACCTTTAATTGATAGTCATCCACAAGAAGGTGGCGAACAATGCGAATATTCTATTCAGTGACGCACGCTGGTCCTCTGCGACGTCGCTGATTTTTAGATTCCACTGCTTCTCAACCTTACACAAATGGTTTACGCCACGCGTACATTTAAGTATTTTTAAGGGTGTTGCCTCTGAACTGCACTGTCTTCAAAATCTTGGTCGGTCTTACGCGCTCTCTTGTACGAATTTTGATAGTAATCCGTTGTGTAACGGACTAAAGTTCAGAGTACATACCCTACGAGAAAATTCCCTTCAAGCAAACCCTAGCTACAGCGCTCTCCGTTTACCCCACGGCGCGTAAAAATAAAATTCCTGTTTATATTTAATTCACTCCAGTAAATATAAAGTTGTCATAAAAGTTTTCGTCGCGACCTGCACGGAGCAGCTTTGTCTGCCATCGTTTAAATAAATAAACAATCTAACCTCTTAGAAGTTGGTGTCATCCTTCTCAGTCTCATTTAACTACTATAAAACACGTTTCGTTCGTATTAAAAAACCATGCATGTCCTTGCGCACTCTTTAAGGAAAAATCAAAAGTTATTATATATTTTTATTATTATATTACAGTGCTAACGACAGTGCATGTGAGAATTGTAGTATTCACGGGCGTGGCGCGACAAGGGTTTGAAGTTGAGAATTTTAATCCGAAAAATAAACATTGCAGCAGCCGCCCATCTGCATATACGGACCTTATAAAAGCCATAATTGACAAAAGTCGCGATATACTGTTTGTGGGTTGGATGATGCTTTACACAACGGTACAGAAGAGCATGACTGCTGTATTAGTTAAGAAAGAGAGCAATTCCTATAACTGGTTTCTATATGTGATTTGTTCTTTAACAAAACGAAGAAGAACATTTTCTGAAAAGACTTAGGATGAGATTTTACGAGGTTGTTAACCATAGTGAGAGTCTTTAACGCCAGTTAAGCTCATCTTCACATAAAAAAGTCCTGAGGTATATTTAATGGAATTAGAAGCGTGTGGTGAAGGCAGTAATCAGTATCTAATGTTCAGACTTAACGAACAAACGAAAGAAATTTCCTGGCAAGAATAATCCTAACTCGAACTATTAGATACATTGATAAGAGTCGACTGCAGAAGAGGACTCAGTGGACAAAAATATAAATATAGAATGGAAAGTAGTAATTTTAAGGAGATAAAAAACCTACCAGAGATATTTGGAAGATTCTTCCTTTAAGTTTGCCGACGAGTTTCCATTTTACTTTCGATGCGTTAAGTCGTACTCGGTTCGCTCAGCGTTAGAAAGTGTAAAAGTGTGGCGCTTATTGGGCACGATAAATGCCAAGCCGCTGGTCTTTGTATCTATTATAAAAGGACATTTATTAAAATAGTGTATAATTCAAGTACAATCAACATTAAGGGTATCTACAGATAACACAGGTACGATAACTATGTAAGCAATAAAATAATATGTATTCTCACGGAAACAATCCAGAATACAATATTATAAATAATCAACCAATTTATCAACAACAAAACATACAATGGCAGCCAACAATGAATACACCTCCACTGATAAATACACAACCACCGTTATCACAGCAAATATACGTAACACCAGTGGCGTAGGCAGAGGATATCAACTACAAAGAATGACGTCGACCAGCGAAGAAGAGGAAGAAATACAAACGAACAACAATAATGAATGGCAAGAAATAAGAAGTACAAAAAAGGAAAAAATTCAAAAAACAAAACCAAGCACTTCTAATGAAATCGAGACTAACAATCGCTACGACCTATTGACTCGAGACGCAGGAACAAGCAATGAAAGCACAGAAGTCACTACAACAACAAGACCTCCCCTATATTTGTACAAGGAGTAAAAAATTACAATGAATTGATAAAACGAATTCAAAAGGTCGCAGAAGCTCAACAGTATCAGACAAAAATGTTAGCTGATAACGTTGTCAAAATAAACTGCTTAATCCCAGAAACATACAGGAAATTGATTCGATAATTTAAACAACAAAACATTTACTACCACAAATATCAAAGGAAGGAAGAGAGGGCCTACAGAATAGTAGTCAGATACCTACACCACTCCACAAACCTCGACTACATTAAAGAAGAACTATTTAATCTAGGACATAAAGTCAGAAATATAATAAACGCACAACACAGAATCACAAAGCATTCCCTCAACCTATTTTTTTGTAGACTTGGAACCCGCTTCAAACAACGAAGATGTTTTTAATATAAAAGGACTTCAGAACATGATAGTACAAATAGAACCCCCTCGCACAAACAAAAACAACATAATACAATGCATCAGGTGCCAACAGTACGGTCACACTAAATCGTATTGTAATAATCCATATTTATGCGTGAAATGCGGAGGTCACCACAACACCGCAACATGCACTAAAACAAGAGAAACCCCCGCAAAATGTGCATTATGCGGAGGGAACCACCCCGCAAACTATAGGGGATGCGAGCACTATCAAAGAATCTACAAAGGGAACACCAGAAACTACGGAAAGTTCAACACAGTCCCACCAATATTTACAAACAATGCTTATATAAGGAACTTACAACAACCCTCACCTTCTCAACAAGAAGCTACGCGGAAACAGTAAAACAAAACACAAAGAAAAGCGAAGACAACTACTATACTAACCAAATTCTTAAATGAATTTAAAACCTTATTTAATCAGTTACTACAACAAAACACTAAATATGATTACAATGTTAATCAATAAAATTAAATAAAAATGGCGAAGTCACTGCGAATAGCCCAATGGAACGCCAACGGCCTTCCAAGCCACCAAGAAGAAATAAAATATTTCTAGACAATAATTTTATAGACATATTACTGGTTAGGGAAACGCATCTCACAAATAGAAGTTACTTCAACATACCAAAATATAGATTTTACCACACCAACCACCCCGATGGAACAGCACACGGGGGCACCGCAATACTTGTCAAACAAACAATTAAGCACCATGAACTGCCAAAATACGAAGAAGAACATATTCAAGCAACATCAGTACTAATACAAACACTTCCACCGTCACAGCAGTCTATAGTCCCCCACGACACAGCCTAAAACAAGAACACATTGAAAGCTTCTTTCAAACACTGAGATAAAAATTCAATGGGGTTCGCGACTGACTATAACTAAGGGTAGAGAACTAGCAAATTTCTCCAAGATAAGAACTACCAGTTCATTTCGTCGGGAACACCAACTTACTGGCCATCAGACTTCAACAAAATTCCAGACTTATTGGACTTCTTCATTACTAACGGCATAGCACCAACATACATAAACATTACACCCAGCTACGATCTGTCTTTGGACCATAGTCCAATCATAGCTACGCTAAGCACATCTGCAATCTACAAGAAAGACAAACCATATTTGCACAACTCCAAAACAAACTGGGACGCATATCGCATATATCCACCCGACTGAAAGAACCAAAGGAAGTCGAGGAGGAATATAATAACTTTGTCAATGTTCTACAACAGGACGCGAAAGCAGTCACTCCTAGTATCTGAGAAACGAAGAGCCAGATCAACTTGGCAACGAACTAGAACACCAGATAATAGAGTTAAATATAACCATATAAGTAACAAGCTAAAAACCAAGCTGCAAGAATTCAAAAACAACTCAATTGCTACGTATATTTCTAACCTTTCAAGTTTCGATAACTCCATTTGAAAGCCCATAAAAAACAGAAGAAAACCTTTAACAACATCTCCCCCCATACGGAAATACTCAACACCACCAGGTGGGCAACAAATGATAAACAAAAGGCCGACCTTTTCGCCGAGCACCTTGCAGCGGTCTTTCAACCCCAAAATAATAATCAGGTACAGGAAGTACGCCTACACGAGCACAACTCTTAAAATTATTTACTCCAAAAGAAATAAGGGACGCAATAAATACCCTAAATCCCAAAAAGGCCCCTGGCATAGACCTCATTACAGCGAAAATGTTAAAAGAATTGCAAAAAAAGGACTTGTAAAACTCCTGTACATCTTCAACGCAATAATTAGACTCGACTACTGGCCTACATCACTTAAAATAGCTCAAATCATAATGATACTAAAACCTGGCAAAAATCCGTCAGATGTCACATCATATCGCCCGATAAGTTTACTACACGCAATTTCAAAACTACTCGAAAGTCTTCTTCTCAACAGACTGAACACAGACTTAAATTCACAGGATTGGATCCCAAACCATCAGTTCGGGTTTCGTCATGCTCACTCGACAACAATTTATTTGAAGACGAAACAATACTGCACAGCTGCATTTATAGATATTAGTCAAGCTTTTGACAAAGTGTGGAACCCTGGACTACTACCAAAAATAAAAAGAATCTTTTCATCCTGCTACTTTAAACTAATGAAGTCATACCTACAAGAACGCCAATTTGAAGTGAGAGTAAACGAAGCTACATCTAACCGACAACCAGTCCTATCAGGAGTACCGTAAGGTAGCATCCTAGGACCACTACTATATGTCCTATACACGCACAACTTACCCACAACAACACTAACAACAGGCACCGCCATATTCTCAGCGCACGAAGATCCAGTAGTAGCCTCCTCAAATTTACAACACCATTTAAACTTAATAAACACATGGATGGAAAAAATGGAAGATCAAGGCCAATGAATCCAAATCGACACAGGTAACCTTCACCCTCAGAAAAGGTACATGCCCACGTGTAAACCGCAATCAAGTAATACTACCACAAAGCGACAATGTAAAATACTTAGACCTAACCTTCGACAGTAAATTAAATTGGAAACAAAATATTAAAAAGAAAAGAACTCAACTTGATTTAAAAGCTAAAGAAGTCTCTTGGCTTATTGGAAGGAAATCCCGACTGTCAATGGAAAACCAAATCTTGATCTATAAAATAGTGCTCAAGCCGATATGGACTTACGGCATAGAACTCTGGGGATGCGCCAGCAAGTCCAATACAGCAATAATCCAGAGAGCTCAATCTAAGATACTCCGAGCCATAACGGATGTGCCGTGGTATGTCTCCCATATGTTAGAGAAGTAATCAGAGAAACAGCCACGAAACATCACACCAAACTCGAATTCCACCCAAATCCACTGCTACAACCTCTGCTTAATCTTCCAGAAAATAGAAGACTCCGAAAATGTTGGCCAATAGACATCAAAGAAAACTAAAGCAACATCACTGGATGTTAGCTTCTCCAAGTCATTATTATTGTACATTATTTATACCAATGTACTAGCCATCTAATTGGCTCATAGATTGTATTTCATTCTGATTGCCAATAAAGAATCATAATAAAATAAAAAAAATACATCGACGCTCTTCTACCTTACGGTGTAGAGGTGCCACTTTGTACAATTAAAGTCGAATTATCGAGATTAAAGTCCATGGATGGTGACCTTACATTATTTTTATTAAAATCAAAAATCTCCGTTTAAAACTAATAATCAGGAAACAGTCTGTGATTGAAAAAATGTCAATGTTTGATATCCTAAGCCCTAAGGTTGAGAAGATTATCGACGAAATGCAAGTCATTCTTCTACCCAAAAGATAAAACGAATTCTTCAGATAAAATTTTTTTAACAATACCACTGTACCGTTACATTATTCGACATACCGGAACTTTAGCAGGATTGAGCACCACCCCATAAGGCAAATGCAACTCGGGGAACTCCCGAATAAACTGAAACGATTGCACTACACGTCAATAGGCAAAGATCTACAATATGAAAAATGTACAGCAAACTCTTCTTTGTGTTCAGAAGCAGCCTTCCTTTACAAGGAAGAAACGGAACATATGAATCGTGCTGGCGCTTCGCTAAAACCTTGCATCAGTATTTGTGGCAAGAGAGCGCAGCAGTTCAGAATGATCGATACGATACAATCATCCGCGTTAAGCTAAAACCAACAACTGCACCCCCGGTCAATCTCAAATTTCCAATTAACAACGCTGCAATTATCGCTTTGTCCGCTATATTTGCACGTTCTTAACTTTAAATAATGCAGCTGCGCTACAATACTTCCCACCACATCACGTGCTGCCTTCTTCTTATTGACGCTGCAGCCGCAGCTATCTTTGCGTCTATGAACTGCGGGCGGGCTGCATTTGCTCGGTGTGCATTAATTTAGAGCCCCAACTGCCCCCACGCTCGGGCGTTGTCATTAGATAACTTCCGTTGAATACAACAATCAAAAGGCAGGCGGAGAAACTTTTGCGCAGCAACCAGGCAGTCTTTAGAAGCAATTGTTAGTTATAATTTGTGCTCGGTTAAATTTAAAATGTGCTCTTATTCATAGGAGTGTAATTTATTTAGTTTAGTTGTGCAGGGGTAACATCTGAACAAAATGGACCCTGTCATCGCTACAATGTAATCTAAATTGTGGCTATTTCATATATTAACGATAGTGTCGAGTGTATAGTGGTAAAAAGGAATTTATTATTAAAATGTGCAGTTATTTATGAAGGATAAACTTCAAAGTTCCTTTTCAAATAATTAATCAGTTGAGGTAATGACTTTCACGTCTTGAAGCGTTACAGTTTTAACGTCGATTTGGTTGCGGTTAAATTATTGTGGTTTCCGTTAAGCCAGGTAATAGTATAACGTACGATGGGTAAAGAAGCATCCTATTTGCAACCGCAAACCAAATGACTATAAATTGAAGAGTCTGTTAGACATAAACAAGAGGTTTTCTCAATTACGTAATCACCTGCATAGGGCAAAAAATTGTATTGCCCTTACAAAAAAATGTCTTCTTCTTATCACTAAAGATTGTCCATTCATAATTGTCAACCTCTGGGACTTGTAGAAACAGAGCTATTTAACAAAGTCTATCTATACGAAAGAGATACAGTGGAGGGGTTGTTTGTAAAGCGAGAAGACGGGAGAGAGGAGATAAAAAGCAAAAGCAAAAGAAAGCAGAAAATAGAAGATAGAAGGCAAGAGAGAGGAGACAGGAAACAAGAGACATAATAAGAAAGAAAGGGAAAAAAGGACAGGACGCGAGGGGCAATTGACGGAAGATTAAAGACAAAAAACAGGAGACTAGAGACTAGAAATTGGAGAAGATAGAAGATAGTAGAGAGTAGACAATAGACAGAAAACAGAAGACAAGAGGCAGGAGGCAGAAAATTAAAGGCAACAGACAGTAGACGGGAGACAGGTGATTTCGCAAAAGTGGTGTAAGAACCCAAGCAAAAGCAAAATCAAACAAATTGAAGAACGGAAAAAACTTGAAAGGCTACCACGTGTTAATAACATCTGGGGGGAAAACAACAAGTACATGACCTCATCAGAACCAAGGGTTTCAAAAGTTTAAATGACATTTTTTTAGAAAGGTATGTAGATGTATATCTGAATCCAGAAAAAAGACTAATACTGTACTGACCTAATATAGTATTTGATGGTTAAGCCGTTTAAATGACGTTGATCAACATAACCAGAAGAATGTAAATTTGATAACACAAGGGCAAGACTTGTCATATTGCGACCAAAAAAACATTGAATAACGATGAAAACCATAAAATTCGGAATGTCCAAAATTTGAAATATCACAAAAATTTGGATAAAATACAGCAGTGAAAGGTGAAGAATACAGTCAAATGAAAAGTGCTACATGTTTGTCAAGGATCAAGCAAATGATTTGCTCTTTCAGTTTTCATTCATAATGCTGATATGTATTCACATAGCTTCAGTACTGTTCTTATGCCTTGTAAACTCAGCAGTTTATTGTAAAAACTTCGATCTGACACTTAGAAAGCACTCACGAATCTTGTAGAATGCGTAACGAGAAAACCATCCAGATGTTCTACTGCATGGATTTACTAGCGAATGTGTGCATGAAGGGCGAAAAAATAAAGAATAAAAAATCGAGAGCGGGGAGGAACAAATATAAAGTGGGAGGAGAACAATTGAAAGGAAGAAAAGAAGAATCAAGAGAGGGAAAAAATAATCATATTGCGGAAGAAGACGTAATTTGTGAGCGACCTTACACAAGTAGTAAGGGGAGGTACAACTGTTGAGTTCGTTACTATTATAAACGAAATTGTACGAGAAATAAGAGAAGAAGCTTACGTTCGTTTGCAACAAACTTTGTCATTTTATTTGGCAAGGTGAATATTGTTCAGGTCAAATTTTGCACCACAAAGTTTATTGGCAACAAATCCTGTGAGTGGTAAAGGTAAAAAGTACAAGGAACAGCAAAGTTTGAGCTTGCAACATCCATCAAGGCATAAAAAGGTACTGACGACTTCCTATTGCGTATAGTGGTCAGTAACAAACGTTGAACGTTTAGCAAAACCGTCTAGCATACTATGAAAGTCAGTCAACTCACCAAAACCAAAAAAAAATCAAGGCAACCTTCTGTGGTCAAAATTATACTGGTCACATTCTTTAACCATCAAGGGTTGTTACTGTTCATTTTGGAAGAATTCTGCGCTTAAGGTAATGCTCAGTATTATACTCAGATGCTATACAACTTGCATCATGAAGAAACAGTTCTTCTTGGCAGTGCGCAACCACATGTTGTAAAGATTGCACAGGAGAAGATACCAAAGAAATAGTGGAACCAGCAGAATGAATAAGTTAAGCGAGTTCAATGGTTTAATTATTGATTTTTATATACACAGGAAGTCTGCCAGAGACATTAGAACTCCTCTCAATTCTCAATTTGCCCAAAATAAACTTAAAAACAGAACCAAAAACTGAATTAAATGGGATTTCATGGACAAATAGTCATCCACAAGCAGAACATTTTTGTGTCGCTTGAAATGATGTAAAGAACTAGAACCACTAGAAAACCTAGTTTGAATTGATGAAACAAATTTTACCATTTGGCAGACAGATAGAATGGTCAGAGTGCAGCAAATGTTTAAATAACGGTACCCATCAATGTGTAGTATAAATAGTTACATTTGCAGAGAGTGATATTACTGTGTGGAAGTGGTTTTTCATGGAATAGATTGAGCCATCCCGTAAAAGTAGTTAGATATCTAAATGCGGAAGGTTTTAACCAATTTCGGCGACGACGGTTGCCTATGTCAACATAACAATATTCGTCCTCAGAAAGTAAAGCCTCTAAGTAAATGGTTTTTGAACGATAACGTCATAGATATGTATTGGCCAGACCAGAACCTTTTCTTTGAAACATTTAAGCCAAGCTTCCAAACCCCATGACCCACATCACTTTAACAACGACTCTTCGGGAAGAATGGACTGCAATTTCTCCGAAGACGTTCCAAAACATGATCGAAAGTCTAACGACAAAAGACAAAAAGTGTATCTAATCCATATTAATGTTAATTACTGGAAGTTGGGGCATAATAAATAAATGTTAACAGCCGTGGTTTTATCCCATCTTCAAAAATGCGCGACAAAAATTCCATAAAGGTCATCAAATAGTAAATTTAACTTACACTTAAATTTCTTCACTTCCCTTAAATATAGTAAACACTTCAGAATGTCATTTCAAATTCGACTCAGTTAAACACAGCGGTTTTAGAGCGGGATGCATTTTCAATGGTCTTATCTCTTGAAACAAAATTTTGAAATCAACTGGAGATACTCGTTTTTATTTGGTCTTCCTTTAATGCCAGCTTTCAACAAATTTTGGATGGGCTAGCACTTGAACAGTAAACATGCACGTATAATTTGCTTTAGTTGGTCATACTGTAATGGTCAACTTCCAAATATCCAAAGAGTCCTAGGCGCGCCGCGAAAAAAGATTTCAGTAATTTGTTCTACGCGCTGACGAGGAGCCGCGAGTGTTCTAGAATCAAGTGGAGTGGAGGGCAGTGGAAATAGTGTCTCTAAGTTGTAAATAACTGTTCAGTAAAAATAAATAATAGAACCCACAAACTGGTGTTACAAATGAGATTCATCTTAACGCGCATTACTACTGAAATAAAATCGGCATGCCGAAACCAAGTAAAAGTAGGAAAGCAAAAAATGAGTTAGAAGGGTGTTACAAGAAAGAAACCACCAGTGCTTGCTCTACAAACGTGCAAACCTAGTCACGGGTCTATTCAAAGCCACGAAGAGACACTTTCCAACAAAATTAGAGGAAAAAAATTAGAAAACTAGGAAAAGAGACTTGCGGGAGTTGAAAATGAGTTCTAAAATCTAAAAGTACCCTTAAAAGCAAAGATTTAGTAAAAGGTTACAAAAATTGTTCCAAATCCTTGAGCAAAGAATTAACGATGAGCGTAAAAGGTTTATCTAGAAGTATAATCGAAAAATCAAAAAGAGGAAAACAGACGTTGAAGGACAATTCAAATATTCTGGCAAAAGGTTTAAAAAGAAAAAAGTATATGCAGGGCATTTCCCAAGTTTAAGAGAAGAAGTAAGAATAAACACAAAAACTTACCGGAAGTTTTGGTAAAGAATTAAAGGTGAGCATCAAAGAAAAGATGCGAGTTGCAAAGAACTTCTATGTTTAAGCTTGACTCGAAATTAAGGGTAATGTTGGAATAGAAGCACCAAGGTATAAGGCCACAATGGGGAGAAATCGCCGCACTGGACCTAGTGACCTAGGCTTATTGGGTTAATGAAATTCCTTAGAACTTAGAAGATGTTCTTTGGAAAGAATCTTAGAGAACGTCGCGCTGAATCCACGCCGCGATTATTAATACCGAGAAACCTAGTTTCGGAAGTTTTAGATCACTTGGATGGTGAGACATCAAGAGGATCCTTGGAGACGTTACAGAAGGTTGAAGATCAGTTCTCTTGGCTGAAGAAATGGTGTAGGAAGTATAAATCGTTGATGTTTGATATTTTACAAGTGGGTCAATTATCCACGATTCACTACTACTTCTACCATCACAATGTATGCAGCAACTCCGAGATATAAATCTGATTTTACCACTGCCTTTAGACTTTAAGAAGAGAGTGTAATGTTTCACTCCGGGATTTATGAAAGAGCTGTGGGCAGCTGTGGCGGCGGAGTAAGGCAGAGATATTCAGAGAGCATCTCGAAGGAAGATTTTAGCAACCTGGTCAGTGCGCCGATGCAGCATCTGTTCATTACAAATAATAAGTGAGCAAATAAATCTAAAAATTATTGTTTATTGCTAAGTGATTTAGGATGTGGATCAGATTAGGACTAAAGAACTGCGAAGCTCTTCTCTTTCCCGAAAATCAATGATAAATGAAGTAGATCCGCGGAATGAGGCGCGACAGAAAGCTTTTTGTCGTCCGGCGCGGGAGATTATAATAAAATGCGCTACAATAAAAATGCAAATACTTCCAAACTCGAGTCCCGCGGAGCATTTATATTAAGTAACTAGCGCAATAAGATATTAATTTTTGTTTGAAAACCTCATTTGGCGCCCGCGGAAAAGGAGAAAAAGCGCGAGCAGCGGAGCGGAGCGCTCGGAACGGGAGCGCACCTGAACAATCAAACTTGCAATCTGGAAACTTATTTTACGCGCTAACTAAGTAAATCGACGAAGTTTTTAAATTATAAAGCAGTTAAATGCGGAATACAGAAAGGAGCGCGGCGGCGTTTAATTTACATTAAAAATAATCGCCGGCTGAGGCGAACTACATCCACGGCGCACCTGTTGCGGCGGATATTGATGTTCATGGGCCTGTCACAAGTTTGTCGCAATTCTTCTTTCTCGACAGCCAGCGAATCGAAATGGTGCACTCATTTTGGCAATTATTCAGAACGGACAGCTTTTAAACTCCCAGCCATTCAATTACCATAACAAACCGACGGAATTTCATCTGTCCGGTAGAACTATCGCCATACAACAATCAGCTAAAAACCGATTACATACATAGGAATTAAAAACGAATTTACTACAAGTCCTGTCCTCACAATACCAAGCTAACATTAATATAATGAACAGTTTTCAAGGTCACAATGTGACCTGGCAGCCGATGAGAGTAAACTGTAATGCGCATGCGTGAATAAAAGCGACTAGCTGGATGATTTGGGAGTTAGACGTCCGAACGATTCGTACACAAAAACTATTTGGGCGATTTAAAAAGCCTTCCGAAATGATACAATGAGTTCAGCATGGTACAAATAATTCAGAGATGGTCGAGAATTTGTTAAAAAAATACCAAAAAATATTGAACATGTACAAACAACTGACATTCCAAGAACTAGAAGATAATGGTAGGAAACATATCGTGACAAAATTCATTTCGCCGCTACTATAACCAGAGCCAATAATTGGCGATTTCAACACTTAACTTTGCAAAATATTTTGAACATTAGCCATGATGCTGGGAGAAGTATGTGAGATCTCAAGACTCTTAATTTGCAGACTACGGAAGCTGCAATAATATCGAGAGAATGCATGATTTCCCATTTAAAGTTTGTCTGACGACATCATGAATAATCGTTTAACTGACATTTAAAGTTCCAAATTAATTATAATCTTATAGACTTTAGAGGGTTGAAGATCTTGCTTTGGTATAGGTTGATACTATTTTTCATCTTACTTACCAATTTACACAAGAAGTTCTCTGTTCTTTAGAATAAGGCGATAATATTGTCGAGCCACATTGTACGCCTCGTAAAAATCCCAATTTAGACACCATTTCAATATTTTTTAAATGTCTGCGAAGTGATCCAGATGTTGAATGGAGTTGCTCGGCCAATTCCTGTAACTTCACACTTCGATTTTGCTCCATGGTTACACGCAACACACCTTGGTCAAATCTATTTGGCATTCCAAATCGCTTTTCGGTTTCAAAACTCCCTTTTTACGACTCCAGAATTGTTTTCATTGTGGTGAACTGTTTCCGTTTAATCGTGTCCTTTATTCTCTTCCATGTTAATGTCATTAATACAACAGACCGCATTAACCACAACCACGTAACGAATACGCCTTTAAAGCACTTGTTGCAAAATGTTTAAGCTGCCTTCGATGAAGTCGTCCCGTACTGCCAAATAGTAGTTGAGAAAACCCGACATTGGTTATGGAATGACGCACAGTAACATAAAAAAAAAATAATCACACCAATAAAGGACTACTATCACTTTCAAATTTTAAACATATCAACATGAACGTTTCTGAAAGGGACATTTCCAATCACTTACGTTTTATAAACGAAAATATATCAAACCTTCAAAACTGTCATTTATCATTTCTGTTTTAACACCTACTTCCACAAAAACGAAATAATCAATCGCTTCCACCATCTTGGTCAAAAGTGGACAAAGAACTCAAAAACACAGACACACTCCAAAAAATTTGGTCAAAAGTGTTTGAAACCATTTTTGACCGATTAACGCAAGAAAAATTAGCATAAGAAATACATTCCAACCTTCTTATTACAAGATAGATACATAAGATCAGATCTATTTCCCAAAATTTATTTTTTGAGTGACCTAAGCTGGTTCGGCCGAACCAAGACCTTAAATAGTCAGAAAAGTTTCAGTTGAACACGCCAAATGTGCTTGTACCTAGAAGGGCAAACCTATTTCGATCATTCAATCAGGAGCTTTGTACTGAACTCAAAGATTACATGTTGAATTGGGAAATTTACAGATTATGCGCGACAGCTTTTTGCGAGGAAATTTCAACGCCATCTTGAAGTACCTAATGAATTGACTATTACTTAAGTCCAAGGACACAATGACAGATCCTAAGCATATTAATATTTCTATTTAAAAAATTCTAAATCCTTTTTTTAGTCACCAAAATAATTAAATATCTACATCCAATTCGAGCTAAGGGTAATAATGCGAGCGTTGTCACATCGCCCCATATCACAGCATAGCAGAGGGAGCCTTGACCTTTAAGTTCGCAACCTATACTCCCACATGAGATACACAACCTCACTACTAATTCATTTCGATAGGGTACATTTATTTAACTAAATTTTCATCTGATTCCCGTATTCTACGAACCTGTCAGATGGGTTTAAACAATAAATTTTAATCTGTTGCGGCTTCTAAAAAATGCAACGTAAACTTCTCAGAATATGCAATTAATTGCAACGAGTTCCATTCCTGCAGCTCTCGCACGAGTTTATAAACCGGCGGCTTTTCTTGGCGGTCGCCAGATGTTCCCCGATCAGGAATTACGCACTTTCTGCCGTTTAATGATTTTGCAGAACGCTAATGTAACTGTAGTCGAGCGTTCCATGCGATGCTGTTGCAGGAACGTGAATATGAGCATTCCTTGCGAAGGATTTTCAGTATTTGCATTTATTGTAGTTGTAGCAAAGTATTTTGGATTGGCAATTTCTTATGCTGGCATGTTTTCAGAAAAAATCGACAAGCAAATGCATACGTGCACCAAAGTATTCACGTTGTCTGTCCTTAATACACAAAACTACTGTCTCTATATTTTTGGGACAAACCTTGTATATAATTTATTTCATGCTTAAAGAGTAAGTCCAAATTAAAGATTTAAGAAATTCAAAAAGGACTGTGTTAAGACTTATTACTAATGAGACCTGATCTGATCGTAACATCGTATTCAGCAAAATGTACATAGTGAGCCAAAAGCAAACCTTGTCTGAATGAACCGTAATAGTCATTTTATGCATTTAAAACTTAATCTTTGCCCTCTCAAAACTAATAATGAAAAATCAAGAGAACTTCAACGAAATTGATAGTTATGGACACACCCCACCAAAACTGTAGGTTTAGAGAATCAGAAAATCCACAAATTCTTCCTGGTGTTATCGCCATAACAACTGTTACAACTTTTTTTAGGCTACTAATTGGTTACTTTTACTGTCACGTCTGTTTTCATTACTTCTGAGGAAATTGTCACTTGCGTACAAATTAAACGCTACCAACATTGAAATAAAAGAGAAAGAAAGAAATAGCGGGGTGGAATAGAGAGAGAAAAGTAAAAAATGAGAACAGAGGGATACAAAAATAGGAAGTTATCAAAAAAAAGCAGAGACCAAGCATTTTCGGCTGAACTCTCTTATAACTCTTCTTACCGTCGGCTCCTGTCCAGGTGGCAAAGCCTAATCAGACGGATAGGCCTAATCAGGCGGCGACGATTTTCTCGGAACACGTCAGAGATCTCCCGGTGCGTTAGGCTTCGCTTGTTGGGATGGCCCATCATGTGACATCACTCTTCTGTTACAGATGAAGATGGAATAACACCTCTTGTATTTTATAGAAAGTTGAAAAAAGTGTCAAGAAACATATCGTTGAAGTCTACTGATGCTGACGCGTCGGTATTACCTGGATTCGGTTGTAGAAAATCAAAGAAAAGAGAAAATGTTGCTACAAGTGATAAAAGCTTCATTTGTGGGGATATGTCAACCAAAGTCAACAAAGAGAAAAATAACATGGAGAATCAGTTGGTGATTTCACTCCATTCAAAGACAAGAATGATAAAAAAAGTTTGCTGAAGATTTAAACTCCATTCCAATATTTCTCAAATTATTTCCTTGATAATATTCTTGCTGAGCTAGCTGAAAATACACATATGTATTCCATACAAAAACCTCGAAAATGCAAATTGTAGTCAACAGGAAATGGGAACTGTTCAGTTTCCAAGACTAAAGATGTATTGAGCTACTTTCACAAAAATAAAATTTTTCATAGCGTTGGCTTGACCAGATATCGGTTTAAATTGCTGAGAAATAATCTTCATGACGTAGATGTCAACGACAGGGAAGGGAAGAGTGATAAGCTCTGTAAAGTTCGACCAATTATCTATTCTTTCGAAAAAAGGTGTAAAGAGCTTCCTCCAGAAGAAAAGCTATGCATTAATGAATCAATTTTTTCTTTCAAGGGACAATTATGCATCTAGCAGAACAGGAGAGGAAAACTAAATCCATACAGTGTCAAAGTGTTCATGTTATGGGGTGAATAAGGTATAATTTATCGTTCAGTTGTCTACCAAGACTTCATCCCTCTTCCCCAAAATATCAGGGATGCTTATTCAGCAATGGTTCAGAATGGTTTAGTTATTAATTTGAGTTACAAGTTTTTGCCTTTGCTAAAAGAGCTGACAGAGGAAGGAATTTTCATGGTAGCCACGATTCGGCCCAAAAACCAAGGAGTCAAGCGTCCAGCACTTATAGCGTTTACAAAAATTACTTCGAATTGCCCTTTACAGGACCTTTATTAGGTCCTACAAATGTTTGTTGCAATTGCTACATCTCTCTAATTGCATAACTTTGGCAGTCTTACAAGATTTTCTAGTTTTTATAAAATATTTGTGCCCACCAAAGCCCAACTGCACCAAAAATAATCCTTTTTTGCCATTTGAAAAAATTATGGGCTAAGATGGTTAAGAAACATGAAGTCGGTTATCCGAAAAGTCAATTATCTGGATGAACTTTCCATACGACTTTTAAATACTCTTACAATTTGGTTATTACCAAGTCCATTTACGTTGTAGGAAAGCGTTTTAATAGAGGAGACTAATGAGCATTTTTAGGTTCTAATGCACGTAGAACTGTTATAAAGCTACTAGCCCGTACAGCCAAGCGACGACCTCTCATAACTACTTTTTCCGTTTGCGTAATGATGTCGAATCGATTGATGTGTAGCCAAAGCTGCTTCGGCTCGTTCACATGCGAACGTCGTCACTTTAACGTCTAAAACGCTAACAACACCAAATTAACTCGCTCCTCTATGAAGAGATAGAAATATGCATACAGCCGTTTTGCGCTTGTGAATTATTAACAGTCAGTCCGTTCCGCGACTGCTTGGGTTAAAATCGTTTAATTGCAGACACGAATTGCTGTATTTCTAAATCGGCACATCAACTGATGTCAAATCATCTTTTCCGTCATCTACAGCAACATTTTCGTTTCCACCACAGTAAATCTTAACTATTAGCTTTGGCATCGCTTTCCTCACTTCCCCTTTCTCAAGTTCTCAATTAAAAACAATAAAAAGAATGACAGGAAAACGTAAAACTGACAAAAACAACGAAAATAAGCAATACCGGAAGCTACCACTGAGTGCAAGCGCGAAAGCGCAAGCTGCCGCCTATTTATAAGCCGCTATTCTGCGCGTTGGAAATTCTGGCACAATTTTGGCACAGTATGTCATGTCTAGTTAAAGAAGACGCCGCCGTCGGTCACCGCGTCCTCCGGCACGAAGAAATATGCCCAAGTGCCTCATCGCGTTACTAATTTCGCGTGCGTGCATGTAATTCGCCGCAACAGTTGGCTTGGCTGCGGGCCACAGTATGCGCTTTCGTCGACTAATGGGGTTACATGCACATTTATTAAACAAACTACGTGCTCATTGTGGTCGAACAGTTAGTCGAGGCTAGGTCGCCATGAGCTTGCCGGGAAAAATGAGTAACGGTGCACGACCATAGGGGCAGCACCAAGCGCTGTGTTATCCTTATTCAACATTAAGTTTTGCCAGACTCAGAAATTTAAATGTCTTATACTTCTATTAGCTACAAAACCCAACTGCAAGGCAGAAGGAGAAAATTGATGTACTTGGAGTGGTCCTTTGATAACTGTTTAGTACCTTGAGAGAGTTGTACGAAATGTTCGTTGCCACCCAAAGAATGCATTACACCTGTCGTAGGTCATCTACAACCTCTTCACCCCTGGTTACTTTGTTGGATATTTTTGTACGTTCGCAAGACATTTTATAGTTTTTTATATTGCCCATACACTTTCAAAGGATAGCGCAGGGAATTGCTCAAATTTCTTGAGTTATGACTTCCGAAAGAGCTTCCAGGGTCCGTGGTTTTTTAATGTAATCCTGAGCTTTTAGATAGCCACATAAGAAATAACAATACGGTGGTGCGCCCTAAAAAGGTGCCCATGAATTCTCTTGAGGTATGGCAAGTAGCGCCATTCTGTTGAAGCCAACCCCCATCAAGGGTAATCCGATGTCTTCTCAATTCAGATATCAAACATTCTCGCAACATCGTGAGGTAACTCTATGAGTTGACCGTTTTATTGCCAAATCGAGCTATTCGGCACCTCACTATGAAAGGTCTTTGATGGACTCCCGTGGATTATTTTCCAACCAGTACATAGTCGCTTTCCTTCAATTCTTGAACCACCAAGATTTTGTAAGGATGAAAGTATAGGCCAAAGTGCAAATTTTGGCGAAGAGATTTGTCTGACATGCTCAAAGCGCTAGCCTGTCGAACTCTTTCGATGTTTTCTGATGTTCTAACGATCTGATCACCTCCCCGAGCTATTCCAGGCCCCACATTCGCCTCGTTCTGAAGTTGTTAATCCATTTGAGTATTGTTGGGCGAGATAGTACAGTACGTATCGACCAAAATTGAATTGAGTTCGAAATCTTCGTTGTGTTTGCACTACTGAATGACCAGTTCCAACAAAGGTATCGTAAACAAAGCCACTACACATAAATAAAAACTAAGAAACTATTAAGCATGCGCCAGTTCCCCCACCACCAATGTTATACCCGTCTCGAAAACGTAACACCTTCCTGTTGGACCCTGTATTATTTTGAGAGTTTCAAGATTTGCAATCGAGTTACGGAGGAATCATAACGACCATTTTCGTACTACAACCAATTTTTCATCCAAATAAGCGGAGAAATGGCAAAGTGTCTATTGAATTTACTAAAACAAATTCCACATTTTCTAGCAGGAGGGTTGTGAATAAAGTTTGAAATATAGAAACGACAATTTTGACTTACTTTGGTAAGCATACTGATCACATTCACTCAACTTTCTTCAGGCCGCGCAATTAGTGGACGAAGAGCGCTGCCAAAGCCACTAATTCTGATTTATTATCGTGGGGGCAGACGATTTGGAATCAGCTGATGTGTCGAGTATAAATGCAGCGTTTCGTGTTGGCAATTAAATTATTTTGATCAGGACAGGCGCGAACGGGCTGACAGCTTGTTAATATTTCTGGCTCTCTACAAAGTAGTGAGTTAATTTTGTGTTAGCGCTTAGGACGTTAGAATGATGACGTTTGTACGTGAACGAGTCGAGGCAGCTTTGGCCACACATCAATCGATCCGACAGGATTACACAAATGGAAAAAGTAGTTATTAGGGGTCGCAGATTGGTTTTAACGTCTGTGCCTTAAAACCTAAAACCACTTATGAATCGCTTCTACGTATGAAAGCAAAACAATCGACTCACTACAGTCTAAGAAAAATAAAAATAAAAACATTAACGTGTAAAGAGTATCTTTATTAATAAGCTTTAAAAAACTGTTGCTATTGCATTAATCGGATGACGCATTCAAAAAAAAAGTGCATCACGAATGGGGTTTTACGAATCTTGCTAATTGGAACCCAAGTGTGCGACTACTGTGATTGGTCTACAGTACGCCAGCAGTCCGGTAATTCATCTCAGTCACTTATCCGAAGTTGACGTAAGTGACGTCAATGCTTGAGTGATTCGCAAGAAAATATATACCACAGCCGCCGAAGCAGTCCAGTATTATTGAGAGAGGACCTCAGAGGGACGTGGCAAATCGACTAAATCTGGGTCAATCAGCTGTGTTGAGTGTGGCGTTGGTACCGGGAAACCGGTAGCTACGTCCTCCGGCAAGGAGGTGATCGTAGGGGCGTAGCAACGAAGAGACACGATCGATTTCTCGTCTCAATATTCCTCCGAAATCGACATATGACACGGTATAGATTCCCAGATCAACATATTAATACTATTAATTAACCATAAAATCTCATATCACCGAATTTAGGAATTTATTGATAAAATATCACATTTTGTAATGTACGTCTCAATCTAGTGTTTTCGTACATAGTACCTTTTCTTCGGATACATTCATATATTCACCGATCGTCTTGATTTCACTTTAATATTAACTCTAAGTGCATTTTTAAGCATTTAAAGACAACCTGTAACTAAAAATTAAAGCTTTCATCAGCAAATATTACTTACTACAACTGAGGTTCCAATTCCCTGGACGATATCCAGCCCGTTTAAGTAAAATTATCGCCGCATAATTAGGTGGCGTCGCATTTATAGAAGAATTTGGTCAAAAATCTTTAGTGCTATACTTATATACTGGGCACAGTACTTGGTACTCACACCTAAGTTGCACAGGAGCTTTGGTAGCAAATACCAATATTTAGAAAGAAAGAGATCGACTATGCCGGCCGAATGCTTTAATAATTTTACCCTTCAGCTAACGACGATTTTCCCGGAACAGGGTTTACTTCTAATTAGTAAGTCCACCGTCAATCCTAAATCCGGAATTTGAGGCTAAAAGCACGTTCGTGTCACCGCAAAGAAAGGCTCGTCTAAAGTGAGGTAAAACGCGACCAAAACATGAAATCGCTAAATTAAATATAAAAAAAACCCACAAAAGTGAAGGAGCCGATTTAATTTTGGGTGTTTACAAAACAAGCTGTACATACAAGGAAACGCGGCAAGTTGGCAAATAAAAGAATCGACTTGCTAAAGATGCCCTAAATAAAGCATAAAACTAGATGAAGTGGAGAAAAAAATATAAAAAAACAAACAGAAAACCTGTGGCAAAAGTAAAAATATCACAAAACAGAAAAAACAATATCGTAAAAAGATAAAAAAGCAAATTTCGAAATATTGGAATGAGTATAACAACACAAATATATTTTCTAAGATATAGTAGATATGTTTCACATCCATTTTTATTGACAAAACACTTCAATATGATGTTAAATCGAAAATACGCTATTCAAGTAAAAGTTTCTCGCCCTTGACCCTTTCTCGTCCCTTTCTAGCCTTTCGGTCCTCTCTCTTCTCTCTCTCCCCCTTCTTTTTCCTTCTAGTTTCTCTATTTCTGTACTCTTCCTACCATATCTCCCTCGCTCCCGTTTTTTTCTCTGTACTTCCTCTCATCTCCCTCCCACTTTAACTTTTAACCTACCTTTTCCTTGTATAATAACCAATTAACTTTTTATATTGTTGGTAAATTGCGAAAAACTGTATGGGTTCGAGTCAAAAAATATTAGAAATCTATTACTTCTGCCGTAGTTTAATGGTTAGTACTATGAAACGTTTTAATGGAGAGTCAGTTCTCTGTACCTCGGTCAGTTTGATAACAAATTAATATAAACTCTTGAGAGTACCGAAATCAGCACCAAACAAAAACGCGTTCCTTCTCCAATGCCTTACAACCAATTGTTATTGATGTTCTCTTTTTTATTGCATTATCACAACTAAAATTTATTCACTTTTTTATTCGACTTGATCCGTATACATTTGTTAATTATAACAAAGTTTTCCGAGAACAATGACCCTTGCAAAATGTTCCAAACATTGCTTCAACACTCCTCATAAGTTGTCAGGACACAATTATGTATAATTGCACCCTCTTTAATATAATCGATTGACGCAGTGCAGGTTTACACATTATTCTTATTCACAACATAAAATAAGAACATGGCACAGTAAAAGAAGGATAAAAAGAAATCAAAGAAAAACAAGATATAAAAAGAGAAGCAATAAACGGAGAATTTAAGGAAAATCGAAATTGGACAAGACAAAATTACAGAAAATGAAGTAACATATAGAGAAAAAGGCAGTACAAGTATAAAATAAAAGGTAAAACTGAAATTACAGTGATGGAAAAATTATAACGCCGAAAAGAACATGAGAATTGATAAAATGGAAGAAATGACATCACCTAAAAGATTGTAAAGCAGATTTAGAAATTATAAAATCCATACCAATTGGTATTGAATATTTGCAGGTTTATAGTCATAACAAGATCATGGGAACAACTAGGGAAAATGTTGGTAGTAATTAAAGGAAAGACGAAAAAATCAAAAACAGATCAGTGGGAAAAGCTTCGTCAAGAATTGAAATATGGAGCCTTGGGATGAGAAAGCTCCTGTGTTTAACCCAAGGAAAAGATGTTTCAATACATTTACTTCATAAAATTCTATTTTTGGGTTAACTTCGACAAATTTCACTTCTTCATGTGGACCACAACACCTAATCTGTTTATGCATTACTTCATTAGCCTAGGTTTCAGAAAATCAGAAAAAGGGCGAGATCTAGATCACATGGTAAGTGCTGCAACATTATCTCAACCAAAATCTGATCTTTTGACAAGCAGAAGGCGTAATGTGGGGGAATGGGAGTACGGGGTAACAAATATTGTCATAAAGTAGACAGGTATTAGCAGTGTCTCTGTTAGGGTAACTTTACCAATTTTGCTCTAGATGTCCCAGAATACCATTATTAGAAATATTTTCTTTATTTTGGAAGCTGCACTGGTTTCATCTATTTTGGCTACGTAACAGTATATCTGGGATTTATCGTCAGTTATTGCATCTTCCAGAAAGTTATGTCCTCTTCCACCATTACTTAGCTTTTTGGTTCTTTTATCAATGTTTACATGCTCAGAGTGTATAAACTCTCAAAATACTCTACTAAGGGTTGTATATCCTTTGCTTACCGATAGATTAAAACATAACCAATCCTAAAATTTTGTTTTACACCATCTGAAAGTATTAATATAGTCTAGAACCAATTACTAATATATAACACATGTCTAACGCTTCCTTGTGAATTTCGCTCACAATTAGACTTTTTCGTTTTTCCCATGAAAATCTGACAAGACTAATAAACGTACCATTTTGTTTAGTAGTTAGCAATTCTATCGCCAGAGCGACACCTGATTCAGTCAACGACGTCTATAGCGCAGTATTTGAATTAATGATCTTCCAACTTTCCATGCCTGGGTCAAAATAATATGAAGGATTTGTTCTGAACTGCACCAGTTCAAATTTATCGGCTTACAATTATCACTAGAAGAAGCACTTGAATTACAAAGATTTGATGACGATGTTAGTGTGGCTATTCACAGAATTCACATTTTCCTTCACCATACAACTTTATCACAATACAATTTTTAATACAAATTTAGTTGTTTGAAACCTTTCAGGTCTGTCCAAAATTCTAAACCTGCGCTTGAACTCGCTCGCTTCGCTGCCGCCACTCCAATTCTCCCGCACCGCCCCGTTACGCGATATTTAATCCTATTTGTGATATACCAGAAGGGCCGTGAAACACCTAGAGCCTCCGCAGTGCAACCGTCTAAAAAGTTCGTCTCGTTTGAATTCGCCCACGTGTTCAGGGGCAACTAGATTCCTGACATTATATCATCCACCCGAGCGTGTCCGAGTACAGCAAAAACTGTGGCGGCGGTGTTCAGAAATTCGTTACAATATTGATTCGTCCTCGTATTTTTTACTACAGTTTGGATTATACTGGTCACAAAACTATTACAATCCACGCTACTCCATTGTGATAGTTCAATTAAACCTGGTAATTCTTTGACTTTTGCAACTCGAATATTTATTTGAATAATCAAATATATTCGAATAGTTGGGTAATTCCCCACCTCTAATTCCAAGCTTTTCTAGTCAAGAATGGGCAAGATTTCAGTATCTGGATGAGTCTTAACCACAAAGATTTAATTATAAATAAATTCCTGATTTAGACGGACCATCAGAAAGTTTAATGTTTAAAGGATCGTTTCGTGTCAAGTAATTAATTTACCCCAATTGCGCCAAGTTTCAAGATGGCGGCCAAAAATTTCCAAATTGCGAATTACCTGTCGTTGCTCCTGTTTAGTTTAGGAGTGAAACAAAGAGTTTTATAATCAATAAACGTTGCTGACTAGGACTATTGTTACCATAAATCTTTTGTTTGACGTCGCCCTCTAAGAGATATCGCCCTTTAACTGCGGCAGAAAAATGGGACAGGGCGCCGTATCCGGCGGCCCGAATCCTGCCGCTATCGCCGGAATCAAACAGAGCAGGACTTTGCGGACGCAGATAGGGTACAAAGGCCCTTTTAAATAATTGTCGGCGTGTTCGTGCACTTATTAGTGGCGCCCCCGCTAATCCGCCATTAGGGTAATGATCGCGGGCGCGTGTGTCTGTCAGCCGCCAGCGGTCGTCCCTTTCGTACCAACACTGGCACGCACGCCGCCCGTGAAGGAAGCTTTTCCGGGAAAACCGGGAATGTGCTTGCGCCTTCTAGAGGGCTTTTATACCTTCTACTTTCATCACAGATGGATGTTATAGATTTCCGAGAAATTCGCAGTCTCGCAAGCCACCTAATGATGACTAAACAGATAACGAGGGCAACATTTCCGATTCTATTGCAATATTATAAGTATGACAAATAGAATAAAAATAGTCAGTAATTACGTTTTTAAAGATTCTATTCCATTAATAATTTCATTATTAATTTTTCTTGTCCGATTTTATTGGTGCGAGATGTGTACGTGGGTGGGTTCCCAATTTCGGTTTAAATCGACTCTGATCGGTTATATTAAAATGTGTTCGGTTAAAAGCGACTATTATCGTTCACAGTCAGCTTTTATCGGCTGCAGTCGATTGCAGTAGCCTTTTCGGAAAGTTTTCAAGCTCCAATTAATCAACATAGAAACTTCCAAATGGCTCAAAGGTCCAAATTTCGGGACACATTCACTTCACCTTCATTTTTGTTTTTTAGATTTAGTTTTTATTATTTAACGTAACCATTTTTGTTTTTTTTTATTTTATTTTTTCATCTATTCTTGAGCAAATCTCTATAAGCATAAAAAATATTTTTCCTTTTTCCTTTTGTCTCGACATATAGTATTATTTAGGGGACGCGGTGGCTCAGATAGTTCAACCAGTTGGCTCTGTCCTCTAGCCGGTTCGAGTCTCGCTCAACCCATGGGTGTGTGTGTGTCCTAGCATTAAGTGCATGTTAGTGGGCAGAGTCCTTGAGGCTGCAGTGGCCTGTAAGTGCCCCCCTCCCCAACCCTCCCAAATAATATTATTTAAGCGAACACCCGTCCCTTTAATTTCTATTGATAGAAAAGTTCAATTTTATAGTGTCCCATCTTCTCTATAATTTTCATTTTGTTCATCTGTATATTAAAAAAATATCTTGCCTTTGTAGGCATTCTCTAATTCTGGATTTAATAATTGGGTCCTAATGCACCTGATAGTCAGGTAAACTGTCACCACCTGATTAGGCCCTGCCACCTTTATGTGAAATGAGGAAAGAATTTATTAGGGTTTGTTTATTATTAAATTTTTTACTTCTTCCAGGTTATCGACGCAGTTAATTATACGAATTAAGTCTAGAATATGTCACATTCACGATCATATGTTTGGCGTGGCGTATACGACGTCATCTTAAATTAACCCAATCGCAGTTTTGAACTCAGTTGCTAAGTTGTATTAACGCTTCTATTATGTCTATTAACATGGTCCTTCTTATTGTAGGTTGTTGTGAAAATAACTATTATTAACACTTTCTCAGGTTACAATTTATCGTGCTCAGGCTTATTAAAAGTATGTTGAGAAAGTTTACAAAGCTTACAATCTCATTTTTTATAAATCTGGTTTCCTTAATAACGTTTTCGTGACTTCCGCAGTTGTAATTCAGTTGATCCTACCTCCATTTTGCGATGTTCTTATCGCTTTCATTATATGAACTGTCAGCTGCCTGGGCAATTAATTGTTAAAAAGAAATCGCCAAATATTAACCTTCATTTTAGCGGTAAGAGATGTTGGTAACTGTTCAGTACCCTGACGCGCTCTTATGAAATGGTTATAGCACGAACATATTCATTATCATCCAGAAAACTGCATTTCATCGCCCATACTCCATCTGCAACCCCTACACCTCTTCTCACAATCCTCTAAATTTCGATTTCTTTGAATGTCCTTAGTGAGCTTCTCTTTCTTACTCTAATAACTTATAAGCTCGTTATGAAGCTTTTAATATCCTTCCAGTCCCCTTTTTACATATTTTGAAGACGAACATTTTGTAGTCCATTTTGACGGACCACAATCTAGCAGGGGTCTGAAATGGACGCGCAGGTGTTTTTGCATTTGAAAGGGTTTTATAAGGGGTGAGCGAATAGCAAATGAGTTAAGGAAAGTTTAGTGGTAACGAACATTTTGTATGTAGTAACTGCTTCGAGTACGTCAGGATACCAAACAACTACTGAGGTGTTTTCTTTTGCTTAGGTTGAATAGATCCGCCATTAGAGGTGTAGAAGCAATCGAACCACCCATCCGAAGCAGTTATTTCGGAGAGACGACTGCTCTCAATGGGCGATTACTGTATTCTTATTCACTGTGCATTTTTTTTTAAATTTTTGTCTTCATTTCAGCTAACACACTATTATATCAGTTGTAAAATTCTTATTTGGAAAAACTAGAATTTGAAATTTAGGTTATAGCATACCAAGTGAAATAAAAATTTTTTCAGGAGAGTCCTGTAAGAAAATAGCAAAGTGACCATTGAAGCAAGAGTGTCTAAATGGAATACCCAGAATTTTATAGAGTAATGACGAATACTACGAGTTGTGTCGCGCGCGTATAGTCGGTTGCCATCGCTATTCGTTAGCACAACGAACAGAATGTTCCATCTTTTAACCTAATTACAGTTATCTTTAATCTTTCTTCTATATTTGTGCAAAATATTCTTTAGAACTGCAGATCTGATAGTAGTTTGAAAACACTATCTGTTATTTTAGATAATTTCAAATTAATTAGACAAGTAATCATTTGAATTTCACAAGATTTTACACCATTTTAGACTGAACTTACTAATTTTTTTTATCAGATTTAAAAAAGTTATACAGTTAGAAGACAGTTTGTTAACTTCCTCAATTTAAATATTGCCATCACAGTTGCTTAGTACTACTAAGTTAATGGAAACTCGTACACAAAAAGAGAAAAAGAGGAAAATCTTCATCCACATCGTGTGAGTGGATCCATTAGAAAAATGAGAAAAAAGTTCAGTAAATTCATACTCATATTTAAAGTTTCTTTTAATTTGTCGTAGGGTGTGTTGAGAGTGAGGATGCCGTCAAGATGTATGGCCTGCCAATTGGAAGGTTAAAGCTTCACCGTCTCCTCACTGACCGGTTATCGTGTAGTGCTCTGGTTCTAGACAACCACATTATTGCCCCTTGTTCAAACACCACGTACACATCACCACAAGTTTCGTTCGCACCTAAGTCAAGTCCCTTAACCGCTCGACCTTTATCTGGCTCAAAAGATTATTAAAGGTAGACTTAATTGGGCGTATCAATGCGACCTCTTCCTGTCTCTTGATATCTCAATTAGTTATTCTTGCCCTGCCTAAATCACTCTTCATTTCCGTAATCCATTTTGATTTTGGTCTTCCCTTTCTCCTTCTTGACGCTGGTTCTCATGCCGTTATTATGTGTATTGTTTCTTATGGATCTACCCGTCATAACTACCATAGTCACTTAACTTATACTTTCCCCGTCTATGACGAAATATTTTCTGATTATTCCTGTATTCGTTTACATCTATTTTGGTTTGTCCCAGTAGTCTCCTCTCGGCCATTTTTAGTTTATCCTTATCTTTCTTTATGATTAAGATTGTTTCCGACGCATACATTATTACTGGTCTAATTAGAGTCTTATACATTCTCATTTCGCTCGCTTTACTTTTTAAAATTGCTCTAGTACTGTGTACAAATATAACCTGGAATTTTTAATTTAAACTGCGCGGGCATTTCGTTGGGCACAAACCTTTTTAGTTTTAAGTTGGTAGGACTGCTACTGACATATGTGTCAAATTTTAGGTTAATATCTTAATTAGTTGAAGAGTGACGCTCGTTTTCGTAAACAACCAAAATTAACTTTTTCGATTTTTACCATGTCAGAAAATATTCAACAAAGAAGTTCGATTAAATTTTGTATTAGAAATGATATTTCTGCTGCGAAAACGCTCAGAATGTTACAAAAAGCCTTCGGTCTAAAACACAAGTATACGAATGGCATAAAATGTTCAAAGAGGTTCGTGAAGGCGTTGAAGACGAACCACATCAAGGACGTCCAAGAACATCAACTGACGAACAGCACGTTGCGAAAATTAAGGAATTGGTGCTCCAAAATCGTCGATTGACGAGTAGAGAGCTTGCTGACATCGTTGGCATTTCAAATGGATCAGTCAACACCATTTTGAAGGAAGTTTAGTGCTTCAAAAAAGTCAAATCTCGTTTGGTTCCAAAAACCCTCAATTTATTCGTGACCATTTCGCTAAAAATTCCACCCATATCGTTCCGCAACCGCCGTATTCGCCTGATTTAGCTCCATGTGACTTCTGGCTATTTAGCAAAATGAAAAGACCGCTCCGGGGACACCGTTTTGACACGATAGAAGAGATTCAAGCCGAATCGAAGAAGGTGCTGAAGGCCATACCGAAACAGGACTTTTCAACGTGTTTTGATGAGTGGAAAATTCGCTGACATAAGTGCATTGCAGCCGAGGGGGATTACTTCGAAGGCGATGAAATAGATTTTTAAGAATAAATAAGGATTTCAAAAATTATAACAAAATTCCGGGTTATATTTGTACACACTAGTATTAACAGAAGGCTCTGTTTCCTGCCATGATTTTTTCGTTCATTTCTTCCGCTTCCCCCCCTTTGCTAGTTATTGTCACCACTAGGTATTTCAACCAGCTCACTTCTTCGAATTCCAATTTGCCCACCTTTACTACTATTCTCAATACTTTTGTTTTCTTCATATATATTTTCAATTCTGTTTCCTCCTTCCCTAATTATTTATCCTGACATTATGACTAAGTCGTCTGCATAGACTCTTCTTTTGTTCTTATCGTTCTCTTGTTCATTTTTCGTGTAACATATTCTACTGTTACATTAAACAGCGTAGACAACGTATCACCTGGTTTGTTACGAATTCCTTTATTCCTATTTTCACGATAGCCCTGGTCAACCTCAAAGTAGCACAAGTAATTCTAATTATATATTAATATCACCCTCAATATTTATTCCAACCTTCACAATTAAATAACCACATTAACAAGTGGCTCGTTTTTTACATCACGTTAATATTATTTGAATGGGACTTCTAGAAAAATTGTTGTGCCGCCCATGCTGATTTTCAATGCTCTACCCAAAAATTGTATGTTTAAGCACCTGCACAATTTGCTTATACTGAAAGAGGTTAGTATAGTGTTAAATGTATATTATCTCTTTGTAAACTTCTGAATAGAGTACGCCATCTTTCTATTTTTTATTTTGAGATTTAGAAGGATTTTCCAGATGTCAAGGTCCTCTCCAAGTACACTCACAGTTTTGCTTAACAAGATATACACAGCAAAATATCTGTTTACCTTTATAAAGTTTGAAATAAAAAATTTATTACCATTCATCGCCCCCTATTAGAGTCGACAAGCAATCGGGCAATGGAGGAGGAACAAATGGAAACCCCGACCTTTCAATTTGAAGACCATACTTCACAGGGGAGCTTAAAACCTCACCACCACTACTATTATTTTTACGTAATATTTGTGAACTTCTGAACAGGGAGCGCAACCTTCTTTCTTGATTTTTGACATTTGAAGGATTTTCCAGATGCCACACGTCTCCTTCAAGCACATCACAGTTTTTACGAGATATACAAATCAAATGTCTGTTGGCATTTATAAACCTTTAAATAAAAAAATTCACTGCTATTTATCGCTCCGCATCAGAGATGGTGCGCAGCAATCGGCTGTGAGGGTGAACATATGGAAGCTCGACCTTCTAGTTCACAAGTCATATTCCCTGGTAGAGTGTAAAGCCTTATCACCACTACTATTATTTTTAAGTGTTATTAGAAAGGTTCAAAAATTTTCTGACAATACAATTTCAGACAAACGTCGCCCAAGGACCAACGTGGCTAAGGAGAATGTCCGCATTGTTCACCGCCACTAAAAAAAAACATTTGAAAGGTAAAAATTAGCAAACCATCGCTTCTCAATCATTGTTTTCCCATAACGTTGTGCGGTAATTAGTTATTTTGTTGCAGAATAAATGTTTGTTTCTCAGTAGGCAAAATCGTAAATCGATATTATAGTCAGCAAAATCGGCCCTCGCTAACTAATTACGAATAACAGTAATCCTCTGCTGGATGCACCCACGGGTGCTCTAATTAGGTTACATCTCTCGCGATTTTCGTTCCTGTACTATCAGCCGCCATGGCAGGTTCGCGGATCAGCTTATAAATCCCGCATTCATTTCGGTCCAGAGGCTACCGATGCCCGTATGCTGGCGAGCAAACACGGCTCGCAAATAATCCAGCTTTCGCGCCGATTTGCAGCGTCAAAATGTAATAACTAGTCGCAATATGTTTACAGGGACTCAGTCAGAGTCAACATTTCAAATTTTCAAATCTTCCACTCCAATATAGACGAGTGTGCAGGCCAGGCTGTTAAATTTGCGACGTTTGCGTTATTGCACAATCGAGGATTTCTTAGTCCAAAATTTTGCTGCAAAGACATCGAAAGTACACTTGGCTGCAAGTTGTGAGGCTCCGGCCTCTCCCAATCGGCGTTCCTTGCGGTTTATTCGAGGGGCCACAACAGCATGAGCTGCCGCCAATCAGTTCGTTATGTTCGCCTAAGAGGCTAATAAGTAATCACAAGAAGCGTTGTGCATGTTATGAACTTGATGGGAGCACTTCCCCACAGTTGCAGGATGATGTGTCCTGGAAGCTTTAAGATCCAAGTTCTGAAGTAGTTTCGCACCAGCGCATGGCTGTTTACGGCCCCCGTGCGAAGTATAAAGCACCACTAAACAGCTTATAAATCATGGCAATGAGAGGAGCAAAGCAGCAGCTCGGCCACTTGGGACTTCCAAGCAAAAATCCTCTTGGTGGTATCCTGCCAAAATATTGAATAATGAAGACGATAACAGGAAGTTACGGCGGCTTCCCGGAACTGGCGGCGCTCGACTCCTCGCGCAGCGGACGCGGGCACCTGCAGTAAAGCAAAAAGGAGCCAGTGGCCCGCGACCAGGCGCAATCCCATTCCGTCACACTCAACATCCCCCAGATGTCACGCTCCGATGTGCTCAGCGCTTCTTACTCTTCTTACAAAGTAACGCGCAGTGGATTTGAACTTAGTGGCCGCATTAACGTACCTCTGTTAATTGCGTGGAGCGAAGAGGGGCGCGAGAGCGCTGCGGCGGCGGTCGGCGGCCGGGGGCGGCGACAAATGCGCCGCGGCGTAATTTAGGAACACTCGAACCGCGACTTAAAGTGGCTCTCCCTCAAGTGCTGCTGGGTTAGTGCTGCGCGCTCTTTTATTTGACGCAATCGCTGTTGGATTTATTTATAGGCCTCCTGGTCGCAAACAACTCGAGATTTACCGATTTGCTCCGCGTAAATTACCCTCAGAAGAAGCAAACAGATTGATTGGCCCCGTGCGTCGGGGCCGGCGGGGCGCCGCAGGATAAATCAAAATTGATGAAGTTTTAAATTTGGACCGCCAGATGTCCGCTTGCAAAGCGGAGTTTGCGGATGGAAACGCGTCAGAACGTTTTTATTGTTGATGATTCAACATGCACACTCATAGCTTTGATGATTTTTCCTTCAAATTTTAAATAGAAATTTTATATCTAACAACGGCATAGGCAACACGTTATACACGGAATGACAAACAAACATACCCGCAGACAAATGTAATTAAACAATAAAAACATTAGCTTCCTGCAGTGTACTATAAGATCCATCAAAAGTTTCCATGTGCTATTTGTAAGTTCAAAGCCTGCTAAACAGATGACTAATGACTCATAGGCACAAAGAGAAAACCTTGAGACCAATTTGGAGCACATTTGAAACTGAGTGATAACACCACCAACAAGGTCAGTATAACAACTTGAACATAATAATGTGAAATTAATGGCAAAAAAATTAAAGAATTAAAAGTGACCTTAATGAGAGTCATAAACAGGTCGACCAATAATTGTAACCAGAGAATATTGAAACAGTCGGTGACATCTACAATCGGAATCTCGCAATTTTGATACTTCCTGCAAGCACTGCTACTGGAAAATCAGAATCAACTGCCAGAAGTATTCTGCAGGACAAATCTTAATTTTAACCTTTGACCAAGAGAAATTTTGACAAAAGATTCGATTTTGCAAGGAAAATTTTGGTGAATAAGCAAAATTTTTGCATTTGGGCAGCAACGATACCCATCTGTCTGTGCTATGCCCACTTTACGTTTAGAAAAACAAAGAATAGTGCACAATCTCCTATAATAAAATTGTAGATCTCGTATTCTTTACAAAAGCTACCCATACAGCCCAGTCGCTGTGTAATTTTAGATGGCGCCAAATTGCCGCATTCGGACCAAATTGCTGGAGTTTGGAAACCAAGGTGGAAAATATGAAAATCTGTCGAATGTTTTTGGTTTTGGGTCAAAAAATTCAAAATTCAGCTTATAATGGCAATTTTACGTTTTTTTGAAAATGGCCGATTGTAGCGCCCCCTTATGAGATATCTCAAACATTCAAAAAGGAGATAAAAGTAGATAGAAAATACTACTGTTATTTGGCATTTACAATTTTTCAAACTTAATACTCAGGTCACAATAATTTTTTAAATTTTTTAAACGTCAAAAATGGGCCTACAGCTAGCTGGCCCAAGACATTATTTTCTAGCTGGTCTCAATCGACGCGTTTTAATAATACCTACAATTTTTATAATGAGTACTTACTTCATATAAGCCATGGTTTTCCTGTAAAACCCGAAAAACCGAAAAAACGGCTTTTTGGGCCTTAAAAAATGGCCATATTTTGGAGCGCAGCGGCTCAAGACAAATTTGACTATCAGATTCGTGATCAGCGCCCCAAGAAACATAGAAATCCACTTTAAAATACCCCTCCCCAAAAATACCATTTTTGATCATTTTTCACGACACAGCGACTGGCCTAATAGTCAAGTCAAGTTCTCTTGGGACTACTGCACATCCAACCAAAAAGAACCTCGACGTCATCTCTAGCAGGTTAAGAGAAAGAATGCTGATATTAGATGCAAAGGAAAAATAACAAAAAGCATCCATAGTCAAATCAAGCGCAAAGAAATTCTGAAAAAAAACAGGCGTGCGGCTCTCTTGGTTCCAGCAAGACGGAGCCACTGCACATTCAATCCCATAGAACCTCTCATCGGACACGAAGGCGAAAAAAACGGAGGAAGACTTGGTTGGCCAACTTGTTCACCTGTTATGAATCCTTGTGGGTTTTTTATGGGGTTATCTTGAAGATTGGGTGTACAAAAACAAACCCACAACTGTTGCTCAAGCAAAGCATAACGCGAAATCGATGCAATTTCTGATGAAATTTAGCGCCTTGTAATAATGCCTGTCTGTCTGAGCAGCGAAAGCATTAATATTGATAAGATACTTATTTCAGAATAATTCTACATTTGAATTGGTTATAAAGTTGTTTTTTAACAAAACTTTGAAGACGTCTGCACAAATATTAACCATGCATGGTAACACCGTATCGCTGAAATCAGATTGTTTCGAAGATAATCAGACAGTTTTGGAAATGGAAGTATGGAGATGGATAATAGAGATAACTAACATTCTGACCTTTTTGAAAATGTATATTATAATTCTACAGATGAAGTCATGACGACTAATAAGGTATCTTGGGGAGTGGATGGTTTCAATAAGAAAATCAACATGATCGAGTCCAAGATTAGCACAGTAGCATAAACTGTGAAGTAATCTGTTCATTGTCCTCAATCAACTTACGAAGCTGAATTGATATAGGACTAAACTTCCATTACGGAGCGTTTTTGATTCAGCCCTTCTTTCAAGAGGTTCAGAATAACCTCTTGAAAATTCTAAAAAACTTTGTCTTTTTGAGGCACCTTCATCTCTTTTTCCGTAACTCGGTCAGTCTCACGGACTGCATTTAGCGTTCAACTGGGGAATATGAGGCACATCCTCTACAACAGAGAATTGGTTGAAGCCATACAACACACCTCATGATCTCTCCTAACCCCATAACTCTTTCGTGTTCGACAGAAATCCTGCTGCTCCGGAACGGGAGAAACCTATACCCATGAGAGTCCAACGCAGCGTTTTTGGGACCCAAAAACTAGAGGAAGCACAGAAGATTTGCCGCCGAGGTGAAGACCACTGTCACCAAGTACTACCACAAGCTCTCGGAGAGTAATTTTACGATGTGGTCGACAACGGAATTTCGAATTTGGTCAAAATCCTGCATAAATGTCGTTCCCAGCTCCACCAACATAATAGAAGCATCAATGAGGCCTTAGTGACGACACTTTAGTCACTTGATCATTGTTAGTCGTATTATGGGACACTTACACATCTACAGTCAGAATTTTACACGAAAATCCCTCATCTAAGCTTAGAAGCCATGCAAGGCTCCGGGACCTAACAGCATTCCAAAACTCGCACTCAAAGCTCTCACCCAGGAAGTAGTCATCTACCTCATCGCCATAGCAAACGCTCTTCTTCCGTCTCCCACTACTTTCCAAGCCCTTCTCAATCCTAGAAAGTCTGGCACGTTCCTCCAAGACTATTGGACAATAAGTCTTCTGCCTAGCATAGAAAAATTCACGTATCAGCGTCCGTTCCCAGAAAATCCGTTTGGCTTCCGCCCTGGCCACTCTTATCATTTACTAGCTTCCAGAAGATCGAAATTACCGGCACTTGGAATAGCCAAGGCCTTCAACAAAATTTAAGATGGCTTCAGCCACCATTCTACTGCCGATGGTGCAACAATCCGAGCCCAAGGCCCAATCTTATCACTACAGATATTTAATATCTACATCTGGTACACATCAACGACACCCTCTATGATACTGAACCAGCTATGTTATTATACAGCGACTAGAAAAATATTCAGGAGTTCATCTCTTAGAGCTCTGATAGCTCTATATCAGCTTTCAAAAATCTGTTCTTCCTTGGCCTGTACAACTATAAAGCTAATAGATGTGCTCCCTACAAGCGCGTAAAGATCCCGATTCTCCAGTAAGCACTAAACCAAATTTGCTGTAATATTCAAACACTTGTAAGTTACCAAATAAAAAATATTTCGTTCATCTAGAACTAAAAACTAGAAAAAAGTTAAAAAGATGTAATAAAATACATATATGGCAGAACACCTAAGAAGTGTCGAGTCAGGCAACTCTTTCATTTACGTAAAATAGTTGAGTTCTGAATTTAATTTAGTTAATTATAAAAAAGGACAATAATGTTACTTGTTTTGTTGTGATTGTGTGTGCGAACGAATCTGAAATGCGACAGAAATGTATCTGATTTTGTGTCTTGTTTACAGAAAGTCCTTTGGCCGGAATGTAGCGAAATTATAACGCAAAGTCACGAGAAGCGAGTCGAACTCAATCAGTCGTCAAGAGCGGACCTACTACCCCCGATCGTCCGTTATCACCAGACGACATCGGCGCTACTGCTTCTTACGAGAAGTAACCGCTAGAGGTTACCTTCCAAACAGCTCCCCGCCGCTAAGCATCACTCGCGCCGTTCTGGATGTAAAACGTTGGTTTAATGAAATTCTTTCTGTTTCTTTCTTTTAAAGTTTAGTTTTTTATTAATTGGATTCAATTGTCTAACCTTGCAAGCTTGTACTCCTTTTTCTCCTGGGCAACTTTTTTGGCCAATCCAAGTTCTTCCGGAAAAGTCGCAAGGAGGAAGAATCTATCGGCAACTCAGTTTGCGGTCATCTTATGCTCAACAATAAGTGTATGGGTGTAACAACGTTTCTTTTATTTCTTGTTGTACATCAACTTATGGTAAATGTATGCTTTTGGCGATTCAAAAATAAACATTACAACGCAAAAATTCAAAAATTAGATCCGCTTGCCAATTGATATGGGGTATGATCCTGTCGATTATATCAAATATATTTAGTACTCTAGAAGTTCTTATGTATGATCTAAAATTAAGAATGTTTTTTTTTAAGATTGTTAGATTATTCAAGGTCTGATACGCGGAGACGCTAATCTTTTCAAAATTAGATTTTTAAAAATGTTCACTTTAAATAACCTAAACTACTGATTACCTTTCAGAGTCTAGCAGGTTTTCAGAACAACACACCCACCTTTCGACCATCTATCTTAGAACAATAGTATAGTATGACAATACAGAAGACCGTACTGTATCGATGTTGGAAATTATCCTCTTAAGATCCAAACCAACGACCGGGTCTTAATCATTTTTCGAACGCAATAAAAAACGGAAATCCCCAATCGGCCATCCGTGCGCCGAAACTATTTCTAATATTAGACATTCTTTCGGGTGCTTCCATTACACCCCGGTAAAACTGCGGCGCGAGGCGGCGCCGGGCGCCCTACAGACCCACAATGTAAAGAGCGCCGCGCTCGGCGCTGTTCCAAATTAATTTCGGTTTCACGTGGCCATATTGTTTTGATTTAATTAAGATACCTCCCGCTCACTATATTAATGGAGAAGCGCCGGGGTCTGCTCCGGAGCGATATCGTTCGAATTTGCTGCGGTAAAGCAAAAATACGCCCCTTTTCCAGGATGAATGTGAGCAGCTTAATTGATTCGCGCGAAAAGAAGTCAATTAACAAGCCTGCGGGTGGCGGAATTGTGGCGCAATGTCACAGGCGGGAGCAATATTGACGGTTCTTAACCGTACATTTGAGGGGTGGCCTTTCACGGGGTCGGGGACGTGGTTTTTGAATGCTTGAAAATCTCAATAGTGCAATATAAAAAAAGTTTTGGATTATATTAAGTAATTCATCTGTATCAAATTGTCAGTTAAAATCTTAAAGACAGTAAATATAGGGTGCCCCAATAATATTCACACTTCCTAATGTTTATTAACTTAAAAAAATTTAATAGTTTAAATTAAAAATAATGAAAGAAATTTTAAATGCGTTCTTACAAATGTCCAAACTCAAGACTCCTCCTTTCCAAATTTAGCCGATAATTTTAGTCTAGAAAAGTCCAATCAAGATAAGCAATTACATCGCAATGGTATTGGAGAGGTTCTTCGTCTTTCTGTAAGAAAATCTCGTACCACCAAACAACCCCAACACGTGTATCGAGGGATTGTTGCAGTATGTTTAGATAAATATCACTAGTGGCAATTTGGTAAAAAAAAGAATGACCATAAGATGTCCAAAGCTAATATCCCATACTACACTGCAGCAATTTTGAACCGAAATACCAATCACAAAATGGTCGCGAAGTCAATAAATACTCTATTTATTGGCGTTTAAACAGTAAGTATACTTTTGGGACACCCTGTATAATTAAATCTTCTAAAACAGCACAACAGGTTTGGTTTTAAGATATCCAAATCAATGCTTCAACACATTTGAAAAAATACTGTGGCCTACTTCGGTTCCTTCGTTGCTCATCTCATCCCTGGTATTCAAAGTATCTGGGGGGTCTAACCTTTCTTCTCTGGGAAGCCCTGGTGTTGGAAGTTAGTGTATCTTTTCAGGCGCTTCCACAATGGTGGAAGCTTAGGTGGCCCAGGTGTTCAGAGAGTTCTGAAAATGTCAAGGATAGCGTGATGTCGTCCTTGCAGGACAACCTCGCGACCACCTCAGCGCAGTTCGTATCCTTCTGGATGGCTGCCACAATGTTGGTGAATGAGTTGAAACAGGAGTAAGAGTCCCCCTTCGTTCTTAATGTTATAACAATTCGGTTATATATTAATTGGGGTTTCACAACAGTATTAGTAGTAGTTAGTAATCAAGAAACGTAGCTTAGAAAGTAGGGCCTTTCAGACTCTTTGCCCAACTCAATCTAGCCACCCTTCTAATCGTCTCCCTTTACCACTTCTCTCGGCCTTCTAATGTAAGCTGGGATAGCTCAAGAAACCGCAACTCACCCTTTAGAATTATTACTCTACTTAAAGGGTTAAATCTTAAGTATTTTTCTTTTTTAAATCAACGGCCATTCGTCAAGATCGCAACCAAAATGTTTAAGATCTTCTAGCGTTTGCCCATTAACCACAACAGCTTTATACAACCCTTCTTGTAATGCCCCACATGTTCCACATTTGTAGCGATATGTGATGCTGACAGACGGCTTGCACTAAATCTCTACTCTCTGAAAACCTTTTGCCATTCAAATATACAGCTTTTGGATAATGTCTCGTCATCAGATACTTCCCGTATCATATTTCAAGTTTCATCATCATATCACCAGTGTGATTTTCAACTAAATGCGTCAACAAGCTTAACAGTGGGTAGCTAAACACAGCCCTGCCACCCACTTAGTGAGTTTACATAAAAACACTTTCAAGACCATATCGATTCAGGATACGTATGAAGTGACTGAATAACACCATTTTCTCGTGTTCGAATATCATGGAAGAAGAATTAAGAAACTCTGATAAAGCTTGTATTACTAAAGTTTATGATATGATGCTTTAACTGCAGACTGCTTTAACGAGTATATCCGCTCTCTTGTTATCTAGGATACCTGTATGTTCTGGCACCCATTCTCATGTAACTTCTTTTATCACAGCCAATTCTTCTCAAACATCTGGCTCTAGAATAGCACTTCTATACTCTTCTTACGTCTATTTATCTTTGCTTGTCCTCGTCCCCTTTCCTCCAAAGGATTTACAAAACAATAACTTTTATCTAGCCTCAGTTTGTTCCGTGCTTCGATTACCTAATATGTACATAGATATAGGAATCTTCCTGTATGCTACTCGTGCGATGACCTGTAGTTTTTCCTTGAAAATATCCAGCGGTACTGCGTGTAAACTTTGAAATAGTTTGTTATGAAATTGTCTTCCATCGATGGTATTCAATTCAATTCAAACACCAAGATATCTATATAGAACGACATTCACATCCTGATCTTGTGGTGTTTTCTAGAAAACCACGATGGATGGTTAAGGAGTATCTGTACAGTACCCACACTAAAGTACACAAGTTAATAAGAAGACTTAGGCCAACTAACAATATTAGCGCCAATAACTCTTAAATTGTGTGAGACGGTATCAATATACTGCCATCAACAATGAATCTTTGCTTTGACCAATAGAATTAAGTAAAAAACGCCGCTTATTGTTAAAAACACGCTTTATTCTACAACACTTGAAAAGAGTATCGGAAATGACTTAGAACCTCATATTCATATTAGACTGAGAGACTTATGTAAAAACAAAAAAGCAACGATGGTTTTGAAGTTACCAAGCTTCGATTATGAGATAATCTGCAAACTAAACACAGAGAACAGAATAAATTTATACTTAAGATCAGACCATTTAATTGCTAGTAGTTTCAAAGGAATCTTTTACTGTTACTACATCGTCCTTCTGTCGGTTTGGCCAACAGTAAGTCAAAAATTACTTACAAGGAAACTCTCAGAATCGTGGACTCGAGATTCAAAAACTCTTTTCAGCAAAAAGGTAGCTTTTTGAACTGAAAAAAAAGATTTCCGTTTTCAAAAGTTGCCCGATCGACCCACATGACCTTTAGAAATGACCTTAAAGTTTCAATTTGACTTTGAGGTCATTTCTAAAAGATACTTCATATAAAGGACATTCATAAGAAAATAAGAGAAGAATTTTCCGCGTCAAGAAAAGCATAGTCATAATTGACTAAAATTTCTGAATGTTGGTTGTCTTGACATTTGACTAAGGAACACAAACTAGTTCGCTACATCTAGCTTCTAGCCTCAAGCCGCCTTTGTTTGTTCTCTTAAAAGCTAAACGAGACGACAAAAGTTGTATGGTGGTAAGGCTATAACGCCCCCGCGTGGTGGTACGGCCTCTGAACTGAAATGTTAAGGCTCCCATTAGTTCGACCTCAGTGTACGATGTGAACACAGGTACTCAGATATTTTTAGTAAATGAGCCTAGGTTTGAATCCAGCTCCATCTGCAGCGCAACCAAGCGTCTCAATCTTGCCCACATTTGCGCATAAGTTATATGAACGCTAAAAATACTGACTTTCCCTCGTACCAGACAGAAACGGAAGGGCCCTACTTTTATTTCAAGTTACGTACGTCGGTAAGCGGATTAACCGAGGCAATTTTTGCCGCCCCGCCCTGTGGGCACCAAGACGCATGAATCATTTAGGGCCGAAGTTGCAGGATCAGTTCGCGAGCATGCAATTAACGTCGGCGGCGGCAGCTCGAAAAGCACCACGGCAAGTAACAGGTAGAACAAATAGCCGCGTTTCCGTTTCTGCTCACGTCACTTCCAAGGGCTAATCTCTTTCCGATTGCCTAAGTTTGACATTTATATTAGACCCTCGTGTCGACGGTTTGACGTGCCGCTTTTATTCCAAATGCCCGAGCGATCGGATTCAGGTGCGGATTAAACTGTTTAGGGGCCCGCCACGGCTGCCAATTATTAGATAAGGATTTTATTGTGACGGCCGATGTCGCGCCCTTTGAGCGTGCAAATTAGTTTACACCGAATTACCCGCGCTTAATGATACTAAAGCCGCATTTAAACGTCGAATGTTAACTAACAGTTTATATGTGATCAGCTTAAAGACTACACAAATTTAAAAACACTAATTAGCAACATGATAATCAATAAAAATCTAGCAAAGCACGAACCCGTAGTGAGTAGTGCACAAATAGCAAGCCGATAAAATGGAACCTAAAATTATCACTACTATTGTCAGCTCTAAACATTTTCTGAGCAAACAGTCAAGATGTCAAGGCGGCCGGATTTACGATTGTGTCGTACCATAATATCGTGACCATGCTGTGACACATTGTGTGGAGAATTTAGAAAATCACACAAATGTTAATTATGAAAGAAAACAAGAACTACAATAAGTTGTAAACGAAGTCCCTTACAAATGAAAACATTATTTCTAGAGTAAGAGTTAATCGAACCCCTCAGTATGATAGTATTTACAAATTACGTACTTTCTACCCTTAACCTCCGCCATCTGGCGGCAAATATGTGCCTCGCTTCATCAAGAAAATATCGTTAAAAACTTATTAAAACAATTAGAATCTCGTCATCGAAAAGCGGCACCCCTTTAACTGTTTCTTGCGTTATAAAACCGCCGGTTAAAATATACAGGGATCTGTTTATTGGTAGGTACATGCAGACCATAATAGATAATGCTTTTGCTTACGAGAATACAAACGCCTGATATTATATTATGAATAGATAACTGGGAAATTGACATGTTGCCTGATCTTATGCAATCAGGGGCGTTGAATATGAATATATTGGTCTCAGGCAGAGACCCGAAAAGACAAAATATACCACTTTAAAAATTCAGTGAAGACCATATAATGAGCGGTCAGCAATTTCTTGTTAGATTAGGTTAGAGTCCCTCTCAAGAAGCCGTGAGACGCACCACAAAACACCATTTTCTTCGACCTCGAACTGAACAAAGAAGAAAACAACAAAATAGTAACACAGAGAAGACAACTGGAAGGTGCAACAAATAACGCAAAGCGGAATATTTAACAGAAGTTAGAAAACGTTAGCAAAAACTCAATGAAGAGTACAGTTGAACAGCTGATGGAGATTCACAAGAAAGAGTATAACAGCACCTTGCAGAAAAACAAATGCTAGATACAAAAAGCCTATTTATTGGTGAAACGAGGAATGGACCTAGATAAAACGAGTATGCACGAAGGCCACAAAAAGTCCTCAAACTCAACGTAAGTAGGTATGCGGAAGAGAAAGCTGAAAACTTACCCAAAAGTCTATAACTCACTCTTTAATGACCTACTGAAAGTAAATTAATGAAGAGAAAATTAATATTAATTGAAAAAATAAACTCCAACGATGGAAAAAAGGTACATAGACGTCTATATTTACTTAACTCCACAATCAAACTCTACGAACGAAGGATAAATCAAAAATATATGAGTGAAATAGAGAAGAAGTCCGAAAAGCAGTAGTAATTCAGAAAAAGGCAAGTCAACATTGATGCCGTGAGTGAAGTAAAATAAATGGTTACAGAAGCAAGGCGACGGAGAAAAATTGGAATAACTCCCAGCTATCAAACATTGGTAGATACTACATAGATAACAATACATGGGTCGATAACAAGTGGAGAAACTGCTTTGCGACGAAGTACTCACTCTGAGAAAATCCCACCAGGGATTACCGTGATAAAATACGCGTACGATTTTGCAACAGTTGCTTGCGAAAAGACCAAGAGAAGAATTGGAAGAGGATGTAAAATACGCTCTGACCATAATAAGCGACTGGATGAAGGAACGGAGAACGGAGATTGCCCCGCACCAGACGGAGGTCACAACATTAAACGACAAACACTGCATAATATAACCATAAATCTGGACGGTACTGGAATAGAAAATAGCAAAATGGTGAATATCTAAGCATCTGGATTACTAGAAACCTGCACATGGGGGAAGAATATTCAGAGAACTAGTAGAAAGGAGAAAAAAGCTGTAAAGATCTGGGACGGTTAACGCCAGATTTAAACAGACCCAAATGAATCTTATACTTTGGTTGCAATAACAATCGCTGGAGCATATAAAAATGCATCAACGAAGGCAGTACAAGTGGTAGTGGGTACAATACCAATTCGTAGTCCTACACTAGGAAGATCATGTAAAGTGGGGGATAATAAACCAGCACTCGGAATGGCAGTTATAGAGAGGCCTATAGAAAAATGGAAAAAAGAATAGGTACAAGAGAAGCTGTTGCCTAAATAAAAACCCTGATACAGAATATACAACGCAGAGACGTGAACTACAACTTAACACAATGTCTTCTTAGGCACGGCAGCTTCAGTAATTATTTGAAACGCATAAAGATATACTGTGAAGAAGAAGACGCCGTATAGCATACTATTGTGAATGCACAAGATGGACCGAAATTAGAAACCAGTTGAATGAAGTTCGGACAATATCAAATAATCTAATTTAAGACATGCTAGACTAAATGTAAAAATAAACAAGAGAAAAAGAAGGGAGGAAGAAAGAATGGGAGAGATTGGAAGGCAGATAGTAGAGAAAGTTAGAAAGAAAAGTGAAAGATGACAAGAGTGGAGTGAGAGAAATGGAGAAAGATGGGGGAAAAGAGAGAGAGATGGAGAGGGAAAGAGAGGAGAAAGGAGAGACGTACAGGAACTTCGATAATGAAAAGGCAGGATGGACAGCAACCGATAACATGAAGAAAGGTGATACCGGTGGTTTACCGTGTTAAGAGCAGAATAGGGAGGAGGGGTAGTCAATAGGTATCTTTTGAATAACATCTCAGAAGCTGAATCCAACACTACCCCTGCAGAATACGAATGTCTCAGAAGATTTTTCACTCCTTCAATCAAGGGAAAAAATATAAGGTTAGGTTGGGTTAGTTAAGGTCAGGTCCAGGTCAGGTCAGGTTACGCAATAATACGCATTAAATTATTAACCTCTTGTTATCTGGTCTACCAAATTTTTAGTCCAGTAAGAATTTGTATGTTCAGTATAATCATGGTGACAGTAACTCGATGCGACCTCACTTGTCGAGCGTCTCTCGTAACGCCATCGTACGCCGTGACTTTAAACGCATTCATTTATGGCCAATCTTTCGCGACATCTATATTCACAAACCGTGACAATGAAGAATCCCCAAAAAACTTGATTGGCCGCATGCCGACAGAAGTAAAAGTTGCCGCGCCGACTAGCTTACATCACTGTATAGACAGCGGCACCGCGGTCTGGCGACAACAGACGGAGCCTTGAACCTGGGCTTACAGTAACAGGCCGGCCATGGTCGCGGCTAGCGGCTGCCCATGTGGTCGACGCGAAAAGCGCCCGGAAGCTGCCAACGAGCTGCAGGAGACAAATGAACGGCTCTGCAGACGCAGCCTGACAGATGTATGGGAGGGAAATCGCTGCGATGCGGAATTATTCATTGTTTCGCAACGCCGTGCACTTTCAGTACGTGTTCATTACTCATTACGGAAAATTGAGGCGAGAGGTTTTGGGTGTTGCCACCGGCGAACAGCGCGCTTCGGGAGATTTATGGCGATGAGTTAATGAAGCCGCGGAGCAATTAATACGCGGTTTTTCCAGTCGATGTTCTTTTTGCGCTTCTCAGAGGTGGAACCAACATTTCGTCGATTTGGAAAAGGCACAACATTACGATGGACAGTTGGACCAATTGCAACAACTGCAGGACAACCATTTCTACAGTGTTGTACGCAAAGAAGTAGATAGATGGAGAAACGAACTAAAGAATATACAAATAAATATGACAAAAGTACGAATGAAGAAGATACAATCAATAGAATTTCGAAAATAATAGGAGAAGAATAAAATACCAATAACTGAGAAGATAAAAAAGGTTACAACCAATAGAAGTGTTCCTCCTCTTCTTGTACCCCTTCCTGTGTCGGATTTGGGTTACGTTCACTTTATTTATTCACCATTTCTTCCACATCTTTCTGTTTGATGGGATTTTCTTCATATCTTCTAATGTTTTGCCCTTGTTTCCTACGTCTACTATTTGTTCTAACCATGTTCTCCCTTGGTCTTCCTTTTCTCTTTTTTGGCGATTTTTTGCTCCCCAAACCGCTCTGGTCAATCTATTTGGGTTCATTCTAGCCACGTGGTCGAACAAGTTTAGTTGTCTATTTTGCATTTTTCTTCTTATTGGTTCTTGCTTAGTCATCTCTCTGATTGCTTTGAATGGGAAGTGTTAAAAATTAAATTATAATTGAAACGACTACAATCGAATAAAAAAAATTAAAAAAAAACAGAAGAAAGAGTTAAAACAACAGGACAAAAAAATAAAGAATAATATCGTTCAAAATGTTACGATGATGTGAAAACCAACATAATGGAATACATTAAGAAACCTAATATAGTTTTAAAAAGAAAATGCAATTAGGGAAATAGAAAAACTAATAACTTGAATAACGTAAAATAAAAAAAAGCTGAAAGGCTCCTTCACAAGGAAAGCATAAATAAGAAATCTAAAAAAAACGATTAGAAAATGTAACACACCGAGCAGATGCGTAACGAAAAGAACAAAAATTTAAAAAAATTAAGAATCTTATGAACGAACTCTCTGTAATGAGCAACCATGAAGTCACAAATTGAAAAGTTGAAGAAATAGAAAAATAAAGAGACAATAAGGAATATGATACAAACAAAAGGTTACCTAATAGAATATATAAATATAGTATACACATGGAAATAGTGCGGTAGACAGAATGATTTTCCAAAAATAATGCACAGGCAAAAATGATAATCAGCCAAAAAATATATAATTGTACAGCAAAAACAATACAGGAAAAGAAGAGATACTGATAGATTTAGATATTTAGTTTATTTACTTGGACAGATTTCGTTAGCGTTTTCTACTAGTGTATTATCAGATTCATCATCCGAGTCATCCTTGTATGCATCGTCTGAAAGTTCCATGGCCATATCCTGTTAAAAAATGCTGTTCATATTTTTGGTTGGAAACCTATACAACAGATTATGGTTTTGTAGCTTTGGCACCATTTTTTGCTATGTTCCCATCATTCTGATTCATACACCGATAAAATTGTGTTAGGAAAGGCTTTTGACCCGCGAAGTCAATTTCTATAACGTTTGAACACTTCTTTAAGAACCCATATCAAAAATTATGGTAAAAAATCCATTGTATTAACATCTCATAGTTTAGTTAACCAAATTACTCGCAGCATTTAAAATCTATAGCTGCAGCCACTTAATTCGATTCGAGAGGAAAAAACTCGATATTACGGCGACACTTACTACCTTCATGCGTTAAACGAAGCACTTTGGTGAAGTACCAGACGAATTAATCACTATCTAAATTCTCCATGACAAAAAAATAATAATCGAGAGTATTGTCGCTTTTGGCAAGCCCAATTCTATAGTAGAGCTGCTCTGTAATGTGTCAAGTCTGCGAATAATCATCACTTAAGATAGTAATCGTGAGACTCGCACGTCTTTCTTTGCGAACTGGTTGAGGCTCTTCCTACTCAATCATGTATCATCTTTGATACGGGGCAATCTGGCAAACATCGCAGTTTAGACAACCGTATTGTTGCCCTTCAATTGAAGTGAATGCAGACATTCAATTATTTTTAGTGACCGAGCCCAGTATTGAACCCAGGTTCGTCCACGCCGTAACCAAACATCTCAACCGTTTAATCACACCGGTATCACCACATGTAAAGCTACGTCAAAGATTCACCTCTGCTTTCTACATGAGGAAATTCGTGTAACCCACCTTTATCATCCATGTTGATGAAGGCCTAATAGAGACACTCTCCGCTTTGCTACATTTTTTACCCGCATAGGAAAAGCAAGGGACTATTAGCTTCCTAAGTTAGAAAGAGGATCCCAAAGAAGCTCCAAATGTGACAGCGCGCATGGACATATTACGGAAATGACAAACAAGAACGCGGACTGGCTGACAAAAAAAAAAAAAAAATCGCCGACTGGAAAGTCTAAAAAAGCCGAAAATTCTTAACATGGCCGCCGTGAATTCCATTTGTTGATTAATCAAGGTCTTAAAAATCCACAGATAAAATGGTATTGTCCATACCGCCACAGACAAATCTGAAGCCTTCGCTGAACAGTGCTGATTCTAGGGTGTAGACCTGCTATAACCACCACAATTAAAGGAGACTGATACGCAAAGATGAAGGTGACAAAACCAGCATCTAACAAGCTGTGCAACATCATCTGGAAGAATAATCTGAATTTTTTTTATCTAGGGCATTACCGATTAAGCTAAGCTGGGACAGGTATATCTGGGTTTTAAAACCAGCTATTGGAATGACTTTTTTATAGATAAGCTTGAATTAAAGTTCTCAATGTGGCTCTTCTATAGAGCATAATCGAAAATCTAAAAAAAAACCCAAAAATTAGTAGAAACGCAAAGAAGTTTTTACCCAAATAAATCACTTGGAAGGGTACACTTCAAATCCTTCACGTGGCTTTAAAAAACAGAGAAAGGGCATAAGTACATAAGATAATATCCTTAAAAACATTTCGTTCATTTATACGAAACTCGGATATCTATCCTTGAACTATACCAAGCAGTAGGAAGAAATAGCTGTAAATCTTCGATAAAGCTTTTCTATGAAACACAACATTCTTTGTACTACCACCTATAAAGTCTGGATGCTACCCTTGACCTGTAAGGATCAAAAGAAATGTAAAGGTATTGTAGTACCACCTAGCAAGTAAACTACAATCGTAAAAGTAACCTAAAGACTAAAATCAGCTGTTGAAAGATCTGAAAGTATCTTACCAGGTTCTTTTTGAAAATTAATCAACGATCTAAGAATAGCTGTCCCCGAGTGCACCTATGTATTATTCATAAAAAAATGTCACCTAAAACAATACTGATAAAGTACTCGTGAAAAGAACTCGTATACTTATCTCTAAGAAAAATTATAAAGGAATTGCCACTGGTATACAAAGGCCGCCTCAGAATCTGGAAGATCATGGCAAAGCTCTTTGTCCTGAGAAATCGTTTGTTCCCGAATCAATCCTTTTGTAGGAGGAATAACCAAAACCGTTTTAGTATTTACCCAAACATTCCCTACGCATTTTATTTTAATGCGGAGCATGGAGGAGTCGGGAATATCTCGTCGGGAGGATGGATCGCGAGAGCCACGGTCAAGGTCACGAAAGGTAAAAAAAAAAGATCCACCATGGACATTCCAAGTTCGCGAACTGAAGCATAATTTCCTCCTTAGGAAATTATACCTCGTTAGGTGCAGGGCGATCAACTTCAGATACGTTGTAATAAAATTCAGCATGTCAGGAATTTTATTTTATTCTTCAGAAATCGAGCGTAAATACGAGTTGGATAAAAAAAAAGCTGCGACAGAAGGAAGACGGACAATTTTTCGCACAACTCCAACGGGGCTTGTAAAAAACCGGTTATGAACTAGGACGAGAGCAAGGTGTGAACAAAGAATGTTAGATACAGAAACAGAGCGCCATGCACACATCCTTCAACTTATCACTGGTTCTGGCAACTTCCGGTCTCGTTTTGTCAGACTCCGGAAACTGGCGAAGGACTAAGACAAATACGTGAGTGGAAGGTCTTTCACCATCTAGCTAGAGTGGAGTGAGTGGAGATGGCCACAAACGCAGGAGATCGTTAGAGTGATGGGTGGCCTTGCGGAATTTGCGAAACGGTGGTTTCAGGTTTTACAGTATCCTAGACTAAGGCAAATGTCAAATAAGCATTACTGCATGTCATGTTTAGAGAACATAATATGTTTACGTTTGGCATGTACTCGTGATATTTTATATACATTCTGAATCACCAAAACTGGAATAAACAGGAATACAAAAAAGCTACTGGAGTCAAGGCCGTTATGGCACTGCATTGAAATGTCGCCTGAATGAGCACACTGAAAGTCCTTGGGGCTGTTTTTTAAATTTCGTCGATCAATACTCTCAGAAAGCAGAAAGAACAGAAATTAGTCCATCCATGAAACTGACAAGCTTACAATACCACTAATTATTTTGAGATCTAAGGGTAGATCTTTTGATCTTATGAATCAGCAGAAACACGAAAGAAACACCTAGAAAAATTATTGAGATAAAGCTTTTAAATAAGTGTTGAAGCTAGTGCCTCGGCAACCTGAGGATCGGTTCAATTGTCTGACTAATATAGAAATCGAGTGAGCTTCACCATAGATGGTACAATGAATTTCTGGTTCCCCCAAAAAGTACAACGATAACATTTTGTAACCCAAAATCTACATTTCCAGCCGCATTTTAAGCGCTCAGTCCCTGCGAAGTTCGTTATTCCCTCCCGAACTTCGAAAGTATTGCTTAAGATCACAACCTGAGGAGCGCGGAATTCCCACGGCGCCCATTACCAGCCAAGCAGAGGTCTAATCATGCAAAAGGGGAGAATCAAGCGCGGGCCCGCGGATATCGCCGAGATTTACTGCGGTGTTGACAAACGATATGGCTCCTCAACACTCCGCTCACCTAGCCAATCAATCAGAAATATCGCGAAGCGCGTCCAAAGCCGGGAAGCCGCTTCTTTCCGCGGCGTAATTGGAAATTTTGGAATTTATCCAATTAAACGCTCGCCCGGAGGCCTTGGAAGTTGGGTGATTAACGGCCGCGTGCGTTAATTAAGCAGGGGCGGACTCCGGAGAGTTTCGGGCGGGAAGCGGCTGGCGTAATGTTCGAGGTTCTGCAGCGGGTCTGCGGAAATCGGCGCTTGATTTCCCACTTCGTCTCTTGCTCGATATACGTGGGGTGTAACTAAAATATGGAGGAAAATACAGAGAAAAACTGAAACTCTATTTTAAATTTGGCATTAAAAAAGACAATAAAAGGAACAAACGTATGAGGAAGTATAAGAAGCAAAGAAGTGTTTATAGGTTTGGAAAAGGGAACAACTGAAATAGGCCTCAAAATAAATGGAAATAGAACAAAGTATATGGAGCGCTTGTACTTTTTATTGCGCATCGTTACGGTCGGGCGGCGACGGACAATGTTTTCCAGCCGCGCCGCTTGTGCACGTACGACAATTCAAACAACATTCCAGACGTTTATAGACCCTTCTCGTAGACTCCAAAAAGGCATGAATACCAGACAACGAAGCAGCCAAAGTCAAGTGAAGTGCCAGAAGTCAAAAGATGATGCACGCGAGTGCAACATAAGTAGTTCACAGACAAAATAGTATAATTTTACTTTATTAATTCTAACTGTTTTGTACATCAATTTTAATTGCCTGTAAATAAAATAAAGTAGTTTAAATAAAATTGCACTGTGGAGAGCAGAAAGTTATAATACAATAATGACCGCAGTAAGGAAACAAGATGGAGAATTCAAATGGGATACAAAGTATTCCACGCAAATCAACGCATAGTGAAAAGCAAGAAGATTAACATAAAAACTAAAATACGAAATTATAAAAGCTCAGTTAGATATTTAAGAATTGCTTTGTGAAAATCTTCCACCTCTTCATGACTTTTGCAATCTCTTTCCACTCTAACACCTTTTTCTTTCAGGTCTTCCCAAACAGCTTCTCTGCACGTTTTCCTCGGCCGATCTTCTCTTCTATTCCGCCAGGTATTTTCCAAGTAATGCTTTTTACAATTCTGTTATTGTCCAACCTCTCCATGTGCCCCAGCCTCTGTAATCTTTTAGCCTTTATTACTTGTATTATGGGGGCTTCTTTGTACAGCTCATACACTTCCGTATTCATTCGTCTCGCCCATACGTCCTCCCAGCAAAAATCTTTCGTAGGACTTTCCTCTCCCACCTTTCTATTTCCTGCCGATTTTTCTCTGTCAGGGTCCATGTCCTTGTCGGTCTGATTATGCTTTTGTTTCACGTGAAATGTTTTTGGATCTGAGCAAAGTGTTCAGACCTCCTACGCATCTATTACTTTTAGCAATTCTTAGATTAATTTCTGTTTCTTCATCGCACCTGTTATCTATCAGCAACCCCAGGTACATATATTCTTCCACTTCTTCAAAGACTAATTCTCCTCCACTTTCTGTTTCAATCATTAAGTTCTCTATTCTTTCTGATCCTTGTTGGTTTTTGAGTTCCATATATTTGCTTTTGTTTTCATTAATTTGGAGGCCTACTTGTTTTGCTGCACTGACCAATCGTTCTGTCACTTCTTTTAATTCTTTTTTACTTCTAGCTATTAACAAAATGTCGTCGGCATACGCCAGACATTGGTGGCTTTTGGTAAAAATCGTCCCTGTTGTGTTTACTCTGCTTTCTCTTATTACTTTATCCAATATTAGATTAAATAAAACTGTAGACAGCGGGTCTCCTTGACGAACACCCACCCTTTTCACTGTGAACTCTTTCGAAATATGGTCATTTACCTTTACTGCGCCTACCGTTTGTCTTGAAGTCATTTGTACAAGGTTAATTACTTTTTGTGGTAGCTTGAGGACTCTTAGAGCTTCTACCAGTTTATCCCTGTTTATCGAATCATAGGACGCTTTGAAATCTATAAATAACATATGTATCTGTTTCAGCAGAAATGTCTGGTCAGTTGTTGATCTGCTTTGTCGGAAACCCGCTTGGTATTCACCTAAGAGATTTTCTGCATATTTTTCTAGTTCTTTCTTTATTAGTTTTGCCATGACTTTGTAAACAGTGTCTAATAAAGCAATGCCTCTATAGTTACAACATTTGGTTCTGTCACCTTTTTTTCATATAGGTACTATTATCGCTTTATTCCATTCGTGGGCATTGATTCCGCTTTCCAAATTTCTTGTATGAGCTCACACACCCTTTCTTAAGCATTCCCACCGTATTTAAGGTTTTGGGTCATAATGCCACTTTCTCCTGGGCTCTTGTTATTTATGATTTCCTCTATTTCCTGCATTGTTGGTTCTTTAATTTCTTCGTTTCCTGCCACTTCTTGATAATGCATTTTCTTTACATCTTCCTGTGAATCTTTGTTTAGTAACCCGTTAAAATATTTTTTCCATGCTTGACTACTTTCCTCTTGGTCTCCCACCAAATCTCCATTTTCATTTTTGATATAAATAGATCTTTCTTGGTTTCTTTGTCTGATATTCTTCACATCCTTCTAAAAAAATTTAACCTCCTTCCTATTGAACTTGTCTTCTATTTCTTTTATATTTTTCTCTAAGGCTTCTCGTTTTCGGGTTCTGCACATTTGTTTTACTTTTTTCCTTTGCTCTTTACATTTATCGATGTCCTCTTTCCTTTGTGTCCGTAATGTCCGTTGCCATAATTTTGATTTTTCTTTAAGTTCTGCCTTGCATTCTTCATCCATCCAGTGTTTCCTCTTGCGTCCTCTGATTTTGGATATTTTTTTTTCGTTGCTTCTTGTCTGTCGTTATATCTTGAGGACTGGCACAGAGTCATGCTGAAACACGTAATTTCATCCAAGGCTTGACAACTGTCCCGACCACTTTGATATAGCTGTCGGCGGTCACCTTCAAGTCTCCTCAAAGAAGTAGACGCCATAACATACCCTTCGCTGCCCACACGTCCCAGTATCATCACATAGGAGGGAATTTTTGTATACATGACGGTAGACACTTCAGATACATCTAGGCAGATCCAACGTGCTTGTGCCTTCAACTTTCTTTCCATTTTGTTTTTCTCAGTCAACAGTTAGCGATTCCTCAGAATCTGGTATTGCTAAATTGAACGTTGTCAACTTCGCCACGCCCATTTCTTCTGCCATGTTAGTCATGCTCCGCCTAGGATTCTGAGCGATCTAATCGGGGACGAAAATCCATCATTTGCCTTGGAATCAGATAGTCTATTGTGAGTACCTCTTCCTGGTGTCAGAATCCCGGTACTTTTTGCCTACGTAGTAAACGTGGACCTTTTTGTGGCCAAACCACGCAATCTTTCTTTTCGGCGATTTTCTGGCGCGAAAGGATTTGAATATATGCATGCGCATAAGATAGCCTTTCGGATTTTCAGTAATATAAATTAAAACAATTTTGGATAGTGTATAATAAATAATTTGACGGATGCAAGTTAATCACAAAATGCGGCATCTTGAAAATAAATAGTGTCGCTAGTCTTGATGCAATTTGTGCTAGCTGGAGCAATTCTTAGACTGATGACACGTAATTGAAAATAGTAAATAGCTCACGCTTATTGCTTAATCATTATCATTTGTTTTGGTCTCTTAAAAAGCATCCATTGGGGAGAGAAGCAGAGATCAAGGCAAAAATGTGTTACAATGGCTATAGCAATTGGTAATTTTTTTTACTTCAGAATCAAGAAATAATTCCAAGCTAGCAGTGAATCCTAAAACCACAATGGAAATACCTTTAAAAAATGATAGATTGGTGTGTGCCTGGACGAATCTTACGCAACCATTCCATTTAATTGTATTAAATCAGACAATCATTTCATTTGCCTAAAGTCGTTTAATACTTTTAGAAACTCTATCGAATAGTTTAGAGGTGCATGAAAACAAAGGGCTATTAAATTCAATTTCAAATATAAAAGGAAAATAATGTTATTTATTTTTTTGTGATTGTGTGTGCGAAATAATCTGACACGCCGGAGAAATGTGTCTGGGTTTGTGTCTTGTTAACAGTGAGACCTTTGGCGTAAGGTCGCAAAAAACGAATCGAGCTCAATCATCAGCCATCAACAGCAGACCTATTACCGCTGATAGTCCGCTATCGCCCGACGACACCGGTGCCACCGCTTAGTACGAGAAGTAACCACTGGAGGTTACCTTTCAAACCGCTCTTATTCTGGACGCACAGGCTAGGTTCCGCCTTAGAGCTCCACTGCTATACGTCTGCAAAGCCACGATCGAGTACCGCAGCCGCCATATCGCCTTTGTGTGACGTCACTAACCTACTGGTAAAGTGCTTTCCGACTACGCTAAATTTTGTCTATTGACAACTACGTTACGGTCGCTTTGTTCCTCAACTAATTGAATAATAAAAATTAAGTTCCTTTTCAAACAAACAAACAAAACAAAACTAAATCGTTAGCTTGTTTTAAATAAATCAGCTAAAAACGAAGCCGATTGCGCGAAGGCGCTCAATCCGGAGAAAAACCAGCGGCGCCCGTGATTCCGACACGTCCTCGTTTATGTCGCCCCTAATCCCCGTCTAACGAGCGAATTTCTTTCCAAATTGAGTTTTCATATTGCAGTCGCCGCCGCTACGGCCGCCCCTACTCACCTATCTAATCTCGTTTGCGGATAGAGCCGCTCAGAGCCCGAAACAATGAGGCCGCACGGTCACAGCTGCTAAGGTGGCCGCTAATTGCGGCAGAATCGCCGGTAACGAACCGGGCGCCCTTTGGCACATTGTTCGGGCGGGACGCCGCGTGCAGGTGGACGCGAGATTTAATTTCAGCGGCCCCGGCAGTACAGCGAATTCGCCGGGAATTTCATAATTCGATGAAAATCTAATCCGATTAGGCCGGCCGCCTTTCTGTCCGTCAACCGCGGCTAACCAAATCATGTCTTGCTGATGTATCCGAATGAAGCGCGCAAAAATTTATCGGAAAGGGAATAACAAAGTACGCGGATTAAGCTGATAGACGAACGGCCCGATGCGACCTGACAACGGGGCGGAGGAATTCAAATCGCGTTATGACGACAAACGTGTCGGTTATTTTGCCTAACGCCCAACGTCGCTGTTAACGTGCGTTCGCGACGTTTGATCGCCACGAGTCCCAATTTATCATCCTTTTGGATTTTTTCAACTAATCCTACTACCGCTTGATCGTCCTTTGCCGAATTTGTCCGTCTCTTTCCCCGATTAGGCAATTAATCTACAGTTTCTCACAAATTGAAAACACGTAACGTCGCTGCAACACTCTTTAGAATGGTGACACAAGAACACCGCTTCAAATCTCCTTAAAAAACAGTTTTAAAACGGCTTTCTATTTATGAACTAATTAATTAAAATTCAGCAAAGATGACGAAGTTACATTATTATTGAAAGAAGAAACCAAAAAGGAAGTTCAAGCTTCAAAACATATACATCAATACAATGAACACATTACATGAATTTAATATTCAAGATTTTTTGTCTACCAGATTATCACAAAAACGAAAAGATTTGCCCAAGGAAAGATAGGCAAGTTCCGATATCTCGCTCTCTATTTTACTAAAGACAGGGCTTTATTCAGCAAAAGAGAGAGAAGTACTGAAAAGTTATCGAAGATTTATAAGACAGTGATAGCAACAATCAATGGAAGTAAGTTTTGGTCTAAAAAGAAAGTATCAAAATGAATAAACAATGGTTGATTCTAATGTCCCGCGTGAGAGCACGGCCACCGAACTGAGAGGCTAAAGCTCGCACCATCTCTGTTACGGGACATCGTATTTTACGCAACCGAATTACTACTTAAATATTTTTAGTGGCTGTGTAGGCCACCCCCAAGCATCTAAACTTAGAATTGAACTCAAATCCGTTCGCACTGCAGCCGAGCCCCTTAAACTGGTTGTCGAAACAGGCATAATCAGCTATTCCATATAGTACTCAATGGTGTTATAGGGAACTCTGGTTCCAAAGGAAAAATACAGATTTTTTGGGTCCAGTGAGATTAACAGAAAGGAATTTAGCTTCAGAGCAGAATCTTCCCGTACTATTGCTTCTTTAGTCAGTACCAAGATGTCATAAAAAGGGGTATTCTCATCCATGAAGCAAAGGTTTATTATCAAGTCTCCCAAGAAATAGGGGTAAATTTTCGTTTGAATGATAAAATTAGAAAAAGGTTTTATAAATGCATACTTAAATTTCATATCAAACATAAATTAAAATTTCTGTTTTACTTGTCACGAAGTAAACAAAAGAAAGTACGTTGTGGGTAAGGATTCCTGAAGGAGCTCTCCCACCCCACTTTTCAAATCAGTATCGCGATGTCACAGTACTAAAACGGGCATAAAACAAACTTTTGGAAATTGAGAAGCTTACTGAGGTCACTCGAAGACCAACATAAGTGAAGAGAATGTTCGCATTGGTCGCGCCTTCTTACGCTTCTTGAGGATGACATTCAATTGGCGCTTACTGAATGCGAGACATAATTCTGACGATCTTAGATTTCGAAAGTGCCTATAAGATGAGTCTTCGTCTTCTCGCCAAAGATTCAAAACAGTACGTAGAGCACTGGATAATCTTCTTTAGCCAGCATTATAATCTCAGAGCAAAAGGTGTGCTCATCTGTTGCGCTTCTCACGAAAGAGGACTTAGTCATCTGCAATTGCCCTTAAGAAAACTAATATTTTGAAGAACGAGTAACAGATGAAAATAAAAGTTGCCGACATTAAGCGATGACCGTCGTGACCCAGAAGATTACTCGTACTGTTCGTCGCCTCCTTAAGGATGACCGCCCCTTAACAGCTGCTAAAATTGATTCTGACTTTAGAATCATATAAGTCAACACTCTGGCAATCATTACTAACGCTTTTGGATTTGAAAACAGCCAATCCAATTCAGCTGCCCAGACTCGACAAAAAATGAGGAGTTGTTCTCGCACATAACACCACAAAGTTAAAGAAGCCTTAAAATAAACATTTAAACATGAAAACAATAAAAGACGTGGGGGTACTCAATAAATTCATGCTGAAATTTCACAGAAAACAAATTACTCTGCGCAAGGTGGCAGAGAGAGTACGTTGTGACTAAAAATGCCTGAAGGAATGGCCAGGCCACCCTGGAACTACAACTTTTTTAATCAGTGTTAGGATACCCCTATTCGTTACGCAACAGATTATTATCAAGTTTCTAGCAAATTTTTGGAGGTCGAAAGGCAGTTATCAGAAGACTACCATATCTAAGATTGATAATATTCGTATTGTTTGCAGTTTTTTCCGAGGACAGCGGTCAATTAACGTTTGCTAAACTGCTTCTGAGGTTGGAACAAGCTACGGCAGTGCTCGAGAAATGCTGGAACACTAGGTAATCTTCTCGAATCAGCATCACGATGTCACAGTAAAAGGCATTCCCGTCTATTCCACCGGAGGTTATTATCAAGTTCCTCACGAGAGAGCGCGTAAATTCATCCGAAACTTCAAGATCGTTTAAGGCGCAATTCAAGGACAATGCCCCTACAAAGATTCTAGCGTACGCGTGCCATTAATCATTTTTGGAAAAACGAAAAGGTTGCGACGTCATCCCGTGACCAGCGTGAGTGAAGAAGACATTCGCATTGTTCCTCACCGATTAACATCTGCTGAAATTGATTCTAAGGTCGGAATCATGCAACGCCCAGGCGGTGATTACTGATGGTCTTGGGCTTCGATAGCAGCCAATCCAATTCAGCTCCTCAAATTCGGTAAAAAATTGAGGAATTGCTCCCCCGCCTAAGAACGCAAGGTAGAAGGAGCTTAGAAATAGACTGAAGCATTTAAAAGACGTGGAAATAAACAAAAACATCAGAAATTATACCGGAAAGAAGAGAAAAACTTGAACTTAAAATGCTTGAAGATAACAATAGAAAAACCAAGAGAAGCAAGGAACTTCAACACTAAAATCCGGAAGATTAAGCAGAAATATTGAATCAAAGTTACGAAACAGTAGTCACATACATAGCAGAAAGTATGTTGCTAACGAATACAAATAAAAAAAGAATTTCTAAAAAGAAAAGACAGACATCGTAAGATATTTAAGAAAGAGAAAAACAATAATTTTGGGACATAGAGCTTACAAAGGGATAAGGATGTGATGAGTGTCGAATGAAAATAGACCAAGAAAGTAAGTAGATGGGAATAGGGGTGTAGGGGTCGCGTCATAGAGGTAGTACCTTTATACCGGGAATGGTCACACCAACGGTCTTACCGGAAGTGGTTCTCGATAACTGGTCCTCATGAGGCACCCAATTCTTACCTATCGCTCCAAGTGCCACACCCCGGAAAACTGTATTGACCTACAGGCTAAACTAGGTGAGGATAGCCAGATATGGTGAAACCTGACATAGGGCAGCAGCCATGTCAGTACTAGGTTAAAGTGGAAAAGAAAATCTTTGGTACAGTTTATCACTAGAAAATCGGAGGCGACTATCACGAACTGATAAACACGGCTCCGGTACTGCAACTTGCCAACACGTCTGGCCAGCGCGGTGAGTTAAGGCCGAAAACCCAACAAATCCCTTCATGAATACACAAATAAACGAAAGGCCCTCAGTCCCCGGCAGGTTGAAAGTAGCTCACCACGGCAGCGGTGAATCCTACCGACAACCAGAGGGTGCGAAGAATCACCGGATGAGGAAAGGCTGCCAAATGACGACGAAGTTGACTATAGCTACGTACAACGCACAGACTCTCAGAACTGAAGAACGACTAGTAGAATTTGAAAATGAAATTAAAGATAAAAGATGGGACGTAATAGGACTAAGCGAGACAAGAAGAACAGTGTACAAAACTATCATCTGGAAATACATTATATCATACCAAAAGTATACTAGAAAATAACACAAACACAGCGGGAGTTGGATTTATGATACACAAAAAGGTAGAACAAAACATAAAAGAAATAAGATCTATCTCAGCAAGAGTGGCATACCTAATACTTCAAATATCCAACAGATACAATCTTAAAATAATTCAGGTATACGCGCCCACATCGACACACGAAGATGAAGAAGTCGATCAGTTTTACGAAGAGATAAATGCCGCAATAACATTAAACAAAACACACCACTATATCATAATTGGAGATTTTAATGCCATAGTAGGAAAGAAAGAAGATAATGAGAAATCAGTAGGATACTTTGGAATAAGGCAGAGAAACCAAAGAGGCCAAACATTAGTCCAATACACAGAAAGACAAAACCTATATATTATGAATACCTTCTTCAAAAGAAGGAAGGAAGAAAGTGGACGTGGAGAGCCCTGAATGGAACTACAACGAATGAGATCGACTTTATTATATCATCCCATAAACATCTAGTTACAGATGTGACGGTAATTAACAAATACCCAACAAGCAGTGATCACAGATTAGTAAGAGGAAATATAAGGATAAATACACAAAAGGAACGAATAAAACTAATAAAGAAAAATAAACAAGAAATATATAGAGAACTTCTTAAAGAAAAAACCAACGAATACAGAATAGAATTGAGAAAAACCTCTGGTACAGCAGAATTAGAAAACAAGACACAATAGAACAAATAAATAAAAAGATGACGAATGCAATATTACAAGCAGGAAAGAAAACAGCTAAACAACAAAAACAAAAATGTAAAAATATCAGGAACGAAACAAAACAATTACTAGAAAAAAGACAAGAATTAGCAAGCCAAGGTAAACGAGGTACGGTAGAATACACGGAACTAAACAAAACTGTACGAAAGAAAATAAAAGAAGATATCAGAAGAAATACAGAGGTTTTAATAGAGAAAACAATTGAAGAAAACAAAAGCTTAAAAGTACTGAGAAGAAAAATCAACACAAATATCAACATCATTAGCCATCTGAAAAAAGAAGACGACACAACAACGTATGAGAAAAAAAATCACTCACACAACAAAAAACTTTTATCAAAAGCTGTACAGCGCCAAGGTAAAAAACCAGATAAAATAAAAAGAAGACATATTCTTAACGTCGGATCGGAAGAAATACCGGAAATAGAAGCAGACGAAATAGAAAACGCAATTAGGGAAATGAAATTAAACAGAGCTCCGGGAGAAGACGGAATAATCCCGGAACTTATTAAATACGGAGGAGAACAATTAATAAAAACCTAAAGGATGCTACTAAATAAATGCTTGGAAGAACGGAAAATACCACAGAATTGGAACAACGCCGTAATTGTGCTGTTACATAAGAAAGGAGATAAGTCAGATCTAGGAAACTATAGGCCAATAAGTCTTTTATGTCAAGTATATAAGATGCTGACGAAAATAATAACAACAAGATTAACAAGCGAATTCGAACAGTATCAAAACACCGAACAAGCAGGTTTTAGAAAAGGGTACAATACTTTGGATCACATACAGTCACTCCGAAACATCATCGAGAAAACAACAGAATACAACAAGGACATATATCTAGCTTTTATAGATTATAATAAGGCATTTGACTCGATAGAAATATGGGCAATTATAAACTCATTACAAAACAGCAGAGTGGATTCCAGATATATAGAACTCATCGAAAATATATACAAGGAAGCAACAAGCACTGTGAAATTACACTCAGAAACAGAGAAAATAAAAATCCAAAGAGGAATAAGGCAAGGAGACTCTATATCGCCAAAACTCTTCACACTGTCAATGGAGGACATATTCGAAAACCTTAATTCGGAGAACCATGGTATTAATATAGAATGACGAAAATTAAATACACTAAGATACGCAGACGATGTAGTGCTTATTGCAGAAAATCGATTGGAACTGCAGGAGATGATGGAAGAACTGAACGAAAAATCAAAAGAAATAGGACTAACTATGAATATGACAAAACAAAAATAATAAAGAGATCCTCTAACTAAGATGACGGTCCCATTACGCTAAATGGGGAAACTATAGAAGAAGTAGAACAATATATATATACCTGGGACAAAACCTGAGTAGACAGGAAAATGCAAACGGCAGATGTAAATAGACGCATTAGACTCGCATGGACAGCGTACGGAAGATTGAAACATATATTAGAGAGTAAAGAAAAAAGATTTAAGATACACATGAAGATAAAACTATTAAACCAATGTGTAATACCGGTCTTGCTATACGGAGTTGAAACATGGGCAATGACAAAGAAGACCATGAGTAGGATGCAAACTACCCAACGACACATGGAAAGAGCGATCCTCAACATAAAACTGATAGACAAAAAGTCGATAAAATGGATTAGAGAACGAACCAAAATGGAAGATGTCAAAAACAAAATAATACAAGCAAAGTGGAGATGGGCAGGACATATAGCGAGGATGGAGAAGAAAAAATGGACCATACTAAGATGGTACGATGACACCAGGAAAGTGGCAGGAAGGGGATGGATGAACGTAGCACAGGATAGAAACAAATGGAGGGAAATGGAGGAGGCGTATGTTCACCTATGGACAACAAACGCTGGATAGAGAGAGAGAGAGAGAGAGAGAGAGAGAGAGAGAGAGAGAGAGAGAGAGAGAGTGAGAGAGAGAGAGAGAGAGAGAGAGAGAGAGAGAGAGAGAGAGAGAGAGAGAGAGAGAGATGGGAAAATCAAGTGCAAGATAGTTGGAAGTAAAAGAAAACTGCCAAATAAACAAAGACAAATAAGAAAGTATGTATAAAACAGAGCAGAAAAAAGCAGTTGAGTTTTCAGCATCCATTACCATTATTATTTGAACAAAAATCAAAAACCTGAAAGGTGCGCATTGCAAAGACCAAACGAGCACATTGCGCACATTCGATTAGGCTAATTGGCGTATTCTTCAGAATATAACAAGCAGAACAAACATCGAAGTTTTATTTTTACATTCCACAAGCGGAAACGTTTCAAAAATTTTTGGTCGTATATACAAGGCCTAACCCGAAAATAAATAAATGCGACAATTGTTTAGTACCTTGACGACCTCGAAACAGTACGAGAACCCTTGCGGCTTGGAATTAATTTTAAAAGATTCACAACAGATGGCGATACTAGTATTTCTTGCAATCAGTACATACTGCAAATAACTTCATAACAAAGTACCATTATTAGAGTTGAAGTGTGTGTGTGTAATGTTGTAGAGTATAAACTATATCATTTTTTTGAACTTTGAATATATCGAGTTTCGTGCCAACAAAACGCAATTTGCGGGATGCGTTACCTGTTTGTTTTCATTTGAAGAAATCGGCAGTTAAAAGTCTTCGTTTGCTGTCCGAAGTTGCTCCATCGATTTCAAATTGTGAATATTGATTACGGGCATTCAAAAGTGGTGATTTTGAGTCGGAAAACGGGGTGCGCTCGGACTAACTGAAAAATAAGAAGATGCAGAATTGGAGGCAGTACTCGATGAAGATACACGTCAAACGCTTGAAAATTGGCAAATTTTTTGAATGTTGATTTATCGAACGTTTGAAGGCAATGGAAATGATTGAAAAGCAAGGAAAGTGGGTGGCACGCGAATTGAAGTCGACAAACATAGAAAGACGTTTGTCCACCTGTGAACAGCTGCTTCAACGGCACAAAAAGAAGGGGTTTCGCATCGTATCGCGACTGGTGATGAAAAATGGATTCATTACGAGAACCCTCAACATCGACGCTAAAGCGAAACATTTACAATTCGAAAGTAATGCTCTGTATTTGGTGGGCGTAGTGTTTAATGAGCTGCTGAAACAAGGGGGTCACTACCTACCACGATTGATCAAATTGAACCGAGCATTGAAAGAAAAACGACCGGAATAGGACCAAAGACACGATAAAATAACGCTCGGTCAACAAGTCAAAAACTATTTGAAAACACTTCTATGGGATGTCCTACCTCACTCGGCGTATTTACCCGGCATTTCACTGATTATCATTTGTTTCGACCGATGAGTTTATCTGAGCAGCGCTTCAAAAAATTGATCGATGCATGGATTGCATAACGGAAATATGGGAAAAAATTGTAGCTAACGGTGGACAGTACTTTGAATTATTCTGGTCCAAATTTTGCAACCCTCATTTTGATGGACGACAATCTGGCAGCTGGTTGGAGTGCCTGTCAAAATAAACCATGCACGGTTCCAAAGGTTTTAAAAGCGGGTTAGAAAGATCTTAAACGCATACAGATGGGGTGCATAGGATATTAGGGGAGTAGGAAAGGCTTGCCCAAAAATACCGAGCTTTAGAGTGGAAGCGAGGGGTGCAGGGGTTGCAGACGAGCTGCAGGGGGTGGAATGCGTTCCTTAAGTGATAACGAACATTGTCGTACTACAATCATTTATTTAAAATGGCTGCTTTGCGTGCGTCACAGTACTGAACAGATAACCAAAAATTCTAGAACAAAAATTAATACAGCGTGGTAATTTGTGGCTTCAATTCACACTCACACTGTAATGATGTGTGTTACCAACAGGAATAAATAATTTTCTATGCCGCAGCGCACACATGTCGGTAATATTAATGTTATCTAACCTTGCCCAATTCCCAGTTGATGTTATGGCATGACGTCCGTCTGTAAGCAGGGCCCATTCCGGCGCGCCACCATTTTTATCGCGCCCAAACCGCCACAGGTCGCCGCTGCGCCCCAGCGTTCCACCTCACATTAAATCATTTTGCACGGCCTTAATTAAAACAAAATTGAAGCAATTTCACAGCTCCACACATTAGGCTCGCGAGCGTTCAATTCTAATTATTCCGCGCGAATGTGTGCGAAATTGCCGGCGCAACGAGTGTCTCATGAAATAAAATCGCCTGTCCCGCAACTACTTTGTGACAAAGCGGACACCAGTTGAATGCGAATCGATTTTCAGTCACGGAAGTTCGTTAAAATATGCGCGTCACGTTTCACGCGAGCAAATCCTGTTGTCCCGTTTTCTCCGGGGCCGGGGACGCCCGCCGTTCCCACGGGGCGCGTTAATCGTCCCCGCGGGTGCCGCGAGCGGCCGCGGCGCAAATATGCAATATTTCAGGGCGGAACATACGTTATCCCGCCTGAAGGCCAAATATTAGGTTTTCCGCAGGATTCCCGTATCTGCGAATTCCTCCAACGGTCCCTTTTTCTCGGGCGCCCGGGACACGTGTAAGGGCTGAGCGTTCTCGTCCCCGGCAATTACCTCGCCACTCTTTCACGAGATCATCCCGCACTTCGGGTTACCTTTTCAGATCGCTGAAATGGCTGTTCATTGGCGGAGGCCAGGTGGAATCGCGCCGGACGAAGCCGAAAGAAATTTGCCACAGCAATATGGCGGTTTCGGTGATTTCAGCGATACTCCAACGGTATCTGTTACGACGAACACCCCCGCTCGCAGCGTGTGCGTTTCCATCGCCCCAATGAGGATTGATAGTAGGAAATTACCTGGTGTTAGAGGAAATGCGGGTAATCTGTCCCAACCAGCACCGAGCCTGTTTGCGCACAGATATTCCAAGGAAAACATTGCCGGCGTGCCTCGGTAATTTGATTAGGTGTAAACACAATAATAACTAGTCAGACTTGTCGCCGCTCCCGGTCGGGGTTCGAAAACGTTAGCGGCTCCGGCAGCCGCCCCCGCCGGCGCCGCGACGAGCCGCACGTGGTTTTCTAATATATATATGTATTAGCGGTGGAGCGGGTAAGGAGTTTATAAGATGATATTCAGCACGCTATGTAGTATGAATGCACTCTGCTGAAAGGGCTCTTCACCCTTCCTTGTAATCTAGTCAGTCCTCGCGAGTGTGATTGATTTCGAGTTTTGTATTTCGCGATTCTTTGTGCCGCCGGTTCCATTATAAAGCGGACGCCGATAATAATTACGGCTTGCGGAGCGCCGAACGAGGTAAAGGGGAAAAAGGAATAACCTTTAATAAAGCTTTCTTTGTGAGAAATTTGTGCCCGCTGCAGGATCTTGGCCGGAAGGGACCCCGAGTTGGGCTCCCAATTTCCGGGGAGCTCGCCCGATTGTTTAAGTCGTCGAAAAATCGATCGGGGCGAAATTAGGAACTAATCACCAAGAAGTCAATTTATCGCAAGAATATTTAGAGAAAAAGGCCATGTACGAGAGTTGCTTGACAATTAGGGCGAATTTCCGGGAGAGGGCGCCACAATGTGCCAGGGGACGTCACTTGCTAAACAAAAGCAGGCCAAATTATAATTAAAAGTGGCGAAGTTTAGTTTCAAAAAAAGCTCGAAACGAGAGTAGCAATAGACTTAAGGGTAAACCCACATTTTCGTTGATTTGGAGAAAACTTTTGACAATATAAAATGATCTGCAGTTTCACATTCAACAGAAAGTAAGAATCAAACACAGAGCCAGAAGAATTATAAACTTTTTATACCATGGGCAGAAAGTAGTGATAAGACAAAGAGAAGCATCAGTACCGCTAGGAGTCAAACAGCGATGTGCGTTGTCGGAATAAACATACACGGAAAGGGAGGGTAAGGGGTGGCGTCAACACCTAGTCACCCAAATGTCAACCTCACCTGCACGTGGTACCCTCCACCAGATAATAAACGATGCTCTGGTGACCCAGCATAAGGGGTATAATCCGATATCTGTTATCCCGAGGTAACGGATCCCTCATCGTCGAGCCAACCATCCACACGAGGTAGCAGAAACAGGAGCCTCGGAATAGGACAGTCATGGAGACGACCGGAGAGAAAAGGGACAAAAATGGTATGATGAAATATTAAAACACCGACAGGAAAAGAAGTTGAATTAATAGAAGAAATCGACAAATGCAAAATACACATTTTAGGTATCAGTGAAGTGAGGAAAAAAGGCTAAGGGATCAAAACACTAGGTACAGGAAACACACAAAGCTACATTGGAATGCCATTCGAAAATAGAGCTAAATTAGGAGTGGCAATAGTGACCAATAGAGAGAGACAGGAGCAAAAGTGTTAACCTAGGAACCCATAAACTCGCGAATTATAACAATCAACTTAGAACTAGAAGCCTCGAAATGGACGGATAGTAAAATAAACAAAGCAAAAAAATCAATATATTCATTGAGTAATAGAATGTATTAAACCTATACTACCCTCATACACTTAACAACTTACAAGAAGAAATAAGAAATATTTTTTAGAGGTAAGTGCACTTCGAGAAGAGGCTGAATACAAAAAAAAAATGCCACAAAGAAAAACATGAACCAAGAACTGGATTCGTAGTTAGAAAAAGAGCATTGACCATAATAACGGACTTTGAAGCGGTTTTTGACCGACTATGCAAACTCATAGTAAGAGGGCGTTTCCTAAATATATCATTACTATATGCCCACGTACCAACATAAAGCTGATATTAAAAAAGAGAGAAAAAACTACTATTGCCAATCCCAAATTCAGTTAAAGGAGGAGGGTTCGCAAATAGGGCTAATAACCTACCTGTGGGAAAACATCAAGTTGTTCCTGGAACTAATAACGTTGCCTCGAACAATAGGACTAATTACAATGTTAACGGCAAAATTAAGGAAAACGATTGTGTTTATATATATATATATATATATATATATATATATATATATGATGTGTGGTGTATAAAGGCTCCCTAAAAGATCACCAAGCGCTGGTACGAAAGCTGGAGATCGGTGTCACAAGATTTACTACAACGATGATTTTATTAGCATAACAAGACCACGACTTAATTTAAGAAGAAGAAGACAGAAACCTTCCAAAGATGTAGCATACACATAAACGCAAAGGTAAGAAAGAAGCGATACTTCAGACCAGTGATAGCCAACCATAGACTGTAACCATAGAAGCGATCAATAATAATGGTATTAGACCAATAAATTTCGCATTTGCAAATGATTTAAGAATGAAATAAACTCACTTCCTCCAGAAAACTATGAATGGAACACATTTGAAGACGAAGAAATAAAAACGAAGTGTAAAGAAATGATATCCACACAGTTAGAAGAAGAAGAACACGTTCGAACAATGGATACAGAGCAAAATGGACAAGAAACAGTAAATGCAACGTAGATAAAAATAAAAAGTGCAATAATTAAATCAGCAAAACAAAATGCTACAACAAAGATCGAAACATAAACCGTTACATTCAAGGGAGAAACCAAATAAAATACACAGAAATACAAAAATAAAAAAGTAGACTAATATATGATAAAGACGAATACATAAAATGCTACAAAGAACTGTATAATGACATAAATTTAATTCCAATTCGGACATAGAAGCAGATCTAAGCGAAAATAGTGAAGAAGGGGGGGATAATATCATAAAAGAAGATGAAAGCACTGCGACGGAACCCACTAGAAAAAGTACGTGAAGCGATAGAAAAACTCAAGTGCAATGAAGCCTCAGGAATTGAAAAAGGGGGCGATAAAATAATAAAAACAATTCTTAAACTCTTCATAAGAATATGGAGAGTTGAAATATTCCACGTGATTACAAAATTGCTAATATCTGTCCCGTCTGTAACAGAAGAACATAATAGGTAAACATAAAGCTAGCTTTGGAGAAAATAGATCTACTATAAATTACTTATTGTCGCTATAACATCAAACAACATATAATACATCTTCCTCTTTTCTTTTTCTTGTAGCCTAAGGTTTCAGATTCTCTGTCCACTTCAGAAATTTCTTCCTGTTCCTCGCCAACCTTTTTACTTATTCTATATTTTCTCGTTTTTTCTTTATCATCTTCTTGATCGTGTCCATCCATGTTAACCTCAGGCCTTCCCCGTCTTCTCTTGTTGCTTTCGTCATTTTCCTTGGCAATTGTTCTTTCCCATTCTCACCATATGTCGTAGCATTTCAGTTGTTCTCAATGCATAAATCATTAAAATACATTATAATCTCAATTAAACTGAGTAGAATTGTCAAAATAATAACAGATGAAACAAAAAACAAGTGTAGAATAGGAGGGTAGCTATCTGAGGGTTTTGAAATACAACGAGTAAAACAAGACGAGTTACTGCTTTTCAAACTAGTACTAGAAAGAGCAATAAGAATTATCCTCAATTCAGGTAGATCGGTACACAATAGACAAATGCAATTACTAGTCTTTGCAGACAATGTGACCATAAGAAGAAGAAACAAAACGATAATTAGTGAAGCATTAGTGGAATTGACAAGATAAAAAATGTCTCTCCTGAGGATATTTACCACCGCAGTGGATAAAACGTTAAATTTTTTCTAACTGCGGCAAGCAATGATTTGGATAATCCCTACTACCCTTTACAATCTTTTGTGGTAGAGTTTAGGCCGCTCCAAAACATCGTATTCTGAGACAACCTTCTTGTGGATATACACAGGGCCATTTTCTTCATGAATGAGTAGGATCAGAAGAACTTGACTAGTCCTGAGACAGTCAAAGATTATCAGCTAGCCCTCCCATACTCACTTCTTCATACCCTTGCTGATAATGAGAGTGTACAAATCGGCGTATGTGCTTATCATACCCAATACTTCTCCTTAATAGTCACTTTTCAGTTTGGAGTTAAAATGCCTCTTCCTTTTCTAATGCCGACAGGACTAAAAGAAGTGAACCGTTATAACAAGTACATCGTTGTTCTGGCCACATGATAACGAGCATTGTTATGTAAGATACAAAGTGATCTTCCTTGCGTCGCAAAGCTGGTAATGCTCGAAAAAGCGTTGGAAGTAGGCTGTGTTGATATTTTCACCTATAAAGACAGCATGACTAATGATGACACTTTTGTTGTCCTAACTGTTTTCGCCACACAAGACTATAAAGTCTAATGTTGCTAAATCAAAAATCGTGACCGACCGACATCATGGAAAGAGGAGGCAAAATACATTGGAGGTTCATCTACTGACATCAAATGTTTGCTCCCTTAATTTCCCCTTCAATGTCTATGCAGGTTTTGTTACAGTTCCAGTACCTCCTATAAAGCGGTTCCAAACTTTTCCGCATAGTAAGATATCACTTGTGGACAGCCGATTAAAGTTTGTTATGGAGAAGATCTAAAATATTGACTCACAATGGTATTTCCTGCGACGTCGTTGAATGCGTCCTCAACTCGAAGGCAATCAACATTTCTTTTGAAATCGCAATTGCGTCTTTTTGGGAGGAAGGTTTCCAATTTGCTACTATTCTACAGATTGGCCTTTTTCTCGGCGTCTCGTATCAGAATCATGATTCACCTACTGTGCTCAGATACTCAAAAATCATCTACCAATTATAGAACTGCAACAACTGTTAGCATACTTCCACACGCTTCTGCACAGACCTTAGCCATCTACAAGTCCTCATATATGACGGACCTATTGCATGCGCCTGTTTTCCATTATTAAGTAGGACACACACCGGATAATGTGTGTTTTGCACGCATTATCACACCCATTATTTTTGTTATTTTCGGTGCAGTTCTTGTTGTCATTGAACTCCAATATTCAGTAAAATATAGATCTGCAACTCAGTCCTGTATTCCTACATTCGGCTACTAATCTCGTATGATTATGCAAAGTTACTGTTCCCCCCAAGTTATGCATTACTATCCATGATTGTCTGCTTCCTTGTTTTCCTATTTGTCTACAACTGTGCAAATCGGCTAATCTGTGCCTGCTCATATCTTTGCCATTGCGTCCAGAGCTATATTTGGCTCGAAGATTTTGCAATAGCGTCAATATTACCTTGATTTGTCCGACGTTCCGACATTTTTTATCAATATTGTTGAAGTTTTGGACTCTTTCAATATTTTATTCAGTCGTTACTGTCCGTGGTCTCCCAGTTCCGCCTTTATCATCATTCTTAGCCTTTCGATACTCAACTGTTTCTTGGTCAAAACGTAAAATTTTAAATAACTTTGTATATTTAAATTCAAATTTGGAAAAATTTTCATAGAAGTTCATCGATCTAACGTTGACTTCCGGTCCTGCCCTCTCTTCCATAATTTGACTGCACCAAAATTCGATCATTTTGTATCATTTAAAAAACCGAATATTTATTGTTCGCCGAAGACATTTCACGAAATTTGCAACAGGTGTTGTGTTCGCCAAATGTGTCAACAAAACATGTCTATAATGAAGCGTTTGATCGAAGGGTTGTCAAACGGCGCGACTAAAAGTGATGAAGAACCGTATTGCAACGTTTTTGCTCTCGGCAGTTATTTTATTTAGAGAAAATCAAAAGTGCTTAATACTATTTATGTACACAACAAATACAATTATGTAATGACGTAAAATTATACTATTTATGTTGCACACACAACGTTTGGCTTCGTACACTATACTTTAGGGGTAGCCTTGCTGCGTGGTATTTAAGCAACTCAGGACCGGTTCCAGAGCCTAAGAGAAACGCCTGGAAATTTCGGCATTGTTCGTGTCGTTGCACGTGCACAAGCAGTGCGGCTAAATTCTTGGACCGTGTGTTCATACCGTTTAAGATTCTTTTGTAGATCTAATGATTAATAGCAAACACTTTAAATGTAATCAGCTTTCATATGGAGTATTCTGTTCGTACGTGCTCGTTCTGTTTGTTTGGAATAGATTGTCCACGTGTACACGCACTTTTAGAAATGGATCCGGGTAATCAATCAATTCAATTAGCGGTTTCTGAAAGTATTCATTAGTTAACACACATAAAACATTCCCAATTTCATCTTCCGCTTACGAGCAGCATGACCGACCAGACCAGATGGGATTTTTCCGAGGACATTTTGCAGGCAAAAAGATATTCCCATTTTTATGGTTCGCCTAGCAATAAAAACAAATATCGAAACTTTTAAAAAACATCAGATACCGACTTAAGTGGAAATATAAATCGAAAACGCTATTTCGTCCTGAGCGCGAAACAATGCGTACGCGTGTCGGCAACGCGTCTCTCTCCAACATGCGCCCGGTGAAAGAAACAGCCGCGGCTGGCGTGCACGCGACGCGGCTCCATTTTGAAGCGGCTGGCTGAAACGGAAGCGACTGAAAAGCGTGCGATGGCTACCTTCCGGATTTGTGCCTCCCATCGGGGACTAACGGCCATCGGGCTCGCCGGAAATAGTGCGGCTTGTATTACTGGCGGGGCGGCTAACTTGTTGCGCTCGCGACAGCAGCGATCTCAAAAATCTGACTGAGCTATGCGCGCACGTCGGCGGGCTGGCGACTAATAAAGTGAATTCCATTTAGAAAGGCGGGAGAGGAAACGAATTTAGGTGCGGGGGTAATCGCCGCCGGGGCGGCTTCGATTTTAGTACAAAGGGCCCCGAATTGTGTTTGTGTGTGTCTGGGACTGCTCGTCGGGCAATTTTTCCCGTTTTATGATCAATTTTTTCGGGACAACCATAACTACAACAAATGTTACGTGAGTAAATCAAAATTTTCTCCGTTTGTTAAATAGAAAATACCAAAAACGAATAGACAGTTTTGTAATAAGATAAATTTAAAAAGAATCTATCGAATCCAATAGCGTTTAGATAACAGAAAGCAAACTATGAACCTAACGAAGAAAAGTGGAGCTCGTATCACACGGATTCCAATGAAGAGTTGTGTAGGGTGTCCTGGGAGGAAGTGTCCATCTTGGGAAGTGCACTTAGTAAATTTCCAAAAAGTTCTACTACGTAGTATTGATCGGGTTGGTTGATTCCTCAATGGACGATCTGCTTACGCCATCTGCTGCTGCATATTATTTTGTACGATTATTGTAATGTTTTTACTCTCAACAATAACACGCTTAAATTTATTTATTTTACTTACAGGAAATTGAATTGTTAATAATATTTATGTAGACTACACAAGGAATTAATAATAAAGTCACACTCTATATCTCTACGTATGTATAACAATTTATTTCGCACTAAAACAGTTCACTTCGTTTCCGGTAACTTGACTTCTCAGTTGCTGCTCCACTGCGTGCTATTTATACCCTCAGCACCCGTTCTGAAACCTACAGGACCATCTGGTAAAAATGTGAAAACTAGCGCATTTTTCGAGTCTTCGCACGTGCAGAAGCTCCCTAGCCGTCCATATTAAAGGCATTATGTTCGCCACTCGACCGTGGTATTAGTCCCGAATGTCGCAAGGTAACGGTGCCCCTATAGGGGACGTTTGGAAATTCGTTTATTATTTTTATTTTCGTAATCAAGCCAAAATTTTAAAGTTAATATCAGTTCAAGAGCGGGTTTTTAGTTTTGTTGCTCGTTCAGACTTTTTTCTATTTTCGATACTTCATTAGAAGCTCGTTCTACCTTAATATTTGTTTATATAACTTATATTTTCTTCCTTCATTGTACTCTATTTTGGATTTTTCAGTTTATTCTTGTTTCTTATGGAATTTTTTTGATATGTTCCCACCAGATTTTATTCAAGCGTCCACGTCGATTTATTCCTCCCATATTGGGACTGTTTCAATGCTTAGCATTATGTGGAGTTCTACCTATCGTGGTTAGTTTTGTTGAATGCTTGTGTCTTTTTTCGGTTCCTTATACGACCCCTCTAGCTCCATGTTCGTTTTATACCTCCAACCCTCCTACTCATCTACGACACCGTAAATCTTCTTTAGAATCCTCCTTTCCCATACTTTTTCGGTGTTTCATTTTGTCATCATACACGTACGTAACAATATATCTCATTATTGTTTTGTACACAGTCCGTGAGATATTTTTATTGCTCAGGGTGTTTTTTTTAAACGCACTTCTGAACCCTGCCGATATACGCCTGTCTATTTCTGACCTTACGACTCATTTATTACTAATTCCCACTCCCAAATACACTACTTTCTGTTAACTTAAATTTATATTGTTTATTCCCTTGTTTGCTATTCGTTATCAGGTCCTGATTTTTCTCCTTTGCTTCTTTGCCAAAGGCATGTATTGGGATTTCTTCTTATCTATTATTAATTCAAATTCTCTCCCTTAGCCTTCGAATTTCCTAGCTACCCTTTTAAGTTCCTCTAGTGTTTTTGCTATTATTATTACTAAATACAAACTGCTTTGGAATATACAGGTACATACAGGCTACAATAGATAGTGTGCTCTACTCTGCTCTGCATTTAGTTGCAAAAATACAAACTCCTGCTATTATGTTTTGAATAGATAAGATGTCATCGACATAGGCCAGGCTTAGAATGTTACAACCCGAATACCTTTCTAGCACCACATTAAATAAAATTGGAGACAAGAAATCAACCCGTTTTAAACCCTGGTTCACCTCAAAACTTTTTGAGGTGAACAACCTTGTACTTTTACTTGGTGGCTGAATTGTACTACTCATCAAGCATTTTCTTCGTGTAGTCTTCCTATTCACATTTCTCCGGTATTTTTGATAAGCTCTCTGCCATTTTTCTTTCTCTCAATAATTTCTTTTCTTTCTTTATTGTTGGTTCTCTTGTTCAATCTTTGTCCTCGTATGTTTGTATGTGCTCCTGTTCTATCTTCCCTCTACACATGATTATGATGAGGATAAATCTAAAAATCATGCGGCCTATGTTCTCATCGTCACAAAAGGCCAATACAAGAGAGCGACAAGTGAGTATGCCCTTTATAACCAATATCCCGTACCATAATCTCGTAAACAAGTACCTTGTGTTGGCCTTCAAACGGCGACTCTGTTAAGACGTTGCCGAGTCATCATTTCGTATAAATGCGACTGTTGTGGTTATACAATTAATTCGAAAGGCAATTCGCCAAAAAACACCATCAAATTTCATTCTTGTCATCTTCTTGTGTACCGACAGGTCAAATTGTCCTGACTGTGGCAAAGGATAATGTTATTTGTCATCGTCCTTGAGCAAGACTCGCAATAAGTCGGGTCCAATTAAAATCTAAGTATCCTGCAGATCATTGTTTGTCACACATGACGAATGGCCTCGCATTTCGTCCTAATCTGCACGAAATTTCGGGGATCACCATATCTCCCTCGCGTAGGCTTACTATTTGACCTCGTTCAAAACCCTAAGGCACCCCTATATCACTTAATTCCGTCTTTGAGGTAAATGAGCTTAGTTTCAGTTCTTTTTGCGACCTATCCTAATTTTGACCTTCCACATATATAATTCTGTGTACACAGAGGCTCTTCAATTTTTTGTAACCATGTAATTTAAATGCGAGAATTTTAAGTGGTTCTCGTGTCTTAGAAGAGCGAAAGTGGGGTCTGTTATGCTCTGCCTGAAGTCATCTTGTTAGATATTTAGAGACGACTGTTGAACGTTTAATTCTAAACATTGTAATCTTAAAAGCGCCACATTTTGGGAGCTACTAATAATTCACCCTGCACCGCTCGCGTAATGCATGCCGTTGCTTGATGCGGCTGAAGCTGGACGTGTTTTCCGCCACAACAATGTTTTGGTAAGCGTGGCAGCGCTGCACGAATTTTCATGTTGCACAGCACCTGCTCCCAGTTTTCGGCCGTATGAAACATGACAGTTGCATTTCAGTACAAACGCGCAAACGAATATATTAACCGCAGCAAAAGGGTTATAATCGGAGCTATAATTTGCGCAACATTAAATACGGCCAATTGGATGGTAGCTGGCGTGCTCGTAGCGCTCGCGTTCGCCCTTTGCATGCACGAGTTTGTGCAACCGTTGCAAACCCGTGCTTTATTCCGCACCACGCATAATAAACGATGAAATAAGAGAATTGCGCTGAGTGGTTTAAGAATCTGAAAAGTTCATTGGTTTCGTCCTTATACCTAGGAGGAACGCTTCGGAATGGTGTCTCTTCTATTGTTTTGGCTAAAAACATAAAACTTTGACAATAATCAGTAGCTTAAACCACCCCACCAATATTCGTTAAATTATTTTGTTGTGCACATATGGTAGCAGAGTAGCAGTCCAACAAAATGGCGTCTTTTATGTTTTATGATAGATCAAAAAGTTATTTTTATTGTAAACTGGTTAATAGGCGGTGCCATCTTAAATAAAAGGTGTGGCATGAAGGATAATGGGCGGCGCTGAGTGGTTAAGAAGGCGGTATTAAGTGGGCGGAGTTTGTGAAATAATGCTCAAAAAGGGTAGGAAAAATATAGACGGCGACGAGCTCAATAAATAACTGCTAACTACATTCGCATGGAAATTTCGTTTAAACCAAATTTCCTGTTTTTTCTACACTATAATATATGAAAAAGGAAATACAGAATTTATTGTGTCTATTTATGAATGATGTCTGACCTATTATCCTAATGTCAAGAAAACCCAAATCGATATAAAATCGCCCCGGTTACGTTTTGCTTTATACACTTTCTGACGTTTTCCCAATCCAAATAGTGACAGTTAGCACAATGAGGGGATACGTGACGTGTTGCAGTATTAACGACAGAAAAGTGTAAGTCAAGCCAAGTCCAGCTTGCCATAGGTCATCTAATAAAAACCGTTTCCTTCAACTCATACGCGCAAATCGATAAATTATTAGCAGGACTTGTGTGTAACAACACTAGAATACGAGACTGAAGGTGAGCTATATATATCTAAATCAAATTGTCCTACCACACTCACCGGATTTAGCATCTCTTTATTTGGACAACATTTACTAAGCAACAGTTTCATTTTAGCACATTCCCTATATAGTAACAACAAACAATTTTTTTAAATTACGACAATTTAATTATCTCTAACCAACTGCTTCCCAACCGCCAAAGTGGTCCAAGCGGTTGAGGTGCGGACTGCGCTGCGGACGGGCCCGGGTTCTATTCCACCCGGAGGTAACAAGCTTTTATTTTCATACTTTATAACTAAATTGTAGGTCACGCACGGAGGAATTAAAACTTCATTACTTCAATTTTATTTAATTTTCAAAAATTTTAAAATATATAGTACGTTTCACATATAGTTGTAATTAGATATGGTAAAAATTTAAAAAAATTCCATATCAAACAATTGTATTTTAACTAATTGAGCTGCATTATATTACATACGGATCATTAACTGTAACGAGCCGGATTTCACATACACCCTGGAAAGGACAAAAATAAATTGTTTTTCGGTAATCCAACCAAAAAAATGGCTGTGCTGACGAAAGCCGCCGCAGAGGATGTTATTAGAGTTAAGCAAGAGAACGGAAAGGTTTCATGTTGAAAACCTTCAATTAGGGCCCATCGGTGGACTAATAAATTGCTACAGCCGTGACCTTAATTACGATCGGCCATTTTTAAGAATGAGCTCTGTGGCACTAATTACAAAAATCGATCCCCCCAATCGCATCTTAAATATTTTATTTTGGTAAACTGGGAGAAGAAATGGAAACCGAAAAACACGAAAATGCGCAGCATACGGTGTCTGCCCGAAAATTTTTGCATTACGAACCAAGAGTAGAATCAGTAATTCATTCTGCCTTTTTTTTAAATTACGATTGTTAATTCACTTATACAAATTTGGTATTGTTTGTATGTCTGTTCGAGTTAGGGAGAAACAATTCAAACATCGTTAACATCAAAAAAATGGAACAGAGCGATTGCAGATAATTGAACCAAAAGTAAACAAAGCCAACTAAAGTCAAAAAAACGACGCAACATGAAATGAAGAACGGTGTCTCTACAGCTACCTGGGTCTATTTACCTCTATACGACAGCAGAGGTCAAAATCATGTTGGGAGGACAATTACAGCACCATCTCAGTATTATAACTGACCTTCCCTCACTTCCTATTAGTTTAAATATACTTGGAGCAAAGCATTTCGATTATACTACACCCCCTCCTCCTAAGAAGGTTTAAACTTCGAGAATCAGCGATGTCGATCGAATTAATATCTAAATACACAACCGATGACATCTAAATTTAAGCTTGGCAGCGAAAAAAGTGACTTGACCCTATATTCGAGTAAGATAAAGATGTTTGGTAGACTAAGGAGTTTAAAACATCTCCTGGAGTGATCACATACCGAATGTTGCAAATTATTCGCAACAGGTTGCTTCAAATGTACGTTCCTGTTGTGGATATACTGAATTTTTTTGTAGTTAATACAACTGAAGACTTTTTTATAATAACGAGTGCTCTCAAACGAAAATTTTCTATCGCTTGCGGTTCCGGAAATATAATACCTCGGCCGCGCCTGCCGCCAAACCAGAATTTATCATTCGGAGTCGTTCGGGTCGGCACGGAAAGGCACGAACAATTGACAGCAATAGTTGAACTTTGACCTGTGTGACAGCAGCATTCATAATTTTTTTTATATACATAATTTTCAACCTTCTATTCCAATTCTTTGTCTTTCAAATTCCTGATTCAAATTATGCTTGTTTTCTTTTTCCTTTTTTGTACCTTCTCTATTTTGAAAACGAAATGCCCTTTTTTGAAAATATTAGAAGAAGTTTTAAGTGCTACCAACTAGCCGCAGTTGTTTTTGCTATATATATTTTAGGGTTTCCATGTTTAATTTTTTTACGGCGAAATTCTTCTTATAAACCCTGTCGGGTGTCTGATTTGGGTTAGGTTCTCTTTAACCATCCACTTATTCCTTCCAAAGCTTTCTATTTAGTGTGACTATTTTCATCTCTTCCATTGTTTTACCTCTTCCCTTTCCCTTGCCCGCTATTTTTATTAACCCTGTTTTTCTTGGCCTTCCTCTTCATCTTTTCTGGTGACTTTTGCTTCCCAAACCCTTCTGGTCAATCTGTTTGAGTTCTTATTTAGTCATCTTTCTGATTGCTTTGTTAGTATTTTTATCCCGTTTTATTTTTCCCGAAATTTCCTTAGTATTTCATCTCCATAGCAACGATCTTTCTTACGTGTCTCTTCTGCAATGTCTAATTATAGCTTGGATATAACAGTGTTGAAATGGAACAGTGAAATTCTTGTGAAGGTTTCCGATTTTGTTGCTATATGATTATGAATGCCATCTGAGGTAGGGCAGGTTGACAGTTGGACAATGAGACTATAGAAGTTTAGAACCATAAATCTTATGTTGAAAATAAGTATATTTAATACTGTCCAATGCTTCTTTATATTTCTGATAGCCTCCTTCCCTACAGGTTCTTAAAGTGGTTATTTATAGCCTTGACCATTACGACAATAATGCGATATGGTGACGCCACTTCTCTTATAAGAACATTTTTATAGAAAAATCTCCGTTTGGGCGCGGAAACAATATTAAAAAACCTTCCCTTTACGCCTTTTATGTATAGAATATACAAATTATTCGAATGCGAATACAAACTTCTGTTATGTTGTTCTTCAATAGACCTATGGCGCAAGTACAACTGTTTTAAGCTTTGTTTAGAGTCCTTTTCTAGATACCCATTTAACATTACGCTTCTTGTTTGCAACTAGTGGTTTAGTGAAATGCGAGTGTAACATCCTGGAAGGAAACCTCAATTTAGTAACTAAGAAAAGAGCTTGTCACTTCTTTTACCACGCGGAGATTTTTCATTGCTTCTTCGAACAGATACCATACATTGATATTGCTATAGACGAGAAATAATTGATCTTGTTGCAAATGGAGAATAAGTCCGATTCATCTAACTGCACTTTTTCTCTATTACCATGTCTTTTGTTATTGTGTCTTTGGATTACCTTTTCACAAGTCTGTTAGCATTCTTCAACATTCAAGACCTTTATAATAGAAACATCGAGCAGTGCGTTTTTATTGATATCTCTAACAAGAAATTCTTTTACCTTTACTTTACATAAATGTTCATTTTTTAATTTCTTCATTGGAAACATAATTAAGAGAGAGGGAAGATGCAGTATATCGCATTGGTACGCAAATTTCGGTACTTGGGCAGGTTTCATTTTGGGGAGAAGATGGGAGTCTGAGAGATGCGAGAATTTGGACCCGCAATTTTTAGGGTGTCTTTAGGCTTATTGCGGGTTATGGTTAGTCTTGGGAATTTTTCTTAAGTTGCTGCTTCCAACTCTCCAAAAACTATGGTTAATCATAATTTCGCCTTTTTTGATAATTTGCCAACTTTACATCTTTTACATCTGAAATATGTAAAAGAACAAATCGTCGTCTTCTCTTATTCATGGTGTTTGAGATTTGCTAAATTCCTTTTAAATCGTTCAACTACTGATTCATAGGGGATGTCTAAGATCTTTATAGTTACATATTTTCATTTCATTTGGAAAAAGATAGCAGTGATTTAGCATTTACTTATTTTTGCATAGATAAAATCCCAGTATTGAAGATTGCACTCTTCGACTGAACAAGAACGACCTGGGTGAGCAATAGCACAAGTGCACAGCGCTGGCCGCCATTTCCGCATTCCTCCCGTGCACCTCGTAAAGAAAAACGGCGTACGCTCCGTCGTCGCGCAGAGGTGAACAGCATCTAGGAGGAAGCTGTTGCCACACGTCGGATGCCCACATCCTTCAGCGAGCGTTCACCTTGTTGCCCACGACTCTTCGGCGCAGCCATAACAACCGCGCAAGGAAAACTCGGAACCAGTTCTGCGGGTCCGACCTGGTCGCGGTCAGGTTGATGGCCAAAGCCGCGATCACACGAGGGCACAGCGGCGACGCGGAAAACGAAAGTGTCCCACAAATCTAGATGGGCACTGGACCAAATCAAGCGCGGACCACGAAAATATGCGCGGTTTTGCACCAACCCGCTTTTGGGGTACGAAAAGGATTTTTGGGGTTACGAGGGAAACACATCCACCAGATTTAACTGCACTTATGTATACTACGAAATATGTAAATTACAATCTCTATGACTAATGAAAATGGAATCCTGGAAACCATATTTAGAAACAAATGAATAAAACAGGCTCTAAACCAGCCTTCTAAGCGGTCACTTGGGGAGACTAGAAGTGACCGTATCACAAGAATGTCAGTCGTGAGTTCATATCCGAAGGTATTTTTATATCTCTTACCGTTTGGTCTGTACATGTGCGTCAGAGCTTCTTTTAAATACCTAAACCTCCTCCGTTACGCAAGAAAACATGTTGACCAATAAAAGATAGGGATATGATATTTTTGACGCAATCTATATGCAAACAATTTGCAACAATTTGCATGCAATTCTAAACGTACCCTACATCACGATTACGCCGGACTCTATACAAGTGTTTAAACTAGACCAAAAATTGAAGATTTGTGCTGGATTGCACTAGAACCCCCCCTTCACTGGAATCTGAACGTATTGCTCTGCCATTATAATTTGTTTAGACTACTAAAGCAAGCATTTGGAGAACTGAGATTTGATGGAATTGGGTGATGTCACAACCACCTTAATTCTGTTAAACCTACGACGCTTGATATGTTTTGTATTGCTTTGTATATATGCTATATTGTATGAGTTTATGAAAAGGAAGAAGTTTTTTTTTGCTATTGACTTCACGAAAAAGGGTGGTCTGGAGTGGGTAAAATTAACCAGACTTTTCCTGATTTGTTCAACAGAAATGACGTCAGACCATGTTTAAGAATTGCGAAGAGATGACAAATTGAAGCGGCAAATCTGACAAATACGCTTGGTGTGGTTTAGTAATCAACCCAGTCGATTCGCCAATATGCAGTCACGCGTTGTTCTGAAGTAAAACAGTTTCCTTCTTCCCTTATTCAAACAAGGCTTTTTTACATCTAACACGTCAAATAAAACCAATTTATAGTACACGATGCTCTGCTAATACCACAATATCCACAACAGTATCTTTCTAGCGTGGACGGTTCATTTGGACAAATTAATCATTTTGCCTCTTTAGATATTCATAGAAAGTCCATTTTTCGTCACTTAGGCAAAAAATTTTATTCTTGAATCTGGATAGCAAAGACAAAACAATATCACAGCATCTATTCTTATCTACGAATACTTAAGAAATTCAATGGCATTTCTTGTAAATCCTTTCCATCCTGTATAGACACTATGAAATTGCTTGTGTGCGACAGCATTTCTCTTCCAAAAATTTTCTTGTTCCTTCATATTTAAGTTCCTTGGGCATCACGCAAGTCTCTTGAACTGTTGAAACCACTTTGCGTATCCTCCCCTAAACCAGCATGAATCATATCCCGTTCTACACCGGTACTTTTTCAGTTGAAACATGAAAAGGCGGTAAATGTTGCTTGTCGCATGACATTGATTTCACCACTAATTTTTTAGGTTATGTTGGCAGAACGGGCATCCCTTGAAGTTCGTTGTAAAGCCGACAGATGGAGCTGCATCGTAACTGTACCACAGGGACGGTATATTAATTTAGATATGTACCATCGATAAGTTACATGCCAAGAGTTAAGTTACGCACCTAATAATAGAGTGTATAGTGTAGGTCATATTGGAGTTTTAAAGTTCTTACAATTTAACTCATAACTGCTATAAACATCTTCAGGGGACAACAAATTCAGTAAAAGCACGCACATAATTTGATGTTCAATTGTTTTATTGGGGGTTGGGGTATAAATCAAGGTAACTATTTTTTTTTCAAAAGTAAGGAATGGTATCACAAAAGGGCGTACGTTTCAAGGAAGTCGTACATTCAACATGAGATGGCTCTGTAATGTTCTGTAATTTTACGGAGAGAAATACTAAATCGGTTGTTAGTCAATCGTTGTGCAGGATCGATGTGGCCCAAGTAGAACAGTCTTCTTAGTGATCCTATATGTGGCCACTCTGCATACTGACATTTGAGCTCTGGTTCATATGGCCTGGCCCAAAATTCATCGAGAGCGATGATTCTTGAACGAAAGTGGTCTCCTCCCTGCTGCCAGCGTTCTAGGTGTTCGCAACTTTTAGACTTCCGTGAGTCCATGTGGTACCCACTTTCATGCAACTTTAAGCAAGTGAATATTGTTTCGCAAAATGCTGTGGATGGTGAGTTCAAGCAGCGCCCATCGTTTGTCGGTCTCTATCAGGTGATCGATTATTGTACGTGATACGTTGGTCGCTGGTTGCTTCGCGTCCTCGTCGAAACTCTGGTAACCACTTCGCAACTGTCTGGTAAAGAAGAGCTTCTGCCAATTCTGTGGCATTATCTGACATTTCTGCTATAGAGAACAGCCATGTTGATATACGAACGCCGTTCTACTCGGGTCACGTCCATCCTGCGCGGCAGTTAACATTGCTTTCTGCGCAATTACAGAACATCACAGAGCCATCTTGTGTTTTGGACACACACTATGAGATATTTTGCGATAACATTCCTTACCATTAAAAAAATAGTTGTCATGACTTATGCCCCAACCCTGGTATGCAACTATTAATATTGCAATAAACAATACCAACTATTTTGGTTTTAAAACGCTCCAAGATATCCGGCAGAATTCCCACAGACATAATTACTGCTTTCGGGGATTGGCCAAGCTTTCGCCCTAATTAACTCCGTTGCCATTGTGCGCGGCGTCCGTCCGGTCCGCGGCAGCGCTTATTTCAAAAATAACTCAAAAACAACAGCGTGTAACGAGAGATTTCCTGCCGGTTCGAGTGGGTCGAATTTCAGCTTGAATTGGCGGCCGGCCGGCGGAAAGCGACGCCGCGGATCAAAACCCATCGAAGCCGCCGTTATTGATTATCGCGCACAGCCGTAACAGCAACGCTACATGACGCGCAAATGACTCACCCGCTTAATTGAGAGGCAAAAAGATCGCCGTTACAATTCACTTTGTTGTCTGATACAAGCGATGATTGACCGAGCTGCACTTGGCCGCCGACGCACGGAATTAATGCTGCAAACAAAAGCCACGGAATGACCGCTCATATTTTCCGTTGCCGCTCGCCGTTTAATTATTTTTATTTAATCACAAAAAACTGACAATTTGCTAAGTGACAATGTAAGACTACCGAAGCTACTGTAAAGGTGTAACCAAAAATCATTTATGAATAACACATTTTGGTCTCAATTATAAGGTTTTATAAGTTTACTTGATACGTGTAAGATGGCGCCACAGTTTGTTACAAACAAAGTTATTATAATGTGAAAACTAACGCCATATACATCCAAACAATTTTACTAAACTTTTTCTGACATCCTTCAACATGACTCATACAAATTTCCAGCCGTTAGCTGTCTTGTGAGGCTGAGTTAGTTCAAATATTTATTTTTTAAGGGATTCTATCAAGAGTCCTTCGAACGCGATTTCGGTTTTGGACTGTAACAAATTTTCATTCGCGTTTAAAATCTTTATCTAGTTGGATCTACTCGTGACTGTGAACGAAACTTAGAGTCATCGTTACAAATGGGAGTGGACAAGAATTAATAAAACTATGCTGAAGTAGCGAAGATCGCTTGGTCGGTTGAGATAGCGATAGTACTGGTTTTTCATTTTTTTTGGGCAGTAGAAAGGAAGATTCCAAGAAAAATAGTCTTCATTGAGGATCTCACGCTTAGTCTAATGAGTGTCCAATTTTCTCATTACGCTTAAAAAGATTTTTGTTTTCAAAACCTACACAAGGCTCACTGGCGGCAGCCAGGGCATCCTAACTGGACGAACAAGTCAATTTTTAGATTTGAAAACAGAAAAAAAAATCATTAGGAGCTAAATCTGGAAAAAGGGTGATGGAGAGTTGGTAAGAAAGCTAATTGATTTCATTTTGGTGTTGCGATAATGGAAGGACATTATTATGAGAGCCAATCTTCATTACTTTTTATTTGGGTCTTTTTTGTCAGATGATTCTATTATCATGTTTTGCTGATCACAATGACCTTTAGAAAATTTTTAAAACTGTAGTCGTTACACCCCCACTACAATCTTAGACACGTTTTCATCTCTTTTCGTCCACTGTGTTGATTGCTGCTTCCTTTCTGTTATATAGTAGTGGATCCACGTTTTCTCTACGGAACCACGTCGTCACAAAAGGGGATGTAGAGGTTGGAGATGAGCTAGAACGGCTGAAATGTGTTTTCTGGGCGAAAACGAGTATTTTCGTGCTGCGTCAAGGTACTAAACAATTACTCACCCTCGTATATAAAAGAAAAATAAATTAGTTACTTATCGGCGGAATACGAACTGCGCCCACAAAACGGACACAAACGTGCTTATAGAAACAAACAGAACGTTTCTGATTAAGCAGCTTTCAATTAAGCCAAACAGCGTAATAACGATGATACAATGCTGATCTCATAGACCACTTAATATCCACAAATTATATGCAATTAGCACCGTCATGATTTAGTCATGCACATGAAGTGTGTTCGCCAAAAAAGTTTGTTTGTATGCAACCAGCGCAAGCTCTGTGCAAAATATATACCAGAAAGACTCAAATATGAAAGTTCCTTTGTATGCTCCATGAAGTGAACGGAAAGGGTGCGACTTCTGAAAGATTTAGATAGGGATGGATCTTTAGTCAGAGCAAGAAGTAATAAATTATTATCAAATTTAAAATGTCAATAATTTTGAGATTATTTAAGAGGACTTGGGAACAACAATGTACGTACAGTCAGTCAACAGCGTGTTCGGCATAATTAGCAGTTGGTAAAAGATATCGCCCTAATTCTTTCGTGCGTCGATAGAGGGAACCTTTGTCCTCGATGCTTTGTCACTAAATATTCAGTTGGCATTGAATTCTTGCTAGAGAAACGGGTAAAGCACCATGAGTGCCGCTGTGTTCCTCTGTACCCACCCGAAAGGTCCAAAAATGTCTCGTACAATGGCTGCTAAGTACATGGACAAGTCGAAAACATTCGTCAACAAATGGGTCTAGCGATATAAGAAGACAGAAACGGTCGACGGCTTGCCGAAACGTGGCTCGATAGGCAGTGTTACCTAAAGTCGAAAAACAGATAGTAAACTTTTCGCAGAACCCGGGCTTAACATTACGTCAAGGAGCAGCAAAATTGAAATAGAGAAAAGTAGATATATCGTACGTAGCTATCCGAATCCATCCCCGTGCGCATGATATCAAATGTCGTAGTTCAGTGAAGAAACCTTTGTAGGTGAAAAACGTGACGAAACGATTCGCTTGATTGGAGCAATGTAATTTTTACGCGCGAAGCTTCTGTTTGGAAATATGTTAACGTCCTACGAGCCTGGTCAACCTCAACTAACAGCTTGGTACAGTGGACCATTAAACACCCGGTAAAAAGCTGGGTTTTGGAACGTTGCATCTGTTCAAGTACAACCTAAATACTCCGGAGTAAAGCTGCGACAGTGAAATAATCCGAAATGTCATTTTGCTTCATGAGAGTTGCTCAGACTCAACAACAAAAGATTATTCTGGCCTACACTGGAACACCCTTCCTACAGCAGACTCGGGGCGAGTGCGTGTGTATGATATCAGAAACTGATACAAGATTGATTTTTTGTGCCCCAGTCGCTAAGAACGGAAAATTTCCCTTATTAGCGCCGAAACTTCAGCAAGAATTAATTGAATTTCAGAAACTTGCAAACAGATTAAAAATCGCGGAGCTAATTAATAACAACGCAACAGTAAAAATTAATTAGCGGCGGCAGCGCTCATTCGGCAGGTCGCTCTTGATTAGACGCTAATTATTTTGCGGTTATTTCGTTCCTCTAAGAGAAAGAAACCCGATACAAGCGCCGCGGGCCCGCGTCGCCTTTGACTTTGCGGCTCCGAATTAAAAATGGCGCAATTCCTCCGCATAAACAACCCTGCCTCCGAGCAGTTCCGGGGAGCTAATTGGTTTGGTAATTGAATAAATAGCGATCCGACCTCTGCGGATTAGTCGACTCCGAGCAGGACAACGTCTTTCGATTAGCAACTTATCGACAGCCAATTACGTATTAATTTTCTTCCCCTAAAAATTTGTCGTAGTATTCGCCAAATAAAATACGCGACAAAACTGTGCAGAACAAAGCATTCTGCCAAGGGAGTTTTTTTCCTTAGCATTTCTTCTTAAATTATCATAAAATTATTTTTTTTTAAACGATAGTCGTGCTGTTCCAAAATAAATCGGGAAAAGCACAAATAGATGGCGTCCGCCGTGTAACCATAGTGAAAGGCTGCCGCCGTCAAAATCATTGTTCGTCTGCCCTTAAGCCGGAACAGGCGAGTTCGAGTCTCGCTCAACCCATTGGTGTGTGTGATTGTCCTATTATTAAGTGCATGTTAGTGGGCACAATAAGCCCTTGAGGCTGCAGTGCCTGTAAGTGCGCAAAAAAAAACATAGTGAAACGCCATTTGTTAGTTTTACAACACACTAAAAGAAGTAAAACGGTGAAAGCAATGTTGTGCGATACACAACATTTGTGACACTCTCCCTTTTTCGCAAATGAAAAAAGTTCTAGTGAAACCCTGAGTATGATTTGTGCATCTGTAGCGGGAAGATACGGTTTTCTACTGAATCTGCAATAGTTTCAGGATGGAAATTTTGACCTGCATGACGCCGAACATCTTGGACAGTCAAATAAAGCGGAAGATGAGGAATTGGAATAACTTTTGGAAAATGATTTTTGGATTCATTTAAGCGGGTTAGTACCTTTAAATCCCTAAAAATACGGTATTTTTGAAAAAAAAAATGTTAGAAAAAACAACTCAAGTAGATTGAAATTAACAGAAAAATTTAATCATACTTTAAAATACATTTTAAAATTATTTTAAAAAATTTTGACATAAAAACCTCTTATGGTGGATGACAATCAACGTTGGAGAGATTTAAGAACAACTTGGCAGTTCGTACACTGTGCTGACCTTATGGGGATCTGAAACAATTGCACAAAGAAAGATTAGTTGATTTATAGTTGTAGTTTCATTGTGACACTGTTAATTTCTTTAATTTTGGAAAAAATATTTTTTTCACTAGTTAAACATGAAGTATTAGACAAAACGCCCTTTTATAAGAATAAAATTGTAAATTTTTTTCTATTATGATTCTAACAAAATATTTTAGTGTCACAATGGAAATAATCATATTATTAACCTGCCCTGAAAATTTCATCAAATTCTGAGGGACGGTTTTACATTATGATGTACGGAAGGTCCAAAAAGTGAAACTGAGATAATCGTGTTTTATCAAACTACAAGGTCATACGTGAGATCATGTCAATGAAAGTGCACTTGCCAGTCTGAATCAATTCCAGCTCCATACTGGGACCTTCCTTATCAGTGTGGGACTTATCCTTTGCGGTCCTGGCCTCCTGGCCTTCTTCCTGGCCTCTTTCGTCCTTTCCTCTTGCCTAGTCAAGGATCTGTCCCAGCGCATTTTGTCAGCTTGTTTGGTGTAGTCATTTGCTTTGGAGCCAATCTGGATACCAAGTTCTTGCAATATCTTCAGAAGGGAGCTGTTGCCTTCATTAAAGGCAAACTGCCACATAAGTGGCAATTTCCACAGTCGGGAGGCCACTGAAGTAGAGCTTTGGAGCTATCTTCCACACAATATTATTAAATGACTCATTCGGGTTCTGAGAAAAACCTCCTACACACCTGGTCAAAAGACTTTCTTTTGTGAGCTCAGTGTAGACTGGTTTGATGGCCTCTTGTACTTCTACAGGAAATCGAGACGGATGCTTGAAATTTTGGAGCTTGTTTTCAGGCTGCTTTCATGTATTTGCACCAAGATTCAGAGCAGTAGAAATGCTGGGGATCTTCGTCTGTAGAAGACATGTGATAGAAAGTGGCCCATACAGCATTGTGCATGGCTTGGGCATCTTGGCAGTTGTCTCTTATAGCCTTTCCAAAATAGCTACATAATTGGGTTATTGTAGCTAAAGTTAGTTTTCCTTTCCTCCTAATTTCTTCTCTTTTCTAATGTTTCGTAGTCTGGTTCCTAGTCGTTTCTGCACATGACCAATATCTTCTTTCTTCGTCACTAGCTGATCTCCATATGGTTTGCTTGCTGTGACACCTTTATGGGTTTTGGAATCTCCGTCCCCAATGTAATTTAGATATTTCACACCAGAGAAAGCGACTGATCGTTGAAACATTTCGACTACAGCGTCTACTTCCATCTTGCCACTCGATCCACTGTGATTAATCTCACACACTTCTTTGTGCTCTTGTAGCCAATCTTCATGTTCTTCTTGTGGTTTCCCATCATCCCAGGAAAGACACATCTTGCAAAACAGTGACTTTATAACCACATCAATCACCTTTTCGTGTAGAATCCGATGATCGACGCCATACCCATCAGTGAAGTGTGGCCTCTAGTCCTCCACGTACCATCGCCTGATACCGAAATGCCGGCATGATCTGACAATGGTGATGTCTCAGTCGTAATTTGGAGTTCCTGGAAGCTGCCTTCTTCATAAAATACTCTGCAACAGTCTTGCACGCATCACGGATCATTTTCACTAAGTCCCCGTAATGATTTCTCGCTAAAACACCGGCAAGTCCATAAGCCCACAGAATGTTTGTAGTCCGCTATATCCAATTCCTATCACCCGCATAGCAAATTGGAATCTCCTATTGATTTCGTAGGATTTTCCAATGTAACGGCAGGAGGGATGTGATCTTCAGGACATTCACACAAAATGTTTATTTTGAAGCCAAGCCCGCGAACAGCTGATTCAGAAAACTTCATTTCACCATCACACTCGCGACACTTGATGAGAGAAGTTAGGAATGACAAAAAGTCCACAAATCAAGAATTCGGTATCCTTGAAAGTCTGTAATCTCGACACCCTCGGAGCCAGTACTAGTTCGCAGTTTTTCGCCGACGTAGAAAGGTCCGCGTTGTCTTCGGGCGTTTGATTTCTTCGTTTGCTCGGAGGCACACGTTTTTCTTCGGAAGGTCTTCCTTATATTCCCCATGTCCTTTTGACCGATATAGACCCGGCCAGTCATTGTAATAAATACTTCCAAAGATATAACAACAATAAACAAGTCAGAGTCGAGGTTATATCGTTCACCGGTGAGAAAAACAAAGCATAAACAATCTGACGTTGTGCTTTTGTTTTCTCGCTGAGCTCATGCGTACCACGAAAACCACTGAGAAAATATATCGAAAAGGCCTCGCTCAATCCCATAGAGTAAAAGAGCACCAACACACCGCGTAAGAAAACAAGAGAAAAGTGCGCATCGAGAGCGCGCCGAGCGCATACGCAAGGCAGGGGGAACGAAGTCAGCTGGCAGCTGTCGTCCGCTTCGCTCGGAGCGTCTTCCCCCACCTTGCGCCACGTCACAAGCTCTCGCAGCGCCAAATTTGAACGTAGCGCGTTCGGGTTTGCGGCAAAGTATTCGTAAAGCGTAGCTCTTTCAAATAGAACAATAAAAAAAAACACGAAAATTTTAAGATTTTAAAGGTACTAACCCCCTTAAGAGTTTGCAAAGTAATATGGAGTAAATCGTTGAGCCATTTCTAAGCGTCCACATAAGCTGAGAAGAATTCGCAAACCAGACCGTTGAGGTCCCCACGAACTCATAGCTGAAAATAACAATAGACACTATGATGTTGCTATGTCATTCATTTAAGGCTTAAGCAAAATATTTTGCACTATATGGTGATCCTTGCGAAGAAAAATAAATTATTTATGGAAATTTCAAGAAGCAAAAATATGAAGTTTATCTGGGTAAACTGTCAATTCAGAAAAAATATGGCTGCGTACATGGTAGGATTAACAGCAACTTATACGCATTAGTAGCGTACGGGTCATTCTCCGGGAAATCGAACACCCCCACCTACCCATTTTTGAACGCACTTTTATAGGTCGATCCCTAGTGCAAATGAAAGCTTGAAGCCTCAACTTTATGATGCCGTGTGGCGCTTTTTAGTTAAACTCGATATACATGGTCAAAAACCGGAAGTAAGACCGGAAGTCGGAAAAAAAATTTGACAAAATGAAGAAAAAAATATATATATGTAAGGGAAGAAGAAAGGTCATTTTGATTTACGACAATGCCACACACCACCAAAACGTATTTGGAAATGACCATCGACCTAGCTTAGGAGATGTAACATACTAGGCATATTCATCAAGCTTCGTCCCTTCAAACTATCAATTATTCAAATATTTGCAAGATTACTGGCTGATACCCGCTGGTCGTGCATTGAGTTGATTTCACCTAGTGAAATAGTAACGACCGGGTACCTGCGCACCAGCAACAATTGATGACTGTTAGAAATGCGCTCTACGCAAGAAAGCCTTATCCAGATAAAAGAGGAAGGCAAGTCATTTTGATTTAGGTTAAATCGTGACCACACATCACTAAAAAAAAATTGGAAACGATTGTCCCTTTAAATTATTACTTTTTCAGATCCCTGCAATATCACTTGTCTAAAACTCGCTACATTTCTATAGATGATGTCGAAAGAGATATGAGTTTATCAACTTCAAACCACCCCCTTTTTCTGTGGAATTCGGAAACTTCCAGAAATATGGCGCATCTGCATACAAAGGGAGGAAAATTATATAGAAGATTAGGACAGTATCTGACTTTTTATAAATTAATCTCACAATTAGAGAAAGAAGTTGAGAATCAAGTAGCGCACTTATGGTTTAACAGCAAAGAAACGGTTATATTGTCATACTGGATGCAAAATTACACTGTCATTAATTACAGGATATCCCCTAAGAAAGTAAGTGGGGTTGTCCGTGTATGTCGGACCACTGTAAAGAAACCTTCAATTTCAAGTTTATGTTTGCAGGAACTAGGTGTAGGTATCAAAAACATAAGGGCTTAATGATGTTGAATGTGGTATGATGATTGATGACCATTGGCTTGGTAAACCAATAACATCACCATTATGGCTTCTAATGTGGGTGAAGGTGAGGCAGACATCGATCCGTAAAGCTTCGTTACAAACGGCAGCATAAAAAATTCAAATTACCATTCCACTTAATGGAAAATGGCTGTATGCAAATTAACGGCGGAGCTACTTAAGCCATTAGTCTGAAATAGTATACGGATAGGTTATTAAATGGCGAAACACGTTTCCAATCGTGACGGAATATGGGTGTGGTAGAAATTTGGGAGATGTTTTTTTACAGTTCAGAGGAGATTAAATAATATACTGGATTTTTGTGATATGGTCTTGGTTCGTTGCTCTAAATCCATAAATGGTAAGATATTTAGAGCAACTTCAGGCAGCGCTATTCACACTGGAATCGTAAAGCACAAAAGTGGATGATGGTCGTGAAAAGGTTTGAGTTCAACCATATTCAATACCTTCTGGAGTAGTACAAACCTATCCATTGTGTTAACAGCAAAATAGAACTCGATTTCTACAGAAAAACATCCCTTAAAGAAACTGTAACAACGACAAATGAAGAGTCTGGGTAATACTGACACTGTACATGGTGTGGCAAAACATTATTAGGGTCAAATAGTGTATTCCTTCATAGAAGTAAAGTAAATTGACAACTTGTTAGTAAAGGGTGCGCGTCAGTCCTGCCCTTTTTAAAACAGTTAATATCTTAAAAACCATATAATTTCTTCAAATAATAAGCAAGTTAACTAGAAATTTTGAGCATTTAATAAAATCAATCAATACAATCACCACTATCAGAGGAAATTGTATGGCGAAGACGAGTAGAAATGTATTACATTGATATGGTGACCATATGGTGATCAATCCATGTCTCTTTTACTCTTCCTTTCCAAGCTTAATCCAATTATGCACTCCTCAAAGCATTCAATGATCTTGTCAAACATTTCTCGAGTACGATGTAACCAAGCACCATCTTGTTGTGATGAATTACTCGCGAACATAGTTTCTGTAAACCTCTCTCTCTTATAATTGTGCCATTGCTCCATTTTTCCAGAATTTTCGACTTCTAATCGTACAAATAGTTCTCGCCGTAGTGATACTACATCATAGTGGTGACATCTATCAAGTTGCTTTACAGTATCTGACGGTTTTTAAATAAAATATATTTTTTTAATTTGTGAAGGAATATTAAATGCGATTTCATAATTGAGTAAGCCGTAGCTACGCCACATAGCAGGCTCCAAACTGTTTGTATCGCGTGGTAAACTTCGAACTATAGAAGACAGTTATGTCGTGCGCCGGCTTTTTAGGGGCAATTTTGTATATTAATGCCGCAAAGCGGCGAGCCACACAAAGCTGCAGCAACAAGTCTAATCTGTTACACACGCCGCGCGCACGGCAAACCGGCGCCGGGCGCACGCGAGCGCGCTTGTGCACCTCTAATAAGGGATGAGTTATTTACATCGCCGGGGGTTCATAATTTACTTGTAATAGGAATGCGGGGCTTTTATTGCCAAAATAAATTTATTGGTCACCCCAGGTTTTACAGCAAATGCAAAGTGTGATGTATGGGGCAGGCCGCGCCGGCGCCCTCATTAGGCGGCAAATGGCGACGACATCACCTCTGCCCTTGCATGGGGTGCGAGGGCTAAAATTGTAAGATTGCATACGTACACGTAAATGCAATGTATGAATTTGTTATTTGCTTTGGGTATGCATTAATTAGAAGTTATTGGGTCACACCATGGCAGTTAATGATGACCAAATCAGTGTACGGGGGTAGAAGGTGGGGAGAGTTTAAATATCTACCAGACTTTCAGTACAATAAAAGATGCGACAAGAACATTGATCATTCTGTTTTTGTTTGTTTGTTCAGCATACCTACGACCTATTGATGCAGTAGATTTTTTTTGGCATATTAATAATAATTTCCATAACATGAGTTCATATTGTGAATATCAACAAAACGTAAATTTTGGTGATGACTCCATAGTATTTGTTCTTTGTTTCCCTAATTAACGCCACAATAATTTCCAAATCTCGTTAACTTTAAATTACACAAGCTGAAGAAGATCGCTAAAGTTTTTTTTTCATAGTTACGATGAAAGCATTAATGTTTCGATATATGAGATTTGTTTCCGTCCATCTTATATTAACAAACGCTCGATACTTTCAAAACGAACCTCGTATAAAGAAATTGCCATCTTGCTTTTCAAAAGCCAGCTGAAGGAAAATTGCGAAAAGCGCCGTCGTCGGGTGCCATGCTGCTTTTTGTTTGTCTGTACGACTTTTGAGAAGTCAAGAAAGAATTTTTTCGAGACATATAGCTCCCATTTTGTTTAATAATTCTAAAAAAACAAAGAAAATCATCCGACACTTGCTTCTTAAAATCAGATCGTCTTAAGAAACAGAAGAAAAAACAAGGCATTCAGAACAAACAAGGCACATGAGACGAAAGAGAAATGCAAAGCTATAGCAGAATTAAGGCAAACAGGAAAAAGAAGACAGATGATACCGTACCGAAAAAACGTGTAAGACAGACAACAAAAGAATACAAGAAGCGATACAGACGAAGCATACAGAACATACAAAATAAACAAGAAAAAGAAGACAGAGGATACAGGCGAGACAGAGAAGACATACGGGACATAGGACAGACAAGATAGACGAAAAAAAGGCAGGTGCCACGGACAAAATAATCGAAAAAGGCGATAGGCGAGTCAGATAAGGCATACAGAACTGACAACACAGACGAGAATAAGGAGACAGACGATACAGTTGAGACAGATGAGAGAAAGAAGGCATACAGGGCAGATAAGACAGATGAAGATATATAAAAAAAGCAAAGGCGATACACAACGAAACATGCCATACAGACAAACAAGATACACGAGAACAAAAAGACATGAAACAAACAAACCATACAGTACAGATGAAACAGATGATACCGTACAGACAAAAAAAGAGTAGTCAAGTAAAACAGACGAGACAAGTTATAAAGTTGAGATATACAGGACAGACGGGAAAATAAACAAGGCACATAGGGCAGGCAAAACAGACGAGATAAACGAAGCAAACAGCACAGATAAGACAAACGAGAAAGAGGAGGCAGATGATATCGTACAGACAAGGCATATAAGCCAGACAAAAAGAGGGGGAGGTTAGATATATATGAGATAAATCATATAAATAAGACATACAAAGGTAGGCAAGATAAACAAGAAACAGGAGACTGGCGATACAAACAAGACAGGTGACATACGACATATTGTACCATACCGACAAACATTCAAGACGGACAAAAAAGCGAAGACAGGCATTGCAGACTGGACATAACATATAGACGAGAAAGAGAAGACACACAAGGCATACAGGACAGACAATGACAGATGAGAACAAGCAAGGTAAACAGAACTGCACAAGTGAGAAAATTACATATAAGATAGGCGAGATAATAACACAGATAAAACAGATAAGGTATAAAAACACTGCTACTTTAATAAAAACCATTTAAGGAAGACGTAAAGACTTCAGGTTTGTACATAATGATATGGATGATGTTATTTCCGTGAATGAATAGGGATAGTAAAGCTTAGTTTGTTAAGACCTCAACTATAGACTCAAAAAATTTTCAGCTTTCTCTCTCCAATTATATCGACGATGGTTTCAACTTCTAGGATAATCTGTTTAAACCTCGAAAGCAGAAAATCTCGATTTTCCAGTGTAAATCAGGTTGTTGATAAAGTAGATGATGCTTTAAGTATGTCTTCACCAAAACGGATAATAGAGGTGTGTATCACATAGGTATTTTCAAGTCGGGTGTAAATATCAGATCTTGGTATAGTTTCTTGAGTATTCATCGGTGGGACAATAGAGTAACAGAACTAAAAGTGCTCCAAGCTTTTATAGCAGTGACACTATCCAGTTTTCTCTAACTAGATCATCACCACCCCTTCATGTATTGTAATTCATTACTTCCATGGCTATGGAGAAGTGTCTTGGTGTGTCAGTGGTTTTGCCATTTAGTGCTAAGAATGATTAATAGTCCCCTGATTGGTGTCATTCGAATAGTACAAGGACCACATTAACTATTTACGGACATGCTCATTGGCTACTTTTATTGAAAAGTCTGGCCATGCCCTTAGCTTTGTAGCACCCAAATGTGTATAATTGCCAAATGTGATAGATTAATTTCGTTGAGACCATTAGTTCATCATTATGATTTTATGAATGAAGAAGGTTGGATCATGTCAGAAAACTCAACACCAAGTGGTTTTTGGTTCCATTTAGTACACCGAAATATCATTTAGCCTTATTTTCAGTTACTACTTGCTATAGGCACATGATCTTACGTACATTCTAATATTTTATTTTCTTATAAAACTCTTCTGTGGCCAAAAATGTTTTTGGGGGTAATTTTGGTAAGTTATTGCGTGCAAAGGTATTTCCTAGAAGAGAAGAAACCATTATCAAAATTAGAAAACATCCTGATGATGGTTTGTTTCCAATAAACCCAATTTCGGTAGTTTTAGAAAAACCTATGGATAAAGAATATTTACAAAAGCCATTCTTTTCAGGAAGAACTGTTAATAAACATCAAAATCTAATTTTAATTAAAACCTTTATTTGCGCCACCTACAACAATCTCAATTTGTTTGTTTGAACAAGAAGAGCGTTTCAACCACCTCAAAGGTCATGGGCAACTCTTCCCTATTCCACATTTAACCATAATTACATTTAAATGTAAAAGAAAAAAAACTTTATTTATTTTTTTATTGTATAATCCGATACGGGAGAAAAATGTGTCTATGTGCGTGTCTTGTTTAGGCCGAAAACTTCAACAGACGACATCGGTGCCAACGCTTAGTACGAAAAGTAACCATTGGAGGTTACCTTCCAAACCGTTCTCCGCCGCTAAGCACCGCTCGCACAGGGTTATAGTTCCATTAGTATATGTCCGCAAGGCCTCGATCGCGTACCGCAGCCGCCACGTCGCCTTCTTATGGCGTCACCGGCCTACCAGTGTAGTGACTTCCGACACAGATTTCGACTGTTTTTCAACAATTTAATGCACTTTTCTTTTTTGAACTACTCACAAACATAAAATTTTAAATTTAGATAATTTAAATTTTTTCTGTTTAAAGTTTAGCTCTTGTTAATTGAATTTAATTGGATGACCTTGCGCGCGTGTACCCCTTTTTCTTCTGCAATAATATACAGATGTTCTGTGACAACTCTTTTGTTCAATCCAAGATCTTCCCGCGAAGCCGCAGTGAGGAAGGTTCTATTGGCAACTACGTTGCGCTCGCCTTGTTCTCAACATATTCACCCTGACATTTAATGAGAAAGTATTTATACACTAGGTGAAATTTAGGAACAGCGGCAAGGTTGGCTGATCTACCTACTTTGCTTTTCATTGGTGAGACCAAACCCTAAACCTTTTCTTAGTGATCGATTCATAAAGTTAAGCGTTCAATCTCAATAAGTTTGGTAATTTGTGTTGGTAGAATCATTTGGTGTGGCGTAGAAAGGAACTCGTTCTCTAGAACACCTGTGTGGTGCATTTCAATAATCGTTGGTGAGCAGCTTGTAAACACTTTCGCCTTTTTTTCTAATCCATTCACCATTTTCATTTTTTATTAGCGCTTGGGCCTCTGCATATTTGGATTTTTTAATTTAATACAGGACTAGTGATGTCAGTTGTGCAAGCAAAGCGATAAAAAATATGGACCTGGTCATACTCTGCTACTCTGCTATGCGATGCATTTCTCAATAAGCGAAAAATACTTCGAATATAGCTGTGACGTTCTTTCAGCGCTTCTAGAAGCAAAGAAACAAACCTAAGCGACTTAAATGTTGGCTTGGAAATTGATGCTTTTGGAAACCACAACAATGTCGGAGATTTATCTCAGAAGTTTAAAATGTTTTTCCAAAACAGAAGGTACATGCTGTTAAGGAAGGGTGGCCTTTTATCCGAGCATTTCAATAGGGTGACTTTAACTGTTCTCCTCACAGAGTGGTCTTGGCATCTAGCGATGTATTTTGACGGTGTGGTTTTGGAAAAGCCCTCGTATTAGTTATTTTAAAATTCTCCAAAAAATCCGTATTGTGATGGAACATCCACAACATTAAGGCATTCACTATGTGAAACAATAGCAAAATACTTCCTTGGTGTTTCATTTCACTTCTACCATACCATTGTAACACTCAAAACAGAACTAATGTAAAACATGTGAATTTTATTTTTCAAATTCTTGATGTAATATGAGGATTGCGAGAGGCAACGCTTAGCCACCAAAGTCCAGGGGAGAGGGGAAGGGAAAGTTATTCTTGCTTTAAATTTTCACAGGTTTTATTTTAACACCGCACAAATGTAGAGGCACATATATCACTCAAAAAATAGAAAGTAAACTCATCGAGTGGAGCTTTTTATCGCGCTCTCATACCATTTCAATTGTAATTGTATAAATAGCGTTATTCTACGTATGCTGTATTTTTAGGCAGTATCTGTTTACTTGCGTGGCGCTTATTTATTGTATGGCGTGTGTCCAAAGTTGCAAAAGCGCCCCTTCAGCAGTCCATAAACATCTACTTGCGTCGACGGTATTTATTTGCCTTAATTATTTAAATTATAGGCACGCAACCGTTCTAGTTATTATTGTTGATCGAAAACAGGTTTCGCAACGTTTAAGAAAGCCCGATGTATTTCGAGATGAGAAATTCGGTATTTGGGAAATCCGACTGTAAATTACCCCTCTAGAGAAATGCTACCATGTGCGAGTGACTCCTGACTTGCTTCATTAGTTTGATCATTAGCAGCTGGCGCGATTGTTTTTGGCTCTGGAGTTCGTCCGACGTTTCAATCGAACAGCAAGCAATACAAGCAATTCCTCTATTATTTTATCCGACTATTCTTGCAGCGCTTAGCAGATGCGCGAGGCCAAGTGGTAGTCGCTTGTCCTATAAATTTGTCATGGGCCTAATGGGGAATTTGTCAGGATAATTTTATTTGTTGGAAGTACTCGAATGTAACATCCAATGCAGATTTTTTAAAATTTAGATATATTCTCCAAGATAATCGTTCCGCAGAAAAGGTACCTTGTACTACCACTTTTTTAGTCAGAGCAAGAGCTACCCTCGCCTGTTTTCACGAGAGAGGTAAAACCATCTGAAATTTGGATGACTCAAGGATACACCGGGCATAAACAATTTTTGAGGGGACGAAAGCAGTTGAAAATGAAGGTCACCGACGCTACCGAGGACCATCGTGATTGAGAACATTTGCATTGTTCTGCGACTTCTCGAGAATCCTTTCCGAGGTTGGAAGTGCTTCGAAAATCGTTTCCGGACTAAACTCCATTGAGCTACACTGGGACACCCTTTCTATAGGCCGAAGTATCGCCCTGTAATTATCATTTATGTAAAACTCTAACGGAAGCACTTGGAAAACAACGATTTGACGACGACTTGGGGTGTAGAAGTGCTTGAAGAAATTACCCATCCGTAGGAGAAATGTGCTTAAATAATCCAAATAGATATTCTCTTTATTGTTTGACTATGACTAATAACAAATAATTCATCGAGAGACAATAAGCCGATGATTATTATTTGCTCGAACAAGTTGACTCACGGTAATGAGACTTGCTGCACTTGAAACACTCATGAATGACAGAGCAGCTCTTTTGAAAGTTTTGGTCAAAATTTGGGAGCTTTCCATGTACTGTTCTCTATTTATACAAAGCTTCATCACGCAGTCCAAAATTGCTTCTATATTTCAGCGAGGAGATACTTATACAAAGAAATCTTACATAGTATATCCATTTGCAATAATTATGTATGGTTATAACTGAAATAATCCATAATTTATGGTGTCTCTTCGAAACAATGTTGGTTTCAGTAATTCAAAGATAAAATAAATTTTGTTTGTTTATAATGTAATGAATAACACAATTTAACGGGTTTTTTTTTAATTTATCCATCCATATTTAGTAAGTTGTAAATAATTCTATGAAAAAGGTTACTAACTTTCGAAGATTATAACGAGAAGGCCGCTTCGCGGACTTGTCAAAGTATACTTTTATATATATGAGATGGTAAAGTTTTCGAGCGATGTGCGTTGAGGCGCTTCGCGCCTTATAAGGAGTACAAGCCCTAACTTCTCCCCCACTTAAATGTAGCCACTGGTATATAAATGTAAAAGGGGCTATTTTTTAGGCTACTTGCACTGGTATTGAATTTCTGATCGCGGATTCGAATTTTACATCAAATTTAGCTGTCCCTTTTGTTTTTTCGAGAGGGAACCGGCGGCTAAGGGATTTTATATGCTGTTCTTATTGTTTATAAAGGGGTTAGAATTCTAAGATATCTATTTTCGCAAAATCCACTATCAAAAATGCTTTGCGTCGAAAAAATATGGAATGCATGATTCTAATTTTCTTAGGTTTGTTGATAATTATTTAATACCTTGACGCATTTGAAGTCGCATTCCAATCGTACTCCCGCACCCTTACTATAATCTTGTGAATTAGTCAATTTCTTATACGCCCACAGCTTCTTGCACAATCAGAATGCTAGATGATGCACAACGATCAATTAAGGCTAAGATACGTTAGCTGTGGACTCCAAAGCTAAGTTTCTAATAGATCTAAATACTGTTACACACGAGAATAGATTTAGATGGTTCATAACACTATAGCTAAACTTCCAACAGAAATGAACGGCATTATACAATGAAACTCCCTTGTATCAGTAAACTCAACAACTAAAATCTAACAAACATGTATTTTTACAAAATAAAAACAGTTTTATATGGCACGTAATAGCCATTTCATTTGAACAGAAGTCGTGTCTATTGGTGTGAATTTATAAAATTAAACACTTGCCTAGCACCCTTTTTACGCCATTTGGTTTTGCAAACAAACAACAATCTGGCTAGCTTAGGGGTGCGCGCGCGAGATCTCTTGCCCCAATCTAACTGGCCAGATTGTCCTCGTCACGTAAGCTTCAAAATGCATAGCTTTAAATAGTATAAAAGGGGGGCTAGACTGGTTTTTAACGCGTTATAGACGACATGCAAAAGTTACTAGAGTAATTAAGCGAAATTAACTCTCTAAAAAACAAAGGGTTATAACAGGGTTGCAGGAGCTACAGATAAGCTATGAAAAGTGAAATTTCATACTACCAACATTTAAATAAAATAACTGTTTCAAGAGCGTCAATTACCTGTTTTCGTCTAACAATATCTGATCTAGCATTCAAAACAAATTATAAGCTTCATATACCACTATACACAATGAGAGTCGAATTTCTTAGTTCTATTAAGGCAAATTTGATGTGGAATTTCTTCTGATTTCTGTGGGTCAAAAATCAGAATTCATGTCAGTACAGGTACTTTATTTTTAGTGATTGAGTAGACTACCTGCTAGGCACCTGAGAGCAGGATTGAACCCGGGTCCGTCCGCACTGCAGTCAAGTGCCTCAACTACGCGGGCACGTTGGCGCTCGGAAATGTTATCCAACACCGCAGTATAGTGCCATAGAACGCAACGAATTTTTAATATAAATAATTTCTTAGTTTTCAAAAAATTGTTTTTTCTTATGACAGGTAAATGGATGAATTTTTAAGTTCACTGAATGAGTGACAGCTCACAACGTTTCAAAAGTACACAGAACTTATCAAGTAACTTTATACTTGTTATGTAATTAACGCTATCTCCAACAGTATTTCAGTAAAAGAGCAGCCGAATAAAAAAAGCAAAAATGGCATTTAACGGCAATTCAAAATGTCGAACACATCTCAAATTGGAATTTACGCTAAAGTGAAATATTTGACATGGACCAATGGTCAAGCTTAAGTTATAGGTCATCTGTAGAAGGTTACAATTTGGGGCATTTCAATTAAACATCAAAATGTGTTAAATAAAGAAAATCAAGACACTTAATTTGTATACAGTGAAGTCAGAATATCAAAACAACATCGCAGGGAGATTGCAGGTTGTTTTTTAAATGATCTTCAAAGAAAGCATGCTGAATATATGCGAAAAGGTCATAAAACTAAATTCGAACATTAAGCAGTCCCCACCTCACCTACCACTCCAGCGAAATTAAACAAGTATTCCAAACTTAAACAATTTTTGATTGCCAAAAATCCGTAGCAAAATTAAAAGTTTGAAAACTATCAGTAGAAAAATTCTCACAATTATCAAAGGCTACCTATTAATTAATGACAAGTTAAACTAATATTTTGATGATCAAATAATCTTCACGCGAAGGCATAGTTTTTCCGACTAAATAATTTTCCAGCTGATAATCGGTGGAAGATGTCAACGACTTGTAATGTGGCACTGCTGTAACAGAACAATACACCATCCCTAATAACCATAAAAGACTGTTCTTCTTCCAGTACCAGTTTAAGTAAATACCAAGACCAAGAGTCATTGAAAACGGAAATGTGCGTCATTAAGGATCATGAGAACTTAAACAAACGCAGAGCTTAATAATCTCCATTAGTGGTTTATTACCATAACTTAACAATTAACATCCCTTTTCCTTCAACAGTTTTTTCCATTTCTTGCAACCCTACAGAATCTGGCGCAATGGATTCCCAACACACCCACACCAAAAAAATTCCAGGAGCCTGCTCTATTCACCCGTCCGCAACTCTGGTAGTCGTACGCTGTAAACGGTGTGGCTACCAGTACTTTGTGTGCCTATACAAAAATAGTTCTGTATTTAGAGGAGTTAAATGAAACAAATACATAGTGTATTGAATTTAGAAACCATTCCAATGCCTTGGAAATGTCTGCAAACATGGAGTTGCTCGTCAGATACCTGTATGGTTGCTATATAATTTTAATTGGTTAATGACCATCTCTTTTTATTCCCACCCCCTCCCAATGGATTCCTAACGCACCCACACAGAGAGAAGTTCCTGAGACCAATTCCATCTGGCCATCCGCAGCCTTGGTAGTCGTACGCAATACACGGTGTCACTACAGGTATTATGTGTATGTTTGCAAGTCGTCGATTCATTCATATTTTAAGATGGCAGAGCAGAACTCAAAAGCGCAGCCATGGCAGATGGCTAATAATATCATTTTGGATAACAACGTTCTTTTCAAGAAAAACCCTTTACTCCCCGAGCCTTTCCAGTTTTAACGAACACGTTTCCCTCACAATTACGCCGCTTTTCCTGCAACTGCAGCCCGGTTCTGATTTCCGAGTTACGCGCTCGTTACCTGCGAAAAATTAATGCGCTCCTCCACCAGAGGACTTTATCCCACAAAGAAATTTCGTTCCGTGCTTTCGCATTGTGCTCGCATTCAAGCCGTTACTTGCGTTATGCGCCTGCAAACGATAATCGCCCAATTATTAAGTATTACACGTTCCCGTTGGATCTTGATAACCCGCCTCAATTTGTAGCAGTTTGTGGTTACAAAGGAACGCGGGCGCCGGCAAAAGAGCGTATCCTTACTTATCGAAACTGCCTGCGCTGCATAGCTTTCAGAGCCAGAAATTCCCTGCATTTCTGTTATTTCGAGGCGCAGCCATTTCTGCGTTGAAGTAATATGCGAGTGTTGCCGGAAGGAATCAGAAGCCGGCCAAAGATTAAGCTCGGTTTGTTATTTTAAAACAAATTGAGAGCGGTATAACGAAATTTAGTTGTATTACTACTTGAAAAAGACAAGTGATAATAAAACCATCAGGAATATCTAGAATGTGTATGAAAATAGTAAAAAATTGGTGTACAAACATTCAGGAGATTTACAATGGAGAAGCGATTAACAATGTTACTTTTTGAATTGACCCTCATATTCCCTTCCCCTTCAATGTCTATACATCTGGGGTGGGGTGGGGGTGGTGTCCAGTACACCACCTGTGGACAACCGACTGAAGTCTGTTGGAGAAGAGTTAGGAAATGTTGATGTGAACCAGCAGCACGGTATACACAACAGACTGCAGTTTGCAAGAGAGTGTGGAGTTATTTTGAAGCCGTGTCTCCATTTTTGTCCGAAAGAGGTGCTTTAGTGACTCACACTGGTGTCCATTGGTAATGCTTTCGCGAGAGGGCAGCCCCAATCCATCAGCAAAATTCTCAAAAAAAGTTTTTTCTCCCACGTCTTGTGGCATAAACCATGATTAATCTGTTGTGACTAAATACTTGAAGAACGTCTCCAGATCCACGCTATAGTGTTGCAGTAACTGTTGGTATACCTCCACACGCTTCAGTTGAATTGTAAGAGTACGGGAAACCTATTGCGCACCGACTTTTTTCATCTTTACGTTCTCAAGAACGAAGTAAAATTCTGCGAGATAAACATGCTTCATTCAGTGTGATTCGCCTGTTTGCCGTCTCTAAACTCTGTTATCCACCAAAACACAGTCTTGCAACTCAGTGCTACCTTTCCACTATCCCATCCATAATTGTCTGCCTCCATTGTTTCCCGCTTAGTCCGCAACTGTACTCGGAGCACTTTCATTCTGTGCATTCAAGCAGCGTCATCTGTGGGCATCATATGGCACTACAGTATCTTCAATTTTCGACACAACCGTGGTTTCGAGAAGGAGTGCCAATCATTACTCAGCGCCCTAAACATTTCAGTTTCTCATGGGTTGTTAGTTTTATTGTTTTAACCCACTTTTCGGTACCATAACTCGACAACTGATAAATAGCATCGTTTCGGAGTCGAGTAGCGCTGACGCAACGGTTACCGTTATTTTCGCCCGCGAACACGTCAACGCGCTAGGTTTCTCGTCGGGTTTAATTCAAATTTGAATCGTTTAGCTTGTTTAAAGCAAGTAGCGCGTGAAGATGTAAAACTGGGGCCGTCAAAAAAGAAATTTAACGACATTTTTAAAAGCACTTAACCGAAATACGACTTGCGTAGCCTGCAATGAAAATGTCATAAAAATGATGAAATAACGCGAGCATTGAAAAACATTTATTTAATCCGGTTTTTAGAAATTCGTTCAGGATTGTTAGTGCAAAAAATGAAATGAGCTGCGGCTCCTACAGCATGATCGATCTAGTCAAGCAGACGCATTCTCGGTGGATGCGGCTTGTGTGATGACCGAACTTTCTCAGAAAAGTCCTGCCGAATTATTGAAGTAAAAGGAAAACAACCATCAATTTCGAAAGCGAAGGTAAAATTAAAGTTGGTTTAATTGCACAGGCTGCGTAAATAAAATCAGCCGAAAATTATCGAGTCCTTAGTTGTAGTGAATGCAAAATTAAAAGAAATGTGATTTTTTAAAATCTCGAAATACAGTGAGGACCGACTGATTTGAATTTCCCGCCATTTTAAATGTACCCGTTATGGAAGTTGAGAAATGGAGATTATGTAAAGAACACATAGAGCGTTTCACGATTAATTATCTCTAGTTGTCTATTTATCAGTTTAAAGCATCCCTTATTTGCCTCCATTATCCTCAGTTATTGGTTATATATATAGTCGTATCTAGCAATTCCTCTATGTCCCTTGTGGGCTATAGGTTTCCACCACCCAATAATTCTGTGATAGCAGGTAAGCACTTCTTTGCGATCTTAGTAGAAAAAAGATCAATCTATGCAAACTCAGGGTTTTTCCTACCTTCTAACACCAGGAAAGATTATACATACCTAACCTTGATCTCACCCATGCTTTTTATGTTTTTATTCTTTTTTAAATCATTTTACTTCCACTTGTCAACTCGTCTGGTCATCCTGACAAGTTAAGGCTAGAAAACCCCTTAGAACCATGAATGTTACAATTATTGCTATTTTACGAAAATTAAGGCAAGATTTTGGTCGTAACAATGTTGACATTGTTAACATAGTTCGTCAGCTGGTGACAAATTTGAAGAAATTGGTATTAAAGATACTCCAAACTCTACCCCTGTTTGTGCTGTTCGCACACCGGAGTATATTGAAAAGGTTAGACAGACTGTAAGAGGTTTCCAGAACCAGGAGTCGCTCTGAAGCAACAAGCATTCATCGAACAACTTTGTGGGTCATGTTAAACACAAACGTGTACTAAACTCGTACTATATCCAGTTGATCCGAGAACTTCAGCCTAGAGATCATCAAAAACGACGTGGAACTGTTTTTGAATGAGTCCTAATAAACAATTTTGACTCACTTGGGTATGTTAATACGCAAAACTGCCGTACCGAGGAGAGGAGAGGAAGATTCTCATGTTATCTACGAAGAACAGTTCTATCCACGACGGTTCACAGTTTGGCATAGAATTTCTTTTATGAGTTGCAATTGGACTTTATTTTTTAAGAATTACCATTACTGGAGAGAGTTATAGCAACAAGATAGAGAACTTTTTGATCTCTCAAACTGAAAAACTTGAGTAACATATTGTTTCAGCAAGATGGTGCGACATACCACACAATGAAGATGATACGAATAATGTTTTCTAGAACGTTTAATCTCACCGGCACCCCCACCCGTCAGCAAATTTACTCTATCGAATTCAATATAATTGAGAAACTCAAACAAAACGAAAAGTTGTTCAAAGCATACACCTCATCACCTACAAAAAGGTGATAGAGCTCGAGTTTAATGACAAACTTTGGTTGCCTCACATAAACGTCAAATCGGTTAATTTTTTATAGATTTTCTCTCTTAAATATTACCTTAGCCACCGCAGAAACTACTTAAGAGTAAAATACAGACCAAGAAAATGAAAAGATCAGAAAGGTATGATAAAATCAAGTTGATGAAAGATCGTAGTTGATTCTGTTTCTGTTATAGGGCAGCAGAATCATCTATCGTACTTTAACATAATACATAACGAACAATAATGACAGTCTTCTTTTGCTAAGGAACCAGAGTGGTCTCTTAAGCCGCGGGGGATAAAAAAAAGCTGTGAGTAAATTTCATACTATCACATATGTAATGAATATGCATTCTACACTGACAAACATAACTGCAATGAAAAGCTTCTTTTTCCAAATAAAACCCCCATTTTAACCAAACTTGACATAGCAATGTGCAGTATAGGAAACATGATTTAGACCTTGGAAGATACCACAAAAGAATAATCACTGCTAAGTGAGCATCCGCTCAAAACTGACTTCTCGTTATCTACATTATATATGCACCACCATGCAGGTAATGTCCAATTTCAGAAAAAAATCTGGAAGATAGTCGGCAAACAGTTTAATACATCAACTTTTGACTACTACAAATCTATGTTCTACCCATCAAGATACAAAGTGCTCTCCCAAATTAAAATCAAGCTTACAAGATAAAAACTTCAGAAACCAAATGTGAGGTATTTAGAAACCGCCATAAGCGTATAGAGGACGAAGATCAGCTTATTAGTTTAATCACAGAAGGTACATCGGCCATAGTCTTTAATTAATGTCATTAATTTATCACTGAGACAGTCCATGCTATATTTCATGACAAAATACTCTTCTACCGTAGAGTGTGCACCAAATAAACCCCAAAACAGAAAGGTAATCATTACAAGAACCAATACTTTGTTTGAGAATCCTTAGAACGTGCTAATAGTGAATATATAACGTCTCACAGAACTTAAGACAAAATGAAAAGAAATGAATTGCTTACTACCAAAGTAAATTCAAACCTGTCCACTAAGATCAATTTTTTAAAATTGCATTTCCACGAAGGCAAAAATAGAGTGCCAAAGGAGCGCTACTTAGAATTTTGCTTTGATACTGTTGAGCCAGCAAAAGCTCACTCGAAAAGATGTAGAGCTCCAACAAGGGAAGTTATCCAACAATGAGACAATGCTTGAAAAATAATTTATTCTACGATGAGGGCTAAAGATGTTAACCCTTAAGATGTCTATTGTGATGTTTCCCAAAATGTTGATCGTGCAATGACAGGTTTTTATTATAAACTATATCTTTGGAGTAAAAAAATTAAAACATGGATACACGTAATATTTTGATGTTTTAGCCATTTTTGTGATTCTTTTGAAAGATATATTTTTAAGGTTAAAGAAAAAGACGGAAAAGTACTGTAAGATATATGTTGTATCGTCTGCTCGTTGGTTACTACATGGCGTCCCCAAAAAAGAATCTTTCATACTTGAAGGTGGTCGTGGAAAATGGTATGAATTGGCTATGCAAGGATGTCCAAACATTCTTCTTTTTAGCAATAGGTAGTCTGTCGCATTCAAACATCTTTCCGGCATAAACTATGTTCTGCTTCGTCATAGATGAAGATGGGTATTTTCCAACCTGAAATTTCCTGTCTGGAACTCCCTATACCCTCAATATGGTTGCATGGCGAGTATAATAATTTCCTAGCAGATAAACCATTTTATTCTAAAGTTTGATCAAGACTCAAAATGCGCCAAATTACCCAAGTTCAAGAGCAATTAACACTAGACCGTCCTGCGTTTTCAACAAGCTTGAACGTGTTTTATCACATCTGCCAAGTCTAAGTTTTCCAGAGCAGGTCCAGAGATGATTCGGTACCGTCGGGTTTTATTCGGTTTATTAATAGACCCGCCGTCCACAGTAAATTTGAGTTTTGGAGGTAATAGCACGTCTGTGCCGCCTCAGATGTGATTTTCTCGTTTTTTCGTCATTTATCTGAGTAGTTACGAAAATTCTATGGCCATAAACTAATTGTCAGTGGTTATATCGCGATTGGTGTTTTACTGGAGCCTTATTACAAATAGAGTGTTTTTTCTTATAGGTTAAACCTGTACTACCGCAATTTTTACTCGTAGTAATGTAATTTTTCTAAAAATATTAATTTACAAACATCTGTCACACATCTTTTTTACATCGTACTTGACTGACTTACTCGGCATGTAATTTAACAAATAGTCACAAAGCAAGGAAGTGAACAAAAATATTCCTTTTGGTATACTTTTGGAAGTCCATTTAAATTGATTTTTTCCATGACAGTTCTTTGTTAAAGCGTTCTGATTATTTTTATTGGCAAGTATTCAATCTTCTTAGTACGAGGTTTGATAGAAAAATAATGAAACTGGCAACACTAAGCCAGAACCGACAACGCTCCTGTCTCGCCTTTCACACTCAAAACAAGTTAAACTTGTCACAACTGCTACACAATTGTTGAGAGCATCTTGAAGTAAAGTTGTTCGTGAAGTGCATTACGAAACTAGACCAGAAATATTATAAGGATTGATAAAGTTGCAAACGGTTTATGGATATCATTTCCTATCCATGACACAAGGTCTTTTTATAGGACCGAAAATAAGTGTAAAACAAGCTCCTCTGATGTCAGACGTCGATTGATGTTGAGAATAGTCAGTAGCGAGTTTCACCGTTTATTAAATTTTAACACGGAATCTGGGAGTGAGATAGTTAAAAGAACCTCACAAAAGTCAATTGGAGGAATGTACCGCCTTGAGAAGGAGCGGGAAAGCTTTAATTGTGGAATTTTGAGCCCGACTAAAAGCTCTCCTCGTCCCAAGAAAGCGAGAATAAGCAAATTGAAAATCATTAGATACTAATTTTTTTATCAATCACAGTCCTCCACAAGAAATGAGTGCCGCCAAAACAAACTGCCAATTAACCTTTTATCATTACACTCATTTGGATGTTGCATCACAATAACACCCCATATCACAAAAGTCCCCATCAACGAATTCTTCTCAGAAGAAAATATTCTTCTAGTTCTTGGTCACCCTATTCGTCAAATGTCACTCCCTGTGGCTTCCGCTTTATGCCCCCTACTGAAAAAGGACATAATTATGGTACTTTGGAGAATACCAAGAGATTAAAAGAGTTAAGAAACCTATTCCAGAAAGGTCTTTCTAAGACTGCAACGAACATTAGAAAAAACGCCCGACCACTGAGAAGGAAATGACCTTGATTTTTAAAGAGAATAAAATTCACTGCTAAAAGAAATAGCCCCAAATTAGTACCCATTTCGACTTTGTTCCATGATTATTTATCTCGCGATAGACTACTGTAAATGTCTAAATATAGCAGACAAGGTTTCGAAATTATTAAAGAGATTATCTAATCTGTAATTTTAGACTTGTATCTGATTCAGATATCTATATGTAGGACTTCTCAAAAGCATAATTTGATAACAAAAAAATAAGCAATAAATGTAAAACATACCTCATAGGTTGGATTGTATATTGAATGATGTCCTTAAAGCAAACTTTTGATGTGGATCAATAATCAAGGTTAAGTAACAGGTCATCTATTACAACAGGCTACAATTGGAACGTTTAATATCAACAATTTTATTTGTACAAAATTAAGTCAGTTGGATTTTACCCACCTCCAAAAAAGCCAAATATCGCTCACATAGCAAACATTCGAAGTTTAGACAACTTTTGATTGCTACAAATCTACAGAAACAACTCTTAGTCAATTAGTAGCAAACTACTATCAAAAAAGACGAAAATGAAAGTCTAAGTACGCCGTTTACAAATGTCACAATGGCACATCGAAAGCAAATTCGACTTGCGGGTTCTAAAAAAACTTTATTGGGAAAATTGTAAAGCCATAGATTTTCGAACACATCTTACAGTTTAAAAATTTGAAGAATCTACTTGTAGCGGCACGGACGTGCTCTTTCCCTCAAGATTTGAGACGAGTCTATTAGTAAAACGAAACAGACCTTAATTGACCGGGTAAATCGTCGCTGATTTATTAGGCCTTGTCGCCTTTAAGAAAGGCGAAGGTAAGAATTCGACCAAAATGACTGAGCCCTCATTCCTACCGAAGTAGTGTATTTCGAGGCAATTTACTCAGTTCAATGATGACAATACTTTGATCTAAAAAAGTTATTGGATCACTGTGATGAATAAGCCATAAAAACCCCAGTTTTTTAAACTTTTTCTGTATAAAAAACTTTAACAACCTTTTTGGTTGCATGATATATGGGCTGACAGTTATGTGCAGATTAAAATATCTAAACGAAAACAATTTGATTTAAGACCGTAAACTGTGGATATTCTAAGTGACCGTAAAACGTTTCTAATTTCTATAAATACATTCACACACCTGTTTTTCAAAATCTCTACAAGCAATCTTACAACTAGCGATTTTTGAACCTACAAAACGGTTTAGCTCGGAATGATCTGCAGCCGATGTTTGCCCAGACTCACAACCTCAAGAAAACCCCCAACTTGACAAATTCAAGCCCCCGTAATTTCTCACCGCCCGTGCCTTTTTCCATAAACGTCTTGCCGCATTAAAAAGCCGCTAAATTTCCAGCAAAATTCGGCCGCGTCACTCCGAAATATTGAATATTAGAGCAGCCTCCCGCTAGACGGTATTATGCGTGGAGGATGCGTGCGCGCTGCAAAATTAATGCACTGGCCGGTCGCCAGAGCGCGCAAAAATAAATCAAACCTTTATCACCCACACAACTACAGCGCTGCAAGGTGCCGGTTTATTTTTACGGCGCAGGAATTTTTATTGGAGCCGAAAGTTCGGCGTATCGACAACTCGCGCGTTGGAGGCCGCCATCGGCGGCGATTTGACTGCAACTGGCCCGCAGCCGATATCGGCGCTCGTAAAAGTAAAAAATGATGAAACGAGGGCGGCGTACCTTTACGTCCGCAAGTATGGCCGAGGGGCGGAAGTTCGAACTCGGGCGAAACTCACCTGGAACAGAAATAAGACAAATTAGTATTGAAGGCGCATCGGGAAATTATTTGCATAAGTAGTTTGGCTGAACGCTATGAGATATTAAACTTCGAGGCGCTTCAATAAGCAAAACTTCGCAAAGATCGTTAAAAGAATAATAAACGCAAGTTTCCAATTCATTTAGATAGCAGTTTCTACAAAATTTTTAACAGAAAAGTTTTATCTTGTTATATCAACTAAGTTCCGGAATAACCACCTCTTGCAGCATTCCAATATAGAATTTTTTGTAGCGGCACAAACGTGCTCTTACCTCAAATCCCGCATTTAGAAGCGGCGGCAAGTCTACCAATAAATTAAATAAGCGATCTCCAGATTTGTTTCTGGGAAATTATCACCGTATGATTAGGCCTCGTCGCTTTATTGTATTTAAATGTCAGTAACCCCAACTGATCTAATGCAAGAGGCAAACGCCTGTCTGCAAAGCTCTTCCTGTACCAACAGCAACTGCATCATTACAGCCGACTACGCTTTTTCGGCCAAACGATAATGCATGCCAACATATAAGCTCATCTTAATAAGTTAGAAGTAAGCTAGGGCTGAAACAATTGTAGCCGTTATGGACGCACTTTTGACAGCCTCTCACTATTTATTGTTGTGAAGGGCAATGGCGACTGCCAACGCTGTATTCGCCATACCCAAATCCATACCCAAGGTTGCTACCTCCTAAATCTGCTTCCTATAAAGTTTGTGCATCAGTCAGCACCCACGCACTGTCGATGCCTCACCTAAGTCTGCACCGCCGCAATTTTGAGAATTGCGTTAAGCCACTTATCAACACCTAAAGTACGGCTACTGTAAGTCACAGACCAATCCATCAGCATCATATAATGCTACCACGTCAACAGGACGCTACTCTCAAATCAACGGAATGGTCGAGTGATTAAGTCGACAGCTAAATGCCGAAATTAAATATCGCATCACCAAACGCTGACTTCAAGTTCACGATTAGTCACCAACTCTCATAACATTTAAGATATCATTTATAGTGGAGCGAGCCGTGGTGGATAGGTCGCTAGACTACGAAACCAAGAGTTGCGTTGCGGGTTCGAATCCCAATCTCGGCAATTCGATCGCTGGCATTTTTACGGCCCAGCTCGACTCAGGCTGCAATAAATGAGTACCTGGAGGTCAAACTGTGGGGTAATAATAGGCGGTCGGTACGTTACCACCCTTGTGTACCGTAGGCTCTAGATTGTAAACAGACCTATCCTGTTACGACTCCAACGGGCCTTCAAGGCCTGTTACGGGAAACTATTATTATTATTAATTATAGTGGAGCAGCACAAACCTGCTCTTACCCTGAAATTCCTCGTTTAGAAGAGGCGGCTGGTCTATTAATAAATCAAATTAAGCCATAACGCATTGAGCGATCTTCGGATATGTTCCCGGAAAATTGTCGCCAGCTGATTAGTCTTTGGTGCTTTGTAGAAAGAGGGAGTAATAGTATAAAAGCATTCGACGCAAATACTCGGTCTTCAAAAGTAGTAGCCGCTACTACGCTCCCAATCCAATACCAGCAATTTAAGTTGATGTAGAATAGCGATTTCGAAGTGATCTGACTGAAAAAAGTGAATGCATGTCTGCAAAGCTCTTAAATCTCTACGTCGACGCGATATTAGAAGCAACCGCGATTGTGTCAACGCTAAAGTTCAGCTCGCTAGCTTATCACCGATCTGGATGATCGGCAGCACCTTTACACTCGAATTGCCGTTCCATCAATCTCGTGATCTCTTAAACCCGTCCAAATATTCCAACCGGTTTCCAAGGTTTGTGCATCGATCGGCGCCCACTCCACGCACTGTTGACGCCTCACGTAAGCCTGCATTACCGTACATGCGAAACGGTTAGAGCATCGCCATCAAAAGTTATGAATACATTGATGAACGCTATACAACGCCACTATACAAGTCAACGAAATAGAGTTGCAATTAAGGATCACAAAAAGCCAATTTGGGCGTAGGGACGATCTGATGTTAGGTCAACTATATTTCACCAAACCAAGGACTGATCTGAACTTCTCGAATGCTCTCCTCTTGTAACATTCCAAGATATCATTTGTTGCGTAGTGGCACGAATATGTTCCAGTCCAGGGTTGCCACCCCGTCGACTCCAAACTAGCGTTTCAGTCGGCTTCCTATAAGAGTTATGTGTCAGTCGGCGCCCGTTCTATGAACTATCAACGCCTCAGGTAAGTCTGTAGCGTCAAGTTTTGATTGATCTACAGTGAGTATTCAACATATATTTCACAGTTTCCCTGTTAGATATTCTGCAGTGCGTATTAAGACTCGTCTTACAAGCAAGAGAACGCAGACATAGTGGTTACCTATTTTTTGCACTTGGGCCATTGCAAAGCAATCCCTAGGTTGCTGATTTTGCGATGCCCAAGTTTTCTTGCGCGTATTTAACCACAGACCCGACACGCATTGATAATTAAGAGTGGAGATAAAAACGCAAAACTTATTACAGGTAAACAGAAATAAAAATGGTCACAGTTTTAACAATATTTAAACATCGATTTTTCTTGGTACTTTTCAATGAACTTTGGTACCATAAAGTTGACGTCTACAGTGAATCTAATGCTGATTTATGGTAAATTTCTTACAATATAGGAAAAAACTTGCTAACGATATTTAATTACAGTTATAAGTATTATTATGAAGCAACAATTCCATTGTGTAATATTAACAAATCTATAATAGACAGCAGTTATCGCCTTTAATAGATCAATATCAGCCTTCTATTGGATGCGTCTATCGTTTCAGGTTTGGATGCCAGAGTACTATTTTAGTAGTAGTAAGTAGGTACCATTATAGCACGACGTTTCTTTATAGTGAAGTTTTCATATACTAACTCCAATTGGTAGCTTATGGTTAAATCTAGGGTTGACGTTAGAATAATTCCAATATTTGAATAAGACATTACTAACAATTTAGATAGTGCGAGTATAATAATATAAATATTCGAATAGTTAGAATATTCAACTAATTAGAACAGTTGGAATCATTCGAATTTATGTAGAATGATTAAGAACAGAGTTAGGGGTATCGTCATTGGAATAAGAACACCGATGAACGGAAAAATGAAAAACGACAAACCCTAAGGTTGCCAATCATTTGAGCCACATACAAATTTGTTCCGACTTTGTTGGAAATGAATATTCGAATAGCACAGTTCAGACAAGTTATTGGTTGCAGGTACTCAATTATTTTTAATGGCCGATTAGGCCACCCTTTAGACACCTGGAGCCCTGGATCGAACCCAGGTTCTTCTACACTGCAACCAAGCAACCAACTCTTAAGGAAACTTAAATCTACGCGTGGCACAAACATTTTTTGGAAGAAAGAGAAGCAGTTGACCATGAAGTTCACTAAGGACGTCTGAGGACCAGCGTGACTGAAGAAAATATTTGTATGGTTCGCCGCCTTCTCTAGCCTGAGAGCCGATTAACAGTTGTTCAAATTGCTTCTGGGGTGGGAGTAAGCTGGGTCAGTGCTCAGGTAATTATTAAGATTTTGCCCGCAAGATGGCCGGCTCCATATTCCTGCCCAAACAAAAATTGAGGATTTGTTCTGGACTACAACGGAAGACGCTCCTGACAGTTACAACTGATCGCCCTGTGATTATCATTTGTTTGGACCACTAAAACCACTACGTACATGCGTGATGAATATTTTTTTATTTAAAAATTATTTGTACATTAAGATGCGACATTTCCTTCAAAATTTCATCTATTTCAGATCGAACCACAGGAGTTTTTGCACTCTTATCCAAAGTTTATATTTCTTAGGATTATTTAGAAGCCACGAAATACACTAGCGTTCTGAAGTGTTTGAATAATGTAAACTAACAAAATTGTAGAACTTTTTCTATAAGAGGGACTCTTAACAAAAACAAACAGCATGACATCAACGGTAATAGAGCAAACTTTGAGGACGCTTACCACATTAATACTTGAGTATTAAAAAATTTACTTACATCTCGAAAAATGAGACACGCCAGATTTTGTCAAAACTGCTCCCTTACCATAGTCTTCAACATTTGTAGTCGTTGGTACTCCCCCGGAAAAGATAAATTAGCAATTTAATTGGCTAGATCTAAGAAACTTTCATGTGTTGAACACATTAGAAAAAGCGGTTATTGATATTGGCGATAGATACAGCCGGATTGATGCTTTGGCAGCTCCCCAAAGAAAAAAAGCTGCAGTAGCATCATGCTTGTCGCGTTGCTAAGACGCTTCATTCAAAATTAGATGTGCGAACCTGAATACCGACAAAGCTATTACTGACAGTGACAATGCCACTCCACGCAGACTTTTATAAGCTTAGATACGACCTGCTCCTTAAATAGTCAATTCTAAAACCGCACTCTGATATTTTGAGATTCGACAATGATTAAAAAGCATTGCTTGGTAACAAGTTGTTGATCAGCCACTTTACACAAGTTTGGAGTCTTACGCGCTCTCGTTGTGTTTCCGGAGGTAGTGCATGGTGATGCGCTCGGCCAGGTGCTTTGCAAAATAAACTCGCTGCACGCAACATAAATTTCGGCGGCGTCCTCTTGGTATGTACGAATTGCGCCTCGCGATTAAGTCTGATGTGGTTTATTGGCAGCTGCTGTCACCTGCAGTCAGATTTACAGCGCTTGGCTTTTATTCAAATTTCCGAGTCCCGGAGATCTCAAGATACGCATAGTAATTTGTAGCGCATTATTTCACCGTGACCAGCGCGCAGAAGGGCAATTTTTTATGAAAATGTGCAACTGGTTTTATTTAAATATATGCTTAAAAAGGCCCAGTCAAATGACGGTCCAAAGACAACCTCGCTACCGGTAACCATAACTGGGACGAGACGCTTCCAGAAAATTATCATGTTTTAGCTCTTAGCATTGTAACGTTTCTGCTCTTTCAGTGATGAATAATTCATGCAAATTTACTAAAATTATTTAAGTATGCAATCGACAACAGAAATATCATACTGCATTATCTGTAATACTATGGTAAACGCAGCTTCCGCACTTGAATTCGCTTCGCTGTAGCCATTTCCAATTATTTGGCGCTTACCAGTAGGGATGCGAAAACATCTCGAAACGCCCGCATGGAAATGCATAAAATCTACAACTCGCACGTATGCGGCAGCTGGATTCCTAGGAGGCATTATGTCGGCTCACATCTCATGGTTTCAAAGGTATTCAGGAAAAATCAGTTATTTGGTGTCAATAAAGACCATCGCAATGAAAAGAAATCTAAAATTTAAATAGGTAACATGGACGGTACAAAAAAATTAAAGTAGATGTCATGATACAATTGATTCAAAAAGTGGAAGGGTCCGTTTATCAATGTCATGAAGGTAAGAGAGCAACAATCAATTAGAATGTGGCTACGACTTCGTCTTCTTCAGACTAGTTAGCAAACGTGTCAATAATAGTCTGTGAAATAGCACGTGGTTCATTTAATAAATGTATGTTGGCGATTGTAGACAAAAACCATTGAAGAAGTTTATGACCATTCTTTGCTTTCTAGACAAGATCAGCTTACGCAGTTTCTCGCAGAGACAAGCCCAATATGTTGCGTAAACATAATAGAAAGAATTGCTAACAAAATGCTACCAGTGCTACAACACTCTAGTTCAGAATTTTGTAAACTGGCATGGTGAAGACGTACTGGTTGATTGTTACTACATTAACAAAGCACAGTTCTATTCTTGAGTATCTTGAGTATGCAAGTACTCTAAATTTGAAACTGTAGATATCGGAGGCAGTCACGTGTTACATAAAGTACCTTAGGCCGACATTTTCCTAAAAATTTTTATATTAAATAGCAACTGACAAAATATCACATCCACCACGCACATTTTGAGCAAGAAGGTGCTACGGCACACATTACTTACAACTTCATGCATTTCCTCGAAAAGTTTTCCAAAAAATATTAGATCGACTGTTAGTACCATGTTCGCATAAACGATAACGAGAAGAACCTATCGAAATACTTTTGTTCGGTGGGAGCACTTTCACCACATATTAACACTCAGATACGGAACATGCTGCCCAAAAAGCTTAACAAAAAGAATATCAACATAAAATAAATTAGTATGACGAACGATAAACAAAATTGTTGTAGTTGGCAAATATAGAGACAAACGAAAGAAGAGATGTAAATCTCTACTCAAGGTGACGAACATTCTAAGCATGCCATAGAAAAACTCATGAAGACCGCTTCCAAACAATTAGCAATTTGTGAAGTTTTAGGCTTCCTAGACAAAATTTTGTGGAAACCGTAAAACGCACCGGACTCATATTTTGGTTTCTATCAATACAACTGTTATTCTATCAACCAACCAAACGTTCCCGATTCTAATCCTATTTTATACGATTTTCCAGATTTGACGCGTCAAAGAATATTCTAGAAGTGTCACACTTGTGGCAAGGCTTCAAGAACTGATTTGAAAATTTTCATGAAGATATTGGTATTCGATAAATTAAGTATTGTCTCCTTCTTCCAAAAAAGTAGACTTCACCGAACTGGTGCGTTATTGATTACGGAGAAATAATAAATTAGCTAATTATTACAAATTCGTGTTTATCGTTACCATTGGATTTGGTCTGCAATTGAAAGATCAATGCCGCATCTCCTTAATGGAGAAGCTCATGGTAATTCTTGGTTGGCGGCTTCCTGAGCTTCGGACCTCTGCGCAAATGGATTGGTTGACAAGATTCGGCGAGGTGGCCGCTTTGTTTCCCGGATTTAAATCCAAGCGACTTTCTGTATGGGTTCGCAAGAACCAGTTTCAGTTAAATTTGAGGTAGAACTGCTACTTACTGTAGTTAATATGAGCGAACGTAGTTGTTATGTTCTGGCAGCGTTATCGACTTAACCGTTTCTGGTAACAATCAAACAATTTGCAGTAGCTCCAAGTTTCCACTAAACTTCGTCGAATACTCTTAAAGTTACGTTTAGAGGGTGTACAGTGCGGCGTTTGAGAATCTGTCACCCCTGATGATCATCCCGTATACGGAAATTGACGTACTTAGTAGCCCACAAGGAAGTTTCATTGTTTTCGCTTAGCCCTTACTAGCCAAGTGCGAAAATTAAGGTTAATTAGTATAACAAAATCAAATTTGAAGAGCAAGGGCCCCACATTCATTTTTAATGAACAGCTAGCAATTTACACCAAGTACATAAGGCAGAACATAACATCTCGGCCATTGTACATACTCTCCCACATTATTAACGTTTATAATTCAATAGGGGCGCAGAGTTCGAAACTGTATCGTAATTAGGAAAACACCGTAGAGGGCCGCAGGCCCGCTTATTCGACCTTGGTGGGATCAGACCTATTCCCGTGTAATGCTCCGGCGGGCCCCTGTAAATTCATTAGCCCAACTAAGGACTGTAACGAGATAAGTAGTTATTCGGTTTAATTTCGTTACGGATATAGCAGCATTGAAATCCGCACTTTCGACACGTACGAGGGCTGGCGTCGCCGCTCCGAAAACTTCGAATTGTAAGCCGAAACTTAAAATTCGCTAAATGGTCCTACATTGTTGTTCTTATTTTAGGTAACGTTACATACTGCGAACGTGTAATAAAACGTAACGTTTCATATTTCGTAAGGTCCATTAAAATGGATGCGAATACATACAACATATTTTGTAAACTCTCTAATGAACACAACGAGCGACGTCCTAAAAATGAATTCTTTGAATAACTACAATGATAGAAACGAAATAATTACAAATTATAGCAAATTGGGGTGATTAGTATAATAAATCAAAGAAGTGTCAATTTACCACGACGTTTGTTTTTTTTTTTAAATGACAAATTGACAACTTGTGTGCTGCTCGCAATTTGCTATTTAATTTTAAGTCATCGTGCAAATGCGTCACCAACAATCGCAACGTATCTAATTTGACATACGATTTACGGTAAATTTAGCAATATTTTTCGGGGTACCGTAAGTATGAGTTGTGAACCCTACAGTCCCAGTTCTAAAGTGGTTAATTTTACCAACCCCGAAAGGAAGAATATGGGACAACAGACGGGTACTTCAATACATTTTTGATCTCATATTTGTGCAATTGTAAAAAATAATCAAAAAGCCAGATTTCTCGCAGTACCCCAAAAAATATTTGTCTTTAGTTAATCGCAACTTAGCGAATGTCCCTTACGATTTAAGCGGTTTCTGAGCATCAACGATTATCCCACCATGAAACACGATTTTTATACTCTGAGGCATGCTCGCCACGAACGTAAAATTAGGATATAATTGGATTTAAGTACCTTCCGCAAGTCGAACCAACGTTCAACTTATTTTTGACATAAATTTCGAAAAGCGCAGTTGCAAACCAACAAGCACCGAATAGAAATATTGAAGTTTAGTTCTCATCAATGTATTTCTAGTAGTGAAGTTAGGCGGCCAATATTAAGTACCTGAGAGAGGCTAAAATTTAAAAAATTCATTATTTCTTCGGAAACAGAAAAATACATTGAAATGTTTAAATAAAAATCTGAATAAAAACGTCTTATTTGTTACAAGCAGTTCGTATCAAGAAACATCATTTCCTTAAATGGATTCTTCACTTCAACCAACTTTTTCCAAAGGCATGTGGTAAGTTCTCTACTTGCTCTGCAGTTGCAACTTTTATGGAAATAATACACCGCTTGGATACCAGATAGTGTAATTCTAGTTCGTAACTATCCAAATAAATGTGTACTCATTTCGTATAACAATTACAACTAAATTTTCTACTAAGAAATCCACATTTAGTAGCAGCGTCATCAATAACTTTCCGAAGAAATCACCGTATGATAGAAGCAATCTCAGTTCAACGATCGAATGTATGGGGAAGTTCTAAGGACTTTCACAGGGGGTCATCATCGACTATCACCACTTTGATGACTATTTAATCTCAAATTTGGCGATCCAGTATATGTCCAAAAAAAGCAAATACCCCTACGAATTTGCTATTCAAATCATCAAGCGAGTCTACGTTGATGTGTCTGCCCACAACATCATAAACACTCCAACAATCTCCAAGAACCTAACGTGAAGGAAATAATAGATCTTTCTAATTCATACCCAATATTAGCCCAGATCCAAACATCAAGATGTGTATGCCCAAAAAAGGTGTTCTGTAGTTATGCTCAAGACAATCACTAGATCACACAGCTTTATTACTAACCCACAATCGTACAAGGATGAGAAGGTAGATTGTCAATTATCTTCAACTATTTAACGGTGCAATCCAAGCAAGCTCATACTCAGTTACGTGGTTAATCTACTACATGCCATCGACAAGAGCGAAAACGGATACTTACACCTTAGCTTACCGCTACAGACTACCACAACGAAATTCAGTTGATCAACGCCTATTGCCTGGATATCTTATACACTTTCAAATTTACTACGTTAATTCAATTGAGAAGAAAAACCGCAACTTAATAACAACAAATACTACGTGGTCACATCAACTACCCATCATACCACTAGCAATGTGTATAGTCCATTTTCAAAGTACAGGTGGTACACCCGCTCAATTAATGTTCAACCATGGATCTATAGTCCCTCTTGGTAACCGGGAACACACTGCAACTTTACAACTTGCAGATACTCTTCAACAAATACGAAAAATTCACGAGAAAGACCAAGTACGCCGTAAGAAAAACACCGTTCAAAATAGACGGATAAAAGAGAATTTCGAAACTGAAGATCTAACTTTAGCATGCACCGCGTCAAAGAGAATAGCAAACATTTGACGCATTTCAACTTCAAGAACACCGTCCGCCTAGGACCAGAATTATTAGTGTGCCACCCGTTCCCCAATCAGACGACGAAGACAATCCTCAAAAGTCAAAGAAAAACACGATCGATCTCGCAAGAATACGAATATGCAAAATATAGCAACTCCTTACAATACCACCATGCCCACCTGAGGTGTCATACTTCACACACCCCCGACTACCCCAATTTGGCTGATTCGGCACAAGCAAAGGAGGGGGCTAAATCTCAAGGTACTTCAAAAATCTTTTGGATACCGTTTTTGTTCCATATATCGTGTCCAAATAGACAAAACACGAGCAAATATTGGAACTTGGTGAAGAATTGTCAGTTCATTATAAGATCCACAAAAAAATGTTCATGATGTATGTTTACAACAGAATGGCTACAAATTACCTTAAAAACGGGCATTTGGCGAAAAACAATTTCGACATATGGGGTCACTTCGCGGTGTCCTTATTCACTCCCATGAGTAGAAAGATTTGTTAACCTTCAAAAGGAATATTTAAGTTTTAGGAGCGGGTACACAGGCAAGGAAGAAAGACACTTTTTCAGAATCTTCATACCATAAGAAAGTTAGCGTGATGATAGACTACTTAAAATTCGAATTTGACGCCATTTCGTGCCATCAAGTGTTGTGGTTGTTGATAATTTAAAAGACAATACAAAATGTGTCTATTAGTAATCTTCTTGCTCTAGCGTGAGAACAACAAACTAGGGAATCATCAACAATCAAAATTAAAAGGTCACTGAAAATGTATGCCCAATACTCGCATCAATGCAATACAATTTGGTCAGTCTGATGAACAACAAAGAAATAGGAGCGGACACAAAGAGTTAACATGGAAGCAGAAGCGGAGTAACATTTTGCATAATTATGATTCGGAAATTGAATTGAAAGAAAAGATCTGGAAGATGTGGTCGTATTAAGTTTTGGCATTTCATTGTTAAGGAAGAAAATGATTTATCTAAGAAGACCATCGATAATACCTTCATGGAAATCATTGGTCTTATTCTGGTTTTGACCTGTATTTGTAGTTTCAATGTTACTTTAGTAGTTTTGGCTATAGTCAACTTGAGGTTCCGCTCTGGCTCTTGCAATCTAGAAGCCTATCGGTAAAATAGCAAAAGCCCTTCCATTACAGCTTGGTCGAAAAATGTGGGGATAATCCCTCATAGAACTATGTAACTACTCTCACTCTGTCCACTCAAAAATCCAGACATAATAAGTCTATTGCTACCATTTTAAAGGATGATCCGACGTTTGGTGCGACGTTTTCCACAGTAAAGCGTAGTGTGAGGTTTTTTAAGGTATGCAAGACTACGTTTTGAGCTGAAAATACTTCAAAGTCATATAAAAGAATCCTAAGATTCAGTTTCCACACAAGATGCAGTTAGTGAAAGATCGTAAACCAACAACATGTAATGTGGTCCTTAATTTAACCTGAATGGTTTTATAAACAAGCATTATTATAGAATCCAAATATCGTCCACCGGTGAGAATTACATTCACTTGGATGAACAAAATTTATCGCTTTATTTTCTTTGAAGACAATGGTAATGCAGCGATATAACTGGTGGAGTCAGCTCGGGAATCCGAAAGGAAATTTTGAGTGAAGGTACAATTTCTAGAAAAATGGCCCGTTTGTTAAACTCAACGACGTTCAACTTTTCCTTCTGAAGATCTTAAGGAGAAAGTCTGTGGTGTTAATAAAACTAAACCATAGAATAGTTCAAAAAGAACATATGAGTCACACTACAAGAAGCGACATCAGATATTGCAACAACTGTAACAAGAGATAATGCTTTTGTTGTAGAGATCACTTCTTTTTCAAATAGAAATTTGTGACTTTATATTAACCGAATATTGCAAAGGCCGATATGTCACATTATCAGGAGAAAAACTTAATTGTCTGCCTTTTTCATTGAATATTCATATTAACTTATAAAAAGTCGACCACCTGACCATCAAAATAATTACCCCCCCCCCCTTCCCTTGTCTCTATATTTGCATCATTTCTTCGAAAAAAAGGTGGTTTAGAGTTGATAAATTTAAAGAGACTTCTCAAGATATTAAAGATTAGGAACTCTTTCAGTCTAGGTCGGTGATCAATACCATAACGACTGACAGTTCGTGGAAGACCCGAAGGCCTTACTTGTGAGTTGACGTGTTCTTCTAAGTTATTTTACGAGTTTTGACTGTATGCGACGATAATCCTCTTCTAAAAGATGTTCTAGTTTTCCTATTTCCGACTTTTAAATCAGATCACTGAAACTACTTCTTGTAGGTACGGTACGAAATATAATCCTCGCAAGCGTTGTTTGTCACATGACATTACTTTCGCAACTAACTTTTAAGATATGTTGGTAGAACAGACACCTCTTGTGGTTTATTATTGTTTTTTCGCAATTTTGGAAGGAGGATAATTTTACGAAACTCCAATTTCAGTTGACCTTCACGCTCATTCGATTTAACAGCTCCAGATTTTTCCTGTAGGGATGTCTGAAAGACCCAAACATACTTCGAACAATCTGGCCATAAAAGACCAAAATCCATATAGAGACTGAAAAGATAATATAAGAAACATTGTGGCCGACAATGGAACACAAATACAAAAAATCGCCGTTGTCATGAACAAAATGGTGACCATTTGAAGAATATAATCTTCAAAGTAATCAAGAGTTACTTCCGAAAGGTGTATTTTTGCTTATAAAAGAATAAATGTGATATAAAAAAGATAATGAGGTCAATCCATATTAAAATAGCCTAGTGACCTTTGGACCACAAGGTATGATGACATTTAATTTAAAGCTCATCTATTAAACCCTTTAGAAAATATTCTATACACTCTTTGAGATTCATAAAAACACTATAACTGTGAGGTGCTATTGACAGTTTTCTAAAGGGTTTAAAGTGAGTGTTAAAAATGGGATAGTCCTAGAGATGGGTGTTCGTTAACAATATTGTAGTGTCTACTCTTGTTATCAGTTTAAGTTCGTTTAGAACTCAATGATTTTCTTATAAATTCTTCCCAGTTTGTGCAAACGCTTAGCTCTGACTGTAAGGAGTAAAACTTAGGTGCTTTATCTTCGACTTTTTTGGCCGTCTAGACATAGAGGCGATGCAGTTGGAATAATTGTTGGATCATTTTCAGCCTACTGGCTTTTCAATTGAAACCCGAAAATGCTTGTTTGTGGCACGACATTCCCTTTTTACTGATTTTTTGGTTATATTGGTAGATTAGGCACCTTATGCAGTGCATTGTAAAGATTACAGGTGGCACTTCACCGCGACTATTCAAGTTAGAGACTTAAGATTTTTATAAATTAACCATAAAATGAGATTTACAATCAACAATGTCCTCAATACAAAAAGTTATTTTTAGTAACATTTTACGAGCCATCTAAAGCCAGTCAATTAAAGGCACGTTAATTTCTTCCGATTAGCAGTCAAAAATAGGAAAGAACAGCCCCCGGCTCGTTCTTCCCAATCACCGCCGCAGAATAATCGCGAGTAATCTCCGCCTAGTTCATTTTAAATGAATATATCAGTTGCTCGCGGCAGAAACAGATGGAGGCAGCCAAGGTCTGTTGCTACTTGGATAATCTCCAAATATTCATTTGCCACGCTAACGTAATGCGACTCCGATGAAGAACGCTGACGAGCCCGTCTGTCAGCGTGTCTTACAATTAGTTCTCACAATGTCATGAACTGCATCCCATCGCCCTGCCAAGTTTTTTGCTCGGGCTGTATTTGTTGTCTCGCGCGGATGCAGCAATATTTTAATAAAACGCCTGTTTTCACAGGCGGGCGTAAAATTAATTGTTAATGCGCAGCGCTTGAAAAAGTTAATTACCTCAAAGCGAAATTAGAGTTACATCATGTGCCCGGAACAGTTTTTGCGGTTTTATTTGAAAACCAAACAGTTCCGGCTTGAATTTAATTTAGCCGTCAAAATGTCAACCTTTGCACTGTAACAACTATCAGTTTTGCTAGTCTTAACAAGTGGAATCTGTGGCTTTTCCAACTTTTAACTTTTTTGTAAAAGTCCACTAGACACACGGAAATACTTTCCGAGTTTGATTGTCCCTTTGTTTTATGGCAAAGAATCATCTGGACTTAACCAACCATGAGACCTCTTGTGATTAAAATGCATGAGGGAAAAAGGAATTTCAATTGACAAAATTGTACACATCTTTTGTGTAAAAATAATTATATTCCGAAGAGGAATTATTTTCAGAGTTAATATTGTAGCGCCCCGTTGCGTTCCGGCGCCTCCAGATGTTTCGCAACCCTTCTAGTATATCCGAAATAAGCGTAAAATCGAGCAGCGGATTCGGAGTGGCGACAACGAAGCGAATCCAAGTGCGAAAGCTGTGAGCGTCGATATAAACAGCAGTTTTAGTAAATTTCCATGTGTTGTTCACTACTGTAAGGAGTAAAAACGTTACAATATGCAGAAATATCTCGAGAAATTTGATCATACCACAAGTCAATATGGGGTGGTTCGTAATGTAGTAACTGATAATTATGACGTTGAAAAAAAACCCCAACTGTGCCACATGACGATTAGCCGGTTATTTCTAGTAGCATTTTAAGACGAATACATAATATTTAGTCATTCTGATGCATGCTTTCTATGGCTGTTTATATGATGTTATTCCTCATCCTTCGACTGGTTGCACTGCGTAGTCCTACTCACTCTGGTTACATTATTTTGACATCTTTAACAATGTCACTTATCCTCACTGTGTAACGTAAATCAATGACATTCTTGATTCGAAGTTCTTATCCAAGACCGAGAATCTACCTTTCGAATAATTTGCAATCAGCTGAATCCAGCTCGTGCTCTTTTGAAACAATCTAAATCTATAGCTGGTAAAATCAGCATGCACTCTTTCCAATAACTCAACTTTGATGAAATTGTTGTTGAATAAAATTTTTTATCATTATGTTTTTGTCACAAATGATTTTCTTATCATCTGAATTGACCTATACGAATGTATTCAATAAAGATCAGTTGTTGTTGATGTGCCGAAGGTCCAAAAAAATTCGTCGTTGTTGCGTGATCCTCTTTCCATTGTAACCTTCTTGCAACAAATCTGGACAAATCTTTACACTTTTTCAGGAATTTCCTTTCTTTACTGCGCCTTCTCTGGATCCCATACATATCTTTTGACGGGTCAATCATACATTGGATACAAATATTCAAATTCGAATAAAAATGCTTATCACAAATCGGGGATTTGTGTGCACTTCCATGGCACATTTAAAGATTAATAAAAATGTATACGAAAGACACCATCAGCGCCATCTATAGAGTAATAGTCTGATATCGTAAAAAGCTTATTTTGGTTCAAAATTTTTTTAAACAATCAACCAACGAAACTTAATTGACCATTAAACAGTCCGAAAATAAAATTTTAGTCAAACATTTTGTTGCCTTCGCTTACACAACAAACAACATATTGAATATTCCAAAGGCAAAAATTCCATACACCGCGTGCCTCAGAGCACGGAAATGGGCTTTTGCTGCAAGAATGTTAATTTAGTCGCGAACCACTGAATTTGAACTTTCCAATCTCCTGCCTGCTTATTTATTTCAAAATCAGCTCCGCGCTACAACGAAAATCGAAATCCAACATCAACAGGCGGAATTATGCGCGATTTTAGCGTTCCAGCCTCTCCGAAGCGAGGGAAGATTTCTGCCAGATGAAGGAGCGGCTGAATGCGAATGCGTTATCAGCTAACCAAACACGGCGTTTCGATAACAGCGCGCCTACGCGATTAAATCACCTTCGGCATCGGCGCTGCTAAAAATACAACCAGATTATGACCGTTTGAGGTGTTACTTCATTCCCGGTTTGCCTTGTGCTAATGCCGCGGTCGAAGACGTGCGGAGCATAGTGGAAAAACACAGGTGCTTGGCGCAGACCTTCCAAACGCACATCATTCAGCTTCATACCACTTGAAATAGTTTTCACAGTAGGCTAAGCGTGTATCATTTGCAAAATTGGATTTTTCTGTGTATAGCTATAATCAAACTACAAAGGATAAATGAAGAAATCTGCATAACTTCTAGTATCTCAGTCAAGAAAGACGTCGCATAATAATAGTAAAAGGAAAACTCATTAACAAGATACCTGCCCAAAAATCACAAATATAACTATAGAAAGTGGTCAAGAAGGGAAGGCACGAGCTAAAGGAAACTAGAAAGCTGTGCGTAATGATATACCTAGACGTGAAAGTACCTTGAATCAGCCTCACAGCGGAACAGAAGAGATGCTCCTACAAAATACTGAAAGAGTCAACTATAGGCAATTCCTGGAATTACTTCTAGCAAACGCGACGCAGTTGCCATAGGTAGGTTTCGGTAATAACCGACGCGCGGATACAAGGGCGCGAAGATTCTAGAATCAAGTGTGCAGCTATTTAAACGCGTACATAGTTAAAGTTGTTGATTTGTAATGAGAAGTTTAGTTCCGTGGTAAAACGAGATGTAACGCATCCGTGATAAGCAGAGACGGAGAATTGTATATAACCAGGATGATCCTCATTTCTCAACGCTTTTTACAATTGACAACGAAGATAAAAGCCGTGCACGGGTCCCAAAACAATCGATTCTGGAACATATAAAAATGACGAGAAAAATATAAGGATAAAGATGCTTCTCGGAATGTCGGAGACCCTACAAATAAAAATGACAATTACACAACAGGAGAAAAGGTATGACAGTCTCAAAGGCAACGATATCAATAAAGAACGCATTCAAAAAAGGCATAACAGTGAAACGCAAAATGGTACTGTATGTTAATGAGAAAATAAGTGGTCAAGTAAATACAAGGGTAATTTAATCCTTGATAAACAAAATAGAAAGAATCTAAATAACTTTAATACTTACAGAATTGGAGGCGAAAGACAACTTGCTGGTACCATAAAGAGCAAAATGCAAGAGAATATTTGTTTGTTATAAAATACGACATGAGTGCAGCTCAAAATCGAAGTAGAACAAGAAAACAACTTAAGGAATACATCATAGTTCCATTCAACTGAAGTAACCTTGAATCTGAGTGAAGCATCAGTAGTGGTGAGAGGGAAGGAGGTAATAAGAAAACCCCTATCGTCTATCTTATAACATAAACCAACCGAAACAGATCTCTATAAAAAAATATGTAGAAAATCTCTAACCGCATCGTCAAAACCCATTACTATCCGACTCTTCTAGTACTACCACAAGAAGTTATGGTGGAGCAATAATGTGTTCTATTGTATCTTAAACAACAATTTTGTGTAAATAAAACCAATTTTTCAATCTTCACCCTTTAAAATGGGATGTTCTCCCTAAATAATGCCACATAAACGATCTAAAAACAACTTGGTCTTGTACTATCAATTGGTTATTGTGCGATCTATGTTATGCAAAGAAGAATATTTGTAAGTCGAATATGTATATAGTAGAAAACTTGCACTCAAATTCATCTGGGTCACCAATGCTTTGGACTGTTGCATCCCTGATAGCATCCCTGTATAGTAATAGGACTAATCCTAGCGAACAACTTGCTACCTTGTAAACGAAAAAATTCAAACAAGCGAGTTGGAATTGCTCAATGATCACCATCACAGGTGGTTTCCGATATTAATTCGGCGATCTTCAAACATGAGTCACGAGTAATTTTGCCCAACTGCCTGGCACCATCGATGAAGGTCCAATCAAATGGTTTAATAGAAAATGACAAAAATATAAAATTTCCGATTTGTGTTTGGTAATTAATTTAGAGTTGGTCTAGTTGCTTGTAACTTGTATTGCTAACTGTTTTTAAACAATATCTTATCAATACCATATAATTTTATTATTTTCTTAACCCATTTCATGCGTGGATATTACCAAAAGGCTTACTGTTGACATAAATCTTCCTTGGCCCTATATATACTTAGATTTGCCCCCTTCATATTGCAATTCCTTTTTTGGTCTTGAATTTTGATGTGGAAGATCAAAAAAGGGGAAAACAGATTTTGCGTAATATTTTAAAACAATTCTTCTCCTTTAAGGAAAGATAAGATTACTTATAATGATCATTACCGAGCAGCTGCTCAACATATGGAGTGTCGTTTCGTATTTAGCGCAAATTCTGTCGGGAAATGCGATACCGCGATTATTTTGAGGTCGTGGCCTACTTTTCGGCTTAATTTCAAAAAAAAAAAAAAAAACTATGGGAGAGTTTTTCTTATCAGCCTGAGTCAATCCCTTCCTCCCTTGTGGCCACCTAAAGTTATGCCACTTCTTCTGCGCGAGGTTTTAAGCCACATTACCAGTTTTACCAAAAACATTAACATCCGTGTCCATAAGCAAAAATGTGTCTGTTTATGTTGATTAAGCGTTCGGGAATGTACTTCGCTTGGAATGACAAGTACTTGATCAAATAATAGGAGACATAACTTGATGCATCAACTACTACTTAGGGCGTTCATCAAAAATTATTGATACTCTCTCCCCCTTGCCACTCCGATTGTATCGCAAATTGAAATGCATATTTACCAGATGGTGTTGCTTGAATTATTCGTACAGTGCTGCAAGTGCAGTTGTGGATATACAGGGTGCAAGACAATCACGCGGACAAAAGTTTTGCACTATTTCAAAAACAATGCCAACCGAACTATAACAGTAATACTTTATCGATCTTAAGATAACAACAACTAGTTTCTACATTTGCACGGATAAGACAACAAAGTCTCTTGGGAACGCCATCGACAGTGGCACGCAGGTACTCGATGGAGGGGGTCGTTCCAGGCATTGAGAAGGGGTCGCTTTAGAGATTCTACGGATGAGTGGGGAGTAGCGTAGGTCTTCTTCTCCAATTCCACTCAGACAGTAAACTCCATTGGATTGCAGCCGAGGAAGCAAGGGAGCTATTCCTTGACAGCGACAAAGTCGGGGGGTGTGAATGCGCAACCAGTTCTGCACAATCTTGGCACGGTGTCCAGGAGCCCCAGTGGCGAGATCCAAAGTGTTTGGTGGCCCAGTCGAAGTTATAAGATGTCCTTGCACATTTTCGCATTGAGCTTCACGCAATTATCGATAAAAAAGAAGGGTTTTTCTAGGAGCTATGACGTATACAGGATGAGAGGAGCGCTCAATGGTTCTCCATTCTTAGGGACTAGGGCAAGTATTCTGGTGTTTTGACCGTTTGTCACCGCCTGGACCGTGAAAATATTTTCATCTGTCCACACGATGTCGTGCCAGCGTGCTGGAGGAAATCAGGTCAGCAAATCCTTGGATAAATTCCCCCTAGTCGCTTTCTGGTTGTCAGTCAGGCGCTGACCCTTGATGGTACGGTAAGGGTAAAGAATCAAGCGTGATTTAACAATGGATCGAACGGTAAAATTGCTTACACTAAAGTGGAGCATTGAAATGAATGGCTTTGAAAACGGCTGGCGTGGGATGATATCATGGATGGTTGATCGCGGGGTACCGAGGCGTATCTTGATGCCCACAGGTCGGACAACGAGAATTGCAAATCTCCATTTACGAAGTGATACCATTACCTCAAAAAAAAAGATAAAGACATGGAAACAAGGTAAAATGTAGAAAAAAGGACGGCAAAAACGCCTATTCCATTATTAGTACCAATCAATAATGTTTACGTGCTGAAACATGTACGAACACGTTTGTCCGGGTAATTATCTCACACCCTGTAGTACAAAAACATGGAAGCAGACATTCGTAGACAGCAAGGACGGATTAGTGTTTTTTTGAGGGAGGGAATGACTTGTAAGTATAAACGCAGAATTAAGTCGAGAACTGTTTCGTTACATCTCGAAATTAAGGGTAACAAGGAATGTGCTGAAAGACAAAGATAATAGCCAACAGGCGTACTGAAGAATGCAACAGGCCCATCTTGACGAATTTTGCACACTATCATTCGTAAGGACTTTAAGGCGTGCACAAGGGGTTTACTACACTTTCACTGTTTAGCAAAGGCAGAAACGTGTGAGGGTATGGTAATAGATGTTGGAGCTATACAACGTCCCTTGAAGAATTAAGAGATGATTTTGCACAAGTCAATCGCCATACCGTTGCCATACTTTTAGGTACACCGCAACGCCCCGCAGCTCATATTCGTCAAATCTCGCGTTAAGCAACAACGCTGTTTGACTCAATAAAAAAGGCAGTACGCAATAAGAAATTCTCCACCAATGGCGAGCTTCAGTCGGCTGCCCACAAATAGTGCCGTACTATACCCAAACAATAATTTGCACTTCAAAAACAATTTTCTTTTCTATAATTGCCGATTCTATCGATCCGCCACTTTTCACAGGTGCCAAATGTACAATAGAAGTTATGTTGGATGACGAATTGTTACAACGCTTGATTAAGGGGGTGTAAGAGAGGGAGGTAGAAAGAGAGTGAGAGAGAATAATAATTAAAATCAATGTAACAATTAACAATAGGAGAGGGATGGAACTGGGGAAGGAGAGGATTGTTGCTAGTACTCATTAAAGCACTCTCAGCTTGCGCCAGCAATGCGGGTTTTCAATCTGACCCTCTCATTTCGTTCACTTTCCGGCGATTTTGCTGGATTTCGATCACGGCCAACTTTTTTGGGCGGCCGACGTTAAGAGACAAGGATAACCGCGAGCAAAAGTCATTTTTCCCTGGAAGACTAATTCCAACTTCAAAGCGAGCTCCTCATTCGTGTCCAATGATTTGGAATCCAATAAACATGTTGTTAGGGGGGCGGCGCCGCGTCGCGGCGGCAGCGGGCGCCCCCGGCGCGGTAATAGGAATTCAACAAGTGTTATTAGGCCTGGCCATCTGCCAGGCGGCGAACCGCGCTGCCCGACGAAAAAAGCGCACCCAACAATAGCGCCATTTCGGATTTCGATTTTTGCTCGTTTTGCGATTATTTCGCGCCGGACGCCGGCGCGCCATTTTTATTGCAAATTGAAACCGAGGTACGTTCGGCGAGGAGAGCTTTCCAATGGGGCCGGCTCGAGACCGGCAATTTGCAGTACGCTATCGATTTTCAGCTACAGCTGCGGATAACAATGGCATTAGTGCCAATGTGTTAAGAGTCCTGAAATGTTTGGAACGACTTCGCCGCTGGTGGTTTCTCCAGGCTGCTCTCGTAAGATCTGTATACTAAAAAACAAAAAATTTGAATGAACTGGATGATAATCCGAGTAAACATACTGTGGATGACGACTTAATCCTTGCCTTACTAACTTAAAGTGGAGGAAGCACAAATATATAGCTCAACTAAAAGTAAGCGTCCTGATATAGAGTACAAGTGATTGTTTAGAAAGATAAATATATAAATAAATCCCTAACTTCAATCCACGATAATGCCTATCGTAAGTCATAGTACAGCGTCATCTGTTGGCTTTACTAGTCGTTGAAAAAATCGTCTATTTCATCAACCTAACCTAAAAATCAACATCGCAAGCATTGTCGTGCGACAGGCAATACTTGCGGCATTGTCCTCTTTTCATGTTTAAACTGACAAAAACTATCAGTGAAGCGAAGTGAATTGAAGTAATTTCTGTGGCTTTAGAAAAGAAAAAAAAAAGAAAGTCGAAAATTGGAAACTAGAACAACTTTTGAAAGAAGATTGTTGTCGCACAGAGCTCTAAAACGAACTGGGAGTAACCCGTCATGCTGTTTCTAAACGTCTACATCAAGTGAGGACAGATTTTTAAAATAAAGGCCGGTGGGTTCGCTAAGAACAAGAGTAGACGCCATGATACCGCAATGTCGTTACTTTCCCAAAAAAGGTGCAATGAAAAATAGATTCTCTATGTGAATTCACAAAAGTTAAAATTGAGGGTTTATCCAAGTGAAGCGACGATCAGTCCTACACAACCGAACATCCATGCCAGGAAGATATATGTTGAAATCAGCAGGACGTTGTACATTTTGGGTTTCTTTCACCTGTCGCGTGCTACTAACAGCAACTGATGCGTGTTAGTGACGCGCTAGACAAAAAAAGTCCTTATACTAACAAGGGACGAAGAAAATTCATTTTACTTCAAGACAACGCGCCACTACACACAACAATGATCATCGACCTAGGTTGGGATATATCATCACACTGGACGTATTCCCAGGCTTCGCCCCTTTAGATTCCTGCAACATTACCTGACTGATATTCGCTTCGTGTCTTTTGAAGATGCCGTTGAGGTATCAATTCGAAACTACTCTCTTTTTTCCTAAGTGGAAGATTAATAGAGAGAGAAATGGGGGGAGGTTATTTAGAAGAACAAAAAAGGGGATAACTTTTTATAAATTAATATCATATTTCGGTGAAAAAGAATGGAGATTAAAATATCTGAAGAGTTCTCTGCGCCTCATTCGAGAAAAAAACACTCGGTATATTGTTACACCAGGTTTTATTTCTAGTGTCAGTTTTATCAAGTTTTTTTTAGTTTGGTTAGTCAGGATACTATTATTGGATGTGTCCCAGGTGTCATATAATCAACTTAACGAATAAGTAGCTGTTCTATACTTGTCATCGTAAATTCGCAAGCAACTAAAAAATAGAAATTCGTTTGCTTAAAACTCGAAAAAGCAATAAACATGATATAGCCACTACGACTATGTGACCACGTACATATAGGTCATCGCCTCCATAATGGAGGCCTCAGAGCATCCTTCGGCTTGTAACCAAGAGGAATGTAGTTGGGGCTGGTGAAGCAGTGGTAGTACAGATTATTCAGAAACCATATCTGGATCCTCCTTATTTTATGAGCGTGGGTCTAAGTCCCTAACCATTCTTCTCTGGGAAGCTCTAGCGTTGGAGTGTGCCAGTGCCATCTCAGGTGCTTCCAACGTAACGGAAGCTTAATGGTGACTTTCTCCTAAACATGTCAAGGATAGTGGTAATGTCGTCCTTGCTGGACATCAGCTTGCGACCACCTCGAGGAATTTTGTGGTATTCTGCGTGGCCACCGCGATATTATTGAAGGAGTCCATGAAAGTGGAAACGTTTTCGAAGAGCACCGCGACGGTGATCCAATCCTGATGTTTTGGCCGAGGCTGATGGTTCTGATGAAAGTGCCGTGGAGCTGGTTGCGGTCGAGGATCTACAGAAGCGTCCTCCTTGGTCGCCCCCGCGAGCGGTCATCCTTCCTCTGGTTAATAGTTTTATCCGCCTTAACGAACTTCGAGCTGGAGACGGTGACACTGGCTGATTAACTTCTTCTTAAGTCTGATTTATGTTATGGTTATGGTTACGTTAGGTAGCTTCGCACCAAAAACACCTAGCACATTAAATCTGGTTTCGCCTTTGTCGCTTGACTCAAGTTCGAGGAACGTAAACGGTACTGAACGTTGCTGGGGGCTCTCTTCCTCATCTCTCCTCCAGAGACGTATTCTGAGATGCTTCTTATAACGACTCCGAGAGGTCTGCCTGCTCTAAGTAGATGTTAGTGGAACTCAATCTTCGCCTCCTCCAGGAAGCGAGTCAAGCACTTGTAATCATCTGAAATAGCGGTATGGATAGAAATTCTACTTTCTATGGACTCCAAAATTGTTGGTAGTGGTGGCAGGAACCGCAGCCGGGAACATAGTGGAATCATCGTCACTTTGGCTCGATGACACTTGCAGGCAGGCTTAAGTCCCTGTTCCTCACTAGGGATGGACTGGAGGACGCTGACGTGGTCAGAATCACTCTATAGTAGGAGAGCTGGAGGCAACGCCTGGGTGTTGGTAGTGGCTCCGGCAGCTGCAGGGATGGCAATACGCTTAGCTGGGGAGGACGTCTTCGATATTCTCTCGTGAGTGTTGGGGAGGCGGGCAATAATGACCAGCTAATCCTCTGGCTTCCTACTGAAAAACTCCTGGTAATATTTGCAGTACCCAAGAAATCAATATTGTGGTGCTTGATGTCCACCAATTTTTGGGTATGGGAGGAGCTTCATCTTTCTGTCTATCTCGTTCTTCCTAGTCAGCGTTTCTGCAGAATGAGACACTTTCAGAGCGGGCCCTTACATTATCAGTAAAAGATAAGTGTAATCGGCATTTTCCTTTATATGTTGCGAGAAATCGCGAACATTACGGCACTGCATGATAAGAATAACCAACAAAGATTCAATATTTCACACAATAGAAGCTGTTCTTTCTAGCAGAATGAACAGACCTGAAATTTACTGTGGCATGTCGCTGAACTGCACCGACTTGCTCAAAAGATGTCGGTAGCATGTTGCGGCACAATTTATTTATATGAGCAAGACATTTTATACAACTCGCAAGTATTCGTGCACAGAACAGCGAGTTTTATGCCGACACGTAACACATAGAAAAAAGCCACCACAAATTAAAATAAATTACAATAAATTATTTTTTATTAATCGCCTGCCCGCAAAGCATCAAGAAAATTGCAGAAGCCTTTTTATTGCAGGAAATAATTAATACAGCATCGCATTACGCAGAGACAAATGCCAGTGTCAAAACCAAGATAGAGATCGCCAACTATTCGTTGCGCATCGTAAAAACCATTAATGGGAAAATTATTTCGGAGTCTTGTACAATCGAACACCAGTTCTACGGGTCTATTTTTAAATCGGCCTTGCAGCACGAAGATTTGTACGGGAAAGTTTCGTTGATATTTATTTTAATGGCTGAGCAATCCTACTACAATGTTTGGCAACAAACATACAGGGCGGACTGACTCAACAAAGAAACTTGGAAATTAAATAGAGCCCAATCACTGAGAGGGTCACGCCAATTTCTTTTGTTAGCCTATAATAATCACGTCAACGGAAGCACATATTTTGCCTACTTTCTATAGGACAACCAGCAGATGATTGTAAATGGCCGATTTCGAGAAACGAGCAGTAATTTAATGCGTAATAGCATGGGATCATCTTAAATTGTGCTGGAGTAATGAATGAAAAGAACATCAATTCAATTACAAATATTTAGGGCATAAATGATTGTGTCGCAGTCTGAAATACGCATATGAAGATCGACTATAGTACCACATGTTGCTGCTAGATGGCGCTGGTGAGTCATTCGTGCAGTGCTGCGAGTGCGGTAGTGGACATAGGAGAAAATCATCATGAAAACAAACAATCACGGGCAACAATTGAAGGTTTAATTTCTTTGAAAGGAGAGAATCACTGCTTTTGATATCCATATTATGTTAATAGCCGTGTGAGAAAATGCAGTATCGACTCCCAAAGCTGTACCTAATAGGTTCCTTATACTCTAACCGCCCATCAGAAGCAAAATTATGTACAGGTATGCCAATAGCTGCTGCAGCTATAGAGCATGGATACAGAAATGTTCACAACAAACATATCGGAGATTCGGCATAAAATGCTGGAAAATACAAAACAAATGACGATTGTCTTTCGGGAACGGAAGACGATTCTGCTAATAAATTGGATGTTCGCTCGTTAGAAAATCACCAGTGGGCGATGCTGCGAGTCATGGAAATGCATCCGCCTAGGTATTCAGCAACAGCAATACAAGAAATGTCATTATGACAATGTGCGGCTACGTATCAGTCACTACACACCTTCGCGACCCTGTAGGCTGTCGAGTACAATGTACCGGTGAGTGTCTACACTGTATTGGATACAATGAAAGAGGCAATGCCCGGTAAGAAATTCTCCTCCAATGACAAGCTTCAGTCGGCTATCCATGAGTGGTGCCGTGGTGCACCCAAAAATTGATTTGCTGCAATTTTGCGAAAACTACCAGAGCAACAAAAGTAGAGGGACATTGAAGACGAGGCAGCGAGTCATTCTTTAGTGCTGCGAGTGGAGTTGTAGACAAAGCGGAAAAGCTTGGAAACAAAAAATCATGAGTAGTTGTGGACTGTGTGATCTCCATGGAGGGAGGGAGTGAGAAATTCGGACATACATATTGAAGTTAGTAACTGTAAGTGGAAGAGCAGAACTCAGTTGCAAAACTGCGTTGCGTTGAATTTCTTTTTTTTTATTTTTATCATTCAATAGAAGTAGAAGCGTGTGCAGGTATGTCAACAAATTTTGCAGCTGGAAATCGTTGATACGGAAACATTCTTTCAGTATCTGGTCATAGTAGATGGCACGAAACACCAGTCTATGGAATGGCAGCATGTTATAAGCCTTCATTCCGTAAAGCCGCGGTCGAGATTATTTATTCTAAAACAAATTGCGATTGTAATTTGGGATCAGAAAGCAGTTGATTTTCCTGGTGGATTGGCTACCCTCTCGTGACAGATTTAGCACTGACTGTTACTACATGGCACTGAAGCGACTCCGCCGATATATTCAACGTCAAGAAATGGGAGATACGACGTATTGCTTCAACATGACAATACGCGACTACATGTCAGTTACTATTTCATTGCCAACCCAGATGCGACTACACTCCGATTCAATAGAGAAGGTAGTACGTAGTAACAATAAGTTGTTCTCCAACGATAAGCTTCAGTCGGTGGTCCACAAATAACATGCTAACGAATGTTTTCTGCAGGGCATTACCTCTAACCTCTAATGAAATGTGCACTCACATCTTTCTAATAAACAAATTAGTCAGAAAAACAACGACCATAACGTCCCCAGATAATTATTACATTAGATTGGAATTTAACACATCTCTTTCTAATTAAATTCGCATATCTTCATCAACATCCGACTCGACCACTTCTCTAAAATTGTCGTTGGCATGTCAGCATCCTTAAAAACTCAGTGTTCATATTTTTGTCAACTTTTATATAACGTATAATCAGCACTCGGGTTTCTTCCTTCTCCTTTTGTCTTTTAAATTGCTTGGTTGTCAACAGTACATATAGTAGGAAGACTGGAGAGAAACTATTAATGGTAGTCTTTATTATATATGCATTTTATCAAAAAGACGAACCAAACTCAGTTAAAATGGTTTGTAGCGATACCTACGAACACGTGTAATTCGCCCTTTTAAGTTCCTTCCATTGAAGTTCAATATGATTAATTGATTAATGACTACTTCACTACCAAAGTCCATTCATTTTTATATTCAGATATCCCTCCCCCCCGACACACACTTCAACGCATACTTATCAGGTTGAATTACGCTACTTGGATGAACGTCTCACTAAATGATTCGTCTTGTTAAACTCATTTCAACACGATGAACGCCAGGCAACTATTCACAATTTCTCCCCTTTTTGCTGAGAAGGTAAACTCATTAATCTTTACCATTATTCCTTCTCTATTAATGAAAAACTGGTACTTTTCAAGGACCAAGAAGTTTGAGAAATAAATTAAAGTGTTGGAATCGTAACAAGAGACATTTGGGGCGTTTATTTCGACTTTGCTGCTGCTCATAACCGTAAAAAAGTGATTTGAAAAATTTCTAAATGGTGATGTCTGTTAACATGGAGGACAGACCATACTCTGGATGTCTTTCCGGCATGACGATGACGTTGCGGGTGGTTTAGTAAAAAATAACCCAAAGATTGCAAGTGGAAAGATTAGTGAGTTTGAAAACTGATGAGGTGCCTGTATGTCCCCACTTATAGAAACATGGACTCTCTTCCAAGTTTCATACATAGGTGTCGCAATTTTTGACAGAGAACAATCAGTTTGTACAGAACTTCTAGCAAAAGATGGCTTATATTCTATTAAGGTGTTGTTTCCTGTTTGGTAAGATTGCAAAGAAACTATTCTCTTCGAGTTTCTTCCATTTGGCGAAGCAATGACGTCAGAATATGAGAAAACTGAAGCATCCAGCATTCCCCGTATCCTCCAGACCAATTCTGTCTTTCAATAGGTTTGGATCCACAAATAAACATTGGGAGACCACTTTAGAAAACGATGGCGACCACATATTTGATTAATAAAGCATTCCTTTACTTTTTCAAATAAGGCACGCAATTTTGTAATAAATAATGTGTGGATGCTTTCGATTTTATCGCAACACTTGAAATTTCCTTTGATGAATTTCCAAACACACTTGAGATCTCTTTCAACAAATACAAGATCATGTCTGGTGGCTTGCTTTGATGTCCTCCGTTTAATTAAAATTTAAAAAACTCATGTGGATAGCTAGTTGCGAAAATTTTTCAAACTCTGACCAAGACTTAAATGTCTTTTCTAATTTTAATAGAGAAAATTACGCAGCCATTTGGAAATAAATTCAAATAGCTAAAAACAATAGAATAACTCATTAAAAGAGAATGAAATATAAAATAAAATAAATTTCAAACTAGAGGAATGGATTTTAAGATCACAGTTCAGTCTTTTCATTTACGTCCAAAATATAAATTTTTCTTGTATGAAAGATGCACATAACGCAAGGTTTAAAGGCCCAAGGCCATTGTCGAAATCTTGTACGGGCTGAAATAAATGTGCGAAGCCTCGTAATTGTTATTTATATCAGTAACAGATTTTTTGTCAGGTAATTGTTTAGTACATTGACGACGCAGATATTCTATAAAAATAGTCGTAGTATAAAAATCACAATTACTAATTATTGTGACCGCAAAGTCGGTAAAAATTTTCATAACAAAATACTAGTCTGTGACTACAGTTGAAATTATAGCAGATTAGCAAAAAATAACTGTTTTTTCTAATTAGATATTTACCTGTACACAACAGAGCAAGTGACGAAGTGTCAAACACGTGTATATTCCGCATTTTAAAAATGGAAAGAAATTCAAGCCACCCCAAGTACAAAAAGTTAATTCTTTACGACGCGATTTGGGCGCGAGCCAACCGCGGCTTACTGAAATAGATAAAATATTGGATGGGCCTACCGCCGGATTTATTTCGAATCCAAAATAGTGTAGAACATAGGTAAAACGCCACGGGCCTCCTGTTTACTTCAGAATTTTGGAATAATATAATCTACGTCCCTGAATCTCTAAAAATTCGATACTATTTCCCAACGTAAACAAGACCAAACGATCCAAGATTTAGTGATTAACCCTAAAATTTTAATTTTGAAGATCATCTTCAAGCTTGAATATCACAAGGATTAGCGTAAACGCTCTTATATGTCTTTACTTGGGTAAAATTAAAAAAAAATAGAGCAATAGGAAAAAATTCCCGTTCTTGGAAGCAGGTTTGTAATAGAAACATAAACAAATGAAAGACTACGATTTCAGTGGTGAGTCACATTGCGAAAGTAGACACAATATGTAAACTATTATAGAAAGAGACTTACTGGTTTTGATTATGATCTTTGGAACTTAGTGAAGATCTATCGATGTGGAAGAAGCTATAAAAAATCTTTGGAAGACTCCAGAATCATGATATGGCCCAAAACAAACAACAGCTAAACATCAGGATTGACATCTTCAGGTTTAAATGTTCACACATCTTTTCAGCAATATTCCTTTGAAAAATACTTACAAATGTCTATGTCAGGTCAGACTTAAGGTGACTTTGTAGCCAGTGCTAGGGTATAAAGCAATTGCAAGAAATGAAAAATTAAACAACTAACCAAGCCAGGATCAACAACCTTTATAAATAATCCAAAATTTGTACTAGGCATTGTTAAATCATAAGCATGGGGGAGGGGAGAAAGAAAAGTGTAACATAGCACACTTATAAATTATGCTAATAGGTAGGAAAAAACGGTCCTTCATACGAGAGAGACAGACGCGACCTTCTGCTTCCAACCATTCGCAATAACATGCACCGTAGTCTTCATTTTGATGACCGGTGAGAGTACCGGAAACTGATTGTCAATGAGTAAGCTGAAAGCCTTAAAAATGGCCAAGAAAAGCCACTGGCAAATGGGCATTTTCTTTCCTAGAAGCTCCTCTCTGATGTCGTCCATTGACGAGTAGAATGGTATTACCCCACATAGTCGCCAACAAGTTGAAATTTACGCTAACAGTGTGGAGGGACTATAACCATTAGAACATCAAACGAGTTATTAGACGCCTACCAGGGCAAAAGTCCCAAGCCTATCAAACGCCAATGTACTAGGACAAAGTCACCCAACTTATCTAAGCTGTAAAGACTCAAGCCATGTGCTGCACGTCCCCACCATTGGCAACGTTGTCTCCTAAGGAGCCGTAATACTTCTCAAGTTGGGAAGTCCATCACGTTTGCCCAAAACTACCTAATCATCAGCTTCCTGCTAACCTTGACAAACGGGTGAAACAGACGATCTATGACCACCTAAGGGAAGCTACTTCAGTTACTTCACCACCCACTCAGTCCTTTGAGTGGTGGAAAAATTTGGCAAAGGTTTCACTAAGAAGTAGAAGTACCCTGATACATATTACTAACTTGCAAACTGACGTCTAGATGTCGCTGCGACCTACGACCTATGCTTTGTTCAGTTTTAAGAAATACGAGCATAATCGTGGTGGTCGAATTCTTAGTTGGTACAGGGACATTTTTTGTCCAAATCAACTTGTGATGTGAATTGAAACCGCGAAAGTACGACTACAAGACCATAGTCGTGAATCCGTGAGTGGTTAGCGAAAATCGCCAGTTATCTTAAAAGTTACTCAGGAAATCCACAGTAATGTTGTATGATGGCCACAAATTTCTGCCTCCTGTTAATCGTTGGAATACTAGAGACGTGTAGTTTGGAGTGACAAAACACTATTTATCCGGTGGCAGTTTGATGCAAAAGTTTTGGTTGTAGAAAATGTCTGAAGAACGATACGTGGAGGAAGCAAAGTTGCAATATGGAGGTGTTTTTCGCAGAACGTCAACATGGCAATGTGTCTTGTCACAAAGTAAACAATAACATTACAAAAATCTTACTTAAATTCTATTGAACATCTTTGGATCAAGTCAAAAATACCCACCTTGCAAAATTCCGTAGTTGGTTACAGCCCTTCAAGATGACCATCCGTCTGTATTAAAGTACATTACTGAAACTGGGAGTCCGATGACAATTTTAATTTATCAAAAACTAGGTAACAATAAACAAGTTTCAGTATAATCCAAGGGCATTCTTAAATATGAAACTTAACTCTCTGCTGGTAGTTTTATCGGACAACAAATTCCTACATTATCATAGAAATCGCACACTTACTCAGATAACGTGGAGCATTTGCTAATGAGCTATGCGATAAACAAACGTGAAAAAAGAGCTCAACTAAAATTCTTATCTAACACGTCAGTATTAAAATAATGGGCATAAAATGAATATTCGCAATAACATTTACAGGTTGTCCAAAAAATGTACTCACCTTTAACAATAAATGCAGTGTTTATTGATTTAAAAATAATTTTTGAACGACATTTAAACTTACACAGTGGCGAGGCATAATATAATTGGGCAGCCTAGGGCCATTATTTTTTGAGAAAATTGTTACTGGTGATGTTTAGTTAAACATCCTGGAGGACTGCATCAATTCATGGGTCGAAGAAACTTACTTTCAGTAAAAGATGGAGCATCTACCCACTAACATCGTGATGTGAAAGTCCATTTCAACGCGACTTTTTTTTTCGAACAAATAAATTAGGCGAAGAGTTGATGTTAAATTATCCGAGAGTTCCCCAGACCTCACTTTAATAGACTTACTTTTATAGGTTCAAAGTTTCGTAAAGAAAAAACCAGAAATTAATGAACTGGAAGGGGAAATTGAGACATAATGTCCTGTAATACCAAATGAAATAAATGGTAATATTGCAGAATCTATTAGTCTGCGTTTGAATACTTGTAAACATACATTGAATTTCTTTCAACAAGACGTTTTTTTGGACACACTGTATTTGAAGAATTAAAAATTATTTTGTTAATAAAGGCTGCAAATAAACACAGTCTACTGCAAGCAATTGAAATATTATGTGCTTATTTTAAGTTTTGGACCTCACCACGTGTAATTTTCTTGATTAGCCTTTTAGAAGCTAAACGAAGAGAACATTTTTAAGAAACTCATTTTTGATTAATGAACTTGTTACGAATTATCAATAGTTCTAGAAACAAGGAACAGAGTGTCTATACTAACTACTTTGACAAAGCCTCATTATTGTTTCCGGTATCGAGGAATTACGCTTTATTGGGTGGAAATAATATGTCTACGAGAACAACTGTTATCTTCAATAATAGACCATCACCTTGTCATCTAAAAACCATGCTATCACTTAAGAATACCACTACTGTGAGTGTTAATGCAACTTAAAACCCAAGTGCCCCAAGATACCGAGAGCAGTAATTGCAAATGTCTTGCCCTAGTACGTGGTTTCTCTCTCTTTCTCTCTCTTCAATCTTTTGACTGGTTTGACGCATGTTTCCAATTTTGTCTTCTTTCAACTTTCCTCTTCATTTCTTCATAATTAGTCGTGTCCACGTCGTCCATAATTTGTTTGATATATCGGTGGCGTGGACGTCTCATTGGTTTTTTCCTTCTATAATTGTTTCCATAATTCTTTCCCGGAAGAGAATGTGTCCAATTAGTTGATCTCGTTTTTTCTGTATCTGTTTCCACATCATTTTCTTTTCATCAGCTTTTTCCAGTGCTCCGTTCGTTAATCCACTAGAGAGAAGTATCAAAAACTAATTAATTGGGCATAGAAGAAATGTAGTATCAACAAGAAAGTTCTGCAATAAATGCTCCCTTGTTCACCTGAATTTTTCCTGTGAAGTATTACGAGGGTAGATGTACACGAGTAAACCTTAGACAATTAAGTAACTGAAAGGCAACATTGACGAGATAACTCCAGTGTGAAAATATGATAAAATAGCTCGTATTTATAGCGCAATCATTTGAACAAGAATTATATCCCACACACAATTTTAAGTGAGGGACTTTGATTAACCAAATCACTAACTTTCATTTTAATCACAATTTTTAAAGTGTAGTTCGTTTTAAATACCCCGTACAAGATTCTTTCCACAAAAATGTTCATATTACTCACGGGACTATGTTAAAGAATAAAACGCATTACCTGATCAAAAGTATCCAGACACACACTCCCTTATAATACAAGTTCCAATAATTGGTATTAGTAGTGAGTGATGTGGGCTCATATTCGATGGAAGTCCCGATTTTGCGGGATACTAAAACATCTCTAGAGAATGGCAGACTATTCTTCCTGAAGAACTATAGCTCAAGCTTTTCTCGATGTGTTCCAATTCATCCCAAAGATGTTCAAGAAGATTTAAATCAGATGCCTGGTTCGAACAATCCATTCCGTTTTGTTTCTGCCCTCAAACCATTTCCTTGCAAGCTCTGCTTTATAACAAGAGGCAATGTTATAATAATACAAGCAACCATTATTATTGAATTGTTCCCAAAGGTATTCAGTACAGTTCGAATCAGGATTCTAGATCTGTAATGCTATTAACCGCAAACCATTTCCTGAACGGTCTTAGGGCGTGTCATGCTGATTGGGCAACAATCATCATTGAATTGTAGGAAACTCATCAAAATGTCTTAGATTTCTATTTAGTTTTACGAAAGAACATAGGACCTATTAGTCTACATGAAGACATCCGTTGTATACACCCTTATCCAAAGTTCACTGTCACATCACACATTCTGTTAGGTATCGTTCTCCAGGAATTCGCCATAAGTCCTCCCATCAAGCCGTCATATGGTAGAAGGTGAATTGTTATTCTAGTTCGCAGTGGTGTTGGTCTTTACACTACTGTAAGCGACGCTTTGAAGCTTTCAGCTTACGGGCGGCTGATCGCCTATACATTAGTTTCAATTTTTTGTTGATTTTTTCACAAAATGACTAGCAATTTTCGTAAACTACGTTTGCAATGCATGGAAGTCTATTTCTGGCATACTATGTAGTTCGTAGTTTTGTTGTAGTCATTTCACTTTTCCACTACAGTCACATCAACAGTTGGGGTAAGCAAATTGAGGACTGAAATGTCTGACTGATTTCCGGCACATGTGGCAACTAAGAGTGGGCGAAGTTCGAAGTCATCGAGCTCTTTAACTTGGCCATTCTGCTCGTACAGCTTGGCACAGAACAACATATAACTCCGTGTTAACGTGGACGATGTCATACTTGGTTTGAAAGGTCCCTGGAACTAAACTTCTACCTTTTCTTCTGGACGCTTCGGCGTTGGAAATTGGTATGCCATTAAGGTACTTTTTAGTTGTTTCTGAACAGGCCAAGAATGGCGCTGACGTCTTCCACGCAGAACATCAGCCTTACGATAACCACAAGGAAGTTGGTGGTAGTTAGTTCAGCATAGCCATAGAGGCTAACAAGAACGTAAAGGGTTTACTATTCTAGAACCATTCAGTGATGGTAACCCACCCTGGTATTTGGACTGCGGTGGGGTGGCTTAAGACTGTTGACTGTTAGGTGGTGGAGTATTGATTTCGGAAACGTGAAGCATCCCCTGAAGCTGACTAGATTGGAGGGCTTGGTAGATAACGTAAGTGACGGACTCACTCAAGTCCGAAGTCTGAAGTCGAAACTGGGGTATCATGCTGCAGAACTTCCTTTTTGAGTTCCAGGACATACTCCGACATAACGCGCATGAGGGCATGGAAAGGGTTGTTTTCCTTTAGCAGTTGAAAATGCTGTTGGACCTCCACTTCTGTCAGGAAGTTAGTCGGTCATCGGTTATTTTGGACAGTAGCGAAATGGATCGATATCCTATCCACAAAATTCATGGCTTTAAGGAAGCTGACTTATTTTCCTGGCTGCTTTCATAACAAAGAATAACGAAATCATTCATTTTTTGGGCAGGGGAATTTAGACATCGAAGGCGTTTGCGGTCGTTGGTAGAGGAGGAAGCGGCATTGAGGTTATCTAAGCTTGAGTCGACTTAAAGACAGTTTAAGTGGAGATAACCGCAGGAATTGGTTGGGGTGACTGCAGAAACGCATAGTTCCGTGTTCTTTTTTTATCTATTGGTCAGGCCATAACTACCCCTAAAAGTCAATGTAGAAATAAGTGTCCGATTATTCTTGATCACACTGTGGTATCATTCTATGGTAGAGTAAATAAATAATAATTACCCCCAATTTGTTATAATGACGCTGTATTCTTTCTTAGAACCATTATCATAAAATAATTTTTTGCTATTACAATGACCTCGATTGCTTTTTACACACCACTCTGTTAATTAAGGCTGCATGTGGCGAACAAATGCCCGCCTATGATATCTGCGGCAACGGGATCCAGAAGCAGTGTCCTTATTAAGGCAGTTTCGGATTTGCGGCTTTCTAGCGTGCCTTCATTAGCATAGCTAAACAAACACGAACAAATTCAATTATTACAAATTAATGTGTAACTTCGCGCGCGGGCGATAACTGCCACAAAAAATAATTTCGTGCCGTAGCTGCCAGCTGGAGTCTGGGAGCGATTTGCTAATCCCAAACATAAATATTGGCGTCCTCGGGCAGGTGAGCCCGGCTTAGTCGCCTCTTATCAACTAGCTCTTTATTTGCCCGAGTGATAGACCAAAACAAAGCCAACTAAGATTAGGATCAAAACGGAGCACGTTTGCCACGGCAATTCAGCAAATCTTTTCACCACACAACAAAATTGGAAATAAAGTGTATCGAGTATTTATAGTTGTCGATAAATATCTGCCAGTCATATTGACTAACAATAGTTTATTTCCTATTTCATAGAATCGATCGATAACAGTCCTTTGGCGTATTAAGAAATTGAAATCTTTACCTTTCAAGGACTAGATAAGAGTGTCAAAGTGCCATATAATTTGAAATCATAGATCAGAACACTGGAATAAGGTTCTTCTTACCTACAGGTATTCTTTGACAAATTGAAACGCTCTTGCAACGGGCAGCAGTAACCACAAATTAAAGGGACACGATGATCAATCCGTACAGTAGATCATTAAGTCCATCTGTAGATTTCCCATAGAGCCACGGATCTTAAATTTTCTGTTCGTTGCTCTCTGTAGTGGCACACCAATTATTAGGATAACGGAAAAATACTTAAGACATTCAAAAATAATTGGTAGCGCTCTTGAAACACAGGTTGCATCATACATTGAACTGTGTATCCAATGCGTGAGCGAAGACAGACTATAGTACCACGTGGTGCCACTAAATGATGTCGAAACGTACAGAAGAAAAGGTAGCGATTCATTCGTACAGTATTGTGAGTGCAACTGTGAACAATGTGGATAACCGTCGAAGCATATAGTAATAGCCAGTGGTAGACGGCACAGTTCCTTTAGAGGGGGCGATTGACTATTTCGGATATCTATAAAATATGTATGTGGAAACGCTAGATGCACGCAAACCACACAGCGAGTGTCCGACTTGACAAATAAGCAAATTATTATTAAGACTTCATCATTACAAAATTTGTACACAATGGGTTCCCCATGCTTTCGCTAAACCAATCGCTGCTCTAGTTGTACAGTGCGGACCAGAATCTGAAAACTCTCTTTGAGAAGTCCGAAAAGAAACGCCAGTTTATGGAATGACAATACGTTGGAAGTTCTCATTCCGAAAAGCCATAGTCAAAATAGTTTATTATCTTTTGGAATCAGGAGGAAATTCTGCTGATGGATTGGCTGCCTCTTCGTGAGAGCATTACCAGTGAGTGGTACTGCAAATGGAGACGCAATGCGTTGCTTCAATATGACAATACGTTGCAACACAGTAGCTGCAGATCCTCAAGCATACCGTGCTGCCTCGTCGCTCATATTTACCAGATTCTCTGTTTGAGGCGATGAAAAAAGCAGTGCGCGGAAAGAAGTTCTACTGCAATGACAAGTTTCAGTTGGCTGATCACAAGTAGTACTGTGCTATAGCCAAAGAATGGTTTACAGAACAATGACCGAGAGATGGTAAAAACACTTAGCCATTGAAGGGGAATAATTTTAATAAAATGTGTACTTGCTTCCATAATCCCCATTAGATGTACGAGATAACATAGAATCATCGAATTCATAGCCAATCACTGTAACTGGGGAAACATGAATGAGGATACATTTTCAGTCATAATAAACCCAGAAAGTGGGCGAATTTCCTACTTGGTTTCTATAAGATGAAGCCCAGACATATCAATCATGAACGCACGTGTTGGTCAAAAAGTCAAAATTTGATACCGTTAAATTTTTATCTATAGATCTAGTTTGAGTGAGGCTGTGGATCACCTAACGTTATTATGAAATACTCTTTTGCTATCATTCTTGAGATTCGTAATGCCATAGAAAACTGAAAAAAGCAACTACAGACATATATGAGTTAATAGAACACACTGTAATACGAGTGTGGGCTAATCTAGATTTCTAGAAAGCACAGTACTTTCGATTCTGACATGTAATTTACACACTTTCATTCGGTACACCATGTCACAGATTTTATAACGTTTAGTGATATGGTCAGAATTTTTTAACTATCATAAACGTGATTTGTTGTAGGTTTGCACTTTAATTCCACCATTTTAACATTTGTGGTATAAGATAACAATCATAGATCTCTGAAAGCAACATCCAATCTGGATTTAAGTTGCAATTGTCCTTCTCGTATAAAAGATATCAATGACCTTAGAAATTTCAGTTTCATTTATAAATGAAAGGAATGGTTATTTGACCATGTACAGCCATGGTGAATCAGAAATATGACTACACGTTTTCAAGAGCGTGTTGAGATTGGAAGGGGAGTTTTTAAATGAAATGAGTTCCCTTTCATGAACCAGTACTATGAATTACTAAAGCGATTCTAGCGTCATGGGGCAATACCAACTAAATTCACTTTATTGGCTCAAACTGTTCGCCGTTTACTATTAAGATTTTAAGTTTAAGTAAAGTTTTCATTCTCTTTCGAGCGTAAACATTATGAAGAAATCCTATAGCCAAGCCTTCGGGTTGTCTTACAATTCCAAAATCGCAAGTCAAAAATTGAGTTTTCAAAGTGCTTGTCCTCAATTTCGATCATGAAACGACAACAAGCAAGCACGCATCGGAATGTATAATTTGGCAACTTTCATCTCACAATGCTGCAAGAATATATCCCAAATATTGAAGGGCGGCGAATACGGTGGCCTTTCTTAAACTAAGGCAACGTTGATCCGATGGAGAGGAGATCCATCTTGCTCGAATGAATATTTTTGGTGCACTAAACACTAATTTATCCTATTTAACACCAAATCTACACAAAAATAATGTTCCTTAACAAAATAATGTCATTTCACCAATAAACTATGTACTTTTTTACTTTTGGCATCTTTAGAACAACTACAATCAGAGCCTTCACACCATTGGTTGACGCATTACTTCAGTTTTGAAGTTACCAGTTAATTAAGTCTTACCCTGCATATGAAAATAATGAAATAATAGGAAATTAGAGGTTTCTTTTACACGAAGTGCCGGATTCATCAACGTTGGCTAACGGCGTCGCCCCTGAGAAGAAGAGAAAGGTAAGCTCCATAAATTTCCCAGTTTTCCATGAAAAACAAACTGTGAAAACGCCAAAAAAACAGCAAATAATAATAATAAAAACGGAAAAATATAAAATAGTAAGCACATGAAACAAAAAATCTAATAGCCCTTCAATTATCGCGGATCCCTATTCTGCATATATAAAAGAATTATGAGCGCGCAAAACGTAACACGGTAAATATGTTAATCGTGTGACCATCAGCGTAACATATAGCCCATAAATTAACTAATGTTTTGATTTTTAAACGACTTCCAAAAATACAGAAAAACATTTTTCCGCTTTTAGGTTTTAAACCGCTGACATTTGGTCTTTCCAAATGTCATGTGGTTTGGTGTCAAATATGCATATATTAAGAAAACCAGGAGCGTTGTTTGCGATAAACAAAGCAAATATTTGATATTTTATATATCTGGCATTTCATATTTACAAAAACATCAAAGAATCTGCCGAGATAATTTGTGCTACTCATTTATGGTGATGATTGACCATAAATTCTTCGATTAATTGTCCGAAAGGTTAAAATTTCATAGACGCACCAAGCTTTAACCTCTATAGGAGAATTGGGGAGTCCCTATCGGTTAAACAATTTATGATTGGATGCAAGTAGTCTTAATCGAATTAACCCTTAAAACTTCTTTATGTAGTTTGCTTTAAATATAACGTACTTATTTGTTTTGGTTCTCACTTCTATAAATGGAAATGATAACGGCCTTACTTCCAATGCTTTAATTGAGGGTAACCTTCATGTTGAAATGGCGGAATTACCATAGAGTACGCATTCTACGATAAAGTCGCGTAAAACTACACGACCTGACGGCATCCCAAACCTTGTGCTGCAGGCTCTTCCAAAAATGGTAAAGTAATTGAGGTTATGATGTTTTACAAGCCTGGGAAATCTGGGACGCTTTCTTGGATTTACCGCCGGATTAGCCTCATGCCAACGCGGAGAAAACAGATTTTGGCCAATTAGTTCAGCCATTCCATTGTCCACTAACTCCTCTGAGTAGTGAAAAAAATTCAGACGGTTTCGTTGAGAAGCAAACTATCGCCATGGTCTTCCTTGATATAGTCAAATCTTTCGACAAGGTACGGCACAATAGCTTAGTCCACAAGATGGTTTCAGCATACATTCTGCTACCTATGGTTAATTGATCTGGTACTTTGTTTGCGGTCGGAAATCCCTGATCAAGTTCAGCATTATTAAGTCGTCTGATTCGGCGTTATTCAACCTCTACGTTTAAGACTGACGACACCCTCCATGACGATGGTCTAATACCATTATAACACTCCTATGTTATCAACCACGTTGCAACTCCCCTTGATAATATGGTGTGTCCAATAGAAGTTGGACTAAATAAAAAATTAATCCAATAAGTGGAGGATAAAAGTCAACTGCCATCCTATTCTCCACCAAGAAGCTCACTTGGAATCCTCATGTGAAATGGTCAGTTGTCAAAACAAAGACTCCCTGTTTGACTCCACGAGCTGATTGTCCGTAACACACTGTAACCACCGTCCGTCCGATGGTGGCTTATGTCTAACCTGTAGGCCTTCAGACCATCTTACGCCGCTATGTCAATTGTTTACCACTATGAGTTGGGCACATGTGTTCACCACGAATACCCGAAAATTGTAACTCCTCTGAAAGATAGTATGTGAGCGACTGAAACTGATTATCCATAATATACGCCAGCAGATTACCGTAAAAGGAGGTTAGAGACTGAAACTCAAGGACCTCCACAAACGTCGACGAAGTCGGTGTTGAAGTGTTGGACTTATGCTTTGTCCTGGATGAGCAGCTAATCGTTAGGATCGATACGAAAGGATTCGGTAGCAGTGTAAACCCATTCTACGCATAATAAAGCATTTCTATAGTCTGATTAACAGACAGCATCCACTAAAAAACTCATGATTGCTTCTTTGAAATCAGATGAGACAATCATATTATCAATTTCAACTTTCCAATTTAAGGTGGTCGAGTAATTCGTAAATCCACCCCGGTCCATGACAACATATGATTTATCAAATACATAATTTTTTCTATTGAATGAAATTTTATCAGATAATAAGTTAGTCACATCGTAAGATTTGTTTATGGTATTTGGTGATGAAGTTTTAGATGATTTATATCAATAAGGCCCACAGCACTTAATTGTTGATGTTTCTGTCAGCAAAGACGACCTTTCTTTTGCTGCATTCAAAAAGAAAAAAATACTGTGGACACAGAATGTTAATTGAATCACTAAACCTTTTACAATTGAAGAAAACTGTGATTCTAATGTACCAGATGATAGAATACCCCACTGACATATTATTAAGACTTTTTACCAGAGAACTAATAGAAAAACAGGACTTTGAGACGAATATTTACTCCACTCAACTGTATGGTGATTATTTTCGTATCACAACCTTTGATGAAGTAAATTCATTGTTGGGATACATTTTATGATGAACAGCACAAAAAAACATCTATAAAGACTATTGATCAGATATCAATTGATTTCATTTGTAATATATCGGAATCTTTTGGCATAACGCTTTGATCATTTACACATAAATAACAGTTGTATTCAACCAAAAAGAGAAAACCGAACCTGGATGTAATAATGAATGAAAACTAAGGCGTCCTTAAGTCGACAGTCAAATTCAAAGAAATACTAGATTTTCATATTATGTACATACTGCAGTGACCCTGGTGGATATCACATGTTTTGAGTAAGTCACACTTGAAAATCAACAAGTAACAATGCCGGATGTTGCGGTCGAAGTGAAGATCAGTAGTTTCAAGTTGTCCCACAATAATCATCATTTGTTTGAGCTTCTTAGGAGTCATCCATGTAAATGGTAAGGTGTATCCAAAACAGATGAAACATCTCAGAGGCTACTTCTTCAAAAATTGTTCTCTTCTAGGCGATTTTTGGACAACCTCCATTGCGAGTTCCTTGGGGGTTCTAGTCGATGGCTTGCCGTGCGATGTCGTATGCTGGCTTCCCGAGGGTATGTTCCAGCCATCCCTTTTTTCTTCTTCGAATTTCTTTGCCTACAGGTTTCTGTTTAGTTTTTCTCCAGAGCTCTATATTTGAGATCTGTTGGGGTCAGAAGATGCACTCTTGCTCAAGTACACTTTATTATGATGTTGGCACTCGCCCTTCTTTCATGTAATACCCTACAGTTAAAGTTTTCGTAGAAACTGTTGATGATCCTTAATGTATTGTCTGGAACGTCTTTTTCTCTAAAAATACTCTACTGCTGTCTGGCTTAAGGTGTCAAACGCACAATTAAAGTCAGGTCTAAATTTATTTGAGTCCTCTATAACTATGCGTAGAGTGTTAATGTGATCTAGGAGTGATTTTTCCCAAATCCAGTTTGTTCCTGCCTGAGTAGAGGTTCTACTGCTTCCACAATCTTGTTATTACTAGCTGTGATTAATAGCAGTAAATTATATCACATTTCTTGGGAGGTTTAGCCATGTTTTCCATTCTAGTGGAACTTTTTTATTTTCTCATATTGATTTAGTAACTGGGTGTAGTATCTCAGCTATAGTTTCAGGGCAGAAAGTGAAAAATTCAAGTGTAGCGATATCTGGTCCAGCGGCTTTGCAAGCATTGAGAGGTTACATGGATGTTTTAATATCTAAGATTGTGGGGACATTTGTGGGCATTCGCAAATCTCATTGGGCTGGTTCTGGTTAGTCTTCGAGTAATAGGGATTTTTTCAGATGTTCTTCAAGTGTTGCTAAGATTTTGTCACTTATCTCATTTTTTGGGGGTTGTTTTGCCTGGAGAGCTGTTTCATTATTCTGTAGTGTCTGTTAATTATTATTTTCTGCAGCAGTTTGTCTTGTCTTACACTCCTTTTGACGGCAGTACAAGCTTTTCTATATTCTTTACGTAGTCTTGGACTTTCTTCCTCATTTTGTGTTAATTAGTTTATCTTTATTTTTTTCTTTTCTGAATTTGTAGCCAGGAGTCTTCAGATATACATTCCTCCAGGCAGCATTTTTTTAGTGCTTCTATCAGACTCTTTTTAATGAGTCCAGTTCTTATGTTGTGTAAAATCTTGTTATTTTTGTTGAAGGTAAAGTAAAGATCAGTGTTGCCAGTTTTGAGAGAAGACTTACACGTAATCCCAAACCCTCTATAGTCTTGATTATCATTTGTTTGAGCTTCTTAGGTATTATCCAGAGGAATATTCAAGAGAGATGTACCTTAGAGGTTGTCTATTTCACAACGAAACGAATTTCTATAAGCACAATTAATGTCCTATCAAATACGTTTATATACCACTGATTGCATCGACTAAAACAGCTCGGCCTTGACTGGCTATACTGCCAATTATAGTTAACAAGTTAACTGTACTTGAGTACATTACTGATCAATCAAAATGGTTGTCAAGTTTTTAAATAACCGAGCGCGATGAGAACACAGGAATTGTTGGCTACCTCTGCTTTGGTGATTACTAGGTTCAATGACGTCAAATGCGCTTTCGCATCTCGCAGACAACAATGAGCCGACCTGGTGGAAATCCCAGCACATGCATGCATACGCCTAACGAGCCACTCTGAGTATCGCCGCCAACCTCACGAAAAGAAGGCAACCGCATATTCCTCGCGTGAGCAACAGTACGCTACTTTTTGCGCAACAGGCTGCTCGAGGCAGATTCCACTCGGGGATTTGGGCGCAGTAGGTGGAGGCCGCGCAGCAGATCGATCAGCCCTAGATTTCCAATCGCTCCGAAACGCGGCCGCCCTAAGTGAATCGCCGGCCAAAACGGAACATGCACAGAATTCACAGGTCGCAAAAACAACGGGCGAAGACCAAGGCCGCCGCCGAAATGCAAACTGTTGCTGGTCTGGAGTCGGACGTGACGCGCATTGCCGGCAACCTGTGGCGTACCTCCAGCGCGCTTTGTTTTCGGGCGAACCGCGCTGTTGCTTTTCTCTCGCTTCCGTGCCGCGATCAGATATCGTACGGCGATAGCCCATTGTACGGCAGTGCATGCCCACCAGGTAATTGAAAAAATAACTGCGCGAAACAATTAGCACAACATTGTGCCGCAGCGGTTTTGATTCTCCCACTAGGCAAGGCCGGAAGTGAAAATCGGTTGCAGGATCTGAAAGCGATCCATTCAAACATGCTGCGTCAGTAGGTTGCTCACTAAGAGAAAATTTATGAAAAGCCAACGGAAAACATACCCTACAACTTTAAAGATTTCAAACTTACCGCTTAGGAATGACAAATTTTCCTGCAGATTTCAATAGGTAACTCACCTGAAAAAAAAAAGTTTATATCAGACTAAAATAATTACATAATAAAATCTTCAACAGAACTGACAAGTAGAAAAAGTAGTCAACGCACATTTATTTCACAAATGTAGTCAGTGCAGTTTAGAGTAAAAACGACATATGCTAATGTGGAAAATTTTAAATGGAAATACAGCGGCACAAGTAATAAGGAACAATAAGGAAAAGTATGAAATTATATGAAGAAGAGATAGTAAATTACGTCAGTTACCGCATTTGAATTTACAGGAGGCAGAAGACAACCGGTCCGGAGCACCCACTTCGAGGGGAGCGATCAGGCAAAATACACCGAAAACGATCTATGAAAGAAATTGCATCCCATTTAGTAGGAAAAAGCTCGCAGACTGAAACACCATTTTTCATAGTGAGCTGATCGTCACCCGGGGACGCATAACAATAACGGAGTCAGCACTCCTTGCTCTTGCAGAGATGGTAAGCAGTAAAAACGGGGCGACACGCGACATGTTTATAAATTAAAAGTAATGGACGTTGCGATGGCGCTGGTACATTACTGTAAGGCGGAGCACCAGCCAAAAAGTGTAAACATTTACCAACTACATATACAAATATTTTTAACGAATAAATTGTAGAGTGCAGAATGGTTTGACAAATTCAGATCTGAAAATTTTAGTTTCAAAACGAGGCACGAGCTCGAGGACCAAATGAATTCAACGAAGAAGCAAAATAATAATTCTACACCTGCAATAGTTTACAGATACTAACAAAACAAAATGGTGCCTAAATCGGGTAAAGTACTGAGTGGTCATAATTCGAAACAATGAGTTATTACCGATAAAAAACAAAAAATACATTTTTTCCATTTTTGGCAGAGATTTCTAACAACTATAAAAAAGCAACATGCATTCTTATAGCAAATAAACGATAATTAATAAACTGGTACTTTGTTGCGAAACTCCTTAGCATCCGCTTGAGAAGCTTGTCAATGACCGCCTGGAAGATCGCTTCCGACGATGACGTTTACTTCGTTGGCAATATTGAGGATCCCTGAGTCCAACATCATCGGCCTACATTAGGATCAGAATCTTCGGGCACTCCTCTCCAGCTCGCAATCATAGAGACCACTGATGATGGAGTTTACCGTGACTTTTAACGCTAGTGAACAGCTGAGTAGTAGACTGAAAAATGTGTCGGCACGTCGATGTCACAATGGCGGATGAAATTCCGGACAAACCAGGGAGCGTTAAAGATGGATTTTAGAATTTGATTCTCGATCACCGAGCCCTTGTTAATGTAATATTTAGTACCTCTAAGTAGGACATGCGTACATCAAGGTCGGAAGGCTTCCAGGGTAAAGCAGGGAGCCAAGGGTCTGTTGGGATGCCCTGGCTTTCGCCACTGCTTGATCGATGTGAGATATTCAGGAGAGCTTTTCATCCATGGTCACTCCCAGGTATCGTGTCTCTTCTCTTCAAAATATCTCTCAGTCGAAGATTCTGAGCCTTGTCAGGTTTGCTCGCAAACGAAGTTGTCTTTGTAAAGAAAGATAGCTTCGCTTTCGGCTTTCAGTTGTTGGATATTCTCCTCTGTGTTCTATGCCTTCTCTTAAGTTCATCCTACATGTACCTGATAGATCATGTTGAGGTGATGGACTAACTGGACCAGTCGAAAACGTCGATCCTCTTCCGATAGAACTACTGCGAAAGCGTCTACTCTTGTGTTTTGGATCATTATCTTGTAGAAAAGTTAATGTCCATCCATGGGTGTAGGGTGCCCAGGAAAGCAACTCTTTCTTGTACATAAAGCGATCCATTGTGTCTTCGATGAATACTAGAAGGCACATTTCCTTATTAGAATATACACTTCCATTGCCATGTCTAAGGGTGCAAATTTGGTACTTGGAATCGTGGCAAGTGTCCTTGGGGTGTCAGATTCATGTCACTCCATCTTTCATAAACACAATATACTTGCTCTCGTCCGATCAAATGATCCTATCCCACTCAGCGTGTCTAAGTCAAATGGTGTTTCACCCATTGCACTCTTGCCTTCTTGTTTATCTCATTTATGAAGGGTTTGTGCGAGGAGGATTTGCTATGGGGTCTAAGGAGCCTAGGAGACGACATATAGTTGAGAACTTAGGAAAAACACAATGTTTTTAGCATCAATCGGGGATTAGTACGACACATGTTTACGATATTCATGCAGAACTTGCGATATGATCTGCTTCGTGCGGTTGTGCTGCTTGCTGAATTTTGGTCGGTACTATACGTTCCATACTATTCAAACGCGGCTCAGAGGCAACACATATAGATGTGTTCGTCTCATCTTGTCGAAATAGAGAATCATTTCCGTACAGCTTAGTAATTAACTGGAGATGAAAATGAATCTTTTACAAGAACATTAATCCACGTCATCAGTGCTTGAGCATGAAAAAGACACCTCGACTTATGCCAAAAAATCTCGTTGTTTGCATAATGAGATATAAAGGGCACACTTAGTTTTGAAACCTTCTATACAAATCAAAAAATTACTCGGGATGTTTATTGTCACAATTAAATATTATTCCACCGCTGCACTCTCACAACGTTTGGCTGGAAAATTAGGTAGCACCTTCTATATTCTCCCGATTACCATCTGTTTCGGAACTTACCCTAGAAATTTTTCAAAGTCGGATGGCTTACCATCTACATATTAGAAAAAGGTTATCAAAATGATTTGATACCAAGTATGAAAACAGAAGAAAAAATTGAGTTCGATTGAGAGAAATAGAAGGTATTATAGTTGATCTTCCACCTACAGTGATTAGTGCTGCGGTTGTTACATCTCAAAACAACAATGAAGTTCTAAGATGATCTAGTAAACCAAATAAACAAAAAGCAATGGACGACAAAAAATTGATCTTTCTGATTTCTATTAAATTTAAATTTCCCCCGACGGAGAATTCTAAAGCATGAATTCCAATTACGATGACCACCCAACAAGAAATGGGCTTACACACTAGTAATAAATATCGGAATGTTGTCACGCATGACCACGTCCGACGCAGAGCTGATTAAGTGAAAATAAAGGCTCGCCAGACCTTAACACTATGCTCGTTAAACGGAGCTTTGTCGGTCAAGGACACGCGATTATAAACATTTCAATTAGTCCTTTATATGAATTGCAAAATCACTGAGCAATTAGAAACGGCAAATGTAGCATGTCACACCAAATTAGCTCTTGGTTTCATACATCTCTCACGCAACAAAAAAAAAGGTAAACACAGAAACAAAGATAAAAGAAAAATTAGAACGAGACAGGAATCTTTCTAAACTCAACCTTTGGAAATTGTAACATTTTATAAATTCACGGTTAAGCCGACATATATTAAAGAGTAGTCAAATAAACTGGAGTCATATATGAAAAAAAAATAAGGGTAACTATCACCCAGTAGGCAGGTGGAAGGAGGGCCAACAAGAGCATCTTTCAAATGACATCCAGTTGAAAGAACCCAGTTGGATAATACCAAAATTTTTCTCACTTTTCCTAATATATACACATAAACAAACATCTCGCTGATTTCTCCTAGATGAACTCCGAGTAACTTCTGTTGGGGTGTGAATGACACAACCCAAATTATTTTTCACGTAAATCAAGGAACAGTAAAATTGCAATTGAAATATATGCGAGACCACTTTTAAAGATTTGTCAACTTCGCAGGCGGTTCAAAATTCATCGCGTGCCTCAAGTCCGCCTAACGCATAAAAAAACCAAACACGACACTAACACAGCAAACAAATTGTAGTAAACACGAAAGTATTTTTGCTTTCAACACCGTTACTCAACGAAAATAATAAATATTTCTAATAACCTAAATACTAATCACTTTCCGAGATGTTCAGTGATTTATGGCGACGAATCAAATGTAAATATTTTTTTAAATTAATGAACCACCATAAAAAATATAAAAACATATTTATCTACGTAATCGGCTGGCTTAGAAATGCATTTTTCCAACGGACAGGTGGTATTTTGATCCCGCTATCATAAAATGAAACCGCTAGGTAACAGCTCCGGCCTATAGAGAGTGTTCCAATGTAGTCCCGAGTAAATCCCCAAATTTTTATCGAGTTTGTGCAGCTGCATAGCGGCAGACGTTGTTATAAAAAAGCAGAATAACGTCTCTGATTGGAAATTCGCATTGTTTCCAACAATATGCCATTCTCGAGAAGGGAGCGAACAATGCGAATATTCTCCATAGTCACGTTGGTCCGCCGAGGACATCTTAGGATGATATCACGTCCTTTGTCGTGAAAACTTTAGTAATAATGTGTTACATAACAGAAGAGAGTACCTCTTGCTCTAATATTGTGATAATTAAAAAAACCCTAAAAGAGAACCTTCCGTGGGTGGGGGAGAGGTGGAGGTAGAATCTTCACGGCACGTAAAAATTCCTGTTTGTATTCAATTCATCCACGTATTTATATCAAATTTGGTACATAATAAAAAGTGAAGTTTATTAACACCTACCATATTTCCACCAGGGCTGCATTATGCGTCGTTCGTAAAATGTCTTAAGACCATTTGTTTCGTGACGGTCTGTCCATTATTGAAGGTTTTCCAATTCATACAATAATAATCGGAAAGAGCCACGTCTAAAAACGGAGGATGTGGTAAAACGTCTCCACCAATAGCAGGCAATTTATTCAGAGAAGTCAAAGACCTGACGATATGGTGGTGGAAAAAACACCATTCCGACTTGACAGTTCTGGACGTTTGCGCGGACTGATCCAATCTCTTTAATTAAAAGCAGTATACGGTCGAATTAACTATTGTGCATGACGGTAATGGATCCTAGTAAAGGATGCCCTTAAAATCCCACCACAAGGAGAGCATAATATTCTTTAAGTACAATCTCACTTTCCAGACAATTTCGATAGCTACAGGATCCTTTATACGTTTCCACAGTGAATTGCAGATTAATATACGAGAAGCCTAACTAGTCTTGGTTAAATTTATGCGGCCCAGACGCATAATTCGAGCTAGCGCAAATGGTTTTCTATACCTCTGTTGGTATCTTGGGTGGCATAATAATGTCCTGAACTGATTGGGTGGGATTTTAATCAATGATGACCTTGACAATCTCGATCGGACGATCAAAGTGGGGTGCTTCCTCGAGTTCAAAATTTTCAGAAAATAAATCCCTAAGTCGAACGTTAAGGTATGAGAGCAGAGAGCCTTAAGTATCGAGCCAATGTTAATGTACTTAATAAATAGTCTTCACAGATACGATTAAACCTGGTAACTGACGAGAGTGTATTGCAGTACGCATGCGTGAATGAGGACGACTTAACATATCGTGTCGGTTGAGAATTAGACGTCGGTGGGTGAGCACGTGTAGTGTGTGATCGTCGCTTTTGCAATCGCAAGCGAGTAGAGCAGCAAAAATTATTATTAGTGTTTTTATAGTACCAAAATTTAATAACGTTATAACTCAATTAAAGTAAGTTTACCCCCCCCCCTACTTTTGAGACCAAGCCATTTGGAGGTAAAGTAAAACCAACACATATCACGATAAGATAAAATAAAACTCAATTAATTATAAAAAGATTAAAAGAAGAAGAAATTTATATGAAAATAATATAAATATATATAAACATACATAAATCAAATACCGAAAAGAAAGAAAATTAGTAGAAAAGAGCAAACTATCATGAGAAGGTGGAAATGGGTAAAATTAAACAAATATTTACTACAATCCAAAAGTTTGTTAAAAAAGAAGAAGCACAATAGACGAAATTATAGAAGTAGTAAATACAAATGTTTTAATACAGGTGTTTTTTATTAAGCCGATTTTACTAATCAAAAAGACGAAAAAGAGACATGTGGCAAACATCTAACGATTTGTTTTATCATACACGCACGCAGAAATAATCCTATTAAAATATAAAGAAGAAGAAAAATTTGAGGTGTACGGAGCAAAAATGAACAATAAGCTTGAAAATCACCAAACTACACCAACAATTGAGAAGTTAGCTAAACATTTTAGTAAAAGAATAATATTTGCAGAAGATGAAATCGTTACTATTGCTGCCCTCCAACGATTGTGCCAGTCACGAATTCCGTCTCACTCTGGTGCGTCGCCGTAATGGGCGTTGACGTTATGTTGATATTACAACAATCGTTCCTGTATTTCCGCGAAGAAGTTAGAAATGGAATTGATAAAATCACTTAGTTATCCGCAAAACCGAAGAATTACGAAAGTAGAAACTGAAGATATAAAAGGCCTCACAATCAGCCTTCTGTTGAGCCAGATCTTATTATTGCAAAATGCTTCCTTAATGGATTAATATGTTAGGGAGTTTTGTTTTGTATAGTATTTTGCAAGTGCAAGCACGTGGTCTTCCGTGATATAAAATGTCACCTAGTCATCGAAGGCTTAACATGCACACCGTGCACATGGTAGTTCTTGGTTCCACCCCATCAGAATCCAGAAGCTGGCGGAGGACCACATGTGGAAAGGTCGACGACCAAGACCAGAGCGGAGAGAGTCCTTACTAAAAGCAGGTAAATATGGTTATGAACTCGGAATGAGATCGGGACGACACTTCGGCACTATGCGAGTGGTGAACAGAGATTACGTTTATAACTAGTGAAGGTCACGCGAGAATTGAGAAAATATGTGCTGGCACAAGATGCAAAATCTTGGTTAAAGACTATACCGACAGAAAAGCATTACATTAACAGGTTTCAGAGCGAAGAGGTTAAGGGGCTATACCATTGTGAAATTTTTTTATCGACTTTTCTTTTTTTCATTTTTCGATAGTTTATCGTCTAGAAAGTAACATACTAAAATTTCAAAGTTGGATCTCGATTAGTTTTGAAATGGTAGCTCTGGAACCTAGTAGCGTTATAACAAAAAAATCCGTAGTTAAAATTTTAAACGCGTTTTTCACAAAACAACATTTTTCGAATTTTCTGCCACTCTAACTCGAACGAAAATCATCGAATCGTCTTGAAATTTTTTGAGCATATTCAGTATATATTTTGCCATACTATGACACTCCATTTTTAATTTTGAACAAAAATTGTCAATTTGCCACGCAAAAATTCGACTTTTTTTAAAAACCTCAATATTTTTTGAAGCCCGAAGGGGAAATGTCTTCTAGTTTAACGGGGAAAAATTTTTTTTCAGGCACTTGAAGACAATCGTGGCAGCAGTGAAGCTACTTTTTTTGGACCTCCGGAAAATGGCGCATAAGTTGGCCAATTATTAATATTTTTATTCGAAAAAAGTCATGTAACAAGTTCAAATATACTAGAATACGTCCCCCAAGTTTGAAAAGATTTGATGCAATAGTTTTTGTTTAATAAATTCCCGAAAATCATCCAATTTTTCGCAGGTCACACTGGTATAGCTCCTTAATGTAATTATGGTAGCACTGGTGTATTGCTGTAGTGGAAAATAGCCCAAAAATTACAAAAGAATAAACTTTTGAGGGTCTGAATTGACCATAGCTCCGTATTTCGCCATTAAAAAAAACTTTCAAGCTTGATGTACGAGTGCCGCATTATTTGACGGATATGTCTCTTCTAGAACCAACGAATGGATCTAGTTGCAACAGCTGACAAAGAAGCCTCTCCCACCTGTGTAAGTAATAACGGCGAACAAGTACCATGAGTAACCCATCATCCTCCACCATGACAACGTTACGCCGTACATCGCTCAACAATCTGCGAAAACTGAAAGAGTAAAAATGGAATCTCCCCTCAAGACCGCTTCTTTGAAGAAAAGTTTCTTAAAAGTTGGGAGGTTATAATAGAAAATTATAGAATTTCTTAACAAACTTTTTTTATCACGGAACTGTCAGTGTTCCAAATCGGACGCGAATGTTTGCAGCCACGTAATAATAAAAGTAATACTGCGAACGTGCAGAACAATGGAGCCAATATTTGTATTTTATCGCGCCTCTAAAGCTTAATTCGTCTCCTCTCATGTTACGACACTCATTCCGAACACAAATACGCCACAATGTTTCGCTTTAATGTCGCTTGCGCAGTTTTACGGTTTGATGAATATGCACCTTTATGCAATACTCATCAATATTTATGTTTAGCTACTGTTAATGCTCTCCCAATCACATAAATCGCACAGGTACTCCAAGTTTTGCACAAGCGCCGCACAATACAGCGTCGATAGATAGCACAGCGTTCGCGTTTCAAACGGTTCCGCTTATTTGTCCAAGAGCTTCGCCATAAAAGATAAAAACGTTGTGTAAATATTGCCGCGACGGACCGTTAAAAAAACTTTTCGGTTGCTGCATACAATGCGCAAATTAAAAAAAACGCAACCATGGCTTCTATGCAAGGTGAATTTTGTATCTAAACAATAAAATGGAGATGACGCTATACTATGCAAATTGCCACTTCAATGTTTAGCAATGAAACAACGCGACTACAACTTTCATCGAATGCTAATAGGTTTTTTCATTTTCAACTACTTGGCAAACAGCGGAGCCGGTCTTCTCTAAGTTTTTGTTCACTTTTGCTGGCGAGCTAACTTCACGGAAACTATGAGTGTTAAAAACTTACGATTCGACTAGTTTCTTTCTTGTTTATAAATAATTCTTTATGGGCCGAAGACACGTCTTAGTTGTGCTAAAGAGAAGAAATTTCTACTACCGTTTTTTCCAATTTTAAAAATACTGAAAAATGGAAGCATTATTCTAAGACGCAGTAACTTAGGAATTTACTCTTAATCATCAAGGCAGCCTTCTGACGTAATGGTGACGTCACATATTACCGTCCTCGCTCGCGCACCGCTGGCTGTGGCCGTGCACTTCTACGAATTTGGTGTCTCTGGTGCACTCGGCTATTTAGTAATGATGGTGACCCCGACTTGGACTATTATCTCAAAAGCTTCTGCGTTCGCACAACTTCAGAAATATTCCATAAGCCTGAATTGGAACATCTAATCTACGATTGTACCCGTACAAATATTAGAAGCTATAGAGGTGACTTAGTCTTAATGGTATTACAAGAAAAACTGCATTTGTTTTACCATATGTTTTGCACTATTTCGCGATTCTCTTCTTTGATCTTCTTAATCTCATAGAATAATAATGAAGTCAAAGGCGCTGCTGTAAGCTGTTGGCCAAGACCGAATGGTTCGCTGTCAGGGAACTCAGCTTGCGGGTGAGTTCGTCTCGCTGGAAACTCATGAGTGCACGTGACGTTTTAGTTTATAAGTAGTACAAATGCATATTAGTAGACAAAATAAGCCCTTGAGGCTGGAATGCCAGCAAGTGAGCTCCAACGGAAAAATAATAAGAGATACCCGTTTTACTAACATAACCTAAATATCTGAAGTGAAAACAATGTTGTGCGATAACCAATATTTGCGACGTTGCTTCCTTTTTGCCTTTCAAATGAAAAAAGTATTGGCGAATCCCAGAAAATTAATTGGGGAAGGAAGCTTTATCCTACAGTACCTGCAAGAAGTGGTTCCGATAGCTCCAAGGAGAAAATTTTGACCTTCATAATTCCGAAAGTCCTGGACAGCCAAAGATAGTCAAAAATGAAAAATGAAATAATTTTGAAAGCGGATTGCTGTCGCATACACTCAGAGCTCACAAAGGAACTCAAAGGAACTCAAAACAACTCGTCGGGCCATTTGTGTCTACACCATCTGGGGAGGGCTCACAAAAAAGACCGTTGGATTTCCAACGAATACTACTCGTTCTTGCACAAGAATGTGAGAATTGAAAGAAACAAAAATCGCCGATTTATCCAATAAAATTTTAAAAGCGCGACAGGTACAAAAATACAATTTTGGTAAACAGCAATGTTTTTTGTTTTCATGAAGTATCAATGCAAACCAACATTAATGGTCTTTCCACAATCAACATATAACTCCCCTTCCCTATCCTTATCACAACTAACACGATTGAACATCCACACTAACACGATATTGGTAGGTTATGGTAAGATCAGCGGAGTGTGGTACACTATAAGTTGCGTCCATGTGGTAAAAATAAAAAAAAGGTCTTATACCGACAAGGAATGATTTCCTTTTTCCATCATTTTACTTCAGGATAACGTACAATTGCACATTTCCCAAGCGATTTTGGAGTCGATTATGATCTAGACTTAAATGTTGGGTGATTCTTCCTTCTGATTATCACCTCTATATTCCCGTAATGTCACCTAGCTGATATCTGCTTCATTTCTGTCGAAGATTTCTAGGGAAGGCTGGTTGGATTTTTCCAAAATGGAATTCGATAGCAAATGTACAGAAAATGAAAACATTTTAAGCTTTATTGTCATTGGGATCATACTTGGTTATGACATACTTCCTTTAGGCTTAACAATTTCATCCTTCATCCGGATAATTGACTACAGCAATTAAAATTAGGTAGAAATAAAAATAAAAGTGCCTATGCTTAAAACTTCTACTTTTTGTAATTTTTAAAAAAATATTGATGTAGAATACCCCCTTTCTATGTTTTCTTATCTATGTACACTTAAAAAAAAAATCTGTCAAAATTATAAGACTTCTCTACAATTTCAACTTATGTAATCGATCATCCGGATGATCGATACTCGGATAACTTCACTGTATATTCATCATGAATTCCCCATCATCCTAAATACTCTAAAAAGGCTACCCATCTTAGTGCAACTGCTCTAGGGCTCAAATGCTTTAGAGACCAGTTCAAAACAAAATATCGTATTCGGACTGTCCGATTACAAACAAAAAAGTGGGGCAAGAAATTGCATAGCCTTCAAGTCAGATGAAACGCAATTCTTAGACACCGAACCAACCAGGTAATTGGAAAGTAAATACCAAATTCTTCATGTCATAGAACGGGCAGAGAACATCTGAGGAAATCGCGGCGTGGAGCACTCGCAAACGCTCATGAAGACCCCATTGCGAGGCAGGTTGTATTTGGTTACGCAACTCGTTAGTCGTACGAAATATGATTTGCTTTATTAATATTTTTGTATGTTCTGTTAACTTTACGGCAAGCTCTAATAACATTTTCATTTATTCAGAATTAATAACTGTTAACAGCAGTTTGGGAGTCCACCAGGCCGGAAAGTAAACGCGGCGCGGTCAGGCCAAGTACGTGCAAGGGAAGGTGAATCCATTAAGAAGGGCCTAAAATTAATTTCTGCCCATTCCGGTCAGCGGAACGACCTGAGATCGAAATCATAATTTAGTAAAATATATCGATTAGTCCTGTACCAATAAAGTTTGCTATCAATTTCTGCCATAAATTTTTAATTAGTTCTATATTCAATTAAACTAACCTATTAATTATTATTAAATAACAAGGACCGATAAAAAATTTCTGGAATGATAACAATTTAGTCTCCATCGTTTCTTCATTTAGATGAAATCTATTCTTAGCCAGATACATTTTGAGTTGGGAAGAGTATAGAAGTACAGTGTAATATCTCCAGTAGTCGATTTCCTTTTTTCAAAATAATCAACCAGCAAAATTCCTTTGGTGCTACAAACGAGTAATTCTGACACCTTCCTAATTGATGGAATTCTTTATGATTTATTCGAAACCGATTCACGGTATCATATCCACTGTTTTGATAGTATTTTAGTTCCTAGTGCGTAATAGCAAAAAAGAAACAGAAAAGAGAACGGAATACCGAAGAAAAATACAAGTGCAATAAAGGAATATACGAAAGAACAGTGGAAATATGGAAACATACGGAAAATAATGATGAAGTCAGCAATGGGGACACTAGAAAGGAACAGCACAAAAAAAAGGACATTCGGTTGAGTGAGGAATTACGAAGAAAACATAAAGCAAAGGAAAAGATGCTGCAAACAGACTTAAAAAAAGATGAATCAAAGCATCAAGAGCAAACGAAAATAATATATAGCGTTCCGAGTCAAGCTAAAATGAATTATAAAGAAGCAAAATTGCAGGAGGTAAAAGAAAAACACAAAAGAAAGGAAATGCGAAAGTTTTATCTAGGTTTAAAAAGAACGCGTGAAGAAATACAAAGATTATTTTTATTTTTTTAAGTATAAGGATGCCAAATTGATAGGCGATGAACAAAAAATAGTGAGAATACGAAAAGAATACTTTCAGGGAACATTACATAATGAAGAAAGAGAAAAAGAAGGTAGAGTAGATGAAAAAATAGACTCAAATAGGATAGCTGATGAAATGCCGACTAAGGAGATAACAAATATTTTGGAAAGATTAAAAAATACGAGAAGTGCGTGAGAAAGTGGAATAAATGTGGAGTTATTTAAATGTGTTTCAGTTAATTCACAGTATGTATGGTAAGAAAAAAAAAAGAAGGCATGAACAAATGTAAAGATTACAGAGATCTTGTTTTATTGGCTACTACTTACAATGTGCTGGTAACAGTATGCCGAAAAACAAAAAACTTGCTATGAACAGGGAATTGATATCCATGCGTGTTTGAACGGCTGCATAATGTTATGAGGAAACTAAAGATACCAGATAAGTTAACAAAATTGAGAGAAATGACAATAACAAAACTTAATCAGTAAAGTAAGAATAAACGCAATCCTGTCATAGGAATTTTGGGTAAAGAAAGGTTTAAGAGAAGGGTATCCACTCTCAACTACGTTTTATAACATCGTCCTAGAAAGTATAATAAGAAACAGCGGCATAAATAAAATGGAACCATTGATGACCAAGAATCGCCAATGCTAGGTCTACGCAGATGACCTTACATTGCTGGCAAGGAATACAAGGGAACTAGAGAAGTTAGTAGAAAGTTTGAAAAAACGGAAAAAGAAGCAGGACTACGAATTAACGCAGATAAAACCAAATATATAACAATGAAACGCAAGGAAAATATACCAATCCCAAAAGGAGCAAAAATAACTTTCCAGTTAGAAGGAGGAAGTGTACAGAAAAAGTCCAATAGTTTGTAAACCTGAGGGTCTTAACAACAGCAGAAAGAAAGAAACGAAACTACGGAAATAGAAGGTAGGTTGGTAAGCAGCACTTTCATAAAGAGCTAACAAATGTCATGCTGAGCAAAAAAAAACTCCACAAGAGAGTACTAACACCTTAGTGACTTACGGATAGGAAACGTAGATGAGTAGTATAAACCAATACAGACTCAAGGTGTGGAAACGAAAAGTTTTGAGGAAATGTATGGTAGAAGTAAGACAGAAGAAGGTTGGGAACGTAGAGGAAACAAAAAGTGTTAGACCTATATGAGGAAGCACTGGTCGGCAGCTCCATAATAGCCCGAGTTAGCAGAAGGAAGAATATCCAAAGTGTTCCTAAGAAAAGTGTCATGGGAAAAAAATGGAGAGGCAGACATGGATAAAACAAGCTTTAACGGATTTAGAAGAAAGTAAGGTACAGGGTCAAAGGAAAAAGAGGGAAAATAGACGATATGGAGAAAAATCATATAAATGTAAATCCAGGTCTTCAAGGTAACAACTACTTTCCCGACTTCATTGGATTCCTCGCAATCGTTTTATTCTCGATTGAACGGCAAATTTGACAAGTCTTTTAGGTCCAATCATCAAGTAAAATATGGACTATTTGCATATAAAAGATGCTCACGACCTTTTCAATTTCATGCACCTCTTATTCGGTAATCTGGCAAAGCTATGTCATAGAATTTACCCACAAGCACTGGTGTGGTAATTTTTTAGACACCCAAAAATTTACGATTGAAAATAAAACTTCGATTTAATCCATAATTGAGAGCGCACAAAGTTATATTATTTGAACCGATCGACCCAAATAAAAGTATTTGAAGAAAAGTAACCTTTTGGCAGATTCCGGAAACTTTACGATATGTCCTCGTATTTAATTATTTAAGAAGAAATTCGCAATGCTCACGAGTTGAGCAATTCTAGTGAATCAATTATGATATTCCGATCACGAACACGAGGCGATGAGAACATTTTTTTAAATTCTTAATAAGTGAGAGAGTAAATGACACTACCTCACATATGCCTTACGTGCGCAAAATTTATGATGGCAATTTGTCCACATTGGCGTAATCAGTAAATATTCGACTTAATTAATTCTAATTGTTAGCAAATTATTTCATAACTGCCAAATGTAACCGTATGAAGGCGTTTTGCTAGCCAATCAACCGATTTTATTTGTAATTCACAGAGTAACAAGAAATTGTTTCAAGAATCATATGACAAAAAGTTTGATAGATTTATATAGCAGTGGTGGGCATGTATGCAGTGATTCGTAATGTACAGGACACATTTTATCATTTGCATCAAAAGTAAGAAGAGGTCAAAAATTTTTATCAAAAAAAATGGCATTGCGTTTTAAAATCCCGGTTGCATCACAGGTTTAAATGCGCTCGGGCTGTGAGAAGATAAAACTATAGTAGCACATGATGCCGCCAGATGGCGTTGCTGGAACATACACAACAAAAAGTAGCGAGTTATTCGTGCAATGCTGTGAGTGCAGTTGTGGAGAAAATTATGGAAGCAAGCGATCCTGGGCAGCGATAGACGGGCTGAAGAAAGAGAAGAGAGGGAGTAAGCTTCGGACATACCTATAAGATTAATAGCAATGTACGCATTCAAAGAAGGCAAGGAATGTGTTAAGGTAAAAGTAGCCGCCGTTCGACAACGCTGACTGTTTGAAACTTTGAGGATAGAAGGTAGTAGCCATACGGATAATAAAGGTTTGTGAAAAATGGGTTTTCTATACTCTCATCACTCATCAGAAGAAGAAACGTATAGAGATATGGCAACAATTGCTGCCACCTCATGAGTACAAGTTACTAAGGCGAATCTGCCGACATATTGGGAAACGCCGCTACCAAAAATTGAGACGTAACGCTTTGGATAGTGCGCATCCTCATCGTTGCCAGATACTTGCCTAACGTCTCATATTCGCCCGAGCTTGCAACAAGCGACTACTCTTTGCTTAACATAATAAAAGAGGCAGTATGTCGTAAAATGTTCTCCTCCCACAACGGGCTTCAGTCACACATAGACATTGAAAAGGAGCACGGACTGCGAACTGCGAGGTTAAGGCTCCATTATGTTTCCAAATTATAGCGCAGTAATATGGAACTGTGTCATAGATTGCATTATAGTGTGATGTTCCCAGGTGTTTTACAGGTAGATAATTTGACAATTTTCATTTCCATTTTAAAATAAGGTTCGTTTCCGCATTGAAAAGAAAGTAGGAAAAATAAAATATATATATATATATCTTAACTAACATGTCAGCATTTTTACAATTTTTCAAATTTTGGCAATGTGTTTCTTGTAATAAAAAAATTCTTCCGCGTTTTTCAATATTTTTCTTTCTATTGTTGGTATTACCAGTATGTTGTTCGTGTCAGCGTTACCCCTCTGTATGATCTTACATCTTGTGTAAAACTTGCACGTTTTCTTGAGAAAATACTTATACGTTATAGAATTCCGACTTTTCCTCTTGGCTTGTTTCTGTATCCATTTAGTAGCGATATAATGGCTTGTTTATTTTCTGCTCTTAAGTAGGATATTTCTCCGATTATTGCCCTGTAGTTGTCTCTAGTTTTTTTTCTCACCATAAAACACATCCCGTTTCTGTATCTTTTATTTTCTCCAGCACAGCGTAGCGTGAGTCTTTCTTTGAATTTTCTCGTTTGTATTGTTTCTTTTTGTCGTATTTATTTTTCCTTTTTCATTATCCATTGCTTGCTGTCTTTAGTTCTGTTTGGTGGTTATTGCTTGTTAATTTTTTGAAGGCGTACCGTCTTTTTTCCTTCTATGGTTAGTTCTCTTGTGTTATTATTATATTCCAGAGTTCTCTCGATCCAAAATTTTTTGAAGCCCACTTTTAGTGTTTTTCTCTTTTTTCTTTCTATTGTTGCTATTTTCTTCGTTTTATTTTGCGTTTTGAGTTCATTGTAGATTCTGTCCTGTTCAATCAACACTTCTGTACCTTTTAGCATTTTCTTCTCTCTCATAATCTCTATTTTGTCTTCAATGTTTTCTAGTTTTATAAAATGTTTTTCTGTGGTAATTAAAGGTACTTCTTGTATTTGTGTTTCAGCAATTTTATATCCGTGAAGAAAGAAAAGAAAAAGGGTGGAGACAGCGTACCTTTATAGCTCATGGTTAGTATCTTGACGCACTTAAAGCAGTTAGTTTATAGAAATGGTTGTGATACATTTTCGTTACCACTAGGGGAATGAATTCTATCCCCACCTGTTACAACCCTTTGAAGAGCGACTACGTTGAATGTCATAAATTTGTACAATCCACTCTAATTTGCTCAAACGCTTATCTACGACCCGTCTAGCTTCGTTTATAGTCCTTTGGTAGTGCACGTTCAACAACGTGTCTTCACAGACGACAGTCTGCCAACTTACCCACTTGCCAGATTGTCGTATGTCAAAATAGGCTTCAAAATTTGTAAAAAGAGAACTAGAAGAATTTTAAATGCAATGTGCGTCAAGGTACTAAACTCATAAAACTCTCTAATTTGAATCATAATACAACAGTTGGGAGTAAAAATGTCTTCTTGTACGATGTAAAGGAATCGGATTGTTAACTTGGAACAGCAACACATTTTTTATCGTCGCAGTCAAAGCTGTGACAGATAAAAGACAGGAGAAAGGCCCCATTCTTATGAATATGTGGCTTTAAACTTTACGTTGAGTTACATTAATAAAATTTACTTTCTTTAAAAACTCAAAACAAAAATTATCATTTTATATCTAGCGATTAGGCAACCAATCATACCACATGCACTTGAAGTTGCATAGCAGCCGCGGAAAGACGTCCAAATTTCCAGTTAGCGGAAAAATTCGTTTTCAACCCTTAATTTGCATTGGTAATTATTAATCGCCTGCGCTGGCGGTTAAACAAAAACCAATCATGCGCGACATCTCCAAAGTTTCCGTATCCGCGGGGTCATCGGTTCGCCAAATTCCGTTCCGAACAAGCACACAAATTCACTCAGGCAGGGCTTCCAGGAGAACGAGAAGCAGCGGCGGCGCTATCCTCCGCGTAACAATTTAATTAGCGAGGTTTTCCTAACCACCTGCTGCACGGCCGAGAATAGCGCCCAAAAAAGTCTCGCCCCATTTCATTTTTGCCACATAAAATTCCGAGTTTCCTTCGGCACAGATCCCCCTTTGTTCCGCGTTTGAGGAGCCCCGATGATTATCTGGCGTTATTTACGGAAAGTGAATTATTGTTTGCGAAGTGACAGCCAGCCACAACGAAATTAATGGGGCTATTCTAATGTACACTTCCACGTAGATAATGTACGGAACTGATAATGGAATTGAAATTTTGCCCAAGTTTGACAGTCGGCGGATAATTCGTTTTTATTGATAATCAGAACTTTGCTTCCGTTACTAAATTTTATTTTAGCAGCGCAAATAAATTTGCATTAGGCTTTAGTGGGTTTTAATTAACGGAGGCTTGTCCTTGAAAATATTTATAGTGACACTTGCTAAGTTGAGCTCTTTAAAAACAGATTGGGACGACGATACTGCTCGAAACGATTCGATTAGTAACAACCGACCAAACAAACAAGTGGTCGGCCCTGGATTCAATCGGTACGTTTCACGATACACAAACACCGGTATGCTGATGTCACGTGCCAAGCATTAAGCTATTAACTTGGCGTGATCGAGCGATGTATTATCCTGGTTTATAGTGTTCTCCCTTTAATTCATTCAGTTGGGTGTAAAAGGGATGAAGATCAGTTTCGGGGATGCCTAACGGCAGTTCGATACTTTCACATCATTAAATCGATTAATATTTTCTGATCGGAAGATTATGAAATTCAAAAGTGCTCTTGGAAGGTTCATACCCATAAAAAACTAGTACTAGTGCAATGTATCAAATATGCCATCTTTCATTTGAAACTGCTTTAATCATTTTTACATAAGTCAATGAGCGGTTTGGAACATCATAGCTTTATTAAAGTCGAAATACTTCTCCCACAGGCAAATCAACAAACAGTTAATAATAGGATTGAGAACCATGACATAGTCAGAAGTCAAATCAGAAACAAGACAACCAACCTCAATGACCAAAGAGGTACAACCTTCATCCAGAAAAAAAACGAACGAATCGAGATCGAAAGTAACTGGACGCACAATCCAGGACGATTTGAATTTATCTAAAGGTTGAGGAAACGACTTCCCCATATTTTAAGTGAAAAAAACTGAAAGAAAAAGAGTTGATGTCTGCTGTAGTAATTTTTCGGTAACAGTTGCACTGGATTTTTAAAGTGCATATAGGCCACCAATTTTAAACTGCAATTAGGCTTTATTCACAACCCTCAATCCTAACCAATAAAAATTTTGGCTATAAATTGAAGAGCTAGGAGACAAAAGGAGAGGAATAATGAGATAGGAAGAAAGAGAAGAGACAAAAGGAAAAGAATAGAGAGAAGAGAGGGAGAAGAAAAAGTTGAGACAGAGTAGATAGAGAAGAGAGACGGGAAAAATAGAGAAAGAGAAAAGAAGAGTAAAAAAAAGAAGCGAAGGAAAAGGAGAGAATAGGAGAAAGGGAATGTAGATGGGAAAATAGAGGGAGAAGATGGAAAAAGGAGGAAGAGAGAAAGGGGAGAAGATAAACAGTAGGGAAAAGAAAGAGATAAGAAGAAAGCCAATGTTCATTTTCCCAAAGGAGATTTAAAGATAAAGAAACTTTGGGTACATTGCCGTTCGAGAGGATTATATTGCAATATAAATTTTAAATTTTCAATCCATCCAACATTCTTCCAATCTTCTGCAAGTTTTTCCTTTTGTAAGACGATCAACAGTGAAATTTTGACAGCATCATTTTTGTCAATTAAACGATATTCACCTTCAAATATGAACAGAGGGAAGGCGGTTTCTGAGGGATGAAGGTAGGAACGTCTAAAAGAATTTTCTCTATAGTGTATTGTTAGAGCACAAGCGACTATTATCAAAAGTAAAATCATCTAAAATGGTCGGAAGACTTAAGACACAATTCGAAGATAACTCCTTTAAGAAGACTTAAGTGTATGCACAGCATAAACAATTTTCAGAAGGATGATATATGATTGAAAATGAAGGTCAGTGTCTGAAGAGAATATTCGCATTGTTCGCCACCCCAATCATTTACGTCAAAAAAGAGAATTTGAATCCCCAAGAACAATATCTAATCTAAATTTGATGACGACTTAAAAAAATACATCACCGACTGAAGTGTTTGTCAAAGCTACACGTCCGCTTAATTTGAGATTATTGCAATTTTTAAACCTTTGTTATCGTAAGGACAGAAAAATCATTTACAATATTTCATTACACAAGCTTTCATATCGATCCTCGTAACGCTTCGTTTGTTATACCATTGCTTCTGGCTGCCGAACGGACTATTCCCATATGTAGTTGCGAGGGTTGCGCAACAGAATGACTTGAATAATCTTCTCAGAATCGTCCGAGTTTTCTTTTTAATTCTGCGACTTTATTTTCCTGCTCGCTATAATGGGCCGCTTAAACTACCATCAAAATTAAGAATGTAGATATTCATTTGATTACTTCGCGATAGGCATGAGTCAGATGCATACGAAGAAAGTGACTTAATGCTGACTAAACGTTGTAAAACTTCTGAGGTGTGCAACTATTAATATTAATTAAGGGCTTTTAGAATGATTACTTCAGTGCGTTCGAATACTGCATAATTAAAAAATACACATGAACAACGTCATGACTTTCATGAATTTCTACATATTTGGAACGGAGAAATTAGTTTCAGTTCGTGGTTACAAAATGTTCAATATTAAATAATACACACGCCTCCTGACACAGATGCTTGCATATACACTACCGATCAACAGTATCCGGGCAGTCCACAAGTCGTAGCACCAGACCAACAAGTATGAAGGGAGCAAAAAGCTATGCGTCTTTCAAAGGACCTCCAAAAGATTCCGGACGGCTACACCAAGAAGCAAACCACCGATGTAGACTTTCTTCTTCGACGTGGCCAAGGCCTTTGACAAAGTGTACAAGATAGCCTCCCCCACTGCCATCGATAATCCAGTTTGCCTGGTTTACATCCAAGACATGCGGACGACACGCCTATTTCATGGACCCAATGTGTAGACAACACGGCTAAAACCTAGTGATGGCTTAAAAAGGAAATGAATCACCTCAAAAACTGATATAACAGGTGAACAATGGGCATCAACTCTAAGAGGAATTCTAGTTCTATTTTCTACCGAAAGACCGTTTCATTAGCTAGATTAGCTAGGATAAATCTTACGATTTTCGAGAAAGAGATGCCCTGAAAAGAGGGATGATTCTGAACAGAAAGTTGACCTGGAGAGTGTACATCGATAGGTTACCAAAGCAAAAGCGTTGAAAACCGACACTGAGTTTCTTCCTCTTCTTTCGATTACGAATGTTCAAGCAGATGAACCCCTATCATCACGCTCCAGTTTAGAGCTAAGCCACAGAGTTTCACATCAACAAGCTCCAAGTCGTCCAAAAATGCGCCTTAAAATACATCTTTGATGTCTCGTGGGTCGTGAGGAACTACAACCTCTATTGGGATGCTGATATTTTCACAATATCAGCCCTGAGGAGCTACATCAAAGTATTTAGGGTAATCCCACTGTCTGTATGACTATAAAGTCCACAATGATGACCGTCATAAGATCCTGATTCCTCCGTCAAGCGGCACGGTCACATCCAGAGGACTGGAGATTTATTCAGGAACCTAGAATTTCATCAGTAAAGTATAAAGAATGATACTACTACTCTGTAGAAGACTAGAAAGTCTGGTTTTGGAGTGACAAATCGTGCTCTAAAGTGTTCTACTACTAAAAAAGTGGCGTAATTCAATTTGCACAGTAGAAATTAGAGATGGTAGTTGTTGAGAGGCGAGGAAAGGAATTACGGATATTGAACAGGGATTGCTTGGAAGGTAGACTCACATTACACTTACCATTCAGCCACCCACCACCACAGTGTATTATATATTAATTTGAATAATTCTTGTTGGAGTGAGATTTAAACTGGGAAACTTTTCGAAATTCAGACGCAACGTACACATCCACGCACCCGTACCCAAACACAAATAATAAGCACCGGCTTGCTTCAGAAAAAAATTTTTTTATTTCTATGTTAAACAATGTAATACTTGCACAGATTTACTTCACAGTACAGAAAAGCAAAAAAAGATTGTTTTCAGTTAGGTGATTCAGTGAGTCATTCTATTAGACAATCGAGCGCTCATTTTTAAATAATGGAAATGGTGATCATGGAGAGCTGTTTCGCAGCCTTGTAATTGCACAACGTCCGCAAATAACTCGGTGTTTCTAAAATATTCTTCCCTTTTGAAACATCATACGATAGCGTTGCAGCCGTTTAGTAGTTAGCAACATCCAAATTGTAATTTAAACATTACACATCGCGTAGCTGCACTAATAGGTGCTGACATCCCAGAAACGAAATCGTTGGCGACCATCCAAAGGAATTTCGGACGGAAGCACCGTAGGAATTTTCCGAGTGACAAATGGCATCAACAGTCCTTGGAAAGAGGAAGCGGATTAAAAAGAGAGCCATCAGGTAGTCCTACACGTATATGAAACTGTCTTTATGGCCTTGAATATTCGATTCGCAGATATTAATAGTTGTTAGTTATAAAATGCCGCTTGTTCATCGCATCTAAACTTCTGATTCATTCATTTTCTGAGTACATCAAACATTTTTTTACAATAAAGGGTGGAATTGTAAATCAGCATAACTGTCAAGAATGCAAGTTAGAATACCCACGACGTCGTATGTAGCAGCCAAAATAATTAACGAAGATTTTTCACTTTTCGTAAACTCTCAACTGTAGTCTTTATCTGTAATGGGAAACCATGTTTAAGATAGTCATTTCCATGGTTATAATGAAGTACCTTCATAAGACTACTGTTTGACGGTACGAGATGACGTGATCAAAGATAATCTAAACATTTTATTAACGCATATTTTTTCCATGATTGAGGTTAGTGAATCATATCCCTTATGCTAATGTTAAAATTTCCAGATGGAATCAAAGCGGAGGCAACAATGAAAAATATTGTAGAGGTATAAAGAAAAAAGGTCAATAGGTGAACGTCAGTGTCAACGATTGTTTAAATCTGCAAGCTTTAGTCTTCAAGAAAAAGCGCGATTTGGACGGTCAAATCAATTCGATAAAGATGTATAACACCAAATTCCTAATGCTAAACTCCTAAACTTCCATTCTACAACCATTGCGAAACACTGAGATTGTGCCTAAATGTGGCACGTGGGTTCCACACTAATTAAACGATATGAATCGATTATACCCACATTGATGCTCGTTTTCGTTGATACCAATAACAATTTTTTCCATACAAAACATCTACCGTCGAAACCCCACAATTGTATGCCATGCAAGCGCTGCTACTGAAACATCAGAACCAATAGTCCACGACGTTATACTCGACAAATTAGGTGTGTCCAGATCCAATAGCCTGAGGCCCAAAGAAATTACATCCAAAGGTTCGATTTTGCAAATGAAGTTTTCGAATCAACATCAAATAAGTAAATATCATCGACCAAGCCTATTTTCTCCTGGACAGGTACGTGAATAAATAAACTTTCACATCCGAAATAGTCCATCTGTCCGTGACACGTTTACTCTACCCTCACAAATTTAGTGCATGGTAAGCAATCTTCTGTAAAGTCACACGTTCTTAATGAAGCAAACGTGCTAAAGGAAGTAGCATAAAGTTCTTTTGGTTCCATCCTGATGAAGCCACTACATACCAAATCTGGATCTCCGCTCCAGTGCGGTAGGAGAGAGGTTAATGGCATTAGATGCAAAAGCGAAAACCGGAGGAGTAGCTAGACCAAGTTGTTGACCTGATCTGAACATCTAATTTTGTACTACGAGGTGATCTTGAGGATCGGGTGAAAAAATTCAACCCAAGACTCCCATTAAATTGAAACAGAACATCTAAATCGAAAAATTTAAAAGGGTTGGAAGTGTCTTGATAATAACGAGTCATACAGGTCGACCAATAACTGTGACCACCTTGGATAACATTGAAATAGTCAGTGACATAAACTGTTACAGCCCCACAATTTTGCCAATGGAATACCAGAATCAAGTGTCAAAAGAATTCTACACGACAAATTAGATGTTTCCCTATAAAAACCAGGTATTTGACCAAAAGAAATTTCCACCAAACATTCAATTATGCAAATTACATTTTGGAGACGATCAGAGAACAAAAAATCGATTTCAAGCAAATGCATTTCACTGACGAAGTCTATTTTCCCCTGGATGCGTACCTGAATTAGCAAAACTTTAGCATTTAGGACAACGAAAACCCCAATCGATTTGTTGTATACTTATTCCATCTCCAAAAAGTCAGTGTATGATGCAACATCACATATAATTGGATTGAACATCTAATATTCTTGACGAAAAATATCCATAGCTAAGTCTCTCGTAAAGGAGTTCCAAAGAAAGTGACGTAACATTTTCTTGGTTCCACCATGGAGTCACGGCACATCTAGCCCAAGAGAACTTGCGAAGACAAAACCGGAAAATATTTTAATTGGCCAAATTGTTCACCTGAAATGAGATTTTTTCTATAGGGTTCCCTTAAAGGAACGAAATATTCGAGTGCTGGTTTCAGTTTAAACATACCCTAACCCATACAATAAAATCAGACATATCGGGGACTTCTTTAATCTTCTTTGATATTGTCAAAACAAGCAGCGGAAACAAAATTTTATGGAATTGAGACACCTTATTTAGAAAAATTCATTGACATGTTTGGAAGACGCGAATATTCCCAAGTACAGACCTAACCCATAAGTAGGCATATTAAATTTCAGAAAATTTCACGTTTTACACTAAACTGCCTTTTGTGGCGTAGTCATGTTCTACGAGTTACTGATGATGCTAGATAATCGCGTTATTTTCAGAAAAGGTTTATAACCATACAATACCCTAAACTTAAATATGCCGTCGTCCACCATAAATCGAGTAATTGCGCAGTTTCAGACGGTAACAAAGAAAACTGTCAGAGCACAGGTCGATCAGGACCATCAAATCAAAAACTGAGATTGTAAAACAAATTGTGAAAGAAACTTTTCATTCCAAAGCTGCAGATGTTGCAGAACAACTACAAGTTATGGAACAGCACTACAACTACTAACACAAAAATGCTTTTGGAACCATGTCACCTTTTTTAAATACTACTTCGTTCTATTTTCAAGTAGCGGGCGTGTACACATTTAAAAACGTCCAGGCAAGATTTTACCATACCGATTGCAACCATCATGATATGGGATGCTATTTGAAACCATTCTGAGCTTGTGGTATGTGTTAGAGACATTGCTATTGTTGGAAGGTTACCTTCCTACATTTTCATTAGGACACTCGAGAAAAATTTCACTAAAATAATTGAGTACCTGTGTTCACTTCGAACAAGGGGTAATAATGATGATGCGCGAAAACCCGGCATATGGGAACCTTAATCTTTCAATTCAATAGACCATATCCCCTCCCCCAGAACGGGGCGTTACCGTCTCACCATTATATTTGATTGCCCATACATAAATATTAAGTTTTATTCGCCGAAGATAGAAATAAACATCCATGCTTAATACAAATGATACAAAACCCTAGATTCACAAATTATTAGCAAAACAGAAGTCTTAGGTCCAAAAATATATCCTGTACCAAGGTAGACTTACACTGGTTGCTAGCGATCTTCATCTTACGTTGTTTTTGATTCCAAAATATATTTCATTCACAACGTGCGCAGATAAAACGGATCAATGGCATCACTATTCAGAAAAAATTAACATTACCACTAGTTATAATGTTGCCTAGCGCTATTTTGTTGTTAAGGTATCAAATAGCAAAGAATGCGATTAAATGTATTAAGCCTGCAGCCTGTACGCATACACTCGGTATGCCGCGTCATTATGATAACAGCGTGCGTCATCAGCGGATGACAGTAGCAAACGTCAAACGCAGCTTTATGAGCGCGTTCTTCACATACCAACGCTGTTCAAAATGCATTACTTTTTCCAAGAACGGAAGTTATAAATATTGACATTAAACCAAGAAGAAAACCATGGAATTGGTGCTCCAAATTCTATAAAATATATAGCTTCCGCTATTGATTGCCTCTTTTTTTTAAGAACGTCGCCTTTCAATTTCACTAACCTTCACGGAAAATTTTAAGGCACAATGTTGATGAAAGCTTCGTTGCTCTGTTTTTAAAATACGTCACTAGTACGTATTATTAAATAGTACAACTTAAAAAGTTATAATTAGAAAAGTGAGCAGCCAAAGTTATATAAATCATCTATGTTGACATAGTGTTGTCAACAGAAAGTTTTCTAACTCTACACCTTTTACATAGTTTTCCACATTTCCATTTGTTAAAGCATTTTGTCATAAGACTTATCACTGACTAGTCACTAGTATACACGGCGAAGAATGTATTTGAGCACCGTTTCTAGGTTTTGATTAAAATGAAACATTTATTAATATGATTGTAGAACACACGAGTAGACTATTTTGGCTGGCTATTCACTCATCGACACAAGGAGAGGACACTTCAGAATCGATTCGGATCACTTAATCACAATGAGGACAGTAGTTTGAATACCTTCTTTAGAAATTGACTTTAAAAAAATGTGAAACTAGCAGTGTCCTTTAATGTAAAGAAACAATAACTGTGATCACCCCATAGAACATCGAGATGGTCAATGACACCTATCATCATCGGAGCCCCACGACAATATTAGAACTGGATCTATTTTTCTATAAAACTCAAATTCAACAGCCTTTAACCAATAGAAATTTCGACCAAAAATCGGATTTTACGAATTAAATTTTGAAGAAGATCAAAAACAAACAAATTGATATCAAGCAAATACATTTCACGACGAAGCCTATTTTCTCTTGGACGGGTATGTAAAACTTTCGCATTTGAGGTAGCAAAAACCCTAACTGTCTGTTGTACGCCGACCTTGTCCTCAGTATGCCTGCGTACGGTGAGCAATCTCCTGTCATGTGATTATAGGCCTGCTGATTTTGAGGAAACAAAGAAGAGGTGTAAGATTCTCTTGGTTTCAGCAAAACGGAGCCGTAGCACACTGAACCCAAGAGTATAATAAATACAAAATTCTTGTCGTTTGCTTGGTTTCAGTCGATCACAACTACCATTCTGATCCCACCAGAAGTAGAGTACAAATCATGATATAAATGAAAGACTTTTTAATTAAAGATTTAGATTAGTTTATCTTTTTTTATTTTAATACTGTTTTTCGGTTTAAACATCAGCCACTTACGTTACGTTGTTTTTTGAAGTGTTAAGAGAGTGATGTGATGGTGCAGGTAAGGGAGTCATTCTAACACAACACTATCTTACGATACAATTCAGACAGTTCATCGTATAATACGTTTGATTAACATTCTTAGCATTGACAACATTAGCAATTTGGTTTTTAGGAAACTATATTTAATCAACAGATACGTCAGTGTATTAACAGAGGCGGCGTTTTCTACTTATCTAGATCCAGGTTTGATACTCTTAAAAGACCTGTACTGTAAAATCAGAATAACCAGTGAGAGCACGAAAATCCCATACAATCAGTAGCTAGTCTGTTAGCGTCGGCAACCATCCTCTACTACCAGAAAAGTCAATAATTTCCAAATTTTCAAATGGAGAGTCTAGTTTAAGTAATATCGTCAACTATCCCATCTTGAAGGTATCTGGTGAGTCCATGCCCTCAACTTATTTATAAAAATTAAATAAATTGCATTGTCTTACCATCTGAGTTTCTTGCCCAATTGCTATGTTCATCAGATTTTTCAACTCAAGTTTATTTTTCTTCTATTGCTTCTTAGAATTTGTCGGACTTGTTCTGGTGTTTACATTTTAGCGTTTTGGGTTCAAATTTATCCCATTTACTCCTACTTCATTATCTGTGCCTTTACTGGCTCCCCATGAATTAAAATTGACCTTTTAATTAATGGTGTAACACATTGAAAATACTGGAAGTGCCCACCATGATAAAGAGTCACCAACAAGTCGACCATAGCTATGACCACCCTAAGAACACCGAGACAACCAGTGACATCTGTCGTCGGAATCCTACAACTTGGTTATTTCTACCATACAATATCAGAATCAGTTGAATGTTTTCTATTATTTAGCAGGGTATAAAAATACTTCCGAAGAGTTGACAATAGCGAGTCTACAACTCTCTTCAACTCTAAATTTGAAAAATTTTAAACGACATTCCCAGGGTGGAGTGTCATCTAAACTGCAAATAATAGCCACAAAGCTAAAAAAAAGCCAGCGCATCACAAATAAAACTAAAGCAATAATAGACAAACGCTTAAAAATAAAACCAGGTACAACTACAAGAAATAACCGAGATTTGAATCCGGGATGACCTGAACCACTTTTCGCGCCCCGATTGCGTGGTTTCAACTAAAAATTCGCCCCTTCAAGTAGAAAAAAATCGTTGGAACTGAATTTCCGAAACAAGGTCCAAAGAACAACTTCTATCAAAATATATATGGTTTTTAGCCGAAAATAACCCCTTCCAAGCTTTAATTTTCATCTAATAAGATGGATGGATCACCATTATCTCTGATAACTTTTTGCAATTTCAGCACAAATTATTTCGGCGGGTTTGTAATGTTCATTTTAAAATAAACCACAAAGTAGTTCAAAAAGTATACGTGGTCTGTCCCAAAAGTATCGATTACAATGACATAAATCTATTTAATTAGTAAAAATGATACAAGATATAACAAAACACATCTCTAAATCCTTCAAACTGCCACCTTGTTTGTTATGCACCCATCGTATCATTCCCGTACGCTTTCCGAGCACTCTAACGGTTTCTCTGAACGAATGTTCCAGCTTTAATGCAGATTCGATACTTCACCCGCTAACTCGTTGCAAATATCACACACTACAAGTGCTCACTCATTGGCGTCTCTCTCTGTGCTGACCCAGACTGCAAAATTGTTCTCATTCACGCATGAGCATTACAGTCCATATTAACAAGCTTTCAGGTTGCTTCATGACCACAAGCTGTTTTCATTATATTTACATTAATTCGATATTATCCCGATGTCCCACAAAAAGAACAGATACATATTTTTGTTTCAAGCATTGCTTAGAACCGGTTGAAAATCAAAGAATAAAAGTAATTTACACACCTTATTATTAGAAGTTAGCTGAATCTTGATGTTCAAAAATTCATAAAGCGATAGAACTTCATTTTACATCCATTTGGGGATGTATTTTGACAGGCGGCGTGCGTAAATTATTGCAGTAAGTAGATGAAGCTCACCCCGTTCTCATTCATACAACATAATTCACAAATCTGATGATAGCATTCAAACGTGGAACTTCAAAGAGTTGTAAGAAGGGATGTAGGTGTTCCCGGAGTGATAGCGAACATCTTCGTACTATAACCATTTCTATGAAATAACTGCTTCAAATGCGACAAGGTATTAAACAATTACCGACAAGTTCCAGAAATGCAAATAAATTTTTGTGAGCTCATAAATGCATATTCCTAATTTACAAGAACTGAGATTCTACTATAAACTTCATGTATGGAGACGCGAATATCCTCAGACAAAATGTCCGGAACTCCATGCAAGTTTTTGGTTGAGTATCATCTTACCCGTAAAATGGCGACCTCTTTATCTGTGTTCCTTTACTCATCCTGACATATTAATTCGAACGTGGATGACCATAAGTTGTATGCTGTTAGAACGGACGTTTTTACAGAGTAAGGCCCCGCCACCCGTATATTTGGGTGGCAGATTATTCTATTATTAATCACCAGGGCATGATGTTAAAACAAATGGAAGTCCTAGGAGTTATTCTTTAAAAAATTGACTGAAGAAAGAAGTTTGGACCACGACAAACAAGTTGACTCAATATCTCCCATAAAAAGCTTCCTTTAGAAGAAACTATCAGATGTTTGAAGGATTGTTTAGATGAAACAGTAAAAACCAAGACAAAGCATCATTGTTCGTTGCCTTAAAATGTTAATTTTTATATTTGACAATCTTCAAAAACAGAGAAAGGAGAACTAAGTCCGGATCTTTGAGAGGTTAAAGCTCTGCTTAGATCATTGTATTAATTAGAAGTAGTAAAAGGGTAATCAGTAGTGCCGCACAATTCCTATTTTGACTATCTTAAAAGTACGAGAAAATGACTTGACATACTGAATAAGAAACCTACAATATTCTTTTGCTAAAAATTATATCACTACAGCTAATGCTACAATAAACAAAAAGGCAGGAGCTTTAAATTAAGAAACACTTTCTAGCGGTATGTAGTCAGAATTTTCACGGTGGTTAATTCTGCAACGTCATATATCTCCTCAACAAATGGTGCATGAAGAGGCAAGTAAACAAGACTATAGGGATTGTGTTTATTACGGCGTGTGTTTTTTAAATGGACGAAGTTGTTAATTCGATATATCAAAATTCACAATTCATACGTTCAAAGTCTTCAACACTATGAAGTATTTTTTTAAAGTTTGGCAATTATGCCAAAAACGACACAAACAAATATCTTCGTTTGTATTCAAAGAACACATTTGTTTAGTGAAACCGAAAATAAGGGACGGGCAGGATATCAATTATCGCCATTTTTAAGCAGAGCCTAAAAACATTAACAATGTAATTTCCATGGTCATAGACTTTAGATAGTCAACCAACCAAATGGCAGTAATAACAATTTAACGTTAGCACTAGATGATGGTGTTTAAATTATTAAAATGTGGCGCATGTGTAGACCAAGCTCATCACATGATACTTTAGAACAAAAGAGAACATAGCTTTTTTATTTTCTGGATTTCTTAAATTTTTCCAATTTTCAATTTCAGGTATACTTCTATACTAACTTTTTTTATACTACCATGAGTGAGTGTGTTTGGAACACGCGTCTGTTATCAATGTCGGAAGATTGAATAGATTGGGCTGTTGGAGCCTCCTATCGGCTTCCAAGAACTGTCGCCGCTGCGAGCATGGAGACAGGTACAAAAAAGTACGAGGAACAGTGTACTATAGCCAAAAACATGTGTCTCGAGAATTCGCAGCTCCATACTGACCAAATGCTTGGCTAATATACGGCCTCATCAGTGCTTGGACATATGACCAATTAATTTAAGGAGTGCGTCAACTTCAACTAGCCAGCAGAAGACCAAAGAAATTATGATTTGGGCACTATCGCTACTTGGTAAGCAATCGTTTGTTTACTTTACAATTAGTTTGCAGGTATCAACACTGTCGAGATATGGTTCGATGAGCACAAGCACATCATAAAATTAAGTTAGACAGACTTGGTAAAACCATCAAAATTGACGAGTCTCAGTTCGGCAAGCAAAAATATAGTCGCGGTCGAGCAATCGAAGGTTACTGCGTGTTCGGAATGGTGAAAAATAAACAGGACGATGTTTCCATCACTGTAATTCGGGGAATTAAAAGGCACCACAGCGACTTGCAACATCGTTCGTTCTCTCCTGTCAATGGTTACCAATAATGTCTCATTACAGCTGAAGATGACCTGGCGACCAGCTCAAAATAGAGTACAGCAATGCCGTACGCTATCGGACTAGTTTGTAAATACCCCTGATGTTGCCATTCTAAAGTCAATAGACTCAACTTGATAAAAGCATTGCTTGAGACTGTCTGTCCTTTAAACTGTGCTTTGATGCTTAAACCATCCTTTTCAAGGTTTAATAAAGTAGGGGGGGGAAGCTGACCACCTCCACGCGGTGCTCCCTGAACAAAGACTAAACGCTCAACATGCCATATCATCAAATAAAGTGCTTTTGGCTCATTTCACGTCGTTCCCAAATCTGTTGGGTTGGATTTAGTTTGGATTAGTTAGGTTAGGTTTTGATTACTTTTAGGTTACTTTAGGTTAAGTTATCTGTGCATGACAATTTTGAAAGAACGCACCTCGCTTTACTAGCAAAAAGTTGCAAATCGTAAAGGACAAATTGAAACCCCATAAAAGTCTAGATAGAATTTTACCAAACATTGGCAGTAAGAATAATACCTTTGAAGCTCTTACATATATTAAAGCAACTTTTAAACGATCAAATTTTTCCAAAAACATGAAAAATAGCAAAAGTGGCTTTAGAAAAGGCAACTCGATCATCCATGCTATCGAAAGCACCTTAAAACTGACCAAAGCTACAAGACTTGAAGAACCATTATTGTTATAGATATTTAAAAGGCAGTTTGTGTAGTTTGATTATTTAAAAAAAAATAGCTCAAGTAAACATTAGTATCTAATAAATGTCATCTGAAAATGAGAATGCATAGGAAGGCACTCTTAAAATTACACAAGGCGTCTCACAGGGTTCAATTCTTGGCTCACATCTGTACCATGGGGTCCTGAAGCTACCGCTTCCTGACAGACCATATAATTACATACGTCAATGATCTGGTGCAAACAAAGAAGAGGACTTCATTGGAAACACGAATCTGGATTTAGATATAATGGATTTTTCTATAAGATTTAATGGTTTGAAAATAACACCGAAGAAAATCGAAGTAATCATCGTGAAAACTTCCAGGAAAAAAACGAAATTTTTCATTTACGTATTACATTAACCCCGGCAAATTTTTAAAATGTCTGGGAGTATGGCTAACAACAAGAGTATTTTCAATTTTGGATAATTAGATAGGGTTAGGTTAAGTTAGATTATGTGTGGTTAGGACAAATTAGGGTAGGCTTGGTTGGGTCAAATTACGTAAATCAACATACGCAGAAATGTAAGCTTCTGTGATCGCAGTTCCGAAAGAGCCTTAAAAACTTGTCGAAATTGGATCTTAAAAGTTTGCACCAACTGCGCAAAAATAACGGAGAAAACTGTTTTAGATGCTGGGAACTAGGGCACATGGTAACAGAGTGTGATGGCCCAAATCCATGGCAATTATGCAAAAAAAATGCAAAGAGCAAGGGTAGGGAACTTTGTATGCGAAAAGAATATTATTTTAACTGTAAAATTGCCATAGAACTGACTATGGGCTGTTCTGTGCAGAGAAGAAGTGAGTACTCTTAATACACACCCCCTAAACGGAACATCAAGAAATTAAAGTTCTGCAGAGCAACACTGTTAGGCGAAGAGCAGCCTGCGCCTTGACGATGGCAAACGCATATAACATAAATGTTGTTATTTTAATACAAGAACCCAACTTAAACATAATTAAGCTAAATAACAATTTAATTACGGATGTAGATGCCGATACGGCAGTATACTGGTCGAACAAGAACATCGACATTCTTAAACTCGAAAGTAGATATGATTATATAAAAAAATATTTTGTGTGTACAACCTAAGCTAGCAATAACCAAATTCAGGAATTATATTGATGAGATCATGAGGTCCATTCTAAAGGGGAAAGTGGAGGCCGTCATATTAGAAGATTTGAATGCAAAATCTCCTTTACAGGAAGCTCAGATTACGGATGAAAGAGGTGAGCACGTGGTTGAATCAATAAGCACTCTAAATCTGGTTGTTCATAACACCGGTCATCTGTCCACGTTCATGAGAGGTGTACTGGAATCCACATCGATGTTAATATTTCAACATCTGGAGTGGCTAAGAAAATACGGAATTGGAAAGAAGTGCGTAAGGAAGAAACATTGAGCCTTCACAGATATATTCTATTTACAATTAGTAAGGTGGGTCCCAGAACCAAAATGCAGACAAGGGGATAAATAGCCCTTAAGGAAGATACCTTTAGGCGTGTATTACAGTATAAGGCGCACAATATCGCTACCAACGTGTTGGCAGTATTAAGAGCACACAGGACGAAACGACTCACAACCCATACAGAATATTACAGTTGTTATAGCCATACTGGTGGAATTACGAAATATATAAAGCTCGGGAAATGCAAAATATAAATTACTAAAGAAGAATCTACGAATGTCAATAAACCAACCTAAAAACATTGGAAGACGATGATAGACTGGAAGATGATGACTAAGGACAAAGCTACCATATGGTCACAAAAGAATTGAAACACGTGTCCTCCCTCTATAATCTGGATATAAAGAAAAAATTGGAGAGACTAGCGATCAACACAAAGTTTTTGAAAAAATTGATTCCTATAGTCGTGTTACATACAAAGAATTGGATGATGTTAAAAAAAAGATTAACCCCACAAATCTCTTGAACCAGATGAGATTCTACAGCAGTATGTTGTAATGGCGACCAAAACAAAACCTAAATATTTTGGAGGTATTAAATAAACTCTTTAATATCGGCAAATCAATCTTACCGCCAAATACCTGAGGCAGCATAGAATAAAAATAACACGGAGTTCCGCAGGGCTCAGTCTTGGATTGCTTTTTATGGAACATCTTTATCTAGATGACCTCGCATTAGTTATCATAGGAGAAAAAAAGAGGATTTAATGGATAATGTAGCACACAACAAGATTAAATACTTCAGAAGCAAGGTAATAACAAGAGAGGAAATAAAAGAGAGATATGATCAAGTAGGTGCCTGATGTAATGCTTATTATTTGGCGACCTTGAACACATTACTAGCGCAGTTCTTGGGAGAAAATTTGTAGCTAATAGGAGTCCGGCTCTAGCGGGGACATTAAAACCAGTTCCATGATGATTTTTTACCTCAAAAACAGTTATGTTTGATTAATTGGGTAGGTTGAATTAGGTTAGTTTAAATTGTTCGTGGTTTGGTTAAGTTAGGTTAGATTAGGAGTGGTTTAGTTCAAGCTTTTACGGGACACGGTATATTTGGGTCATATCTGCAAAGAATAGGAAAACAAGAGCATAACCAATGTTCGTACTGTGATAGAGAAGATACGGCGGAACACACGCTCTTCCGCCGTAGGAAATGGACTCAACAGAGGGAAACCACAAACAGGAAATGCAGAACCGAGGTCACAACAAGCAACGTTGCGAACCTACTTTTAAAGAGCGAAGACAACCAGAAGACTATCACAAGTGTGTACAAAGAAATAATGAGGGGTAAGGAAAGAGAGGAACACAGAAGGGAAGAGAAAAACTGACAACAGTAAAGACAGCGCGTATCTTTGAAGCAATGGCAAAGGCGGATTCCAAAAATATCCGGCATAAATAGGAGGGGTTTTAGTCGGTAAGAGTCCGACACTACCTGGTCAATAAGATCCATAAAGGATTTATCCTCCACAGGAAAAAAAGGTAGTTTGGTTAGGTTAGGGTCTGCAATGGCGAAATTGGAAACACGGCTAGGTCAATTACCACCTGACGGATCATATAGTGTATGACAGCTGCCTCCTCAGGTCCGAACTGGATAACTCCGACGCCTGCTGGTTCTGCAGGGACGCAGACTTTCCGCAACATACCGTATTGAAGTGCGAGAGATGGGAAAAAGAGAAAAACCAAACAAACACACACACCTAGAAGAGACCCCGGACAACGTATGCCACATTATGATCGAATCAAAGGCGAAATGGGATACGGTGACTACCTTTATCATTAACCTAACGGAAAAAAAGAAGATCGAGAGAAGGCTATGGGAAGATCAAGAGTAAGTAATACAAAAAGTAGGTCTGGGGCGGTTAGCAGATAGAGGTGGTTTTTTAGTCAGTAAAAGTCTGACACTACCCACAAGATTCAGTCCAAGAGTGTCCATGAAGAATTTTTACCACCCTAATAAAAAAAAATTAGGTTAGATTAGATTATGTGCGGTTAGGTTCAGTTAGATTAGGTTGGTTTAGATTATATTGCATTAACTAAGTTCGGTTAGGTCAAGTTTTGATTAGTCAATGAAATGTTATGAAAAATGGCCTATGGCCATACAACATATTAGCAATCTTTTTTTTAAAACTTCAAAGTGGCGGTTCTGCAAATTGGGACCCGTTTTCAAACACAACATCTAAAATGGCGTCGCGATCGACATCGCGCCCATTGTTTGATTCCAAAAAAAAAACAGACATTTTCTATCAAAGAAACAGTCGAGCTTTCGGTGAGAGTTACCAGGTACGACATTCCAAACCACATTTTTGACGCAAACATTTTTCAATTGGATTCTTCATGATTGATAACATCTAGAGTTCCACGAAATGAAAAGTATAGGGGGAGAAATATACAATGTAAGAAGTAAAAAAAAAAGTACAAAACTAAAACACTCTTAAACATGTAGCGTGGCATGCGGGAAAAAGGGAAAGAAAATGCGGAATGATATACGACGAGCTACAAGAAGGTTTTTGGACGTTCCAGAATATTGAGATACCCCCAGAGAAACATCGTTCATGATGTGTTATGTGATTCTCATTACATTTTCCTTAATATTCTTATTGTCCCGCATATGGTACCTTTTTGCTTCTAAATTTTCCATATTCGATAAGAATCAATTTCTATATAATCAAAATACGTTTTTAGTTAGAGAAGCATAAGGCAATTTTAACTGATCTTTTTTTTTTTGTAGGCAAAATTGATCTATCCTGTATATTGTCGTTAAAATTTAAATAAAAAAATACTCTGAACGTCTGATTCGAGCAAAGGATACTTAAATACAAGGCAAAATTGCGATTTCGTTGCAAGGCTTACTATCTCGCGGCGGCTTTATCGGCATGCCATTGTGGTTTCGTCAGCTTTTCCACGTGCTCTTCCCAGGCACAACGGTTACCCGCCCATTGTTCGGCGCAGGTATGAGGCTCGAATTTGAATAATACAGCGTTGAGGTAATCGAGAGGTACCCAGCCGCCAGGGGCATCCGGAGGTGCTCTCGAGCGCGGGAACAGGCTTTTAACAGACAAAAGCCAAGGACTTCCGCCAGGTATAGCAGACGCGCAAACGCGCCGTGTTCCGAATGACCGCCGTGCGGCGTTTCGTAGCGATGGTAAGGCGCATCGGCGCTTTCCCATGCAAATACCAGCGGCTCCAGCGCTCCGGGTCCCAGGATTCTGAGGAGCGCGGCGTCCGGCCCCCGGGCACGTTTCCGAAAAGCGCGGCACGGGCGTTTTTCGGCCTGCCACCGGCCGCCCATGTATGGTAGACGCATCGCGCGACATCACCACCGGTCATGGCAATAAAGCCGCACGCAATGGCGCAATCCGCTGCACCCTTGCACTCACCGTTATCTCATCCAGATGTGCTCGAGAGTAGCTCGGGACGGGCGCATCCACGTACTAATGCAGCGAAACTCGCGGGATGGCGCGCAAACGGCGGCGGTTTTCTCAAAACACGAACGCGAATATATAACAGAGGTAAAGCACTGGCATCGGCATACACCGACGCGCCAAACGAGCTAAGCCAGCGTGCTTGGTGGGCGAGCGCGCCCGGGCACACACGGACCGACACGACTCCGAACCGCCGGCCTCATGGCGCCCGACTTATCACACGAATCACCGCCCCATAGGGTCCTGCCCGGCGAGGGCTGTTGCGCCCGAATCGCTTCAGCCCCTGTCCCTGGCTGTAGAAATTCCCCCGTTCGACGGATGCATCAGTTCGCAACTGTTCGCTATTTACCGTCTATTGCATCAACATCCTCAATTTCCGCTAGCGTATTGCAATCACAAATATTGATGAACGACTTCCATTATTGAAAAGTAGAACAAGAAATTGTAACTTGGCTATACATTACCCTATTCCAATATATAGTAGACTCCATTAACTACAAATGTCTCCCTCTTTTGCAACCACAGATTTCGATCGCTTAGATAACATGGCAACCCCATTAACAAGACCACTTTTATAACTTTCTAATGATTGCTTCAATGACTAATCCCAATTTTCGTAACAAATCCCAGATATGCGATAACAAACCACAAGTCTCCAATTTTTTCTCCACCAAACACTCTGGAACAAGCTTTACTTTATATGGTCTGATATTCTCATAAAAAATGATAGGAGACTTCACATCCCTCCTTTCCATCCATTCTGGGATATAAGTTTCGAGGAATTACTTATAGTGATGGTAATTTTCTTTTCGCAGAGGTACCAAACAGCGATTCCATCGAAATCCATTACCATAATTAGCATCCTCTCTCATTGAGTAGTCTTACCCTCTCCTAGTCACTGAGCCAACTTGGTTTTTAATAGGGGTCCGTAGAGAGTACTTGCCTTTGCGAGGAACAAGTTTTCCAAATCTTCCGAAGACCTTTTGAGAACCTCAACGTGTATGGTCAGCTGAGCAACCTACCATGATCATGTTTCGGCCAAACACGCTTTCGTCTTCATCGCGATAGGCTCATCTTCTAGTCTCATTAATTACAATACCGTCTTTGTTCATCTCGATCACCCATTAATACCCTTGATGGCATACTGTTTTGTATTCTGATGATCATCTAATTGTGCGTCCGATTTGATTAAAGACTGCTGATCTTGGCCAATAAATTTTTGTCAAAACTACCAGACATTTTGATCGCTTCGATTGCTAATACTTGCTAACAATTTTTTAAATTTTTGTTTAATGCAATATTTGCAATCTACTGCATGAAGCAACAAATAAATTTGTTATTTTGACTCAAGAATTATCCACTGATGTTCTTTTAGGTCTTCTATTTTCTGGTGGTCAGCTGAACGGTGCACTAACTAACTAATTATTGTGATTCATGCTGAGATTTTATGCTTGTTATAGTAAGCACTGATGACATCTTTTATAAGTAGTATTTTGAGATCTTTGTGTATGGTGTTGGTGAAAATATACCAGAATGCGTTTGTCAACATTCTGAGAGTTTTTGACTGAAAAGAGTTTTGTTTTTAAAGGTTTACTGCAGCCCTAAAGCTCGACACCATATGTCCAGATGGATTTCAGTATTCTTGCGTGAGATGGAATCTTTGGTTTATAAGCCAAGACATGCTTTTCACCTTTAAGTCTAATTGGCGCCTTTTGACTTGGTTTGTGCGATTTCCAGATTAATTCCTCATCAAAATGAAGTCTGAGGTATTTAAGTTCTTTTTTTTAACAGGAACGGGAGTGTTATTTAAAGTAAGGTAAGTAAGATAGGGGCATTCGGCTCTTCTTGTTGTGAGAATGACTTAACAGGACGTTTACAGTAATTTTCCGATGCTTAAGATTATTTTGGAGTTGGTCAAGGTAATTTTTCAGCAAAGTTCGTTGTTAGTAGCATATCTTGGCTAGCTGGTATATCAGCGGTGAATAGCAAATATAGGAAGGACGCCAGTACGCTTCTTCGTGATACGCCAGACTTAATGGGTTGGTGCTCGGACAAGGACTTGGATATAATGCTCATACAAATATGAGTTAAGATTAAGAAATAGTTATAGTTAAGTAATCGTTGTTTTAGTTTTAAAAGTAGGCCCGCATGCCACAGCTTGTCAAAGGCTCGCTTTGCATCTAGAAGTGTTGATGTACACATCTTGTTTGCTTCTAAGCTTCCTTTGATTTTATCAACGATCCTATGACACTATTGGATAGTGGAATGGTTGTGTCTGTAGCCAAACTGGTGGCTAGGAATTAGGCCACCGATTTTGTTATGTCTGCAATTTTGACAAGAATAAGTCTTTCAAAAACTTTAGATATGCTAGGAGGCTTATTGGCCTACATGAACTAACATCAGTTGGAGACTTCCCAGGTTCCAATATCATGATTGTTAGAGCATATTTCCATAGTATCGGGTGGTAACATAGTCGTAACTTGTTGTTGTGTATGGTTGTCAGTAATACAATCGCTTTTTGGGGCAGTTTTTGAGTACTTCGCTTGATGTCAGACCATATCTAGAAATTTTGAGAGAGTTTATTAGACTTATTTATTTTTTGACTTTTGCTGGAGAAATCGGTTTGAGTGGTAAAGACAACTGAAAAGGGGCGTTTAGGAATGTTCGCATATTTCGTCATCATCGTCATTACCGTTGTGGTTCTCTAGAGCGGAAAATCCAGGGGCTTCATTAAGTGACGCAAACAATAATAAATTAATTATAAAAAACTACACAAGATAAAATTCCAACTCTTTTTTTATTATGATGATGAGTAAATGAAGTTCAGTGCATTATGTTATGGTTCAAGAAGACTGAAATACAACAATAGCAAAAGAGGCAAAAGGAAATGTAAACAATTTTGTATTTAGCAAAGTTTTATATGCAACACGGTCTAGTAATTGCAAATGCCTAATTTCAGCACCATATGCAAAGAAGTTACACATGAAAGGCACCAGGGGACAAAAAAGATATCGGATAAACTACGCCTTAATAAAATATTATTTCAAGAACCAACTAGTATATTGCAAAAGCTATCTAGGAGCAGATGCAAATAGCGACCACAATTTAGTAATGATGGGGTGCAATCTAAAATTCAAGAATTGAAAAACAAAAACAGAAACATGGAAATGAGAAAAATTACAATACGAAACGATTAAACATTAATTAAAAACAAAGATTATAGGAAGATTGTTCCAAAATGATATAATATCAAAAGAAATCCCCATAGAAGGGAGTGCAGTGCAGCAATAGGCCGAACGAGAGCTACAAAAAATGACTTAAACAACGTGGAACCGTGGGTACTATAGAAAAAGATTATTTAAAAATGATACAAAGACGACAAAAGTACAGAGAAGTACCTATCAAAGTAGAGAATGTATAAGAACAAAGTGGAAGTTCGCAGATAAAATATATAAAGATATAGAGGCCAATACAACCATTTTACAAAGTATCTAAAAAGAGACAACAATCGATAAAAAATAAGAGAAATCAACACTGGGAACAATTATATAGAAGAATTGAATAAGAATGGCAGTATGTAAATTACGAATAAGACAGAATAGTCGTATTAGATAAGCAAACCATAACTTACTACATCAACTAATTTCCGCAAGGTATAGAACAGAAACAAAATATTTCAAAAATAACATTATGGAAGTGAGAAATGTAAAGACTATAGGGCAATAAGCCTAACATGATATACATCAAATATACTCAGTAGAATAGTTTATAAAAAAAATAGAAAACCTTACAAGAAAACAATTCGGATTTAGAAAAAAACACGGAAAGCACCACGAGAGACTTACACGGTATTTAAAGATATGAAAAAGACCTTCGATAATCTGAAATCATCGAAATTATTTGAAGTGCTATCAAAAATCGGGATCAGAAAGAAAAACATAAAAATAGTATGCCTCCTACAAGGAACAGAGGGCAATAAATTCTAATGGGCAATAGAAAGGAACAAAAATTAGAAAAGGTGTTCGATAAAGCTGTGGTCTGTCATCACTGCTGTTTAATGCTTACGTACATAACGCACTGAATCGATTCAGAGAAAAAGTAGGTGCAAGAATAAAAGTACAAGGAACTACATTTATAATATAACAATACCGTCTCCTTTTCGCAGTTCAACTAAAAAAAGCTAGTGAAGCTTACGCGGATTTAGGAAAGAATACTGTTTGTTACAGTACTTACAAGAAGTGATTTCAATGGTTTAAGAATGAAAAATCTAATCTGTATGATATTCAACGGCCTAGACAGTCAAAAGAAGAAGAAATTAGCTCTCGCACACAATCAAAACACACTTCAAGTCATTTTTAAGCGTCTACACGAGCTGAAAACAATTTCCAAGCAAGGTTATTGGGTTCTCCACAAACTCACAACTAGGAACAAGAGTAGATACTATAGTTCTGCTATGTCATTGCTCTCCAGATAGAAGAAGACATATTTATTGCATCATATTGTAATCTTTGACAAAAATGGATTCTATATGAAAATTCAATTAAACATACATCGAGGGTTTGTCCAAATAAACCAGTACCGTACTCCCGAACATCCACTAGAAAGATATTGTGTTGTATAGTTTAAAATCAGCGAAACGCCGTACATTGCAAGGTGGCTCAACTTGGTCAAACGGTAATCGGCAAATGTTACTAATAGGGAGTACTGTAACCCCTGGGTTAATGTTAAACAAACAATAAAGCCCTGACCAGCCAGACTGTCAACCCTTATCTTTCGATCTCTTTTGTGGTCTGCAAATATGGAATCATTGTCTTCAAAACTGCCCGTTTAAAGAATATTGCATGACCATTGAACCGCATATCTGCGTTCGCCAACTCAATATAGAAGGCAAAAGGCGAGGCAAATGTAAAGCCCTCCGCAGATTCTTATTAGAGCAACGTCAGCATCTTGATACTCCAGGATATCCACCCAGTAGACAACTTTCGAATACAGTAAAAGCAGCTACATCGTACTGTACAACTTCCTAGTAATCATTAACTACCTCTAATAAGGTGTTGCAACGTATGTTAGAAACAGAGCGAACCACCTGTCCGTAGTCTGCTTTTCCGTCATTCTACAGTAAGGTACATGATCTTACAAGTATGTCATGAAACGTCTATGGACCAACATAATTCTGTCAAAATTCTTCAAAAGCCACTACCAACGATAAAGCTACACAAAAACGACGTTAAGAGAGGTACTCTTTACAAACGGATGTATAACAGAAGAGAAGAGGATGTAACCCAGATTTAACATTAATTCATTTTTCTAACTCGCGTTACAAATCAATCATCACCACTGTTGGCACCACCATTCCTATTACTAAGTCAAAACCACTGCCAAGATACACATTTTGAAAAGCAAATTGAGGAGGTTTTGGAGCTGAATTAGATGACAATACACGGTGGATAGAACATAAAGATGTAATTCGCAAAGCTTTGCTAGAAACTATTGGAGGCTGCAGTGAGAGACTCACAGTGCCTTGAACCCCCAAACTGCTGGAAATAATAAGTTACCTACTAATTCAAAGTCCATTGCGAGCAAAATGAAGTTACACTCAATACCAAAAATATCCAAACAACTTAAGAACAGCAAACTAGCCAATAATTGCCAAAAAATTAAAGACACCCAACGAAGCAGTAAGATGCAGCATTTACGTAGAGCTCTAGAAAAATCTGGATCAAAACCTGGATCCTGGCTATTAATCTTCTAATAAACAATTAAAATCATACAAAAGAATAAACTTCTATTGACATTTAAGAGGGACAAAGTCGCAGCCATGCTAAAACAGGTAAAACCCCAAAAGTGTCCAAAAACTACAGACCCTATGAGAGTATTTGAAAGAAACTGACTTGGGTCGGGAAATTTTGCCACAGCCAGGGTATTCGTCAGACTTCGCCCCCTCTGATCATTATCTCTAGATTCCTGTAGTATCACTCGCTTCACTTCTGGCGAAGCTGTTGAAGATATTGAGTTCCACCCTGTGGAATTCTCCAGTTCTCCGTAAGATGGTACAAAAATACATAAAAGCAGTGTCGACGTTTTATAAATAAATATCACAATACTTTGTTTTTATTATTCCACCACGTAGATTGGAACTTTCCACGAATGTCTTTGAACTGCGCCAAGCAGCGGATAACTGAAACTGCAAATATCTAATCTGCAAATATGAGGGAACTACCGTAATTTAAACATTAATGACTTCAGCGACAATACGTGAGATCCTTACAAAACAGAACAAGGTGCAAGCATAGGCGAAGTGAAGCTCTCGGCGCTCATGCGAAAGGAATGGTTAATTAAAAACGATAAGGATTCGTCCTGTTCCAGCAAACAAACAGCACACACTTGCTGGGAACGCAGCGCCGACGGGCCGGCCGATAACGCGGCTGGCGATATTTTAATTAGCGCGTTTCACGTCTATGAAGCGGAGCTTCCTTTATTAGATACACTCACTTAGCGTAATGAGGTACGGGGGTCACTTCCAGAAATAAAGGATCGCGATAAACGCCGGCGGGTGTCCGGCCTCGGCGAGCCGGCGCATTCTCGATTTGGGCGTGATGTCAGCAATGCTCCTACGTGTCAGTAAATAAAACGGGCCTGCCAATGATCTCATGGCGACGGAGACGTTCCCTTCATTGACACAATGAGCATTTTATCCAATTAACCCACGCTTAATTTTCGTTAATAAATCGAGCTTGTCTGTGCATTTAAGATGTCACAAGCTGACCCGTAATGAGTGCGTACCTAATGGTGACGGAGGAAAACGAGTGAATACAAGTTAATTGCAGAATGTTACGCACAGAAAATTGAATAACAATTAACATTGGCTTAAATGTATAATAATAAAATAGGAAAAAACATTTAGGGTCTTCAAATTATTGACACATAGATTGCGTGTCCTGTACATGTGTCCAGATAGACTATAGTGCCACGCGATGCCACAAGATGGCGTTGCTTGAACACACAAGTAATGATATTCCTGCAGTGCAGTTGTGGACAACGCGGAAAACCATGGAAGCAGCCGATCGTGGGTTCATTGAAAGGGTGAGGCGTATGTGGGAGCATAGTAGCAGGTTGTAGAATTATTTCGCTCAAAGACGCCAGGAAATGTGCTGACATAGATAGAAGCAGAGGAAGTATGACAAATTTGGATAATGGATAATGGCAGTTCCATTCGATGCGGAATTTTACATAACATCCATAAGAATTTGAAGATAACAAAAGCCTGTGAGTAAGGGTTTTCCATACTCTCACCACTCTGCAGAACCAGAAACGAGTGGAAGTATGCCAATCGTTGCTACAACTGTACAGCATGCATTAACAGACGTTATTTGAATGTCTAGTCACATCGCATGAATAATGGTTTTAGTATGCGATGCCTGAAACGTCAGTCTATGGAACGGCAGTACAATTATGTTCGGGAATATTTATTCCAAAAGAAATGGCCACTGACTTTTAGGATTAGGAGTGCATTCTATGAGTTACCGAAGTGATTTGGCCAACATTTCAATTTTTTTTTAACGTTGCTGAAAGAGTAGTCACTCGGTATATAATTAGCCAAACATGAGTCAGAATAGTGTACTCGAGAGCGTGTAATATAGCAATGCGCATTGTCATTGTCATGTTGAGGTCAAACTGTTTGACACAATAAAAGATGCAGTGTGGCGTAATAAGTTCTCTTTCAACGACAAGCTTCGATCGGTTGTCGGTAAGTGGTGCTTTGCTACTCCTAAACAGACTGTCGGAACAATGGATCAAGCGCATACTTTTAAGATTATACTAGAAGATGCCAAAAACAGTTAAACAGAGTTTACTACAAGCAACAAACTACGAGGAAAAGCTTGTTCGTAACGTCATAACGGTAAGCCAAATTGACTATATATTAATAGAGAAAATATCGGAAATTTTAGATGTAAGAAGTTACTATCTCGAACGAGTAAAGAAAAATCTTGAGTGTACAAGGAAAGAAGAAAAAGTGTAATAAATAAGCGCTCTACAAAGAGAAAAAATAAAAGAAACTATCAATAAACTGAAAAAGAGAATTATTAAGAAATACAGAACAACCAACTCACGGAAACTTTTCATTGGGCAGCAGAAAGAAGTGTGAGGAGAGAGAAAAAAGATCAAGTTGGGTGGTTTGACAAAGAAAGAATTAACCTCTTGAGTACCAAGTGTCAATTTATTTCCCAAGTGACAAAATTTCGACCATTTTTTGTTCTCATTGGACCAATACTTTGTGAATGTTTTTCACTACTGTGAGCTCAAGTGTCAAAATTTTGACATTTTTTATTTGCCTTTGGAATTGGATGGCGAAGAAAACAGAGTGAAGGTAAGATGTTTTGCTTTCATATTAGAATTATATTATTTTCCACATCTAGGAACAAAATTAATCTGTTCTTTTGTAGTTGAGGGTTATTCAGAAGATGTTTTAAAGCCAATTTCAGAAGACGAGGAGGATTTCGGTGGGAACTCCAGCGATGAGGACTTATCTGACCTTGGGGTAGAAAGCGATACAGAAAGCGTGGTTGTAGGGGAGGATAATAAATCCTCTGAGAAACATGAAACTGACGACCATGATGAAAACGATGACAGTGACGAAGGTGACGAGTTGCAAGCCGTTTAAAGGTTTTCCAGTCTGTCCCCAATTAGCAAAATTAAGGGCCGCTGTAGCTCCGCCTCTATAGCTTGTTCTAGCCCAACGTTCGAGGTCATCCGCTAACGCGGGATGTTTTTTGAGTAGTGGCTTTTCAACCCGAATCATACAATTACCCAATTTCGTTTGAAATTTGGGATTATATACTACTAGATACACGCAGATAAATTTCATCAAAATCGGTGAACGTTTGAGGTTGGGGGGGAAGGAAGTATTTCGAATTTCGAAATTCTGATATAACGGTTATATTTTCTGTTTATTTCTAGAAAATAAATTTCAGCAAAATCGGCGAAGTTTTAAAGGCTACACCCTAGTGGGGGAAATGAAGGAAACCGACTGCAGGATCGTTCTTCTAAGCAGCAAAAGATATCCATCCTCTCAGCTTACCCTAAAAATTTGAAGTCGCTAGTTCAAACCGCCTAGGAGTTGATAGCCAGCCAGCCTGCCAATCAGACCGACAGACAGATAAACAAAAACAATTCTATTATAGATTACATTTTTTTGGCAGGTAGTAGGATATCCTGAAGGAATTACACTTTACTAATACAGCAGCAACTGTGGCCAATAATCCCGACAGATTTGTCAAACTTAGCAACGTCGCAACGAATATCATTGCAAAGTTCAAACATTTTGTGGTACCTGGGGAGTTCCTTTGTTTTGATGAGTCCCTCATGCCTTTCAAGGGTCGTTGGAGCTTTAAGCAGTATGATCATATGAAACGTGCTCGCTTTAGGGTCAAGTTTTTCGTTTTGGTCAACTGTACCAATACGAAAGTGGTCGTAGATATGATCCCATACCAAAGAAAAGGAATTTGACTAAACCCAGCATGTCGGCACTTTGGCATAGGAGGCTCCATTGTTGCCATTCGTCTCCAAAATGGTTTTTCTAACAAATGTTGCCGCGTAGCAGCCGACAACTGGTTCTCCAGCCCAGCTCTTGTGTCTTACTTGGCCAAAAAACGTACGTATTACGTTGGCACCTTACAGAAGAAGCGAGCTGGAAAGGCAAAGACACAAATGAAAAAGAAACTAATGAAGGGCGAAGTCGAGTCTTGCAAGTCCGAAGGAGTTCTCATAGAATGGTGAGTTAAAATTTTAAAAAATCATTTACATTGAGAAATATGTCTTTGTTTTGCACTTGAAGGGACCGAAGGGAGGCGCTTATGATAAGTAGTTTCCTTCGCCACAAGATGATTCAATTAAGATCGTCAAACCCCAATAACTCCAAGAAAAAAACTACCACGGTTTTGGTTTATAACTCAAAAATGGGCGATGTAAACGATTCAAACAAAGTTATGAAACCTAACTAGTCGACCCGAAAAAACCTAAAGTGGTACAAAAAAGGCGTACTTCACCTCTACGACCTCACCATCTACAATAGCCACTCTCCTTGGATGCTCACTTCAAAACAAAAAAAAAAAAATATATATATATATATATATATATATATATATATATATATATATATATATATAAATAAATACGAAAACGGAATGTGGCCGATGTCACATTGTTCACTTCAGAGAAACCTGAAACGATCATCGTATCGTTGCCAGAAGTATAAAAAGTGGCTTTGTGTCACTGGAAAAGTTTCCTGTTTTAAAAAGTTTCAACGCCTTACCTGTTCTGCCCACTAGCAGCTAAGACTCAGACTCTAATTTAAGCACTTCTTTTCAAAATAATGAATTTTTGATAATTATTACCATCCGACGCCTAAAAGGGCATGAAGGAAACGAGAAAGAAGAAGAAGAAGATAATAATTACCCCTGAAATTTAAATTTACAATAAAATAATTATAAATTTAGATTTTTTTTATTTTATCTTGAATTTCAGAAAAAATCTTGAAAAATCGCTCGGGCCCACGGATGACTTTTAAGAAAATTTTATGCAATGAGCGAAAAAAACCGCATAAAATAAATAATTTCATCAATACAAACAAATTAGGTTTATCCCACAGCGATGTGGATGTTTTTTGTTTGGTACTCAAGAGGTTAAAGCAATTGTGAGTACGGTAAAAGAGAGACTAGTTATGTTAAATCAAGGACTTGTAAAAATAAAGAATAAACAATAAAGGACGATAATAAAACAGGTGAGTAGACGAAAAAGAAAAAATACTTGACAAAAAAATTGAGAAATTTAAGATGATGAGATCAGGAATTCCTTCACAGAAATAAGAAGAATTAAAAAAGTAGCGGAGAAACAGAAGTAATAGAAAAATTTAAAAAATATTTTATGGAAGAGCTAAACATAAAAGATGATTTTCAAGATGAAGAAGTACAACAGATAAAAGAATAAATAGATCCACTAGAACTAAAGAAAGTAGAAGAGGATATAGAATCGATGAAGAACAATAAAAGTCCACGAAATGATAAAATACTAACATAACTGGTTAAATACGAAGTGCATAAGAACATTGAAATATGGCTAAGAGAACAATGCCACACAATTGGTCCAATATAATAATTTGTCTTATTTTTTAAAAAAGCCACAATGCTCAAATGGCACTATTAGGTACCAACTATAAGCTTTTAGCATGGATTTACAAACTGAATTAAGGTATACACAGAAAAACCGATAGACGAACACTAAGCTGATTCAAAGAGAATACATTAGTAACTGACCACATTCTCATCGAGGTAAATACAACAAGCAATTCATGAAGTCTAGCGAACGAGGGGCTGTTTCGAGAGGTAATTTCAAAAATTATGAAAACTTACTTTTTGAATGTTTTTTATGCATTTTAATGTAGTTACAATAAATTTGGAAAATTCGGAATACCTTTTTTGATAGTCATTTCAAAATCACCCGTTATTCTGCTCAACCCTTTATATAAATTATGTCATCGTCAATAAGTTTTTAGAAGTTCCATAGGGCTGTCATCTAATCTAGTTTACTCTTTCTACTTTTCTGTTCTTTATGGCATATTCAACTTCTTTTTTCAAGATTTCAGAGCCCACACTCATCAGTTTTTATTCAGAATTCGCATCTGTCGTCCTAAAAGAGTTTTTGTATATAATATTTCCATAGTATCATCTTCTGTTTCATATCTATTATCAAGTTGTGGTCTGTGTGTCGTCGAGTATATTTTATTTTTAGATCTTACCGTTTCTTTTACCTCTTTATTTTTCTTTTTTGTTTGATCTTTTTGGTGATAATATTATTAATTCTTTATATTTTGTTTATTGTTTTGTCTTGCATTCATAAGATCAGGTACTTCTTCAGTCAACCATTGCGTTTTTTGGTTTTTAGGAGTTGAAATGTCTTTTGTGCAGTTGCTATTAACGTTTTTGTATTTGTTCTTATGTCTCATTTAAATTTTTAGTTTTTTCAAGTTTCTCTTTGGCTGTAGTTAGTTCTTTGTTTATTTTGTTTCACAAAATGTTTTTTCTTCTCTTAAATCGTTGGTGTTTGTAGCTTGTTGAGTATCTTTTTTAGATTCTTTAATTTAACGTTGATAACTCATGCTAGTGGCCAGATCTTCTGCCTGCATCTGGGTATGTCAGAGTTTTATCTTATCAAAATAAAGCAGATTTGGTTCCTTATAATTTGATCATCTTTACCATCTGAAGATGATTTCCAAGTACATAGGCGTCGTTTCGAAAGCAATCACTTAACCATTTCGATTTTCCAGTTCGTATTCGCCAATGTATCTTTCCATTTTACGTTTCCAACTTTGGCGTTGAAGTCTCCCCTCACATATAAGAAATTTATTAAGATCTTCAATCTTATTGTCTTGTTGTTCAGCTACAGTTTTGTCTAATTTTCCAGGTCTATATAAACTGTTGCTAATTCATGACATGATTCTCACAATTGACGAAGCATTTTTGATGTTTTCTGACTCGATTTGGGGTTAAAAGGTGTTCTCTCTAAGTATTACTGTTTGGAGACGTTCAAAACTGTTCTCCTCGAAGATTCGAATCGGGAACTATTAACTCCGGAATATCACCATGATGATTGTACTAGCGTTATCCAATTTGGGATCTTTAATGCAATTATTCCTCGTACTGTTACTCACTTAATAACTCATCCGGCTTTAGGGATGATTTCTCCTCCAGAAAAGAAAAAAGTGCCCCCTTCGCCCAAAACTGTTGGTTGGCATCAGGTACAGTGAAGTTTCAGAAAATCGTACGGACCGAGGCCACATTTGAAGATTGGTGTTACCGCTAATAATTTTTTTGAACCAGTTGTGGGCCGTTAGATCTGATATCTTAAGTTTTAATCTCACAGATTATTCAGCAGCAGCGCATCGCCCTACCTTCTAGTAATATTGAAAAATAGCCAAAATTTCAACATTCGATTCGGACATGTTGCTTACTTTTTAAGTTCATAGTTTAAATGCTTCAATAATTTATTTAGAGGCAAGGCTAACTACTGCCCTAATAATATTGGAGAGTTATGTGGAGCAACAATAATTAGAAAACAATTCCGCAACAGTCGAGAAATTTTTCGCTCTCAGTGCGCTAACCAGCCAAATTTCCATTGCAGCCGAGTTGAAAACTAATATAGTTGCATATCGAGCCCGTTAAAAGCAACCAAGCCAGCGCATTCAATGGTTTATTAAAACTTCTATCAATAGTTCCGGCGCAGCTACCCGCTAATGGGCAGCGCATATTAACGCAGCATTCCTGACCTTTTCTGGCCAATAAAGCAGCCGTTTGGTGCTTCGCTCGCCCGCGGCGAAGATGAGCATTGTTTTGTAGCAGTTGCGGCAGTAAAAAGACGATGCACTCGACGACTGGGCCAAGGCTGTGTGCAAGTAGGCCAGACAAAAGTTCAGTAACAAACGCAGTGGCGAAGATGCCAAGGACCTGTTCACCTGCCGTGCGTTTGGTAACTCCGCGAGAGAAAGTAGTCGTTGGTTCCTAGTTATGGCAATAACAGTCACCGTTTCTGACTATTCATCGCTAATGGTTTTTATAGCACCTGTATTATCTTTATAATATGGTGACACTAGAAAATCCCATAACATATTCAATACTGAAAACATCCAAGACAAAATTGAATTGCGTACACAAGGCATGAGGTAATCGGAGCTGATGCAAAGTTCACTTTATGTCACTAGCATAATTTTAGAAATACACGAAACTTGTTTTGAATGAATTTCAACTCTGGTCGTTCTCAAATAGCATTCTATAACATTATACAAAAATGTATTCATTAATATAAGGGTTGATTCGTATGTAACACTAGATATGTATTCTATTTAAGCATATAACATGTATTTGGATCATCGTAGGTATGAATATAGAAATTTTTGATAAAATAATGTCTGGCCCACTCTTCGGTAGTATCAAACAACGTCACCAAGGGCAGTCCAAATATTTTATAACAATTAGGGCATATGAACGGACATTCGGATAAGTGCGAGTTGTAGTGCTATAGATGTTTCAATGGAAATGAATAAAGGAAACATCAGTGTTAACAATAATCATAGTCATTAAGATGAAGCGTAATTTGTATGACCAAATTCGATGAAGACGTGCAAAATTGTCTACAACAGTTCAAAGACATTTGGATAACATTAGAATAGTGTCTAAATTGAGGACATGAGTTCTGTACCAATGTAGCTGCGTCCGTCTCATTCTCACTCGTTAAAACACAAAACTATATCGGTATGGCCGTTAACTGGAGATAAGGAGTACGAAGAAGATGTATTAACTTACACCAAAGCAAAATCTTCATCTCCAAGAAGTCTTATTATGTATAGGTTGGTATATAAAGAGTATGGACTGACAAAATGTTATTCGAAAAAAGTGGTCAACGTTTGACCACTAGACTTAGCGTTTTTTTTATCACGGTGCGAAACAAACGCTGCAAAAATTAAAAAACTGTGGCTGAGAAACCACGCAGAATTCTCCATATTCTCCTGATCTTCCACTTTGCTTTGCAAAATTATTTAGCCGGAAAACTATAAATTCCCTGATTTTTTCATAGGAGTTCTTATAATTACCATCTAGATGAAAAAATGTTATGAATAATGATGAAAATTATAGTCTTTATTTAATTTTAAACAAAGAATTGTTTTATGGTTTTCGTTCTGGCTTACTAAAACCATCATTATTTGTGTTATAATGACAGCAGTATAATTCGAAATTTGTTGACTCCCATACCCGCCCCTACCACGCGGAAAAGAATGGTTTTAACTTTTCTTTAAGGCCGACGTACAGATTTCCATTTTTTACTCGCGGAACTCTTAGGCCATTGGCAGCTTCAAGAAAGAATAAATTATAACCTGAAATTATTTATTTGTTGAAATATCATCATTCAACATTACAAAATGAAGATGATTTTGACAGGAACGCTTTGACAGCAACATCATAGTCAAATCTGTGTCCTTTAAGAGCTTTTTTTAAAGGTCAAAACAAATGCTAAACGCAGGATGGTAAGTTTGAATTGTAGGAAGAGGGTTCTAGAACAAATCTTTCAACAATTTCTTCAATCTTTCAAAACCCAAGATTGTTAGTAATGATTTTCGGAACATTATCGTAGTTTATTGCGACATCAAAAGCAATTTCAGCAATCGTTAATTGCTGGTCATCCTCGAGAAGGCGGCGAACAATGCGAATACTCTTCTTAAAGACGTTTGTGACCTTCATTTTCAATTGCTTTTCGTCTTCTCAAAAATTGCTCTTCTTGAGAGCGTTGTCCTTGAATTGGGTCTTAAGAATTCTCAAAATTTCAAACAATTTACAATTTGTCATGAGAAACTTTGCGTTATTGATTAAAGAAGCGGCACTACCATTTCAGGCATCCCCATCTACAACGCTCAGAATTCGCACTCTTCTCCGTTCATCTTATGGTGCTTAAAAAGAAATTCTTGTTTATATTTGATAATATGAAACAAGGACATGCACGACCTGTTCGAAGTAGTCTTTCGAGTTATCTATCGTTTGCTCGAGATTCACCTGTCATCACAATACATTTAGCACCGCCTATTCGTTTAAAATGCGATTTTCACCTAATGGCTTCTTCACGCTGTGTTAACACGACATACGAATCCACTTTTATATCATCAAATACATTAGCTGATGCGAAGGTAATTAACATTACGGCATTACGCTTCCAACTTTGATGCCATGTGCTCTATAAGAAGTCCTAGATTAAGAGATATAGAGGATTATAATTTTGACCCATTTCGCAATTCATGCATGTTCAGCAATTCCGACATCTTCAAATTTGTGTGGCGCTGTATGTAATAGATTTTTTCTTCACGGCATTCGATTATTTTTTGGCCATCGTTGCTTTGGAAGTTTCGGGATTAAAATATTTTACTAGACCTGAGTCATGGTTTTGCAAAAAATAATGAGACTGCCGCTACTATGCTGCTGTCTCTCTCTTTACACAACAGTTAGAAAAAACCCTGTTGTAGATTTAGTACAAGTTTGAACTTGTTACAATTGCTACGCGATTGTTGAGTGCATTTGAAGGAAATTGTGGTTGTAAGGTGCGATACGAAAACGGAGCGGCAAAAGTTCGAACAACGTTGTGCTACCAAATTTTAACTGTCAATTGACGTTTGAACCGATTTACCATCCATCAGATTTTAACACAGGATTTGGACATGAGAAAAGTGTAAGCTGACGAATTTTGTGTTGAAACAATATTCATGTGGTTCCTCAGCCCTCATATTCGGCGGATCTTATTCTTTGTGAACTTTTTTTCCCTCCGGATGAAAAATTATTTGAAAGGGCGCTACTTTGGTAGTTGGACGCTATCTAGAAGAGCATTCCAGCAGAAACCTGCCAAGAATGTTATGAACAAAGGAAAACTACTTGCAAATGAATAACTTTGCTTTGTAAAAAGAACAAGATTTATAGTTAGAAAATTAGTCTCATTATTTTTCTCTTAAGTCTCGTATGCATCTTCTTCAAATCCGTCAACATTTGAATGCGTTCTTGCAAAAAGATACCCTGTGCATATCCCACAAACTATTTTTTGCTTTTTAAGTTCTGGTGGATCACCAGACACACCTCAATTCGGAATGTAACTTTATTTATTGTGGAAGAAAGAATATAAATAAATACATGCTAAAAACGACTCAAGCAAGTGAATTCAAAAGATGTTTGTCGAAAAAAAATAATCATGCCTCATATGTAATTTACAGAAAAAGGGAAGAAAAGGAAAGTGGAAGAGTAGAAGGAATAAAAGGGAGAAAGAAGAGTACGAAGGGGAAGACAAAAGATAAAGAAAAGGAGAAGAAATAGTAAGAGACATGAGAACAAAGACGAAGAGAAAGAGAAGAAAGCGTACATTCAACAGAAGTTTAGAAAGTGTCACGCTTTCAAACTGCAGTATTTTGGTATTGTTATAGCAAGGCTTAGAGATTGAGTATTTGACGATAGAACCGAAAAATTTGTAAGATTGAAAACTCTCTCGCATTAACTGTTATTTTGTTCTACAGAAATAAGGAGACATTAACAGGCTGAAGCTTATTTATAGCTTGTGTAGTGATCTTTTGACAATTAAGTTTGAAGCTTTTTTGTAATTTCTTCATTTTATTCAAACATAAGTTGAGAGAAGTTCAGCAAGTGAATATACTAAGGATAAGACTGAAAGTACAGAAGTCTCCGACTTCGATGCAAAGGTAACTACATCCATCGTTGATTGTTGCGGACTAAACGAAATCAAACTCAGATCCGGTTGTTTCTTGTCAAATGTGCAGAGAACTTGACAGGGAACTATTTTCATCAAGTTGAACGCTGAAGAAATGAGTGGTTTGTTCAAAAATCCAATTGTTGTTTCAGTTTTTCCTCTTCTCTCATTGATAGAATTGATGATTGATCAGCGATGATTGAAGTCACTCTTAATCAGTATTCCAAATACACGATAGGAAACGTAATCCTTGATTGGTTCTCAAATTTATTTTAAGGATAAAGTACTTGGCAAATTTCGAGATGTGTTTGTGAACTAGTTCAAGGTATGTTCTTAGTTTCTCTGCGGTTTAACACTACAAGGGGCAAATAATGATGACAAATCAGCCTCTGAAGCAGAAATACCTTTGTCGTAAACATACTGCTTGACGGTCTTCAACTTATCTTGAGGAGTGCCTCCTCTTCGTGACCCTTCTATCACTTAACCAAAGTGTCTCACGTCTTCTACTTCAACGTGTTCCTAACGCTTGTACTATTCCCAGTTTTGAAAGCATCGAAGATTTTCTTCTAGTTCGGTAAAATCAATTTGCGTTTTGAATAATTTAACCAGCTGTAGATGTCATTCTCAATTCGATCTCACAATTCATTTTTGTTTAAATCAGATCTGTGATCATTTCAAAAGCTTATTTAAAGATTCTTTCTTTTTGACGGTGGTTAAAGCGACAACAGGCGAATTTCAAGATGCAAGGGATATAAAATGACTCAAAATTCTTTCAAGTGTGGCCATTTTGTAAGAACTTCTCTAAAAATGTGCATAACACGAGAAAAGAACATCACCGAAGCTATAAAATAGATTATAATCTAATATTACTACAAGAACATTTGGATAGTAGCCCTGAGCTTTGTATGTTACAGATTATTAGTCACCCCCTAACACAATCGTAAATTTCATAACAATAAAAAATAAAATTATGTAGATAAATCAATTTTTTTGTTGCAATGCTGTAGTGAGGTGACTGATGACAATGCGAAATGCGAGACTACTTGTCTATTATCCCCCTCCCCTTTTATTGCTTTTCTTCTAATAAAGCTTTTTGATGCTATTTTTGGCGACGTGAGTTAATGCTTCTGTTTTATTATTTTTTTCAGTCATTGCCCTCGTAAGTCGGAGGTGTGAGGAGCAGAGATCTTTTAATTTGACTCGAATCCGTCTCCCTTCTACATATTTCGTCAAAAGCTGCCAAATGTAAACAAGGCTCTCTTGCGCTGCATTATCCACTTCGCTTCGTTCCGTAGACAACATGTTACGCTATTTGGATTCACGATGACGTCACTACCGATCTGTCGGCGTAGTCTGGGCGAAATATCGATTGATTTCACATTTTTCCCTTAAAGTAGGAATTAATAAACCGCAAAACAAGTCAAACATAACCCTCAACATCTCCCAATTTCAAAATTTTCTACAAAAATAGCTATGTGCATATCCATCAGTCTGTAGTTTAAGAAGTAACATCAACCATCTTGTTATTTCCTTGTAAGTGATGTGTTATATTTACCCATATCATATCGACGCTATCACAGGCCGATATTTTTTTTAGGTACCGATCACATCTATATAAAAGCGATACAAAACATATACTGTGATGCAGTATTCTCTATGACGAACTATGATGTTGACCTAAGGATCATTATCACCAAAACACTGAGATCCAGACCGCTGCATTCGTATGTTATTTGGTGGTAACATAAAGAAGTACAATTATACAGATTTATATTAAATTTTGCATTAAAGTAATAATAATAATAATATAATATAATCTGTACCTCCCCTACCGTTAGTTGTAGAGGATAAATTTTGCATGAAAATAATTGTACTAAAATGCATAAAACATTCACTCGGTTCCTTTTAACAAATAATAGGTGACTCTGAATGCATTGAATGTGACCAACTCAACTTGCTAGGCTTTTTTGATAAATAGGGTGACAAACGTGGTGCGAGATGGTGCCGGATGTAGTTGTCTCCTTCCTGTGAGCACCTGGCCGCCAGACGCTGACCGAACCTCTGTCAGCCATCCAGAAGCTAAACCGTGCAGCAGCCTACAATTGCTACTATGATCGCCCTACTGATCCTCGGAGCTTTAATTCTTAAACTCGGCCATGTCTTTGAACAAGTGTAGAAAGCCTCCAAATGCAATTTTCAATTTGCGTTGCAATAAAAGTTGATTTACTCCTTTCAAACCTTCTCGCCTATTTCATGCTCATATTTATGCATTAAATTTGCATTACTTCGCTATCCAAACATTGGATACAATTTTTTATTTAACTTTTTTCAAACATTCCCTATTACTTTATTCTTCTTACTTTCACCCATGTCATTTCAATAAAACAACTTTGCATATTCTAGAGTCCTAAAATGTTTCTTTTCGTTTTATACTGTTTTATTCACTTCATATAGATAAACAAAGGAGTGATTAAAAATGGAAAAGAATAGATTCTAAAAACAAATTGAGAAATGATCCAAGTAAAGGTGGAATAACAGCATATTTTACCTCCGTATTTAACCAACCAATATAAAAAGGATAAAAAATATTATAAAACTGCCCAGTTACAATTGCGTGAAATAACAGTGAAGGTAGTGGGAAAATAAAAGTGCGCATTCCTTAACGATAGTATTAAAGTCAAAAATAGTATCGTATAAAACAAAGTTAAGTACTATAAAACAGCAATAAAACTTACAGTGATATATATGACAAAAAAAGCTAGAAGTTTGGGAAATAAAAATGTCTTGGGGAGAATAAAGGAGAAGCAGACGAACGGTAGCAGTTGGGAGATCAATAGAGTGTGTAAGTTGTTAGTTACGAGGTGTCTTTATAAAATGACAAGATTAATCTATGACAACAATTATTTAAACTATTATACGTGAGTTGAAGAGAAAATAATGACAGCATATCTTACTGAAAATCAACATATCTCCATATTTTTCAATGTAGGCCCTTGCCCAATTTGTAAAAAGTCCGGGATATCTATGTTTGATTATGCCTACGTTAATCTCTTGGACAAAAGTCTTCTCGGTGGTGTTTTAGTTTTTAAACAAATCGAAATCAAATAGAATTTTGAGTGAAGGATTTCCCCACTCTTGGCCCAATACTTCGAGGCGGCGTTAGTCTTAATTTATAATTGGTGGAAATTGGTAGATTGTCTTTGTCAGCACAGTTATAACAATACTGAACTAAAGGACTAGGGAATTAGGAGACTAGGGGATTAAGAGACTGAAAGAATAGAAGATTAGAGAACTAATTAACTAGGGAACTAGAGGACCAGAGAGGATTACCAAACTAGCGAACTAGGAAACTGGAAAACTAGGTGACTAGAAGACTAGACGATTAGGGGATTAGAGGATTAGAGGACTATTTAATAAAGGAACTAGAGAACTAGAGAAGACTACCAAATTACCGAAATAGGCAACCAAGGAACCATAAGATTAGAAGACTGGAAAACTAGGTGACTACGAGAGTAGAGGAGTAGGTGACTAGCAAACTAGAGGACTGGGTAACTAGGAGACTAGAGAACTTAGGGACTAGGAAATTATAAAACTAAAAGACTAGGAAACTTGGGGACTACAGAATTAGATAACAAAAAAATTAGAACACTAATGGACTAGTCAACTAACAAACTAAAGAACTAGGGGATAAGAAACTACGAAATTAAGTGACCTAGAAAGCTGGGAAACTAGTGAACTAAAGGACTAGAAGACTAGGGGACTAAAAAATTAGGACTAGGAGTAGGATGCAACATGATATTGTTTTACTTATCAAATCTGGAAATTAATCGAATACGCTGCTTTAAACCATACTTCCTAACCACCTTGAAACCCCTTGAGCATATTCTTTCAATAATTTTCACCTCATTACCAGAAAGTTCACGGCATACTAATCCTACGGGACAAATATCGGTTAGTTTGGTCTAAGTAGTATGGTTGTGTTGCACCGTGTTTTTAGCAAAAATAAACTTACCATGCTGTATGTGTCTTTTTTATAAACAACTATAAATAGTACAGTACAGCCCTTCATAAGAAAGAATTTTTTTTCGTTGAAAGAGGTCTATCGAATTTGCAAAACTGTTCTGCACAAGCACTTTGCACCCATAAAAGTGGGGGTTGCGATGTGCTGATCAACGGATGAATATCCTAAAGGAACTTCTAAGATAGTCTCACTATCATCTTTAGGGTCTGATAAAATTTAGAGAAAAACAAAGCAACTTCTAGCTTCCATGATTATCAGAGTTGATGTTTTTAGATAAAATCACGCGATAATTGGAAATTGATAGTATTTCCAACTACAGTTACTCATAGCTCTTGAAGAAACAATCTGAACGCTGATAAAGGAGTAGTGGTGACTTCCAATGATGGCCGAAAAAAACTTTCTTTAATTGAGCTGGTAAAAAGTGTTTCCCCTACTGCTTGTTATACAAACTGTTATTCTTACTTTGGACACTTCTCTTGCTGCGCTGATTCTCAGTGTGTTAAGTGCGCACTTTTTGTAACCTTCACAGATTATTCGAGAAAATTATGTGGACATCCTTAAAAAATAAAATCTCTTACCTCCAAAGTTAAAGAGGAAATCGTAGATGAACATCAGCTGTGACCATGTGCACACTAACTTTTGCAACATTATAACCAACAAAATGTTACTACTAAAGTAAGATCGGTGACAGGAGAGTTTAGAAGAGCAAAATGAAAGTTTTCGAGTCTCGTCCCGACCTTTATCTAATGACAAAACGGCGTTGTCCAAACTACCGTCGACAAAATTAGAGATTTTCACTGAGCATTGTCGCCATTAGTGTACAAACGACGCGAGAGTCATCTCACTGAGTAATATTTTGAGACGCCGTTAGTTTTAATACAAAATTAATGCAAAATAATAAGAAGCGCACTTTCCTGCTTATTTTTTTACCGTAAAACCAACTTTCTTATAGAAAAGACATTTCAAAACATCACTTAGGGGCGGTACTATTTAACATTACTGCGTAATATCTTGGCATCAATTTGTCTACATGCCTTGCATTAGCAACACTAGCTATGCTTTTTTCCATGTCCTCAAACAACAACGCCTTCACTTGATTCAGATTCTCCTTTCCGGTCTATTCAAACTCTACTATTATAAGCAAGCTTTTTTCAACAGCATCTTCATGAGCTGCATTGGTTTTGCTTTATAGTGAATATAAGCTATGCTCTTAGCCAACAACAGCTTAGCTGAATCTTCTCATCCATTCATGAAAATCGTCAAAATATTCAAATAATGGTAGATCTTTTAATGGCGTGTTTATTTATGCTTTTGACATTTTTTGAAGTAAAACCAGTACAATACATCTATTGGCGTTTATTTTCTACAAAATCAAAGGCTGAAAAATCAATTCTAGTAACTTCAAAAAATGTTGGCACAAATATTCATTTGAATGTGTTTTGGCTTTGAAGTGATGAGTTTCAATACTTCTTCGCATAACTTTATTATTTCAAGATTACCACGTAACATATGTGTTATGATGGAAACTATATATTTGTGAGGCTAAAGGTTGCTTGCACCAAAATTAAGTCTCCTATTGACATTAGTATTTCATTTCAAAGTCAAATAATACCTTAGTTATGAAAGACCATTCATTTAAAAAGTTTATGGGCTTTGGCCTAATTTGCAAAAGGATTCTTTGTACCAAGACAAGAGTCATGTTGATTATCAACCTCGAAGGTCAAAAGAGTAGAATTACGAAACGTCAAAGGTGGCACACATTCATACATTCACAAACAAAATTTTAACTATGTGTAAATGCGTCCTCTGTATTCATTCTTCACTGAATTTCCATTCGAAGATTTTCTGTTTAAATTTTCGAACCATACAATAAAGTTCTATAACGGATTTTTCTAGTCTTGCGACACATTTAAATTTAAGACAAGTACAAGGGTGGTTTGATAATTAAAAAGTGAAACGCCATTTCTTGGCAAAATCAATTTTATTTTCCAACATAATCCCCTTTGAAGGTTACACATTTTATCCAACCAGAACAATACTCCTTTTCAAAGGCTCCAACATAGTCATTGATGAAAGCAACGTCATATTTTTTGAGTGGCAGACGAGTTTTCTAATGTGGGAACAGGAAAAAGCCACTTTGAACCCTAACTCCCTTAATTCTCAGATTGAAACTTCGCATAAGAGGTTTTTGAATCATGTTTGCTTTAAAACTTCAATCACTTCCTTGGGAATCTCAAAAAACACTAACCATCTTGTGTTCTCCGGCGAGCTTTCATTTTTCGTGTTTCACTAACTATTTTCTATTATGACTTTAATTGGGCATCCAGAGCGAGTTTCATCTTCAGTGCACGTGTGTTCCCGTGTAATTGCATCTTAAATTAGGTAGTGCTTCACTTTCTACGAAAAAAGCGTTCTATCTTTCTTTTCGATTTCAATTCATTTAGTGTCCACTTCAAAGTCCGTAGTATAAAATCAAAGCGAAGCATAAGACTCAAATTTGCTTGCTTATGTTCTCATAGAAATGGAGAGTTTGCATTTGGTTTTTAAAATACAAAGACGTGCTATTAAAGTTTCAGTCTACGGTATATCGTGCACACATAACCTCACTCCAACAATCCTCCTGAAAGCCTTGTTACATCATATAATACCATACTTGAGACCATAACAACGCATAAACAATTAAAATGCTACATACTTGTAAATAGTAATTGGAGCAACAGAAAACAATACCGAAAATGACCCATTCTCTATGATAACTCAACCATCTTCTTATCAGAATTCGTAGCTTCGTTTGTCCAGATGATACGAAACACAACACAACATCAATCAACACAAGTAATGCAAACATAGACTGCGAATAGTCTTGGTTTTACTTGAGTTACAAAAAATTGGTATCATGCTCATTTCGGAAGCACATTTTACTGAGAAAAATATTTTGGCGTTCCTAACTACACTAACTCCATCTCATCCTGATGAAACTATGCGTGAGGCTTTCTAATTATTATTTAGCATTTTACATATTAAGTTTGAATTAGCACATCTGCAAGCTACTAAGGTACAAATTATTGCTTCAACTCGATCATATGCGGTAATAGTCCTGCTCAGCACAGAATATCAACAGAGTAATATACAACTTCCTTCCGGACCCCACACCAGAAGGAGAATGGAACGCGAGAGTCTCGATTAATCCTCATCAAAGAGTTTACCAGTTTCAAGCAATGACGACAACTAATACATTTTCCAATCGATAAACTCGTAAGATACATATCCTACTTGACTTTCATATAGTTGTCTTTGACAAATATGATTTACTTTCTGATCACTTCTATTATAATTATCCCAAGCACCGAAGTAATATAAAACTAAGAAATTCCGCACCGGCCACTCAATTAACAGATTGGGGCAACTGCAAAGCTAGATTCAAGAAAATAAATAACTGAAAGAAGCATTAAAGAAGCTCAAGATCTGGCAAACATGGCTTTAAAAAACCTAACGTAATATATAACAAAATTAATAATCTACCAATGGCGGTCGTCTAAGGCGCGATGCTTGCCACATCGCCCCGCATCAGAGATGGTGCGCAACTACGGGGCAGTGAACTTGGACATGTGAGAGCCTTAACCACGCAGGGCGTTAGAACCCTACTATTATTATTAATAATGTACCACTCCAAATACGAGAAAGGGAAGGTCAGGGGAAGATAGAATCGATCACGCATTCTAAAGAGAAACGAATATACAACACTCTGACTGGAACAACTAAAAGAACAAAATTACACCACAAAACTAAATAGAGAATATTTCTCTATCTGGAAAATTACAAAAGAAACTCAAACGCCCACGAATCAATATAACACCACACTCAGATGATGATTCTTTTCAATATCGGTCAGATGTCGTTTTGTCCTTCAAAACAGCCTCAAATCTAAGTACTGGGAACTAATTTTTTAGAAAGCCCTTGTTAATTATAACCTTAGATTAGATATTTTACTTCTACTGAAGTGACGCTCTAAAAAGCGAGAAAAGCTGTCATCTTATTAATCACCATCTTTAACTGGATCGCCAGTTTGTGATACTTTACTAATAATGCAAACAAGCCCAATTCACTATAGTACTCAAACCAATCAAGCCACCTCACTTAACTGACTCCTATAGACCGAGTAGCCTGTTGCTATTATTAGGAAAACTGTTCGAAAAGCTTCTCCTGCGAAAACTTCAAGAAGGTCTGGACATGACTACCATAATACCAAAACGCCAATTCCGATTTAGGGAGAGCAAGCTCATCGGATGATTAACTCAATAGCCAAAAGCCTTGAGGAGAAAAAGTTTTGTACTGTGGCTTTTTTAGACGTTAAGCAGGCATTTTTGATAGGCCTGACACGTTGATTTATCATATAAAGCAACTTATATCAATCAACTGTTATTTATTCATTATTTTGCAAGAAATACATCAACTCTTTGTATTCCATCCAATAAAAACAGGTGTCCCGTAAGGCAGCGTGTTGAGTCCTTTACTATATTTCCTATAAAATTTCCACGAGTCGCCTCTACAACAAAAAAAACCACGTGTCCCTTAATAAAAATAACAAGGGCAATTAATTGTAGGCTAGAATTGAAACTAAATACTTGGGCTCCATCTAGAAAGACCTAGCATCTTCGTCTCAAAGTGTAAAGAATACAAATGGATCTAAAATTCGAGCAAACGCACTGTGTTCTTGGACTTTCAATTGAAAAAAATACTTAAGCCTATCTGGACGTATGGAATCCAACTCTGGGAGTTTATTCTACGAAAGCTAGAATAGGTATCATACACCTATATGACGATCTAAACATTTCGTTTGTGGTAGATGTAATAGGGTAGTTAACGGTATCCTACTTTGCAAGGCTACCAGGCTATGAAATCTTGTTCAACAACTTTTTGACGCATTTCCAATACAAAGGGTTAATAAAAAATAGCCTGGTTATTTCAACTGATGAGAATACAATTCCTGCTATCCCAGTAAAATCCAAGGGCATCATTGCAGAATAAGAAATCCTCCATGCTACTAAAATTAACATATTTGTTTAAAAAAAAATCATAAAAATTTGCCCTGGTCATCAAACAACAAGAGTTGGGACATAAGTCATGGCAACCATTTTCTTAAAAGGTAAGGGATGGTATCATAAAATGTTGTATGTCTCAAGCAAGCCGTGCATTAGTAGTGTGTGTCCAAAACACAAGGTGGCTATGTGATATTCTGTAATTGCACAGAGAGCAACGTTAAGTCAACCTCTGTGCGAGAATAAGAGCGCCGGTGAAAAATTTTAAATATACAAATGAAAGGACAAGAAATGGACGAAATCTACGACTATTTGTTAAGGTAGTTGACATACATTACAGGTCTCATAGAACCATCATATCCGTTGTCGGTCGCTGGTCGCTTCGCGTCCTCGCTGAAACACCGCTCTTCACAGCTCCTGACAGCTTCTATCAACTCTTTGTGGCATTCTCCGGTATCCATCCTGGACGGCGGTTGACTGACAGCTGATTTAACATTGCTCTCTTGTGTTGTGAACACCTACTATGAATGCACCGTTTCCATAAGACATGCGATATCATCACTTACGTTCGAAAAAAAGTTGGCAGTTGTACAGAAATTCGTGGAATGAATTAAAGACAAGTCAATTCAATCTTCTTGTTTTAGTACAGAAGAAGTTCACTATAACATAATTATGTAGTAAGCAACCATACAAATGAAAAATAATGACCATTTTGTAACTCTAACACTGACAGTTATTTTTAATAAAACAATTGCGACCGTTTAAGCTACAGAATTATGAGTGGAATACGTCAGATGCAATAAACATGAGGAAACCCATTTATCATTGCCAGCGCTCCCTTAAAAATTTTTATCAGCTGTTTTGCATTTTGGTTTGTTACCCCACAATGCCGGCACAAAGAATTTTCGACTTTTACGCCAGGGACCGGCATGTAGAGCGGTTATGAAACAAAGAACGGAGGCCGAAAATTGCTGCAAACTGAGTGTGACCGTTCAGCTGGCGCATTCAAAACTTATTACCGTCCGCTCCCAGCTCTAAGCGCTCAAAATTTAATTGTAAAACAATACCGGAATTGCTTTGTTCCCATGGTCAATTTTATGCTTATCTAAATATACGGTCTGGGGACGAGGGAAGTCCGCACGGCGCTTTCGTCGGGGATGCGTAGTGCAAGTGGAACCAATTTTAGCCGGCTTAAAATGGCAACGCGTGGTAGATGGAGCAGCCGTTCGGCCACATCTAGGTCACCCTCATATTAGCAGAACAACATCAACGATGTTAGCACGTTAAATATATTACAGATTTCCTACCTCTTAAACCATAGCTATATTGATACGGGGACTGCCCTTTTATCCTTCAGCCATTATAGAAGGTTAAATAGAATAAGAATCAAATCTAAGAATATTTTTATAAACACAAGAATGTGTCAATATTGGAACACAGCTACTGAAGAAAATCGTTATGGTATTATTGCAGCATAAAAAAAATTGTACCGCTCACTCGACCACCCCTCCACCAATTTTACAACTTCTGAAGGAGTTTCTCACTGTTATTTCTTTAATCAATACCACGACGTCAGAGCAAGAACAAATTGGAAAGAAAATAGGTCACGCAGTTCCAGAAACATCATCACCTTTTTTTAAAAATAACTGAAACGGTAGCAACTATAATAGCGCACCATTTTAGCAATGTATTATTAGAATAGTGATCCTTATCAAAGTAAAAACAACACCATGCAACATAAACAAGATCTAGTATATGTTCCAACATCAAAATTAGCAGAAAATGATCTGGACGACGTCCTCCATCGTCTAGAAAACCATAAAAAAAGATATGAAAACCAAGATAGGATGAACACATAATGATGATTATTTAAGATTGATAGATTGAGAAAAGAAATGAACGTGGAGAAAATATCCTGCAATTATTTATGAAAAAATCTACTAAAGACGGACATACTTCTAAAGACGATAATATCTAATCGACTTTATAATAATAAATAGATAATAGATAAACAATGCAAAAAACAGTGGACATACTTCAAAGATGCTATTCTAAAATTGATTAGTAAAATTTAAGGCAAAACAAACAATAAAACTGACAAAAACAACCCCTGAATAACAATACAAACGTTGGTAGTAATTGAAAGACGAAAAAACTACTAACACAAGAAAGAACAAATACTAAAGGAGACAAAAACAAACAGAAACTTATAAAAGATGTCGGCAAAAAAGAACATCGAAATATACATCACTCCAATATGCTGACGAGAAAATGTCAACCAAGGACATTAACCATAAAAGACAAAAATGAAAAGAAACTATGAGAGACTCAGGCTTTCCAAGTCATCTATATCATAATCGAAATTGTGCTGTGGTTTGTTTAGTTCGTCGTGCAATGGTTTATTATCAAACTTTTCATGACGAACGGCGCAAAACGGTCTGCAATTTTAAGGACAACACCCATAAAAAGACTCGAGCGGATTAAACATTTTTTGAGAGGAAGAGAAGATGAATATTACCGAGGTCACTGAGAATCAGCGTGACTGAAGATAATACCAGCATTGCTCGCTGTCTTCTCGAAAATAATCGCTAATTAATCTTAAGTTGTAGCAGTGTTCAGGCAAATTCGACAGAAAATTGGGGATTTGGTTTGGACACTTCCCACAGTCCGAACTTTTTTTTAATAGCCCTGCGATTATTAAAAACTGAGAGATTTTACGACTACGTTGCTGGCGAAGAGTTTATGCATAATTAGCTGGTGTTAGAATAATGTTTATTTTACGGTATCAAGAAACGATCTATTTGTTAAAAATAATTGTAGAAAAATAACTTATATTTGCTTTCTTACGATGGTTCAATAAATTAAAAAAATTCATTCCTATATATTAGGATAATAAAAATAATAATGCAGAGACTACGCTCTTTGCAAGGGCATGACACGCGAATCGAGGGGTTGAGGTTCCCATGTGTTCGCCATCACTGACCGGTCGTCGCGCACCATTTCTGATGCGGGGCGATGTGGCAAATACTCTTCTTTAAATGGCTGAATTATTACCTCAGGTATTCAATTATTTTTGGTGACGGGAGTAGATTACTTGTCAAGCATCTGCGACTCAGGAATTAATATGGGTCCGTCTGCACATAGCCAAACGCTCCACTCGCTTGGCGACACTAGTGCCATATTAAGACTCAGAAAAACGTTAGGTTTGTCTACAAGGACATTGTTTGAATAATCCTGTTCTTCCATAAATTAAAGGGACTGGTTATTAAGAACTCTATAGTTTCTTCATAAAATTAATGGTTACGCGGGGATTTTCAGTTTTCTCTTTTTTTCTTAGCCTCGATTTCGGCGGTTGGCCTTTCGTGCCTTTGTTGGTTAAAAACTGCTACTCAGGCCGTCAAAAGACCTCTTTCGTTTATAATGCAGGTGATGTTCATAACAAGCGGCTTCACTACTAGACCTTTTCCAAAATGGATGACGTGAAAGAATAATAAAAACGGATTACATGGATTTCTTCAAGTACATCATAAAGAACAAGGTAATTAACGCATTCGGAGCGAATATTTTCGTTATCATTCAGGAAACGCAATCCGCCTCAGCAGCTTATCAGAACCTGTATATCCTTCGTTACAATCCTTTTAAAATGCAACGTCGTAGGATGTTTTTGTAAGTTTTGGAGTTATTTTACAGTGACGACTGTGGTGTCAATTAGTGCAATAAGCTCCAATGTACTTGTACTTTACTTACACGTCTAAGACCCTTCTAGCTCATTTTACAAGTCTTTGGTGCTGCGTATCTTATCTACACGTGCTATGCATTCATCTGCTAGTCAAAATTAGTTACGTGTGTTTTAAATGTGTTGTAAACGAGATGCAATAGGTTATTAGAGTAAATAGATGAAGTTCATCCCAAAATATCCGAGCTTGCAAAGAGCGCTGGGTGGTTCCAGAACGTGGAGCGCATCGTGGCAGCTACACACACCGCTACCAACTTCATGGAGATGACCTGCAGCAACGAAATCAAAGCCATCCTTGGTGTGTTCAGGACTGCCTGGGCAGCTAAGTATCAACTAAGCTTTTGCCGCTCTGGAAGTGCCTGAGAGGCGATCGATTTCCAACGACATGGCTTCCCAGAAAAGAAAGTAAAGAAGAAAAATAAAAAATGACTGCTGACGTATATTTAACAGCATATTTTATATTGCCGCTTCCTAACAGCAAACCACGATAGTTTTGCAAGCAGTCTTTCGTTAAAAAAATAATCAGTTTTTATCTCTTTTGGAGCAATAATTACTATAATTCATTACAATTTTTTTAAATATTTGTCGCCATTATGAAGAACTCTGTATATAGAATAATTTTCAGATACAGAATATATATCAGATGTAAAATTTATAAAATAAAATCAGAATGATAACGTAATATTGTAGTAAAGATGCAAATATAGCAATTTATTTTTTTTATAAATAGTACATGAGATGGAGTCATATGACTCGTAGATACGTGGTATACTGCTTATGAGATCGTTCAGGAGCGTTATTGTAATAGAAAATTAGGTCATAAAGTACGAAACATTATAAACATAAGAAGCAAACGCACGAAAGATCCACTCCCAATAGTCTTCATTGACCTCGAACCGGCCAAGAATAACAAAGAAATATACAATATTCGATACCTGAGTAACATAGTTGTCAACTTTGAGCCACCAAGAAAAAAATGCAGAAATAGTGCAATGCACACGTTGTCAGAACTATGGACATACACAAATATACTGTAATAGACCATATGCGTGTGTTAAGTGCGGTGGACTGCATGACACCAGAACATGTCGCAAAACCAGGGAAACTGAGGCCACGTGTGTATTATGCTAAGGGGTGCTCAGTATATCAAGAATTACAACAAAAATACCAACCTAATCACCAACCAGCGGTCAGAAAACCTATTCAGCTAACAGCACAAAATTTTCAAATCCTAAATCGACAACAAAATAATCAGCAACCATCTACAACTCTACCACATCCATCTAACCTTACCTATTCCCAAACAGTCTCAAATCAGTTAAACCACAATCACGACCTAACTCTTCAACAATTTCTAGACGAATTCAAAGCCATATTCAATCAATTACTCCAACGCAACAGCATAATTCTAAATATCCTAAATACAGTCATTAATAAAATAGCTTACTAATGGCTAAGTTTCTTCGACTAGCTTTACGGAACGCCAACGGGCTTCAATACAAAAGTCTGGAAATTGAAAACTTCTTACATATAAATAACATCGACATTTTGCTTGTGTCAGAAACACACTTTACTGATAGAACACAAATAAAAATAGCACACTGTTCTGTCTAGCATACAGAACACCCAGACGGTATGGCACACGGTGGATCAGCAATACTCATTACCAGCAACCAGAATATAGAACTGACTATTTGCAGGCTACAACAATCCAAGTCATTGAAAAACTTACAACTTCACTCAATATCTCGGCTGTTTACTGTCCTCCCATATTCAATCTAACTCAAAAACTTCTCCAACCGTTTTTTGAGAGTCTAGGACAAAAATTTATAACCGGCGGGGATGTCAACGCCAAGAACACGCACTGGGGCTCGCGCTTGACTACAACTAAAGGTAGAACATTACTTAATCTCATTACAGATAACAACTATGACTTCCTATCAAACGGTAGCCCAACATATTGGCCATCAGACCCTAACAAAATTCCAGACGTTCTGGACTTCTTCGTAACAAACAGCTTTTCATCCAACTATATGAATGTCATCTCCAATTACGATCTGATTTCCGACCACTCACCGATCATCGCCACCATAAGCAGTACCATTATCTACAGAACACCTAGTCTCTCGCTCAGTAACAGAAAAACTAACTGGGAAATCTTCAAGGATCATATTGAACAGCATCTTACTGCAAGTATTAGCCTAAAACCACAGAAGAAATAGAATTAGCAACGAATCACTTTATAACTACAATTCAGGAAGCGAATTGGAAAGCTACACAGCAGCCAGATAATATAAAAATAATGAGTCCCAACATACCAAAGGAGGTCATGGAAATAGTAAAAGAAAAGAGACGAGCGAAAGCTAGATAGCAATGCACTCACAACGTTGAAGACGAAAGAATGTACAATCAACTGAATAACCAACTCAAACACAAATTGAAATCTATCAAGAAAGAATCCTTTCAAACCTACATGAAGTCTTTAAATATCCATGACAATTCAATTTGGAAAGCCGCTAAAGGTATCAAAAAAACACAAACTCATATTCCTCCATTAAGAGACTAAAGGGGATTATAGTTAATATCAGACAAAGAGAAGGCAGAATCATTTGCAGACCATCTAGCTGAAATATTTCAACCAAACTCTCTTGAGATTGATCTTGAAATAGAAGAAGAATTACAGTCTCCAATACATATGTCCTTACCAATACGAAAGTTTACAGCCAAAGAAATAAAGAAATAGATAAAATGGTTAAAAGATGGAAAAGCACCAGGTCAAGATCTGATTACAGCAATCGTGCTCAAACAATTACTTGAACAAGAAATAAAATATTTACAAATTTTATTCAACGGAATCCTAAGACTTACGTTCTGGCCGCTGTATTTCAAATTCACGCAGATCATTCTGATCCCAAAACCCGGTAAACCTCCCAACGAAATCAGTTCCTACTGCCCCATTAGCCTACTTCCTATATTATCCAAGTTGCTTGAGAAAGTAGTTCTGAAGCGTATTAATGAAAACTCAAACGAATGTGGGTTCAGGCACCAACACTCCACTATTCAACAATGCCACCGACTTACCAACATCGTACAAACTACACTAGAAAATTAAAGCATTCTGTACTGCTGCACACAGGATTATTACACAAAATCAAAAAAACTTTTCTTTCTGACTATTATCTACTATTCCGCTCGTATCTTACACACAGAACCTTTCAAACAAGGATTGGTCAAGATGTCTCTAAAATTAAAGAAACAAAGGCAGGTGTACCACAGGGGAGTGTCCTGGGACCTTTGTTATACCTGCTATTTATATCTGACCTACCCACATCGGAATCCACTGAAATAGACACATATGCAGACGACACGGCGGTGCTCGCGTGTAACGAAGACTCAATAGAACCATCAGCTGCACTACAAATGCATTTAAATCAAATCGAAGAATGGTTACTTAAGTGGAGAATCAAAGTAAATGAGATTAAGTCGGTACATGTCACATTTGCAACAAAACACCAAGAATGTCCATCAGTAACCCTTAATGGTACTATTCTCCCACAGTCCACTGAAGTTAAATATCTGAGACTCCATCTTGATAAAAGATTAACCTGGAAAACGCATATTAATAAAAAGCGGAAACAAATGGACTTAAGAATGAAGCAGATGTACTGGCTCATTGGAAAAAATCCATACTATCCTTAGAAACAAACTGCTGTTATACAAGGCTGTTATCAGACCAATTTGGACCTATGGATGCCACCTTGGGTTGTGCAAGTCGATCCAATATCGAAATTATTCAACGTTTCCAGTCGAAAACCATCCGCAGCATGGTAGCCGCACCCTGGTATGTGACAAACCAGACAATCCACGCAGACCTTGACATCCCCTACGTGAAAGACCTAATCAAGGAATATGCCATCAAACATCAAACCACACTGGAACATCACCCAAACGAAACCCTGGCACCATTGACAGTAAATCCACAAAATCGACGTCTTCAGAAGAAATGACCAAAATACTTAACCGTCTAAAGAAGGGATGACTTTAATGGGAGTCTACCCATCAAGTCATAATAGATTCTGATTGCTGATTATAAATAAATAAAAAAATTGTAATAGAAGCAAATTATATTACTGATGAAGAACAGTACCTATGAAGGATGGTTATTCTTTAAGGTTGCTAATAACGGGTGCCCGTTCTATCTAATATATAGTCCGTTTAGTTGACATTGACGTTAATAGTATTCAGTTCCTAACGCTTTTCTTCTATGGTAACGCTATACTGCCTTATATGGAGAATCAGATTCTTTAGGCGTTTATGATAGATGCACTTATACAGCTCACAGTTGTTTAGACCGCTGACGATTGGGTTTTTGCGACCTTTAATACTGGATAAACCTCTGGAAAATAAATTTTGAATAAAAAACAGACCGCCAAAGATTGTCTGAAGAGTCTGGTTTTGGACTACCTAGAGCTTGTCCACAACACAAATATCATAATCTGTAATGCATATTATCATTTTGTTTTAAAAGAATAGCCAGCTTGTTTCACAAAAGCTCCAGGCGATTTTCCTCATCTTTATATAGGTTACCAAACTCAGCAGTGCTCTACTCAGCCTTGACTCCCATCTTCTACCTTCTGTAACAATTTTATATTTGATTTAGCTCCTGGACCGGAAAAGAGCGCGGTGTCGTCTGTGTATTGGACCATTGTCATGGTCCCAAGCGTACAGGTGGACGCAACACTTAGCCTTGAGGCACGCCGACTCTGAAATATTTTTCAGATTACTTCAGTCCATGAGCTTCATTCCGGACTTCTGACTGGCACGTTAAGTGTTATAGAGATGTCGGTCTCGGTCTCTTGTACTTTTATTCTTTCAAATTATACTCTAAGGCAGAGGGTACTTGGTCTTTTGTCGTATGATCGTACATCACTTGGTGCAATGTTATGAGAAAACTACGCCAACAAAACCTCAAGAAAAACTGAGTCTCTTCGGTTCTTTATCTTAACAGGAATACAGTGTTGTGCTGTTCTTTTTTCTGTTGTTAGATATCAATAAAATATGCAACATCAAACATCAACATCAAAGTGTATCTTGGTTCTTTCTTACTTGTTCCACTGTGCAATAAGCTAACGGTGAGCTGACTCACCTTAACAAGCGCCTTCCGTTTAACTGACGCCCGATTAAATCAAACACGGGTACAAAGTACATACGTAAAAAGATAGCCGCAGATGAGGAGTGCGAGTACCCAGGGACTGAATACCCGCTCTGCAGCCCGGCCATATTCAAAAGGCATACAAGCAAACAGAGGAATAATGCGGCCATTATTTCCGATCCCATATGGATTCCACGACAGGACGCTTTCAATCCGACGTTCCGTGTGTTTAACATGGCTTCACGGGCGGCTGCCGCCATTAAATACAGCAGGAAAGCGACTTTTCCCGCGCGGCCGCCGTAGCGCGGCAATCCCCAGCATTACTTGTCATCCCAATTAATACAAAGTGGATTTGCGTGTAATAAAATTACCGGCCGAATATTTGGGCGGCGCCACAATTACAGCGGGAATTGTAATTATTGCGGTTTTAAACTGGCGATTATCGCCCGGCCGACAATTGCGGCGATATTGTGAATTGCGCGGCACCGGCCCGCTTATCATTAAAAGCGAATAACTGCCGCTTTGTTGATTGAAAATGTTTGCGCGATCGCCGCTTTTTGACATTGACATTATTTTGCGCAATATTTGCTTTTATTCGGGTTAGTTTATGGCGAGCGCTTTATCCGATGTTCATTAACAATGCGGTGTTTGTGGAACGAGAAATTTATTTGTACACGCGCATATTAATATGGGAAATTCGTAATATGGCAGGGAACGGTACCGCAAAAAATTATAAGCACAAGTAAAACTGCACCGGTAGAAGGCAAACTACCCCATAGCGAACAGATAGTGATTGATTGGTTATCATGTGGCCCCTTGTAACGTGAACCGAATGCGTGTATGAAGGTCCCTTGCAGAAATGTTATTGTTTAGTAGCGATACATTAACCGTGCATAGAGGACGTTGCACACAAAGCACACAAGAGCATTTTACTATTTCAGTGACTCGCGACGAGTGCTGAATGGCGAGTAATTAGTTTCCGGCTGTGTTGACTAACAATGGAGTGGTTCAATAGTCGGAAGTGCCGCGCACATGGACATCGAACACGAGCTGCAGAAATTGGGAGCGACCCCGCGACAATTAATATGCTGCAAGTAGCCATCGGATTCAAATGAACTATAGACTCGCCGTACTATAGATGCAAGCTTTATATAAAAATATGATGCAAAATAATAATAATATTAATGTATTTTTGGATATACGAAAAAGAGATATCATCGTCAAATCTATCCTTATAGTACTTTTGTTGGCGGTTCAAACAAATGATAACTGCAGAGCGAACAAACTAGTTAATCGGCAGTCATCTTCAAGAAAGCAGCGAACAATGCGAATATTCTCCTTAGTCACGCTGGTCTATGAGCGATAACAATGACTTTCCTTTTTAACTGTTTATGTTACGTGTACATTTCAGGGTAACATTAAAAGTGTTGTCTTCCAACTATCTTTTAAGTTTCGTCAACAGTTCGAGAGGTTTTAGAGCCTCTGTTCTAAGAAACCATATAAATAAAAAAGACTTACATGGAAAGATTATACTATTCGTATGTATAATTATTCACCAGGTAAACAGTTCTCAAATACTCAGCAATATTCACCATTAAGGTACTCGATACCTAACCTCAAAACCTACCTCAACATTACCCACCACCAGAATATGTAATTCTTGATTCTCAAATCAAATATGTTGGCAACAGCCAGGCTCTATCGCAATAAAATTCAACGCAAATTACAATAACTTTTCGATTTGATAAAACGTCTGAAACACAACAATTTTCTTTACCAATGCAACAAGTTTATCGGAACGCTAATAACCCAACCATCCCTTGCAAAATCTTAAAACCTGCAAAATTAAACTTCCCAATAATATTCGAATTCCACAATATCGAATTTAGCGACCACAAACGAGACTCCGATGTGAAAGATACAAAACAGAGAAATTTTTGGCAATTGATTCAAAAATGCAAGAGAGATGACCAAAATAGAAAATCGCTACAGTCCACTTACAACCGCAAATGAAAGCAAATCAACTGAAACGTACTCAAATAAGACGCCAAAACCACCTCTCACATTCACGACGTGCGTTCAAGTTCTAAGGTCTAAATTTTTTTCTGAAAAAATACTTAAGAAAGTTAAAACTTCTATCACTTCTCAACGTAATCTCCGTCTAGACGTACACATTTTTCACAACATCGTTGTCATGATTCTATGGCTGCTGAGAGGGTGTATTTTGCTTACTAAAAAGTCGCTGACGCAACAATGCCTCCAGTGAAAAATCAGCGATCACGGAGGGTGTTCTTCATGGTGGGAAATTGACGCTAGCATCACGTGTCAAGATGTCTTGGAGATAATTTCCATCCGCGCAGACTTGTGTTCGCCGCAGAGCATTCGTGGGACATCATGCAAAATAGACTCCACATATTCTACGGAAACGTCACCCCTAATCAACTTGCTCCACTCGCGCAATCATGGTTTCGGTCCGATTGGTTCATGGCCGAGGCTATTTCGCTTAATTGTCACACAACTCTCGATCTTCTTTAAACTTTCGCACCCACGAATGCACATTTTTAACATCCACAACGCTTTAATCGCATGTCTCACTGGATTGGCGATAAATTTCGATGGACGTTTCATCAAACAAAAGGAGAAAGCGGAAGATTACACGTTGTTCTTGAACACTAAACGTCGAATTTGGAAGTATACAAAGCAACACTCATTGCAATGCCGGTAATTCGACCTGTATATATGGTGCTGCCACCTATATTACAAATTCAGAAATATTTCCTGCGTCGTTTAAAATTAATCGCATATTTTTACTGCTAAGAAAAAATTTTTAGACCTTAGAACTTAAACGTACCTTTTATACATTAAGATGTTAAAAATTTCAAAGATATGATAAACAACCTCTCCTAAATAATAGAAGAGAAAAAATATTACACAAAGACCTTCCCAAATAATAATAATGGTAAGGTTCTAACGCACCGCGTGGGAGAGGTTGGGGCTCTGATATATCCGCTACTGTGATCGGTCGTCGCGCACCATCTCTGGTACGGAGCGATGTGAGAAGCACCGCGCCTTAGACAACCGCCATTATTGCCCCTTGTTCGAGTGAACGCAGGTACTCAATTATTTTTAGTGACTGAATAAGCCACCCGCCAGGCATCAGAGAGCTTCGGCAATGAACCCGGGTCTGTCAGTACCGTAGTCCGTCCTTCATCCACGGAACTACGCTAACGTGTCTCTAAAATGATACTGTCAAAATTAGTACACGAACAGTAGATATGTATGTATATGATTATTCAAAAAATAAGAAGACACCTAAATCATCCATCATATGTATGAAACTAAGGAGGAACGGACATTTCTGACCAACTGCAGACATAAATCAAAATTGTGAAAAGCTGATCACCAAGTCCGCAACGTCATAAATGTTAATCACAAAATAACCAAAGATCTTTTATCGTTATTTTTCATCGATCTAAAATCTCACAAAAGTAATAAAAAAATCTTCATACAAGCATCTCTATGAAATACTAAAATAACTGTTGAAGCTCCAAAAAAAGAGAATCACATCATAATTAAGTGCACGAGATGTCAGTCTTATGTAGCGTAAATCACCCTGCAAATTACAAGGATTGCATTATTTACAATGAATTTGTAGTAGCTAGAACAAGGTCCGTTAGAGGACACCAACAAACGCAGTCAGCCAATCAATCCTAACGAACACATCTACAGGACTTTAAACAAACAACAAACCACCAGCTTACACTCTCATCAACGTACATACGCACAAGCAACAAGACAAAATAACTAACCAGTACCACAATTAAGTCTAGAAAATCAACTGTCAACTTTCTTACATGAATTTAAGATGTTTGCACAGCTACTAAGCCAAAACAGTGTGATACTAAACCTACTAACCTCAGTTATTCCTCATCCTCAGTAATACTGATTGGCAAATCTATCTCCCACCACAAATTGCCCAAATTTCAAACGGATAAAATACAAACAACCATTGTCGAAATCAAAGCCCACCCATGGCAATTCATTGTCACCACGACACACAATATCCACAGACGAGTACTAGATTTATAGCCGCGGAAAACTGGATTGTTAAACACACACACTGAAGGTCTAGAATAATTACAACAAAAGGCTGAAATCTATTACAGGCAATAAATGATAATAACTATGTATGACTTTCTTAGTAACGGCAAATTCGCTTACTGGCCAAGTGACCCTGGAAAACTTCCTGACCTCTTGGACTTTTATATAACATGTGGAATAGCAAGAAATAACTTTCTAGAATCCAAGTATGACTTCGCATCTGACCACACTCCAGCTATAAACAGCAAAGTTCTATTGTTATGCAAAAGTCACCTCCACCTCAACTAACCACAAGAAATGCCGACTAGATCTCCTTTCAGTGCTACCTAGAAAAAGTAAACCTTAAGCTATGGCTCAAATGCCCTATCGACCTTGGCGAAGCAGCGCAGTACTTCACCCAAGTCGATCAAGAAGCAGTCTAGAAACCAACTCCACAAAATAAAATTACAATACAAACGCCAAGCTAGAAGGATCTGGCAAAGGTCACGTAACGTTGCCGATCAACATATCTACAACAGACTAAACCGAGACCTGAAAAAAGCCTTCAGAGACGTATAAAATAATATCTTTACAACTACGTTTCCAATTCATCTGCAAATAACCACACGCTCTGGATGATAACAAAAAACTAAAAAACCTCAGATATCTATCTACCAAACAAACCTCGAGTGGGCCCATTCTGATAAAGAAAAGGCAGACGTATTTGCTTCACCTCTAACTGAAATATTCAAAACCTAGCCAGATTACAGTGACCAAGAGGTAGAAAACTTTATTGACGCATCCTACCAAATGTCTCTACCTATACAAGCCTTCTCATCCACGGAAATAAAAAAAGAAATCAACTTACTAAACATATATAAGGCTCCAGGATATGATCTTATCACTGGAAAAATACATAACATCTGTCTAAGAAAGTCATCGTTTTCTAACCACCATATATAACGACAGCTTAGGTTACCACATTATCCTACAATCTGAAAGTATGCTGAACCCTAAAACCAAGACTCTACATAAACCGTCGTCTTATAGCTCCATATTGTCCACCACAAGCAAGATTTTTGAAAGACTCTTACTAAAAAGATTACATGCTGGTTACGACTTCTTTCCCAATCGCCAATTCGGGTTCCGATAAAACCACTCCACAGAATCATTAACATAATCTCTAGAAGTTTTAAAGATAAGAAATTCTGCAGCGACGACTTCCTTTTACTGCTCTTTAAACTAAAAAGTTCACTATCCCACAACTACTTGCCTTTCTTAAAAGCATATCTATCTAACAGAAATTTCTCTGTTATACATTCAGATCAACATTCTAACTTCTGTCCTATTAAAGCCATAGTCTCCCAAGGTAATGTATTGGGACTACTGCTCTTCCTCATCTACACCGCTGCTATATCTGAAACGAGCATATAGGTATCGTCCCTTTTACTGACGACATGGCAGTCAACCTACAACCTACTCCAAGATTAGTACACTAAACAGCGAATGAAAGTTAATTCCGTCAAATTAGTTCAAGTTACATTCATTATGAGATGTAAAATAAGCCCAGCTGTAACGATGAACAATGAGCGGATTCCTGTAGTAACGGAAACAAAATATCTCGGCCTTCATCTTGATCAAAGGTTCGCATGGAGGAAGCATATCTAATCAAAAAGAAGACAACTTAATGTGAAATTTTGACAAATGTAATGGCTTCTCTGCAGAACTCAAAACTCTCGCAATAAACAATTATTGGCACACAAAACCACACTGAACCCTATATGTTCCTACCGCCTACAACTCTGAGGATGTGCGAAACTGTCATCGATCAGTATCATTCAAATGTTTCAGTCAAAATCAATACGGATAATTACAAACGCTCCTTGGTACGTGAGCAAACCAGACACTTCATAATAATACTGAAAATGACTGAGACTTACAACAAGCGGATAAGACAATACGAAAAGACCCTAGTAAACCAACTCTACACCAATGACCCACCCACAAGAAGAACATGGACCATGGACTTACTACACCAATGAAATAATAACGGAGTAGGATAAACATTACTGAATGTTTCCCTTTCAAACTAATACCTTACAGCGCATTTACTTAATACTCTATAGATGTAGATTGTAAATAAAAAAGTTTTTCCACAAATAAATACGCCCCCCAATCAAATAACATATTGGACCGTAAATGTATACCAATTCCACAGTCTTAAGGCGCTACGATTGGCTCAAGCGCCAGCTGACGTCATAAGATCCAAAAGATGATGATAATTGCCGCCATTTAATCCGCTCTAGTCATCGAACTGGAGAACGACGCGGAAGCGGCCGGACAAAGCAGAATCCAAATGTTCCCGACCGTTTTGACAGCACAAGGCAAATTAGACACGGGAAAATCAATAAAAGCGCACCATCACTTTATGCCTACTTAATAATTACTACGAGCCATTTGGTCGACTAGCGAATATTATTGGACTCGCTCGGATTAAATGATGGAAGCGCAGCGGGTGCTTTAAAAATTACAGGCACGTCCGGCAGATAAATCTATACGATGCAAGACGTAGCGGCTGCATTTCCAAAATTTGTTATTTTCCTCCTCGAGTTTAAATATCGAAATAGTAAGAATGTTGCAACCAAACGATTAAGTGCGTGTAGTTAAATAATTGAAGAGACCAATTTGCAATCGAACACAGGCTGCTTAATCTACAGGTTCGCAAATCAACTGGTAATTTTTGTTATAAGGGAAAACTTCGAGTGGCTCCTGTATCGAACTACAGAAAAGTTTCTTTAGATTAAATTTTTTAATAATTTCGGAACTTCGCTTTGTCCGCGGCGGCAAGCCGGGGGAGTCGGGAGAAATTCATTAAAAAATCCAGAAACTTCCGAAACTGCACGAAAACACGACAATCGCCCAGGGCCCTCATTCCACTTGGTAATGTACAGCCAGCTCAGCTGTTTCTTTATTCTTCCGAATTTGCAGTTGATTTTATGCAGTGGACTGTAAAATACGGAATAGAAGCAACATTAGGTCAATACTTACTAACGTTGGAATTTAAAAAACTGCCAATAAGTAAAACTTGGTAATAAGTAAAGGGAATCAAGAAAGCCAAAGAAACATAGAAAATCATACGAAACAGAATATATAAATTATTAGGGCATTGGCGCAGGCACCATCGTACGAGTAGAAGTGCAACGAATGCATTGTACAAAACGAGCAATAAAATGTGCCGCTAAGGACTTGTTCACATATTTCGCGCTTAATAAAACGCACCTACGAGAGAATTTGTAATAAATGACTATGATTAAAAAGAATTGTAAACAAAGGTGGATAAAGGAATAGAGAGGCTTAATTTTGATATCTGAGAATTTTGTTATATAATAAGCTTATTGTCGTTCCGCTTTTAGTACAGGCGTATTCTGTGCCTTATACTGTATGGAATATGTGAACAAGTCCAAAGGTTATTAGGACATATTTACATGTTTTGTAGATAATAAAATACAGACAACGTAAAGATAAAGTAGCACATTCTAGTAAATGTGTAATGATCCACTGTCACTAATAAAGAAAGAAGAAAAACGATCGGGTGCATTCCTGAATCAATCCTGATAAATGGGGATTTGGTTAAACAACAAACTTACTGTTGTTCCTTTTTTAATTCAGCCTCATTCTTGATATATTACTTTATATACGTCGTATTAGCCGCAAAATATGTGAACAAGCCCTAACACGTTGCTTTGGCTTGTTCATGCATTCCGTGGGTAATAAGAGGCACATAAGCCACAGATAAAACACACATGCAAGCGAACTTATAATAACATTGGTAGTTATGCCGTATTAACAAGTGAAGTAGCATAAAGAAAAGCAGAAAAAACAGTGGGTGCATTACATTAAAATCACTTTTAAGATTACTCACCATCACACTGAGCGGATCGGTCCTAATTTCTAGGAATTTCGTTAAACAATGAACTTATTATTGTTCCAAGTTTCATTCGGCCGCATTTCTGATATATCATATTATCTGAGCCTTATTAACAAGTCCTGATCCGTTATTAGGGCTTGTTCACACATTCCGGGCGTATTAAAATGCAGATAAGACACAGACAAAATACACATTCAAGCAAACTAGAACAGTATTAATAATAAAAACAGTGTAAACCAAAACAAAGAAAACACTGGATGTATCCTATTGCTAGCACTTCCTAGATTACTCGTTATCGTACCGAGTGGAACGAGGAGTATCGCATAGAAAGAGGAGCGTCGAATTAAATTAAACAGTCCTGAAGGTTGGGCATTTTGTTAAACAATTAATTTCGTTCTCCGTTATTGTTTTAGCCGAATTTCTAGCATGAATTATACGTTATCTGCGTTTTATCACCCGTGGAACATGTGAACAAGCCCTAAGGCTCGCAATAAAAAAATGAAACGTTGTAAAGTTGCTTGTGGATTAAAAAATACACACCAAATCACTATAGTGTAATTTTGCAGTTGACTGTCTACGTATGTAACTCGATGTTATAGCCAAATTTCCTTTTTGATTTGGCAACTAGGTAAGTAATTTACAACATGAAACAGATAAGCGGTAACAGAGCAAACTATTAATAAGTTTCGTGGTGTGATTAGATAGACAAAAACCAGAATGTTTTGCTTCTTCTTGGCTTCACTTACTAGACCAGGAAAATTGTATTTTTACGTGCCAAATTCCCCATCTAAAAGGTAAAATATGAAAAAAATAGGAAAAATTCCGTAGAATTTGATGAAATAAAATTAAACAGCTGAATCGTTGCAGAAGTTATTCAAAGTGGCGCCCAAAGTTGGCAAAAAACGCGTTTTCGCGATTAAAAAAAATCTGTTTCGTATAAAAAAAAGTTTCAAATAAAAGTTGAAAAACCGTTTTGTGCCAACTTTGGGCAGATCTGGGGTCAATGTAAGCTTTGCCATTTTGGGAGTGCCTTAACGGCACGACTACTCCAACGCCAAGGTTTCCAAGAGAAAAAAGGTAGGGGTTTAGTTCCAGAACCTTGCAAGACAAGGATAATGTCAATGCCTTCAAAAGTGTATCGTGTGGAAGGTTTAGCGTTCTCATCAATTTCAACAGAAGCATCATAGCCTTGCAGTAAGTTTCGGATAATAGACATTTTACTTATTTTGGAAGAAATTTGAGGCTGTCACTTGTTCTTATATTCAGGATTTTCGATAAATGAGTTAAGCAGTTGATTCTGTTTCCGTGCGGTAACCGAACTAGCATGCAAACTTTTGGTTGAATTAGAAAATTCCCAATAAGAACCTTCATTATCAAGGTCAATCATGTCAATTGGTGCTATTTTTGTGTCTTTATTGGCCAAAATCATCTGCATCCTATATTTGAAGAATTCAAATCTGAAAGATTTTTTTTGAGCGTCTTCATCTGCTTGATTACTATAGTGCAATGAACAACGACTACTATATGCCATCTGCATTAACATATTGCTATTGAAGAAAAAGTTCTGCCACTCAAGCAGTAATTCCTTTCCTCTAAAGAAACCACGATGTCCGCCATTACCCATAATGGTTGTTTGCTTCCAACCTTTTCTGCGTTATCCACAGCTAAACTTCCTGCATTACATGAAAAGCCTTTTATTATGCGCATTCATACAAGCACGCGTTATCACGAAAATTTCGAAAGAGGGCTACGAAGGAAAGAGGAGAAAAGGAGAAGAAAGGGAGAAAGGGGGTAGAGAAGAGACATGGGTTGAGAGAGGGGAGAAAGAGATACGTTATAACTAAAGTCTCGAGAGGGCGGAGGAGAGAAGTATAGGGGCAAAGAGGAAAGAAAGGAAGAAAATAGAAGAAAGAAAGAGAGAAATTGTTATCATTTAACTTTAAATAAATATCCTAAATTTTATACCTCTAGACATTTTTGGTCAAATATTTTGATGTTTGCAATTGCTATGGCAACTGCTTATGATTAATGGAATATTACAGTTTTTCAATGAGCAAAATTTTTTTATGAAACAATTCTTTTTTCCCTTTTTTATTTGTTCTAATTGATTATTTTATTTAAATTTTCTCGTGTACCTGTGGTGTTGTAAAAGATTGGCATTGCAATTGTTTTTTTTTCTTCAATAAACTTCATTACGAGATGTAAGTTCATATTTCATTAGATGTATTCGTTTTCAATACCCATGCATTTTTACCATCGCTCCGGCAGATTTAGTTTGAGTACAGTACGGTATCATTTGTGAACAGTCGACTGAAACTCGTCCCAGGTAAAGAACTTTTTACCGCGCATATCCCTTTAATTAGGAATATATTTACCGTGGCGACGTTGCTGAACAGGTCAATGTAAACACTTCGGTGCCTCACAGTACTCTTATGAAGAAGCAGTCCTGATTATAAAAAACGAGCCGCCATTTGTTTTGGAACAAACAATCCTGCCGGTTGTGGCTTTTTGACACGAGATATTCCAATGTGTTATCAATCCATAAACTGAGGTTTCTTTTCAGGCGTCTCTTGCTAGAATTATAATTCATCTGCTGCGATCAGACATTGAAAAAACTTCTTCGGATCCGTAGTTTCGTTGCACGGCGAAAGTATGAGAAACTCATAATACATAAAACTTTATCATCTTCAAATCCTCATGAACAATTCTCACCTGTCGGACGCACCCTGTTTTATTTTTCTTAGTATAATATTTGTTACTTTAATCTTCGATATCTCGCAAAGTACAATTTTGCGACTCAGTGCTGCGTTTCCACTCATGGATATCCAAAGTAGTCACTCCCTCCCTTTGTCCACAATTACACCCGCAGCACTATTATCTGATACCCCTATAATATTCAGACACGTACCGAGCGCACATTGGTAACATATGCAGAGATTCGAGAAGGTGGTACCAATCGATTTTCGAACGTTCTAAATGTAATGTAAACTGTAAAATCGGCTTCGCGATATTTATTCCTATTTGGCGTCTACCAGAAAGGCGCCAATTTCTCAAAAACATCTGGCAGTTTCCTTTTGCTTCAGTCACGCACATGTATCTGCAGCGCAGCTAGATTTCTGGAAGTTGTTATGTCTCTAGCTGGAGGGTGAGGCAGCATAACAAAAACTGCGATCCCGGATGTCTAACGGCCATACGCTAAACGTTACTGCTGCAGATTTTAATCTGCGTCTTGCTATGCAGATTAGTTTGACAGTCAAAACGTATGGTTCCGTGCAAGCTGAAGAAAAAGAAATCTGCAATCTTGTTAAACATTGAAACACTATTGTAGAAAATGATATCTCATGCCATCATCAAAATTCAATTAAAAATTGCCAGGCTGTCTAATAAATAGCAAGACGTCAGATTAGCAACGCATCAAATCATTTTGTCTGCACGTTACCGAATAATCAAAGTTACAGTTGAATTCCAAAGTGATATTTAATAAATTTTGCTCTTTATCGGTTTAGGAACTCGGCAACGCGCCACACGTATGTGAAATTAAACTAATATTAATGCCCGTGACTTGTTAATGAATAGTCGAGCCGTTCACAGGACGTTTGCCTCCTTTGGGAAGGAGCACCTGGCTTACGGGATCCCTTCGATCAAAGGACGAAGGTAAAGGGTTTCCTTTCCTGTTTCCCGCTTCTCCATTGATTTTCGTTCGCAAACGCATCCCTTTAGAAATCCGCTTCAAAAGGGGGAGAAAAACCGACATTGTGTATCGTGCGGTCGGACAATTTATTCGGCGTTTCAAAGTTTAAAACAACACAAGTTTTAATAATAAAAAGCCGCCAAGAATATTTTGTTAATTTATTTTTATTCAAGGCCTTTCAACATCCTAAACTTATTATTAAATAAATTCTACAGCATAAGCCGTTTAGTAACCTCGATCCTTCGCAGCCAATTCCAAGCACTTACGAGGTGTACCCTAAAAGTAATAAAAATTATTTCTTTAAATTATTGCTCAATAAATTTGTAAATTAACGTTCCCAATTCTTTGATTATTGTTGGTAGAACTGTTGCAAACCTTCACCTGTAAAAATGTTTTGGCTTTTTGAGCGTTAACCACGGTGCCTGAATGACACTCTTTCAAATTTGTCATTATGGGAAATAAGAAAAAGCTATATGAGTTACATTAGACTGTGGGTGTGGAAACATTTGAATTTGTTTTCCAATTAAAAACTGTTTGATGACTCGGTGCATTATCACGATGAAAAGAATCGATCTTATTTTTCCCATGTATTATAGAATCATCTAGATAACTTTTCGATTTAATGTTTAGTCATAACGATTCCTCAAAAATCAAAAAGCCTATGTTTGATCGCAGATTTGTTTACGCAAGCTTTTTGTTTTAGCCCAAATTCATGAATAATAGGGCAAGCCTCAACTTATTATATTGACAACTAAGCATCTGTTAGAGTTCAGCATAAACATATCACATTGTCTTATGTTTTTAATGTAGGCGAGCATCTCAAGTTTCTCATTTATTTTTAAACGTTTTCTATAATTAATAACATACGTTGACAATAAGGCAGCTTACGTATACGTTTTTCAGAAACTCACACAAAATTTTAATGACATTCACTTGCTCTTTCTGATTATAAGGACTTCAGCGGTCGTCTACACCTTCTTTAATAACGAACCTGTCTGCAAGCACTGCTACATTCGTCGTTATGCCATAGTAACATTGCTTTTAGCTCCAACACAGATCGCCAACGCTTTTATGGCCATCAGCGACCTAGAGAAGAACGTCTAATTGTTCTCTCCCATCGCCAAACCCCATCTGGACGTCTCATCTCATCCCGCACTCTCTTCCCTAAAGAAGCATCTCTCTTGTGGCCTTCCAGAAGAAACAGGCTTGGCACATCTTTCGGAAGACTCTATACAAACACCAAGTAGACTCTCTTAACGCCAGATTGTTATCGTCGGTGCTTCTTCACATCATTACTTATTGATGAAAGCGAACATCTAGCATAACTTTCATAAAATAAAAATAGGTAAGCCTCTCCACGTTGTCATGCTCGACGTGTCGAAATGTGTCTTGGAGGAGGAGCTAAAAGGTGAGCTCCTGGAAAACGATATTTCCATCCTGACCATAAAGCAGATGAGAAAAAGCTCTAAACAAAGCCCAATGCCCATCACGTTCCTAAAATTCAAGCGGAGCAAGATCTTTGACCTGCGCGGCGTCCTCACATTAGCCGTTAAGGTAGAAAAGCCAAATAACAGGAAAATCGCTTGCCAAGGTTATTGTTGGCAGCGCTAGCAAGTCCTAAGTACGTAAAGTGCGGGGCAAACCATCATTCCAGGGACTACATAAAGGACCAAGATAGCTAAATACCTGTGCTAACTTCCATCGCGGCTAGGGAAGATTAAAAGAAAGCGAGGACAAGCCCGAAGAGGTACGACAACTCTGTTGCAACGCGAACAGATCGCGGATGGACAATGGGAGAGCTGAAGCCACTATCATAGACATACAAAGAGAAGAGATCTGTAAGGATCGAGCCAAGCTCGCAGACCAGAGTATTATTTTCTAAGGCGAGTTGATAGCCACCCAGGAGTGCTTGAGATACATCGCCAAACACACAGCAGTCATCCCACGATATACTGCACTATCGAACAGCACATCAGCGGTACTTGTTCCCAGAGGAACGAGGGATATCGAGTTTTGAAGCTTTATAAAGATACTGTCTGCTAAAGATGATTTCCAATTACACTGGACCAAAGCGCACATCGAGACTTTGGGGGAACAGTGTACCAGATAGCCAAAGTAGATGTCAGGAACAGGGCCGTCAATTTTCAAGACGGTTCCTATGTAGTTCGTAAAGAACCAGTCGCGAGTTAGGATAAGAGTAAAATAGGAGCAAAGGCTAGCAAGCAGCGGAAAATATTAATTCTCACAATCGACACGACATAAGTAGCGGAGCGCCCTAACGGCACTATATATCTATCAGTTTAAAGTATCTATCGACATATGTAAGCCTCCCTTATTTGCACACAGTAGTATCTAGCAATTCTCTTTATATTCATCCATTTATCTGGTTTGCAATTTTCCTTCCTCTATCTCTTTTGTGAGCTCCAGTTCTCCACTCAATAATTCTGCGAGTTCATTTGTTATCCGTCATTCTCGCTGTATATCATCTTAGTGTATATAGCCGTTGTTTCACATCTGCAATCTTTGATCTTTTTCTAATCTCAGTGTTGGATATACGATCTTGAAGTTCTTGGCAAACTTCCAAAACATCCTAAAGATTGTCGCAAGGTTTAGGATCTGTGCAAAAGAGGTAAAAACACTATATTTTGCACGTTTAAACACACCTGGAACAAGTTTATGCTTCTCCCACCCTGGAAGCGCATTATTGGCAGACCAACTCCCAACACCAGGGCTTCTAGGAGAAAAAAGGTTAAAGGCTTAGTCCTAGGCACCTTGTACGTCAAGTCAGTAGCAACATTTCTGCGAAGAACTATGGTAAATTGTGTGTTTTTAAGTGATTTTCTTGGATGAATATAACAAAGTTCTAAAGAATTTGTTGTGCAACTGTCATTACAAGGTTCAAGAATGGTTTGCCCACTTCCAAACGAGCAATTTCACCACAGCTCATAAACTAATAAAAAATCTCCCCGGATCATCAACATTAGATGATGATGTGGCTATAGCTAAGAATATTTTTGCTGGAAAACCCAACGTTAATCTAAGAATGATGAAAATTAGCCTTGCAGAAATCTTGAAACCTTCGCGATAGGTGTCACATATTCTACAGTTAGGAACGAAGAAAGCCTCTGTCAAATTAGCCGAAGACTTCCTAGAGCCATTTAAGAATAAGTTGCAAGAAGTCTGTCAGAAGCAGTTTTCGAATTGAATTCGTTGATAAAACAACAAAGCATGGTTTTGGTTTCCAAATGGTGTATTTTTGACAAAAAAGACAAGATAACTTTTTCTTCTTCTTCTTCATGATCCTTATGTCATTTACAGAGCATTGGAAGATAAGATAGTAAACGTTGCTAATTAAGGTCATATATGACATCTCCATGTGCCACCACGATATCGTTTTAAGAATTCCATGAACAAATGTGTACACAATCAGGTGCTCAATAATCTCATCAGGATTCCATTGATACACACACACACACACACACACACGGTATTGCTTCGACCTACCAAGTAGTTAAGTAGCAGGAAATTCATCTAAATATGATTTTCCAAACTTTTAGAATTCGCCCACGTATGTAACAAACCCTACAGAAGTTAATTAAGACAGACAAACAGTATGACCACACAACTTGATTCTTTGAGTTTCCTTGACGATTCTGAAAACGAATCCAGGTTTAGAATGATCGAATTCTATTACTAATCACCCCAATTTCGCCCGCATGCATGTGGGCGGCCAAATTAACCCGCAAATTTCGGCGGCCCGCATTTTTGCGCCCATGATCAACGAATTAATCCGTCATGCCCGGTTAATCATCGGCGGGCGTGACAGTTTCCCGCGTTTATCATCGCTAAACAAGGAATTTGTTCCGAGCAAACGAGCAAATACGGCGGAGGGCCAATTTCGCGGACAAAAGGAATGAGGTAACCTTTGTTCTCTAACGTTTGCTAACTCCCCTAATCCCTACACGATTGTTTTAGCTTTGGTAACGTGGAAGCTAATTGGGATGCTTAATTTAGTTGACTCTCAGGCTTAAGGACTAAAAGGATAATCATATGCTTGATTGGGGTTTAGCTTATCAAAGTGGAATTCCGTTATTAGATTGTGCATGTGCCGCATCGAATTAGCGGGGACGGCATCTTTCTGTCGGATAATGGTGGGCGATGCCGCGCGCCCCAATTAAGAGTGGCTGCTCGCCCCTAAAAACGGACTTTAATCGGTCTTAAACGCCTACAGTATTTATCGCGACATGAAGTTAAAATACAGTTGTAAATTAAAAAAAAAACGCCTGTTACGTAATGCAGAGACTAAAATTTCCGTTCGAGTCGGTAGCATATTTGGGAAAATACATAATTATGCATGCATTTGGTTAATCATAGAAGTTTCATCACACACACGTCTGCATTAGCATGCAGCTGAATAAACATGAAGATCTACAAGGACACGAACGACGAGAGTAACATAATTCAGAAGGCCGAATATGTCATCAAAGGCTTCCAGTTCGGCCGAAGCCCATCAGCCTGGGTTTCTTAAATATTCATACTGAACGGGGTTTTATCGTAAATGCCGTCGCTAATTTGTTTTCTGCGGAAGATGGCAAGCATTAAACCATTCCGTATGCTCAACATTCCCGTCGGAGCCGAATGAAATGCAGAATCGCAGCCCCCTGGACGCAATCGACCAGTTCCACCCCAGCTACCTACAAAGCCGATAGGATCCCGCAGGATAAACTTAGGATCTGGAATTAATTTCTGAAGAACGGTCCGCCTGTGTTTTTCGCCTGCTGCGAAATAGCTTCGTGCGGCCATCAATCAATATACTGGCCTAACACGTAAATGTGTAATACAAAAATGCCGCCGCACAGTGTCCATTTTTTTTTGTAAAGATACAATTAAAATACATAACATAATACTAAAAATAATTGATTACCTTAATTGTATTATACTGGAACGTGTAAAGCGAGAACGTAAATCATGTAAATTTAATAGTGCCGGCGGCTCGTCACAACTAGTAAATTTTATGACTTCAAAATTAAACGAAAATCAAATAACCTGTCTGTGTCTATATTCATATTCACATTCGGCCCAACTCGGTTTAGCTCGAATTGATTCGGTTCAGGTCGGATCAGCTTGACTCGACTCAGTTCGGATTAGCTCGACTCGCCTCAGTTTAGATCGGTTCGACTCGGCTGTAATTGTCTAAATATCCAATTAAAATGGGACATAAATTTGTTTAATTGAAAAATTGCTGCTGCAAATCCATTCAAAAATATTCCTAATAGCATAGAGAAGATAACGAAAAACAAAGAAACTGCTAACGAGTAGAACCAAATGACAATTTTTAATACCAAGGTGACGCTAGCAGTAACAATTGCTCCCACATAGTACAGAATCTAATATAATCTATATAAATGCAGTACTAAAAAAAAGTCAGTTGCGACGTTACCAACCGACATTAGTTAAACTGCATCCTCACTTGTGTCATGGAAATTAAAATAATCAAATAATCGACCACTAGAAATAATTAAGTTCTTCTGGTTGACACAAAAGAAAGCAAATCATCATCTACAAAAATAAAGTCTTGGATGAGGTAAAACAAAAACCAAAAGATATGCAGTACCAACACAATCACTACTCGATGTGTCTACCAACAATATATTCGAAAGTTCGTTTTGGAGAAGAATTATTAATTTTAAAAATTTTGATCAAAACGTGTCTGGAAATATAAACATTGCTAATCAAGAGTTGGATGACAACACCCAATCTGAAAGAATTGAAACCAAAGAACTTGAGTCATATTTAACTTACATAAAAAGGTTAATTTGTCAAGAACTGTAAACGACATATGAAGATATGCTTGTACTAAAAGCGTAAAAAATCGAAATTATAGCGATAAGTGCCAGCGCAGGTATTAGAGTGGTGAACTGTAAATATAAACACAATCAGTGACCGAAGCGTATATTTTAATGTACAAGATACCGCGCCAGACAAGCCAAAAAATAATTAGCGACAAACTTAAGTAGCTAGACGAGCACCTGGCTACGGCTCGCCGCGATCTACCCCGAAGCAGGCAGATGTGCGCGTTGCAACCGTTTTTGTCGTTCTTAAATAGATTGAAGATAAGGCTCAAAACTTGACCGTCTTGGAGATAATGAAGAAAAATATTTCCTATAAATTTAGCAGGTAAAAGAAACCAAATGCTCAATTAATTTGGCATGGGATAATTGCAGCCTGTACCTTTGCAGTCTAAAGCCATTAAAATTATGACCATTATAGAAAATATTTTTCCGAGTACTCGCTCCTGTACACTAGTAATTAAAACAAAAAAGGTTACAATGCTTGGTATTATAGTGATCAGATGACGTTGCTGGAACGCACAGAAGAAAAGCTAATAAATTATTTGTGCAGAACTGTGAGTACAGTTGTAGACAAAGCGGAAAACCATAAAGGTAGGCAATCGTGGGCGGCGATAGACAGCGTAATTTCTTTGGAAAGAAGAAGCCACTACTTTGAACATCCCTATAAGATGAATAGCCACATGTGGGAACTCAACACCGAGACGCAGAACTGTTTCGCTGGATGTCGAATTTCAAAGTCGACAAGGATTCTGTTGAGATATGCAAAATCAATAGGGCGCCCGACAAATATTCGAAAGTCGACATATTATTTAGTATGTATTCCACTTGGTAATACAAAATAGACAAACCACATTCAATGCAATAGATCTGTATTTGTATACCATCATTCACGAAGATACTATCCAAGATGACAGACTTGTGTACTTCTACTTCAGTAGAAGCAGAAGTGTGTGTCTGTCTGGTAATAGCAGACAAATCTGGAGCTAAGGCATACTTCAATGGATAATACTAAATAATTGAAAGTCGTCCAACCACGCAAATTGATTTTAAAATTTATCTTTAAGTGGTCGATTGGATTATCTGTGGCAGTTGGTAAAAAGTCATTTTGTCCAATTGTATGTTTGTGAATAAACAGAACCTAGGTGCTTGGTTAAAAGAAATACTCAAAGAGGAAATATCACAAATGGTATAGATGCAATAACACCAAAAGAATTACAAATAGAGCAAAAAAGATTAACATTTGTTAGGGACGAACAGAAAAAACACAACATCCACAATAAGCAATGAACAGCAAAGTGACGTGGACTAAAACATGTGAGTATTTTAACACCCATCTGAAAAGATTCGCAATCACAAACAATAATCATGGCAAAGTAAGAGGCACATGGAACATATATTTTACATATAGTTGTAATAGATGGATAAGAAAATAACAAGATTAGACCAAAAAAATGAAAGTACAATAGAAAAAATGCCGAAATAAGCAAAAATGAAATGTATATGCACACTAAAAATAAAAAATCACAAAAGAAGCGAAGACCATAAAACGTGGATCGTAAAAGAGGTTCAGTTTTAGTTCTTCAAAAAGATCATCGAACAAATATAGGGTCCATTATATCTGTGGAAAAAAGTTAGATTAGTTGAGATTATTGAGAAATTAATGCAGAGGATCAAAGATCATCGCAGTATTCACTTTTCCCAAGTGCAATCGAAAGATTCATAAACATAGATCATATCACTATATCACCTCCTCGAAATTTCACAGTGGGGAAAATATATCCTTTTGATTTGAAACTCTATAGATTGTTCTATTGTTGCTACTTGCAACACCGCAAAGAAGGGGTGAAATGCAATAAATACAAATGACGCCATGTCTTGGCAATGACAATTGGAAGATTTTTAGTCAACGCTTGAAGCAAACTCAACATATTTTAGACAATTTGATGGTCCCGATTTATTAATGGTTTCAGTTTTTCGAATTTGAGTTGTCACGTTACAGTTTTCTTACGATTAAATTTCACCACTACACCATACATTGCGTAAGATCTTTGAAAATCATCTAAAATGAATAAAAAAGATACCAGATGTTCTGCGTTCCGTTCAACAACACTAAGTTTGCAAATGTAGCGGCTATACATGTAAATTGGCGTTGACGGTGTCTTTATGAATTTGAAGGTTGCTAGGACTAAGCCTCTACCCTCACTCTTAGAAGCTCTGAAGTTGGAAATTTAGTGTGCTATTCATGGAGTTGAGTGACTACGGTGAATGCAAAGGCGTTTTCGGGGATAACTGCGGCATAGATAAGACCTGAGCCGGTTGCGGTTTAGGAAAGGCGAATGAAAACCACGCTAATCAATGTAGGTAACGAACGAGCTAATTGCGATCCTTCTCGTGGTCGCCTTAATGACGATCGGCCCTACACTACGCATTTGGGCGTTCAAAGAGTGGCACTGGCTGACGGCTTTTTTCTTCTCCGGGCGAAGATCCTGTCTTTGTCGTTCAGCTCAAGTTAATGGAACATGAACGGCATCAGTCATCGGTTGGATAATTGGATACAAACTTTTACCACAGCCCAAATTGGAAAAATTATTTCATGACGCTTTTGACATTCGTGGACGTAGATTAAGTCACTTCTGTTTTACGAATTCACTTTTCAACTTCTCCACCGTAATAGCCAATAGGTTAAAAATCTTTTTTCCCTGTCGTTTCTCTGGAAACATGAGTTATGCCGGTCATAGATGCAGACAGACCATACCATTATGCTATCCCCATTTCATGGGAAGAATGTAAATATCATGCTTTTCAATTACTCTTCCGGGGTGTATTCCGGCACGCCACAAATGATAGCGCAGAGAGATTTTCCTGCCTCCAGCAGGTGGAAAGGGTGCTAAATCTTCGCCTTCATAAGGAAGCAAATCAGTAACCAACAGTTCTGGGATGAATAGATTTACTATGTGGTTTAATAAATCCCGTCTTGATATCATGGATGGCCTTTCTAACAGCAGGCCAAACTTTTTTCTCTCAGCGAATAACGGGAGGATGCTTTTTCTTCTGGAAAAGCTTGGAGGACGAGCTAAGGTGCCCGGGTGTCCGCGTTGAGTACAATGAAGGCATTGACGAGCGCTGACAGAGATAGAGGTGCCACCTTCACCCAAAGGTCTATTTGCGAGTACTTCCTGTTCTCGTGTTCAGAGTCGCTCTTTAGCGGTAGATGTTAAGTAGGTCAGGCTGTAGGTGAGAAAGGAAAATAGTCCTGGAGTTGGCATCTTTTATGTCGATGAAGATGGCAAAAATAGCCCATTGCTCTCTAGAAATTGTTCTTAGAGCATCGAGTACCCAGAGATGTTACTATTACACTCTTGTTTAAAAACGAAGCATAATATATGGGTCGTGGTGTTAAGCACAATACCGCGCAACGGGAAGTTGTACATTCTTGCACTGTACACATTGACGTGTTAAATGACTTTGACGGTGAGATTTTTGGTTCCTGTTTCTAGCCTCTTACCTCAGTCTTCTTGATGTGACTTGACGTGGATGGTGGTGGACTGTATAGGTCACCCTCATATCACCTCATAGAAGCTTATGACGAGCAACTTTGTCGGCCTCATAGTTATAGAAGCCTCAGACGTTAGGAAAATAAACTTAAGGCCCAATTCTGATGGCCTAGAGCTTTCAAACTGGAGGTACTTATATCATAATAGGGCGAATGTCTTCTCTTTATCAATGTGTGCTTTCCACGACTTCTACTTTACCTCCCAAAGATTTTAAGAGATGTCAATTTGACATTCAGCACCCTTTTATATGTGTCTGGCTTGCATTTATGATTCTTTTTCAGGAAGTATCCAATGATGATTAGACAAATAGTGTATCATCTCTTGGTTATTCTAGGCTACTCAGAACTTCAAATTCGGATTCATAGATGGAACTAACAATAATACAAAAGCCAGAGCGGAAATTCGAGTACATAAAAAAATTGAACAGTTAATTTTGTAACAACTCCGGTAGTTGCAAACTAAAAAAGTTGTGTTTGTTAGACAAAATTTGGTTTGATCTATTGCTTAGCAACTTCTCATTAATCTAGATCTTTAAAATGCGAAATTTTAAGTTTAAAAGGGTTATGAGATAGCCGTCTATAGATTTACTCATTCTAGCAGTATTAGATGAGTTGAAATAGGCACATAAAGATTTTTTTATAAAAAATCCACCCACAATATCCGCATAACAAATTACAAGCTCATAATAATATTGTTTTTGCTAGTGCAAGTAGGCAAATACTTAGGTTTCGCTTTAATGCCCGACCTTCGCCGCAAAATGAGCAAACAGCGGAAGCATGGGAAGTCAGGTAACCTAAACTTCATAACTAAATTAACATAGTTCCGTCGTTGTTGGATGCTATAATGCGTCGTTCTTGCCACGGTCTCTGGTGGCACCGCAGCCCTTCTTGCCGCTCGCAATTTCCGCGTTTTTCCGAACCCGGCGCAGGAAATCGCCGCTGCCTGGCAAGCCGTGAAATCGGCTCGCAGCCGGCTCAGGTGCCCGCTCGAAATTTTTTAATCAGGAAATTTCTTAATTAAAAATGAGGTAATTTATACGCTCAAAGTCCTTTTGAATTTTAATTTCGAGCTAGCCTCCGCAGAAAACGCGGCGCGCTTTTGATTTCAGCTCCAAATCTAATTATCATCTAATTAGGAGAGTCTAGCTAAATCCGGCCGAAAACTCCTCTAGGCGGCGCGGGCTGATGAGTGCATTTTTAATTAGTTTAAATATTTGTTGCGTTTTCTTTTTGGGGGCGCGGAGAGCGCGCGGTGTAAAAACGGCACGTCGAGCTAGTTGACAATGTTAACTGCGCAAACACCGCCTGCATTTCAACAGCTTCGAAGGCGCATAGCAAGTCGAGGAACAAAACGCGAATAATTTTAATTTTATTCACATGCAAATTTGTAATTAGTGCAACCCTTGGTAGAAAAGTTCTAGGACGGTTCTTCTAATTCTGTACTTGTACTATTTAAGCACAAGTAACGGCTGTTATTCAATCCCCTAATGTGCGCTTGGAAGTGTTTCCATGTAAACTTACTGGGTGGCGGGGCTGTGCTTAGCAACTTATTGTTTGGCTTGTTATACATGGTTTTCCAATAGGGGCACTCGTACTTTGACAGTGTATAGTGGCCATGTTAGTCATGAAAAGTTAGTGTTGAACCACGCGTGCAAATCATTAAACTTTACTACCAAAATACTACGGTGCACACAATCGTCCTGTTGAGCCAACTATCCGTGGACAAATTCGAATCAACTGGTTCAGTAAATAATCAAGCAACACCCGTACGTCGTGGAAATGTGAGATCTGCAGAAAACATTGCTGCAGTGAACGAAAGTGTGCAGGATAACCTGAGGTAGTCAATTCTTCGTCGCGCCCAAGAATGTGGGCTTTCGCAAACTAGACTTGGGCTTGCACGCGTAAAAAATTCAGTTAACCCAAAAACTGAAGGTAAACGATAGGCAGCGTCGAGCATTCGCTGACTGGGCTCTGGAGCAGCTGGAAGTGGATCCCGATTTCGGACGGAAAATATTCTTCGGCGACGAGGGCCATTTTTAGATGAATGGCTATGTCAACAAGCAAAATTGTCGCATTTGGGGAGATAACAATCCATATTAGACCCTCCAGTGGCAAATTCAACCAGAAAAAGTTACTGTTTGCTGTAGATTTTGGTACGGGGAGCTCATTGGCCCGTACTTCCTCCAAAATGAAGTTGGTACCGCCATAAGTGTCACCAGCGAGAGGTACAGGTCGATGATAACCAATTTTTTGCCTACATTGGAAGATATGAATCTCAACATGCGGTTCCAATAAGACGGCGCTACGTGCCACACAATGGATCTTCTGCACGACAAATTCGACGGCATGGTTATCTTGCGTTTCGGCGACGTCAACTGGCCACCGAGATCGTGTGATTTAACGCCATTAGACTTTTTCTTGTGGGACTACGTTAAATTACGGGTCTATGCGAATAACCCGCAGACGATTGATGCTTTAAAAGTAAACATAACCAATGCCATCAATGATATCGAACCCGATTTATGTGATCGAGTCATCGAAAATTAGACTTCTCGGATACGCGCCGCCCAGCAAAGCCGCGGCCGATATCGTATTCCGTACATAATGTAATCAAATACTCTTTCAAATAAAAAAAAATCAATAGTAACTCATGCTCAACTTGTTTTATTTAAATTTAAAGTTCGAGCGCTCTTAACGGAAAACCCTATGCGAGTGATATGATGAACGCGGTTTCCGAGCAGAGAGTTAACATTAGATTCTGCGTTAAGTTAGGAAAAATTCTTAGTAAAACGTGGAATTGATACAGCAAGCATACGATGCCGAGGCATTATCCAAATTTTGGGATTGCGAGACGATTTTAGACAGCCGCGCATCAACATCACATACCGCTGCAAATATCTTAAACAGTTAGTGTGTGCATGATATAAGAAGAGCTGAAATTGTATGTTGCCAAATCTTAAGCAACTATTTAAGAGAAACAGAAACTTAATACAAATATTCTCTCACACGCCGACTTAAAAACAGAAAGAAACCAGGCAAATTATGGCTGCTGATCTGTTAGAGAGGATCAAAATTTATTCCATATTTCACTCTCAAACAAAGTGTCAAAGTGCCAAATGGAGAAGTCATGGTTCACCAGCCTCCAAAAAAGTAAAGCGAAAACTTTCGGAAACAAAGACAATGAATAGAAGAAAACACTTACATAGACGTATCGAAGCGATTGAGTCGAGCAAATCAGCGACACGACAATGCAAAGCCCCATACTGCTGCATCAGTCCAGAAATATTTGGCCAAACATCATATACTTGTTCAACCGACATGCCGTCGTGTCATTTTTTTTATGTTCTCATATGAAAATGCCGCTGAAAGGTAAGCGTCATGAAGATATTGAGGCCATACGCACAAGATGCAAGTATGTGTTTAGTAGCGTGAGATAGTCAGCTACTGTAATACTCAACAAGTTGGTGACTAGTTGAAGCAATGTTCTTTACATAAAATTAACCTCACACTCCAATGAGTCGAGTTTTACTAACATGTGACCTTAACTCCGTTTCCAATGACCAAGCGTACGCCATAACTCAAAAAAAATAAAATATCACTCAAACGCGATTATTGGATATAATAAAAATAGTATTTCAAAAGATGTTGAGATATTGTGCAGCAAAAAAGCATAACAAGGCATGTTAATATCATTGTTGAAAACTTTAAAAATATTGGTATGATGCAAATATACACATGGCTATCCTTGCCAATAAGCGCAACGCAAGCTACGACCTATCAGAATATTTTATGCTACATTCCTATGTCGCATCAATTTCAAAATGCACGTCGCCCTTAATGTTTTCAAAAATATAATGAATTATTAGTTTTTATTTGTTTTATTTCCTGGTCGACTTCCATTTTCTATCTTGCTTTTGGTCTACCTCTTCTCTTTCTTCCACCTATTGCACTTGTCATTAACATTTTTGGCACCCTTCCTTCTGGTATTCTCTGTACATGTCCCAATCATTGTAGCAACCTATTATGTTTGCTTCTTTGTATAAATTCTTCAGTTCTACATTTGTTCTTCTTATCCATCCGGTCTATGTGCTCCTCCACCAAGTACCTTTATTGGTACCTTTCTTATTACTACTGACCCTATTTTCGCTTTCCTAAAAATGTCTTTATTCCTTAATATTCCATGGAGTGCAGCTATACATCGATTACCCATCATTATTCTCGCCTGTATTTCTTTACTTATGTTTGGCTTTCTTGAGAATTCTACTTCTTCAAATTCATGTATCTTCCGAAGGGATAATATTAGGGGGTCGTTGTTGATGTCACCGGGATGGTAGATAATGTAATCGGGCTAGCTGCTGACGTCAATCGGATCGTTGCAGGTAATATTTTGGCATTTTCTGACGTCACTCGCTCTTTCACCGTATTGCGGTCTGTTTTTTGCCTCCTGAGAGCGATAAACCAAGACCTAGGCAGATTGAATCCGTCGTCCCTTTTAAAATTATTTTTATATTTATAAATTTCCACCGCCTCTCTGTATAATCCTGCAACAACCCGACTGACGTCAGCAGCTAGCCCGATTATGTTATCTACTATCCTGGTGAGGTCAACAACAGTCTTCCAACATCATCCCTTCGGAAAACTCCGACTACGGCCTTATAACCCAACCACACGATGCATCATGTATCTTCTCTTTATCCGTTCTCTTTATCCGTTTTAAAAACTTTCCTTCTTAAAGTTCCTGATCCGACCATTTTACATAATTAGTTTTCTTTTCATTGATGTACAGTCCCACCTTTTTTCTTCTTCTTGTCTCTTCACTACTTTCTTTAGTTCTTATATACTTCTTGTTAAGATCATCTGCAAAGATTAAACACTGATGTTTTCTCTGATATATAAGCCATGTTCTGTTGACGTTTGCATTTGGTACGGTTTTTGGAAGTATAAAACTAAACAACATCGATGATAGTGGATCCCCTTGTCTTACTCCCATTTTAACTTCAAATTTTTCGGGTGTGTTGTTATTTATTTTCACCTTATCTCTTGTCTCCTGCAACATTTCCATTATCATGTGTGTTAACTTTTTGCTGATTCCTAGTTCTTTCAGTGCCTTGTGTAGATTTTTCCTTTTCACTCTGTCATACGCTTGTTTGAAATCAATGTAGAGGATATCATTGGTGGTTTCTGGTACTTATGACTTTACGACTGTATCTCCTTCAGCGTAAAAATTTGGTCCACCATTCTTCTACTCTGTCTAAAGCCACACTAATATTCTCCAGTTGTATTTTGCATGTCTTGTACTAATTTCTCTTTTTTATATGTGTAGCTATAATTTTATATGGTACATTAAGCAGAGCATTGCCTATATAATTTTAACACTCGCGCTCATATCTCCTTTTTTATATATAGGGCAGAGCAGTGCTTATATCCATTCTTTTAGTAGCTCCTCCCTTGCCCATATTTCGCTAAATAATTTTTGCATTTCCTTATTTACATGATGACCTCCATATTTAAAAAGTTCAGCTGTTATTATGTCACTTTCTGAGCTCTTATTCTTTAATTTTTAGATTATTTGGTTAATTTTTCTGGAGGTGCTACTTCATTTTGCTGCTGTTCTATTCTGATTCTATCTTCTTGTTTTTTTTCTAATTACTCCTTCTTCCTCTCGCCCATTTATATTAAAATACTCTTTCCATTTATTCAGAATTTCTTCTTCTCCAGCAATAATCTTCCCATTTTTATCTTTATAAAAAACTGGTTTGGGCTGATATCCTTTTCTTTCGTTCTTTATTCCTTTATACAAATTTATTATTTGTTTAGTTCTACGATTATCTTTTATTTCTTGTAAAACTTTATTAAACTCCTCTCTTCTTAATACTTTCCAACCTTTTCTTTCTGTGATTTTATTCTGATTATTATGGCGTCACCCTTTTTCTTCACTGTTTGGTTTCTAAGCTCTGGTATAAGTTGTACCATTTTCGCTCCGACCATGAAATGATCTGTATACGCTTCTAAGCCTTTGTATGTTCGCCCCGTTTTTTATGCATTTTTGTTGTAGTTTTTCTATTGCTATATGGTCAATTTGGTTGATAGTCTTCCCATCTGGTGCTCTCCAGGTATCTTTATGAATTTCCTTCTTTTAAAAGTATCTACTTTTATGGCCATATTTTTTCCATTGCAACATCTATTAGAAAGTGCCCATTCTCGTATGTTCTTACGTTTGCTTGCTATAGTCTCCTATTGTTGGTCTATTTCCGCGTTTGCATCTCCTGATTTTTATATCATATTTAGGTCTTCGTATACTTTATCTAGATTGTCATAGAATTCTCTTTATCTCCACATATTTCTCATCTGATGGCACATAAAAATTTATAAATATTATCTTTTGCTACCTTCCTCTCAATCTTAATAGACATAATCTGTCTGACATTCGTTTAAAATCTACTATTGTCGCTTATAGCCTTTTGGTTATTATAAAGCTCTTACCTAACATTCTAGTATCTTCACCATTGTTAAAAATACGTAGTTTCCAATCTCTGTTATCTCTGTGAGTTGTTACCGCATCAAAATAAACTGTTCTTCGTAAATTTATAAAAGTCGGTATTGTTCGAAGGACATGATCTTTATAATGAATATTTTAGTACAAATCTACATTATCTAACTTATCCACGATAACATATGTCATTTATGAATGCTAGGATCTGCTTTACAACCAAAAGGCCTTTTACACCTTGGGACATAATTGCCATAAATGTGGATTGTCAATTAAAATTATGAGAACATTACAGTGACCTCATAGTTATTTGCAGATACAGATTTGCACATTAGCAATTTTATGGTTCAAACTACAACGATTTGATCTAAACAAACCCGACGGTCCAAATAGCATTAGCTTAAGGCCAATTTTCTTCTAGGGGATTGATTAGGTATTCAAGATATCTGCGAAACTAGTTTATAGCAGCTATTTCAAATTCAGTTCTAAAGCTGAGTATAGATTCTAGTGCAGATTTTGTTAAAATATCCTGTCGATAGTACTACGAAAAATCTGTAGACTCGCAATTAATGTTTATTCGCTTCATAACATACGTGACCTTTTACATTTAATCATATAGAGTAGGGTTATGGCACATCCTTTCTTTACTTGCCACCGTAAATAAGTTATTATGATTTTACTTCAATTACACTTTAAAAGATAATCGTATAGGTAACTCGAAAGGTGTTAACCTTTTTAGTGTTTTTGCTTCATCGTGATCATCTATTAAGTTATGCACAAAATCATTAGCCTTTAGTATCACTTTATTGTTCAAAGCACTTTGTTCTGAAGTCTTTCGAAGATTTCCACGCAATTGACCAAAAGGGAATTATATAAATCTAGATAGGTTTTAAGTCTACTATTTAGAGTAATAGTTTCTTTTCCAAAGATGTTTTGGATTTTCTTCCGATTGACCAGTATAATTTACGAAGGTATGGCCTAAGTTCTTTGCACTTTCGAATATGTGTGTTCTCCAAGTGAATCTTCCATCGAAGTGTAATACCAGATACTTGTCTGGTTCATTTAAGGAAACGGGCGGGCAGATGTTCCCTCTCTTCATAGTAAATGTAGCATGTTAAAATATATATTTACTTATTTGAATTCGCCATATCCCAAAACATTGCTGCATTTTGTTCAGATGGGCATAAAGGTATCTAGATTTCGATTGAGGTTTAACGTGGAAGACTAAAAAAGCTATATAATTAGTAAGGTAACCGTTTTGGGCAATTAAGATGTAGGTAGATCTGTCGTATACAAAGAATGTAACATGGGTCCTAAAGCACTACCTTGGGGAACTGAAGATATAATTAGAAAATTTGTAGTTTCTTCTTTGTATACTATCCAGAAGTGGTGTTCTGATATGTAAAACCTCATGAATTCACATATCTGATAGGGTAAGTATTTTTTTTTAGTTTGAAGCATAAACTGGACTTAAATTACGTCTCAACATGCTATAGAACAGTATCTCTTTCCTTCTAGATCTTTAAGTATTTCGTCTACTATGTGAATTTGTTTGGCTATCAGTTTCGAAAACGAAATTTGTATTTTTGGTATTATTTTTTGCAAAATTAGCTTTTCAAGAATTTTGGACAGTATAGAAAGTAGACTTACGGACGTACATATGTTATTTCACTCGATGGTTTACCTGGTTTCGCTATCATGATAATCTAGGGGCAGGATATGAAATGATTGCAATAAGATAATCAATACCAACTTGGTAACGACAAAAACGAGAATTACACCAATAACGCGAAAAACCTAGGAAATTCGTATTCCAATCGACACGAAGAGGTGCAAAGGGCGCCGTGGGCGGCGCGCCCCCAGGCGGAAACTCATATTTCCTAAAACTGCCCGTTCCAACGATTTCGTATTCAAACCTATTCGCCTGCATACATAACCTCTTAACTTATGCAAACCTTCGGCGAAATACGTATTATGCTGATGTATGGACCCAGCACCTTCGGAAAGGATCATAAAATTTGTAAATTACGGAATGGCCGAGCAGAAAGGGAAACCCCTGATTGGGAGAGGCTGCGCCGTAATTAATTCGCAGGGCCGTGTTTGGATTCACTTAGCGGCGCATTTTTGGCTCCGAGATAACCGGAACTTATCCGCCCCGAACGCCGATAAAGCCGCAGATTATTTTTTCGATCCTGGGGGGCGTCGGCGGATCGTGGCCTTACGACGATGCTGGAGTCGGCAGCGGGGTTTTATGGACCCCGGGCCCATTGAAAACAGACAAAACCTTTTCATGTTTGATTAGCGGCGCGATGGGGATCGCAACAATGCATATATCGATTGGTTTCGCGAGTCTCACCCGGCTGCGGCCGGGTCTAAATGAGATTGAGCGTTAGTTAGAGCGCCGAAGAACCTAATCGGGCGACTCGGCGTCGTTAGCATCGGCGGCGGCTATTTCGGGTTCGTGTATTTAATGTTGTATCAAGTAATGCGCCGGCTTTGAAAACGCGACGGCGACAGTTTTCGCTGCCACTTTACAAATTAATGTAACGCAAATAATGCGGCTGCTGCCACAAATGAAATGCTCCACGTTTGCACAGTGGTCACCGAGGGATCTGCAGATTATTCTATTGTTAGACACACAAGCGTTGCACAATGCAGTGTTATATTGTTGGGATATGTTCAGTTAGCATTTTCCTCAGAGACCTCCTTATTTCTGGGCACTTTGCCCGAGAAAAGCAACATGTGGTAATTCGCCGATCCGACGCTGTATAACGTCTTAAAATATTCAGATCTACAACATAAATAATTTATATCAAGCGGACTAATTGGATATTGTTCAAGTATATACATTTGGCTGCCACAAAATTCGTAGATATCATTCATTGCTAAAACTTACTGGTAGAGGTATTGACGATTTTATTGCCTGACTTTTGACAGGGGTGAAACTTATGAATTTTTGGGTTCGATAACTCATGTCTGCCATTTTTTAAAACATTAAAATTGCATTTCCATTTTTTATTCTACTATAAATTAAAAAAAATAGTAATTACGTCTGAAGAAAGAGACTATTGTAGACAAAGCAATTTCTATTGTTTTGAGTGCTCCTGTGTCACCACGCTAAAGATCCACAAATGAGTATCATAATGACAATATTCTCAATTACACCGACAATGACCTTGACTGTAAGAAGCCCCAAGACCACCACGAGCACATAATTTGTGAATAATCTGAAGTTATCCGAACAGCATTCTTAATCGAGCGCTGCAGGGTATCTTGAAGAAGACAATTGTCTGCATCACCACCAGTGCTAACGCAATCCTCCGAATCCGCCACTTTCTGAGCCCTCGGAAGGTCGCGGATGTCGTGATGCTTCCCAAACCTGGGAAAACCGGTACGTTTCCCCGATTAGCCTTCTGCCGACCCTGAAGAAACTGGTGAAACGCACCATCTACTGTCGGCTTCAGACAGCAGACGAAGACTTTCAACTGATTCCGGAGAATCAGTTCAGATTTTACCTTGGCCACTCCTCCACCCACAAACTGTTCCGGGTGGAGTTCTCAAAATACTTCCACAAGAAGCTAACAATCGCATCGGTCTTCCGAGATGTGACTAAAGACTTTCGACAAAGTTGATCTGGCTCTTCCTCTCCGATTGAAGTTTCCGGACCAAACCCAACATTATTCAACATCTACGCCCGGGACATCTCCACGACGATAGCCCAGCATGTGGAGAATAGGAATAAAGGCCGAGAAGGTGTCTGACGTTCTATTCTTCGCGAACAAACGACATCGTCGGCCACCAGATCTGGCGATACTCAGAATCTTCGACCGGAAAATACCTTGGAGAGAAGAAGCACTATGGGAGTGACCTTAATTGAAAAACTCACCTGGAAACCGCGTGTTGATCGGGCGGTAACGAAGGCGAAAACAGCCCCTCTCTATCCCGGGAGCTGGCTGTCCTTTCGCAACAAATTAACAATTTATAAAGCAATCCTCTGCCCGATCATGATGTTCGCCTGCTCCGCTTGGGGGTATTGTGCGGAGACGCACATCAACAGCCTCCAGATGATACAGAACCGGACCCCTAGGTCCAACTTTAGCGCTCCCTGGTATATCAAGAATACAATTCTCCACCGAGATGTCTCTCAGTGCCTTGAACAACTCTTCTCCAACGTTGAAGGCCACTGAAATTCCAACATCCGTAGCCTCTACGAATACGAGTTGGACAGAGGCGCCCGCTAACAGCGCCCGACCAGGGGCGGCCTAATGTAGGCCCACAACCATCCACTCCCCCCAACACTATTTAGCAAAGGCTGATCGCACCTAGGAAAACGACGTTGGTGAGCAGAAATTTAGAAATGGACTGGATCAACGTCATATCTACTGACTAGATGCCCTTTTATGTTTTGGTCTCCTTTGAAATAGTTGTGGTCTATAAGTGAAAGCTATTGTGCGTTAAGCTGTGTATTTGAGATTGTAAATACTGGTTTGCAGCTTCACATCTCTTTATAAATATGTTAGATTTAGAAAAAATCGGTGGAATAAATGAGAACTATTGAAAGACTTTATGTGGATTAATTTCATGGATGTATTATATTGTATCCGTGCAGAAGAACCATAGTGATTCAAAATGCACAACGTTCACTGTATTGGAAAAATTTTGGACCTCACGAAGATGTCAGAATGTGGCAGATAATGAATGGTACACGAAACTCAACAGCAAGTGATGCAAGTCCAAATTCGATGTAGTTTAAGGATTTTCAATTTCTGTGGAAACCTAAAAGTCAATGGTCAGCAGAAGAGGACGGATCAGCTGCTCAATTCGAAAAACCTGGAATTCAAGAAAGTTCGGTGTATGATAATTGTGAAAGCTAGAGAATTGATTAAGGTGGTAGATTTCAGCAATTGGATGCATCTCATCAAAGTAACAGCGTGGGTTTGCTGTTCCAAAGTGCACCAGTTTATGGTTATTATAGTAGTGTCGTCAATTTTTATCTAAAGAGGTACAAGAAGATTTACGAAAGGGACGAGAAATCAGCAAGTCGTCCAGAAGAGCTTCATTGTGCCCAATACTGGTAGATGATGTAGACGTGTGGACACTTGGCTAGTCAATTCTTTATCAATCGCAAAACACAAAAAACTTCCGATTATTCTGGACAAGAAGCATCCTTGCACAAAGCTGCTCATACAGTAATATTACTGCATATTTGGGCATCATGGAGTGGATCTGATCTTCAACGAGCTTAGGCAAAGTTGTAAAAGAGTATATCCAATGTAAAATAGAGAACGCAAAGCAAGTATGGATTACTTTAGACCTATGCAGATAGATAATGAACGGAAACGGGAAAAGATGCACGAAGCCCTGTTTACATGAGTACACGAGCACTTCATCTGAAAATCATAGTGTTGAATTGGTTCATCTATCAGCATGGAGAATTTGAAGAAATCTAAAGTTACAACAGAACCAATTTCAAAGGAGTAGAGGCGGAACTAAAGAAAGCAGTTAAAGAGATGAACCAGAATCGAGTTACAGCCCTTCCACTCGAGGAATTAACTGGAAGTTAATCCTATGTGAAGCACCGCACTTTGGAGAAGTACAAGAGCGGTTCGGGAGGACTGTGAAAACAGCTACGATCACTCAACGATTAGCTATTGCTCATTGTACTGGCGGAAGTTGAACCATCAGTAAACAATAGCTCTATGATGACTGTTTCCATTGACAAAGGTGACCCAATTGTTTCCTTATTGGGACCATTAGCATCAAGCAGATGTCTGGAGTATAAAAATTGTGTCTTAGAAAGAGATGGAGACATGGCCAAGTGCTCGCCAACCACTTTTTTACCACTGGCTGAAGGAGTACCTGCCATATGTGTCACTGAGATAACCGAGTGGAACCGAGATGCTCCGGATGCTCAAGTTGGTGACTTGGTGTTTGTACCCGACGTTAATCAACAAAGAAATCAGTGGACTAAGGGTGTAATTAAGTCAGTGCTGGGAAAGATGGAAGAGTCCGAGTTGTCAACGTGAAAACTGCTGTTCGAGTTCTACAGAGACATTTGGCAAAGTTTATGCTGCATACAAGGATGGAGTCAAGATCTTGCAAGCAAAATCACTGGGAGGAATTTGTTGGGGAGAGAATTCTATGTATTATCATCTGTGACTAGCATGTAAGGTTATTTGCTAAGAACAAAATTACTTAGTCAAAGTGTCAGATTGTTTTTAAAATCGTTACTGCATTAATTAAGTGAAAATGCAGCATAATACCTAGCTGAGTATCGAACCCCGATAACGAGATATTGTTATTACAAGAAAATAACGACTCCAAGCATACCAGCCGACTTGTACTAAAATATTGTTTTGTTCTATTTTGATGGTAAAATAACTATAAATGATTATGTAACACAACGAGATTTTTTTCATGAATAAAAAGGTAAATCAAACTAAAAGGGCGCTAACACATTTAAAAATTATAATTACTATTCTCTATTTTTAGTAGATTTGCTGTTTTGAAATGTAGACAAAGAGGACGTCAGTATAGTCTGCGTTGAACGCGTGGAGAGCGGTTGTTGTCACTCACAGTTTTCTCATCTTGTTCTCTCTTTCTTTCTCTCAAACTTCCATCGATTTTCACAGAATTATTAGACATTTTGAAATTTCGTAAACGTAAACTGCCACAAACATTCGCTATTGCAATAATATTTTAGAGTTTTTAATTGACCTTTAGCTTTTTTTTTGTACCATTAAATACTTTTTATACAGAACAAGTCTATAATGGGTTTCACTGTGCATCTTACTAATGCTACATAGTTTTAGACCACGAATAGCTACTAGAATCAGTAGTTGTCAGAACTGTTGTATTTCCGAGAGTCCATGATATACCTACAGGAATAAAAATCAGAGCACACAGCTAACGTCAAAAAAGCCTTAGAACTTTTTCCCTGATAGTGGAAAATCAAAACGGCGTGGTTTATTCCAAAACAAACAAAGAAGATCCGACTAACCCAGTTAAATTTCAGTTAACATGTTCATTACCGGTAGCCATAAACGCGTTAGATCGAGTTTTATGATCGAACAATATGGTTTCAGGGTGGGTTTCTAAGACAAACAAAGTCAAAGACGCGAGACATGTAAACGAATATTGCGCATTAGCTGTCTTAGACAACGCGATCTAGCCACCAGGAAACTGGTCGACCATGAGTGTACACAAAATCTATTTTTGTTAATAAAAAATTATGTCACCAAGAAGACAGCGAGACATGAGCGATATGAGAAGCGACGAGCGGGTGTCCCCAGGATTTGTGCTCCGGACCGGTATAATAAAAACTTATATACGAAAGTATATTCAGAGTTCAGTTACTGCAAGGATGGCGAATTGTAAGATTCATGGACTACTCACTTCGGACACATCTAAAATTCAATGTTAACATGATGCAACGGTATTTTTCTACATGAGTCCAGAGCAAGAGAGACTGACGTTCTTGTACAATGGCGAGTATGTCTACTACAAGGATCACATTTACGATCTCTTTTCGTAGAAAAACTACATACGGACGATATATAACAAGGAGAAACAAATATTCTACCAGCTCGTGGCGGCGGGGCGATTAACGTGGGATTTTTGCAGCGATGCACAGGTACAAAAGTCTCAAAAGTTCTGTATTTCAGTGTCGTAAAACTTTGTCCTTTACAAAACACTATAAAAGAAAATCTAATCAAGGGCGTGATATGTGAAGAACGCACTAATCAAGACATCCACTATCCTAGAATAATGATTACTATGGTAGATCAGTCCAGGAAAAGATAGTTCGTCCCTATTGAATCTCACTACGTTCTTTCTGTGACAATCTTCTCGGTAAAAAAGACCAATGTCTTGCACGTGCTCCGTAATGATATGCAAGTCCTTTAATCTCCAAAATCAAACTTTTGGCCTTTGTTGGAAAAGTGGTGTTTCCATCGATTTTGGTTAAAAAGTTACAAGCAAATATGGCTCTAAGTTTTGGTAAATCCTACATATTTTGAACATGAACATGTAGCTGCTTTCTAGAAATTTCATGCACATGCGTAGAGAATGGAGAACTGCTAGTGCAACGCCACCGTTTTCGGGACCATTTTCTAAAGTTCTGCAGCCTAAAGAAAAAGAATAACAGACCACAATCACCGTCCTCACAGAAATCTACGGGAACAAAATCAGGTCAAATTATTTACTATCCCTAAAGCCATTCCAGCTTACTCTCAAGAGTGACATTAAGCGCAATAAGTCAGCAGTCTAAAGCAATTGCTCCAAAGTGTAAAAAGGCAAACGGCGCTTATACGTCTGATCACAAATGTTTTAGATGTCCTCAATTATAGAAATAACGTTAAAAATTCCACTGTCAAGGCCCTAACCGGGACGCTTTAGCCCGTTCGGCAAGTTCTTCTTTAAGGTAAAGGATTTCTTCCGTCCTTTCCATAAGCCTATCCTCAAAAGGAGACCCTATACAATGACAAAGAAGCTTCTTAAAGCTAACCCTACTACGTGTCAAGATTACCAATGGATGGCTCGCTTTGTGTATAAGACGAAGATTCAGCACCATTTTTAGTTACTAGAAGCAGCAAATCTCTTCGCTTCATTATGCGAGGTATGCCGAAGTATAAAGTAATTAAAGAGCGATCTACTGGAGCACGACATCTCCGTCCTGATTGTGAAGTGGATGTTTCTAAAGTTTCAGAGGAACGACAAGAAGATATTTGACCTGCACGACATTCTTCATTTGGTTGTTACGATAGATGGGCCAAAAGAAAGGAGGTCATCAGTTAGTGCCACTGCTGACAGCGCTTCGAATATAGGCAACTCTGCTGTTGAGCCAATCCCAAGAACGAGGTTGGCCATCCGAAATGAATTTGTCACATGTGCTAACTACCAGTTTTAGGGAATGGTTCGCCTTCTCTAAACCGTGACAACTACAAGTCATACCTAGCTACAGTGCATTAACCGTAATCAAACAGGAACGACACTAACCTCCCCAGACAGCACTCTTATATTACAGCCTGATCACTATTGTGGATTGACGGTTCCAGAATCTTAGCAGCCTTCCGTAACATCGTGGTGGCTATAATCCAACTTTTCGTTCTTACGTAACACCTAAAGAAGTACAATCCTCCCAAAGCTACGATGATGGTCAGACTTGATGGATACGTCTTAAGTCGAGTGCTTCTTTAAGGGTACGAAAAAGTCTTCGTTGGATTGTTTCGTGAAGAAAAAATCATGATTGTGTTATAGTTGAGAGATGTTTTAGGTAGTTGAAATAAAAGTTCATATGACTACCTTTTTAAAGAGATATATCAAGCAATTCTCGATTGAAAAAGTTAATGATGCGAATTGTATAAAAATCAGGTTTGGAGGCATTTTTTCTAAATACGTCTGTAAGCTTCAAAAGCTGCTTTGAGTTGCCTGCGCAAAATCAGGGAAAAGGTACAAATGCCCAACCGCTCCCGCATGACCACATATTTTTTAATTTCGAAGAGCAACAGGTACGGCTTGCTTGCTTCATTAAGTCAATATTTTAACAATTTAATTTTAAATTTGGGCGAAAGAATAATTTTTACACGGAAACCGTAAACTTGGATGTTCTATATGCGGCTTGATTGCGCAATGAATTTAATTAAAACTGCATTATTCGCCTGCTGCAAGTACTGGAATTGTCTTTATTAAATTGTCGTGTATTGTGTTTAGAGCGAATACGCTGCTATTGTTTCTTTGAGTGCAAGCTGCACTGCTCACCTTTAAGAATGATTAAAACCTGTCTCTCTGGAAAATTACCTTTATTATATTTAACATCGGAGGATCTCTTCACGCATTTTGGTCTTGAACAATACCCATCGAACATATTAAAATGTGGAGGTAGCGTATTACAGTCACGTAAGCTGATCATTAAATGAAGTCATAAATTGTGTTTAGTTGTCCAGATAGTTTTCAGAAATAATATTGTAATCAATTTCTAGCTGTTGAAACGCCTTTTCAGTTAAGATTTTCTTTGATGTTCGCGGTATCATTTTGCTATATTAAGGAATTTCTATGCACATTAAAAAAAAGTGACTAGGAACGCTAGTGCACAAATACCTAACCAACCGACAATACAATCAAACCATTCATTAGCTTCTTATTTGTTTCAAAGCATTAAATAGTCTATTAGAGCACTATTTTTTAAAGAGTTAAGGTTGTAAAGTTGGTAATCAGAATTCCCTAAGTTCAACTTTTCAATTTTAAATTATCTGCCCATTTTCTTATATCGATGAGTTGGTGGTACTGCCAATCTGTGAAAAGTGTCAGTTTAGGAGAAGATTATGATGCAATAAGTCGAATTTACAGACGGTCTGTTGTTTTAGTATTTTACGAGTGCTGTTTATGCAAACCTTTGAAGTGGTGTTTCTGTGTCACCCTCACAAGGTTAACAAATTAATATTGCATTAGCAATGTGTTACATGTAAAGGGTTTTCCAATAAGAAAGGTATGATTTTAAAATTTTTTCGCATAAAAGTGGATAAAGAAATACCTGTAAACGAAAGCTATGGATAAATTGCCCAATCGAGGAAATAGACAAATAACCTCAATAAGAAACGATAGCACAATTATTTGAAATAACCCAAACTTAACACTTCGTCAAGCTTACCTAAAACATTCCAAAAAGGGTGTCGAAGTAGAGCTCATAGCAATCACATCATATAACAAAGTACAATCGTGAATTGGGTGCTTGTCGAAAAGCATTTAGAAAAACCAACATTGGTGGACAAAAAAAAATTTAGAGAGGGGCTGGAATAATGCCTTGTTTGTATTCGACTGTGTACAACTTGGACAGAAGAATAAACTAAGAAGTAAAGACACAAACTTTAGGAAATATAGAGCTATCATTTTACTTTGTAAACAGAGCAGTCAATATGCGAAATAATTACCATGCTATACTGGTTTATGATAAAAATAGAGTATCGTTTGATTTATTAGAAAGCATCAACATACGTCAAAAACCTAGTTTCTGGGCAGTGCAAGCGTCAAGGTAAGCTTGGAAGGGATTTATAAATTTCTAATAAGTAGAGTCCGCTAAATTTCCCAACAGTCAGCTGAGATCACTTTAGGTAAATATCAGATACCAAAAGCAACTGTGAATAAGTTGATTTTGACGTTTGCTATTCTTGACTTATAAGATATCTGGGAGTAAGACCCTAATCTTTTCTCTCCTGGAAACTCTAGCGTTTAGAATTTTAGTGCCTTTAAAGATATTCAGTAGCTCTTAAACGTACCAAGGATATCTTAGATATCTTCCGTGAACGAGCACTGCGATAACTTCGAGGAGATTGGTAACGCTCTTCGTAGCTACCGCGATTTTATGGAAGACTGTCGAGAATGTGAAGGATCCACATTGTGAAATAAATCCTAAATGGTAATCTAGTCCTATTGGTCATGGTCATGGTGATGTAGAGTGCTCCCTGAAGAGCTGGTTGCAGTGAATGCAAATGTATCCCCGCGGGTTACTGTAGCATAGGTACGACTTGGAATTGTGACAGCTTAGAGAATATGGCAAAGCATCTTCCAAAGTTTGCAGTTAGCGAGTGTGGAAAACTCGCTCCGTTTTTTTACGATCTCTGGAGTGATGGTCAACTTTATACTTGGGAGTGGTTCGACAGCAGAGTTACCCGTATCTAAAGCGCTGACAGCGATGGAACTAACTGACGATCTTCTTTTCCTTTTGTTGTTCAATCGTAACAGCCATATCAAGATTGTCCACGTAAAATATCTTCTTCCTATTGTCGTTCTGCTCAAGCTTCAGAAACATGAGCAGCATTGATTGTTGATGGGGACCCTTCCTCATCCACCTCATAGTCAGGACAGGGATGTCATTCTTCCGGAACATAATCCAGCATGCCATGTAAAGAGACGCCAATAAGTTTGTCTGCCTTTAGCAGATAAAGATGGTGATAAATCTGTGCCTTCGTCAGAAATCGAGCCATATATCTTGAGACGCAAAAAAGTGGCTAAATATTACATTCGTTACTTTTTTAACTTTAAGCAAGCCTGCACTGATATCATGTAGAACATGTTTCTGAGGGTATGCTCAGCCTGTGCCTTCTAGAAGATGGAGGAATACTTTTCGGGCTAGAGCTCTTGATGGTGGATATTTCGTAGTCTACCTCTGTGTCGTCAAGGATGTATAAAGGATTTGCGGTCGGTGTCGAAGGTAAAAGCGGAATTTTCATATAGATTTGAACTTTTCTGGTCTGAAAAGCTGGTTTGGACTGGTGACTTCTCGCACTTGATGCCTCTCTTTGAGAGTTAGCTGGAATGGTTTTAGGGAGGGTGAATAATTTGACCTAAATTAGACATGCTGACCCTGTTACCCTTTTTTGCCCAGAAATGGGCGAAAACGGCGATGCGCGTGGAATGTGTACGACTTGTCAAAAATTATAGTCAAATTTATTTGTAATATTCTTAGCCAAATCGATGGAAACCTCGAACAAAGCCAAAACGTTTGATTTTGGAGATTACAGAACCCACATATCATTATAGAGCACGTGCAAGATAGTCCGAAGACAAACGCTTGATGTAGTCTGATGTGCAATATTTTTTCCGAGAAGATTATCACAAGAAGAACGTATTAAGATCTTTTTTTGGACCGAACACGTGTTATTAAAACTGATTTATTCTACAAGACAGTAATCTACTATAATAATCGCTAATCCAAGACAGTGGATGCCTCGATTGGCGCGTTCTTTATATACTACGCCCTTAAATAAATTTTCTTTTGTAGTGTAAATTTTACATCACCGAAAAACAGGACTTTCGAGATTTTTGTACCTTTTCTACGAAAAACCATTACACACTCAAAGAGATATCTTTAGAGTCTCTCATGGGACTTTAACAGGCAACAAAGCTTTCTTTGTTTTTATTTGTTGGGTTAGTAACAAGATAACATGAGGTTTTCGTAATGAGTATTTCTCACCTTTAGTAACAATACCGTTGTTCTCTTCCTGTTATCATTTTTTTCTTTGTAGAAAACATTATACCACTAACTTTACAACAGCGATGACAGGATTCATTTTATTCAAGAGAAACGTGTGCACAAGTAACCGAAATTGATTACGAATATGCGTTGGCAACTCGTTGACTTTATTCACTTTGTTCCATTATTTTCAAAGTACCATATTATATGTGGAAGAATACAATATATAACAAAATTTTGTCTAGAGAAGGGGGCTTCTAAATGTTGTAGGTGTAAACACCTGAAGAGTCCTCTCGTAAAGTACCTCGCATTATTTTAGTCGAAGCAAGATGAACCCTAGTTCGTTGGGAAACAAATTATCATAAAGTTTTTCAAGATAGAGGGCATAAAGTCGCCCGAAATTGTGAAAAAATTAGTTTAGTTTAGTGGCAATACTTTCCGAAAGACTAAAATGTACACTTGGTATAAACAGTTTTTGGAAGAACGAGAAGCAGTTGAAAATGAAGGCCACCGACATCGCCCGAGAATCAGCGTGACTGAGGGGAACATTCGAATTGTTCGTCACCTTCTAGAGGACGGCAGTTTATTAGCGGTTGCTGATACTGCTTTTGAGGTCGTAATAAACTACGGCAGAGGACAATACTTGGTTAAAATTCGATAAAAATTGAGGATTACACTTATATAAAAAAGAGTACACAACGAGGAGCTCAGAAGTCTAAATAAGAACTAAATAGACTACATAACAACTGATAAAAACCATAATAAAAGACTCAACAGTATTAAATCACGTCGACCACAGTTTGGTACAAGCCCAAGTGGAAATCAACACTAAAGATGAAAGAAAACAATTAGAAGCAAACAATTAACAACTGGCGGTAAGGTAATATACAGAAACAAAGCCTTATAAAAAGAAATTATAAGCCCAGATCTTATAAAAAGACATTCAAGAGATTACATCCGTACACGAACAATATTATCGTATCACTACCAGTATATGTAAAGCCTTTAAGAAAATCAAGAGTAAAAAAAAATAAACAAAAATGCATCAATAAAGTAAGCTGAAGAAGGAGGCAATATATCTAGTAGAAAGACGGAAAATAATACAAGATATAGCCACAAAAAATAACGAAATTATACAAGTCATAGAAGAAAACAAGAGATTTAAAGTATTTAGAAAAATGCTACATATGGGTAAAAAGAAAATTATAAGCCTGATCGACAAAGCGGAAAATATTTAGCAAACCAAACAGAATCTGAAACGGACATACTGGGTTACGTAAAAACTTTCTATGCAAACTTATATTTGTCCGTTACCATAGATCCCACCTATTACCGAAGAGATTATCCAAGAGATTTTAAGGGACCTCTCATCAACCATCACACGGAAGACATATCGGAAATTACAACCGACGAAATAAAATAAATGTTACAATTATTCAACAACAAAGCTACCGAATCCGATGAAATAATTATTAAAATAGTAAAATCGGGAGAGCACAACTCTTCAATACCTGCATCGACCAAGGAAAAGTACCAAGCGACTAGAAGACTGTCAACACTATTTTGATCATTAAAAAGCCATTAGAGAACTATAGACCAATCTTATTAATTTTCCACCCATGCAAACTCTTTACACGAATAACAACAAACAGAAAATAGCCAAACATCGGATTAAGCAGGCTTTGGAACAAGGTACAGCACTATAGATCAGATATAAACAGTAAGGCAAATGATAAACAATTTCATGAATACAACCCACTACTCTATACGTTGTTTATGGACTTCCATAGGGCGTTCCATACGGACAAAATTTGGACATTAACAAACTGTTTACAAACTTTGCTAAAGAATGTCAAAAAAGATAAACGGCGAGTGTCTTGGTAACCTGAGATTCGCTGACGATATTTTGTTGTTTGCAAATAGTATGGAGGAAACCGAAACTATGGTAGAAGAACCACAAGAAACCGCGGAGGAGGTAGGACTCACAATCAATGCGTCAATAACAAAACTAATGACAAATAGAAATGATGGGAGGGAATTACTATTGAACCGAAAACGAATAGATCTGGCTAATGAGCGAAATTTGACATTTAAGGAGCCCACCAGAGCAGCAAAGATCAATCGAAAAATTTAACTTGCATGGTCGGCTTTTGGCAAACTAAAAAATGTTTTTCAGGGAACATTTACGAAGATCCAAAAAACAAAGGTATTCAACCAGTGCGTATTGCATATTCTAACATACGCTTCTGAGACTTGGGTACTAACAAAGAAAAATTGCAAGAGCTACGTTAGGGAAAAAACAATGCACGGATAAGAAAAAGAACAAAAGTCGATAATGTAGCGGACACGACAGCCAAACAGAGATGGAGTAGGTCATCTTGTATGTAGAGATGACGCAAAAAGACGACCATATGGAGATCTCGACCAGGTAAGCAAAAGGATGACATCGCAAAAAAGTCAGGAACTCCATGGACAAGAAATCACAAGACCGGAGTAAGTGGAAGAATCTTGAGGAGATGTATGTTTTGTGATGATGATGATACTGATCTTCCCTTCAAACTTAAAACTGCGATTATCACTTGTTGGGACCTTTAAAAGAATCACATGGACGGCAAAGATTTGACGACGAGGTTGCTAGTGAAGTGTCGTGTATGATTGGCTGGTGTCACAGAAACGTTTTACCTATCTGTTCGGAAAACATGCTGCTATATCAGTAGATTATGTCGAAATAACTTGCCAGTTTATATTCTTATGCTTCTATAAATTAAAAAAATCGTTTTGTATTTGTAATATTAAAAAAAAGTCAAATCAAGTAAATAAATATACCAACAAAACACAAGTATAAATTAATTTTTCTTTGGCGGTTGTTAACAAGGTGGATTGACGGATACTTGCAAAATATGCCGAAAAAGCTAAATACTAAACACGGGCAATTTAAAATTCACGCACGCAAACAAAACAAACAAAATACAATTTCTGTAACTCACTTCGAAACCGCCAGGTCGGACGAATTTCCCCGGCACACTTTTACTGTTTTATGCCGCCCCGTTCGAGCAACCTTTCCGGTTTTTCGGGTTACTACTCACGACCAGACTGATCGAGTCCCAACGGGTGAATTGTGGAATACGCGACCGAGGAGACGCCGTGAATAAAACACACCCAACAACGCGATTACATGCCCTAAAGTAATGCAGGGGCGCTCACTATCGCGCGCCCGTAACGGCTACATTACAACACACCCTCTAGGCTCCCCTAAAATGACCACCGGTTGCATATTGTATTTAATACATTATTCATGAGCGCCGGCATCATACACTCGAGACGTTGTAAGGCAGGGAATGAAAGGCGCCGCGACGCAGACTGATCGCTCTTTTGGGAAGCTTTATCTGTATCGGTCGCTTTTTACATGCTAAATAGCGGGGGCATAATTCCCTTTATGTGTCAGGGTTTTCAACCGCAAATCGTACCTAATCTGTAACCTTGTGCGTGTAAGGAACACGAAACTATGTATACAACGCCTATCTTCATCCTCATATATTTTTTAAATTGAACGCAGAATTATAATATCTGAGGTGTTTAAAGGTAATCCCATATCCTGTTGTCTCTATGGTGGTATATTAAAAGTGCAATAAACCTGGCAACCTCTTAAATAGTAGTAAAAGCAATAATATGGGGCCATCAGACCGCAATAAATAAAATTGTTTCAGAATTATTTAAGAGAGTCGTATATTAATGGAGGAAGATCGATTCGAAATCTCAATTACGTCAATATTTGCTGAATGGTACGTTATCGCAGTAGAACAACACTATTGTTAACAGTTTCCCTCTTTTCAAGATCACCAGACAACAATATTCCTTTCGCTTCTGAAAGACTGATGCTGACATCTTTCTAGTTGATTGAATACATTTTGTTTCTTTCGGAACCAATTGAGGCTGTCCGAGCCATTGCTTTGATTGCATTTTACTTTCTAGTACATCATGGTGAATTCAGCTCTTATCCATAGTCATACCTGCTTACTTAAATGCATTGGGTTCCTCTTAAACATTTCCAAACGATTAAATAAAATTTGCAACATCCGTTATGGTTGTCTATTCTGGACATTCCAAACATGTATGCCATCATTTTAAATTTACAAACTCAAAAACTCATGGTGGAAAAATAGAGGCAACTAATTTTCAGGATTATTCAATTTCCAGGCCAGTTCCTCCTTTTAATTCACAAAAAATAGGTAACCAAAAAATTCATTTGGCGTCCTAAAATGTTGATGCTATCATTTGTCCATTTAATTGGAGTTCAATTAAAGCACAAAAATTTAAAATCACATATGATGTTTGTAAACTTGAAGAAGACATACGTCAATGTGCCTAGATGTTTGATATGGCTAGTAATAAAGAAAATAAAGGTTCAGTTTCTATTTCAAAACAGTAGGGTACAAATAAAAATAAGATAGGTAACATAAAGCATTGAGACACAAGTATTAAAGCAAAGGTTAAGGTTTAGAAAGCATTGGAAAAATGGAGAAAAATGCAAATGAATGGATATTACAATATAAGATAATTATTGCAGAAGAAAATGTAATATACAGACTAAAAGTTAATAAAAAAAGTACACATAAACTTCAGAAGCGGATTTTAATAAAAAACCCAAAAATGTACGGTGAGTCTATTGCATGCAGAAATAAACGGCATAGTATCATTCAATTTAATATGATATTAATGTACGGTGAGTTTGCAATAGACTCACGGTACATTAATATCATATTAAATTGAATGATACTATGCCGTTTATTTCTATTTATCTGGCAAATAAAAGTCAGTAGAATTCAAGTCCTCTCAACAGGCGGACCATGCAGCAGGTCCATCGTGTCCAATCCATCTATCGGAGAAGCTGTCATTGAGATATTAAGCTAAGGCACATCTTCAAACAATAAAAGCAGTGATGTGTTGTAAAATAACGCCCAATCATCTTAACCCTAACATCGTTGCTAAAGCTTTGCTAATGATCAACCTCAGACATTTGATGGGGATTCTACCTAGATTACGAGTTGACTGCTTTGTACATCATTGATACTATCCCCACCAAAGTTTGGTTCATCTGTAAAGAGGATTGAAGACAAAGATCCCATAATGGTAGTGGTTTGTTGAAAAACCTCTTGGAGGAAAATCTATTTGCGATAGTCCCTGTACACATTATAAGTGATAAAAATGGCAGCGGTTCTCATGCAAGGTAATTAACAAATCATATCACTTGTCTAGAGCTTCTACTGAAGTTATCGTCAATGTTTTGTAGAACATATTCTCCCAATTAAGGTATGCAAATACGATGCGTCAGCCCTCCATGTTCACTTCTATCAGCAAATGATCTTATCTGACACAAACCATGAAATACTGTTGCAAAAGTTTTGTCATTCAGTTGTTCACTGTAAGGCGGTAGGAACGTTGGAAGCATTCAATAACAGTTTCTGGGGTAACAGCTAGGTTTAACGCTACCGCCCTGGTCATTGCTCATCCGCAGAGAGTGTGGCGTCATTTACACTTAGGACAAAGTTGAGACCTTAGTCAACAATTTAGAACGTGTGACCGATCCGATGACGCCGAACTTGACCACCTCAACTATGTAGAACACTTCGTGTGGTGTCTCCAATGCAAAAGCCCCACGACATTGAGCTCTTTAAGGTTGGTAAATTAGAGACCTCCTCTCAGGGCTACCGATAAGCCAATTATGAACCATTGGAAAGCTTGTGGAGCAAACGATTCTTAAGTACCAGAGGACACCTGTCAAAAACCTCCAACTAATCCCAGAATGTAAATTCGGACTTCGTTTCAGCCACTTCACTATCCTCCAACTTATTAAAGGCTACACCAAGAAGCAAACCGCTAGTATATAGCCTTCGATAAGGTGTATAGGATCATTTCGAACATATTTCAGGTCGTAACATACAGTATAACCGTTCATGAAACAGAAATGTGGCAATAATCAAGTGCTAAAACTAAAGCTAAAACATCTGAAATAGATTATACGAAGTGCTTGCAACATATAGGAAGAAAAAAATGAGAACGAAGGTAATACGGCAGAGTAGACGACCAGTAGACTATCGAATACAGCACATCAATAGTATGAATAATTTAAAAAAATGGAGAAAGTAACATGACTAATTATGAATTAGCCGCTGCGACGTAACAGAAAAGGAAAAGATCAGAAATCAAATGGGAAACCCGTATACAAATGCAACGAGAAGACGGTAATTAAAATAATATATTCTTGTGTTGAGAAGGAATTGAATATTTTAACGATTTTCAATCACTCTTTCCAAACAAAACCTTACTAGTCTTAAACAAAATTAATATCACATATTAGATTCAATATTAAGTTATAGCAAATGTCTAACTTAGAATTGCAATAAGAAAAGCAATATGCCAACTGTAGAAAGCGGCATTTCAACACGTCCCAATTCCATAGTTGAAAATTATGGCCCGTTACTGCCTTTTTGGGATTGCACATATTTTAGTCCGCAGTTATGAGGATTATAGGCTATTGTCTTACTACCCACAATCATAAACGTAATGATTACATAAAAATTGCGTTTAATTTTTCTTTTCACCTTTATATACGCACATTGGTATTTTATATTTATATATATCTTACATCACTATATTATATATTTCGAAATTGTTATTACGTTCTATTAACGAATAAATTTGCCGTCTGTCTCTAGTTCTGCCTACCACCCCGCAATTTTATATCTGATGCCGTTCCAAAATATTGCTCCCTGAGATGACCCATTTTGTCGCCTAAATTCTGCTCAGAATTGTGTAGTAGTTGCTATGACCATCCAAATGATCGGTGAGAGGCTGTTTATTAAGACCTTGATTGGTCTCCATATGGAATTGATGACGACATTCGGGATTTCTAGTTTGGTCCCACACTTTTGTGCTCTAGTAGTTAACGGATTGAAGAGAGATCTTCCAATGCAGACAAGGTTGGTGGAGTCTTCACTAAATCATCGCCAAACTGAATTAAGGGAATGGGCCACAAAGAGACCCTCACGTACAATCTTTGTAAGAAAATTTCAAGACAAACTTTTTAATTCCTTAACTGACATTCAAATACAAGAAATTGGTCTTATTGTCACCTGATAAGTTTTTTGAATAGACATGGCCTTGGAAGTGTTTCTATGAAAACTGATTAGGTGGCCGAGCTGTTTTAAGCAACTCACTCTTAGGCTGGTCGGTGCATTTTGTTGAGAGTCGCACTAGTGACATGATGAAATCGCAAAGAGTTAAGTTAGGAAAAACCGCTAGTAAAACAAAGAATATGATGCAGCAAGCATATTTTGACAAGACATGACCGAGAAATCGTGTTTTTGATCGCCACAAAAGGTTTCGGAAGGGTAGAGATTTAGTGGAAGGTGATTTCAGAGCCAGCGCATTAACATCACATATCGCTGCAAATATGGAATGTATAAGGCAGTTACTGTGCACGATACCAGAAGAGCTGAAATTTAACAGGGATGTATGTCACCAAAAATGTTAAATGTTTTAGGAAAACGGACAGAACGAACGGACAGACGAACAAATGAGGCTAAACTGTTGGAAAGGGCCAGATTTGAGCCCTATTTGTGTTAAACATTGTCGGAGATGAAAGTTGGTGTTACCAGTATAAGCCTCAAATGAAACTCGAAAGTGCCGGATAGAGAGGTTATGGTTCACTTGTCTCCAAAGAAGTGAAGCGAGGTTTGGTGCACCATAAATATCTGCCTGAAGGACAAACGATAAACCACATTGATGTGCTGTAATGTTTGCGTTAAGCTATTCGGCGGCGCCATTCTGATTGGTGGACATCTGGGCAGTGGTTCTTATTGCACAATGCTATATCAATCCGGGAATATATGGCCAAGCATCATATCCCTGCTCTACCACATTCCTCATGTTTGCCCGGCCTGTCGTCGTGTGATTTTTGTTTTCTCGTGTGGAAATGCCGCTGAAAAGAAACCCCATCAAGATATTGCAGTAATCCAAACGATTGTAACAGATGTGCTGAGAATCATCCTGGATAAAGCTTTTTCTACTTGTTTCCATTATCTCCAGAAACGGTAGCAGTTGTGCACAGAGATCCGACAGGACTACTTTGTTTAATAAATATTTTTACGAGCCCAGTTCTTGAATTCTTCTAAAAAAATTTGTAGATAGTAAAAATTCTCCAAGTAGTAATCACTTGCGCACATAACACACTAAGAGACATCATAACTACCTCAAGCTCTGATAGCTGTAATACCAATCGTCAGTTTTCATCTTCTAAACTTGTTGCACAGCGATAAGAACCTGCAAGACATGCAGTTGAAAGAACACATCCCCGAAACAATAAGAGGTATTTCGAATACTTTGCGTATAAAAATTACTAGACGAAAAAATTCTTCTAACCAAATAAAAATTGTAGTAGAAAATTATGGTCTATTGCAATTTTTAGTCCATAAAATGGTTTTGATTTCAGTAGAAACTCTGACCAGTATGGGGTATTCTAAAAATGAAGAGAATAGGGACGGGAAAGGGGAGAAGAAATGGGAAAGGAACACTGTAGTAAAGGTAGTTACTGCAGGCTGTAGTTCCCCATTTTTATTTCTCCAAAGCTGTTGTAGTGGTGACAGTCCCCTTTTAGATTTTTAAAAGTTTCACAAAACTCGCTAAATTTTCCTTTTCCGCTCAAGAATTTTGTAGAAATTAGAGAAAAGGAAATGTTGCTAATAGCAGTAGCATCCGCATTTTGCATACTAAAAGAGCTAAAATAACCGTTGAACAGAATCTATTTTACAATGCATATGCATACAGAGACAAACAAGCAGATGGAGAGTGGGAGGGGGGACGTAGAAAGGAAGAGAGGAGGAAGAAAAAGAGGGTGGCAAAAAACAGAGAGAGGGAGCGAGAGGAGAGAAAGGGGTAGAAAATGAAGGAAAATCGTACGTATATAGACGAAGACAAAAAAAGACACAAACATAAAAATACAAACACGCGTACGTGCATAAACACACTCACACAGGCATTTTCCTTTGTAGCAAACTGAACTTTCAGGGTTGCTACAATTGCTAATTATGCACACAAGTAAATTACATTTTGGTGTATTACAAGCGAAAACTCGAAAATACAGCAACACCACCGATAGTATCGTTGCACTTCATCTTCATTTTATCGGAACCATGGTAACGGACTTCTTTCTCTTAAAATTCATCATCATTCAGGTTTTTTGACGAACTGGTAGAAACCTACATACTTTTAAACGTTATGTCTTGAGGCGACCTCTCACCGCCATGTGATTCGTGTGGAAATCACTAAAAATGCAGTAATGAACAGCCTAGTCGTAAGTGCTTCCAAAAATTTATTTCAAACAGCGAGTCTTAAGAATTCAAACCAATTTGAAACACTCATTTATTTAGTGAATTATAAGTATTTGAAAAAAATTTCTCATCTCTTGATTGCCGTTTACCGATTACTTTTATTTCTTGGCATGCGCTTTCGCAAAAAATGCAGGTAACGCACTGCCGTTACAGTGCTTATTTGTGGTATTTGGAATGATAACACAGAATACTGCTTCAAATTTTTTATTAAAAGCAGCCCTCATGTGTACAATAGCGCTCTCAAAGTAAGTTGCAACTTCCAAACCATATTAGAATACATTAGAAGAATTTATTTGTTTACATCGACTGGTCCCTCTTGTGAGAGGTAAGTGTATATAAATATGACAGACGAAAACACGGTAGGCAAAATTATTAATTGTACCATGTATTTTAAATCCGACATTATTAATAAGAGAGTTCGTTTATAAAAACCAAAAACAGTAGCTTGTTACGCAAAAAATCATTTTCATTATTCATACACATTTAGAATATTGAAATTGATATGAAAGCAAGCTTTTATTTATTACAAAACAAACTGAAGCAAACTCAAATACGCCGATTTCTAATTCCGAAAGACTGAAACTTTCATTTCCGACTGCTTCGTCGTTTTTATTTTCAACATATTAAAATGCTACGTCTGGTAAATTTCAGGCATGTGGGATATTAAAAACATTACGTCGGCCGTTCTTCCTGCAAATTAAAATACTCTTAGCATTTTCAGGAACACCGAAAAGCAATAATAAAGACCTTTTCTTAATTAAAATATATTTGAATATGCTGCGTCACACGAACGCTTCATTTTTAAAGAGGACGGTTTGTTCACTAAGTGCTTAACGATAGCGGATTTTTTGACTGGGTTGTAAAGGTTGCACGAACATCTGACTGCTCTTTACCATTTACTAGGAAGACAAGAAGTCGGGCCTTAAATATTTCAATATTTTGATTATTTGAAGATGATGTATAACTTTCACTAAGTTTTATGACGTCATAATATGAACAAGATAAAATCTAAAATTTTGCATAATTGATTGCAATCAGGAGACTCTCCGCCAACGAGTAAGTACGATGACTTTTTCTGTGTAAACCTTCTGCGAGTTATTTTGGAATTTCAGGAAAGGTTCCATTGTTTAATTTTTTAATTTCGTATACGAGAATAGTAATGCTTAATAATTTATTTATCAATCATTTAAAATATCTTTCAAAAAGGCATATTAAAAGCAAACATGTAATATTAATGGAGGACAAAAATGTTGGGTATGAAACTATGAGAGTACATGGGTTACAAGGAAAAGGAAATGCAAGTGGGGAAAGAATGCTTGATTTTTGTATAATAAACCAGAGGTTAATAGAAAACACTTGCTTTCCACGCAGGGATATACATAAAATCAAATATGAAACAAAAGAAGAGCTTGGACATAAGACCATTATAAATACTAGAAATACAAATACAGTCCTGGTGTAATCATACCCAAGAATCAAATGGAATTACAAAAGAAGAAGTAAAAGAATCCCTGCGAAAAACTAAAAATGGAGAGCCCCGGAACTTTTTAAGAAACAGGACCCAACACTAACAAAATGATTAACAATAATATTGCAATATAATAAAACCAGGAAGAAATACAAAAAAGTAGTGAGAACAACATTATCTTCATATTTAAAGATAGTCTACAAATTACAAAAATTAAAAAACCAATATCTCTAACATCAATAACAAAAATATAATAGAGAAATCTATAAGTAAATATAAAGACCCATACCTACCCTTCTTGGGCCTAAAATCCGTCTTTTATCTAGTGCCCCCAGAATATATATGTAATGCAATTACTAATACAAAGCTTACACGGAAATGTAAAATAAACAAAAATCAGGTTTCGAAACAACTAGAGAGACTAAGCAAGGAGATGATAATTTGCATAGAAAAGTAAAATCATGTACATATCATTAATGGAGAACGAAGGGCCGATAAATATCAATATACATAGACAGAAACATTCTAGAACAAATATATACCTATAAATATCTAGAAACTTTAATGGATAAAGGCAAACGAATAGATAAAGAAATAACGAATAAGAACAGGAAGGTGAACAAGGCTAAGTACACCATAAGAAAAAAACTGAACACAAAACAAAAATGAACTTATATAAGATCATCTATTCTGCCATATTATGCAGAAGAGTTATGAAAAACAACAGACAAACATAGGGTAGCTAAAATGAGATACCTAAGATGGGTAGTGGAAAAAATACGAAGAGCTAGAATACGAAAGAGAAACATACAAGTGGGTCTACAACAAGACCCTATAGTTCTAATCCTACCACGGTTTGGTCACATGATCCGAATGGGTAACAACAGAAGCCTAAGGAAGATATTTGAATTGACAGGTAAAGGCCAAAGACCAAGGAAAGACCTCTAATTGGATAAAATGACAATATGAAAGACATCTGTAAAAGAAACGAAAAGATCTGATAATAACTGAGGGTCTAGCTAGAAACAAAAGAAAATACAGAAAATGCCAGATTTTTAAAACTTATTTACATGGTCTGTGAGATGTGTGAACAAGTCCTTACAAACGCCAGCAACTGTGTGGAAAAACAAAGCATAAAAGAAGTTAAGTCATTGTATATTAACAGAAAACCGATAAAACTTAATGTCTTTCAAATTTTCCAAGATTTACTAAGCATAATCAGACCAATCGATAATGTTAGGAAATAAGGCACACAGTGGTAACAGTAACGAGATAATCGCCCCAGAGTGCAACGTTTCAACATTTAAATTCCACGCTCTATGGTATTAGTTGGTTAAAAATCTTCATGTTCATATTTACTCAAAACCTTTCCATCGATAGAAATGATTAAAACTGATTTAAAATTTTTAAATTAATCCGTCGTAAGACATTCACAAGTATATTGAAAAGGATTGGTCTTGTTTCATTCTACGAAAGAGTTTCCTTTGAGGAAGAATGTTATCAGTCCTTATTACAGATATTTGGATGCCGTTTCCGTAATCCTTTACTGATGTCATTAATAATCGTCTTCTTTACAAATGTATATAATCTGCAAAATTAAGTAGCTAAAACTGCTCCATCGTGTACTTAAAGGTAAAGATTAGATAATATCATTGTTGTTAAAGTTTCTAACATGCTTGCTTTTGTAGTTACTGTTTTACAGTGTTGAGAGCACTGGTTCACGTAACAAATTTCCATTATTAGTTTTGGTAAAAACCTAATAGAGATGGAATCCAACTTGTGGTTATGTTTTCCACGTTGGAAAAGAAAGGGCACTTGGCATCGTTAGTCAAAAGAAGGTATGCTTTTCACTCTGATGACTACCAACTCAAGATTGGCATCAAGAGAATAAGAAGAAAAATTGTAGACATCTAAATTATGATGTTTTTCGACGACAGAGAGGAAAGCATCATTCATTCTGCCACATTCAAACCCGAGGCTTTCGCTCAGCGGTGGTAGCGCTAGTGTCTCAAAATTGGTGGAGAATAGCAGACACAAATGAAGGTGGACGGCAAAACCTGGTGTTCACCGATGATCATCCATTGTGCTAAACCTTTTGTCTCTTTTGAGGAAATTCCTGTAACCAATTTCTATTACTTATATTGGTAAAAATCGCGTAGAGGCGCTATTCATCTTGCTGCCAACTTTTCCCACATTAGAAAAGGAAGAGCACTTTGCATAGTTAAATGAAAGAATTTGAGAGAAGCATGAGGTGAACGTAGACGACAAGTACGGAAAAACCCAATTTTTATTGATGACCGGTCGCTATACTAAGAATCGACCTTCACTGTCTTTTGAGGAAATTCATGTAATCAATTGTTTGTTTTAGTAAAAATTTAGTAGAGGCGCTATCCACCTTGCAGCCACCTTGTCTGAAATGGAAAAGAAGAGGCACTTTTTAATCATGAGCCTAGAAAGGAACTTTGAAAGAAGCATCGTGTGCTTTTCACTCTTCCACCCCTTTTCCATTACTAAGATTACAAACTCAAGACAATTATCAAGATAGTCCTCGACAGAAATTGAAAATTATTGTGGCTATAAATTTCATCTACAGACTAATAGAGAGAAGGCTTCCTTCGGCAGTGTTAGTACTGGTGCCTCAAAACTGGCAGAAAGTAGTAGACGCAGGTGAAGGTGGAAGGCAAAACCCACCGTTTACCTAAACAGAAGAAATTCTAAACGCCGTCGAGTAAGCTTCCTAATAGGGATTTCGTATGAAAATGCATTGTAGCCCAAATTCATAACTTCTTCCTTTTTTCAGAAACTGTTTTTATCACTTATGAATGCTTTATCTCTGAGATAATTTCTAGCATATTTCCGTTAAAAATTAACTTAATTAGTAATCACTGACTTTTGCTCGCTCGTTTATCTCTTATACCTAGTAGTATCATCACCATCTTTACAGTGATGAGGACTCCAAAAGCAGGGCGATGCTGCTAATATTTGAGGAGCCTAAGTAAAATGATAAAAGATCTTCGACTTGAAATTAATTCTCAAATTGGCTCTACAATAATAGATAAAGTTCAAGATCAGAAAAATAGTCAGTCACCTGCCTAATCATTCTCAAACGTCTTAAGTGCCATTTATTTTCAAACCGGCGTCTTTTTAAGTTGTAGCTGCTCCTAGTCGATTTTCTGTCTCAGTACCCAACTTGAAATCATTCCAGACAGCTCCTCCGCGTGAATCAAAGAATTTTCCACTTTATCCTGACCACTAAGATCGGACAACAATAGTCGAATGGTTCCTCCCATGTTCTTGCCAGTCTTTCAGAATTTTAGGGGAGCTTCGACAAACGCTACCAACTTCCATGGCGTAACCACCAGCTTAAACATCATGCGTGGAAAACGTCGATACTATCGTACTTATGAGCATTTCAGCTAAGACGCACTGAAAATTGAAAGGACAGGGTATCCAAAAGAAGAAAAGATAAGAAGTTTAGACTCAAAAACCTCAAACGTTAACGATATCAATGTCAACGTCACATGCATTGGTTGTCAGAACATTCAAGCTGGGCAACAATAGTCGGATGGTTACCCCAACCTCCCAATTCTTGTCGATCTTCAGAAAATTATAACAGCCACGATAACCTCCTCAACTTGGCCACCTGCTTAATGTTGTGCGTGAAAAACATCGGCACCATAGTTGGCACTAAATACTGGAAAACCTGGGCATACCGAAAATTCATACGATCGTGCTTCCAAGAGAAGAAAGGGTAAGAAAGTTAAGATTTGGGAGAACGTCGATGATGTCAATATCAAACGTTATATGACCACTACGGTTCCAGAATATTAATTACTCCTCGACCCGACTGCAGGCTTAAACTCGCGCGCGAAAAACATATCACCACTAAAAAGCTGCGAGACTGTCAGTTAAGGCACACCAAAAATTCAAAATAGCTGAGAAAAAAGGGCAGGGATTAAGATCCAGAATTTTGAATGCTAATGATGTCAGTGTCAATGAACAGATACTGAGCAACAATAGTTGCATGGTTTTCGCCATTTTAGTAGTATTTTAGAATATTGTGATAACCACGACAAACGCTACCGTGTGCATTGATACCTTCGTTGGTATTGTCTGTCGACAAACTACGGTGCTTCCAAGAGAAGACAGTATAGGAGTTTAGACTTAAAAATTCTGAACGTCAACGATGTCATTTGAAAACATCGCTTTATGAACTACTTAACTTACTTAACAATAAATTATATCTACCCATATAAAACCCATTACGCGATTTCTAATGTTTTTGACATCGTGAATCGTAGCTAACGCATACTTGTTTCATGGTTGTGGTCAGTGTGGTTTGTAGCATTAAAGACTTTGAAATGAAAGCGAGTAAACGATTTGAAAGATTGTGGAGATGTATTAAGAACGGACAATAGGTGAACACTGGTGTCAATGATGGTTTAAAAAAGATCAGATTTGGAAACTTTAGTCTTAAGGCGAAGTGGAACTTGGACGACCAAATAAATTCAATGCAGACGTGCTCCGTTTAACTGTAAAACAGAGCCGTAGTACTACGGCAGAGAAATTGTCCGAACAACTCCATTTTACGTGTGCAATAGTTTCTAAATGTTTGATAAAGTATTGGAATGGTGTCTCAATTATGTACGTTCTGCACTATTTAAACGATATGGCTTGACAGTAACACATGTCTTAACTTACTCGTTGGAATAGAGGATCATTGTTGCATAGAATAATAAAATGAAATGAAACATGCGTGAGTACGAACAGGACCTCAACTTATTTCAAAGCATGGTGTATTGTTCCATCACTATGTTTCTCTGGTAATGCACCTTCCGAATATTACCTCTTCCGAAGCTTGCGAAATTATAGATGGCAGCACCATACTATATACACAGGTCGAATTATCGCTTTTTCGGTGAGTGTTGTTTCATATAATTCAAATGACGACGTTTTACTGTTCAAGAAGAAAGTGTAAATATCCGTTTTCTCTTCTTGCGTGGTGAAACGTTAATCGAAATTCATCGCCAATTGAGTGAGACATGCAGTTAAAAATGTGCGTTTGTGCAAAAGTTTAAAAAAGATCGAGAGTTGTGTGACAGTGAACCAAAGCAGCCTCGATCACGAACGAGCTGGACCAAAACCATGATTGCGCGAATGAAGTAAGTTGTCGATAAGGCGGCATTTCGGTAGGATCTACAGAGTCCATTTTGCATAATGACCTGAAAATTCGGAAAGTTTCTTAAGGTGGGTTCGACAAATGGTGATACGTGATGCCGCCACTCTTCGTGGCCGCTCATTTTCTATCGAGCCGCTGTTGCACCAGCGATTTTCCAGTAGGCAAAACATACCGCTAAAGGGGTGTTCTCAGCAGACATAAAATCATGGCGACGACGTTGTGAAAAATGTACGTCTAGACAGAGATTACATTGAAAACAGAAGTTTCAACTGTCTTGGGTAAGTATTTTTCAGAAAAAAAATTTGAGACCTTATAACATGAACGTACCTCGTATTAGCACGAAAAACTTTAAATTCTTATATCCAGAAAGCGTTCAAGTTAAAACGCAGAAGCTTTTTTCACAGGGGCATTCACAATATATCATTTAGTTAGAGAAGTGCTAGAGAAAACGATGAACATGGTATCCTAATTAAATTTTAAATAACGAGCCCTTCTAATTTCCCATATTCAACATTTGAGCCAAGCATTCCTCTATTTTATTAAAACGGGCGAACTAATAGGTGTGTTGGTGCCTCTCTATTGTTTAAATAATTGCAAGGGGATCTTGCTCGAGTCAGTCGTTTGTTAGTTTGTAATTTAAGTTTTCTGTGCCACAACTCTCTCGATGAGTAATAGCACAAAAATTTCCACTAAAATGTTCGCTCGTGGCAAAATTGCCGTTAACCAACCGATTGGTGATAACAATCATTTAAGCAGAAAGACTGAAGGCGGGAGGTTCCGCCTAGAAAAGTGACGGCGCGTGTACGGGCTGAAGCGTCATCTAGCAAAAAGGATTAGGGCAAAATAAATCAAGAAATAAAGAAAGGGAGCGAGTAAATAAAAAATAACAGCAATAAAGGGCCGTCGTGCGAGCCGCATTTAATCAAGCGCAATAATAAAAAGTAAAACCGAGAAACAAAAGAACGTGCCACAATGAAGACGTGTATCTCGACTTTGGGACGCGGAAAAGCTCTTCGGCTGCAGATTCAATCCCGAAAAGTGGAGGTCAAACGCTGGCAACAGGGTACGTCGGTTCCGACGGCGCGCTCGGCGCTGCCAACTTGCTAATAATTAAACATCCGCCACATTTATTATGTATTGCCAACCTCACGGCCATATACGCCTGGCTTATTATTCATACCAACATTATTACTGCTCTGAATAATTAAGCAGGCCAAAACCTTCCTTTTCTTGTGCCCCCAACCGCAAGGGCGAGAATCCCTTGAAGCCGCGCATGGTTGTTTGTATTATTGCCGGTGGTAACCTACGTATGAGTGGTCGCTGTTTTTCACTAAGGATGGGAATTACGTCCGATATAATATTAACGGCATAAAACTGAATAAAAATCGACGTACATTCCGGTTACTTCGCCAGTAACAATTAGTTTTAACTAATGAGTTTGCGGAAAGTTTTAAATTGCAAGCAAAGCCCGAATCCTGTCAATGATGCATCGCAATAAATGATGTAGCTACAAGATTACATTGTAAATTAAAGCGCACCTTAATGTTTCGGATTACATTAACCGAGAATTGTTAATTCTAATAAGCTTTCGTCGAGCGCACGCTTGAGAACTCGGTTTTATTTAAACTGTCGGGGAAGGTAAGAAAATTATGAAACATCAACAGTTAACGACATGCATTAAAAAACGGCTGTTAACTACAGCTAACTTCATTTTCGTAGTTTCAGAGCGTCGCCTTAAGATAAACAGCTAACACTAACATATAACTAAGTTGTATTAAACATAACTTTCATCTTTATAAAGAGTAACACCAAAACGATGTAAAGGCAATTGTCAACAATTTAAATTTCCCGCTCAATATAGAATTGTACTGCTAAATGCCGTTGAAGATCGCATTTATTTATGTTCATGTGTGGAAAGCTGAAGTATCTTAAATTATTATTATTTTTAACTTTAAAGATAATAGAAGATCTACCAAGTAGTGATAGGTAATAAAGTTGCAAACCAAACGTAAAGCTACAATATTGTTTCTCGGCGCATGCTAACGAATTTTGTTTAAAAAAGTTGAAGCAGTTCTTGCCTACTAATAATCAAATGAGAAAAAGGGACGAAAAACACAATTAAAGTTGTAAAGATAATTTTTTATTATCAAAAATAAAAGAAAATGGAAAGACCTTTTGATTCATTTCACTCTTCCAAAAAATTCTATGTTCTTTAAGTACAGAGAAGTCGAAGGAATCCAACCACTGGAAACATGAAATAGTTACCGGTTGTTCATATTAGCGGAAAATCTATCGGAGTCATTTCAGCCCTTCTCATTTTGTTCAAATTAACTGTTAATGGTATCAGTGTGAAGTCTAAATAATAAGCGTAACCTATATCGGTGTAATAAATAACTTTACTATACTGTAGACGATTAGAAATTACGCTTGGAATGACGAATCACGTTTTAGCATGTGGCAGCTTGATGAGATGGTTTGGGTGTGGGTGTGTAGGGGTGTTGGAGGATAGTTTCATCCTGTCTGCAATTGAAGAACAATTCGGTGGTGACAGTTACCCGTATCAAAACAGTTTTCGAAAAAAAATTTAACTTACACTACCATTACATAAATAAATTAGCCGACCAGGAACCTTGATTGAACCTCAATGAATACCTTCGAGTTAAATTACAATTCCCATCATAAAATGCTCTAGTTACAGTTCTCCATGAAGAATAGACTCCCAATCTTCCAGAGATCTACTAACACTTGAATAAAGTCTCCCCTGTAGAGGTAGGGCTATCGTCAAAGCAAAGGGTGGACCCAACTCACTCTGTGTTATTGTCAATTACTGGTAAATTAAGTTTGAAGCCTATTTCGAGTATAAGTCCAGGTAGTGCAAATAACGATAAAATAGGAACAAATAAACCCTGCTGTGTTAGGTATCACAAGACATATCAAATTTCATAGATTACTGGGTCAAAGTTCTGACTAAAACCCACTCAATACCTTTTGAATGAATTAGAACATCGACCAACCAAATTGAGAAATGCTCTGGCTAGTTATCCAGGAAAATTGGTTGCAATTTCTCTGAAGACACTTCAACACACAAATGAAGGTCTTTCCTACAGAGTGTGGCTTGTCATTGAAGCAAAAGTTGGATCTACTCCTATTCTATCCTACCCATGACCTTTAATGTTAATTTATAGAATTTATACATAGCATAAGGTAAGTTTAATCCTAGTATGTGTGTGTGCGATTTGGTAGCAACATAACAAGACTGATTTTCTTTTAACTATAAGTCTTCGATCTTGCTATATTGGTAGTCGTTTTTGAGGATAAATGTCTTCCCGCATAAAGTTGGTTTTTCCACTTTCCGATCTTTTAAAAAGGTATTAGGCCATCTCAACATTTATGTCTTCGATAAGGCACACATAAGCGCACGCACCACACCTAGAGGTAAGGAGAGGAAAAACAAGAGAAGAGAGGAGGCGACAAATTGGATTATAAATTTAATTGTATCGTTTATGAAAAAAATTTCTATGTATAAGTCGAAAATCTGGATAAACTGGTAGTACGGAATCTTACAACTAACTTAACTTGAGTAAAAGGTAGAAAACTATCTCTACTTATAAATTACACCCCAACCCCAGGAAATTTTGATACAACCAACAGGAAACTTTGCTCCGTTAACATCTGCCCTATTATTTGGAAATTCTTCACTGAAACAGTACATAACAAAGCGTCACATAACCGAAGAGAAAACTAATATTCAAAAACAAATTAACCAAATTGTGCAAAATCAACTACCCAACCACCACTAACCAGTATCACTGTATATAACTTTTACGATTATTCTATAGACCACCTAGCTATTCAAGCTCAGCAAAAAGTTATTCTTGTGCGGTTATCCCAAATCAGGTATCCACCGAATACATCATATGGCAGACAGAACCCTTCTTGTCGATTTTCTCTAAAGATGCGCCAAATAAAACCAGCCATAGCTGTTTCATGAGGCGTTCAAATATAATTGGCACTACAATTGTTTTCTCCGCACAGAAAAAAAAGCAAATTATAATAGAAATGAGTTTTCTCAAGTTACAAATTCGGGAGGCAAAACAATCTTAGGTTCGGATCCCCGGGCGGGGACCATTAGAAAATATTCAACAGTGAAAAAGAAAAATATAAATATTGTAGATATAGAAATATATGACCTAAACACGTTTTTCTTTAAGTAGAAACATTGGAAAATCTAACATTGGAGATAAAGATGTCACAAATTGACATTTTAGGTATAAGCGAACATGGATGGCCACAATTAAGTCACTGGTGGAGTGATACAAGATAAGAGTATGTATTGGAGTAGTATCGAATATAAAATTGGAAAAAAGATAAAAAAATCTTTCAACACAGCTAAAAATTTTTTAAAAATAGATCAGAAATAGAACCACGCGATAAAGTGCATACCAACCTTCTACTATGAAGAAAATGATGAAGAAGTAATGTATGATAATATAAATAACATTATAGAAAGTGTCAAAAATTGAGAATCTGTTAGTATTAGATTGAAAATTGGAGAAATACAGGAAGGTAATCAGGTATTAGAAAAATGTAGATTAGAAAAGAAAAATGAAAGGTGTTCGGTTATTAGAATTCATAAACTAGTAATAACCAATGCATTGTTCTATTAACAAATAAGAAGAGATACCTGAACGATGCCAGAAGAAAGGAGGAAAGTACGAAATTGATTACATCTTAATAAAATAAAAAAGCTCAAGAACAAAACAAGAAACAAAAATATAACACATTAGTTTAATAAAGTAGTAGGAAGGAACCATGGATCACAAAAAAAAAATAGAAATGAAGGAAGATATTGATAGAGAAATGCATAAAAAGTAAAAAAACATAAAAATGTATGTAGATCACTAAAAAACAAAATACAGAGAAGCAGAAAAGCAAAAGAGGTCTTCATAACAGAAACATAAAAAAAATAATCAGGAAACTTTAAACCAAAAAATGGAAAAAGCATACAAAATGGTAGAATTTTTTTCCAAATACTATACGACAAAGAATCAGACATTAAAGGATAAAAATATAGAAATATTAATAGAAAAACATTTTACAAACAAATGGAAGGGACACATAGAGAAATTGTATAACGATTATCCACTTGAACGTACATAAAATACCAGCGGAAATGATCAAATGCTTAGGTAAACGCACCCTGTAGGAACGATATAAATTAAAACGTAAGTTTTATGAGACAGGATATCTTCCAGAAGACTTAACATGTAAAAATGACTGCACTATAAGCCTTACTTTCCACTTCTCAAAAATTTCCAATAGAATTATACATAAAAAATAAGGGTGAAAGTAGAATATTAGGAAGAAGCCCAGAAACTGAGACTAATAATAGAAATGAGGCTAAGAAAAGATAGATACCTTCATAGCCTTTATAGATCTCCAGAAGACTTTTGAGTTTGTAAATTGCAAACAAATTGTTCATAATACTAAAAACTTGGAGTAATACTAAATCTATAAAAAAATTAAGTAATTAAAAAGTAAAAAGACTGTACGCACGCGCACACATATATGCAAATAGAGGCGTTAGGGGGGAAAGCGGGGTGAGAGATGGGAAAGAGAGGAGCGAAGAAGAAAGAAAGAGTAATTTTCTGTTTTAAATAGAAATATAGAAATATGACAATTAAAATAGAACAAAAGATAACAGAATAAGAAAACAAATTCCGATGTCTAGGAAGTCTTATTACTCCGAGCGGAAAATCAAAAGAAATAAATTGCAAATTTCAACAAGTACAAAACGTCTTACAATAAGGAAGAAAGGATACACCTTATGTCATGAAGGAATATTAAAAGCTACTATAGCAAAAAAGAGTACAAGACCATAATACTAAAGACAAAAAAATAATTAAAGATATGGAGTGTAGTAACTATTCAGAATAGAAATATCTAACAACTAAACTAAAGAGACTAAAGAAATTTCCCTTCAATTACTATCACTACATTGCTATAAACCATTCTTTGGGTATAGCACAACACCACTTGTAAACGTCTGACTGAAGCTCTTTTTCTTGTTATCGCGCGCTACCTCTTTCTTTGAGTCAAATAGAGCGCGATAAGTCTACAGAAGATTTACTAAATATTGAAGTAAATTTTTCGTGACGGCATTGCTGAATTCGTCAGCGGAGCCATTTCAGTGACTCACGAGGTGGCTGCCAACCCATTAACAGAATTCCTTCTGATTCCAAGAGACAATTGCCATTTGTTTAGGAATAAACAACCCCGACTGTGGTTTCTTCAGACAAGAACTTTCAATTTGCTTCATTCCGTATCCTTCCGTTTATTTTTCGGCTGTGGCCAGACACAATCACATACTCAAAAAACGTCTCGATCCCGCTATATAGCTGCAGCATGTGTTGGAATATCTTCACACATTTCTGCTTCTGTTGAACGGCGCGAGTATGGGAAACTTATTGTATACAGATCTTTGCCATTTTCAAATCCTCATGAATGCAATGACAGTTCCAATGTGATTTGGACATACACTGGGTAATGTGTGGCTTGCGCGTATTTTTAAGTATAGTCTTTGCCACCTTCGAATTTGTATATCTAAAAAATATAGTTCTGCCCTCAAAGAAACTACGTAACCCATCGCTGCCCATGATTATTTTCGTACTTTTCCATTTTGTCGGCAACTACACTCGTAGCACTGTATAAATGACTCACTACCATTCCTTCTGAACATTTTAGCAATGCTATCTTGAGGTAAGGTACGATTCGGAAAGATAAAAGCATGATATATAAAAAAAAGTAGCGTAAGATTTAAGAGAAGTAAAAAACAGTACAAGGTTGGAAATAATGTAGACATATATGGAATTACCATAGCGAATTCACATTTCTTTAAACAGTAGTTCATATAAACATTGTACGGTCGATATTCAAAAACTTCACTTCGGATAATCGTCCATGTAAATCATTGCGTGGTTTATTCATAAAAATCTAAGTTTACTATAGATCCAAAATATTTAGTGAATTTGCCCATCAAAAAAAAAAAAAAGTTATTGCTGACAAGAAACAATTTGTTTGCAACATAAGTAATGAATTCTTTGGCAAATTAACATGAAAGAAGAAATGTGGAACGCAAAGCTGATAGTCAGTTTGGCAATATACTGAAAGAACAAGATGGATATAGAAATAAGAGCGCAGACACTGCTTCAGAGCAGTAAATACTGTCATGCTGACCAACTTGCTCGAAAAGAGTCTGAATGTGATAGCTGACAGCTACATCAACATACTGATAAGAGTAGTAAATACTGGGATAGAGAAGGTGGTCACAAGGCAAAAATGTATGACCTGTACTATCACTCCCCCTTACTTGTAGTCCACCTTAAGCTCAACTGTAATTATTATATGTGAGCGTGAACAAACCAAAGATAAATGAAAAAAACACCAGGAATGCTTTAAATCTCTCTATCATGGAGGTATATATATATATATATATATATATATATATATATATATAATCTTAACCCATTTACCTTACGGTGTAGGGTGTTCATGGAGGTGTGATGGTACATAAGGGCAAATAGTGGGTCAAATTGATTTATTGACCTAAAAGTGCATATCTTGAAACCTGTCACTCAAAGATAAAGATACATCTCTCGGAATGGTATCGGTTTTAAACTTTGTTATCACCAATATATGAAAAGTTCTATAACTTGAATACCACACCAAATTCTTAAATACCGTACGAAAGCCACGCTCTGCAACACATTACTTTGACAATGTTTGCCCCGTGTTTTAAATTTTATAGTTGCAAAGAACGCCATGACAAAAATATTTGCAAAAAATCAATTTTCCTTCAAGGTGATTATGGAAAATTTTCAATTTTCGATTAAAATTCATAAATTATCAGGATTTAAAGCAGTGCAATGCAAAACAAGATTAAAACATTTATAGCACACTAATAAATGTAACTTCAGTGTCAATGACATCACGAAGTGTAAAATGAGAGTAACTGCAGAATTATTGCAAACTTTGTGTTTTATAAATATATATAAAAGAACACCGGAAGTGTAACGCAAGTACTCGTGCATTAAAAATTATATGCAACGAACTTCACGTTCAATAATAATAGCGAATGCTGCATAGGTAATACCGTAGGAAGCTTTGCTAGTAGTGTCTTTGCATTATATATTAAATGTTTGTACGCTGCAGAGCAGCATGCAATAATAATTTGGAAAAAAAGAGCACTTGCATTGCGGTCGGATAGAGGTGAAAATTTTCAATTTTTAACTTATACTCGATTTCAGTTCCCAACTCCTATATTTGACTTTAACTTTCACGTTCACGGAACAAATTACTTCACTATATTAAATTTTTAATAAAATAATTTTCAATCCTTCCCTATTTTAGTGGTGGTATTGGTAGAAAAGGTAAAGGTATACCATTGAATTGGCAACCTGATGTTGTAAACACATATCGGCGAGTTCGAATTCTTATAGTTTTTGGATTACAATCGATTTTAGTCAATTATAAAAAAAGGGCAAGGCTTGTACAAATATCATAGTGCCATATACAAAACCAAGATCAGAAAAGTTCGAAACACTACAAACAGTACACATGGCTAGCGGTCATCTCAGGACACAAATCTTCCCGCGCTGTCATGCTGCGTGATAGTTTAATAAAAGCTTCCTGTGCCTTTAATCTGATATACTCAGTAACCACTTTCTCTTCCAATGAATGTTTAATATACAGATAAGGCAGCGGTGATATTCACCTCGTTTAGTTATCTAATAGTAGTCTACAAATTAAAACTAGCATTCCTCATGCTGGCCGTAAAGAAGAATCTAACCCAAACAATTCGAGTCTGCCTACCCATTTTCCCCTCCGACAATTTCTACAACTTCCCAGAAAACAGTACCACACGATTTCAGAAATATTAACTTAAGCGATTGCTTCAGAACCAAATATTCTAGAACAGTATCTATTCTATTAGATGGCTAAATTGGAATTGTTTGTAAAATTTATTGGAGCTTTATAAAAATATAAACATACAAAGAGTTGTATTAGTTTTGGTTACGCTACTGTAAAATGAGGCTGATCGTAATACACCAATCAATCGCTTTGGTAGCAACATTGTCGTAAAATCCAAATCGTCTAACTGCTTCGCCCCACTCCCTAAAATTGTTTATGCCACGCCTACACTTGAATTTTCTTAAGGGTGTAGTCCCCGAACTGTGCCTTAATTCTTCTCAAACAACGCCCCTGTCTTGATTAATTTGTGAGTCATTGTGCAATGAACGAGGTCATTTCTAGTTCTGCAAACGAGATTGGTGGGGATGCAAGTGTTCAAACAATTCGTACTTACTTTAGATTTGCAGTTGATAATTTTAACCTCAGATTAAATTTTAAATATTCCCTAAACAACGGCAAAGTTTGGCTACGTCAGTTGTATCAGTTGACAAATAGTAACCTTCTCAACTCTTTCCACGTGTGGTTTTCTACTTCAGCGGAACGGGAAAAAATCTTTTTTGAAGGGATTAGTTATTGGGATGACATTTGGATCCTCTATGAGAATGTTCACCGTAAGAAGCCATTAAGAGTAATAAGGCCCGTTCTTTATTCGAAGCTATTTATAATGAACTGCTTCTACAAGGTAAAACCATTAATTCAACAAGATATCGTTCTAAGCCGGACACAATTCGGTACATGGAACATTCGTATTCTCCTGGAACTTACCCGACTAGCTCAGCTGTCGTGAAAAACGGATTTGTACAACTTAAATTACAAATCATTGGTTTAAGTGAAGACAGGTGGCCGGGTATAGGTGAATTTACAACTGCAGATTGCAAAACCTTAATATACTCGGGGGGTTCAGCAGAAAACGAGAATAGAATAAATAAAGTTGGAATGACAAAAGAAGTTCAAAAAAGCTTAATTACATGGAATCCAATTTCGTATAGAATTATTGTAGCAAAATTAAAACCAAAGCCCGCAACCGAACCCTCTAAATACGAAGAGAAAGAGAGATTCCACGAGTCACTAAATGAGATTGTAAGAGAATGCAAGAAAGGTAACATACTATTAGTAATGGGAGATCTCAATGCCAAAGTAGGAAAAAACAATCACAAGCTGGAAACAATAATGGGCACTCAAAGATTAGGGAACCGCAACGAAAATGGAGAATTACTCACAGAATTTTGCCTCACAAACGATCTAGTTATAGACAGAACAACAGACATCATATAAGATAGAGTAAATATAAAGAGAAGCTGCACGAAACAGCGGCACGACTACTTAGAACTAAACAAAAAGTAAGAGAAGAATGAGCTAAGTAGCGAAAGAAAGCAAATAATCAAGAATCAATTCTGCAGTCACGGTAGATGAAAAACTAACCCTGGCAACTCAACTGCGCCAAATAAATTGTAGAGTCAAAAGAATAGCTCGTAGAGACAAAAAAAAAAGACAAACAAAAAAATGTGTACAAGAATAGGAAGCCGCCCAAAACAAAAACATTAAAGAAGTCTACAGAATCACCAGAAGATTAGAAAATAAACCAATTAACGCTAATAAACCTCTAAAGAAGAAGCTCAAATTAGAATTTGGGAAACCATTTCCCCACCATACTAAGTAGACCACCAAAAGACACTAATATTATGCCGAAATTACTAAAAGACACAAATCCACCAAACATACAAGAAATTAAAACAGCTCTTATAAAACTTAAGGACGGAAAAGCCTCGAGACCTGGCCAAATTCCTGCAAAACTGTTAAAACTAGACATCCCCGGAACAGCCATCTTTCTCGAACCAAGAATCAAAAAACATGGAACAAAGAAACAATTCTTGCTGATTGGAAAGAAGGCCTAATAATTAAACTTCCGAAGAAAAGAAATCTCATACAATGTACCAATTGGAGACACATTATTATATATTATCAATAAATTAATAGCACAAATAATCAACAACAGACTGGCTGAGGAGATAGAACCTAGACTCAGAGCAGAACAATGCGGATTTAGGCCAAATAAATCTAGCGTGGACGACAACATCTCACTAGGAATAATTTTTGGACAGTCCGTTGAATGGAAATCTCCACTCTATTTAACATTTATATAATTTAAACGAGCCTTTGACTCACTGAATCACTTTGCATTATGAAAAATCTTGCATCTAACTGGTGTGCCTCCTAAGCTAATAAACATGATAGAACAACTATACGATTCAGCAACTTGCAAAATTTTACATAGAGGTAGAAGCAGCAATAACATACCCATTTTTTCTGGGGTCAAACAAGGATGTCCTCTTTTTCCTCTTCTAATATACAATTATAATTAATTGGGTTAATCAAATACAGATATTGAACAGCTTGGCATAACTTGGACACTTAATAGGCAGCTTCATAGTCTAGATTATGCAGACGACATTTGCCTGTTGTCTCATAATTGCGTTGCTATGCAAACCAAACTCAATAGACTTACAAAACTTCTTTTATATGCATGTAAAACATGGAAATCTTCCTTTGTAATTGGTAACAAGATTCAAGCATTCAGCAACAGGTGTTTACGCAGGATATTGAAAATCCGCTGGACGGATTTCGTCAGTAACGAAGAACTATGGAGACGCACAGGACAAAAGATCTAAACAACCAAAACAAAAACCCGTAAATGGAATTGGATTGGTCTCTGTTTAAGAAGAAAAGAATCGAACATCGTAAGAATGGTTCCAGACTGGAACCCCCAAGGAAGCAAGAAAAAAGGTCGACCAACAACAATTTGGCAAAGAACCGTGCAGCGAGAGACACTGGCAGCGGGTAAAAGACGGCGAGAGATTAAATAAATGGCTGAAAACCGTACACGATGGAAGAAATTTAGAAGCCCTATACTCCACCTAGTAGTTAGAGGAACACTATATATATGCACTTTCTAAATTCTAAAGAACCTGTATTTGACGTAATGGAGTCTATGCAGAAAAACGATGTATTACATTGGTTAAATGAACTTATTTGCATTATATTCATAATGGTAATGATATGGACTATCTTTTCCCAAAATATTTATCCCCACTGTTGTTATCATACACATCCGCATTCATATTCCCAAATTTCCTACTCAAATCAGCAAGGTCACTTTTAATATTATCAACACTGGATTCTTGTCGTCGAAAACTGGTACCCTTTTAGCCTGTTCTTTGTACGTTATAAAAATACAAACCGTCGGTTGAAATATACAGAAATCTGCATACCGGCAAGTACAAACAGGCCACAATGGATCGTGTGCTCTGCTCTGCATTTACTTGCGAAAATACAGTCAAACTCCTTGTATTATATTAGAAATGATTGCGTTCCTGCAAGAATACTCTAGACCCCACTCGGCCCAACTAGAGGTTTGCGTTTAACAAATTACGTATTATTCGTTGGAATGAATAAATATGGCAATAAATTTATTTATAGTGGTTAATATTAAACTTGATATGTTTAGTAGAAAACTTCTTACATCGAAAAGCTTAAAAGAAAAAATTTGAAAGTCGTCCCTAAATTGAGAGAGTTAGAAGTTAGAATAGCTGACCTTAGCCTAATAAAAAGTCATTTTACGACACAACTATTTCTCTTGATTAGCAAGATTTTGCTTTATTTACATACGTACAATCGATATTTGCTGCAAACTTCTTTGATTTATCAAGATTTAATTGGGCTTTAGGTTTATTGCGTCTATTATTGTCAGCTTACAGTTAGTCCTACAAGAGCATTCGATTGACATTTAAGACAGATAGGGTGATGTACACAATTGTATTTCTTGAAGTTTATTTTAATACGCTTTAGATGTTGAAACTCAGTTGTTGTAATCTATGAGACGCAAGTGATGTACAATGAACGCTGTTTTTACAAAGGCATTTGAAGCAGTGTTTTTGTGTCACCACCCCAAAGCTGTACAAGTCTCCTGATTTAGTGCGAAAGAGAATAAAGCAACGACATAAAACTGCCCGATCGAGGATACACATAGGAAACCTCGACAACGAACAATGAGGCAATAGTACAATTATTTGAAAAAAATTGTGAAACACCTAAAAGAACGACAGAGAAAAATTTAGAAAGGACTTGATCTCCTCTGAAATAGTCCTAGTTTGTTAATTCCGTTAAGCTACACGTTTGAGATAGTTTCAGTACAAGGAGATTTGGAACATTACACATATTTATAGAGACATTAAATGAGGAAAAGAAAGTCTGGTTGAAAGTGGTAGGGGTTCAATAAAGAAGCGTGGTTGTTACAAGATAATAACAATTCCAAAAAGTGCGGTGGACTAACTCGACTTGGAAAGAGGAAAATATAATCAATATATTGAATTTTGGCCGTCACCATTTTCAGACACCAATCCAATAGAAAATGTATGGTCCTACATCATACACATTACAAAGTATATTAACATTCAGTAAATTCTTTACCGCTTGACCGCTTCTTACGTCGTAAACCTTTCTAGTCGTCAGTATGCGAAATCGTCATCATACCATGCTTGATAACAATGGTGATTGGACACCTTTTAAGTCAAGACGTAATAATGTTTTAAAGTTTTGGGTGGTGCAAAATAACGCATGTTTTTCAAATTAGTGTAACATCGTGAATTTTAATTATAAAAAAGCCACTGTGTACGTTGCAATTTGGATTTCGTTTATTTTTCAAACAATTTTTTTAAATCGACCAGACGTTCTTGTGGAACTAACTGTATATCATTCACTTTTTTCCATAAACCATATCATCAAACAACTACGCTTTCTTGATGCTACACAAAAATGATAAAAACACTTAGATAGTTACAAGTTAAATATAAAATGTACAAGGTGGTTCAAATATGACTGGGTGTAAATAAGCCGCACTACGCAGCAGCTGTGCGACCTTGAGAGAGTGGAGCCACAACATCCGCCCTCCCTCCTGTTCGGGTTAGAATCTGTTCAATCCTGTGTGGGAGTTGCTAGAGCGATGAGTGTACAGAAGGAACCACGGATCATGGAACAACGTATTTTGATCAAATTCCTCATTGGAGAAAACGTCCCGTCCGCTGAAATTCACCAGACTCCAACAACAGTATCGGGATGAGTGTCTCTCACGGATCCGTGTATTTGAATGTTGTAAGTGCTTCAGAGAGGGCAGAGAATGCGTGGACGATCGTCGGCCGCGAACATTCGTCTCCGATCCAAACTATCAAGGAACTTAAAGCAATGTTGTCTATCAGTGTTGGTGATGTAGAAGACATCGTGAAAAACCACCTACATTATCGCAAGGTGAATGCATTTTAACGGACTTGAACAAAATGGTGCATATGCAAGCTGCCAGTCGTCTCCTACAGCAGTATGAAGAAGAACGTGATGTATTTTTGAAGTTTGTAGTGACCACCGATGAAACGTGGATTCACTACTTTATTCCCGAGTCCCTAGCAATTATCGCGTGAATGTCGGGATACCGATGTTCTCAAACCCAAGAAAGCACGGAGGAGCCGTTCGGCAGGAAAAGTGATAGCAACATTCTTCTGGGACTGGCAGGGAGTACTCCTTGTAGATTTTCTGATGGATGCCAGAACAGTCAATGCAGCTTATTACTCAGACATCATGACAACAGGATCCGATCCAAGTGGAAGAAGGGTGGAAACTGGGTAGCCTTAGAAAAAATTTGTCGAGTCCGAAGGAGAACGCGTTGAAGACTGATATGTGCAAGTAAGTGTTTGAAAATTTATTTGTCTGTAAAAAAAATCAGCCCCGGTCATGTTTGAGCCACCTTGTGCAACGACACCACAGATAGTAAAAGCAATGCTAAGCAAGCAAGTATACTAAGTGCATGCAGACATAGAAGGGGGACTCACCTTTAGTCGTCTAAGCACATTCAATCCCCTAAAAAGAGAGAAAAGGAAAATTAAAAGAACGCTTAAACAATACGAAGGTACTAACTACACAGAAAGATTGTTCGTTATGATGCAGCAAGAGTAACTAATAGATTCGCTTGAAAAGTTTGATGGCGGGTAACACAGAGTGCAAATAAATTTTATCATTTATGCCATGATAGTGGTACGCATAAAGTATGTTTTAAAGGTAATGAGAGTGATTTTTTAGGTAGCACCAGCGCATCATTCAGTGCAGCTATGCGTTAGTAAAGTGAGGCCCAGCAATAATGTTATTATTTTTAGTCCCAAAACCTTAGGAATGATCATGTAAGTATGTTTTTGCGCATAGTTAGTAATTATAGAGAGTGTAACACAGCATACACAACGTACAAAAGTTCAAAAATAGAATGCGGTATACTAACAGACAAAGCTTAGTAGGTGGATAAATATTGGCTTGGCACCTTTATGTAAAATCTACCAAACAAATTGATGTCGTGGAGACACTTAGATCTAATCATTAGCATCACAACCGCGTGCTAGGTCGTGCTCAACCCACTGACCATGAGTTCTGCAATATCTTCGAACCCCTCTTGCGCAACCTTCGCAATGACAATTTCGACGTCGAAGATTAACCCTACTCAAGACGATGAGATGCAAGAATCTACATCTGATTGAGCATGAGATTGTTTAGAGGTTTGAGTTTAGATGTCAGACAAATCAATGAGAATCATGTCCTGTCGATTAACAACCTCCGGTGGCGTTCCAAAGCTGCCGCTTCACTGCTACCCTATTGTAGCTTGATTCAATAGCGACGGGAAATAAAAAGATATCGCCACTGTCGTAGCGGAGATTTTAACATGAAACATCCCTTGTGAAACAATTAGATAATCAACACGAACAGTAGGAAGTTGCGTGAGTACATTCAATCTTGGTAATATCCTGGTGATTGTCCTTCCTGAATTTACTCACTAGGGCTTTATTGATCGCCCAGACGTCTTTGATGACATCATCCCAAGCAGTGCACGACCAAAACATCAAGCTGAATAGCAATCACAATCCAATTTTCACACCCGGGGAATACCTGAAAGTGAGCACGACGTATTTTTGCGCACTTCTGTTTTATGATTCCACAGAACCCATCCTTATTATCCGTTCCGGCAAAGACCTACAGGCCCGCTACTGCCGGAGCTCAAAGGACAAAGACATAAAATTAAAGATCGTCTTTGCTAAGCACCGTTAGAGGTTGGCTAAAGTCCTACAGAATCCTTCTTCCTCAATTCGACCTATTGAATTGAATTGTCACCAATAGAGTCGAGGCCTTTGTTAATTATCTGAAAGGTCAGTACGATTTGGGCCATGGCAGGACGTATACAAGAGTAGGAGTCCAAAGACCACGTAGAGCCTACGATAAACTCTTGAAGTTGATCTACGCCATGAAGTTGCGCATGGCTTAGCGCCATAGCTAACGTTGTCTTTCTTCTCTGTGACTTTCGTAACCATCGAAAAGCAGCGATGATGATGCTTCCCAAACCTAAGAAATTCGGCACATTCTCACACCACTATAAGTCAATCACAAGAAAGCTTGTAAAGCAAATTATTCATAAATGTTTGTTAAAGACCTAGAACTCATCTCATAGAGTAGTACGTGACTACAGAAATACCTATGGTGGTGCCAAAGATGGAGAATGGGAGTCAACGCAGAGAAGAGTACAGCGGTCCCATTCTCCACAAGATCTTCGACTGAGAGGTACTCTGGAAAATCGGGGCAAAGTACCCTGAAATAACTAACCTAGAAAGCCCACTTGGAGAACGCCGCAAGCAAAGTGAAAACAACTCGACAAGCTATAAGCTCCTTATTTGACCTGTAAAGCTGGTGGTCCTTCATAAAACAAACTAACGATTTACGTGATGATCGTGCGATCTACGTGGCATGGGTGTGGAGTTATGCTCCAAAAATCTTACGTAAAAAAACTCCAAGTTGTCCAAAACAAGGTATACATCTATGACGCTGGTATCTCCAGGACAATCAATTTTCATTCGGTACTCCAGAATATACCTATGCATTCACAAAGCAGTAGAAAAGCGAGTCAGTCAGAAGACAACAATCAGATACAAATCTATGGACATATTTTTTTTTCATTTCACACACAACGAACTTACTCATATTCAAATTGCGTTGCAATATCTTCACGATTGTAAAAATTAGTTAAGAAGTGTCCGGTTGGGTAACGGGTGAGACACTATATTTTTGATTTTCAATTTTCTGCAGTCGCTCTTGCCAAAAATTAATTCATTTAAGCAGCAATTTGATGTATGAATAATTCCGTTGTCACACCAATTTAAACTTCCAACTATAATAATATAAAACGCATTAAATAATTTAGCAAGTGGAATTACCTCAGCATTTCAGCAAAGAATATGTAAAAGTAGGAGACAGTTATGTCGCAAACAGCACTTAAATGCAGACTACAAGTAATGTAAAGTAAACAGAGAGCTACAGAATATTCTTAAACTAACGTCTACACGTAACTTCATATTTTATGTTACACCTGCGGGGATTAAACGGCGATTATTTTGTTTTGCTTCCATCGGATTATTTTAAGTACTGGCAACTTTCTGAGAGTAAATATTTAAGTGAGTATGCAGAGGAACTGTAGAGGATTTCAGATAGTAAGTTAGCATAGCTCCTCGGTTTGCGGTTTGGTACACAGTCCTCGAGTCTCCTGCAGGATTTACAATTTGTTTTTACGTAATTCTGCGCGCACTGCTCGTTGGCAGGGGAAATATCTTAAATTCGCCGCGCCGTTGAAACGTGGGAGCTGGCTATGTCGCCGAAGTTATTCAACTGCATGGAAATAACTCGCTGGTATCAACTGGATCGCGCACTTTATTCCGCTGCCATAATCTCTGCTTTGCCAATATTTGAGTGTTTATTTTGCTGATCGGGCTTGCACTACCCTAAACAGGCAGTAGCTGCGACGTATTGATTTACCATTAATGCACCGGCCATCAACGTTTGTATATCTCATGGCAATATCCACTGTTAATAGCTACAAGAGTGATGAGTGACAGGCACCCAGAAACATTATTACATTAAGTATAACTGCTTGCAGCAAGTACTGAGTAAAAGATACACAAAAAATAAAAAGGATGTAAATTGTAAAATGTATAATGGCTTCTTGGATGAAAATCTCCATTATCTTTAGAAAACAATCTAGTAATGTACAAAACTGCAATAAAACCAATATGGACATACAAAGTTCAACCTCGGGAATGCACCAATAAGTCGACTATAGCTATCCTCCAGAGATCTCGAAAAAAATTCTAAGGGCAATCACAAACGCACCGTGCTACTTATCGAACGACCCACTCCATAAAGTCTTAATACACCATTCATTCAAGAGGTAATAGAAAATCGAGGCGAAGAAAACCACCAAAGACTAGAAGGACATCTAAATCCCGTCTTAGAATAATTTTTATCAACTAGACAGTAGAAGACTAAAAAGAAAAATACCAATAGACTTCAAGTGAATTGTCGGAGGTCTCTTCAGTGTAAGAATCCTTGTGACGTTATTTCCTGGACTAAAATGCTGTCGTTAGTTTAGTCCATTACTAGCAAATTATCTTATTATTTGTTCTGCTTGCTGATTAAAGTGTAAATTAAAAAAATTGTATAACTCATTACGTCCGTCCAACACGACAGCTTTAATCAAAAATTGCCAATATTCCCATAAAAACAAATTATAAGATGTTGCAGCCAATTATCTATAAAGACAAACACCATTAAGAAGTTTTTGGTTGGGGGCGTTAGAGCTCGCTTCAAAAAGTCACTACTGGGACGTCCCCTTGATTAAATTATGCCCTTTTAAACTATTCATAATTTATAATTCAAAGTATTAGAGTACGAGCTAGCAAAAGAACAATGGTTTACCTTTAAAAAATAAGACATGTTTTTCAGCCAAATCTGAATTAATTTTGCTCTGTGAATCAATGCAGAGTACTGCTGGAAAATTCAAGACTCATATCAAAAAAACTTGCAACTCAAAAGTTTTACCCGAACTATTAAACAATTTTCGCCAAACAGTTACAGATGCTAGATGATGGCCTCTTTGAACCCTTGGCACTAGCTTCTTTGGGCCACCCATTAGATACCTTGTCACTTTGTTTGTTAAATGATTTCTCCATTGTAAAATTTTTTCAACTGTAGGTAGAATTTTTCTGTGGCTATATGGGCGTATTCAACCAATAATCTTTTTAATTTCTCCCCCCGTCTTTAGAGCATCTGCCACTAAATATTCCGTACGTCTTGAGTGCTGTTTTTGTAAGGAAATTTGAAACGATATTCCTGTGTCACCAACCCAAAGGTCTGCAAACGACCATTGCATCGGCAGCGCGTTACCTGCAAAAATTTTCCTAATTCAAAGCGAACACAAAGGCTCACAAACGAGTATCAAATTTCTCAATCGAGGAAAGAAACCAGCAACTTTAACGAAGAACGACCAAGCGATAGTATAATTATATGTAAAAACCAAAACCTAATACTTCGTCAAGCTCATCTAAAACTTGCCAAATATCTCATTAGCATAAATATTGTGACAAGCAAACGACATTTAAAACTCCACAGCATCACATGGCAAAGTAGAACCTCGAATCCGTTTCATTTGCATAAATTACGAAAACAATATTCGTAGATTTAGAAAAAAACTGAAATAATTCGATATTTATATTTATAATCAAGCCTGATCTGTTAACTTCGTTGATCTAAATGTTTCCGGTAATTTTAGCGAATGGGAATTTGGAACATTACGACTCTTTACAAGAATATGAAATGAGGAAAAGATGAACAAAATGTATAAATATTTGTTCGCTATAAAACGTGGCGTTACAAGAAAACAACGACTGCAATGATTACGAAACAAAAAATTTAACCAATAGATTGAGTTGACCGTCATCAGTTCAATTAAAAATGTTAGTCTTATATCAATCATAAACTAACAGATACGCTGGATAAACGTAATCAAATCCGAAAGTCATAAACATTTTAATACTGCGCAAAGATTTCGTAGAAACGAACAAGGGAACAGACAAATTAGAGTAAACAGATATGTAATCGAGAAGTTAGAAGAGTTTTGCTACCTAAGAAGCATTGTAACAAAAGATGGAAGATACAAGGCAGCACTTATACAAAGGCTACAACAGAAGAAAATGTTACTAACATTAAATAAACTCTAATTAAAAAACAGCTAATAAAAACGTTTTTTTGGAGTATAACACTAGAGGCATAGACGATCATCACTATTGAAAAGAAGAAAATTGAAGATTTGAGATTGATGTTATAGTCTCATGTTGGTAGGTGAGCTGGGTAGACCGAATTGCTAAAAAAAAGAAAAGACACGCAAATGAGGCATATCCTTAGAATAGAGAAGATATTGAAGACCAAGACTACAATATATATCTCGGATCATAAAAGACATGCAGTGCAGCAACTATATTAAACTGAAAAGGCCTGTTGAAAAGACAAGATAGAAGCAGATAGTGTGGAGTCAAACCAATCAAGCCTAAAAGAGGAGAAGTAAAGCAAGGGTAGACTTAATTTGTAATTTATGAGATTACTAAGGTATAAAATGGTAAAATAGACTTGAGATGCAACCACAAATAAGCTTTTTAAAAGCCGCATATAAAAAGAAGTGAGGATGGATTTGTGAAGACAAAGAAAACGAAAAAGAGAAAGGAATGTGTAATGACAGAGAGATAGAATGTAGAAAGAGCTCTAATGTATTTAGAGGAAAACATATAAAACATTATCGCTCTATAGGAAACGATACACAGAGGACGTAGTATAATAGAATTACAGAAGTAACAGTGGGGTTAGCGTAAAGATGTTAGAAACATAAATATAAAGATATGAACGATGCACTAACAACATTTCAACTAGTATCAAACGGATTGTGCTGTATTAAAATAGAGAAAAAGTACGAACACATCACTGTAACCAATAAAGACGAAGTAAGAAATAAGTACTACGAAAAGGTAGTAAATAACCAAAATAGAGGTGGAAAATAGCAATGCTAAAATAAAGGAAAGAGGATTATGCACAAGTCGACCGTAGGTAATAATAATATCATATATGTAAAAAAAAGTCATAAAAAATCGGTTTGAGTATTGAAACACTTCCAATATCGAGACAACTATAAGGGAACGTAAGACTCCAGACGGCAATACAATAAATCAAATAAGTCATATGTTAATAGAAGACAAATAAGCAAATTATATTCAAGACGTGAGGAGCTACAGGAGAGCAAATGTTCACTTGGTAGGAATAAAAATAAAACACATAAAACCAAAGAGAAACTTGTACAAACACGAAAATACAGTAATAGCCAACTTAAAACATAAAAATAATCTTGAACACAAATTTAAAGATAAAAGGACACAAAGTATTGAAGAATAATGGAACCAAACAGAAAACAGTAGTCAGCATCGAAGAAAATGGTTTGATGATGATTATAGGGTGATATTGAAAGACAGAAACACTGCAAGAACATCAATGCCAGAGGACAAAACTTAAAAAAGGATAGCGGAATATGAAGTAACCAAGAGTAGTAAAACCGTACAGATATATAGAATCAAAAGGAGAAAGGGCAATAATTACAAAAAATAGTCAAAAAGAAAAGAGGTGTTAGAAAAACAAATTTTTTAAACAAAAAGTAAACATTGGAAATATGCACTCAACATTTCAAAGAAAAATCAAGTAATAATGATAACAGTAACAACAAAATAGAATTAAGAATACAAGAAAGATGAGATTGTTAATAGACTAAAAGATGTAGAATTGCTACAGAGGAGAAACCAAACTTAAGAGAGAGAGTAATGGTCATAAGAAAAATGAAGAACGATCAGTGTGTTGAAAAGGACGGAGCTATACAAAGAAAATTCCAGAAAGATGGCCAGAAGTCTACAAAAAACGCAGAAAAATTGCCTTACTCAATATGAACTGCAAAGAAAAATGGACAAGGTAACAAACAGCCATTGCGATTATCAATATGGATTCAAGAAGACCGGTTATTGATTAGATTTTTACTATAAAGCTATAAAGCAAACACAACTAAGACTTATACATAGCTGTCTTTTACTATAAAGACTCATTAGTTCAGAACAAATTGTATGTGGCTATGGAAGAGTTAGAAATACCGTCTAAATTAAATACTTTATCAAAATTGACGCTTCAAAAAGCTACGTGTAAGATTGAAATTGACAGAAATATATCGGAAAGACTTTCAGTAAGGCGACCTAATGTCAATTACCTTATTTGACTTAGTCTTAGAGATTCGCACCAAAGATACAATATGTAACCACAAACACCAATCACAGTATTCTTTTTTAAATCGTAGGTAGGGAAGCCCGAAAGGGGTACCTTTCCCTGTAGGGTTCTTCGAACTACACATTTCTTTAATCACTAAGTCAGAACAAGAGATACCACCATTCGTTGCGCATTAGAATATTGTGAAGTTTTTCACAACAGAGAACACACAACCGTCCGAAATTTTGAAAAGACTAAACGCACGATTCGGGGATAACACCCTTCAGAAAACTCGATTGTATGTGTATCATAAATAATTTTAGAAAGACGAAAGGCAGTTGAAAAAGGTCACCGTGTCTCAGAGGACTAGCATGACTGAGGAGAATATTCGAATTGTTCCCGCTTTCTCGAAAATAACCGTTGATTAACGGTTTCCGAAATTGCTTCTGGGGTCAAAATATGCTATGCCAATGTTCAAGTAATCAGTACTGATAATTAGGGTTCGAAAAATGTCTGCAAGATAAGTCTCTAGCCTTCTCACTGAATATCAGAACGGCAGTCCCTCGATACGTGCAAACAACTATTGACAGGTTACCAGAAGAGGTCAAGAAGAGGCTTTTTACACGAAATTGTGATCCGATAAAGTTTAAGTATATTATTACATTTCCAAATCCAAACAAACCACTATAAAGTGATAAAAGAAGGAAAAATCTGCACCCACCAAAATAAAAAGTCTTATACTTGTAATTTTTTATTTCAAATGGATTTTGCATATCCATTCTTCACTTATGTGATACTGTGAGTGTTGCCTATCACTATTGACTTTTGGACGAAACAAAATTAGTATATTGTTGGAAAGGATGTAAATTTCCAACCCGAGATGCTATCCCGCTTTACCATAATAACACCCAGCCCCATACAGCCGTTCAAATTCGATATAAATTGATGATTTGTCCTGGACTACATTGGAACATCTCTACAGTTCTACAATTTTTTTTAAATCACTAAAGAAAGCACTAGGAAGGCAGCTTGCGGGATAAAAAAACTGCGTATCCCTTGAAAAAAGTGTTTCTAAGTTAAAAGATTATGTATAAAAATAATTTTTTATACTTTAAGAAATATAAAAAAATAATTATAGTTTATATATACGTGTATAAATAAGTTCTCAGCTTTTTTTTGCAAAATTAAAGTTTTATTTAAAAACAAACAAAAAAAGCTTAAGTATCAAAGTATTATCCGTTGGCATCGATGACCTTTTGCCATCTTTCGGGTAGCTTGCGAATTCCCCGATGATAGAAGCTCACCGGCTTCGAGACGATAAAGTTATCGATGCATTTTCGGACTTCTTCTGTTTTGAAGTGCGTATCAGCCGTAACGGCCGGAATAAATGATAATCGGAAGGGGCCATGTCTGCAGTTCATCCGTGTCAAATGCTTGAGGGCGTCCAGCGCGTGGTTGATCTTCAAGACTAAACTCTCCTTCGCGAAATCTTTGGTATCACTTTTTGTACGTTGCATGACTTACAGCATTCTCAATCAGCACAAATCATTTCGGTGGCTTCAGCAGCGTTTTTCTTAAGATGAAACGCTCTTTTGTGATTGCCATCGTGAACACAGCTGATTGCTGAGGTTATTTGTGTCAAACGGCAAATCGCATGATGTTTCGAAAGACCAAATGTCATTGCTTTAAAACCGCAAGAGGGCGGACTAATACGTTACATGTAAACGGTGATTTGCGACCTGTGAAATCTAAAACTGAGAACTTATTTATACACCTATAGGTTCACCCTAAGAGAACAAATTGATGTGTTTCCAGAATGATAATGAAAATAAAATAAATGTGATCGATGAGACTTTGAAAGATCATCAAAATAACTATTTACACTATCCTCACAAAAACCTCTCATTTGACCAAAGGTAGAAGTTTGATGAAACCAAATCAGTTATTTCTTGAAATTAGTGGCATTCCTCTTACAGTTCGTGCTCTAAGTTGAGCAAGCGCGTTACCCGTCCGGCACAATTAATTAACTAAAATGTAAATGCAGTGAGATTAACGTTTTTGGAAAATCTTGCATGCAGTTCATCATTGGTGTGCAAGCGGCCACAAATTTATCTCGGAATCCAAAAAAGCGAAGTCAAATCAAGTTTTCCAAATAATTATACCGGGTCTTCAATTAATCACTGAACACTGAGAGTGCAGAAGAGTTTAATTGACAAAAGATACATCAAACCAATGAAGGTAATTGATTGAGAAGATTTTCAAGTGTTTGCCTTCCATTACCACAAGATGGCGCAAGCGTAGTCAAAATTCTTTATCGGTTTTGGAATAACTTTTAAAATACTCGTGAGAGTACTGCGACTACTAGTTTATAGATCACTGATTTAGTGTTGACTTGACTATGTAAAAGTAGTGTCAGAACAGAGTTTTCCATTGTATAACGCGTTTTTATTGTGAAAGCTTGATATCATGCAAACTAAGTTCATTTTAAAATACTGAAAGAGTGGTCAATATCTTACAAGAACTTTAGAAAGCTATTAAAGTCAACGGTGTTGGCTTTGTTTCTGAAATGTAGGTGCACCAAATTCAATATACAGAAAAATGTGGGGTTGTAACTGACGATCCTGCAGTATCAACACAAAAATTGACCAGTTAATCAGGTGTTACTATTGCATCTGCTCACTCTGCCCAAAAAAGTCTTCCAGTTATTCCTATACAATATTAAAACATTTCCGCATCATAATTAGTTGTCAAAGAAAAAAGGAAATTGTTTGCTAATTAAATTATCGAACTTATCAACAGAATTACCAATTATCGGGATCAAAAAGTCTAGTTTAAATTAGATTGAAACATGTCCTCTTCATCCTACAAAAGTTACTATTTGGATATCTCTTTGTAGGAATAAGGTAGTTGGTCATTTGTTTTTTCCAGTCTACTGTGATAAACAATACTACAAAGAGTTTTCCCAGAACTTTACCCTTTGAAAAAAGACGTTCATACAATACAAAGCACAATGTGGATATTTTCGAGTCCATATACAGTCCGTTTTGGAGACAATGTCATCGCGCTTTTCTACCACACTTATTAAAAACCCTTTCGACTTCTTTCTTTGGAGATATGTCAAAGATTTGGTCTACAAAGCACGCTATAAAACTCCAAAATGATCTCAAAAGTGTTATCACTGAGGCTTTGTCCTTTGAAGATTTTACACGGTCAAAACAAGGGGTACAGGAGTTACAGACGAGCTACGAAGGGTGGAATGCGTACTCTGAGGGATAAATATTCTGATACTGCAACCATTTTTAAAAAATGAATGCTTCGAGTGTGTCAAAATGCTAAACAATCACCTTTTTGTCTATAAAACTAGTTCTTCGTTTGTTTTTTAAAATGTTTCATTAAATCTATAAATGTCTTTTCGTCTTAGAGTTTAAAAACGTACAACCTAAATTTTATAAAAAACATTTCATTCCCATATCGAGTCTTTCTTATAATTCCTACGTCAGATCTGAAGAACGAGTTGCTAGGCGTTCCTGTTGTAGATAGCAACAATGTGAAAACCTAAAAATATAAATTTTTCGGGCCACTAACAAGGAAAATCCTCAAACAGGTGCACTTCTCATTTTATTGTGCCGGTCTTGGCATAAATTTCGTCTTTCGCCGCGTTACCTTTGTAATGGCTCTTGACAAAAAATCCTAGCCGCACGGGCTTCGTGCAGAATTAGCACGAGGGTATGCTAGTATCTCCGGCGTACATCACGCAGCAAAAAATTTGCTCAGAAACATTGTTTCAAAAGTGTGTCGCTTACAACAGGCATCGTAGTGCTAAACGAGATTTTTATCTACAAAAGCTGTTGCTTGCTGTTTGAGATAATGTCTAGTGCTGCATAAACATACACAACCACGTTCATTCGCATATGCGACAAAAATACGGAAAATATCTCGTTTCTGTAAAGATACATTCTTATAAGGAAACGAAATAGTCTGCAGCTCAGAAATATATAGGTTCAGTTTCAGATGTGATAGATGTTTACCCAGAATCTGTAAAACAGAAATACTATGTTACAGTTTGATTCAGAAAATTTTTAAAAATAGTTTAAATAAAAATAATAATAAATAAATAGCTTCGTACGAGAAATAACCACTGGAGGTTACCTTCCAAACCTTCCTCTGCCGTTAAGCAGCGCCCGCACCATTCTGGACGCACACGGTAATTTTCGCCTTAAACTTCTAGATAAAGTGCCTTCTAACTCCGATTTCAACTACGGCAAATACCGACTTTTTTGCGTGTTTAAAGACATTTAATGCCCCATTTTTCCATGTTCTCAAAGTCAAACATCTTATCAGGGATAAGATATTATTAGTATTCTTTTAAGTTATACACCTGTGTTTCTTAGTAATTTCAATATAAATCTAAGCATTTTAAGTTAATTGCACTCCATACCAATGATCTACCGGATTATCCACAGGTGCTAATAGCTACTCGTTCCTCTCGTCATATCTTTAAAGACTGCTGTTCACACGATTCTTTTATTTGTATTTAGATAATTTAAAAAATAATTGGCCCTATCCCTTAAAACTCCGGTTGGTATTATTGACGTTGGCTTCGTTAGCGTGAGTGGAGATCTCTAGGTCCAGCCCTTAACAAATGGTGGTTGACCTGTTAAGGGTGCTTCGTACAATCAAAAACTTACTTATGGCAGACGTCTCTACGAACTTCGTAGTTGTGTAGACCTTGAACAGATAGACTTCTACGACCTTGAAGACCGAGAAGATTTTTTCATCGCTCTGGGAGATAAATTCCTAGATTGTTGACAAATCTGTCTAAATGTCCGGTTCTGGACAACCTAGAGCACAGATCATGATGAGTCTCAAGATGGTCTAATGTACGGTCATCTGCTCCCCAAATGCAACATGCAGCCCTCTCCATTTCATTCAGATAAAAGATCACTCCGTTGTACTCTGCCTTTGTTCTGTTTCTCCTATTGGAGATTCTGAGAAGAGTCAAATCATTAAGTTGTAGATAAATCGGATAACCATGAAAGCAGACATTCGTGGGCAGCGATGGGTGGCGTCGTTTCTTTTAAGTAAAAAAGTGATTGCTGTGCAAATCCGTATAACAGGGGTAGAAACGCAACATCGAGTCGCAGAATTGTGTTTCGCTGGATATTGAAGTTCAAAGAGGCAAGGACTGTACTGAGAAAGACAAAAGCACGCAAGCTATTAATTATCCAACACTAGCTGCAGTTGTACAGGGTGGATTTGACGAGGTTCTTTCACTGTGTAAGTGTAGCTAGTCAAAATAAACAAGCCATGGTTCCCGCAACAGTGGAAGCCTTCGTCTAACGGGATTTGTTTATTCCAAAACATGATAATTATCTTTTGGGAACCCAAGAGTATTCTGCTGATAAATTGAGACAGTTTGTGAAAATATTACGGTCAATCACTGAAATGACTCCTGCGACAATGAGTGCGTTGGTTCAACATGATGTTGCGCGACTACATGCCAGTCGCTACCCTGCAAATTCTCGGGTTGGCTCACGTCCCATATTAGTCGGTTTTTGCATAGAGATACTATGGTATGTCGAACGCAATAAAAGAGGTAGTGTGCAATACAAATTTTACCTCAAAACGACGAGCTCCAGCCAACTATCCACAAGTGGTGCCGTACCACAGCCAAGTGTGGTTTACAGTACAATTGTTGGGGCGATGACAATAGTGCAGACATTAAAGGGAAATACTTCTAATAAATATGTACTGACTTCTTTCTCCTTCATTTTCAAATATTACAAGCAATTATATAGCTCTTATAATTTCAGTTTTTTCGTTGCAAAAACAAATTATTATTGGAATATACTAAAATTATAATATCAGAACTGCGTTTAGGTAGACCAAACAGTGACATGTGCTATAAAAATATATGTATTAAAGAGTAATAACAAAGATAAAAGTGCAATTTCTGACAAATTTTTACAAGCGAGTTAGGGCAAAATATTCTACCGTTAAAAAAATTGTACAGTAGTGTTACATTAATAAAACATTTTGAATTAGAAAGAGCCAGCTTACGTTTACTGGTCAAAATACACCATAAACACGAACCATGTGAAGAAAGCAAATATGTTGAAGACACTGCTTCAATCAAAAGAGTTAAGATGAAAGGTAATGTGTAATATTTGGTACTCAATATTGGCATCATATGATACTAATCGACACCAGACCAAGAGCTCTGTAATCAATAGTGAGTGAACTATAATCAAACTTGATTTATACTATAGCAATTGATACTAATAAACTTAGAAGAGCTGCTGGTAAGTGTGGTGTAAGAATAGCTATCAAATTTAGCAACGACTCTCGAGAGCCTCACGCAGTCGCAAAGCGAAGTTTTAATAATCTGCTCAATGCACCGATACGAAGCTGCGAGGATTCAAGAATCGAGTGCGTAGGTGTTTAAGTGTGTACAAAAAAGGTCAAACGGTCAGGTGCTATTGTACAGTAGTTAAACAGTCTATATAAATAAATAGCGCTTGTATATTGTTAAATTATTGCTAAGCGGAAATAAAAAATTGAATCTGGAAAACCAGTTCATGGGAATATTTATAAAAGAATGTGCGCGAAAGCACAAACTGATTTGTTGACATATCTCCACAAAAGATAAATCACATTATGAATTCTCTCTTTCCTTGTTAAAAATGCTAAGATCTCAAATCATCTTGACATTAATTCGTTCGACCCGGAAAGATTTTGCCTACATGGGTATGCCTGTTCAATTTTGGGTGAACAAACTTAAATGCCGCAGAACAAGCATCGAAGACGTATTACATCCTGGAGGTTCGAAAACATCTGTCGTGTTAGAAATCATCGACAAAGTCCAAGATATGGCTTTGGTTGATCGACCAAGAAGCCATAAACACCTCAAACTAAACTAGTTCGCTTCATTTTGCGTAATTAATTACATATAGAAAACTTTACGTAAGTTCACTCCAAAGAAAAGGTGAATTTATAGACGAACGTCAGTCAACTTTTGCAAACGTCTAAGAAAAGGTAAAAGAGCATAATCCGCTAGAAATATAATGGCATTAGATTTTAAGTCGCAATAAGAATTCCCTTAACTGACTTTGACATTACTAGTGAATACTACGTATTCTGAAAGCCTTAAAGAAATCCACTTTCGCAGAAGAATCGCAAACTGGAGAAACTTCAGGGCGAATGTGTTCAACGTCGAAGGCGCTATGTAAAAAATAGAATACTTTATAAAACTCAAACACTGCAAGAACACCAATTTTCTAATTTTGCTCAAAATTTCAAATAAAAAGAGCAAAATGTTCTAAGCCAACCCAAAATTTGCGGGCCACTTGATGACCTATAAGGCAATCCTAAGATTGTTGAGATGTTAAAAAAGTAAAATAAACTTTTGTAAATTGTACAAATGGATTTACCTTCGGTGTTATAAACCATATATTTTCTAATCATTTTTTGGAAGAAAACAGCGAAAAAATCCACGAAACGCTTCTGCCTACACTGCCTACCATCCTTAAGATCAAAAATCGACTATCACTCCAGAAATCGTCGACAAATGCCATGATATAGTTTTCACCGACACACGAAAGCAAAAGTTGGTCAAAATAAATTCAAATTATTTTTAAGAACTGCAAAAGCTTCTTGTACAAGCACTTCCTACAAACTACAGAACAGCTTGGACTTACTAAAAATTCGTTGATCGAGATTGTCATGTGATATGAAGCGCTATCGTGGTACAACATCTGGTTGTGCATGTCATCTTTTTCCTAAGCCTTTCAAAAACTTTCCGATGCAAAGTTTAAATGACAATTTATCTTGGCAACACAAATTCTTAATGGACGACTCTCGTCGGTCAAAAAACTATATGAACATACATTTTTATTCCGATGTGTTCATTTTCATTGTTTTGGAATGGAAAGAGTTTGCAGTGTACCAATCTCGACTGTAGCGTTTTATCTCGGAGTTATACACAAAAATCCATATGGTTACATAAAGGTTTTTGGGTTATTCTCAAGGCAACATCAAAGATCAAAACATGCATCCATCCAATTGGCCTTATCTTCAGCTCTAAAGTTTTTTAAAACCATCTTGGCTCACATTTTTCTCATACCCAAGTCCTGCATTAAGAACTCACTATGGATTATTCTTAATGTGAATCCGATATTCCAAGAGTCCTCACTATTTCCTAACTGTCGTCTGTTTTTGAGGTTAAAGGTCTTTCTGAGCGAAGTATATTTTGTTTCGGATAGAGAATATTCTGCTTCATAAGTTCTTTGTAACTTTTCATTAATTTGACAGCTCAACGTTGCTCAAATTTTTGTTGGTCTATTTTTCACGAACACAACTTCACTTCAGAGGCTTCCAACAATCGCGTAATTAGAGTAACTCAAACTTGTACTGGGTCTATGGCAGGAGTTATTCTAACTGCTAAGCAAAATCTGTATCGCCTTTACATTTCAAAAGACATAATGGGATGAAGTAGAAATATTTTATTCCCCCTTCCCTAAAAAAACCCAAATATATGACAGTGCATTTGATAAAAAAGAAGTTTAAATTTTTAATGAAGAGTTAGTATATACTTATTAAATATCAGATAAAAAAATTTATTTGCGTAATTTGTATGTGCCGTGTTCAAAAGACATCGCGAAGAGAAAAGTTGTAGCCCCAAATGTTCAGTAATTAGGTTATCTTCGCCGTAAATCGCCATTCCAGGGGCGATAGACTCGAACCGTTAATGTTTATAGTGGACTTCGGCGGTTTACATAAAATGCCGTAAAGCCCTGTAACGAGCCAGTCAGCTGAAATTATTATTCCCGGTCACGATCGCGGCAAGAACTGCGAGGGTTAAGGGAGTAGCGGTGTTTTCCAAAGAAGCGAAAAACCTGCAAACGAATGTAATTAATTGGTAAAGATTTATCTGGAATGGTCCCGAGGCTCCGGCAATTAGTTGTTTAAATAAGTTGTTAATTAACCGCACGCACCAGAGCACAGCCCCATTTTAGAAGTGAGCGCTGCCAGATTTAATCCCAACGTTAAATACCATGAAATAGTTGTTTTGTGATTTATGCAAAAATAAACAAATAAACAATTACGTCAGCAAATTTGAGTTAAAAAACTCCACGGCGTTTCCTCAAGTTTCTTCAGATTTCTTCGAAGCCCTCGAAATACTCGTTTATCCTCTTTTTCCTCCAACCAGAAAAGTTTTCAATTTTTAGAACATACTCAAAAGAGCTAAATCTGACAATTAGAGCGAATACGAAGTAATTTCAAGCCTTAATTTAGTAAATTTTTACTTAGTGATAAAGTAGAACCACAATATTTTGGTCACTTCAGGGCGTTTTTGAGCCTTCAATTTTTCCAAAAGTTTTCTTTGTCAACGTCAAATTTTTCTAGCAAGTGGTACGTTTATCACATTGGCACAGAAAAGGAGAGGCAAAACAACTGTTACACGAATGGATCGCGAACAGACAATAAGAGAGCGGGAGCCGTGTTCATGGAAGCTAAGCTTGCAGACTGAAGCATCATATTCCAGCGTAAGCTGATGGCATAAAGAAGTGCTTAGTCTGTCAGCGCTGCTTGCTCATCAGTATGAAAGCATCCATAAAAGTTTGAGCTTCTCCAAGAAAGCTATCACCAGCCGTCGATATCAGATTCTATTGGATTATGCCAAACTCCAAAAAATAAGCGTGCAGGCGACTTGGCCAAAGAGACAACGGCCCAAACAAACCCGCTATTTTTCGAGAAGGTTGCAATGGAGTTCGTAAAAAACCGGTTGTGGACAGAGATAGCAAACGAGATAGGAGACTGGGCGAGATGTGCAGATATTATTCTCACAGTCAATGAGAGGCTTGTTGGTAAACATAGCAACACTCTGGCTTATATAGTCAAAATCCAGAATCTGAAAGAGAACCAAGGCAGATGTGTTATGTAGAGAAGTTGACGACGCCATGCGATGTAAAGAAGAAAACCAAGACCAAAGCGGAAGGGGTCCTCATCATAAACTGATGAAAATAGCTGAAAACACATAAAGACTTATTGTTACTATTCGTTATTGCAAACAAATCATAAACCCATCACTACATATCCTAGATAAAGCGTCAGTCAAAACAGTACGTAACGCAAGCAGAAAGTGCATCGAAGAAGGCAAATATCGTTTTATGAGTAGAAAAGGGAATAGATAACCACAGCTTTTTTTTAGGATTTACAAGAAGTCATTCTGATCAACTGCTTGGAGAAGGAAAAGACAATAATCAGACCGTTTAAAAGAATAATTAAATCAACGAAAACATTAAACACCATTAAGATATTCATGACCTTGGTGTTCGTTTACGATTTTAAATATTAAAATTAAAAATTCTGTTCTGTTTTTTGTGTTTAATAATGGAGAAGAGCAATAAAAATCATATCATATTGCTTCCATGACGTTACATAAAAAAAAGTCATCTTTAAGATTCTACGATCTCTTGGTATTGGTCGTATGTTTGTTTAATGAGATTAGAAACGTCAAGAATCGTCAAAGATCTAGAAGACTACGTTTAGTTCGGACTGTTCAGAAAGTTAAAGCAGAAAGTAATCGAATTATTCAAAATCATTTTTATAAGCAAAGGATTATGTCTTGGATATTTTTGATTATCAAACAAGACCTAGAACTAGCTATTTACAAAAGATGTACAAAACGTTTGTCAAGAGACCCTTTAAAAAGAACCAGAAAGAAAAATCCAAAGAGATTATTGACTGAATTCGCCAACCTACCCACAGAAAAAGAATCGTTCAATGAATAAACGAAATAAAAATTTAATTTTTAGAAGACTTTTCTCTGAAGATGTCTCCCCGTAATTGCGAAAGAAATGTAAAGAGTTTCCAAACCCGTCTGACAACCAGAGAACCAACACAAGTTTAAACATATATGAACCAAGAAGGATCGGAATTTGATAGGCCAACAACCAGAAAATGAGCTGGGGATTCCAAAAACTAGAGTGAGATTTAACAGAAGGTATCGTGGTAAATATAAACCACATTTCTTCGACAAAACGAGGTTTCACGACTATAATCCTGAAACAAAGACTCAGTCAGAAGTGTATGAAATCTTCAGGTGTTTTAGAGGTTACAGTTTGGAAAGCTATTGTAGAAAATAACATAGCCAATAAAGTAAGACGTTATTCAAAAAATAATTTAAAGGTTTTTTGGATAAAGGCCGAAGAGGAGGAAGAAAACTGCTCATTCAACTCCAAAATGATAATGCACGATGTCAGAAATAGCAATCAAATAAGGTGACTGTAAATAGCCTTCAAGACAACGTGCACGTTCGATTCGCTCTAAAATCGCTAACTCTCTGCGTTGGAATATAAGCGAATTGAAACTTTAACAACCAAAAGAATTAGCGTCTTGGCAACTGAAAGGAAAACGTTAAAGAAGTGACTTTTCGAGAAAATGTAGTGTTATAAACCTGGTTAGACTCCGTTTAAACATAGAGCTTGAAAATATAGATTAGAACCTGGCCGAACTAAGATATGAAAGAAGAACAACATTCTAAGGAAACCAGAAGAAAACAATGAATGGAGCATCATAGCCACAACATCTGGTAAAGAAAGACATGACGGGAAAACGGCAAACTTTCATGAGCTCCACTTTGTCAACTAGCACACCAAGGAGAATGTTAAATACGAGGGGGTGACTGCAAAAAGATATTTTTGGCGTCCTACGCTAACATTCTTCACCCGCCTTTCCTCAAATTTTCGCAAGGTGGGAACGTGGAACAATTTATTTACAGTGAAATAAGTCGGTATGGTAACCTCACGGAAGTAAAATATGCAAAACGATCCTGAAGATAGGCAACCAAACGTACGCTCAGAGCTCGCCCACGCCACATTTCATACCAGTTGTCTTTATTTACTGTTCAAATGTATAGATAGATCAGTAGACAAGAAATGGGTAATTTAAAAAAAAAACGACAAAATCAGCAGGAGCATCACCTTTCACGACAGGATCTTTCATGAGCGACGATCATCCTCATCTGCTGCTATTTAAAACTACTTAATTTTTTTGGTATAGTCAACATTCATTAAGCTGTTCGTTCCTTCCTCAGAGAAGTGTCGGTTTACACCTGCTAAAAATTTAATACGGCTACAATCGACCATAAAGGGGAAAACAAAAAGGTGCCTGCAGGATTTTCTAGCTTCTCTAGACAACTTGCAGGAATTAGCAATATTTTAAAAGTTAACTTTGGATGTAAAGATCAATTAGTATGAAATACGATTAAAAAAGCAAAAAAGTGTTAGATTCACCTAAGGAGACTTCAGAGTGTTCTTAGTGTTTAACGTGTGTGTATGCCATGAACATTCTTAGACCTAGGATCTACTTATGGAACCCCTATCTGTTAAAAAAATGTATTTAAACCTGTCCATCACAATGAGATAAGATTACGTAAGCCTTGATATCCATATTAAGCACTACGGTAGATTAACAATAACAGAAACGACAATTAATTTTTGTACGGTAGCAAGACGTAGGCACAAAAAATTAATAAAACAATACAATAGCTCACAGAGGAAAACAAGCGACCAAATCTATTTAGAAAAAAGCTATCTATGGGGAAAAAATTATAAATCTAACCCACGAAGTGGGAAATATTTACCAAACCAGAACAGACATATTGTGTGACGTAGAAACCTTCTACTATATTCGTCCATTACCTCAGAGCCTACCCATTATTCTCACAAAGTATCACAAGGAAAATAAACCAAAAATTACAACGGATAAAATAAAATAAACGTTACGACAACTATCTAATAACAAAGTGCCCGGACTCAATTCAATAATTATAGAAATGGTAAAATCAAGAGGCAACAAGTTAATCTCTTACCTGACGAAACTCTTCAATATCTGCATTGACCAAGAAAAGTGCCAAGAGACTGGAAGACCGCCAACATTATTTTAGTCATTAAAAAAGACGACAAAAATCCATTGGAGAATTATAGACCGATCTCATTAATTTCCCAACTATGCACACTGTATACACGATTAATAACAAATAGAATAATAGCCAAACAATGAATTCCAAACATCGGACACACTAGCTTACATACAAACAATGAGAAAAGTCTCACAAATGCAACAACTCAATAAGGCCTTCAATACGGTCAAAATCTGGGCATTAACGATCGCCCTTCTAAGATCCAAAATTAATTTTGGTTACATCCAAGCAATCACGGACATGTATACGAATGCAAATATCGTTGTCAAACTGTTCGAAGATACAAAACCTGTTATGACCAAGCAAGGAGTCAGACAAGGGGACTCTCTCTCTCTCCCTTAATCTATTTACAGACTTACTATAGGACGCATAAAAAACTTCATTGGAGAGCAAAAAGGATAAACATCAGTTGTTTGCAAATATGAAGGAGATCAAAAGTGTGGTAGAAGAGCGACAAGAAGGTAGGACTCACAATCAATATGGAATGATGGGAGGAAGTTACCAATGGATGGACAACGGATAGAGCTGTCTAACGAATACACACATCTCGGGGAAAATTGACATATAAGGAGCTCACCAGAACAGCAGAAATCAATCGAAGAATTCAACTTGCACGGTCGGCTTTTGGCAAACTAAGAAATATTTTTAAGGAAACTTTTCTATTCTACCAAAGTGTACTGCCTATCCTAACATATGTATCTGACACTTGGGTGTTAATAAAAATCAACATAGAGAAATTGAAGGTGGCACAAAGAAAAATCAAAAGAGCGATGCTAGCAAAAAAACAATGCACAGATAAGAAAAAGAACGAAAGTTAACAATGTAGCTGAGAGAATAGCCAAACAGAAATGGAGATAGATAGGCCACCTTGTACGTAGGAACGACGAAAGTTGGAGCAAAAAGACGACCTTATGGAAACATCGAACAGACAAGCGGACAGAGGAAGGTCAAGAGTATGTTAGAGGGATGACATCGCAAAAAGAGCAGGAATTCGATTGCCAAAAAAAGGTTCAAGGCCGGGCTGAGTGGAAAACTCTTGAAATGGAATGGATTCTATGAAGCTGTTCTATTATGAAGCTGATAATGATGAGGAAGAAAATAAAAAAAAATGTAAAAATTGCAATAATATGATAAGTCGGGATTTAGACGTCGGTAACTGAACACATGCAGTCTATAATCATCACAGAAAAGAGTAGGGGATCTGCATCAAATTTTGTGGTCTAAATGGTTAACAGATATTTGCTCTCTCATTTATCAGTTTTGTATAATAAAACTTTATTTTAGATTTCCAGTATGGATAAATAACTTAAACTTGTATAAGTAATTAAATGTAGACTTAGCTCATAGCGCCAGAAGATTACTTTTGTAATTCCGCAAAGTAGGCGTATTTATTCCCAAATGTACGTCCGAGCAGTTAATTCAATTCGAAATTAATGGCAGCATAATTGCGCAATCGCTAACATTTGTCAAACAATTACATTACAATTAATTGGTAAACGATGCATATTCATAGTCCATTGTTTCCATGGCTACAAATGAAGTTGTAATTAACGTTTATGCTTTGTTATATTCCCAGTATTAATATTTCATTCGGCGGTTTATGCATTATTAAAAAGCCATTCAGGTGTACGTGTTGAACATTGTTACCAATTTGCGGTTTTATCCGCGCTGCTGCAATATTTCCCCAGCTAAACAGAACTTGGCCGACTGTACTGCAGTCGGGGCGCCCTTGCCCGCATCGCCTCGCGTTTAATATAACAGCAGCCAGCACGGGAACTTCAAAACTGGGAACGAGGCGGCATTCTACTGAATTCGGCGGAGCAGGTAGCAGCTGTAGATAGACGCGGCAGGTATTTCTAAAGGCCGAGATCCGCACACAGCGAGGCCTGTCCAAGTGCACCATCTAGGCGAAATATGGGCAACTCTAAATTTAGTTCAGCTAACGCTACAGATCCAGACCTCCAATTTATTAAATACAGATTTAAAGGAGTTACTGCTTGAATTAAGGCCTCGCTTGATACCTTAATGCCCGCAAGTAAATGCAGCCGTAAGGAAGCGCCTGGCGTGCGGTACGAAAATGGAGGCTTTAAACATGATGGAGCCGCCATCGTAACTCCATTCCGATTTATAAAAGGAATTAAAGGCAAATTCTTCCGATGTTTTCGATATGGCAAATATCTGATAACAATCCAGTTTTAGGATAATAATAGAATTAAACTTGCGCCGATCATAATTAATTGAAGGCGCCAGTGTGGCCAAGCGGTTAAAGCGCTTGGCTGTGATGCAAATGGACCCGGGTTCATTTCTGGAGCTCTCTGATGCCTGGCAGGGGGCCTACTCAGTGAATAAAAATAATTGAGTGACACTCGAATAAAGAGGTGTTAAGGCGCGGTGGTTGCCACATCGCCTCACATCAGAGAATTATCTTTTCAATCCATAAAATAACCTTTGTCTTATTCGGTGCTTTTCCACCTCTAATTATCTACTGTTTTGACTGTCTCTGGTATGTCGTGACTAATTTATGGCAACGAATTTTTACAAAATTTCCTTCAAACACTGCATTTTTGGTTGACAGGTTGCGGTATCCACCCAGCTTGCACCTAACTTTTTCACGTGAAAAGTCTTTAAGTTCGGTATGAACGCTGAGTGTCATTCCAAAATTACAAACGACACCAAAAGGGTCGAGTTGAAACAACTAATACTCGAAGACTACTAGACGAATGACGACGGGGGGAGCAGCGTTTGACAGAGGAAGGTTGAAAACAATAAGCAAACCAGCCGAAATTCACCCCGCTCTCTTTACGGCGCAAGAGAGAGGAGGAACTTACTTAGTCGGGTAATAAAGCGACGTTTTCACGGAAACCCCGATTACGACCCATCCATTCTTTCATGCAGGCTCTTACGCACTAATTCAGCTGAGATACATACCATATCAACAATCTCCCATATTTTTATTTATCGATCTTGCATAACAATACAGCAGATTTTTTCTGTTTTAATGGGTTCAACTGGGCTCTAAGAGAGAGATTTACCTTTGGCGCACGCTCAGCTACGTTTAAACTCATTTAGTCTAAAATAGTTTTCATTGATTGTACAGGACAAGCTCGATATACTTCATCATGCTGCATAATTCCAATAATTATTTTAAATAAAAGAGTTTCGTGCACTAGAGAAACCGGAAAACTGAAATACTTGATTTATGGAATTAAATTCTCAGATGACACACTTGGTGGGAGATAATAAAAAGTTAATGGAGAGTAGAATATAAGTTCTACTTTCCAGGTAGCTCTAGGATGGCTTGCCAATTAGTGGAAATTACCTTAAGAACAACAGGAAAATGTTATTCTTCAAACAAAACTAGCCCAATTTAAACCAAACGTGATGTGTTGACTTTATTCTGCAAACATTTAAGGTAAAATAGACAACGCAGGAGTTGCCAGAAAAATTGAGAGAAATTGTGGCGCCATCTTAGGGAATTTTACCCCCACCTGAACGGTAACCTTTGTTCAGACATTTCAGGACTAATTTTTTTAAAGAACCACTCCGTCGTCACAAAATCACAAGGCGAACAAATTGATTGAGGAAATAAAATACCTATGCGTCAGTAATTCGTTGACAACGAAATGGTGCAAAACATTGGTGTGATTTTTCTGTTAGCAGAGAAAAGTCTGCAGTTCAAGCCTTACAAATATCACATGATCCAGATAACTATAGATAAACCACAAAAAAAAATAGTTATGCGGTCTCTCGAGGAGGGGGTTAATGTAATGAACTAACTATTCGAACTTCTACTTCCAAAGGCTTTACAGCACTTAACGCAACGAATATGCGATGTCGTTGACTCAACTGATCAGACCATACGTGCAATAAAATGGAGTACGCAGGACATGTTGCTAGAATACAGGATAATCGGTGGAACAGTAAGATCATCAAATGACGGCCTTGGACAGAAAAAAGCAGAAGAGAGGTCAGCAATGTGATGGTATGACGACATTAAGGAAGTGGCAGAACTAAAATGGATAGAGGGAGAAATAGCAGAGCAAAAGGGACACCTATGCTCAATACGGAGTATAACAAGGCTAATGATGATGATACTGGCGCGAGTATACCAAGAACTATTTTTATTTACCACTAATTTACTGTAAACTTAGCTTTTTGATATTTTCCCTCTGAACATGCAGCTTAATATTCTGAAAGCACTTTATCTTTGTTTTGTTCTTTTTTTAGCTTCGCCATCTGATTTACCTTTCATTACATTATTCTTTATCCTAAATAGAAATTTTCTCCAATTTTATTTGACATGCATTTTGTTTCAGCTATTTCGATTCCAAGTTCTACTCATTTCGATTTTTCATTAGATTCTTTTATGGTTTCTTATAGTTATCGAAAGACGGAAATAAAGACACCCTTGTTAACACAAACACTTTGGAGTTATGAAAGCGAAAGCTTTATGCAAATGGCTATCATTCAAAAGCAACCTCTATGAGAATCGTCTCTCCCAGAACACAAAAGTGACCAAATATATTAGGAAATTTGAAGAGAAACATCTGATAAAATCTCAAACACTAATCTCAATAGTGAATAGTGAACAATTTACCGTCTGATGAAAAGTAGCTGTCATTAAATTTACTTTGGTGAATTAATAATAAGTTGAAATTTATTTTTCACTTACCATACTGTGAGAAGAACAGAGAGTGGCGTTGCTTTTGAGAGTTGCAGGTATGGGAGTGTGAAGGCAATTCCCCCTGCATGATATACATGCATGTAATACATTTTTTATGGGCAAAGAGAAGATCAAAACGAAAACTTTCGAAAAATTTGGACATGTATGTTGATGGCCATAACAATATTCTTAAACAATGCAGATTCTCTGAAGATGGCAAAGTAAACGCCTGGTGATGTTACGCTTACAGGAGTTTGCACAGTTTGTGCTTTTGGGTGATACAATAGTTTTAAAATGGTTCAACTACAGTTCATAGTATCAATGTTCTTTAAAAAATCTTCTACTGCTAATCTATTACGTTTATTCAACTAACAGTGTATGGCTACTGGAGGCTATAAATTGTTTCATAAAGCAATACATGAACGATTTATATATTGGAGACTTATGAAGATTATGTACAAAAATAACTTGCTATGGTCATTACTCTTGAGATGGTTCGATAAAATAAAAGAAAATCATTTCGGATTGTAATTGATTTACTTATATACCTTATATCACAAGATTCAGTAAAGTTAATACAGTGTGGCTAGCTTTTCATTCGATGACCGCTGTAATTCTGTGGGGATAGCTGAAAATCAGGTGTCGAAATGTATCGGCAAAATGACAACCGGTTTAGCCTGAAGAGCTTCACGCAGAGCATTTCAAGATGTAAGTCTTTGATGTCTGAAATGAAAATGGTGTTCTAATTCATTCTAACAGTGCCAATAAAGTTCAAGTCTAAACCTCGGATAGGATAATCCAATTTTGGTAATGTTATTTTTGCAAACCATTTCCTCACAAATACTGATTTTTGACATAGAGAATTTCATCATCAAATTGTTCTTCTATTGTTCGTATTATCATTCCTTTAACAGTCGTTGAATCAGAGAGTCGAGAAGTGTCGCCGCAATGGTACGGAAGAACTATGATATAACTATTCCCAGTAGCTGTCGATAAGACCATTATTTTTAATATTGTAGTCAACATGATGATGACCAACGATCGTTTTTAGCGCTCATAGTACCACAAGAAGTACGCAAAATGCGTCCGAATTATACTCGCATTCGAAAAGGAGTAAATTCTGCAAGAATTACCATGTGTTATTTCTCATACACAGTGACATGGTCGCTTATGTTTTGGCCATCTATTTTTTATCCTCTGACTGGTCTAAGCCCCCCTTGGGAAAATGTGGAAATATTGTTGTGAATTACTCCCAGCAAAAGTAAAAGATGGAAGGTATTCAGGCCTCATTCCGTCCTCATCGTCGAGTTTTCTTCCCAATCCCCCTTTGTTAAAGCCCCGTTATCGGCAACAAAAAGTTAGGTCATCAGACCGTTGATTGTTGTCACATAATTATTCATATATATATATTTAATTAAAATTGTTTCGTCGTCATAAGTGCACTTCCGAAGACCATTTATCGTAAAAAAATGATACGGTTTTTGCACACTTTTCTATTTCGGTTTCTTTTCCGTAACGTTGACGTTGACTTCATTGACGAGACTAGGGTTCCTGAGTCCAACCCCCAACCCCTGTCTTCTTGATACCTGGATGGTTGGTCAGTCAGCATGGCAATGGAGGTCATGGTTTCACACAAACTACGAGGCGTTAAAGATCCTGGACGACCTGGAGTTTGTTAATGTAAGTTTTCGCGATCCACACCCAGACTGGCGCCGCTTATATCATAATAGAGCGGGTGATCGTCTCCGAGGATGGATGAGGAGACTGAGTGCGGGTTTTACCGATTTGGCCTTGCTGACCACCCTATCTACGTGTGATCTCCAGGTCAGCTTGCGATCCAGAATCCTCAAGATAGTTAGCCTCTTCCTTCTGAAGTTCTTCAAATTCGCCAATAAAGCTGTTTCTTGATGGAGAACAGGACCGCCGAGCTCTTCTCTGGCTTGATTCCCGTTCTCAGATTTCCTTTCCGTTTTATGAGAGGATTCTATTTTATAGAAAAAAACATCAAATTGTAACGATACGTTCTCCAAATTTCATTGCTGATACTGAATTGGTTCATATAAATTCTCGCAGGTATCGTTCTCTCGATGCTTGCCACATTTAAATCCTCACACCACACTGATCGTGATTCATTACTCTAAACCGTTTACAGTTGTGTATAGTCCACCGCAGCCACGCTGAATATTTACAATAGAATTTTTCTTAACCATGCGTTTCAACGCACGACGGTCCCTAGTTGACATACATAGTTTATCTGACCGTGGCTTCACTGTGGTGTATTTTTACATTTCTACTTCACAATCATTTCACTTAATTTAGACGAATTAAAAGGAGCTGAGATTTCTCCAATTGATTTATTGTTAATGTGGCAACCAACGTTCAAAGCTGTTTCTTCTAGATGACAATTTTTAAATTAGAAATATTTGATTAGACAGTTTATGTTCATAAATTTGGATATTGGATTTAACAACCAATTGATCACACAGTATTATGGCATGATTATGATTACAAGATGTGAGATGGTGCTATTAGAAAGTCAGATCTTTAAATTAAAGCGCAATATACAACTATACCAACCAAACACACTTTATTGCCTTAAATTATTCATCGTTTACTTATACTCGTTACTTTAAAATATTGTAGGGACCCGCCCGAAAGTACGAGCGAGCGCGCGAACGGGGCCCGACAGGCCGCCGATATCGTCGCATGCCAGAGCGAAACAACTGCGAAAGCAAGATAGATGCTGCGCCTTGCTCCCACCAGAAATATCCCCACCAACGCTCGGAACGAAGCGCGGCGCGGGTATAAATACTGGAGCATTCCGCTCGAGGAGGAGAGCTCGTTCTGTGCGTACCCATAGCCAGAACAGCTCTCTCCTCCTCCTGAGGAGCGCCCGTGCGTACCCATAGCCGGGATAGCTCTTCTACTTCCTCTTGAGGAACGCCCGTGCGTACCCATAGCTGACTCCCCCCAGGGGCACCGAAGACGTTCTGTGCGTACCCATAGCCAGAACGAACTTCCGCTACCAGCGAACGCTCGCGCTCACCCACAGTCGAGTGCGTCGAGTGCACTCGAGCAACTCCCAGCCAAGTTCCCCGGTCAAACGGGCCGTCATCGCAGCCAGAAGATTCCACCAGGGAATAGCCTCCACCTAAGGCTCTCCGTCACTCGCCACTTCCGAAGCCCGCTCGTAGACAAAGGCAAGGTCTCTCCCGGAAGGCGCTCCGATTCCCTTCACCAAGAAGCAGTGTCCATCCTTCCAGATCTGGCCTCGCCCGATAGAAGTCAGCGGCATCCCCCCGGGCATCTACATCGACGTCGACCCGCTCCAAGTCGCTCTCGCAGGCCCCAGAAGATTCGCCGTGCGACGGTCGCATAGGTGCACTCAAGCGCCTCAATAACGCCATTATATTTGTACACACATAGTTGTAAATAAAGCGTTATACACAGGAAATCTTGTCTTCGCGGCACGCAGGACCACGAGCTCCCCACAATATGTACCACTAAAATTTATTACTCCAACAGGACGGTGCACCCCCTCATAATTGCGGCGAGAGAAATTTTAGCCAAATAAGCGATTAGAAAGGAAAGGACTGATAGAATGGCCAACTCCCATGGCTCCCCCAGTCGCACAGCTATTGGTTATTCGAAAAAAAGTTTTGTAAAGATCAGAAGAATATCGTAAAGTATTGGATAAGTCCAAATAGTTGTCAATAATGCTTAGTAGTAAACGGCAAATAGCTTGAAGTAATAAAGTGAGCCTGATTGGTATTGTGCTCTTTAATTTGAAGAATTAACTTTATAATGGCACATAGAGCGATCAAGGAATCTTCTAATACACCCCGTACATAGGTAAATCGTTTAAAGACAGCGCAGAAAACTTTTTGACCAAATTATCCTCCATCCACAGCTCTGATGGTTGATACGCAATAAACGGCAAGACTACAAGTATCGTGTATATTTTTAGAACTAAAAAAGTTACATTATATAATTTTAAATTTTGGGGCAATTCTCTGCTATTGGCGACGTTTTAAAGATAATATTTAGTATATATTTAGAACATTAAACTCTGAGCGCGGCCATAAAAGGTTACGACGTGCCCACTCGCAAACGTTCAGCGAGGAAGCACGGGCAAATTACATTTTTAAATGGTATTCAATTAGCATCATAATTGTGCTTGCGTTGCGTTTCGTTTGTGGGGGAGAATTAAATTTTCAAAAACGGCTGGTCCCGCGGCGCGGCAGCGGCTCCTTCCAACAAATCATTTCGGCGGCTGTACCGCGACGTGTCCCCTTATCATTTTAATGGCGCACATTTACACACCTGCACACACGCAAGCAGTGCAGGGGGGGGGGCGGCCGGGCGCTAAAAGGCCTGCGTGGTTTGCAGGGATGCGATCGAACTGCGGAAATGGTAATTTCACCTACCGGAAACAATCAGCTCGACAGTTATTATACGTAAATGCCATTTTTGAGCACAAATATAGCATTCGATATTCGATTACAGTTGATGGGGCTCGCGGGCGGGCGAGTTACTTTTAAAAGACTGATGTGCCGGATGAGTGAATATAAAAACGATTGCTTTAGCGTAAGTGCAATTTCGTTATAAAATTTCTAGTCAACTTTCTATTAACACAAAAAAAAACACTAACTAATTAAAACTGTAATAAAACGTTTATGATATTTTGTGCAACACGGGCCGTCAGTCAACGAGAGTAGGCCGTAATGCTAATACGTAAATAAAAACGACATCAATGGCTGAAGAAAATGGCAGAAGATTTTCTTCTGAAGATGTCCGTCGCAGTTGTGGACGAAACGTCAAGAGTTTCTGAACTCCGACCACGGTCTGATAACCCGAGAACCAACTACACCATGCACCAATAGTTTAAAAAGTTATGCTGACAACTGACTAAAAAGACAGCGATAGAACCAGAATCACCGATATTCGTGACAGTTTCAATAGGGCTCTTAAGGAACTGACTACGAGCTAGGACGAGAGCAAGATGAAAGCAGAGAGGACAAGCAGCAAAGATGGGGAGACATGCGCGCATATTGTAGAGTACTTAACCGGCACACCGTTTAGGTTATCACTGGGCATGGCAACTTCTGATCTTACATAGTAAACATCCGGAAGCTGACGGAGAACCAATGCACGTCCTGCTGACTTACAAAGCGGAGGAGATCAGTGCTAGAGCAGAGAGGATCCTTATCAAGAGTGGTTAGAGATCACTTTCGGAAGTACAGGAGTGGTGGACAGCTCTTGCGGTAATTCGCTAAACGGTGCACGAGATTACGTGTAGACGCAAACTTATAAAAGGCACCCTGTTTCGGGTTTCGTAGTTTTCCCGAATCCTGCACTAAGGCGAATGCAGGGGCAGGTGAATTTGTGGTCATGATTAATTTAAGAAATTTAGCATTGTAAAATCCAGGTCTAGAATGTATAAAATAAATCTAATTGCGGTAGTGATGGCGCAGTGTCGTAAGATATACCACCAGTCATTTGTAGTGACATGTACCAGCCATTTTTTATGTATACTTTCATTTATAAATCATATGATTAAGTAATAGCCTTGATAAATCATACAGTGCAAGGTTCCATAGACAAATTAAATCTTTCTGGATATGGCAAAACCATATGACACGGTATGGGAAAAAAGGAATTTTATCCAAACTAATCAACGTAATGCCTTGTATTAAAATCTATAATCAATTATGTAATATGCTGCAGGATAGATTATTCAGTATTTACCTAAATAATCTTTCAGTAAAATACGCCACTTGAGTAATGGTTCTAGCACGTCTGCTCTTTAAACTATATATTCACGACCTACAGAAAATGTATGTATGGCGATTATATTGTATTGATCATACAGCACTGTACTTGTGAAGCCCTGTCTTGACTTGTACTTAAAAAATGAAGTCAAAATCCATCAAAAGAAAATAATAATTTTTTCACTTAGAGAGCAGAGAACAAGTAAATTAGAAATAGAATACAACAAAAATTAGTAATAAAGAAAATAGAAAAAAATCGATTAAAATGGCTAGATGATTTAACTGGAATGAAGAAAAACATACTTGTTAAAAGAGTAACGAAATCTACGAAAGTTAAGCAAAGAAGATGGAGGAGACCAAGAAATATATAAATAGCATAAATATAAAAGAAAAGAGGAAAATGTGGAAGTTAACTAGCTACAGCCAGGTTGGAATGGAAGAAATAATCCATAAATAAGAACATAAGGAATAGCAGAGAGGAAGAAGGAGGACAACTGTTTTCTTGATTGGATTTTTAGTGTTAAAGTGCAAAATATGCGATTAAATATGAAAAAATATGCCTGACAAATGGCCATCTTAGCCACTTTTCGATTGCAATTCGATTAGAATTTCGTAAATTTTTGGCATAGATCCCATAAAAAGGAATCGCACGACATTAAATCACAAAATCTTGCTAGCCAGTTGATGTCAACCTTATTGTGAAACTACGCGACCAGTAAATTGTTTGTGCAGTAAATCGATTGTTGTTTGAGCTGTATGGCAGGTGACGTCGTCTAGTAGGAACTACATTTATTTCGGATCTATGTTGCCTGGTTAGTGCTATAAAGTGGGTTATCATCTAACGTGAACGATTGCCATTCACAATTGCATCAGCAGTATCATCTTCGAATAAGTATGCAAGTCTATCACGTCACCTAGCCAAAATCAGCCAGTGACTCGTTGGGAGCGAATGCGATAATTTTGTTCGATTTTTCGATTAAATTGAAAATCCATTTCACGATGCTCTAAAAAACCAATTGATGAATTTTCGACATTAGGAATGGCCAGAAAGCTTAAGCTCTTGCATCAGTTTAATTTTGTACACATAAAGGTACAGATCTTTAGTGAGTTTCTCGAAATGTCCAGTTGTTGTGTACGATGCGAGTCGATGTTTTCGGATTTCCAGCGACGCTTTGACTAACTCTTAACAATATTCTCACGAGACGTTGTCCACGGTGCTAGTCATGAAGTCTTGCATCCATTACCGATCTAATTTCATCAATCTTCAGACAGTTGATTTGTTGTACCAACTCGATGTTCTTTCGTATATTCCAGATTTATTAATTAGAAAAATCGTAGATGACGTCTATCAAAATTATACCAGAATTATCGGCCACAATACAAAAAAAGGTGCGAAGTTTAAATCCAACGTTCAATTTGACTCACCCTTTAAAACTGATCTTAAGCAGAGGTGGCTTCTTAAAATTCCGTATATTTTTCGTAGTACTATAAAGCAGTGCAATTCTTATTAATTAATAATATCAAGTTTCCATAGATTATAGTGAAATTAATTAAATCACGAGATACAACAAACCCTTTATATACAATCTGGGTGCGTGTTAGGTTAAATGCAAATGATCAAATATTTACTCTGAAACCGTTGCTGCTCATCTTATTCCGCAAATTTATGGCCAAGGTGACTTTGGCATGCTTTCGAAGTACAACAGGTGTTTGATTGAATACAGTGACCTGCATGTGGTGTGTAAATTAATTATGTGCTCAGATTTTAAAGTGGTACTAATACAAACACATATTTTTGCGGGAAATTTTGGTATACGTGGTCTGTTCAAAAATATAATAAAAAGTTTTTGCGGCGGTTTTTGCAACCTGACAACCGGTGAGAGTATGCGCATGCGTAAATGCGGCTTCACCAACCGAGTCAGTTGAGAGTTAATGAACAATAAGTAATCGTCGCATGGGCAATGACTAAGTGAATAATGTGACAAATGTCCATTAAATTTTGTATAACCTTAAAAACCATTCGGACGATTTAGAAGGTACAATTTAGAGCCGAATTTTTTTAACGTCCCTTTTACAAACCAAACACTGTTTAGACATTTAGTAATAAGTCTGATAGTAACAAAATACATCAAGTGATGTATCTCTTCTGCAATTAATCTACATAGAAAATATATTTGACATTGGATATTAGTACTCTGGACATTTAGCACCACTTCTCTAAATCTGTTGGAAATTTTAGTTTCAACCTTTGGACTAGACACGAACACATTCGAATGCACTTTTAGTTTGTTTGTTTATTATCTCACACATTTATAAATTTCCCTTTTAACATAATATAATCCCGCGTCCTTATGCACATCCTCGTTGGTGATGAACCATGATACCCCCAGTATCATTCTTAGTGTTTTAGATCGAAACCTCTGTATTACTTTTACATTTGAGTTTGTGGCTGTTCCCTGTAATCCTAGTTCATACGTCCATATGAGTTTTAGGATAGTTTTGTGTATCAATAGCTTGTTTAGAACAGTCAACTTTGATTTTCTGCCTAGGAGCCAGTAAAATTTCTTCAACTTGTGACCAAGCGGTTGGTTTCCTTTCGCTTTGTGCGACTGGCTTGTCATTCAGAGTGGTGAATGTTATATGTAGAGATTTGTCTTTATTTGTTTTAATTCGCCATTTTCCTAATCATTTTTGTAGTTGAGCTAGATTATCTTGCAAAACTTCTGAGGCTATTTTAGGATTTTTATTTGATGTCAAGGTTGCTGTATCATCAGTTATACCTGCTGATGGTCCTAAGACGCCGCCTTGGACTACACCAGTATGGATGGGTATGTCGGTAAATTCATTTTCATATACTACCCGAAAGTACCTGTTAACATAAAACTTGATTGCAAAATAATTGATTGGTAGCATGCATTTAAGTTTGCATCGAAGGCCCTTTTGTCAAACCGATGTCTAGGAATACTTCTAAGCAGTATCTGTAATTTTCAGTTTTGATGTTTTGAATGATCCTTTTTACTTCATTTTTGGTAAAATTTTAATCAGCGCTTTCATCTGATAAGCTTCTTGGAGGATTGAAGTGACTTCTTCCTTTTGAGTTGAGCATTCTGTTTGCAAATGTATTTGCTTTTTCCTTGCGACTTTTAACCCATTTCCCAGATTCTGTTCTAATAGGTCGTATTGAGTAGTTGAATCTCTTTAACGTCTTTGTAGCCTCCCATACTCAATATTCGGTATTTATTGTTGCATCCAGCTTAAAAAATTGTATTTTGTTCTGCCTTTATTAGTTCTTTTAATTCTATTCGGTTCTATTCAGTTGTGTTTTTATATCAGGGATCTTGTTAGTTACAAATTATTTTCTAAGTTTCTACTTTAGAAAGAATTTTTCTTGTATGGTGTTAGAGAATGTCTTAGATTTAGATTTATTTGACATTAGAGGAGTTGAATTTCAGGCTATTTGTTGTACCGTGTTATTAAAATGTTCTACTGTTTGTTATGTTTGTTCGCCTGTTTTCAATGGTATCTTCAGATTTTATCTATTTGATGTCTAAAGTAGTTTTCCAATTGGTTCTATTATTGCTTGCTTAGGGATTATAACTGGTGAATGGTCAGTGAATAGGTCATAACATAATTGTAGCTCAAAATAGTTGTTATTTATTGCCTTAACTATAACAAAATCGAGAACATCCGGTATTTTTGCGGAGCCTGTAGTCCAGTATGTTGGCTCTCCTGGAGACTGCTAACAGTCGCTACAAATATATTTACAAAGAATCCGACATGCCGCCGAACAATTCATAATGCCTGAACAAGAGGGTTTCATGCCAAAGAGATCATATATAGACCACATCAGTACATTAATTATTACAGAACAAAGTTTAGAGTGGAAATAAAAAGAGAAGTACTACGTGAACTTATACGATTAATTAAACAACTTTATCAATCATACAATTGCAAAGTACAACAGATACTATAGAAGTAAAATGTGGGGTCAAGCAGCGAAGCTTATTATCTCCTCTACTTTCCGTTTTGTCAAGTAACGATATTATGGGAAATGTCACAAACGAAACACTTTTTGAAATACAATGTGATGTGAACAGACGATTAAGCCACTTAGATTATGCCGATGATATAGTCCTAATTAAACTTATAACGATACCGTCAGAAATCTGGAAAACTAAAATCTGAAGCAGGTCTAACAAATAAATACAAATAAAACAGTGGATATGAGAATTGGAAGAACATCAAGTGAGAGAATAGTAATTAACAATAAAACATTAAATACGGAAGATAAGTTTTATTACCACCAGACGGTGGATGCAAAACAGATATAGAGACCCGAATAAATAAAGCTAAAGGTGTATTTCCCACATTAGCTCCGTTGTGGAATTCCACTCAATACTTCAGGAAAACCAAGCTCAAAATTTTTAACTTAAACATTAAATCTGTCCTCATCTACGCATGTGAATCTTGACTAAGTACCAAAGCTCTAAACAATAAAATACAGACTTTATAGACAGATGCTTAAGACATATTCCGGCCAAAAGTAATATTCAATACAGATGTGTGGATACTTGCTGAGGAAAACCAATACATATATAAATAAAAAGAAGAAAACGAAACTGGATAAGACACACTCTGCAGAGAGGGTAACATAACGAAGACAGTCCTGGACTGAAACCCGCAGAGATCACGAAGACCAAGACAACCAAAAACAACGCGGCAAAGAACGATTACCAATAAAGACAAAACAACAGGGAAAATGGACAGAACTAAAAACGCTGGCAAACAATAGAACCAGCTGAAAAATACTAAAAAAGCTCTACGCTCCTAACAAGGAGTTAAAAAAGGACATTGCAGTACAGTCTGGACCTCAACAACTCATGTTTAAAATTATAGTCTCCTCCACAGACTAATCGACATCCGAGTGTGTCGAAAAATGTCTAAAATTAGGTTTCTCTTATGAAGTGTTTTGGTGGGCAATATATGGCTGAGCAAGTTATCGGTCTGGACCACTCTGCAACTACTACATTGGTTTGTTTGATAGTGTTTAATATTGCTGCTTATGATAAGAGGTGTTCCTCCAAGATGCATTGTATGATATACCGTATAGTTGTGTAAAGTATGTTTCGGAAATCAATAGTAAGTCTAGTTATCTATTAATGATAAATTAATATAATTCTTGTCTATGCTGTAACAAGCCGTTGGCATTCCACAATGAAAAATTTAGTCTACTTGCCATTGCGCCACCTTTGAGATGAGAGTTTGTGAAATATTTAGCATCTGTTTCATGAGCCATTTCATCATGTTTTTTAGTTCTAGTATGTCATTTGACTGTGGCATGTTTGTGACAACTTAGCATATATAATACTTTGATTAGCGTTATTGATATAGTTAGTTGCTTTTCCTTTGGTGGTTGATTTATCGTAGACGCCTCTTTTTTTCTCACAGCTGGTATTTATCTTGTTCTGCACCCCTTATAACTGGCAGACTGGTTGCCATACACATTTGACTTGATCAGATCAAGTTTTTCTGGAGCAGTTAGCAATTGCATAGTTTTCGACACCTTTTACGCATGTGTGTTGGTGTGAGCAAAACTGTTTTGTGTGGCCATATTTTTGACACCTTGTACACTACGCTATTTATTTTATTGGGTTTGGTGGTTCAACTTTAACTTTAGCACTAAGAAAGAATTTGATTTTATAGATCTTTTAATTATTTGGGCTAATTTTTAGGAGTTTTCTTTGTGTCTCCTTGTCATATACTTGTTATCTTTAAAACTGTGTGTCCATAGCCTTGTATATAATTTTTTAGTTCGGTTATGTCTGTTGTAGGATGAATATAACGTAATACTGCTTTGAAAGGTTTGTTTGGTTTTTACGGTAAGCTAGCTTTTAGAAAGCTTTTATTAGGCGGTTCAAATATGACCTACACTGTTTTTTTTTACAAAAAAAAAAAAAACTTACTTGCATATGTTAGTCTTCAACGTACTTCCATCCGGAGTCAACACATTTTTTCCAAGCATACTGATGCCCTTTTCAAAAAAAAAACTTTTGGCTGGCGGCGTATCCACTTCCGAACAGTCCGGATAACGGCGTCGTTGTCATGTTGTTTTATTTGCCTTCAAACAGGTAGAAATCACAAGACAAAATCGGACGAATGTGCAGGTTCACCACTCGCTTTCCACGTGTCTTCCGCTTAGATCGGATTTTTCGCTTCACGTGTGTTTGCCAAGAGGTGTGAGTAATAAGCTACATTGACTGTTCTGGCATCCGCCAACTCCATGTCATTACTTTTCTTACCGAACGGCTCCTCCGCGCTCACTTCGGGTTTGAGAGAAAACCACTCGCGTGATGACTGCTGAGACTTGAGAATAAGTAGTGCACCCATGTTTCATCGGTGGTCACTATAGACTTCAAAAATGCATTATGTTCGTCTTCAAACTGCTGTAAGGGACCACTGGCAGCTTGCATGCGCACCATTTCGTTCACGTCCGTGGTATCCATCGTGCATTCACCTTGAGATGCAGATGCGATGCAGATGGTTTATATCACAATGTCTTCTACACTTTCAACACTAATGGACAGCATTGCTCCAAGTTCCTTGATAGTGCTGTGCCTATTCTCACAAATAAGCGCGTCTGCACGATCAAGGTTTGGCTCGGTGACGGATAATGGATGGTTTATTCTCCACGCGCTCTTTGCTCGTTCTGAAGCACTTACACAACTCAAATCCAAGTGTTCGAGAAAGACACTCTTCCCCATACTGTTGTTGAAGTCTGTGGTGTATTTTAGCGGACGGAAGTTTTCTCCAACGGGACTTTGATCATAATGTGTTTGCTCATTATTTTAACGACTCTCAAACAAGACTTAACTGGTTCTAATCCGAACAGAAGAGAGGGTGTAGGTTGTGCCTCTGCTCTCTCGAGGTCGCACAACTACTGCGCAGTGCGGCTTGTTTACACACAAATCAGTCCCGGTCATATTTGAACCACCTTGTATTATGAAACCATATACCAATAGTTTGGACCTCTATTTTGACTTATTCTTAATTTAATACTCTGATTGTATCTTTCCTTTGACTACTTCATTTAATAATTAGTTTAAGGGTTAAATATTGTTAAATCGAGAAGAGCCGAAATGTGTGTGAAATGTTGACGGAAGATCTTGCCATGGACTGTGTCGTGGCAAAATTTGTTCCGAGGTTACAATATTTCTCGTATCTCGTACCATTTTTAATAAATATATTGCATTTTGTTATTAGAATTGTAGTTTTTTTATATGGTTTAATACTTTCGGAACAGACCACGCATATCTATCTACATTAATGTTGCTCTAGAATCAGTGCACTAAATAATTTTAGGAATTCCTGTAATGGGAAAGTGCCTGATACGTACGCACAGCCCGGTGTACGTTTGCCGAGATGAAATAAGGCCCGATATCAATTATTAAAGAAGGCAAAATTTAAATTTTCGACCGACAAAAAATCGCACGAATACAAAGCGCCGGTCGCTTGAAAGCAACATTTCATATGAACGAGAAAATCTGCATCAAGGCAGAGTCTACGCTTTGATCTTCGAGTCCGCTAAATTATTGAAAACGAGGATGAAGCAAGAATCTCGCCAGCACGACGACAATAAACATTTTGTACATAAATAATAGAATTATTCCCTTCGCAAAGGGAATGCCGGGGCTAAAAGGTCGCGAGCAAAGAAACTGAAGTCGTCCCGGGCAAAACGTTCGGCGATTACGGGCCGAAGGCAAAGCCCAAACGAAATAAGCCTGTTTGTTTGCGATGCAAATTGGATAACGGAGTTAGTCCGGCTAGCGGAGTTAAGCAAATTAAAACCCGGCCATAATGCGAGCGCGACGCACTGGCGGACTTTTCTCCCCGATAACAATTAGCGGCGCAGCGGCAGGGCCGCGGGGCGGGCGGAAATTAAACACAAATAGGAAAATTATTTAATTATATATTTCTGGGGGACAGCATAAACGGCGAGCGCCGCTCCTGCGCGATCGCGAAAATAAAGGAGGGCAGCAATAAAAATTCAAATTTTAAAATTTACATTTTAAATGCTTTTTCATACACAGTAGTTGCTCGGCGATGCGTGACTAAAAATTGACTGGTGCTTTTCACGTCGTAAAGTTGGCTACACGAAATATGCATAAAAAGTAGGCGAAATAATTCCGCGCCGAAAGGCCTGCGTCACGCGCCCCATCTCTACTCACGAAAGTTCGGCTGCCTTCAACAAACTTGTTGATCCCAGTTTAACGAGAGCGTTGTTAAAGTTTCCGTAGACAGTAATCATTTTAGACACACGGCTTCTGTTTTTCGAACTACATTTTTGCGCATTTTTTTCTCCACTCAAATACAATGTAACGATAATGTGCTATGCTACGTACAGGGTGATCAGTAATAGATGTCGCAAAGTATTTGCCTACTATAATATAGTGACAGAAGGTAAATCAGCGCCATCTATCATACATAATAGCTAATTGAAGTTTTGTTGCAAACCATTGATCACGTGACTATTTAATTGTAAACATGGAATCCTTAACCTTCGAAAAAAGGCTGCTTATTGTACAGAAATTTTACGAATTTGGAAGAAGTTGTGTTACGGTCCGACGGGCCATTAAAAAGTCTCCCTTAGACAAAGACAAAATTCTGAAAAGACGATAAACAGGTGAGAAAGAAAAGTGAAATTTCGGAGTAAAAACATACAACAGTCATGAAACTTTTTCTTGCTATTTTCCTTCAAACGTTGGCTGACCATCTAACGCTGTGACGTTACAAAATATTGAAAAGGCTGGAGGGCTTTTCGAAGATCATCCAGGTTTGTCATTTCAGCTAACTGCTCTTTTCAGGGATCAGCTATTGAAGCGTCAAAATTATTCTGACAAAACATTGGATAATAATAGAATATTCCCCTGATATGACTCCATGTGACTTTTCTGTAGGGATACCTGAAGGATTATGTTTACAAAGGGTCTCCAAGAACATTAAAAATAGCCATAAAAGATAAAATTTCGGCCACTGGAAGAGACACTCTTCAAACAGTAAATGAGGCTTGTTGGTAGGTCAAGGTTTACGTTTTGAAAACTTGTTAAACTAACCTTAAGACTATGCCGAGTAAAACATATTTAAATTTTGAAAATCGGTCAGCTACGTGAGAAGTTATAAAGAAATACTTTTCGACACGTATTATTTGTCACCCTGTATTTTCTCCTTCTTGTGATTTTTTTTAAACAGAGCAAGGGGTTCAATGGCCTGTGCCTCTTTTGGCTATTATAACTATTAAAAAGCTCTTTTGTACAATATTATCGATATCACAAATTTTTTGTTTTTTCAGTACTGAGAAGCGTCATTCAGGGTATTACAGGGTGTTTCCAATTGTTTCGGAGAGTACAGGAAGATGAGAGGGCTTTCTGTTAACTGATGCAAATTGACGCAGCGAAGCTTTATGAGGTAATGTACCGTTATTCAATTCACAAACAATACATTACAGATATTCGTCAGGCATATCTTTAAGATTGATCCAAAATTTCGTGCTTCCAATCACAAGTGACATTTTTAATTTGTTTTGTGTCGCAAATTCCAATAAACATATGAAAATCATTTTTCAAGATGGCGAATATTGATTACAAAATCACAAATAGCGAACTTCGGTTTTGTTATGACATTATTGGAAGAAAGGTCTGACCACAAGAGATACTGCTGAAGCAAACAACCATTCAATGAACAATGATTCAAGCTCTTCAAAGAAAGAGATTTTACTCTTGAAGACAAACTTCAATCTGAACGCCCATCAAAGTTGAGCAACGAAGATTTGTTGACAGCATTGAAAGACAATTCGATTTTAAAAGTTCGTCCCATCAAACTGTGCTTAACCACTTACATCAATAGATTCGCAGCCGAGCTGTACATGCTGTTGAACATGTGTAGACACAAAGTTGCGCGTTAACAAAAGTGATTTCAGCCCGTACTTATACCGGCTAACTGTGACGTGGGTGAAATGTTCGACAACGGTGACAGTGATAAACCTAATCAGTGGTTGAGGGCCCAGGGGGCATGTCGTTACTCCTCCAGGAGTTCCTAACAACTAGTTGCAGGAAGGTAAACAAATTACCTCATCCACTTTAACCAGTGCTGTTGCTTTGCGGTCATCTCTCCTCGTCCTGGTGGAGAGCGACTCGAACACGCCACCCCCACCCAAAAGAGCGGTCCGGACAAGGGCAAGTTCATCGTCCACGTACGCGGCGCTCTCAACTTGGTTGTTACGTTAGAGTAATCAGCTTCACCGTTGCCAGCACTTCAGACACGCACAACGCCGCTGTTGCGCTATTACCAAGTGCGTGAAGTGTAGGGACACACGCCACTCCGAAGACTGTAAAAAGCTCCGCAATAAAACCTGTTCTAACTTCCAGCTAGCTTCCGAGGATATTTCGCCTTCCCTAAGCCATCGCTCCGACCTACAGCAGCCACTCTAAGCTACAGCTACGCCTCAGTAACAGAAGGGGATACTCCAGGTCTCGGCTCCAGGGCGCCTATCGCAGCACCTTCTGCTGCAGCTCAAACACCAGGGCTGGTCCACCATCGTCCGGTGATTCCAAAACATGTCCCCATCAAAATCCAAAAATCTAAAATCCCAAAATTCTTCAATAACAGTATGGTGACTACGTAAACCGCTACAAACTTCGTAGTGGTGGTTGCACGACTGATGACCTGCAACAACGACATCAAGGCCATCATTGGTATTTCCAGGACTACCTGATCACCTGGGTACTAATTAAGCTTCTGCCGCTCTATGTGCGCCTGAGAGACAACTGATTTCCAACGCCAGGGTTTTCTAGATGAGAAAGGTTGGGGATTAGATCTTGTAAGCCAAGAATATCCACATCCACCTCCATTTGCATCAAGAACACAAGTAGCGCCAACAGGATCTGTGCAATTTACTGAAGTATGGGCGGTCAGTTGCTCAACTAAGGAGAAATTTGAAGAGCTGGACGGAGTCGAGGTTCTTTCGCATCCAGCCTACAGTACAGATGCTGCCCCGCCCAACTAAATTTTCTTCCGGTCAATGGAGCACTTCTTGCATAGTCGTCGATCTGAGACTTTTGATAAAATTAAAGAAGCTTGTCAATAATTCTTTGATTTAAAAAGCCAGGTTCGACAGATTGTGGAACAGTGGCAAAAGATCTTGGAGAATGATGGCCTTTATTGTGACGATTAGCTATTTTTTTGAATAAATTTATTAATCAAAAAGCATTTTTTCTATTGAGCATCAACTTCTTGGTCAACCTACTATGCTAGATGGGCAGCCGTTGCAGTCTTTATCTACCAAATTCAAATTAGCAGTTCTGGACCTCCTAAACTAAGTGTAGGCTGGCCTGAACACTCATAGTGTCACTCCTAAAAACAATGCAAATTTTGTTTGTAGTGTTAGTATTGCCGTCATATTACGCCTAAAAATGCTTCTCTTGACTTTTATGCCTACTAATGGCTAAGACAACCATTTAGTCATCCCACTTTTAATTTTCTTGCTGAAACGAAAACAGTCTAAAGGATAAAAACAGCTGCTGAATTTCGCACATCGCACACAGGCTTCCAAACTATATGTACTACTGCACCGCTCGACTGCTATCAACCAAAGAGAGTACTGCAGTGTTCGTCTTGCCTGAAACACCATTCCCGAGAAGCAACTTACCGCCAAAGGAGGGATTAGAAAGTTATACGGTCTATAACTTTCTGCTACGTTTTAGTAGGAGAGTTCAACGCCAACCATCTCCCAAAAAACAGTCGGGTGGCGAACGACTATATGGCTACATCCAGCCTCATGACCTGATGGTGGTGGACCGTTCTGAGTCCAGCCATTACAGGCTCACCGTAATCCAGCTAGCAAGGCCGCCGTCCATCACGTTGTCGATAATCCAGCTGATTCGATCCAAGCTCATCGACATGAGATCATCCGAGAGGCGTTGTTGACCCGGCGTTGTTCAACCTCTACTTTTAGGATGTCCCGACCACGCCTTCTACTATATTGGCTCATTGGTCACTTCGATCTTCTCTGGCGATCCAGCATACATGGAGCCGAAGAAACAGTGCACCACTTAGAGGAGTCAATGCCGAGAATCTTTGACCACGACAAAAAAAAGGCATTACGTAGAAGCAACTCTCGATAAGAATCTCAACTAGAAGTTTCACGTGGCACTAGCAGTTGTGAAGGCAAAGGCATTCCGATAGGCTCTTGACTCGCTCCTTCAGCTATCCAATGGTGACGTGTGTTTACTCCTTGTGTATGAGGACAAGACCCGTGTGAAAAACCTCAAGACATCTTTTAATAGTCCGTGGTTCATAAAACATACGATCCTCCACCAGGATACCAACATACTAGCCATCCAAAAATTTCCTAAAACACTTAACAGCGGTCCTCAGGTGTCGAAAGTCATCCTTGGTCTATACTACTACAAGCTGAACACAAAAAGCACCCAAAGATTCTAAAGCAACTTCTGATAGAAGTGTCTAGCGGTAATACTTATTAACTACAATCAATATGTGTAATTAGAGAACTTAAATATTGCTCTATTTGGAAGAAATATATTTAGAAGACAGAGGAGCGTAAATAATGTATGAAATGTGTGGAGCAAACAGCAAACCAACTCATACCAAAAATAAAATTCTTTAAGACAGAAAGATAAGAGACTATGTTAAAAAACTACAGATCAAAATAAAACAGAAAATAGAGCATAACAATAAAATATTAAAAAATAATAAAACACAAAATACTAATTTGAAAAAAGAAAGAGGGCATACCAAAATAAATTATAAACCAGTAAAAAAAAAAAGTAAAATCGCCTGCATAAGCGAGCACAGAGAAGAAATTGAATAAATTAAAATCGCCGTAAAGAATGAGTACAAGCCATAGAGGCAAGACAATAAAACAAAAAGGAAATCGAAACCGAATCAAAAAATTGCAGTTTAAAGAGCACTGGAGAGCTAAATATGAATTAATTACAAAGAATACAGGTAATAGAATTCAAACAAATTGCGAAAATATCGTCAGAAGCAATAATAGGCACAAACAGAAATATGCAACGATATATTTAGGTTCAGAAACAATTAACACTCACCATCTAAACTACGGTTGTCTTATATAATAAAGGTAGTGTCTAATGTCACATAATTCTGCTAGATGGCGTTGTTGGAACGCACAGAAATAATGATAGTGAGACATTTGTGCATGTGCTGCGAATGCAGTTGTGGACAAAGTAGAAAACCATGATTGCAGTCAATTACGACTGTCGATGAGCGTAGTTTCTTTTAGGGAAAGAGAGTAACTGCTTTGAGCATTCCATATGAGGTTAATAGCCGTGTGTGAAAATGCAGAACAGAGTCACTCGATATTGGAGTTCAAAGATAGTAGAGACTACTTATACTACGAAAGACAAAAATACTCTTGATACTTTCACCACCCAGCAAAAACACAAAGGTATGAAAGTGTCTAATAGTTGCTGTAGCTGTACAGCGTAAGTTTTGAGATGTTCTTTCGATGTATGTTCACAGTAGACGAATCCCACTATGAGCTCATTAGGCTGTCTAAGAGTATAGACACTGAATGAGACTACCTCTGATAAAGTGTCTACTCGTTTCTTTTCAATAAAATATTAATGAGAAGAAAACAATTACAGTGCAAATCATTTTTAAACATTCCCCGACCATTTTTTTAATATTTAACGATAATTCTTAAGTTTCTTTTAGTAGTTACTAAGTGATTTAAATATATCTACTGAGAAGCAAGTGTTATCCCAAATATTTATTTTAACATCTGGGATATTTATTGCCAATCGAAAAGTGGAATCTACACAAATGCAATATAACATTAGCAATAAAAAAAAATGATCTGCACATTTAAAATAACCCACGCACATAATGGAATATCTGACATTTACATACATAATATTTACAAATACGCCATTTTTAAATAAATAAAAAGATTTTTATGATATTCTCTTTACAGTACCGAAGCTTTCAAATAATATAATGATACAGTAAAACGTTTCTAGAATCGCTACGAAAACAAAAGAATAGCGATTCGAAGTATATCGTATTATTCAAAACATCTTAACCAATTTCAGTTTGTTAAGCTTACGTGAGTTTTTCAGATGATCTAAAATACTATAGTAGCCCGTAAAGACGTTTTTGAACTTTTACTGCACCTTATGCAAACGGCGGTCCTGGAGAAAGTCGGCTCGCGATATAACTCAATATTTGGACAATTACTAGTTAATAATACGCGAATTAAGTTGCGTAAGTGATGTGGAAGAAATGGTAATAAAGTGATAGTGCATAATTACATTAAATAAGCAACAATTTTAAAGATAACAATTTAAATGATGCGGACAAATATCCTTAGCATCAGCTTGTTCCAAAAGTTATAAAAACTTGATATGAGCAAAGGTATGCAAGAAACTGGTTTAGCAAATATACGAAGAAAATACAAAGAGAAAAAGGGACGCAGGCAGCCCAAAATTCGCAAACACAAGATTTCAGAAGAGTAAATTAACAAACAAACCCAGATAAGAGTAACAAAATGAATCAAGAAATGGATATTGTAAAAGACATGTAAGAGAACATAAGAAAAGATATTAAATAGACAAAGGAAAATCAGAAAAAAACAAAACAATAAAATTGAAACATAAAACAGAAAAGGTGATGAGAGATTTACAACAAAAATTAAAAAGATAAACGACAAAATGGAAATGCTAGAAAAGGATAAAAAGAAGAACAATCTAATAATAGCAGGAATTGAACCAGTTGCTAACGAAAGTTTGGAGTTGAAATACAAAATGGAGGATTTCATAAAACTAGCAGTAAACATAGAAACTCAGATAAGAGACAAAGAATATGAGAAGAAACTTGCGCGATCGAAATGCAAAGCTTGGAAGAAAAGATTAAAATACTTAAAATAAAAATACACTGAGAAATTTTAAAGAAAAACTATATTAAATAATGACCTCACCGAAAAAGAAGAAAAACAAAAAATACATAAGCATACGGAAAAAAGCCAAAGCGAATAATATTAACCAGTTTTAGAAAAATAACAATAAATGAAAAAACTATGGAAATGTGGAGATCAAGGAGAAACTCATATAATCAAACCAAACAGAGAGACTCAAAAACCAACAAAAGAAAATAATGGATGGGCAAGACAGAAGATAAGTAGGCAATGAAAAACAAATTGAACGAAAAAGGCAAACACAAAAAAGAAAATCTAAAAAAAATGCTCAAATAAGGGAAAAAAGAAATGAAAGAATTGAAGTAAGACAAATCATAGAAACTCGCAGCTCTCAAGGTCCAAGGAATAGAGAGAAAAGAAAAAGAACTGGAGCTAGCCAACATTAAGGAAGAAAACAGTATAGATGTACTTGTAATAACAGAAACCAAGAAAAGAAAGGGTTCTATTATGGGGAGGGCACTTGTTGATATACAAGGCAGTAGAAAGTAGAAAAAACTAGCATGCACAAGCTGGAGTATAATGTGTTATATACAACAAAAATTAACAAGCTGTGAAAGAATAGAAATACATATCGGAAAGAATAACGTGACTAGAAATAGAGATAGAATCAGGATATTATACGATTATACTAGTAGAATAAATATAAAGAAAAATAACACAAGAAATTGGACTCCAAGAAAATCAATTAAAAAGAGACAACTATTGAGAAATGAAACATTTAAAAATATAATTAAAACTGCAGTAGCGGAAGTATGTGGATAAAGTCAAAACACTAATAGAAGGAAACAGGCTCCATGGTGAAACAGCAAATTAAATAAAGAGGTTAAAACGAAAGAGAATTTGTTGAGAATAACACATTACAGAACACCAGACTCGAAGAGTAAAAGTAAAAACATTGGTTAAGGAGGCAAGCAGAAAGGCGTGGGGAAAAAATACAAGACGGAATGTAAAACTACTAGACCCTAAGAAACCTTAGAAAATTAACCCCCCTCCCCTCCCCAAAAAAAACATTAAAAATAAAGAAGGATAGATAGTAACAAAGGATAATGAGATAATGTAAAGAGTAGGATGGGAGAATAAGAAGTGAAAAAAGAAATAGAAATAATAGAAGTAAAGAATGCAATAGAAAAACTGAAAATTGGAAAGGGCCTAGAAATAGATAAGACCAGAGAAGCTAAAATATATGGAAGAAGAAGCCATATTACTACTACTATACGCGTTAATAAATCAAGTCTGGTTAAGAAATAGAACACATTCAGAATGAAGAAAGGCGATGATCTCCCCAACTTGTCAAAAAAGGAATTATGCAAACTATAATAATTACAAAAGTATATTCATTCCTGCTATGTACTAATATTAAAATATACAAGAGAATAATCGTATCATGGTTATAGCATTTTTTTCAGCACCATATTCGAAGAAGTAAGGGGCCTATCGTGCCACCTATGCAATATCCACACCAAACAATGACTCTTTAGAAGTGCATTTGCTTCTCATTAATTACGCCAGGTTTTTCCCAACCCAAAATGCGACAATTTTGTTTGTTTGCGAACCTGTTGAGTTAAAAAACTTGCGTCAATTGAATCTTGTACGTATAAAGGTTCAGATTTTTAGTAAGTATTCGTTGAAAGAAGCTTCTGAAAATGTCCATGATGCTAAACCAATGTTTTCGAATTTGCAGGGACACTTTGACTACTATGTCGCTGTTCTTTCATACAGCGTTCCATACATCCCAATCAGAAGAATTGTAAATGACGTATGTCAAACTATCAGAGTTACCAACCGCAAAACAAAAAAGGGCGCAAAGTTTAAATCCGGCGTTCAAATTGGACCACCCTTTATATTCACTTAACAAAAATACGAAATTCTGACACTGCATTAGAACCAATGAAACTAAAAGAAATATGAGACGTAAAAAGGTTAAAGAGAGAGAGAGAGAGAGAAAAGTAGTAAACGTTCATACAGACAACATCGTATAGATATTTATAAAGCACATACAAAACGCTGCTCAAGTTCAACGAGAACTCCATAAATTATCAATAATTATTCCGAATAAGCCCTCGGAATTATTTACACCCAATTAAGAGGGCCAATTCCGCATGAACTGACGCTAACAACAGCAGATAAATTAGGATTTGCAATCAGGCAAACGTTTTTTTAACGAATTATTATTGGATACACAAGTTAATTGCAGCTCTTATTTACGAGAAAAATTCTAACAACTTCGGGGTTGTATACATTACCTGATCAAAAGTATCCAGACACCTAGAAGAATTTAATCCACTCTGTAATACAGACTCTGTTTTATACAGAGAAGTGTTGCCATGCTAATACAGGCAACCGTTAGTGCCGAATAGTTTCTACCCTAAAAAGGACAGATTATACTTAGCCTAATTGAGTATGGTTTTGTTGTAGTTGTGTCTTCAGGTTTCCACTTCACAATGTGGTAATTGATAACTAGACCACGATCAAAGCTGATGTTATGCTTTGACTTACCCATCCTACTTGTACTACTTAGCACTGACCAAGGAATAACTCCGGACTCCTTTTATTACTGTTGGCCAAGCTTTAGACATCAGTTTATGAGTCAGAGAGTAATTAGTTAAAGCTCTTGCTGTGTAGGCTGTGGCTCCATCCTGTTGGAACCAACAATTTTCCAGTTCAAATGCATCGAGCATCGGTGCAAAAAGTTATAGAATAATTTCCACATATCGATTGGAAGTAACAATAATACACTGGCCTCCGTCTTCGAAAAAATATGGGCCAATGACCCCAACTTTACTCGCCGCACAACAAACAGGGTTTGCTGTTGAAAGTAACAAATGTTTCGTTAATTAACACATTCCAACACAGGAAAAAGACACTTCTCAGACAAAGAAAACAATTGAGTCATGTAGCATGCCTTCCATGATCTTTCCATACATTTCGAGACAATTATGCTAATCGCGTTCGAAAGTTCTTGCACAACAACCATCATGAATAGATGAAAACGTAGGTTTTGGTATCAAATTCTCCGTACAGTACGTGAAGAGCAACGGCAGACTTGCAAGCAGATCGTCCTGGAAAATGCAAAATACAGCGTCTTACTGGATCGACGTTTTTTGGCATTCGTGCACCCCATGAGGTTTCCCTTCTCACTACAACACTATTTGTGATTGGAAATAGATTCCCAATGCGCAAGTTGAAAATACGCTGAACGGCCACAGCAGTTGTTCCGACAACTCAACAAAAACTCTGTTTCATCGTTCACGACATGTTGACTATTAAGGGTCCCTCTACGTATAATAAAATCACTTCCACACTATTCAATTCATGACCTTCCTTTGAAATTAGGGAGGAAGTTTTACCCCATATAGTAGCCGTCAAAATTACATTGCTCCAATCTCCGTCAATATTGTCTTAGGCACAAGCGAGTCACTTTGTCACATAATTTTCACTTAATAGAGGTTTCTTTACTGAACTACGGAATTTAATATCGTGCGCACAGAGATAAGTTAAGATAGCTACATACGATATATTCACATCTTTCTGTTTCAATTTTGCTACTCCTTGAGACAATGTTAAGCCGCAAAAAAAAGTTTACGATCTGTTTTTCGACTTTAGGGGACACATGAAGCTACGTTCCGGCAAGTCCGTTTTTGTTTCCTTATATCACTGCACCCACTTGCTGATGAATGTTTTCAACTTGTTCATGTACTTAGCAGACGTTGCATGAGACATTTTCGGAACTTTTCGATAGGTACAGAGCACAGCCTAGAAGCGCGACGCATACGCGGCACTGATGGTGCACTTTGTGACAAAGCATCAAGCACAGAGGTTCCTTCTATCAACTTGCCAAAGAATTAGGGCGATACCTTTTACCAATTTCTAAGTATACCGAACGCACTTTTACTTAACTAACTGTAATAGTCTTGAAAAGACTGGACGTGAGTGGTACTAATCCGTTAATAATTATGATAAAGATTGATGAAGGTGATTATTTTTAAGTCTCAAGCCTCACACTTCCATTATAGTTCTTATAGGGTGGGCAGCTGGATATTAATGGTTCACTAAGTAGGTCAGTTAGTAATTCAGGCACATATTAGAATCGATTTGACATACACCAAGGCGCACACGAAGTATTTTGTGTTGGAAGTTCAAATAGAATGTAAAACTGAATAAATTGCTGTTTATATTTCAATACAAAACGATTGAATAATAAAAAACAGATGGGAGTAATAAGATATCAGATGTATACAATTTCTATAGCTGCCCACATGGTGGCGCTGCTGTTTATTTTATGACCACGTTGTATACTAAAGGACAAGCGATTGCGTCATGAGTCAGTGCAGCGTCAGACGCTATTGTCAGTAAATAAGAGAATTTTTGCGCCACTGCATGTTATATGAGTTTCGAAACACAGCGCGTATTCGAATTACAACAAAAAATCTTCAAGTCCCACTCTTATAATAGACTTTGGACGATCGACCCAGTTCTGGATGACCTTCCGACATTAATAAAGACAAACGAAGAAATTACTGCCCATTTGACATTTAAGGAAGCTTAGATTTACTCCAAACTCAATACATGGGTGTTACATCATTTGATGGTCAACAATAAGCTGGACGTCCATTTATTGCTTGGACGCCTTGACTGAATCAATACGTAGCAGACGATGAAAAGTAGATCCTGTACATTAATTTACTAGAAAAAAATTGGACAAAAGCACAAAAATCCAAAACCCGTAGTAGAAGCCACTTATATTCACTGAATCTGTTACTGTTACTTCAAGCTTCTCCCACCTAATAAAGCACAAAAGCACCAAATTTAAAGTACAAATTGTCGAAAAAACGTATGGTACATCCATCATGACAACGCCATACCACATGACAAGCTGCAAAAATTAAAGGAGTTAAAGCCAAAAATCTCCAGACCTTCCTCCTTTCACATTTTCATCTGTTCTTAAAACTTCTCTGTGGTTTATTTGAAGAAAAGGTCGCAGTTTCTCCAAAGAAAGAAACCACAAGCTTCTTGGAAACCATTGTTGACAATGATTATGACTTAAGATTTTAAGAACTGCTCATGTTGTTATTTTTAAATCGAACATGAATTTCTGCAATATGTGCAAAATAAGTATAGATGACATTTTTAAGTGTGGAACTATAATTTTTCCCAGATGAACCATTCAACTGTGAGTTTCCAATAAAATTACATCTCATTTAAATTCAATTGTAGGACGAAATGTTTTCAGGCAATTGTATCCTAATACCTTATTGGAGGTAATAAAAACAGACATCCGTTCTTCCATGGGACGTTTTGCAAGATAAAGATGTTATAGTTTAGTCCGCTCCTCAAAAAATTTCAATAACAGTTAATCGGTAGTCATTCTCGAGAAAGTGGTGAACAAAGTTCTCTTCGACATGCAGGTTCAAATGACGCTGGTAACCTTCATTTTCAACTGCTCCTGAGGAAGATGCTGGGAAAAATATACGACAGTGAATAGGATTTCATATTTCGCATGTTGATAGTACAGGTGAGTGACATCGCAGATGCAAGCCGCTACATTAATATGGTTGGAGATTACCTATGGCTCACAATATCTAGCAAAGATAACATTGGCGACCTTATTTTCATGCAGGATGTTATTTTGTGAGAGCATGGTTAGACCATAATTCTCCAGAACGTTAGCTGGAACAACATGATCCTTATGAATAACCTCCGAGAAGTCCAGATCTCACACCATATGATTTTTACCTCTTTGGCAATGCAAAGCTTTGCACACGGAAGGGCTTGGGAGGCACGGTTTCAGGAGTTTTCATCAATATCCCAAACGACTTCCTTCAGTAGACGATGCATTCCATCCCCTACCGCTTTAGAAAACTTAAGGTACGTAGGAAAAAAAGCAAATATTTAAAGTACATGTACAATTTGCTTCAATAAATTTATGTTAGGAATATGGATTTAATTACCAATTTTTAATGCTTAGTTACCTTTCATTCTTAAAGAATAGGAAATTACAATTCATATAGTCTGTATTGATTGTAAGATCTTGAAACTTACTTTTATATTTACAAAGGTAATACCGCAAGGGTGAAATCAGATAGATTGAGAGAAGAATTCCCACTTGATAAAAGTGCTAAACAGGGGATCCTCTATCTCCAAATCTTTTCACTTGCGTACTTAAGAAAAGTGAAGTGGAATAGATATGGAATGAATACAAAAGAAAAAAGATTAACAAACCTGAGGTTTGCTGATAATGTCATTCTATTTGCAAAAATAAGAAATAACTTGTAGGACATGATAGTAGATTTAGAAAATTACATGCCATATCAAACAGAGATGCAGACGACATTCAAACAGGACTTACTAATATAGGGCATTATGCTGAAGAAGTAGTGCATCTTGGTCAAATCCTGTCTTTTACCAAGAAAGAGCAATAAATAGAATTGTGGTGGGATGAAAATTCTTCTGGTCCCTAGGGCTTTATTTTCAAAGGTTAAATTTTGATGTACTTGAAGAAAGATGTTTTCAATAGTTGTGTGATATTCTCGGTTGCACAAATTCGAATCTTAAAAAAAAATTAGAAACTAAGTTGAGAGTGAAGCAAGGGAAAATAGAGAAATTAATGTTAAAAGTACGTTTGAGCGATAAGACAAGAACAGAGGAGCTAACAGTGCAAGATGAACATGTAATAAAACTAATGGATAAAGACCTTAATAGATTTGGTACCTAGACAAGGATGTCGCAGACGTAGAAGACCAAAAGTCCAAGATCAGACCAAGAGGTCTACGGAGGAGCCCCACTATTGGGATTAATGACTTAATGATTGTTTACTTTTCACCCACTTTGTACGTTTAAATACCTCATTGAGGCTAAAGCAATGTTTCGTCGCCATGGGAACTTACGCCAATTTCCAGGATTGAAACTTCTGGAACCTATTCGAAGCAGTCGAAAAAAATTCAATAAACCCGCCAGGAATTAAGTAACCGATTTATAAAACTAGTAAAACAAGTGGTAATTGTGGGAACTGATAACTAAACGAAAGGTGAGTGGCTATTAGCCAGAATTGAAAAACTGGTTTTTGTACGAGATAGAATTGCCATCTAGCCAACTATCGAAGACGTCCCATTTTCGCCAAGCTGATACTCCGCCAGATGACGACCGCACCCGAGCAAAGCTATGCCGAAACGGGTAGGAGGGAGATGCTCCTGAAGACCCACAAAAAAGACTAGAACACCAAGACTGAGCCATCATCGCAGGACTCTTCTAAAATGTGGACACCTCTACGTTTCGTGGCCCAAAATGCCACAGGTTTTCTCGATATGGTCACGGGACTAATGTCCTGCAAAGACGACATTAGTGACACCCTTGCCAGATCCAGTACTTCCTAAACTCCTGGTTCACCTAAGCTTCCGCCGCACTGGAAGTACATTAACTCCAGCGCTAGTTTTCCAGAAAAGAAAAGTTAGGGGTTTAAACATAGGGTGCTATTTATCTGTCAGCCCGAACTTTGTCGAGGAGGAACCTCTGCTCTAAATTTAGAAACGAATTTAAAGACAAAGATCATTCCTAGTGTAATTGTCTAAGTTGTTTTAGGTTATTATCTATTAGAGACACATTTCTAAATAGAAGCTCTTTTTCTCATAGAAGTTTTAGAATATCTTATAATGGATTATCACTCAAAAAACCCGTTTGTAGGCTATGTAACAAAGACTCTTGTTTGGAAAAGTTCTAGAGATTTGGGAAAAAGAATACTTTGATAAGAACTGCAAACCTTTTCCCTAAATAAGTGATCAGACGTGTACAATAAGCTTTAAAGTTGTAGTGCTAGTGATCTTCAAACTCTCCTCATATTTCATCCCCTCTCCCACTGTCCACCTTACAAAAAAAAATGTACATATAGTCAGAGACTAGCAAAAAAAGTATGTAAGCCCTAAACATGATTACAGCCGTCATTATCGGTAAGTTAGGTATCTACAAAACTAAAACAAAAACTCTCCCTATTTAAAACGAAAGCCACCCTCCTAGTGGTGACTTCCGAAGCTTTTTAAGACGCACTCGTACATTTACTTCCATTAACCCCAAAATGTTGTTGCTTTACAACGTCGGGGCATTAATTACACTCCAAGGATGGGCCTTAATTGAATACTTAACGAAAAGAATTAATACACGCGAATTTATTCAGCGGCGTAGCTGTGGCACGCTCGCACTTATGAATAATGGATGGGACAAACGTCCCCCCGGCGTGCGTCCACTCGCCGCCGCGCCGAAAGGCCGTGCGGCCGATAAGACAGCGGCCCGGACCTCCGGGAATCACAACAAAACAGAAAATCGATCCCCATGTCCTTCTGTTTACAAAGCCTGCAGAACGGGAGCGGGAGCACTCGCGCCAAAGCGGGCGCCCGCGAAGGGGTTGCATACACAAAGGGCGCCAGATAACGGCGCCGTAACGATCGCGCCCCGCGCTGCTTGCACGCTCTACGTGCATACATATTTCAGCGGCGGCTCGAATATGCGAGCGGCCCGCGGTTCCGATTGGCTCCGGCCGGCGCCGCCAGGCTGAAGAATATGATTGGCAATTAAAGTGCAAATTGCACGTGCTCGCCCCGGCGGCTAATTCGGCGATTATTGATTCGAGTTCTGCGATTCCGGGGCCGTTTGCATTTGGCGCGCCACCGGGAAGCCGCGCTCGGGGGCGCCGAGGTGTGCCGCCCCGTCGCCGGCTTCCCGCAAGCGACCGCGAAGAACTCGCTGACACTCACCCGAACATGGTCTCGTGGCGTCTCCGGGGTGAGGGAGCTGCGCCGGCTGCTGGGGGCGGCGCCGCTGGCCTGTGCTCGTCCCGGCGCCGGGCGACAATTTAAACTGGCGACGAACACGCAGTGTTAACAAGTGGTTTGCGAAGATGGCGAACTGTCAGGCAGCGCGATTAGCGATGGATTCGACAGGTAGTACGCCACAAACACAGCACAGAACGTGAGGAGCACTCGTACAAAACGTATAAAAATACTCTCGCAATACTAGTAAAGGGGTATTGGTCCGAATAGAGTGGTAATCACATTGGTCCGCTGAAAAAAAACGTCTGTCAGATTCGCGTGCTTGCAGGGGTGTGCATGACGGCCGGTAATGCAGGCCGCTTTGTCGCCTAGCGCGGAAACGCACCGTGCGCCTTTTCTGGCGTCTCGTGCCACCCTTATCTGATGGCTGTGGAGCGCTCTGTTCCTACTGTGCACGAAAGCTCGCTCTTAATTAATTATCATGCTAAGTTCTGCTCGCAGGTCTTTCTTGATTCGCTTGGGCTGATAATAATCTAACAACCCGCTAATTTTAGGTGCAAACAACTTATGAAGTTATCTTAGAATTTTAATTATTCAAAACCAACCTGTAGTGAGAAGAATTAGCAGGGGCGGATCCAAAAATTAACCAAGGATCATAAAAAAGTCAGGAATTTCTAAAATCATCCATTACTTACATACATCAGGTATATTGTTGAGGCTTGGATTTAATTTCAAAGAATTTTTTGTGAAACTAAATATTTATTTCGAGAAAAGTTATAAAACAAATTATTCAAAATATTGTCCATCGTTAGCTACAACTTTTTTCCATTTTTCTGGCAACAGACGGATTCTCGGGCGAAAAAATTTCTCGTCCTGTGATGCAATCCATGAATCGACCCATTTTTTTGGTTCAAAAGAGTTGAAACGCTGTAATCAGAACGGGCAATGTCTGGTGAATACGGCGAGTGAAATAGGGCATCCCATGGAAGTGTATCCAAGTAGTTTTTGGCTTGTTTTGCAACATGTGGTGTTAGCGTGCTGGAAAATCACTTTATCGTGACTTTCGGCGTATTTCGGTCGTTTTTCTTTCAATTTGATAAGTAGTTGTCGGTAGCTATCTCCAGTGATAGTTTCGCCTTGATTCAGTAGCTCATGAAACACAACGCCCTTCTAATCCTGCCAAATACAAAGCATTACCTTCGCACCGTGGATGTCTCGCTTTGGCGTCGATGTTAAGGTCAATGGTGATGCTTAGCTGGACATACATCTGACTTTTCTGCGCTTAGAGTTCTCGTAATAAAACCACTTATCAACAGTTACGATACGATCCAAAAACCCATCCCTTTTGTGCCTTTAGACGTCTTTTTACTTCAATTCGTGTAGCACTCAATTTCCATTCAAGAAATCTGTCAGTTCTTCAAGCGTGTGATCTTTCATAAATCTAGGTCAGCCTGGCTGAATTCCCTGGCTGATGCGTACTGCTGAAGCTCCCAATTAGAAAATGGAACGAAGTCAAGGTTTCTTGGGAATCTGTATTACATCTACACCTCTGTCAGCGGTCTGCTGTTCACTATAACCTCTGCCTCCTCAGAAGTAAGCAGAACTTCCGCCGACTTAACGGATCGAACAAGTCTCTCCCAACTTCCCCCAATATGAGGTGCAGAGAGAGGTATGAAATGCCACTGAATGCCTTTATCCTAGAGTTTGTTTTGGTCCAGCTCCTGAAGGCACTTCCTTAATTCCTTGTCGGCAGCCCGCAAGTTTGTCACTGTGGATTTGGGACGGTTGACCCTTCCGTGCATTCATCCTCCTAATCGCCACGATGCAGCTATCTGTTGTAAGGAAATGGGCGAGTTTTAAATGGGAAATTCGGGTAGTTAAACGTGTGAAGAGAACGCCACATCTTTTCTTTCTCCGCTTCCCGATTGTCACCTCCACAAAGTCAAAGTAGTCCATGCCACACATCATAAAAGTCTTAGGTTGAGAATCGGGCCTGAAGCTTAGTAGCGCATCCATCTCCAGAGTTTGTTCCTTCACCTTCTTAAGCTTACCAACCAGGCAGTTGCGAATAAAACTTCTCAACTGAGTCTTTGGTTGAAGTTCATTTAGGATTGTATGCTCCCCCTCGAAGAGCAAACGAACTGTGGTAGTGTTCTATTAGAAATCTGGTGAGCCGTTTCTTGGTATAGATAATTATGGGAAACCTTAAATTCTTATTCTAAAACACCCATTACCGTCTAGTACTAGAGAGAGCTGGAACAAAGGACTCGTTTTGGATATTTCCTGATTATTGCTAAGAAGTTCTACTTCCTCCGAGTAGTCTTTCTACTGCGCTCTCACAAACAACAGCTTCTCAGCGGCCTGGATTGCCAGCTTAGTGTTAACTGTAATCTTCTCCTTGCAGCTTATGAGAATTTCTAGGAACCTCAGAGCAAAGGCATTTACTCAAACCAAGCACATGTATTTCAAGAAATGGTCCATTCCCGGTAAGCAAAATTCTCCTCAGCTCCATGTAATTAGTTAAAGGTCTATCAACGGGAATGCTCGCCCAGATCTGCTTTCTCCTCCCTTGTAGCGTCATCTGCCGTATTTTTCTTCGCAAGCCTCCACTTTCAATTGGAAATACTTGTGGTTTTCTGAATATCACTTACTCGATAAGCTACGAATTACTGGAATTTTCGGCCTTAAAAGTGGTCGTAAAGTCCGTCCAGAAAACTGTACAATAGATGCTCTGTGATAAACTCGCCCAGTCAGGAGGCGAGAAGAGCAAGATGGAGCTCCAGCCTCAGAATTGATCATGGCTTCACAGGTGCTACTCATGTCTGGGCTGGAACTCACCTCCACAAAATAGCACATCAGCAAACGGATGCTCGAAAGTTTTGACAAATTACGGATTCACGGAATCCACTTTCGTATCTGAAAGTTAATCATTAAGTAATGAACCAAGAACCCGATATGGTTCCACACCAACATTACCAACCGGAGTACACCTCTCTTAGTTGGTCCATTCTTCCCTGTGGCGATACCCTTTCCAGCAAGGATGAGGTTTACTGGAAAGGTAAGCATGTCTTCCTCTAGGATCCAGTGGAGTCCCAGGCACCTTTCAGTAGAGACTTTCGATCACTATGACAAATCTTTGGTTGCTTTATTCCTAACGCCAACAACCTTTTCCAGTAGAGAATTTAAATTTCTGATCAATTTAATTACCTGGAAGCCTCCTCTGCAGTGGACCGTGTCCACGGATTGCAAATAATTATCCATATAGTTCTTGTTAAGCTTCTTTTCTATGCTTAACAAGCGCTAATATACCAGATTACGGCCGCGAGGCAGCTTTACAGGCTCCTTTTTTCAGAGTAGATCAGTTTCCCAGCAATCGTTCACTTGACTTGTGATTTATTTCATTTTGGTTTCAACTTGGATGTCTCTACGGGAATGGAAAGTTGGTGTGAGTACTATTCCAATACTTTCCAGTGCAAAGGAGTCCTTCACTAAATGATGGATTAGTTCTCTCCTGGTCGCTCGGTACTTGGCCCATACATGACCCAGCTTCGTGAGCGTCAGCATAGGAGCGTCTTCGCCACATTCGACAATATCTCTGGCCACAATCAGGTGGGTGTGGGCTTGTTCAGCCAAAATCAGCCGTATTTCACCTGGCAGGTACTTAATTATCTTACTACGCAGGTGCTCGTACCTCTGGATGATCTTGAACTCGTCTCGCTGGACAGGTAACTTGAGATTCTGGATTATTTTGGCTCTTTTCATCTTGAACCTTCCACTGCTATCGAAGGGTCCAATCCAGCAGTCCACATTGCAGGAATCATTATCTTTTTGGAGGCTGCTAACGGTCCACCGCAATCGGAGTCTAACTTTGTTTGCCAACTCAGAGCAAATTAGCATAACGCTGGAAGCGTCGTCAAAGCGGTCCGTATAGCAATAGTAATGCAATTCGAAGAATTACGCCAGGTGTATTGCACCTGGATAGTGCATTTAACTCCTCCACCCTCTTTTTGTCTCTTTTTCAGCGATATGCCATGCAGCAAAGTGTGATGACGCCTCTGACAATTGTCCGCTTTGCATGATGCCTTGGAACAGCATCTCTTCGCTCCGTGCCCTGAACTTTTACTAAGGTCCACTGGTTGTTAACAGTCATCTTTTTGAAGTAATTGCAAGAATACAGCTGGCTGATCCACCACTTGGCGCCTCTAGAGCTTCCTCCGCTGTGGAGTAATTTCTCTCCTCTCTGTCCCCTTTGAGACTAAATTTGTGAGCAGAAATCACGCTCGCCGCTCCTGCTACCCCCATAAGTCAAGATATGAAATTCTTGACATTTTCTGTACCAATGGCCACGGATCTTAGGCTCTAGTGCAGTTTCATGGAATTAGACAACTTTTCGACTAACTCCTGTAATAACTGATTAGTAACTGCATTTGAGAAATTCAGTATAACGGATAACTTGCCATGTTTGCACGAGGTTGATTTCCATGCCAGGTCGATGAGGTCCCTAATGCTAAAACGCTGCTCCACTCTCTCCATCACAGCATCGGCGTTGTAAGAAAGAATCATCAAAAATCGGACGGTTGCTCTGGCTTTCCCCCATAGCGCCTTCTCCAGCCTGAACATATTCTCAGCTTGCCAATATCCACAATAAAGGGTCGACTGTCCGTAATGCTGCGCGAAGAACCAGTCGAATGGGTTGCCGGACAATGTTGGAAGGTCACTGCTTTTACCCTGCTTCTCAATAAACTTTTAGGTGCTCTTGCAAGAACATCCACTCCAGTCGGCGTCACTGACCATGTACACACGGTTGACATGCAGCTACGGTTTTCTTGGAAAACATCCGCGCCCTGGTCTGCGGCGGTGGGACTACATTCTTTTTCCACAAATGGTGCGGCATTTTCGCTATTACAAGTCTTGGTTTTACAGAGATAGGTCCGTTGCTAATGCCTCATGAGGAATCTGCAGAGGGTTTGCTGGTTTCTACAATCTAAGCTTTGGCGTCGGGCGGTAAGATGTCTTATCCAGCTTGGGAACAACGTTAAAAACTTCGTCTCCCTCCTCACATTCATATGATTTGCAGTCGGATAACCTTTGGTTGTCTGAGAAGAGGCTCGCTACATGTTCACGTTTTGGCGCATGAGCAGCAGCAGGTTTCTTGCTTACCAATTTGGAGGACTCCGGATCCCCAAACCTGTTCATAAATAGTTTCTCATTCAGTTTGCTGTCTTGGCCATCAAGGAGGTCAAGGTCCTGTTGGCTGACATTATGGCTCAGAGTATGACCAAGATGGAGGTCACAGCCCACGTCTTCGGGCAATACTTGAAAGCCCCTTTCGTCTTCTTCTACGGTCTGACAAAAGTCGTCATCCGGGCTTTCTCCATAACACTCCTCTCCAGAATTTTTATTTCCTGGTCCAATTTGCTGGCAGGTAAAGACTTTTGGTTGGACGGCATAAATTTACTAGAGGTCACTGATAGAGTCGTCCACGGACTTGCTTGTCGCCACCCTTCTTGATATCACTGTAGGTTGCGTTTTGTTGGAGAGAGCTAACTGGAGTGCTCGTTATCAGACTTCCTGGAAGAGCTTCTATTCAGTTTCCGCTCCTGGTTGGCGGATTCACTTTGGCGCTCAGCTGCTACGACAAACACCTTTGCTGTTCCTGTACATCTTTTCCTAGCGGTGGTTCCATTTTGGCTTCACTCCCATAGAATGCTAGGAAAGTTAGGATTTGGCCTGGTACAATTTATTGTTTCACAAAGGCCCTCTGTAGCCTTGCAAATCCTGGAGCTTGATTTCCAGGCCGCTGAATCCGACTCAAAGGACCAATTATATGCTCACACCTTCGATAAGCTCAGAAGATAACTTTCAAAGTCGTCAACAGTGAATACACAGAGGTATGACTGTAAAGGACCAACCTACAAATACTATTAACGCCATTGGTAGTGAATCTTTTGAAATTAATTCCAAGCCCCACTATTATTACAACTCTCAGCTGTTCTATCCGATTTCTTGAAGTCTCTAGGTTAACGTACAATTACGAGGTGCATCTGGAAACTATCAAACCAATGTTAACAAATTTGCACAGTAGGCAATGAGAATGAAGTGCGCATGCGTGAATGAGAACGACTTCACTGAAAGGGCCAGTTGAGAGTTACACTCCGGTATTTGGGCACATGTAGTGTGTTACCGTCGTATTTCAATAACAGCAAAATCAAATTCCTCAGAAAATACACGAAGATGATGAAATTTCTAGAGAATGTAGAACTGTTTCACAATAATTAATCCTAATTGGAATTCTACTACTCACGTAATAATAAAAGAATATGACATTTCGGGATTTTTTATTGCAATTTTCTTTCTTTTTGTATTGAGTCGTGGTAAATGTGTCTCTTATGATCACCTCCATCCAAGGATTCTTTTCCTGCTTTAAGACTTTTGTTTTTGTTGAGATAAATATTTATCCCAGAATTACAGATTTAGAACCTTCAGGTTCTAGATCTTCATGTACCTCAACTACAGAATCTGGCAGGGAGGTGTTACGTTTTTGAAACGAGTATATTATTAATGGTAGGAGAATCAGCGCATGCCCAATGGTTGATATACACTCGTTGCCATTTCAGTAGCCATAAAACCACGGAAGATCTTTGTTTACAACACCTTTGTTGCAACCTAAATAAGAAATAGTGTAATTTATTAGCCACAATGCTACATACTTTATAAAGAATCTTACTCTATGTAACAAAAACAGCCTCTCTGGGTTCGCTTCATATAAAACGAAACGACAAATATTAATGGAGAGGAAGAACTTGAAAGGCACGAAAACATTTGTTAACAAAAAATTTTCAAAGGAGACTCAAAAAGAGAAAACAGAAGAAACATGCAATTACGCAGCAAGATAAAATAATAGTAGAAGAAGAAGTTATGAATGAGATAGACATACAGAAAGTCAGAGATTTTAAATAAAAAAGAAGAGCGTATGGATCATCACAAACCGTAAATCTGAAATGTGATTAAGATAAATAGCAATTAGAGACAAATTAAACATAATCTAATAACAAAGACAGTTCACGCAACGGACACGGACAAACTAAAAGAAGAAATAAAACAGAAGAAATAAATATTCGAAAGAAGCTAGATGCATGTAACATACTTGCACTATAAAAAGAATATAGCTGAGAGTAATTCAACAAATATAAAAATAAAGAATGAATAAATGGAAAATATAAACAAAACAAAACAAAAAAACATAGCATACAGGGTACATTAAATTTGAAAATGGCAACATTGAAAACCAGGCAGAATAAACGAATTAATTAATAAACAAAAAAATAGATAAAAAGTCTTCTCAATGTGGTTCAGTGGCAATAAAACATAATAGGATACACTTGGGGACATGGAAAGTTCTGGAACAAATGATGTTAATCAAATTGACCACATACTTATATTTGAGAGATGGAAAACCACAAAACAAGGCGCAAAGGCACCTAGAACACCAAACATTAATTTTGACTGTTATTTTATAAAAGCGATAATAAAAATTAGAATTGCTGCAGTAAAAAAAAAGTAAAAACCATAGTAGGCGGAAAATAAATACAGAGGTATTTGAAGAAAACAATAAAAAGATTAAATACATTAACAAAATTGAAAAGAGACTAAAAAACGAGAATGCGATAAATGGAGCTCACTAAAGAATACAGTAGCCGAAGCAGTAGAGCAAACAGTAGGATACAAGAAAAAAGAAAGGGAAGAAGAATAAATGTGAAGAACAAAGTAAATATTTACGAATCGAAAACAGGATGACAAAGAAGAACATGACATGAAAAACATGTAGGGAAAAAAGAAAGGGCCAATTAATAAGGAAAAGTGAAAAACTAGAAGAAAACAACAGATTAAATAACCAAAAAGAATTCTATAAAAATATTAACAAATTAACTGGAAAATACAGACCGAAAGACAGGAAAAGAAGAAATATAACAGAAATAGAAGAAATATTAAGTGTACAGAAAGAATATTTCAAAGAATTATTAGTAGAGCCCAACGAAAACAAAAATAGAGAAGACACACCCCCAATACAGGCGGAATTTAATGAAATATTAGGTTGCGAAGATATCAATTTTTATGATTTTTTTTGTTTCTTTGTGCTTGTAGTGTTGCAACAACCTTCATCTTTGTATTCCTGACGAGTTTGCAAGAAAGTGAGCATCGAGGTTTGATCCGCTATTGCTGGAAACGGAAACCTTCAACAAGACCATTCTAAACCAACTCAAAATGAAGCAAAGTTCCACCGCGCAAGTCATAACCTTCTTGCTTGTGTCTAAGGGTAAAAGACATTAACAGTATAAAGATCCTTGAACGAAAACTAGAATAATAACGGAATGGAGACTAACAGAAGGGAGAAAAATTTGGAGACCGCTAAAAAAATGTCACGAAGACATCTTACAAGATTTAAAAATAATGAAGAAACGAAAATGGAAAGAAGCAGTCAATGGCTGAAAAAATGGAAGAAGATTGTTAAAGATGTCAACGCGATGGCGTCCTACTTCGCTCAACAATACTGAAATGGTCTAACAACTTCAAAAGGAGAGGAACTTTAAAACTTGAAAGAGCTCGAGAAGATTATAAGACCGTTAGAACGCCAGAAAAATCAAAAGAGTTCGGCAGACTCCAGAGGCTAATAGGTCAGTTCGTCGAATTTTGTATTTTTTCACTTAGCGGTTGGCGTAAACAAACAAAACCCCCAGTGATAATCGGAAAATAATCAGAGTTACCCTGCGATGTTGCGAGAAATTTCGATGCCTGAATTGAGGAGACATCGGATTGCCTTCGGTAGGGGTTGGTTTCAACAAGACGGGGCTACTCACCATACCTCAAGAGAATCCATAACGTTTTTAAGGGAACATTTTCAGGGCTTGAAACTCTTTCGGAAGCTACAACTCGAGAAATTCGAGCAATTCCACGCGCTATGCTTGAAAGGTCTATGGGCAATTTTTCCATCCGCCTGCAACACTGTCTGGACAAGAACGGTCGCCACTTGAAGTAAATTAAAATAAAAATTAAAATTTGTCCAAACACATCTGCGTTAGAGTGTTTTGAAAAACGTAACCTCTCTCTGCTGGATCCTATATAAATCCTCTTAGTTTGAATTTGATTGTTCCGGTAGCCCAACAGCAAGAATGTTTTGCAAAAACGTGGCTAGTGTTGATGATCTAAGATACTTTCAGTTCTCAGTCAGTGTAGTTAAGGGATACTGTGGTAATTTTCTACTAAGTCAAATATGATGAGGATGTAGAAGTAAATCTTGTGACATAGAAATCAAGATTGACTCCATTAGATAAGTCCAAATCAAAGAAGGTGTCAATTTTTCGCTTAGTTTTAATGGATTGTCTCACTGTTCTTGCCTGAATATCAAAAGACGTAGATTGAAGAGCTTGTATGAGAAACCGTAAAATTAAAAGGAAAAAGTTTATACAATTCAGTAGATCTTCCCTCCAAAGGTTGTTCAACAAAGAAGTTAAATGAATTGAAATGGTGGGGAAGACCCATTCGCCTCAAACAAGCTGGAAAATACTGTCCTAATTTTAAAGTTAGCTACAGTGAAGAAGAAATATCAAAGCAGCGTAAAAAATGCAGTTCTTGCTGCTGTAGAACAACTGAGACTCTCTAATTCTAAGGATAATGTTTATGTTCGTGGGAGGGTTTAGAAACTTATTAACAATACAAGTAAGACCAAACTCTTTAATTTCAAAAAAATGTTAAGAAGTGAAGGATGGTCCGAGGGTGGGGAAAGTGACTTTATTAGAAGCAAATAGTCGGGTGGACTTGTCTAGAATGGCACTTAGTGAACAAACTTGTGGACGAACAAACAAAAAGCTTTTGCTATCAAAACCTGCATTTGGAACAATGAGGCTATCGTGACAGCACAACGTGCTCAGCTCTCTGTTCCCAATTGAAAATAAATTTTGTTACGAGTAGGAACTAAGATTAAGCTAATGCAAATTGCTCTAAAGTTCTTTACGAACAGAAGTCAAAAATGAAAACATGATTTTCACATCCACTACACAACCTATGAGCCTATTTTTGGCTCATCGCACATTGAACCCAAAGATCTCCAGATTTTGATTTCTTAAATGTCTCACCATAAAATAGACAGTCTGCATCTTCTTTCGCTGAAACTTCCTGTCCTAATAGGTTCTGATAAGTTTGAACTCCCTAGAAAACAGACATCTTCCCGTCTCTCCTTCATCGCTAGAAGTTTCATCTCTATTTGGAAAATAGCCTTCGTCTCCCATTTTTCTAGTTCTGGGGCGTTCTTTTCTGATTCCCGGTTGACTCATCTGGTTTTATTTCTTTATACGGACAACTAGTTACAATAGTGGCTGAAAGTACTTTCCGACCTCTGTTTGATTTTCTCTTCTTTTTTACACTTGGAACTAGAAAGATGTGTTATGGAGTGACGAGGATTACAGGTGTTGATGAACCTCCAGCTTCCTCTCCTGTTCTCCTCTCATCGCCGTTCCTCAAAGCAGCCCTGCTTTTCGATCCAGAAGAATGCAGATCGTGCAAGTCAGTCTCGGAGAACACATAAAACTATTGACTGCTATTGCCCCAGTTTGAATCTTGAGATATGCCTTTGAGAACTTCTCAGCAATATCATATGTGTCCATCCCACCTATTCTCAGTGCCCGCCTAACCTTTTCACTATAATAGGTCTTTAGGGAAACCCATAAATGTTCAGTCCAAAGGTTGAAGTCTATGGGTTGCATGAGGCGGCAAGCGCAAGATCTTTTGCCTTTAAGGTAACATCCAGATGCTTTGTATGGAAAAAGTGTCCATTCGGCAGAAGTAAAACTGGAGATTCGGATGTCGGTTTTAAATGGTCAATGAAATGGGAAAACTATTCGGTGAAAAGGTAGGACTGCACCCAGCCTGATGGATGGCATTTTCCTATAGCTCCCGGAGGTGTCTTCTTTATCAATTAGTCTGTCCAGTTGATGCGTGGAAAATCATCAATAGGGACATATTTCCTCCTGCACGCAAGCAAGCTATGATGGTTACTTGAGGTTCCTTCTCTGCTGTAGTCATATTACCACCCGGCAACATTTTTCAATCTATCACAATGTATAAAACACTATCCCTGACATTTTAAAGTTTAATTATATTACTATCTGATACACTATCATGATATATTTTATTTATTAATGTAGGAACCAGAAAAAATATTAAATCTTACCTTGCCAAAAGTTGTGCGGTTAGAAAACATAACGCTTCTACTCATGACCGTATACAACGACATCTCTGCACTTACTTGATAAATATCGTGCTATTTCATATTATCACCCCGGTTCATAACACCACTCAACCAAATGACACAATTGTTTTTTTACGAAGGAAACGCATTTCCATATGCCACACATGACAACCAACAAGATATCCACAAAAGGCCCCTCCGCAACAAACATGTCACTTTCTGGTATGGGGAGAGTAAAGTTTTTTAAGAAGGGAGGCCACTTCCATCATAATATGAAAATGATTCGACATGTCTTTGCACCAAATTTCGATGCACTTTAATTGAAAAACGTTTGGTTCTAACAATATGGGGCACGACCCATAGAGCAAAAGCTTGATTCCAAGTGCTTGTAATCTCTCAGCGCGGCGACGTCACGTGACCCGCCCATTATCAGAATCTCAACCTTTGGGACTTTTTGCTCTGGGAATATCTCAAATCTAAGGTTTACAAACATTGTCTCAGGACCTTCTAAAACACGTAACTATTAAAAAATCAGGCGTATTACTTCACAAATGTTGGAAAAAAATTAATGAAGGCCTTTAGAGTACAACCAAATAACCGACATCACTTAGACTTTCTAAAATTCTTTTTAAGAAATACGGAGGTAAAACTATCAATTTTATAGTTTAATTCTGTGAAGATTCTTATCGTATTTATTTTTCCCTGAAAAATTGGGTAAACGTCATTTCATAAAAGTTTTGTAGTAAATCCAACTCCAATACCATGGGCAAGATTTGAACATCCAGCAATATTTTTAACTGTTGAAGTGATTTAGCAGGACCATTAATTTTAAAGCGTGGATAGTTTTTATACATGTGCCGTCTAACGAGCTATTTATTTAGAATGTGTTGACTCATTAGCTCTCGTTTGTTTGGACGTCTCGGTAGAATTTATAGTGACCATGGGACTATTTGAAGCACTGGAAACTAGAAAACCAATTTGGTCCTTTATTCCCCCTTCCATCTCGTGATGGAGTTTAACACCGTTAACCGTCATGGAAGTTTACATTTAGAAAATTAACTGATTGATGGGGTCCTGTTACTATGGTAATTAACAATATCATCTTACTGATATACTGACACGTATTTGCAAAACCTTCCTATTACTGGGTCGCCATAACGTAATCAAATTCGGTCTAAGGATTTATACAGGGCCTTCATTATGTTATGTAAACGATAAAAAAATTATTATAAAAATACTACGCAAATAAAATTCCAATTCTTTTTTTTTTGTTATGATGGTGAATAAATGGAGCTTAGCGCATTATGTTTTCAAGATGAAACCTTCACTAGAGATAGTCAGTTCAACCCTTTTCTCGAAACTCTCAATTCCGGCTTTTCTGATGTCCGCAGAAAATGGCCGGAACCTCTTCTGTGATGCGATTCTTGATTTCGTCGATAGGGTTTGTTCCGATAAACCCCACCCTTAAGGTAACCCCATAAGAAGAAATCACACGGTTTAAATCGGGGAATTTGGGAGCCACTCGACTTCAACTTACTGGGGGTGTCCAGACTTATGATCCTCTTTCCGAAGACTTTTGTGAAAATGTCAAAGATGCTCCGCGTCCGATGGACTGTCGCTCCATTTTGCTGAAACCAGTATTTGTTCTCTTGTCTTTTGTCTCTCACAACTGGGTTGAATTTCTCGAGAACTCCTGTGCGACAAACTTCTTCGTTCATATACTTTGTGAGAAACAGCAGGTTGGCAATTTCATGGAATTTGCACGCCTTGCACTAGCTTTTTCTGGGTGCAATCGACGAACTTCGGTCAGATGCGAGTTTTGGTACCCTAATGTCGGTAAATTTGATTGTTGACAATTAGGTCTCATCCGTGAAATGGACCTGCTCTATGTCCAACTTTTTGGCCAAACCATCTATATGATCACTTTTGCAAAGGTGAATCTTTTGCCAAGTATTGACCTTGGTCAGAGGCGTTTGCAATTGAATCTTATACGGGATAGATTTAATTTCTTGGTGAGGATGGTGTGCTTCATCAGAATCTGAAGTTTGGTGAAAAACTCAAGACATATGCGCATGTAGAGAAGTTGATGACATTTATGTTCCACTAACCTGCTACGTAGAGGAGGAAGCTAGAGACAGACCGAATAGGACTCTTATCACCAACGAGTTGAGATAACTATAACCAGGAGACAAGATTGAAGGACTTTTGGAAGTGCGCGAATGGTAGGTAGCGGAACGGTGCGAAAAATTACGTGTAGACACACCTTTGTAATGGGCACACAGGGGATGGATTAATTAGTACTAGTGCGATGCCAACTTGATAACAAGAACTAAACAGACACAGACTAAGACACAAGTTAAAATGGACTAATCTGTTACTTTATATAGAAGTGTAAATATCATGAGGACTTGGTGCCATTAGCGTTTTCGAAACCCTATCCTGATTTAGAGGATAAGAAAAGATTACTTGAGGCAATGCTGGTATGGTGCCGTAAGGCGGAGTACTAGCCAATAGGACAAACATTACCTGCAATGTTACCCTGTATATTGCCAATCAATATATGGTGTGTCAGAATAAGCTTCAAATTTTTGTTTCAAAGGGCTTAAAAGTGGCTATGCGGGTTTTAAACGCCTTGTAGACAGAATGCATAGATTATTAGAGAAAGTAAAAGAAGTTCACCTCAAAATCATTCTTATAACACCGAACGTTAAAGGGTTGTAATAAGAGGTGCACGGGTTGTAAACATGTTACGGAAAATAAAAGGTGTTTCCTTGCCAATAACAAGCATTTTCCCATTAGAACTATTTCTGTAAAATAATTAATTCAAGTGCGTCAAGGTAGTGAACAGTTACCAACCATTTAATTGAACAATAAATCTGTACAATCTCTTGGATATCAAAAAATAGTTAATGCCGCATTATTTTTGAAAATTATCAGTCTCGTAACTGAACTTTGATATCATCACTGATAAACATTCTTGTATAAATTGGAAGTTGTTGTGTTTTCATTTTGGTTACGTAATTAAAATCTCTAGTTAAATTAATGCTCTACCACAGCCATTTTCTCGAAGTGTTAGGCAATTAATCCAATTATTTTATAACCAAACCTTGTATGCTTTCGATTTTTTTTATTAGACATGAAGTTTCTGATTCTTAACTTTTGTGATAAGTGACTTGAAAACGTTTAAAGTTGAGATAGAAGAAAAGAAAAGGACAATTAATCTTCTTTTTCTTCATAAGTCGTCTTCTTATAAGGTAATTGGCAATAGTCTTCATTTTGATATAAGACTGAATCAGTTCTAATCGATCTACCAATTCTCTAATGCACAAAATCTTCTATGATTTTAACCAGCAAATCATATTATAATAAATTTCCGAACGCTCCTCGTAGCAACCACCTTGATGACATCCATGAGTCTCGGACATAATGCCTTCCAGCTGCCCAGCCGCGCTGCTTGTGCACCTGTAGGGCCCGAACAATGTGAACATCCCAGGCATTTCCAGGAGTTTCGAGGCCATTCTGGTAGACGCCAAGTTCGCATAAATATCACGCAGCGAGGCAGTCAAGTGGCTAAACCAAATAGATTTTGGAAGTCCCACTTCATCTGCTATCAATCTAGTACTCAGACGTCAGCCAAAATCTAAAACCGCTTTCACACAAAGAACTTTGTCAGGAGGGTGAAACGTTTATGGGAACTCTACACTTTGTGCTTTTGATCGAGAATCTTTTCAGTGTGAATTGTGTATCATAGCAAGCGTCTCATTTGTGCGCTGCATTTTGACGCGTGACCCGACTGTTGTTTCATAAGTAATCTATAATCGATAAAAGCTTAAAGGCAAATGAGCTGGGTAGGATCATTTACCTGATATATCTTACTAATCGTCGAGCCAAAGACTCCGCCTCTGACTCTTCTAATTGGATCAGTAAAATCAGTCTCATTATTTTCCGAACGTATCATGTATATTAGTTGGTTTAATTGAACTTCATTTTTTCTTAAAAATATTTCAAGGGCCAGTTAGGCAGAGATGATTGCCTCCTTTCTAAACTCAAGCCGATCCGTTTTGCATTTAATTTTAAGTGTGACGTTAGAAAAGTTAGCCGGCGTGGGGACGACCATAGTTCTATATATTGTGCACTAGTGTCGGCGGCGCCAAGTCTACAACTCTCTCGATTAGCAAGCGACAGGACTCGCTCCACACCTGAAATAAATCCAAACACCTGCTCACCCGTTTTACCATGACAATAAAAACCAATTTAAACCTAATTTAAATTTAATTTGCGCCAAACGCGAGCCTAATTCGATTATTTAATTTTAGTTTGAGGAAGGCGAAATTGAATTAAAATTTGATTGCCTTTATTGAATAAACATTCAATTTTCACTTGGATGTGCGCAAGTCCGCCACCGAAAACTCGGTTAAAAAATAGGCTGCGATGGAGTCGCTAGGAACTGAAACCAAACGAATGAAATACGACATTAAGCAGGGCAAAGCATTCTTTACAGTGTAGGGCAACAAACTTCGGGACAATATTGGGACCGAAGGAACTCTGGTGGCAGCAGCAATTAGAGGACTCGAAATGAAAATTTATGATGGAGTCCAAGCGTAAACAAATCGAAAATTATTAAGGAGAATTTTTGTGGCTATAAAGTAAAATCAAAATCTGATATAATTATAAAATGACAGACAGATACCGAAAAAAGACGAATAACCACGTATACACTAGGTAAATGTTATAGAAAAGCTAACTCATCTTACATTACAATATTATTTTATTGATTTACTTTTCTCTTAAAACTCACAAACAATGTTTACATAATTGTAGCGACATGAACGTGCTCTTACTCTCAAATTCTGGATTTAGGATTTGCAGCAAGTCTACTTCCAAATCTAATTAGACTCGCAAAATGTCTACGGTCAATTAGATCCCGTTATCCTTATGAAAAACGAATGTAAAAGTAAAAAAGTATTTAATTCCGAACACCAACAACCTGTATCGAAACTCTTAAGTTACGCGACAACTACTTTTCTATCTTTATATTTTAGAAATTCTTAATATCCCTTCTAATCTACTGATTTTTCTTTAGAAAAATCTGCAAATTGAAAATAAAAAAACTAAAGCTAGAGGACAACTTCCTGTTAGACCTATAGTGACTAAAACATTTCTAAATGATTTGGGGATTTAAAGGATGTAAGTAGAACAGTAGGTGAGGTGACAAGTCTGGTCTCGAAAATTAGAAGCGTATAGAAAATAAGACCACTTAGGTTGCAAAAGAAAACAATCCAAAAAGAAGTAGAAAGAGTAACATGTGTTGATATTAAAGATAAAATAGCGGTCTACAAAGAAGAGCTCATGAAACGAAAAATCTCTTGCATCAGTAGAACTCTAGAACTAATTAGAATCAATTATAGAATAAAAAATCAGACACTATCTTGTTTTTCGAAAGTAAAAGAAATGAAAAAATATCTTTTGAGGCCAAAAAACAAATTATGATTTTGGCATTTGTACAGTTGTTATAGTTTCAAGAGGCCAGCCAAGATTAGGGACATGGAACACAACCCACCTCACGGAAAAAGAATCAGAGGTGGTACAAGAAAGAGTAAAACATAAAATACAAATACTGGGCGTAGCAGAAACAAAAAAGAAAATTCTTGGTTTCCACATAAAGACGTATATAAGATTACCTACGAAGCAGATGAACTAAAACATAAGACCATGATAAACTTTATAACCTACTTCACAGGCATGAGATACACAATTAACGCCGTTGAGGTTATAAGAGGCGCAGAATTAAGTATAAACCATAAACTACTAAAAATCAACTTCAAACCAACCAAAAAACTATACTACAATAAACCAAAAAGTCCTAGATAATCCACAAATGCGAAATAGACACGAAGAAACACTTACTAATAAATTAACCACAAAGGAAGAAGAGAAGTGTGTGGCACAAAAGTAGTAACAAAACCAAAACCAAAAAAGGGCAAAATGGTGGAATGGGGAGGTAAAAATAAAAATCAAAGAAAAGAAAAAAGCTTAGTACAGATACACAAGAAATAAAACAGTAGATAATAAAAAGAAAGTATGTAACCAAGCCAAAGAAGTAGCAAAAACAGCAAAGAAGAAAACGTGGAAAAAATTTGGAAGAAAAATTGAGGACAGTTACCGTGAAAACCAAAAAGAATTTTGCGATGTGGCCAAGAGGCTAAAAGGAAAGCCGGGACAAAAAGTAAGAAACAAGAAGAACCAGAGAGGAGAATTGCAAACTAAGACTCCGGAAATATTAAAAGTATGGAAAGAACACTACTCACAAAAATCAAAAAAAAGAGGGACAGCCCAGTGAATGTCGAGAGAGAAATAACAAAGGAAGAGATAATAGAAACCTTGAAAAACGTAGGGAGCGAAAAATCACCCGGAGAAAAAAACCTTACCTCGGAACTGTTTACTAAAGAGTGTCCTATAGTGAGTAAATGGTTAAAAAAATATCTCCCAACTGGCATGGGCGCAGGAAGAAATACCAGAAGACTAGGAGAATAATATAATAATCTTCATATATGAAAAGGGAAAGTCCACACGATGCGACAATTACAGAGCCATATGTCTATCCCCAGTCGCACTAAAAATATACACAAGCATTTTAGAGGAACGACTAAGGACTGAGCTAGAGGAAGTAATACACGACGAACAAACAACTTTCCGCTCAGGAAGACAAACACAAGGCAACATTTTCACAATAAAAACCAAAATAGAAAAAACCATATGCAAAGGTGAGGAACTATACCTGGCCTTTGTAGATCCAAAATCTGCGTTCGTTCGAGTACCTCGAAAATATATATGGAATGCACTCAGAAAACTACAGGTTACGTCCAAAATGAGAAGAGTAAAAATCTACACCAGAACATAAAAGGAAAACTGCGTCTAAACGGGCATTTTTCGGAGGAGAATGGAAAAGGGGATAAAACAGGGAGATAGCCTAAGCTCACTACTCTTTGTAATCTATATGGACTACATCTATATAAAGTGAAAAATGAAACTAGAAATTCAAAACTAGGATATGTGAATCTAAGCCCAGTAAGACATACCACCATATTAACAGCTACAAAGAAACATAGACATTTGGAAAGACAAACTAGAATGAAAATGGGTTGAAAATAAACATAGAAAAAAGCAAAATAATGCATATAACAAAAGGCGAGAACGATGAACAAGTAGACATAAGAATAAACGGAAAGAAGAATATCTAGGAACAGTACCTAATAAGTAAAATGGAAGAATAGATAGGAAAACAGGAAACAGAATAAATAAAGCCAACCGGATATATTACCAGATTAACAAAAATAATAGAAAAGAAAGAATTAAGCAGGAAATAAAAATTCACATGTATAAAACCATATATACCCCAACAATTTTATATGCAGCGGACTCCTGGCCAGTAATCGACAAGCATAGATCAAAGGTCACAGCAGTAGAGATGCGATACTTGAGACGCATAGTTGGAAAGACAAGAAGAGACCGAGTAAGAAAGTAAGAAACAGAAGCATCAGGAAAGATTTGAAACACAACCCTATAGTAGGAGAACTAGAAAGGGAGCAACTACAGTTGTATTGCTATATGGTTCACATAGGGGAGGAAACATATCAAAAAAAAAAAACGATATGAGAAGTAAAGGATGAAGACCCAGGGGACAACCCCATATAGAATGAGAAGATAACATAAAGGCAAGCGCCAGGAGAAAAGAAAAAACACTTAGCAAATCAGAACCCTCGCTAGAGATAAGAGAGAATATAAAATATGGCTCAATTCCCCAACACTACAAGATAAAGTAAGTAAGATGGCATCCAAAATGAGCAATAGTTTTTCTGAAGGTTCTATAAGCAGAGGAACAACCTCGTTTGATCGGTATAGGTAGACAACCTATTTCGCCTGTCCATAATGACTCGTTTTCTGAAACGAGGAAAGCCTGAAAAACAAGAAGAGTCAGCTTCTGTAGTTAGCTTGCAGGTATGATCTGAATGTCATTTTGATTCAAGAGACCCGTTTCAAAAGTAAAAATGTGATTAAACTTCCACATTACGTCTGCTACTGCATGGACCGAAGCCTAGCCGCAAAAGATTGAACAGTAGCCTTCGTGAAGTCCTGTCTGTAGCATTATCCAGTACTACTCCCGATCCCACTACCTGGAGACCATCACCAGAGATTACAAAGTTGTTAAGCTAGTCTCCATCCATAACTTCCCTTTATGCAAGCGAGTTTTTCTTCCCGAAAGTAACAGTCTTGGAAGGAGACAAATGCCAAATATTTCTTATGGGATAGCTGCGTGACTAACATCAACAACAAAACACTGAATAGTTACATCCATGGCTTCATAGTGGACAGACACCCAAACCTACCCACTACAGTCTTATGGTTCGTTCGAATGCTTTGGACATAATCATCTTGGAAGACGTTTTCATGCAGCAGACTATGAAGTATGTCAGCAAACTATACAACTATGATCGAGCCAATGACGTTCGCTTTTGCTCTTCGGCCTCACTACCGGCCAGTGATAGGACACATTCTTATTGTTTACTATGATCAAGACGCCTGTGCCTACGTCCTACGCCCGTATCAAAGTTTAACAAAATCTACTACCCCAAAACTGAAAGAGCGCACCCGAAAAAAAAGAGGGCGTGATAGCGTAATTTGACCTCTAGATTCTGTAGTACAGCGGTACCAGAGGCTACCGACACCACCCATCCACACAACAGAAAACAAAACTGAGGTTTCGTAGTCAACTTAAAACAATAATGCGACCTCAGTTGCAATAACGCCAACCTTGGCACCTTCGACCGCGCCAACCAGGTGTTAGGTTGTCTTCAAGGGCCGAACCACCCAGATCTAACAACTTACATCCTTCAGTTCATCCGCATCATCAAACTGCGCAAGATACTCGATCCGAATAACATCCTAAACTATTCATGTATAGGAAGTCATCTATCGACCTTCTGAAAACTTGTAGAGCAAATCCACAAGTGCCCCTACAACTTTAACTATTTCAAGTGGTAGAAAGCATTACCAAGGGCTACACTAATAAGCAAACCATCGGTTTAGTTTTTTTCTATACGGATAAGGCCTTTCACAAAGTGTAGAATCATGGTTTACTGTCCTGAATCGTAATTTCGTTTCCAATAATTCAGCTGATATAACCCTTCTCCAAAGAGAAGACTCTGAACCGGCGTTTCACAAGGCTCCGATCTATCACCGTCACTATACAACATCTAAGTCCAAGATATACCAATGTCTTCCACTACCCTGACTTAGTATACACACAATATGATGACGCTGTTCAGGTTTCCAAGACCATAATTGATAACAAGAAAAGAGAGATAACCTTTTGGAATATTAGTGCAACAAGTAAAGAGTGGACTTCACTGTCGTGATGACCTGGACAACCTCAACATCTTTGGAAGGAAGCTATCTATTTCAGAGAAACTCTGGACCAAGAACTGACTTGGAGAGTTTACATCAATAGAACAGTGGCAGTATTAATATAATATAATAGGTTGTCAATGTATTCATCTAATAGTGTAAAATTTGAAAATATAGTCCAAATACACAGGATACCAGGAAAGCTGTGCAATATAGTTGAAACCTATAGTATTAGTTGCTCCTGAACTATGGCAGTTACAAGAGTTATCAATGTCACTTTGGTCAAAAAAGAAATACAGGGCAATTTTGTTCACCTAGTTAGTCTAAGTGTCGATTGGTGTTTGAAGAAAATAACTTTTGTGATCATCATACGACCAGATTCAGGTATGAAGACTTCCAGGGAAAGAAATTTCAGTTTGAAAGCCACTACTGTTAAAAAGATGCTCTAGTCTGACAGGCACGTGATCTATCATCAGATAGAAGAGTGTTTCAACATTCCTACACCAATTCATATAATTCTGTACGGTCACCTTTAACTAAGAAAACTTACTTTATTCCCCCCAGCTCTGGGCCTTGTAAGTTTAAAACCTCAGTGGAACCAGATTAAAGCTTTTGTTTATCTTCTCTTTGGCTTTCCTATTTCAGAATACCAAATTTGGTAAAACGAAATTGAAGAGAACTGAGGACGATTTTTTAAAAATTATTCACCCTGATCTCTGTTTCACGGAATCCGGTTTATTTATAATTTGCAGGTGTGAGAAAAAAAATGGAGAAGTACACCTTACTTTGGCCTTTTTGGAGATATCAACTTTTAGGGAGACAAAGAGAAGACACTTTGGGCAGATAACACACGAATATTAATGTAGCGCAATACTTCCATGATAAAAGGCAAAACCCAGTTATGTCTATCCTCGTTCTGCCCTTAGCGGTAGTAGACAAAACTCAAACCTACAAAAATTTTTTTTGTTATACAGAACACCACTGGTGCAGATTATTCTGCAACGTTAGCCAGCTGCAATAATGGCAAAGCCTTCTTCATAACCAATAAACAGCAGTATGTCCTCCTTAGTCGCTTAAGTAATGATCTTAGTCTTTCTACAGCATACTTCCTTGGTCTAAGCTCACGTCCAGCAAATATAATATTTTTGTCATACTTCTTTTCATTATTAGTCGACCCATTTCATCAGCCTATACAAGAAGTATAACTGATAGATCATATGGAACCAGCTTAGGACATTGGTATTAAATATATTTTTTTTTGTTGGAATTGCACAAGGCACTGACTAATTTAGTCATCAAGACTAAGTGTTTAAACAGTAGCCCTGTGTCTTCTAAATATGTTGCTTGCAATGTAAATGAAACGTCAACTTTTTCAAACAAACAAAAATGGACCACAACAGTTGTATTCTGTCAAAAAGCGAGTAGTTACTCACTCTTTTGACATTATAGTGACTGAATAAGGTAGAAATGGTGGAAGAAAAGAACATACTTATAAATGGGTTTCAATTATTTATTTAAAACTCAATTTTCTGACTAATGCACTGGCATTACAAGACAAATTGTTTTGCGACGTACTCCAATCACAACTCCGCTGATTTTGTTAACTATGCCTTGTGCAGGTTCTTCAAAGGTCCTCTGCAACTTTAAGCACAGCACATCAGGTCTGCTTTTTTTGTTGGGTATTCTATAGCACTCCACCTCTTTGGAATCGATTGCTAGAATAAGAACAGTTGTCATTTAAATTGCTTAGATCAAATGCTACCGATACCTTCAACACATCTTTTTAGAACCGGGAGGAGAATGAACTAGTCCTTTAGCAGATCAAAGCAATGCCATATTATTATGCACTTCTGTGAATAACAAAGAGTTAAATATTATCTTACGTTTAAATTATTTAACCCATATCCCTTCACCTCTCAGATATACAATTTATCAAAATAAGAACAAACGGTGACTGCTGTAATTCTCCTTTTACGTTCTTTTCGTGGTTTTTGCAAGCAAATACCTCCTAGTATCTACAGACACAAGTAAACTAGCACAGTGTGACTATTCTTGCTAATCATCATACGAGAATATAGTTATGTGTATACACTGATTGAATTCATTATTTATACAACAAAAAAATCAAAAACCAAATATTTGTTTACATTTAATTATTCAAAAGATTAAATGTCGGTTACATGCCTCAACAAACCACATTGGTCTCTCGCTTATTTCTACCTGTGCACTGTCAAAGGTAAACAGGAGATTAAACAGGTTGAGGTTTACTAATACAATGGCATATGTACAACTGAAGGGTAGGTAGCAAAAAACTTTTCACTTGGAATTTCTCATATAGCTGCATGTTAAAGAGTCATATGGATTTCCCTTACGGTGAGACAGACGCGCCTTCTTCCCGACCATCCTCCTTGTTATACACCCATCGCCACCAGGCAACCCTCATTCGGTCCCACACATTCTCGAAACTGCAACAAAGCTTTATTTATCCTGAACAAGATGGTATCTGTTCTATACCTGTCCATTGCAGGTCGAACGTCCAAAATGGCAAACTGGTACTTGTTATTCAAAGTCCCACCATCATAGTAATCAATTACATATCGCACTTCCTTCCCGCACCTGTCCACAATCCAGTCGTGCCTATCGAATGGTAATTCATAACCCATTAGCTGTCTTATGCGAGCCCTTGGACTATATTGGGTTGCTTTTCCGCCAAAACTTTTTAATCTGCAAATATTAACTCAGTTATAATTACACATCCATAATGTCTAGTTGCAACTACTTTGGTTCCATACACTCGTGGCAGTGTAAAGCCTCCCATTTAAGCACCTCCTGCCAGGCTTGCTCATTGTTGGCATTGTGAATTTTAATGATGTGTTCCATGTCAGAGGGACTTAAGTCATCTTCCTTCCATCGCCACCCCTTTCTCAGCATAGCATTCCAGAACATCTACAAAACTGAGTCTTAAACAAAAAATAAACTGAGCTATGGACTCACTTGAGCACTGGGGTACATCCAAAACGGCCCCTCGCCCTCCTTGACTAAGGCTTTTGGAATGGTAGATATCTGCCGAGAGGTTGGTAAAGGAAATGGCTGGTCAGGAGCGCGATTCTGATTTGCTGGTGGCATCTGCAAGCAGAAATACCAGTGGGTGTGAGTGCAAACTGTCTCTTCTCTATCTTACCAAATTTAGAGGGTTTACATCACTATTGTGCTGAACGGGACATTCAGAGACAGGACTAGCATTTGTGTGCAGCACGGGGCACTGTAAGGAAGCATCAACAGAGCAGGGTCGACTTTGCTTCTCTGCGAGTGGTTGCTGAACGGTCACCGGATCCAGGTTTGCGATTTGCATCGCTACCATCTCGGCAGCAGACACAGTGTTTCCCATGATTTAACTGCAAAATTAGCTGATATTCAGTGTATGATACTGATGAGAGGATAGTTAATTTTAAGGAAAAATTCAGAGGTTATGTCACACATTATGTAATTTGGCTGAAATCAAGTCGAGTACTTCAAGCACTAATTCGGCCCCAATTTATTTAACTCACCTTTGTTTAAACTGCAATAGAAACAATTAATTTATGTGTTTTCATTTGAAGAGGTTCATTTTAATTTAACAAAGTGATTTCAGCGACTGAAAAACTGAAAGAATTAAAAACTCCCAATAAAAAATAAAAATTCCCCAGAAGTGTCGATTTGGTTGCGACTACATCAGGCGTTAAATTTTTTTAATGCTGAAATTTTAATGAATGATGTTGGCTAATGGACATTTAGACGAAATTTGGCAACTGCAGCTCTAATTGATGATTTTCCGGCTACTACTGCAGCGTGATAAATTGTGCAGAATTAGCGGCGGTTGCCCAAGCGTGCCGTGTGTGGCGCGCTATCATATCCTGAAATTCAATTAAAACCGAGTGTTGAATTGTTTAGTATTTTGTCAGATTCTTTCGAGTGCAGATCCTGCTCCGGCCCCAACACAATGAAATACGTCTGCGCAGGAAGTGTCACAGGAAGTCATTTGCGCAACGGATTATGCATATTCCCCATAAACGTTTGGTAACCGCGCCGGCGATAGCCTTTATTAGGCTGGCTGCCTGAGATGTCGAACTACGTTGCATCACAAAAATCTTCCCGAGAAGAAAATATTGAGTTTATGTTCTGGAGCACTTATCGTTGACATGGTATTAAATAAATTAAAAATCATCTTTCGTTTAGTTGTGCACATGCATCCACTGAATAAAATGGACCACGCCATCGCCACTAACAGCTACCAAAGCAGAAAAGTAATTTCAATTTTAAAAATTTCAGCCAAGACCGTCACTATTAGAGGTTTGCAACCCGGGTTCTCTTGATATTTTTGGTATTTGTTATTCGAAGTTTTGATTCTTTTGGGAACCTTGCCCAAAAGTGGGACCAAATTATGCATACCTGCTAGTCTTTTCTTTGTATCAATTAAAATGCCGTGTATGGTTGAGCAGTAAATTTTATTTGGGCACCTTTTAGTCACACCATCGTGTCTTTCGTGATTTTAGATGCAGATTTGTCATAGAAAAATCAACATACCATGCCTTGTGAGAGTGGTCTCATCAAAATAATTGTACTGAATTTACAAAAAATAGGCCAGCATTGTCGAAACAAGGGAAAATAACTTCTTGACCCACTAAACTTACACTAACAACTGCAGGCATCATACCACTGGACATTGACCTTTAATATTGGGTTCTAGAGCAGCAAACGCTGAGTACAGAACCTCTGAGCGGATACCAGGATATTGAAACGACAGACTCCAGATGCCGGTCTATTGTTATCTATCAGTTATTGATGCTGATCACCAAGCACCAATTTTCTATTTGGGCACTAGAGTACTGAACTTCTATGTTAACACCAAGGCATGAAGACATTGGGAATTGATTTTTTAGGTGGGCTCTGAGGCATTAATGCACTTGATGCTGGGCACTAGTGTCCAGTTCTTAATATCCAAAATCACTGTCCATTCGTGCCTTATGTAGCCATGGATACCAAAGCTGTGTGAACATGGTATGTATGAGTGTTATTATTCCATTTGGATACTACTGATTTGGATTCCACTGATCCTCTGTGTGGACACTAGAATTCTAGAGGTCTATATAATATAATAATGGTAACACTCTATGCTCGGCGTTGGGGCTACGGCTGTGAACTGAGACGTTAAGGCTCTCACATATTCGTCTTTAATATTCGGTCATCTCGCATCATCTCTGATATAAGGCGATGTAGCAACCACCACGCCTTAGACGGTCGCTTTATTATTCTTTCCTCAAAATGAACACAAAAGAACAGAATTTTGAAGTATTTTCTACTTTTATCAGTTTCTCATCAAAAACAACTGTCGTAAGACTGGCTTAAACATCGTTTTCACTATTTGTAGGAAGTATGAACAGTCTAGTACTTAATATTTTTGCTCCCTCAATCTTGTGGAGCATCTACCGCGCTTGTTTTTTCATTGCAGACTGTAGTTCAGAAGTACATATTATAATAATGCATTGGCATCTCTAAAAGACATCATTAAAAAGATTTGTTAAAAGTAGACGAAGTCTATTGTCATCCATTGTAGCTAAAGTTCCTGTTCCTAAACGAGACATGCAATTTTACCTTAACTTCTTTTGGGCGTATAGATTTACAAGAAAACAAATTTAAAACCTAACGATTGAAAATTGGTGAAGGAACTTTCACTGACAAAAAACTGATTTTTTTTGGCCAAAATTTAAAAAAATTCAGTGACTAGTTGCAGATGGCACCACTTGACTTGGCTGTGATAACTAACAAATGAGTTTGTACGATGAGTAGACATAAAAGTGAGTAGAATCAGTAGAGGGTTAAAATGACGGTTAGACTTTGTAGTGTAATTGAGAGAAATAAGTTTTAGGAAAAACCTGCCGTGTTTATTATGTAAAAAAATTAAATTTTGTCATTTTGTAATTCGATCGTGATTATGGGCTGTTACCTGGCCCGGAATTTTTCGGCAGTGTGCAACACAAAGGCCCTTTAGAATTTATAATCCCAAAAGGAATGTTACCTGAGTCAGATTTTATGGCACCGTGTGCAACACCGGATTGATTGACCTACCGCGCTGCGTCGTGCCAAGAGGTTCCGAATCGGCCTGAACGCCACCGACCATAGCCGTTACAGCATTTACCAACCAGAGCAAGGACGCCGGCGCATTTTCCAATTAGCGCAAAGGCGCCCACGACGTCCACCAATATTGGACAATCCCCGCATCCCCTAGTGGGCTCAGCGTGCTTCCACCCTAAAACTCTGCACCCCACTAGCAGAGTGGGGGACGTGCTGAGCCCTTAAAACCTGAGCCACCGAAGCATTCGGGCTCAGTCGCTAGCCCCTTAAGAAGAAATCATCAAGACTCATCAGGTGAGTTCTTTTGCTGCTCGCTGCCGGCACCTGCTGCTCGCTTTCCGGCCCTACTGCCCGGACCTTCTGCCGCCCCTGCTGTTCGCTGTCCCGCTCCGCGATCGGCTCCGCTGCTTGGCCCTGCTGCACCTAGCTCGCGTCCCGGCTTCGCTGCGCCAGCTCGCTGCCCGTTTCAGCGCGTACGTGAAGTTGTAGGTTAAGTTCTTATATATCAGCCAAGTAGATTAAGTTAGCTAGGATTGATAGGTTAGCGTAAGGTAGGTTAAGTTCTGTAAGATTGTAAATATAATTCTAATCCGTGCTCCACGCGTTGCCAGTCGTAACGTCCCGACGCTCGATTTATCACCGCCCGGGCCCGACCTAGTAACAAGGCAAATGTGGTATTAATACTTTTCTGTTATATATTTATGAGTAATAGAGTAATAAAAATATTATGGAACACTTATTAGTTATTACTTATTGTGAGGGGTTGTCGCGTGCGTGTAAATCAATTAATTGCAATTTTTAGCTATTAATTTAAGCGCTCAACTGTTTTGTTGGCTTGCGGTAATACGGTAATAGCGATGTATAGTGCTTCCTGTTTGATCCTAGTGCTTTCCAACGGTTGTATTCTAGGTGTCAAAGTAATTTTCAACACTGCGATAGTAAAGGTTCATGAAAGACGTCGACGGTGCGTAGAGCGGGCACAGTCCGGCGATGTGGTTTTTGAAGGTTATAAGCCGGCAGAATAACGATCTTGGCCTAAAGAGCGTTTATGTATGGTATAGTAAGAGTTGATGGATGTAATGATGGTGGTAACCGCGGTTATACCGTAATAGGGTGAGGCTCTTGTTAGAATCGCCTTCATGTGAGCCCATTTAACTGAAAAGGTTTTTAAGGTGCTTAGCCGCTCTTAAAATGCAAGTTGTTGGAGGCACGATGTTGTTAACGAAACCGTAACACACCAATGAAGTCGTATCAGGTAGCAATACTAGCGACATTTAACTGTCTCGGTTGGCAATGTTAGAGTATTGTGCGGTGGAGTTCTAACAACTTTTAAAGTACTCAATCTGGCAGTTAGATTATGTCTAAGTCAATAATTTGAGGTGGTTGCCACGTGCAATAAATAAAATGCTGTATTTTTGAGTGCCATTTTTATTCACTGTTCTGTAGCAGCTACTGGCATTAAAAAAGGACAAATATTTTCGGTTAAATGCCTTTATACTTTTATCTTTGTTTCATACAAAGGTGATGAGCTCTAATCAGCCACTGAAATTTTCCCGGACTAAACCCAAAGCATTCTTTCTGCGTTACGATTTATTAATACATTGTGTAATTAAGAATACGTTTGTGCCGCTGTAGTACCTGTTTGCTTATTATGGCCATCTATATGTCGAATACGGCAACATTTCGGCCCAATCATTCATCATGTGACTGCGATTGTGACTTTTAGTTGTCGATGTGATCTTTTGATCACTACATGCTTTTGTGGGTGGTATGATGTCGACGAGGTAGCGTTTTATAATGCTTCTCGGTTGACTTCCACGGTGATTCTCTAGGTGTAGACAAGTACGTCAACGTAATTTTCAACATTGCGGCGGTGCAGGCTCACGCGTCGACGGTGCGTAGAGTGTACACCGACCAGTGGTCCAGCGATGCGATATTAGGAAAATATGGCGACGGGCGACGTTGATAAACCTATTTATACCGCAATGGTAATGGGACTACCGTTAAAATCGCATTCAAGGCAACGATAAGGGTTATAGGCTTATTTTCCTGCAAAGCTAGTGAGCTGAGCTTAGCGTAGCCCGCTGCAAATCAAGTGATGAAAAACCCTTGGTTTATAATATTGGAGGTTGCACAGACGGAAAGTTCTAGCAACACGGCCGACTCAGTGGCTTCTAGGAATTCAGCTGCCGCACGCAGCAAACTTTCTGGGTGTTTTCATGCCTACGTTTCGGAACATTTTCGAGTTTCTTCTAGAATGGCGCCAAATAGGCATAAACATGGCGCAGCGGGCCGGCAAGGGCATTCGAAGTGGCAACAGCAAAGTGCGAACCGGCCTGTGTTGACATGAATAGTGTTTAATTTTACGTTATCTATTGAATATGTTGTATATATAAATACTGTTGTGAGTCTGATCGCCTGTAAGTAAAATAAATAAGTAATTCCTACGTGAAAACCCGTTAAAACTTTAAGTCGTCGCGACCTTAGTAACTACTAGTAACTCTCAACGCTTTCCCAACCGAGAAAACCATGCAATAATGCTGTCACTACTGGGGCTCACTTCAACAACTTTGCAGTTAGCTGGACGTGTAGTCGTCACTGCCATTACAGGTGTGTTTCTAAGAGCAGCCACTTATTCCTGCAACTATCAGCCGCATAATCTAATTTACGGTCTCCACCCTGCTAGACTTATGGCTTCTAAATCGCATCACTATCTAGCCAGTTCCATGAGCGTTGTGCAGAAGTCGGCGGCCGCTGCACGCACTGTTAACACTTCGCGTGAGTCTGCACCATCGCAAACTTGAGAATAATCCTGACGTGCCTGCCGATCGAGCATCTTACAGAACCATCATCTCAATAGCAATAACATTCGCAAGCCAACAGGATGGTCGAGCAATTACACCGACACGAGTCAAATAATTGGGTCGAAATATTTGTTATTACTGCCCAAATATAGAATTGGTGGTTAATAAATCAGCTGAGGCGCTAACGCGCTGACCGGTTTTCAGACACATTCTGGGAAAATCGTCGCCTGCTAATTAGGCTTTGCCGCCTTTATAAAAAGCGGAGGTGAGGGTAGAAAAGCATCTCACTTTTTTTTAAAGTAATTAAAACATTTGTCATTTTTAATAACCACAAGCTGTTTTTGAGACACCAACTTTTATTAACGGTGATAGACCATAGTTTTACTACGCAAAGCGTTTTAAATCTCCAGGTTTTTGCGTGATACCTAATATTTTTACATCATATCCGATTACGATCCTATTAAGTGTAATTTAGTTTGACATTTTGTTGTGGCTGCGCCAATTTTACTTTCCTCGTGCGTATGTTCATTCCTACACTTTGAAGAGATTTCAGAATTAATGTTGGGCAACGCTGCTTTAAAATTCTCTTCAAAATTCCTTCCTTTTAGAACGAAATGGTGACATCACTTATCTTACCGGAATGCGGGCGCCGCTAATTGTGCCACAGTCCTAATTTTTATGGCGTGTGCGCGGCAATCCTTGGGCGGAGGAATAATGACCGCGCACGCGGGCAGATCTCAGCAAATGCCGCAGATGCAGGATCGTCACTTTCTCCGGCGACCTTTTCACCCGACGGGAAAGTTCCCGTGATATTGTCTTGCCGCTGATTCCTGGTGTGTTCGCAGTTGAGTAAGTGCAAATAGGAATCTGCTGAGTATGGCCAAATGACATAATTCTTCACCAAACAAAAATGATTTAGCGGCTGTGAAATTTATTACACGAATTAGCAGCACATAATTTGATTGTGCAACCAAAATTAGTCGAATGATGATGCAAGATGCAAATCGAATTATAAGGGGCTGGGCAATGAAACGGAACAAGGGCAAAGGAAATAAAGAACACGTACTTCCAATTTCAATTTTTAACATCTGTAAGGCAGTTTGGAAAGGATAGGGTTCTAATAAATCTCAAAGATTAATTAATTAAGGAAAATAAATTCCAAAATTCCTAACCATTTTTGAATTAAACAAATACATATAAAAGAATTTTGGAGCAACTGAGGAAAAATATGTTTAAGTTGAATGACTGCATTTAGACAATCAAATATGGTGATAGGAATAGTCATCTAATACGATCATGATACGATATTTGGAACTAAATATGGCGCATAAAAACTTTTTCGAACCACACACGACGTAGTTGCAGTGTACCCAAAATACTCTTTGAAGCATTCGTCGATCACCACAATACTGGATACGAATCGAGTCACTATCGCGGTTACGATATCTAGAACCGGGAGTGGTGTCCAGAAGTACTGACGGATCACTACGACGCTGGATACGAACCGAGTTATTAGCGTGTTTTTGGCACGATATACAGAACAGAGAGCGGTGTCCAAAATATTATTCGAAGTGTGTCCAAAACACTCTTTGCAGCATTCGTTGGTCACTATGATACTAGATACGAATCGAGTCATTAGCGCGATTACGACACGATATCTACAACTGAGGGTGTTGTCCAAGAGACTCTTTGGAGCACACACAACGGAGTTGGAATATGTCGAAAATACTCTTTGGGGAATTCATAGATCACTACGATAGTGGATACGGCACACACGCGAAGTTGAAATGTGTTCAGAGTAATCTTCGGAGAATTTGGGAACCACTACGACACTGGATATGAACGGAGCTACTAGCACGGTGTCCAAAGAATACTTTTTGGAGCATTTGTGGATTACTACGACACTGTAAACGAATCTAGTCAATAGCGCGATTACAACACGATATCTACAACTGAGGGTGTTGTCCAAGAAACTCTTTGGAGCATATGCAGCGGAGTTGGAGTATGTCGAAAATACTCTTTGGGGCATTCATAGATCACTACGATAGTGGATACGGCACACACGCGAAGTTGAAACGTGTTCAAAGTAATCTTTGGAGAATTTGTGAATCACTACAACATTGAATACGAACGGAGCCACAAGCACGGTGTCCAAAGAATACTTTTTAGAGCATTTGTGGGTTACTACGATACTGTAAACGAATTTAGTCACTAGTGGGGTTACGACATGATGATTACCAATGAGGACGCTGTCCTTCTTCGGAGCATTAGTGTATTACTACGACACTGGATACGAACTGAGTCACTAGCGTATTTTTCTACGGGATATCTAAAACAGAACTGAATCGAATCACTAGCGCTGTCATGATATCTAGAACTGATAATAGTGTCTAGCATACCTTTTGGAAGACTCAGGAATCACTACGACATTGGATATGAACCGAGTTACTAGCGTGGTTACGACACGATATCAAATATTTTTTGGAGTACACACACCAGACCTAGACTATATCAAAAACAATCTTTGAAGCATTTGTGGATCGCTATGATAGTGGATACGACCAAATTCATTAATGCTGTTACGACACTATATTTAGAACTGGAAACGATGTCCAAAAAATTCTTAGCACACATAATGTAGTTAAAGTTTGTCCAAAATACGTTTTAGAGCATTTGTATTTACTATGACACTAGATATGAACCGAGTCACTAGCGAACAGAACTGAAACGAATTACTAGCGTTGTCATTATATCTATAACTGAGAACAGTGTCCAACATACCTTTTAGAGGACTCAGAAATCACTACAGTATTGGGTACGAACCGAATCACCAGTGTATTTTTAGATGCAATATCTAGAACAGAACTGAATCAAATCACTAGCACTGTTATAATATCTAGAACTGAGAGCAGTGTCCAACATACTCTTTTGGAGACTTGGGAATCACTACGACATTGGATACGAACCGAGTCACTAATGCAGTTACGACATGATGACTGCTAATGAGGACGCTGTTCAAAAGACTCTTCGGAGCATTAGTGTATTACTACGACAGTGGATACGAACCGAGTCACTAACATATTTCCGACGGGATATCTAAAACAGAAATGAATCGAATCACTAACACTGTCATGATATCTAGAACTGAGAATAGTGTCCAACATACCTTTTGGAGGACTCAAGAATCACTACAACATTGGCTGCGAACTGAGTCACTAGCGCGGTTACGACACGATATCTCCAACTGAGGATGCTGTATCAAAGACACACACCAGACCTAGAGTATGTCAAAAACACTCTTTGGAGCATTTATGGATCACTACGACAGTGGATAAAAAGCCGAGCCACTAGCGCGATTACAGCACGATACCTGAATCAAAATAATATTCGAAATAGTTTCGGAGCATCCGTAAAGGATATTTTTATAGTAGAGAACAGAGTTTTTAAAATTAAAGACTGAGGTGAAAACCAAACTGGTTATTTGGTATGAGTTCCAGGTCTTCGCCCGTTGTCATCAAACTTGATTAATTATACACTCTATGGGTTTTTTAGAGTTGACATCAGTTGTTCTTCAAGACTTTACTCCTCCATAAGCACATCCATCTCAGTTACGATCTGTTTCTTTCTACGTAAAATGCTATGTTAAAGTAGCTTCTTAATCATATCAAGAACAAACATATGAAGAAATAATTGGGAGACCGCACAGATCTATCAGTAAACCTAATTTCATATATAACAACCAAATCACAAAACTGTTGCAGAAGTCTATGACCGTGTGATAGTAGGAGTGAATCTAAAGAATGGAAACGTCATAGAGGTAAGATATTGAGGATCATCTTAATATAAGTTTGTGTGAAATATCTTTCGTAAGAACCGTTACTATCCCTATAACTTTCATTTGAAGTGATATGTTAACAAAACTCAGTGGCTTATTTGAAAAAGATACTCAAGTAAGAGGTTAATTCTTTTTGTATTTATGTATTGTCTTTGCCCGATAACCTAGTCAAGTTACATTACTACTGACAATTTATTTGTAGAGCTTGTGCGCGCTTGCCTCAAGATACGGACTAAGCGTGGACCGAATAGGCACTAAAAACACTAGGGACTGATTAACTAGTCAGACTACTAGCAATAAGCAAAGTTTTATAAAGCTTGTTATAGGCCATGATAAATCTGAGGGCTGCAGGTGCAAAGAAAGCATCCTATCTATAAGTTGAATATATGGCGAAAGTCACGTCATCCATAGTAATAATTTATTGTTTATTTATGATGACCAAGAAAGAACAGCGTCGTACATAAATCTCAAGCAAATTTTTTTCCACAAAAAGTGATCTTGTCTTGGTTTTTGCAACAGACCACCACCAATCTTCAAACAATAGTTGAACTTTGTTATCATCACTGGTTTAGTACCAATGTTTGGACTGAGATCATTGATGTGCTCCTAGTTGGATTAGTTTTTTTCCAATCCTTCAGTGGGCCATTGTATCTGAAATTTCGGGAAAAAACTCTGCCCCGAAGATCTGACATTGCCAGTACGATAGGTCATGACGTTGATGCAGGATGGAATCCATAGCTTTTACTGACTTTTATCTGTAAAGTAAAAAATGAACGGGTGCATCAATCAATGACGCATTCCTGCTTGTACTTCGAACGCATGTCAGAAATAAATAGCGCAGTATCATGCAATGTTTTGCCCCTTAAAGTTTCTCTCTCTGTATACTAAGTAAGCTTGATATTCCCAGAACCGAATGTCTCGAAGAAGAGACGTTACCCATACCTTTCATTACTTTAGAATTGCTATAACAATTGTCTTTCACGCCACGATGCTAGAACCTACTTGAAACTCCGAAGACATCCAAAGCAGCACTGCCAGAATAAATGGAGCGTCAGCGGCTTCGGCTCAATGCCAGCGGGGGTCATTATTCAATTGGTAAAACGCGTGTGCGGTAAGAAGCCACAACCGCGTTATAAAAAGCGCCGATAAAGGTCGGGAGGTTTCTCAGAAAGCTTGCTAATTGGCGTTTTTTCGGGTGACGTCATCTGACTTCGTTCTTCAGTTCTGTGCCATTAATCACAGAAGTTCACGAGCAAGTTGATGTTAAGCAAAATGAATTTTTTACAGGTGCCCAAATCCAAAATCTAGTTAAACAGGGGTTGGTTTATTGTTACACAGCGTGCGCAATATGCGGCTAAAGCTGGATACAGACGGAAGAAGTGTCAATCGAGGTTGATCATCAATAATCCCATTGAAAGTAAATTTAAATCTTCTATTTAAATTCAAATATCGCGCCCTCTGTATGGTCATAAGGAAGCGCCGTCTTACAGCTTTACAACGCACTACAAAATGTGTCTATTCGATAAACATAACCTCAAAATCAGTGATAAGAACAGTGTCATGCAAAATTACCTTCTTTTTACGTTTCAACTGAACACAAATAACAGTGAAGTCCGAGACATGATTATGAGACTTTAGGTGAGAAGCTCTTTGTTGCGTTAACTACAAGTGGTTTGAGAGTGAAAATTCTAACCTATATGATGCCAACCGCCATGGACAACCAAAGAAGGTTGGGGATGAAGAATTTAAACAAATTTTGGAAGAAAATTTCTGTTGCGTCAAGACATTTCAAATCGTATATACGAGTTGAAAAAGATTTACAAGGAAGGCTGTTGGGTTCTTCACGAAGCCATAGCTGAACAAGAGTAGACATTGAGATAACGATCGTCAACTTGGGTTAGGAGATTTTTCACTTTTGTTGAAATATCCGCCAGTAGCAAAGCCGGTTCTCTACCACCATTAAGTTAGCAGCGAACTAAAATCAAAGCTCAAAACTTAGCTCTACGTCGGTTATTTTGGTTTACAACTCGGCTGAATGTAAATAAACGGCCTCCAAAGTTTTAGACCGCCGCAAGAGGGCTTCGAACTGTTTTACGTCACTGCAAGAGCATTCCCAACCAACCAACGAGTTGTAAACCAAAATGGCAAACGTGGAAGTACGTTTTGAGCCTTGACTTTGATCTAGAACCGGCTTTTCTTAACTACCAGGTTTAAAACATAGCTAAAGAGGTTAGCCAAGTTTCAATACCGGAAGTGAGCCAGAATTGGCTTATGACAACTACTACCTACTAGCATCCTCTATTTTCTGAAATAAAATTCGCCAACTCTCCGCAAGATGGCGCATGTGGAATTATTTGGGAAATTATGCAAGTAGTCGACTTTTTAGTTACATTTCCGATTGTAATTCGATTTGTCATAATCGACATCAAATCTTCTGCAACGCGCACCTGTTACGCAGTCATTCCAGATCTACGGGTTCCGTCGCCAGTCCTGCACTGCCGGTCCTCTCTCTTTCATTTGCGTTTCATCATGCTTTTAATTTTTTAAAGCCTACCTTTAGACTTTCACATCGGGCATTGTTAATTATCCTCGCATCAAATGCCTTCTTATTGTACACGCCGCGGCCGCACAAATGAGGGCCTCTCAGGTTTCGATTCCGAGCGACGCGGCGGCCCCAGGCAAATTTTGAGCGATTGCGTCACACCGTGAGAACCGTTCCGACTCGGGCGGCGTCCCACTTACCCATTCTCGACGGACGAATTAAAGTTCAGGCCTGGGGTCTGTCGCAAGCTGGACGAAAATGGAAAATAGGGGCACCGATGGTCCCCGGTTTGTTTTCAAGGAGCCCTTTAACCGAAGCGGTTTAATTTCGGAATGGGGCAGTAGGGGTAGAATGAAAAAGGCGCCTTAAAACGGAAGTTCCATTTGAGTTACTTGCCACAATCAACGGCGTGGTTAAACACGCGCACTTAAATTGTGTAATTTGTAGTTCCATCTCTCGTTTACTCCAAAGAGCTGCAGCAACAGTCTGTTTTGAGATTACTTTGCAACGTTTGGTGCAAATTTCTGAAGACCGTAAGTAGTTTCCCTTTGCTATTATATAAAATAAAAAATAGGGTACTTTGAGGAACGAAAGGATTACTATTATTTGCAAAATGAGTTTGTTCCGTTCCAAGACCTCCACTAATTTAGGGTTCTTGGATAGGGACAATATCCCAGCTTTTACTTACATAAGACATATGAGGTTGGTCTATTGTGGTGGGTCACTCTGAAGTGTTTTGAAAATCACCAAGTGAGGTCCGGTAACTTAACCTGTTCAAGGAACATATAGGTAGCGCTAGTCTTCTTCTTTAAGGTCGAGCCGATTCTTAACTATTTTCTCTTCGGATGCTCCTGGTAACCGTATGAAGACTTGTTTATTTGGGAGAGTCCTTTAATTTAATTTAATTTAATTTAATAATTCTGCCCCTTTTCATAGATCTTTTAGGTTGTCCACCGTCTGTTCTATCTATTGCTTAGTGGACTAGTATGCGACCCATAAAATTGCGCCCGGCTACCTTGTGTTATCAAATTGCGGAGCATTCCTACTGCTTGAAGGAGTTTTGTCCAACACCTTTATTAATTTCTCTTGGATCAAACTCGCTTTCGTCCGATTTAAACAATGTCTGGTTGTTGTCTCTTTTGCAGCTTCATTCTAAGACTTAGTGTGCCTTTGACTCTTACTCTTCTTAGAGCGTTGCTGCTGCCGAGAGCAAGGAGTGGAAGAGTTTGAGCAAAGTGTGTTCATACACCCTTTTCTTCCTTTGCCTCTTCTTCCTCTTTCTCTGGTCGAGGTACCAACCTTTATCTACTGGTCTTCCAGATATTGTTCCTCTGAAACCAAGATATCGTTAAACACCTTAAAACAAAAGTCCCATTTGGGTTATTTACCACAATCAACGGCGTGGTACAACACGCGCCGCTTAAATTGTGTAATTTGTAGTCCATCTAACGTTTACTCCAAAGAACTGCAGTTTGCGAATTAATTTGAAATCGAGCTTTTTCTACTTACTCTAATAATCGACGAACTCTGTCTGCATTCTAACCTTCTTGTGCACACTTTGAAACTGCACCTTAACATCTACTAGAGTGTAATTTTTCAGAAGACACTAAAACAGCCAAGGATTGTAAAAAGAGCTAGAAGAGTTGTAGGCAAGTATTATAAGCAAATTAGAGTCTAAGTTTATACTAAAATAAAAAAAAGTTTATTTATTCTTTTATTTTTCCGTTCGGTCCCGTCTGTCTGCTTTTGGAAACACTTCAACCTTGAAGGTTTATTGTGCTAGCGCTAATAATTGCTCACACCCAATCCGCGATTTTCATTATCTGTTTTGAAAGGTACATGCCTCTTATTGGGTGTAAAGCAAATTGGGTTTCTTAGCCAACTAATCATAGTTTCATAAAATATGGATAATCGTCTCTGGTTCCTTACTACAAACGCTCTTTAGCAGCCACATGTCCTGTTGAAATACTAGTGACAGCTCGAAGATTATTTATAGACGTTTATAAAATGCCTTGCTATGGTTATGCCCCGATCCTACTCATTCGGCGTGTTAACAAACTGCACTGCTTGGCATTCCAGAATTAGTTCTGGTCCGAGATAATCTTTAGCTGGTCTCTGCCTTACCAGTTTATCAGTTGTTTTGTTGCCTTGCTCTATTTTGCCAGATCACTGAGTTCTTTCGTAACATTTTCAATCCAGCTGTGGTTTTTGACCTCGAAGAAGAATGTATAGTTCTCCTAAGACGTAACAAGCTTTTCTTTTGATTTTTTAAGATAAACTGCCAAGGTAACCAAGCAGTTGAGGCACTTGGCTGCGATGAGGGCGAACCCGGGTTTATTTCTGGAGCTCTCTGTTTAGCGGGTAGCCTATTCATTTACTAAAATAGGAGATGAGACCCTATGAGAGTCTTAATATCAGCGTAACCTAAAATAAGGATCCTTTCTTGCTAATAATTCTCATTAGCCGATTCATATCAAAGTTTTAGAGGAGAGGTGAAAGAACTTCTTCTTAACATATAATCAATTTATGTACCCTTAGCTTTCTAATAGTTGCATGTCCAAAAATGCACTTGAAATAACCTTTTTATTGCCTTACGTTTTTTCCATTCTCTAAGTAAGGTAATGCAGCCCATTTTAGTTACCAATGCCTTGTTCCTGATGTGCTTGGTGAGAAGCTTCTTTGTTGCCTTAAGTGTAACAGACATAAGACCGATTGGTCGGTAACCTTTTATTTAAGAATAGTCTGACTTACCAGTCTAAACACCACCTTAGTTAACCTCCATATTCTCGGTAACTAATTAGAACCGTAATAGCTTTAGGAAGATTCTTTTGAGTGAAAGATCCAATCTCTTTTTTAGTATGGCGATGATTTAAATCACTGACCATTTGACCATAGATAGTTAACATTTTCCTGGCAGTTTACCAGTCCGCTTTCGTGGTTCTATATCCATATTCATCGGGATTTGGATTTTGTTAGTCAGAAGGTAAATCTTCCATAATTTTTGATTCAAGAAAATGCGATCAAAATAATTTGGTTATCGTGTCTATTCCTTTTTGGAAAATAATTTTTGGAGCACCGAAGATCTGTCTGTATTCTCACAGTGTTACGCTATGATGCTCTTTGAAACGATTTTAGTCTTTTGTTATATTTAGTTAGAGATCTTTTATATTTTTCCAGTTTTGGAAGCTCTTGTCCTATCAAATCTTCTTTTTCGCGTTTGTCCTCATCTTTGTGAGGTTTTTGCTCTTATAAGCAGAAGCAGTAGTGCTTATCAGCTGATTGACTACTATTTTTAGGTCTAAGTTACTGTCCCCATTAAATTTAATCCTCTTTAAGTAATGATTTAAGTGTTCGCGTTCTGCAAAAGCTGCGACGGTGTGAAACCTTGCGTATGTATCTGTGGTCTGAAAGGATAAGAAAATTACGAAGATAGGCGAGTTATATTTGCTCAATGTGTTTAAATTAATTGCCATAATATACTGCAATAGAGACTCATGGGATTGGTATCTGTGTTTCCCTAGATCACCTCGTGGGCGTCAGCATCACAACTGATGATTAGTTGTGATCTATTGTTTGTACAGCTCTGCATCAGCTGTTTCATAGTTTTTGTTAGTGGTTCAAGGTCATCATGTGGAAGGTAGACTAATCTAAGTATATTTTGCTCGGCTTTTCTTCTTTTGAAGTGCGTTTGACTTAAAATCCTGAGAAATAAAATTTGTCAGTGGCAGTATTTTGATTACAAAGGTCCTAGAGCTGCCAGTAAATTTACTATGAGTTAATTCTCTACCTTCCATTACAAGACCTTGTATTTTCCCCTCACTAACTCAGGGTTCTTAAATAAATGGAACATTACAACCTTTACTTACATATGGCATCTGAAGCTGCCCTACTATGGTGGTTTATTTGTAACGCCTTTATCATTTCTGTTACGATCACTCCAAAGTAGTTTAAAAATCACCAAGTGAAATCCAGGGACTTAATCCGTTCAAGAAATTTATAGGGAGCTCTGTCTTTTAAGTAGGCAGCTTAGCAGCCTCTAGTCTTTTGCTTTTAAGGCCGAGTTGATTCTTAAATATTTTTTTATACTCCCGGTAGTTATATGAGGATTTTTTTGGGAAAGTCCTACCCATAGAAAGCCATTGGTTAGTTGCCTCCGAGTATCCTGTCTTTTCAAATTGTGGATAATTCCTACTACCTCAAGGAGTTTTGTCCAAACACTTCTGTTGATTTATTTTAGATCAGGTTTGGCGTCTGTCTATTATTCTTAGAACTTTTGCAGCTTTACTGTAAGACCTAGTGTGCTTTTGGCTCTTAATCTTTTTAGACTACTGCTGCTGCTGCAAGAAAGTAGTGAAAGAGTCTGGGCGGGTCTTTTTTGTACCCCCATTTTCTTTCCTCTTCTCTTCTACTTCTTTTTTATCTTTTCATAATACCTTTATCTTTTCGTGCTTTCAGATTCTTTTCCTCTGAGACCCAGATAGTAGTTTGAGTTCCAGTTCTATTTTAGAACTGCCTGGCTTTAGTTCCTCCCTTGGTTTTACAAGTAAATGACAATGTCACCCCCATAAGCACAAAAATGAATAAATAAATAATTGTAATGCATTTTTTGTATTTTTCAGACACCATGAATCCAAAAGAAGAAACAAACAATACCTTTGATCAAGACGTACCAAACTATTCGCCTAAGCAGCTGACAATCGAAATATTCTCTTCCCTTCTATGCACAACAGGAATATGCGGAAACATTTTGACAATCTACATCATACTGAATTTCAAGACCATACGTAGAGCGTCAAGTTATTTTCTTCTGCTCAACTGGACTGTTGCTGACTTGCTTTGTTTGGTCGTAAATCCAAGCGAACTGAAGCCGCTCTTCATTTTAGCAGACGACTTCATCCCCAGCAGCTTCTACTGCGTCTTTTACAATACCAGCTTGTGCTTGCAAGCAGCCGTCGTGTCCTTCGTGGCCTTGCTTTCCGTAGACTGGGTCTTTGAAGCCTACTACAAGAGCACGCACGAGAAGTTTCAGAAATGCTGCAAAATTGTTGCTTGGCTGATTTGGTCGCACGTCGTTTTCGGAGTTGTCACCGAGACGGTTTTCTGTACAAGAAGGGTGCACTTCCGCCTACTCCCGTACTTGCTCATCTTCTCTCTTTTCTTCGCATTCGTCCTAGTTGCAGGTCTACATATTTTTAGACTTATTCAAAAGTGTAGATCGACAACCTCAAAAGGACACCCCCCGCTGATGTTGGCCTTAGCTACCATCTTTGCTGTTGTCAGAATACCAGCCGCACTCAGTTACTTTGTGGAATTTCACCTCATGGTGGATCTAATATTAGAGTGCGTCGTGTTTTCCTATTCACTTATTAATCTATTTCTGCTATGTATCTGCAACGACGATTTTTTGAACGGCTTTAAGCAGCTGTTCAAACCTTTCGGGCATGAGGGTCAGGAAGAGGAGGAACTTGAAAAGGGACCGATCAAATTGTTGGCATATCTTTTAGCGAAGCTGCCAAAGATGACAATAGGAAGCACAAATTGACCAAATGACTGCAAAATAACACTTGGGGCAATCATTGTTTGCTTAGTAATCTATAATTATTTTTATTGGTGTGTCAATGTAACACCATGTATGTATTTTAACAGAAGTAAAGGATCAAATCGATTGAATTTTGGAATTTTTGTTGTTGCAAGAATAGTAATAGGGCTAAAACTGCAAAATAGTTTAAAACTACTAAAGCGAGCTATAAACAAGGCATTTCATTGCAGATAAATGAAAATTGGCGGTGAACTGTGTTGTAAGACAGTATTCAACAACGCCGCTACGAAAACTGGAGACACACTACGTTGCTTCAACATGATAATTCCACACACCATCGCTAGTTGCGACTCAGTGGGTTTTATGTTCACTGAATCTTGTGTGCACCAACTCTGCTCAATCTGACACAATAAAAAGGTAACGTGCAGTAATCAGTTCTCTTCCACCAACAAGCTTCAATCGGCTGTCCACAAGTGGTGGCGTTCTTCGCCCACAGGATATTTTACAGCACCTTCACGAAAACTTGTGGAATAATAACAAAATGCGCATACATTAAACAAGACCATCTCTAATGAAATGTACACTCACTTCTTCCTAATAAAAGATTAGTGAGAAGAAAACAATTGTAGTACCAATCAATTTTGAAGTTACAAAATTAATCTTTTATAAGATTCTCTTGTAAAAGAGGTTGATTAACTTTGTCCAATTTTCTGATGGTTTAAAGTGAAAAAAATATGACCAAGCTACTGCTACTCTGCAAATTGCCTCCGCTATCGCTGCTCCAGTTTTATAAATATAAATTTGAGGGATTTTACCCAATAAAACTACGTAATAGATAATAATGAGGGATTTTACCCAAAAACAACTCTTCTCTTCTGACTGAGGCTACCCCAAGATTGTTTATTCACAATTTGTGTTTCAAGGCATCATCTAGATCTTCATACTTTCACATTTATTGGAGTGACCATTATCTTATTCACCTTTAGAATTTCCACTATAAAGTTATTTTCCATTGCTGATTATCTTGTAGCATCTTACTGATTATATTTTCAGTCTCCAACTTTTTTTTAAGTGCTTTTCTACGATTTTTCTACCTTGCATACTTAAGGAATGTAATAGTAGGCTCTATCCCTCTTACAATTATACTACGAGTACTGTGGTTCCAGTGCCTTCTAAATTTTAAGCAATTAATCTTCGAAATGCTCATAGATTTTGTAATCTATGGTGTGAGTTCTCAATAAATTTTGCACTACATCTGTTTTGGTCCTCATTCTCTCATATCTTCAAAGAAGGTCATTTTTTTCCTCTCTCGAGGAATCACTACTACAGTTCCTGACAGCTTACAATGCACACAGATGTTCTTTATCTCAATTTCATAAAGCATAATGATCTTATATACAACCTTCGCTTACTCAAATACGAGGTTTCTATCGTCGCCTTATTTATCGCCTTTCAAATTTGGTCTTATAAAGTAAGCCGCACATGTAACATAATGCCTACGTGTTGTACTATTCGATGTCTTTTTTATAATGTCCTGCATTAGCTACGAGACCACCCTTTCAATGTGCTTATTAATAATTAGCGTTAACTTTGCTTTTGTACTGCCAGTTGTAGTCTACGATCCTCCCTATCCAGTTCTTCACTCGCTTCATTACTTGGGTTAGCTTCGTTTTCAATTTTTCCATGATCGAGACTGTAACTACTGCTGGTGGTCATTCTTATAACCAACCAAAAGGTATTTTTTGACGTCTCCATAAGAAGCACTTTAAGGTAAATAACGTTCCGAAAGTCCAGACCTAACACTGACCTTTGAATACCTCTACTGTAATTTCATCTCTCTTGATTTTATGCCCAGTGTAATACTCTATTCTGTAGGTAGCCTTCTAGTAGGCGCAAAAGATGTGTAGGATATTTGAGCAACTGATAGAATTGGACGCGTATTTTACAGCAGTTATAACTATAGGTTCTCTCTTTCTATATGCAAACGTTTCTGTTAAATTTTCATTCGTGACAGATGTTTCTAAAAGGACAACAAAAGTTACATTTCGGCCAGTATATTTCCGATTGTTAATAGTATTAAAATTTATATATCGTGCTAGTCGTATAGTCATAGTAACGTGCCCTCTGTCAGCTTTATAACGTACCTTAAGCAGTGTCTGTTCTACCAACATAACCTAACAATTAATGCTAAAAGCAGTACTTGCGTCACGGCCTCATTCGTGGTTTGTGAAGCTTTAAAGGAAAGTACTGTTTGGTGCTGTATCTACAAGAAGTAGCTTTAAGGGTTTAAAAGGAAATTTTGACCTTTATGATGCCAAAGGTTCTGGACGGCAAAAAAGTCGAAGATGAGGAACTGAAGCTACTTGTGGAAGACCATTGCTGTTGCACAATTTCACTTGGAGAGAGTTACCATGTTGTTATTTAGATTCAAGTAGTAAATTCTTGCAGCAGTTTGTGATCTGTTACCAAAACTGGATACTCTATGAGCATCTGAAGAAATAAAAATCTTGGATTTATCCAGGTGAATCTGCGACCTGGTGAAACGATAACCACGGCGCGTGTTAGTCTGCTCCAGGACGATGCACCAAAACAATTTTATAAGAGATTTCTGACTGGATTTGGAGATTTTATCGCATCTGGAGCATTCGTTAGACTTTGTTCCTGTAACATCATTTGACTGATGCCTGCTTCACTTTGGAGGCGCCGAGAAAAGTGTGGTTGAGTTTATCAACCCCAACCAACCCCGCCTTTCTTCTCCAAATAAAATTCGGTGGCTTCTCAAAATGCAAAGCAATCGATTACCAGGTAAGTAGTCGACTTTTTACAAATTAATATCACAATTCCGTGTGAAAGGCTGAGAATTAAATTATATATCTAATACAAATTTTTGGGTCCTGCTTTCCAAAGAGTGAAAAAGTTGTCTAGCATATTCTGAAATGGCGATTTTGACCTGGACGACCTAGCCCGTTCTTGACGACCTTCTAACATTGATAACCACGTTAGTGGAAAATAACTCAAGGATTACTACTAAGAGATGAATATTGATAACGCATTTGCATTTTGACGCTTTTTGTAACGGACAATAATAATTGGATGATGCAATGAAAAGCGTAGTTTTGGAGTTGAAAATAAACAGAAGGAAGTAAAATTTGACTTAGTCTAACGAATGTGTCGCTGTCTGTTTGGTGGGATTACAGCTGAATTATTTTCTTTTAACATCTTCCACTCAGCGAAACAATTCACCAAAATCAATGTTAATATTAAAACGATTGTTTTTAGTCAATCAAAAAGGCACTACTATTCGTAATCAGAATGCCAGAACGCAGAAGTTAAAATGAGAAATTCTTCAGCATCCGCTATATTCTCCAGACCTTGGTTTTTCACGCTTGTTATGATTTTATGAATAGTTTGAACGGCAAGAAGTTTAATTCCATGGAAACCCTCAAAAACTATATTACACCTCGCGCTCATTTCTGACAAAAATCCACAGCTACCGCAAAGAAGGGTTTATATTTCTAATATATTGAAAATTTTTGCAACCATCTAATTAAACGTGTAATTCAGTGTTCCGTATGTAGTACAGAATCTTCAAACACTTGTAAACTACTTCCAGCTACTTTTCTGTAATGACACTATAAGTTGAGACAAAGGATGGTCAGATGTTATATATGATCCACATTACTATATGAACGCCAGAGTGGTCTAAGAGGTTGAGCCGCGGGCTACGGTGGGGACGGACCCGGGTTCCATTCCCGGAGCTCTCTGAAGCCTGGCGGGTGGCCTACTCAGTCATTAAAAATAATTGAGTACTAGCGTTCACTTCGAATAAGGGATAATAATGGCGGTCGTCTTAGGCGCGATGCTTGTCACATCGTCCCGCATCATAGATAGTGCGCGACGATCGGGCATTAAAGTCGAACATATGAGAGTCTTAATCTCTCAGTTTGTAGGCTGTGCTCTCATGCAGAGCGTTAGAGGCTTACCATTATTATTATTACATTGCTATATGGTATAACAGCGTGGATGGTGAAGATAATAACAATAAACCGCTTGGAAGCCCTCGAGAAATGTATTAAGAATATCATGAGTCCAGAGAATTGCCAACAGAAAAGTCCTAAAGTGCCACAATAGAGCTTATGTTGGTCAAGTACTATAAGGAGGAAAATATCATGTAATGCAACTTATTCTGAAGGGCAAAACTGAGGATCAGCATAGAATTGGTAGGAAGAAAATTGTCTGGCCAAGGAACCTCCGCGAATTGACTGGTATTAAAAGCGCAGAACAGCTGTTTAGAATGGTAGAAGACATGACAAAAGAAGAAAGTATTATATGCAGTAAATCAACTCTAGAATGAATGGAGGTGTTGATGACAATTTAAAGTCTTTGAGGATCAGAAGAATAGGAACGCTGTAAGATTGAAACAATCTATTGCAAAGAATAACTGGCATAAAAGTAAAAAAGTATGTACAGGTAATCAAAAGTTAAGGTAGATTGAGGTTAAAGAAATCATATTGCTGGAAACAGAACGGGTTAGAATATTTTAAGAGAATAAAGAAAATAACTAAGCGTCGGCGATCTGAAGAGGAGCCGTTTTACCGGTGGTGGAACAGAAAGTACCAAAAACTAAAACTAATAAATTATAAGGAAGATAGTCAAAAGGACAAAAAGAGAGCAAGGGAAGGCGAGGAAAATAAATACATGAAATACAACTTAAGTACAAGTACAAACAGAAAATAGAAGGAAACGACACGGAGGAACTCAAGTAGATGATGCAAGGCATGAAAAATAAACTAACTAAAAAATATGAGAAGCAATCAAAAATGGGAAAAAGAAAAGAAAAAACTTGAATCAAAAATATACACACCAAAAAAAAAGAGAAAAGGGTAAATAAAGAAATAATGTAGTAAAGAAGCTAAAAATAGAAAACCAATTAGCTGAAAGAATAAAAAAATGTAGTCAGTCGTTTCCAAGACTTTGAGTACATAAATATAATATGAATAACATAAATAAATATAATAAACGACTTAAACATAGATAGAAAAATTGGTATAGCAATTCAGATATATTACACAAATAACATCTGTCAGAAAGAGAAGTAATGAAAAAAAAATTAGAAATATACATAACGGTATACCTTCCGATGTAGGGAGTTGGATAATAATTGACAAGCACAAATTGACAATAACGGGCTCAGAAACGAAATATTTGAGAAGGGTAACTGGTAACATATAAAGATATAACAAAAAGAAAAAGACTACTAACGAAGAAAAACACCAACTAAAATGAATAGGACACATATGGTGGATAAAAGAGAACAACTTTTCCAGCAATGGGGACGAAAGGACGGAGACCAAGAGGAAGTCCAAAAGAAAGTGATGACAAAATATACAAGATATAGTAAAAAGAAATAAAAAGGATGGCAAAAGATAGAAAACCATACAGAAAATGAATAGAACAACCTTCAGGGTAGGGGCATAAAGGAATGAAGAAAAGTAAGAAAACAAGAGAATCGCTCAGGTGCAGTCCTTATGGACATTAAAGGTCGGGACTATTTCTGGCAATGTCCCACTTTTAAAGCCAGGGTTGCCCAACCTAAAAGAAGATTTTAACAGGCTGCTCGAAGAGCACTTTGGTAACATGGTGGCAGTCAACGTTTCCGTTGGTATTCTCCATAATAACGCTGTATACTTCAACCTTTTAAAGAAAAAATTCAGAACTGACTTAATTCTTTATTTATAATATTCAAATATAAGAAATTCAGTCACTTGAATAGACATGGCCTTGGAATCGCTTCAATGTACACTCACTAGGTGGTAGGGCTGTGATTAGCAACTCAGAAATTCAGTAAAAACGTGTGAGGCAGTTGGTGCAAGAAGACCATAGATATTGCAGCAATTTGAATGGTTCTGACAGATGAGCTGGAAAGTATTCCGGATGAAGTTTTCACTGCTTGCATGTGTAACTTATAGAAATGGTAGCTGTGTATAAATAATCGTGTGGGCTACTTTGATAAAACCTAGGACCAGCAAGTTGAATAAATTTTTTTTTACGAATCCAGCCCTGGAGTTTTTCCAATGCAGGTTGTATTATATATAAAGTGTTCAAAGTTTGTCTATGACGCGTTAAAGTTTCAAGGATAGTTTTCGTTGGACGTGAGGAATACATGGTTTGTTCCGAAAGTATGGAACCATATAACACACAAAAGTCTTATTTTAATAAGAACAAAACCTATATATTTATTGAAAATAGTGCAAGATATAAGAAACATTGCACATCTGGTGATCTTGTTACGAGTTTTACTCATCTTTTTCAAACGTGGTGAACTAGGAGATCTCTATAAGGACGTTTTACGCCAATATCTTGAGTTAAGCTTTTTTGTGGAATTATCTTCTACTTTGCGGACTCTCAGTCCTCGATCCTTGTTGAATGTAGCCCGCACATTTTGTAATGTTATGTTTGTTATTGATTTTCCAGAATTCAGACCGCGTTGAATAGCTTCTCGGCTTCATTTGAATGGTTCGTACCGAGCTGCACTCATTATATCTTTTCTAAAAGTCTTCTGAAGTATCCAAACAGTTTCACGCAAAATTTGATGCAAATGTGACACACTGCATGTGCTTAATCATCGGCGACTAACTCCCAACAAAGTCGTTCTTAATTGCGCATGCGCATTATAGTCCACTGCGACCGGCTGGCAGGTATATTAATATTGACTCGATATTTTCGGGACAGACCACGTATCCCAAATATGAACTGCGGCCTCGATTGTTTAGCTTGCAGATTCCGCATCTTATGTTTTTCTTAGGTGGCCATTCCAAACAAAGAATCATAATAACAACTGAAAGTATAAACAATTACGGTACTTCCTTTTCAGCCGAAGTGATTTAATTTCTGAATAGACGCATCGGGAGCAGAATAAAAAACGCGCATTAAAACGGAAGTTCTATTTAAGTTACTTGCCGTAATAAACTGGATGCTGAAACGTACGCCGTCTAAATTGTGCAATTTTAGTTCCATCTGCTGTGTATTTTAAAGAGCTGCGGCCCACAATTACCTTTTGATATTATTTCGCAAAGTTTGGTGCAAGAAAGTATTGTGAGTAAATTTACATTCGTTATTGTAAAATAAAGTTGAAGATTTGCAAAATTAATTCGTCATATTGGAAAGCATTGAAAGTTATTTAAGAGAGTACGAGGTGCAACCAATAATTTTCTTAACATGAAACAGTGGTCAACAGTGAATTTGTTTGGTCTGCAGCATGTGAGATAGTCGCCTCCACTAGTTTACTGTTCAGTATGTAGATGCATAGTAGCTATATCTCCCGATAGTTTTTGGGTATTGATTTATACTCCTTTTAGGCTCTTATACGTATAAAAAAAACTACTGCGTACGGTCTGTCCGCAGCGGTCGCCTGACGGGATACTCGGCGAAAAAACTAACGCTTTGTAGTACCAGCTTGGTATTATCAGTAATGTGAGTTTACCTTGGTAAATATTAAAGAAATGTTTAGCGGTATACTATTCAACACTTAGGGCTATGTGGCTGGTAACTAAATTTAAAATGACGTATGTGCTGACAAGTTAACTTTTAATACGTCAAAATGATTGCTTTGTCGCATCTTTTCGGGTTGGAGAATCTGTCAAAACAAATTACAGTGTGTTGCAAATTAGTGATGTACAGGTCGTAATAAAATTTAAAATGGGATCTGTACTGTCAGGGTAACCTGTGCGAGGTGAAAAAGACTTTTCTCTTGCCACAGTTATAGTTTTAGTCTTTTATACATATTAAAATAAGCTTATTGCGTACGGTTTGTCCGTCTGTCTGCCGCTTTTTTCAAGTTCTTTATAACACGCTCCGATATTGTTGCTTAATTGATGGCAATAGATATAAATAGATTTACAATTCTTTAATAATAATTTACATTGTTCCACTTTTCCGATCCAAGAAAATAGCCGATCGATCCAATTAGAAATTTATATGTGTAAAAGCTTAGGATATCTGTAAAAATTTGCTCCGCGTTCCCACCTTGTTTTATATCGATATGACTATGCTGTGTTTCTAATCTTGAAATATTTTTTTCACTTGTTTTTTAGTTTTTCACATGCTTCTTTAGTTTATTGCCTGTTATTTTGTATCAGTGAGAACTTTATCAAACCAAGTAATTTGTGTTTTTCGAGCTTCGGTAGTAGATCCACTGATATGTTGTCTTTTTCTAGCAGTTGGTTTGTTGGTTCTATGTAATCTAGTTTTCCAAGAAACATTTGAAAATATTCATGTCGTGTTTGATGTTTTTTATATTCATGATTATGTTCCTGTTTCTTAATGTGGTTTAAATTTTCTCCCCGTTATCTTTAGGTAGGCAAATGCATTTATAGACTTACGATGTGCGTTCAAGTTCTAAGGTCACCAAATTTTTTCCTCAAAAATGAGAGTAAGTAGAAGGATGAGCTTGTAATATAGATGGCAGCACCATATAATGTATTGTTTTGTATACTTCCAATGGCGGCATTAAGTGTTAAAGCACAACGTGTAATCATCCGTTTTCTGCTCTTGCATGGTGAAACTCCCATTAAAATCCATCGCTAATTGAGTGAGACATGCGGTGAAGGCGTTATGGATAATAAAAATATGCGTTCTTGAATGCAAAAAAAAACAATGAACCGAAACTATGATTGCGTGAGTAGATCAAGTTGTTACGCAAGATCGTCGATTAAACCGCCTCTAAATTTGGCATTTAGGTAGGATCTGTGGAGTCCATTTTGCATGATAATCTAAAAATGCAATACATTTTTTCAAGGTGAGTCCCACGAATGTTGACAGACAAGACTGCGCAAGTGTCTCAAGACATGTTAACACGCGATGCCGCCATAAATTTTAGACCACGAAGGACACTCTTCGTGGCCGCTTATTTTCCAGTGGGCAAAACACACCCCTAAAAAAGTTTTCTCAGCAGCCATGAAACTATGGCGACGGCGTTGTCAAAAACCTGTACGTCTGGACATAAAGTACTTTCTTGGGCGAGTACTTTTTCAGAAAAAAAATCTAAACTAAGAACATGAACGCACTTTATATTATCGTTTTTTTTTCTGTATGTCTTACCGGCTCTTCTCCTTGCTTCAACAAATTCATTTTTTTCACATATTCTTTATTGTATATTTTTCTTCTGTAAATCGTTTCTTTTCATTTTTTTCATGAAACCTTGTTCTTTACGTTGGCCTTCAATTTTTATCTAAAGTTCCTTGTTGTCGTCTTTAATTTGTTCCAACACACTTTGACATTTTCGTTAGTCGCTTGTCCATTTATCTCTACTAAATGTTTATTTTTTTTACTTTGGTATCTTTCAGCTTTTCTATGTACGTTTTAGTGTTTCTATTTTTCCACTAATTTTTCATGTATATTTATCTTGTACGAGAGTGATATGCTTACCACGCAGCTATTTTTCTTTCTTGAACATCCAGTACATTTGTTGATAGTGGATTTGATTAGTCGTTAACTCAAAACTCCACCATCCTCTCCGTAGGATTCCTTGCATGTCTCTTTGATCAGAACATCTGTTGTGCAACGGGAATACACTTTTAAGAAGACTCATGTCCGCGTAGCTTTGGACAATTTTGGAAGGACGGCATATATTTGATTTTCAACTTAAGCATATAAATTTCTTGATGGTCAAGATACCCCAAGGAAGTCAACTTACATCAGCGCAACAAATTTGGTTTATAAAATCAATCATTTAATTTACAATAGTAATTAGTTAACAATAAGCACAACGCGGAATGTGTCTAATCATAATGACTTTTTGAATGCGCCGTTTAAATTTCTAGAACTGTCTCGGCTTACACAACGTGCCAGAATCGTCCCAAGCCCTCGAAATCTGCGTATTTGAGAAATGTGTTTCAAACCTTGCCACCAGATTTTCCAAAAAGAACTGTTTTTTTTCTTAAGGCTGTTCTGTCCCAGAGCCACGATGACTAATGTCATTTGTAGAATAGGCTATGGAGGAATCACCGTATTTTTAGTAGTAGACATTCAATGCTTTTTAATTTAGTATCGCGTAAGCTTTACTCCATTTGAAGAAATAATCAATAAAAACGAAGGTATTCTTGTTGTCGATATGTAGTTCAATTCGTTGGTTCGGCTTTTTGCCCTGCGTTATATTGTAGGTACTTTCTTTATTTTACAAGAACACCTCGAATTTTCAGCACTCGATCTGAAAGTGTCTTTTGAATCCTTCGCCATGTATCCGACGCAAGATTTCTGACACTCTGCTCCTTATCATCAACAGCTGTGACCCTAGTTATAAGATCATCTTTCATTTTTAAGGAATGTAATTGTAGCCAATAAGCCGGTAGATTTTGGTCGTCAGTTTTTTCAGTAACCATCTCTTTTTTTGACTTCTCCAATCCAGTTTCATCATGTTGTTTCTCTCTCTGTTCATAAATTGCTGTAGAATTTCCAATTCTTCTAATTTCCTTTTCAAACTGAAAATAAGGGTCGTCAAAGTAACTGCGGAGAATATTCGCTTTGTTCGTTGCCTTCCCAAAAATGACAGCCGATTAACGATTAAAGTGTTCTTCCGTGCTCGCCTTTTTCAAACCTTCTGGAATATTTTTTGTTTACTTTTACTTTTCTTCTTAACAGGACTGTTCTTCTTGGACTGATGCTTTTGTATTCTTAGTCTCTCTTTCCGCAACGCAGGGCCTAGACGGACAACGCCAGTTTTTCCTGAACGGACCCACAGATTGCCTGGTGCAGTAAGGTCTTTTTTACATATTAGTGGAATCATCCGCCCTGTTAAACCTAGATCGTGAGTAAGAGCACGGCTGTGTTAGGTTTTCAGGGACGATTAAAAATCATCAGCGAATAGGCATACCAAATCTAACCCTCACATGGTTTTCTAAATAAATTTTTGACAGGTTTGTCCATCGTTACGTAACCAGTTAAACAAAACAAAATCATTTGTAATATTATGCTTCACGGAGATATTTAAACAAAGCAGTTTTAACTGTCTATAATGTGCAAGCGAAAATTAATTAAAAAAAAGTAATTTGAACGAACCTTGTACTAACAATTTCTTATTAATTTGCAGATACCATGGACCCCAAGAAGGAAACAAACAATACGTTTGACGGAGACTTAGCAAACTATTCGTCTAAGGAGCTGACAGTCGAAATATTCTCTTCTCTGCTGTGGGCAACAGGAATATGCGGGAACATTCTGATAATCCACATCATACTGAATTCCAAGAAAATTCGCGCGGCATCGAGCAATTTTCTGTTGCTAAACTGGACTATTGCTGAGTTGCTCTATTTGATCATAAGCCCAAGCAATTTTAAATCTTTCTACATTTTAGCGGACGATTTCATTCCCATCAACCTTTACTGCGTACTGTATCAGACTAGCATGTGTTTGCAAGCCGCCACTCCATTCTTCGTGATCCTGCTCTCCATAGACTGGGTTACTGGGGCTTACCGCAAGAATGCACACGAGAAGTTTCAGAAGTGCTGCATTATTATTGTGTGGCTAATTTGGGCGTACGTAGCTTTCGGAGTTGTAACCGAAACCATCTTCTGCAAAAGGGCCGTATTCCTCTTCCTGGCCTCGTACTTGCTCGTTTTCTCTCTTTTTGTCACAGTTGCCCTAGTTGTGGGCTTCAATATTTTTAGACTTGTCCAAAACTGCAAGTCTAAAACCACCAAACGACGCCCTGTCCTGATGTTAGCCCTGGCTACTATCTTTGCTGTTGTCAGAATTCCCACAAATTTTATTGATTTCGTGCAATTTTACCCCATAATAAAATTCACATCAGAATGTGTCGTGTTTGCATATTCGCTCATTAATCTCTTTCTGCTATGCATCTGCAACGACGATTTCCTAGACGGTTTTAAGAAACTTTTTGGGCCGTTGGGGCGTGGAAGTCGAGAAGAGGAGGAACTTGAAAATGGGACGGATCAAGCTGTTGGCATATCTTTTAGTTAAGCTGGCAACGGTGATCAGAAGGCATACAAATTAAGCAAATGATCAAATTACTTGGTGTATTCGTTTATTTCGTAATTTATATTTATTTTACTAATACAACATATTATGTATATTTGACCATTAAAAAGTGAAATCGTTTGAATATTTTGATTTTTTTACGGAAACGATAAACATTTTTCTTCAATGTTTATGCACTATTTTCATCGCTTTAATAGTTTCCGTAAAGTTACTACAAATCACTAGCGGACTGCCGACTAAAGCTTGTCGTTAGAGGAGATGGTTTTACCCCCAGTCAGGTTGATCGTGATACTTTGCAACGTCCCATAAGTATGTGTTTAAAAATACCGGTGTCAGCAGTAAATCAGGTCATTATTTAATTTAAAAGAAGCGATAAACAGCCAGCACGGCTAAAATAAACAATGCTAAGAAAAGCTGTGAAGGACCCATGAAAGGTATGGTCAAATTGACACAAACGTTCCAGAAATTGGGCAACAGAGATCTTTGTTAGTCAGTCCTGTTAATTAACAAGGGATACTACCGCCAACCTAATGGCAGAAGTCGAATTTGAGCTTGAAACCGTTTGTCCAATAAATTTCGTTTAATTTTATATAATGACAACGTAAATACCACCAAAATATTGCAATTAATTTTTAAACGGGCCCCATAGCGGCTGCCGAGCCGTCGCGGTCGAGCGGCGGTCATAATGTTTCCAGAAATGCTGCCGCGCACGTGCAAGAATTAGAATAATGCGTAAAATTTTCGGTTGTTTACCAGATGGCTCCCGTAAGCGCTAGAACCGGTCCTGAATTGCTTAAATATCATTTAATAAAGCCGCCACAGTGCCAGTGTGATTTTCTGTGTAAATTGTGTGTAAAACTTGACCGAAATACAAAGAAAACTATCAACAAGAAAATAGCAGAAGGGACCCTAGAAAGCAATGGACGACTTAATTGATACTATACTTAAAGTTTAGAAGCGTTTTGTGATGGTAAACAAAATTCGACCAAATATGAATTGTAGATTTTAGTTGAATACTTAGGTAATGTATCAATAAACTTTTTTAACACCCTGACTGACTGGTCATCGCCCAGCTCAACCCCCAAGGCATGGAAATAAAAAATTTAAAGTGCGCATTACTTTTACAGCAGAAACAGCCACCTAGAAGGAGTTTTTTAAATTTAACTTCTAAAATGGTAAAAAAGATGATTATCCTTTTTATTGAATAACATTTGTGTCATAAAAGTTACTGGGTGCGAGATAATAAGCGAAATTCTTGAAAAATTACTTATAAATAAATCTTTTGCTAGTTGAACTAATTCTGTGCGTTCAAGAGCTATCAACACCAAGCAAAATTTCAAGCGATTGCTAGCCTGATCACTAAAAGCTCATTAGACTGTCCCACGTCCAAGTTACCTAGAACGTGAACGGACTAAACCACAATAATGACCAACTTGGAGTTGGAGTTTGCGCAATAATACAATTTGAAAACCATTCTAGTTAATGAGATCTATTTCAAGAGCTGTGATGGAGTCAGGATTTTAGATTATATGTGCTACTGCACAGGTCAACTTTTAGTGGCCTATGGGGGTGTCTGTCAAGTCTTGTCCCAAACACTATCCACCTAAAAACCACCACTATTTACCTTCAGAAGTGATATCGGACAATTATACAACTATAACTTCTCATTGCACTATTGAACGCTAACCTCAAAAATTTGGACACCAAGAATTCTTTGTGGAACAGCTGGGTGACGAATCTCATCGGCAAGATTTTGTATGACTACGTAGGCCTCCCTGAACCCACCCACGACTGCATTACTACTTGATATTATTATGTTCAGAAACGTTTCTATTTAGCACACACGGAAAGAATCAAAAAGCTTCCCACCAACCCTAATCTGTTGTTTCTCATTTTAGGCATACCTGACATTTTCTACACTATTAATCTGAAGAAATCTATGGGACCCATTTCCAGCATCTGCTACGGCAAAGTCTTGGAGGAGGCATTAAGATATCTTACTATCTTTATTTGATATTTTATCAGTGATCTTCTGCCTTTAAAGTTAAAAAAGTAGATTCGTAAGAAAAAGTGGGGGTGTTGAAAGCGCAGCAGTCTATATCTATATCATCAGAAATTGGCCGCTGTACTCAAAATTGCCATTACAAAGCACTGTAATAGCGCATGGAAAAGGAAGCTGGCGGTCCTCGATGTGGCTGATAACAGATAACAAAAGACCTGCACAACAGTTTCTTCCTACGAAGTGAACGGCATTTCCCACAAAGGACGAGACAATCGCTCGACTATAGCGACACCGACATCAATTATATGGTTATTATGAATTAAATTCTTGAATATCTACTTTCAGACCTGACGACATTCCGAATCATACGCTGCAATTTTCTCAAAGAAGGTAGTCATTTGCACCATCGTAATTGTCAACGCTGTGCTCGGCTTTTGCTACTTTTTAAAGAAAATTTGAGCATGTTGTGATGCTTCGCAAGTCTAGCACATTTGACACATTTATCGACTCATTAGCCTTGTAACAACTCTGAGGAGCTGGTGGAACAGGTAGTTCACCGTCACCTAAGAACAGTTGTAGCAGATCTTCAGTTGATTCCGACAACTCTACCACACACCAACTGAACAAGTTGAACATATTGAGAAGTACCCCAAAGTATTCTCCATGAGAAAGAGACTCTGTTGGCTACAGATCCTGTAGAATCTCAGAATTTCAAACCGGGAAATACCCTGATAAAAAGAGGTGCGACCCTTGACAAACAGCTCACCTGCAATGTTTACGTAGATCGAGCAGCTGTAAAGCAAAGGCAGTCTCTTCTCTATCCTGTGAGCCGCTTGTCTCTTGGCAACAAAGTAACATTGTGTATGCGAATTATTAATCCGACGATGATGTATGCCTATATTGTTTGAGGCTACACCACCAAAACCCATCTAAAAAAGTTCCAGGTATTGCAGAATCGAACACTCATGACTCTCTTTATAGCTCCATGGCTTGAATGTTTCTTTCAAACTGCTATTCTCCCAAAGTATTTTTTAGAAATCCATATAGAGGATGGCACATTTACTCACGTTTTGCTATGATTGGTATTGCCTTTAGGAAGAAACTGACTCTTTATAGGAAAATTGAATTTTTTGCGTGGTAGACGGTTCATATCTTTATCACCAGTAGAATTACACTTTTGATCCCAAAATTGGTTGTAAAGATCTTCTTTCAAGACAACTTTGTTTCGTCACTTTATAAGTACTTACCTGTTTAGACTCGATGATGTAATTATAGACATAGTCTTGTTCGACTTTAGTATTTGATGTATAAGCTCATCTCCCTTCTCTTTGTAATGGGCGAGGAGCTTCCTAGGGATCCCAAGGCGTGTAGCATCCCATTAAGTATTAAAGTAGGTAGATGTGCTATCTAGTGGTCACTTTAAAATTTCAACATGTCTTTAATTATTGATTGGACAATTGGGCTAATACAAGCGAGAATTAGAACTGTTTGTTAAAATTTATTGGTTCTACATTATGACAGGACTATAACTTCAAATTGCAAGGAGGATATTTCAGTATAGCTCAGAACGAATTCTCAACTTTTTGTCAATTAGGACAACTGTGTGGGCCCGGGCGTTGTCGTAAAGCAGAATAACATCTTAAAATAAAAATTTGCGTGTTTTCTGTCAGTTCTATGTCGTCTAAAAGTTGACAGAAGCAATTTTAGCAACCGGCATTTGATGGTCATGCTAAATAAGGCGGTGAACAATGCGAGTATTTTCCTTAGTTACGTTAATCTTCGGACGACGCCGGTGGCCTTTACTTTTAACTGCCTCCTATCCTTCAAAAAATTGTTTATTCCTTGCGTATACTTAAGGCTTATTAAGGGTTTTATCTCTAAAGTGTGCATTAAGCCTTTATAAAAAAATTTGTTATAAGGAATAATAATGCGTTAACCGAATGAAAGTACTTCTTGTATTTACGTTGTGAAATACAGATTAACAAAAGATACCTCCCGGGAGAGTCTTCTTCAGGCAAGTTCACCTATTTGGGCAGCATTGATTTTAATGTTTCTGATAGGTGCGTTACTTTTTCGACCACGCTTCGTCTATAACGCACTTCTCAAGCCAATGTAACACTTGACATCTCGATAACGTGTTTCTACTGAATTTTCAAATTTGTTGGGACCACAGATCGACTGCTTTAACATTTTTTCCTGTTAATCACTTTATGATTCCGCTTACTGCTCGCTTATTGCGAGTCCTACTGAAAAAATATGTGTCATATTAGCCATGGATGTTTTTTAACAACCTCTAACCAATCGCATCATTCTGGTGTTGCATATCTTCAGTAAGATAGAAGGTATTTTCTTCACATTTACGGTATTCAAGACATAAACTAAAATGAACGCGAAAAAGAAAGAAAAGAAATAGAAAACTAAATAAGTGATAAAGTGATAAATTGAATTATTTCGAACATATTATGAGAGAGAAATACAGACTATAACAATTAGTTGGTATAGACCAAACAGAAGGAAAGAAATTTTCTAGAAGTAGAATGTTATGGTTTTTTGACTTAAAAATAGATTTTCTACCACAAAAGAAATAACAGAGACAAAGGTCTTATATCTTAGATATAGACATCCTTTGCTCTCGAAAATCGATCATTTGCTATCTATTCTTGATTCGTTTTCTGGACAATTTATATAAACCAACAAAATGGCGTTCTTGTATAAAGTATCATTTTAGCCTTACGTTTAATTTTTCCTGTTGCCTCCTCAAACACTAATAACCCCAAATTGCGGATACAGAAACAAAAACATCATGGAAAATATTTAGAACTAAATAAAATGGAGAGTACAAGGGTCTTTTGACAATTAGAGTACGTTTATATGATGGCGCAACTATTTCGTGACGTCTTTCAAACAAAAGTGAGCCAATAGCAACGCATTAATTTTGCCAAAGAATCGTATAAAGTGGACACTTTAGGAGTTTCCAGAAAAATAAAGAGAAGCAAGTAAGGCCAAGTTATAACGTACTTTTATTTATAAAATGTAGAAGGCTGCTCAGATTATGGTAAACTATCGGCAAAAATTATATCTGGATTAAAGAGTACATTGGACACACAGGATATAATCGAAAAAGTTTGTGGTGGTATTGTGGAACAACAAAAAAAGACAAGAGAAAAGGTGATAGGCACAGTTTTTTAGGATTATCAACAGGCCATTCTGATCAATTACTTGAAGAAGGAAGAATAATAATACGACCATATAAAAGAAAAACTGAATCAGAACTATAGATTGCCAACAAAAGGAATACAAACCAAGATAAACTACGCAAATCTACTATTGCAATGGAATTTCCTATCTTTTTTATTATTTATATTCAGCCTCAACTGATCTTTTTCTGTTCTCAAATATGAAAACTTGGTTTTGTAGAAATATTTTTTTCTAATGAGCGTTGCTATCGCTAACGTCGGTGGGTATTTTGCATTTTTTTAAAAAAAAGTATTTTCCGGGGTTTTCAAAAATTGGGAACCATAAATGATGTTGAAAAATAAAATGTATTTTTTAAAAAATATTGTATACAATTTCTTTTTTATCCTCGTTATGAAACCACCCTCGTAGTTAGGTATAGAACTTTAAAGGTAAAAGGCGTAGTGCAAAAATTACAAATTATGGATGCTATAGGCATCTTGGTGAGGTTTGACAACAGCTGTGGCGCTAAGAAAATCCAAGAAATCGGTACAAACCAGAAAAAGAGAAACAACAAATAAAATATGGGTTCTTTTCTAATTTTTACCATCAATTAGAAATTTATTTTAAAACAGCCCTCGTATTTCATATTTTAGCTGAGGAATCAAATAAAGGTAGTCTCATTTCAACGAAACCTCGAAATTCGCTCTGTCGACGACAAATAGGCGAGAAGAATGGGTTCACTGCGTAAGGAACTGCAGATCTTGCGTTCCAAGATATAAATTGGGTGTAATTGTCCGGACTATAGTATAACTGCTAACCAAATCGTGCCGGCCGACGGTATCGCTCTCGCAGACGCTTTAATATGTACTTCCTCTGTTGTAGATATATGCGTGAGGTGAATTCTTGAACGTAAGTAAAAAGCTTGCGTATATTTAGCAAAATTAATTTGCATTACAAATTCTTATGGCGGATTTTTAGTTACAAAATTGTCACTGTCACCTGATTAGATCTTTATTTTTATTTGTTCTTTTATTTTGATTTTGTACTTATTCTGGATCAAATTTTTTTCTTTAAAATCTTGATAGATTTAGTAGAGAATTGCCCGATAATGTTATTTATATACGAGGGACGATTCTGAAATCCAAGTCTCGTAATTATTAAAAAAACCCGTTAAGGTTTTGGTATTTTCAAAAAACGAACTGTCGATCCGGATAATAAAAGTCTGCCGGTGATACTTTGTCGCAAACGGAACGGATAACCGAAAAATCTAACCTCATCCAGCGTCGTTATGTAAAGTGACATTTTGTACTCTTTTGCAACCACAGAAGAAAATATGAAGCAACTTCTTTATTGTTTCCATTGTGGCAAAATTTAGTTTATTATAAAATATTGGTCAGGATATGTTTCTTGGGGCGTTCAAAAATGGTTGGCACTATAATTGTTTTCTCTGGATTAATGTTTATTCGGTAAAAGAATTTTTCTTCAATGTGCATACACTTTTGCCATCGCTTCGGAAGTTTTTATAAAGTTTCTACAAACCATCCTTATGGACAGCCGACTGGAGCTCGTTGAACGAGGATAACTACATACTGCGTGTTATCTTTTTTTATTGGGTGAAACAAAACATTGTTACAATGCTCCAGTCTGCGAGATAAATCATCTCTGGTGGATCTCCTCTTTTTCTTTCATAATCACAAACCCGTCGTCTACTTGCGGTCGTGTAGTAGCACAGTTATCATGCCTCAGTCCTCTCGCTGAGTAGCTTGATTGAGTGCCGCACCCAATTGACGGTCCGCTTTAGCTCGATTTTCCCTAGCCGCAGCTTCTCTCAAAATTTCTGCTCCAACCGCTGCTTGCCGCTTCTAGCAAAATGTAATGCAAAGGTGGTCAATATTAAGGCCTTCTCGGTAGTTACAATATTGTAACCATCCGCCGTCTTAAACGTCAGTATCCTTTACACGCTAAGTAAGTCCCTAGCCTATCTGACGTTGCACCCTTTCGCTCATATCTCGGCACATTAATTCAATGAAAAATTTGTTTCCTTTTGTCATAAACCGCCCGTATATACCTCTTCTACGAAAGTCAAGCGTCGCTTTCTGCTCCAAAGTACCTTATGTAATCCTTGCAGTAGAGACACTAGTCGTTGAGCAAGAAATTTGTCCTTGGCTGTATTCTGAAAAGTACCACTTTAAACTTTATCGTGTTGAGTCTCAATTTTGTGCTATTCGCTTACGTTTTAAACGCCCAAAGTACTTTATTTTTGTGATTTTTGCGTTATAAACTTGCGTTTGAACTATTAACAGGATGTTTTCTTGCAAAAACTCAACTCCAAATAAAATTTGGTATGCCAGCTTCTAGTATACCGGTCCGGAGCACGAACCCTGGGGTCATTTATTGCGTTATAATTTTGCCTCTCGTTTCTACCTACGTTACACTCTTGCTAATGGAGTGTTTTATTAGAAGAAACGCGCAATGTATTTTTTTGACCACATATGAGGTCGCGTCTGCCTCAAAAAACCCGTATTTTTCTGCTCTATCACGCATTACAAAATTTTGCCGTTTTGCAAGCGCTTCTTTTATTTCATATACACACGATTTACAAGGTTTTTGGTGCTTTTCGCATATTACTCGATATGTGGTGTCCCAGAGGGCTTTCTATTAAACTCTTTCTCTAGATTAAAAAGCCAATCCAGCAACAGAATTTCTTCTTGGCTCCTGATGCCAAAAAACAATCGCCATTTGTTTTGGATTAAACAATCTCGACTGTGGCTTTTTGAGACAAAAACTTTTCATTCCAGAGATTAGTGTTTCTTTTTCGAAATATTCTGACGAAACTAATTTGCTGTTATTACTACATACTCAAAAAACGTCTTCTGATCAACTACTGCTTTTGTTGGGCAGTGAGAGTATAGGAAACCTATTGTTTATAGGGGTTTGTCAATTCCAAGTTCTCGCTGATGATGGTACGTAAAATTTTATAAAACAAATCTGTTGCATCCACCAGTTTGCCGTTATTACAACGGACACGTGATGAATAATGTGTGTTCTCAGCACAAACCTTAGCCTCTTTAAATTAGAATATTTCCACACATAACTACTAATCTCGTATATTCAAAGCAGTTAATTCGTCCTTCAAAAAATACACTAAAGTACTATTTTGCTATATCCACAATTGCACTTGCAACATTGTATGAATGACTCACTACCTTTCACGCGGCACTATAGTCTATTTTCATACATGCAACTGAAATTTCGAGAGAATCTGTCAATGTTTTAACTGGATTCTAACTTCAAATTTTTTGTTTTTCTTGGTTTAAGATACCTTTGAGCTATAAGTTGCGTTACATTAGCTCAATCAATCTCCTAACTTTTTTTCTTGATAAGAAGACTGGTATATCGGAGTAAATAGGTCGCTCCTGTGTAGCACACGGAAAAGTCACTGTCTTTGAACGCTTATGGGTTATAGTTGCCTAGATTTCCAACTACTGGATTGAGGTTGCCTCTTGTGATCTCGTATAGTTGAGTTCCTAGTTTTTTCACAACCCTGTGATGGTCTGGAATTACGCATTCTGTCGTATTCCTGACGTACCACGGGGTGCCACAGGTATTTAACCGTTACTTCCTTATCTCTTTTAGAATTCATAAAGAGGCCCGTCAACCTGAATGAAAAAATGTACTCATAACTTCAATGCTAAAGCGACAGCCTGGAAGACATAGCTCACTGACAAAGGAGTTAAATAATGTGATATTCTGCTTTGGAAAAATACAGAGTAAAATCAAAAGTTTATTTCTTCTAATTAATAAGGACTTCAAACTTAAAACAGCATCTAGGGAGGGGTTAAAGTTTAAAAAAAAAACTATTTGAAGTAGTACCCCATCCTTCAAAAAACAGTTTGTTTAAAAAGAACGAAGAACACAATTGAACGTTGGTTTGTATTTGAGAGTAATCATCGTTGCATCCTCGTGGAGATTGGCAGGACGAAAGAGAAAAAAGATACATTTCTTTATCTAGAAGTGTGAGAGAAATTCCATCTCAAAAAATAAACGAAAATGCCACTTTTGTTGTTAAGGATGGTTAGAGTTGTGTATGGCTAACGTACCTGACTTAGTGGTCTGTACAAGGCTCCAGTATGGGAATAAGCAGTGAAAAATAAGGACAAAACACTACTTGACAAAGTTTAAAAAATTTCAAAAATGCACCAAAGCTAGTCGAACGGTCCAAGATAAGTTTGAGGAAGAGAACCAAACATCAGTGTAGAAGGTGAATACATAATTATAAAGCAGAACATTTTATAGATTCTCAATTTATTAAGCTTTAGTTATACAATAATCCATTTTATCCTGCACTCATGGCAGAATATAATAATCGACCAGAGTTAAAGAAGCGGTGATATGGTTGCAAAGATTCCAAAAAACTAGCGACGTGTAGTAGCATAACAACGGTGTTCTTCACAACCTCCCACAAAAAAATGTCATCTTCTTGCCCTCTGCGTCCTATCCATCTTTGTGACGAATTCATTGAGATACCCTCGCACATCTCTAGGGTAATAAGCCGGACAGTCTTCCTGCTAAAAGATTCAGCCGTTACTGTCTTCATTGAACTACGGTAGCAACCAGTTTTCTAACATGACTTTAAAAAATGCCCCATACATCTTTTCTTTCAAAATAGCGCAAAACATATTCACCTTAGATGACCTTTGAGCATTTTCTGTGAATTTGCGAAAAATTTTAGTTTCCCAGATGAACACACGGTGCTGATTTACATTTCTAGACAGATAAAGATGAAAGAATTTACAAAACACATATTTTTTAAAATTCAGACGCACTCTATCACTTTAAGAAAGAATAGAAAGCTCAAAGAAATCTACGGTGAAAGATTGATCAATGGAAATCAATGTCAAGTTTGGTGATACAAACTTGAAGAACAAATCAAGAAAAGATTATGAAGACCAAGCACTCCTCGCGGCTGTGGAAGAAGATAAAAGACTGGCCACCAGAATTCTGGCTGAGAACCTGAACGGTGACTAGTCCATGATCGTTTGCTGTCTCAAAATCTCGGCAAGGTATGAAAATTGACCGGATAGGTACAGTATGAATTCTCTGACTACAACACGACACACCAATTTTTCTCGCTATGCTTCAGTGAAAGGATTTAAATTTTTCCTCAATAATCTGATTACAAGCAATGAGTCTTGGATCCTCTTCAAAAACCTGAAAAAAGAGAGTTTATATGTTCACCGACCAAACTTTTAAGAGCATCCCAAAGGTTGTCTGTTGCAAGGTAATATGGTGTGTCTAGTGGGAGATCACCTCCAACGGTTACTACCATTGGTCAAGAGTAGAGAATCCCGGGCAAAAATAGCAAAACGCTGTTTAACTTCAACAACCATCTTTATCTGGTCTGAAATGCTAAAAGAAACTCCATCCACTTCCACCATGGTAACGTCCGCCCCTATATCAAACACCTTGTTCTTGAATCTGCTGTCTTATTCACCCTACTCTCCTACCGAGGCCCCTATGGACTACCATATTTATTGTTTTATAAAAAAAACTAATAGGCAAAGTGGATTGCCTCAAAGGGTCAGAGCTTGTTACCCATAGAACCATCTTTCAAGCAAATAGGTAGCAGTAACTAAAGTTGAAGGTGATTAGGCTCTTTCAGCGTGTTTTATTTTTTTTAAATAAAAATTTGTCTTTAAAAAGCACCGGATAATTATGTTTCAAGAGACATCCAATATAATCAGACCGATTACAGAAAAAGTTTTTAAAAGTCTTTCATCTTTCTGTTTTTGTTGAGATATTTTATTCATTTCTTGTTTTTTTGCAGAAATCACAGCAATAACGTAAAATGGACGAAGTAGTCAATTTTACAGAGCTAACTTCTGGGAAAGCAACCGCCGACGAGACTGTGCAATACATAGTGCACGAAATAGTTTTTACCATCTTCTGCGTTGTGGGGATATGCTCAGACGCAACTTTAGCGTACGTAATATTCCACTTCCGGAAGATACACACCGTCCCCAACATCTTCTTAGCGAACTGGGCCATTGCCGACCTCTGCTCGCTGATCGTCACCCCGAGCAGTTACCGAATCACATCTGTGATAGAAAACGTCTCGATTCCCCAAGAATTCATCTGCTTCCTCTTCCACACCGACTTGATCTTCCACTCCACGGCTATGGTATTCATGATCGTCCTCTCGGTAGATTGGGGCATCGGTACTTACTTCAAGAAGGCCTCCGAGAACTTCCGGAACTATTACAAGTACACCATAGGGTCCGTCTGGATATTTGCCTTGCTGCTGTGCAGCATCTCTACGAGGCTGTGCCTGAAGCGCGTGTACCACTTCATCCCCGGCTTCCTGCTTCTGTTCTGCTATTGCGCGCTCTTCTTGATCGTCTTGGCGCTCCAGATTTGCAGGCTGGTCAAGGCTTTCGGGAAGACTCGCCCCGATTGCTCCACGCTGATGCTGACGCTAGCCACAGTGTTCAGCTTGAACTGGTTCGTGGGGCTGGTGAATTTCCTGTTCTTTGAGATGGGCGGCTCGGGGTACCTCTGGTTCGTCGCCATGCTTGCGCAGTGCGTGATTTTTGCTACCTCGCTGATCAACCTGACGCTGATGTACCGCATGGATGGCGACTTTCAGGAGTGCGTGCACCGGATGTTAAGAAGATCAGAGAGTGGGCATGTGGATGAGACTGTCGATCCTGCTGGCAGAAGTGTAAATAGCGTGAGGTACCAGAGTGCGACTGATGAAGAACCAAGAGAGAATGTTTGATGTCTTGTTAAGAAAATGATAATGGGTATACACAAAGATCTGTACAGTTTATCCAACATTTCAGCCACTTCACACAGAAAATCAAAAACTACCAAAAATTCTAATTCATGAGATTAATGTAATTCATACCAAGACTCTTTTCTTGTCAATTTCTAATTAAAAATATCTTTGGCCAAGCACCTAACTTTCAAAAAAAAATTATCTTATTGATCGACAAAATTTGACTTTGATCCTTCATCGTCAAAACATATCATAAGCTCAGCTTCAAATAAGTTCAGCTTCAATCTTCAATAGCAAAAAAAGTGGCCTATTAAATCAACTTTTCTTTGTGTACACTCTACATAAAAATAAAATGACTATGTTTTCATTTTTAATCTTCTTAGATTTAAAAAAATTATTGTATGTACAGTATGTCACTTTTTGGTAAGAACAAATTTTTTATTTAAATTAAGTACAGGTAACAATAGAAGTTTATGTAAATATATATCCATGTATGTTTATTAGTCGTTAAAATTGTTTTAAATAATTAAATCAGGCTAAATTAAACTTGAAAATCTATCGACTGTATGTTTAGCTCTCTGTACTATATTTATATAATTTTAGTCAACTGAATGACTGTTAAGAGGACAGATATTTTGTTACGATAAGGATCTTTTAAAAGTGCTGCTCAGGTACAGCATTTTTGGAGAGCACTTCAAATAATTGGGTGTATAAGAGCGCTTCTATACTTTTACCCCAATTTTCTACAAAGGCGGAATGGTTTCAAAGATCGCCTGGTGTATTATGGTTTAATTTGGTTTATTAATAAGTCTACCACAAATTCTAAATCCATTAAAGACCCTGAACGGAAACCTCGCAATGTTGATCAACTATTGCCCTTCCCGGGTCCACCTAAAACGTTTGCACGCCCACAACTTCCGCCACTTGAATTAAATTTGCTTTGCTGTCCCACTTCAATTCCCCATAGCTGCGAGATATTTATGCCTGTTTGGGGTCTACCAGAAGAGGCGGGAAACGCCTCAAAACGTCTGAAACATTCGTCTTGTGTGATGATGAGAATCTGTTGAAAATTGAAAGGCCACCGAGAAAACAGCAATCACCACAGGAGTGAAAGCTGCTATCCTTCTTGGGTACCACGTAAAGCGGTGACGCTTATGGGCTCCTTGATGGTTATATTTCCGCCCGTTGCCTAGTCAAGATAAATATTAGCCATTTTACAGAGCACGCATTGCATTTAACTGCTTCTTTTCACCTACACTTCAACTTAGATCGTTATGCTTTTAAAGGATCTTCTTTTACGAGTAGACTAACTTAAAAAGAGTAAGCTAATAATTAATGCGTTGATGTCAGGTATCACAAAATGCGTCGGAGGAAAAAGAATAATTCGACTCATATCATTAAGTGCGAAAAGTTTATATGCGTTTCATTCCAAATCATGACCATCAAGTCAATCATCAACTTTAACAGGATGTTTGCGTGCTAGCTATTGTAGTACTGCAATATCATTGTCAGAAAATCTTAAAGCAGCGTGCAAACAGGGCATTATCCAACAATTATTTTTGAATATGTGTACGAAGGAAATGGACTGATTGTTACAGAAGTAAAGTTAACTTGTATAAGCTACCGAGGAATAAATATAGTGCTCCAAGTAAATAATTTTCCTCATACTGTATTACCATTGAAAACAGTCAGTATTCTGTTGGAGTCGCCGTACTGCCAAGAAAACTAAGCATACCTAACTTGATGGTTAGATACATCGACAGCAAAATGCCTTAAAAGTTAATTCACCGATCGAAAAAGAGATTTTCAAATTTCAAAAGAACAAGGTGTCTACTACAAATGAGAAAGTATTTACAGGCTCCGGGGGATTAAAAATGTCGTTATCTTGTCTTATCTGTGGTATAGTAAAAGGTTTTTGGGAACAATGGGCAAATTTATTTATCAATAAAGGTGTACCAAACCTGCTGTTCAAGAACTGTATTTTTTTTACGATCAAGGATGGAGTTAGGTAAAGCATCGGTCACTAGCGTACAAAACTCAAATATCTCAGCAGTGACAAGATAAATTTACCAAACTTTATTAACGCTCCCTTTACTTTTCATCTAAACTATGAATTACAGTTTGTACAACAAACAAAGATAAAACAGAGACAAAGAGGACAGTACCGATCTATCTCCAATAACTAGAGGTGCAAGAAAAAGTTTCTAGTAATAAAACGGGTAGGGTTAAGGTAAAAGGAAAACATTAAATTATCATACAAAATAAGATCAACATACAAAATATAAACAAAGATATAGTGATTAGTCTCCGCCAGTCCGCGATCAGAAACAAGAATAATTTTTTGACCTTTGTCAACAAGGGTAGATTTATGGATTGGTGCCAATTTTGTTCTGACTTCTTTCACCGTCATCTAATTTTTTTTTAATTTTTAAGTTGGTCGCAACTGCTGGGTCTTCATATTTTAAAATTCTTATAAAGTTTTTCCTTTTTTCAGGTGGAAAAGCTTCGTTGCGGCTAATAGAGGAAAAAGACCTAGAAAAAGATGGTTAAAGTAAATGGAAAGGACTTACCAAAGAAGAGAGAAAGTTGTGAACTAAAAATCGTGCGTAAATTTTGTCAAAATAACGATCAAAGTACATATTTTCGGGATGACTACGGAAGATGAGATCATTCTAGCGTCGATAGTTTCGGATTTGCCCACTACAGTTATTTCAAGGTCAGACTATTGCAGCTCCGAACTTGGCTAAATCCTGGTGTAGGTGATGTGTGTTCTTCACATTGATTAGATGCAGAAGTCTCGTAACCGCAACCTTCAACCTTACGTTTACTGGCTGCGATGCCCCCTCAATTTTACGTTTAGCAATTTACATTCGTTTTCAGGTTGGTATTTAAAGTAAAAATACAAACGTATGCCGTATGTGAACTACACGCATCAAGTTTTGAAAGGCGGCATTTCTAGGCCAATCGTTCACAACACTGTTGCAACTGCGGTCTCGTTTCCAATGTTAGGCTTTTACCGCAGAAGTGCTTACATAAGTGATGTCCATTTGTACAAGCTAATTAATCAGTTGGCGAGGGATACTCGTAACTGCCCGCCATCGTTCTGCAATTTTATATGGCATTTCATGGTTTGCTACTCTAAACTGTTGTTATTATGGCTAATAGAAGACAAATAAATCTTTATTAGTTAGTTAGTAAGGATCCGTTTCTTTGATTCGCTTGACACAAATTACATATCTATATGATGTCATCTCCCCTCGCCCCCTCCAAAAAAACGCTAGAATAGATAAAAATAATTTATTTGTCATCAATCACCACAAACCCTGACCTTTACTGCATTAACTGCATTAAGATAAATTCATTTTGAAGAAATAATACAACTGCAAAAATTAAAACAAAAGTAGGAATAAACAGGAAAAGTGAAGAAGAAGTACAAGAGAAGATGCAATGTTAAAAGAAGAAAGAGAGAAATTCTAGTTAAAGTCCAAAGCAACTTTGAAAGAAAATGTATGGGCCTTAAAAAGATAACACAGGTTAAGGAAATATGAAAATAACTAAAGGATGCTATCGTAGTATCAGCAAAGAAACAGTACCAAAACAAAAATTAAAAAAATAAAAAACGAGAAGAAAATACTGACTAGAATAAAAATGTTAAAAAACAGGAAAGAAAAGGGACATAGCAGAGTAAATAATACTAAAGAGTGAAACCAAGAAAGTCTGCAAAGGACGAGGAGATAACAAATAGAAAGAGAGTTTGAAGGATTAGAACAGAAATACACTAACAAGGAATTTAGAATCTGTCATCAAGAGGAAAAAGAAGAAAGTGGAGCTATCCGCGTTAAAAGTAAGTAAGGAAATCCAATAAAGAATAGCAAATTAATAATGTAAAAATAAAAAAAGAAAAACAGTTAATAATTATTAATCGATGAGAAGGGTAAAGAAATAGAAGAAGGCGTTTTACAACAGACACAATTGAGATAACAACAGAAGAAGAAATGACAGCAATAATACAAAAACAAACAGGCGCCAGGCAAAAAGAGCGTACCCATAGGATTTATCAGATACGAAGGAGAAAAGTGTACAATCTAAAGTAGTGGAGATAATCTAAGGGGTCTGGGAAATAGAAAAAATGCTATAATCTTGAAAATACTAGCTATGCTGGTACCCATTGACAAGTGAAGTGACAAGACGAACTGTGGCAACTACAGAGAGAGGAGTATCACTACAAGACACAATATACAAAATAATGGCCGCATCATTAAAGAATCAATTTAAAAACAAGCGGACAACATCCTAGAAGAATATCAAATTGGGTTTCGCTGGAGTCGATCGGTTCGGATGTAAACCTGGAAGCCATTTTTACTACTGATGAAATACTTGGAAAATGGTCAATACTCCTAAAAGACTTTTTTGAGTGTCGTTCGCGGGGATGTACGCGAGCTACTCCTGCACCCGCCACAGCCTTCCCAGCTCCCTCAGCTACCCTATCTGCTACAGATGTACCAGCAACTTCAACCAGAGGAGCAGCATTCCCCCCCCCATAGCCCGTATAGCTATTGCCGGAGAGCGAATCCCAAGTTTTCCCGTTGATCCAGAATGACAGTGCTTTTTCCTTCTTTTCCGGCTTCGGCGACACCAGTTAAGACCTCTATCAACACCTTCGAGGTCCTGAGCGACCTCGAAAAAGTTGATATGTCAGTTGAGACGCCAGCTGTCTCCTTCCTCGAGAAAGAATCCCACCCGTCACACTTCGGGTGAAAGAAACTTGACCTGTGAGAAACGTCGTTCAAGATTACAGCAAATATTGAGCACCACTTGCATGTGCTCAAGGGAGACAGATCTCCGCGCAAGGAGATGAAGCAGGAGCTCTCAAAGATCAGCATATCCATTCTCATAGTTCGGAGGATAAGAAAGAGGCCCCACTGTCGTCTAATGCCACTCATGTTCTTAGAACTTAAGCGAAATAATAAGGGCAAGAATATTTTCAACAACAGCAGCGTCTTCAATGTGCTTGTTTCAAATATGATGAGGACCACCATTCCGGGAAGTGCAAGAAGGTCCAGAGTGAAGTGGTGACATGTGCTAACTGCCAAGAATCGCATCCAACCAGCTTTAGAGGATGTTTTGCTTTTCCCAAGCCGCTAAACGATAACAACACAGGAGCAGCCAGAGGCGTCACCACAGACCCTCGACCGCAACCATCCCCGCGGCGCCTGAAAACCACCAAGCCCCATTTCAAAACGTAGATCTCTCTATGTTCCTGAAATCCTGCAACAACATTGTGGCGGCCACAAACATCCTCAAGGTGGCCACAATGCTGATGTTCTGCAAGGACTATCTTTGGTATATCCAGGACTCCCTAAACACGCCATTCTAAAAACATCTAAGAAGCAACCAACATCCAACACCAGAGCATCCCAGAAAGAAGATTGGGGGCTTAGATCGAAGTACCTTAAATTCCAAAAAAATCAAGGTCAAGTCCATTAAGCAAATAATCACTAATGAGATTTAGGTAAGCAGAGGAGTGGAACAGGGTGATCCAAGGTCCAACAAATTTGTTCAAGATAACATTGGAAAAGGTAATAAGAGATAGCGGTATTACTACCAAAGCGATGATAATCAACAAGAGTCAACGTTGTTTATTATATGCCAATGATTTAACCCTGGTGACTAGATTAGCGTCGAAACTAAAAAAGGCGACAAAGGATGTAGAATATTAGGCTAGAAAATTGAATTGCACTTTAATGTGATAAAAATCAAGCTAGAAGAAACCAAGAAAGAAAACCAACTCAACAATAAATCCAATCAAATTAAAGAAAGATTTTAATAAAGAATATTTTGCGGCAATAAAGTAATGGATCAGTAGAAGAGAAGGACAAACGAGAACATGTGACAAGAAGAGTAAGACGACCCAATGAGAAATGGTTAATGACTGTCGAAGAAGATCTAGGGGAGAAAGACATCGGAGAGCCGTGTAGAAGGGCTATGGGCTTTGTATATATGTCAGGGGATGATATAAAAAAATAACTTTGCATGCTTACATGTTTATGATAGTTCAGTAAATTAAAAAGATCGATTTGTCATGTTAATTTGTATGAATTTTGTGGATGGTACCCTATACAGTCCGGAAATTGCCATCATGTACAGCAATCATGTCAGGTGCTATGTATTTAACAACCTTCATTTACACCTTTCAAGGCTGCACTTTGTCATCCATAATGTTCTATCGCTTCTACAAAGGCCATTTTTTCGTTTTCATTGCCATGTTTTTCTTTTCAGAATCAATTATAAATCAACAGGGCGTACAATTATGATGTAACTGTAAACAACAGATTCGTAGGTGCGTAGCTCACTTGCTAGATTCTTGAGAGTTGAAAACCAACCCCAAAATTTGTTTTTCGTTGCGAGTTATCTGAGATACTTCCAGAGGAAACTAAATTGAGCCAACCGCGCCAAAAAGGTCGCCGGATTCAATGGGAAGACGAGCTTCCAAGGTAGCCGGTCACGTTTTGCTGCACCCCGCGTTGGCTGCCCCCTTCGAGCTCGTGACTGCCTTTTGTAATATCGCAGATCGCGCAGCACGATTGGCCGCGCTGTCGCTTCATTGTCAGCGATTCCAATAAAACAATGATGCCATTGCTTGCGACACCGCCTTTCGAAGCCTTGGCTGATGCGCCGAGTCCAGCTCCACGCGATTCCGGCGATGCTCTCATCCGACGCTAAGTGGATGCTCCCGTGTTCCTCCTTTCTAACTGGCGGCCAATTGTCCAATGTTCGGGCTATCGAGCCGGCTGTGCTCAAGGATGCGCGATTGAGGCGACAGCGCCGCGGTAATTGCGGGTTTCGAAAGACCGCAAACGCGAAAACGCCGGCAAGGTCGCGGATGAACCGCAAGGATGGCTCGCTGTAGGCTGGTAGCTAAGTTTGGAGTAAAATAATTATCAGCTTTATCTTTCAAACAAATCTGGGTAAACAAGAAACACTACTAAGGGTAGACAATTGTAAAAGAACTTGTCTAAGAGGCTTTTTGACAATTTTTTTTAATGTAACGCTACTTATTTCTTTACTTACAGGTGATCAAAATTACTGAACACTATAGATGTATACAACACAGACACTTGAATTGTTTTTACTCTGTCACCACTGGGCGATATTTATGCTTATTTGAGGTTACCAGAAGGGTCTAGAAAACATCTCGAAATGCCGGTCCAGAAACACCTGGAATATTCGTCTCGCACGCATACAGCTGTATTCCTGTGCGTTTTTGTTGATGCATGGCGTTTAACGGCTACCCGTTACGGGGAGGGGGCGTTTTGAAATTTGTTACAATACTGTTACCAACTAGTTAGATTTACTTATGATTTCTGGCGCCTTAATTCAATCCAGTCTTTTTTATTTTAAATATATTTCTATGTCATCCTTCCACTTCCTTCCTGCCTTTTCCATTTTTCCTATTGGGTTTTCCTAGTCTCTTTGGTTTAATTATAACCATGTGTTTATACCATCTTTATGCTTACTCTTAATTCCTTATTCTTTTTTTAATCAAGCATAAAGATTATGATATGTCACTTTGTTGTCTTCGATTGTTTGTTTTATTTCTAACAGGGCGTCTATTGCACATCTTTTTGCTCTAAATGGATTCTTTGTTTCTTCTAGACGATTTTCTGTTTTTGGTTTCAAACGTTCTATGAGCACATTTTCGTATATTTTCTCAGGTACGCTCAGTCCTTTCTTTTTTTGTAATTTTATTCAAAGTTCTAGTAACATCTACCTTTACGTAATGCCCATACCTTTTATTATTTTGATGTTCCTTCTTTCTTCCTTTAGTATCTACTGTCTTGCAGTGCATGGTAATTGGGTCATGTTGTTCCTCTTGGATGGTACATTATCGTTCATTTGTTCTGATTTTGTATTTTTCTTAATACTTCGTCCTAATTTTCGTCCTTATTTATCTTGCACCCAACCCAATAATTTTGGTATTTATTTTGTTCTTCATTAACTTATTTTATCATTTTTCTCTAACATTTCTTAGAAATTTATCAATTTACTATTTCTATGTTGCAGGTTTTTCTGTTTGTCTTTATATTTTTTAATGTCGTTTCCTTATGTTTCCTCAATGGTTTTAAGAAACCGTGAAAGTAGTTTCTGGTTATGTTTGTTATATTTTTCGTTTTATTTTTAAATGTCTCCCAACACTTCTGGTTTGCTTTCTAACTTCCTTTTTAGCCTTTCTTCTGATTTTCTTATAATTGTCATAATTTTCCGTTCTTTTGCTCTATAGATATTTTTTTCTGTTTTCTTTTTCTTGTTTTCTAAGTTTCCATCACAACGTTCTTGTTATTTCATATTTCTCTATTCCGTTACCCCGCAACTTTTCTTAGCTGCTTCTAATGTACTCTGTTTTATGTATATTTATATTTTCCATGATGATTTGATTTACACATCTTATGTGAGTGCTATATAGGTGTCATTTCACCTCTCTATATACAAGATATGACCCAGAAACATTAATCCAATGTTAATATAGTAAAAACAGTTTGCGAGGTTACGATGTACTTTAATAACCAATGAGAACAGATTCTAATGCGCATATCCGTTTTTAGGGCGATTACATTGACCGAGCTAGTTGGGAGTTAGACGCCGATGAGTGAGCACTTGTAGCGTGTGATTATTGTATTAGCATCAAAGTTTGTGCAAAGCTGGTACATTCGTCCACAGAAATTATTTGCTTGATTTAGAAGTCTTTGGAGAGAACAGATGATCAAACTAAAATAATATTCAGACTAATCGGAGATGAAATATGCGTCTATGGTTCCGTCTAAATTTTTTATTATATTAATTACAATTTTCTTACATTATATTACTATACTTTCGAGACAGGCCACGTATTTTTCTCTAACGATTTCTGCAATATTGATATTGAGATATTTTCTCAAAATTGAGGAACATGGCTTCTTGGTGATACCATTTTTGTATTTTAATCAAATTTTATACTTTCATTATCTTCTCGGTAGCGTCTATTTATATATTTTCTCGGAAATAACGCGGGCAATTGTAGTCAAGATTTAATAGCCGTTAGAAAGGTCACAAACACTCGCCGCTTTTTATTCCAGAGCTGGTTCTTCTTGAACAACATGCACATGTTTGTGTATTTTAGATGCAAGCTATCCTTGGACATAAATAGCGAAGAATCTTCTAGCCTCGAGCGGCACGCATGCTGCATGCATTTCAGCAAGGTAAATACCAAACGGTGTAACGCGAAAAATGTAGGTGCCGACAAGCCCACCGTATGCTAGCACAGCACAGATTGCGGGTCTGAGCTTAAAGCGCCACGGTGTAACGCAATCCGTCGCACGTGAGCATTTTGCTCACGATATAATTAGTGTTGTTTTATGTGTATTGTTTACTAATTAAAAATAATTAGCAAAAGCATGAATGGGGTTTCGCTGTGTCGAAATGTGTATTGGGCAACAAAATATTACTCAAATGCATTAAAATACAGGAAAAGCGCGAATTAAGCGGACTGCTGATCTTTCTATGAATCAAGACAGGATTAGCATACAAGTCTTGAATGGTCAGTGTACAAATATGCCGAGCATCCACAACATTTTTAGATGGAAAGGAGAAAGATTTTTTAACGCCCAAAAAAACTTTTCCTTAATGTCGACGTCCAAAAAAATTTCCATCCCAAACTCCTGGACTTAAAGAAGTTTAAGAGAGCGGAAAGTCAAACATGTTTTCGTTTGTCTTTTATAGTTTTTAGGAAAGTGCAACGGAATGAGAAGCATTCAAATAAATTTATTTAATAAGTTACCTTAAATTACCTGAAAATCACATCGGTGATTTACGGCAGGAAGTGACTCATCATCGGAACGGGTTCAATTTAGTGTTCGACGGGAAAGCTTCTGCCTGCTTTCACATGTATTATCTCGTTTAAGCCAACACCTTGGCTCTCTCCGTGTTTATTACAACTTGATTTTTTTATTTTGGACAATTGACTTAATTTTTAATTTAGACGTGGTGAACTTTTTAAAATAATTGGAAACGGAGCTCGCGTCTCTCTTATTGTGCACAAGCTTTAGGAGGCAATTGGTCTTAAAAGAAACCAAAAGTTTGTATAAACATATCAAATAAATGCGAAAGCTTCACGGCATTATTAGGCCGTGGTCAAACTTTGAAAACGTTTCGTCCACAACTGTAGCAAAAATCTTCAGAGAAACACGTCAACAGTTTTCATACTTAGATCACGGTCTAACACAAACAAATTATCTTTATGGGCCTTCAAAATAATCGTCATTCTTCACGAAACACTTTTGGCAACTCTCATAGAGGTTCTGGAAACAGTCAGCAAAAGAAACTACTGTTATACCTTTTTTGGATTTTATCATCCGCAAAACGTGCGCCTTTCTTGAAGCTTTTCAGTGGGAAAACAAAATTCCCTACAGCGCTAAACGAGAAAAGAAAATATAAATGCTAGTTACACGTGGTAATAAAATGTGAAAAGGTTTTCATCCGTTTTATAACGAGGCATGCCCCCAGGGTTCGTGCTCCGAACCGGTATACTGGAAGCAGTATATGAAAGTATATTTAGCTGCTACAAGGGTACTTGATTGTGAGATTCGCTGATTGTTCGGGCAGCACAATTCAAAATCACAAATCAAAAATGGGCAGATAGCGCAAAATTATATTTTGGAAGACGAGCACTATTACAAAGATCACGTCCGATACCTCGGAATAAAAATCGACGATCGGCTTTCTCATAAGGGTAGTTTGTAGCAAGAAAAAATAAATTTCCCATCGGATTGACTCGATTAACCTGTGGGTTATGGCGGCAAAAAGTATTTGAATACTTAGTACAATCAGCGATGTTAAGCAAAGCAAAAATTTTGAGAATAGCTAGGGCTGTGGCTTGGCGAGATCTAGCGGAAGCGATTCATGGAGGAGGCAGGGCACTCGGCTGAGCGAAATGGCAACTATGCTGTCACGCGAACGAATTTTGAATGGGCGACGGAAGAGTAGGAGCCCCATTTGTGGTCATAAGAGGAAAACAAGAAATTTACTATGCATTAGCTAAGCTCGCATGTCAGAGCACCATCTAATGCTAACTGATGGCCATCCGAAAGTACCTAAAATATATGGACAGGCTCAAGAGTAGTTATCTTAAGGTTCGCTGTAGTAACGGACAGCAATTCTCTCAAAAACATGCGAAAACTTTCGGCTAACATCTAGAACCATATCCACTAACACGTACGTTTGATCTCCAGGAAACGAGCCTTAGTACAAAAAGTCTACGATGGGAGAAGACTGCTCATTTTCAAGACAGTTGCATTGGAACTCGTAATGAACTGGTTACAAGCTAATTGTAAGATACGTAGCGGAAGTAAGGAGATAAACGCGAATACTCATCTCTACAGTCAGAGCAGCTTAATCGGAACAGTGTCCAGCCTACCATTGGTTGTGGTAACTTCCTGACACCTCATTAGAATTTAAAATTGGCAAAGGACAATGACAGATTTTGATCTTCAAGAAACGAGCACGCGCACTAGCTGGTCAAAGAAACCGCGGTAAGAAAACACTACTGATTTTGAAGTCGGTGGCAATGGGGCTTGTGAAGAACTGGTTACAAGCTGAGACAAGAGTAATATGGGAGCAGATAAGGCATTCAGCGGAAGTAAAGAGACGGGCGCAAATGTTCCCACAACGTTCAGTTTATCATTCATTAGGCATGGTAAATTTCGGACTTTAGACATTAGAATTCGAAAGTTGGCAAAGGACCAAAACAGATGCGTTAGTGGGGAAGTATATAACGTCATGCATGACTTGCTGACTTGTAACGCAAAGATGGAGGATCAGAACGGAGAGAGTCTTCATCACAAATAGGTGAAAATAACTACCAACGCTAGAGGGGATCTAAGACCTTTCTTAAGAGTGCGACTCTTGCAAAATTTGCAAACCTGCGGGTGAGATTACTTGGACTTGTGATGGGTGCACGGGAGTTGGGAAAATTAGTGCTGGTACGAGATGAGACCTCAAAGACAAACGAATAAAAAGTCGCCTTTCTTGGCTCGAATTTTCGTGGATTTCTTCAGTCTCGCACTAAGGCCAATGTAAGCATTAGAAAGTTAAATCTTGGAGAATAAACATAATATAGTTGTGATAGTGCTAGGGAAAGTATCGTAAACAGAGAAAACACCTGCCAATATGTTAACATCAATAATAGAGAACATTTGTCTAAAACCGGTTTTGACAGTTTTTCCTTCGCTTCGAATTTGATAACAAAACTGCTTTGTCGAGAATTGAGACACGAATGTTCTACTGAAACACAAAAAAGGCTAGTTGGCAAGTTTACCATTCTTGGAAGATGGACCAGCCGGAGTAAGTACAAGATAGTTCAAATATAACCGGGACCGATTTGTGTGTAAAGCGGCACTGCGAGCAGCTGGGCGACCTCGAGAGAGTGGAGCCACAACCTTCACCCTCCGTTCTGCTCGGGTTAGAACCTGTTCAGCTCTGTTTGAAAGTTGCTAGAGTGATGAGCGAATAGAAGGTATCGCAGAGCGTAGAACAACACAATGTGATCACATTCTTTATTGGAGAAAATTTACCACAGTCTCCAACAACAATATGGGGAAGCGTGTCTCTCACGGACCCGTGTGTTTGAGTGGTGTAAGTGCTTTAGGGAGGGCAGAGAGCGCGTGGAGAATAAATCGCATGATTGTCGGTCGCGAACATCCGTCACCGAGCCATTAATCGCACAGACGAATTTATTTGTGAGAATAGGTGCAGCACTATCAAAAAACTTGGAGCAGTGCTGATAGTGTAAAAGACATCGTAAGAAGCCACCTGTACTATCGCATTGTGAATACACTTTGAGGGACGTTAAGAAAATAGTGCGCATGCAAGCTGCCAGAAGACAAAGGTGGTGCATTTTTGATGCCTATAATAACCATCGATGAAACTTGAGTGCGCCACTTTATTCCCGAGTCATCACGCGAGTAGCGGCATACCAGTTTTTCCAAACCCAAAACAATGTAGAGGAGCCATTCGGCAAGAAAAGTGACGCCAACGTTCTTCTGGAATTAGCAGAAGATTATCCATGTAGTTTTTCTGACGAATGCCAAAAACAGACCTCCTGACAACAGATGTGAAGGAAAGAATCCAATCCAAAGCGGAAGACAGGTGAAAAGCGGGTAGCCTTCCTTCAAGAAAATACTACCCCATACGACCAAAACAACACTAGAAATCTTCCGGGAATTGAAATGCCCGATTTCGCTCCAAAGTGATTTCTACCTGTTCGGAAGGCTCAAATCAGACTTGCAAGGGATGCGGTTTGCGGACAACGACGCCGTCATCCAGACTGTTCGGGAGTGAATACGTCGCCAGTCAAAAATCTTTTTTCCAGCACGTTGGAAAATATGTGTTGCCTCGAAGAGGACCAATTTACCTTGATTATAACTGATAAAGTATGAAAGAACTTTCAATGGGGCTTATAATAAAAGCGCCGCAGTAGAAAACGTCATCGGCGGTTTTAAGCCTACAGACATTCGCACTTTGTACGGGAAAAACCACAAAACAATCAAATTCTAGATCTCCTCAAAACCCGCGCTTCATTCTAGTAAAGCCCGGGTCATCCGTGGTGAGTCTGAATCCTATAGAACACTCTGGTTTCAAATTATACCGCTCTAATTGCAAAGGGTTAGAGGCGCATTTTTTTATTTGCCATCCTCCAAACATCGATAATTGGAATAAAGGCAATATTCTTGGTGGTCAATAAAATTTGGCAAATTTTGTTATTGGCCATTTTCTACTAATTGCTTATATGAGAATTACCTCATGACTTAAGGCATCTTGCCCTATCTCAGAGCATAATATAATTTACGCCGTAAGTCATCTTACCCTCTGGAGTGAGGTAAGATAACTTATTATTGTAACTTACTATGGTATTTAATCGTTCTTAGGTGATTAAAACTATCAAGTGTATTTTTGGTCAAAAATAAAATAAAAGACAAAATTTAGTTTATTATCTTACTCCAAGATGATAATACAGTATGCTCTAATCACAGAAGCCTCATATTGTCAAATTTGTAAAGTTCTCAGTAAGCCCTACAAACCCTCTTAAATGAAGTAACGGCAGCAGATTCAGCAAAAGTAGGTCAGTGAACGATCAGATCTTCGCGATAATCTATTCCTATCCATAACATTAATCGCTTTTAAGCAGGCTCACGTCAAGGTAAAAAGAGCCAGTTCTACCAAGCGCTGAAGGATCTAAACAATTTCTAATCTAACTTGGAATTTAAAAGTGAAGTCCGGCTTATGTTATCCGAGGTCCCAGGCATGGCATCAATTAAAGTCGACCTTACTTAGCCCCATATTTAAGAAAATAATAGGGAATAATAGAAGTTCAATTCCACTTGTCGATGACTCAATCAGGATTACAACAATTCATGAGAAAAATGAAAAAACTAAATTGAATTACTGTCAAGGCAATAGTTTATGAAGAAAAAACTTTTTACTAGTGGACGGCTTCCGTTACTTATCTTTAACAATTACAAACAAAAAGAAAGACTGAAAATAAATGTTCCCTTAGTTAAATACAAAACTCTCTTTTTAAATAAATATTTTAGCCCAACTACATAATTCTTAGGTTAAACAATACAGTGGTCACTCCTAAAAGCCGGACCTCTCTCTACTGCGGGCAAGCGACACACAAAGACAGCTCTCAAAGCTTTGCGAAGGTTAACAAAAATCAAAAAGTTTGAAATAACTCAAAATTGAATGGCTACAGTGCAGATGAATCAGGGTTTGGTCCTGGTCTCGCATACGTCGTGTGGTTGGTTATAATATAAATATAATACAAACATTTTTGCATCTACTGGTCTCAGATGCCTGGTGTGTGGCCCACCCAGTTACTAAAAATAATCGAGCAACCGCTACATCGACCCGTATCGGAGATAGTGGATGACCACCAGGCAGAGAAGACAAACCTATAGTACCTTAACCTCTCAGTTTGCAGGCCATTCTTCACCATTAATTATTAATTACAAAAATTGAGGTAGCAAACCAGAAATTTAGTCGAGCAGTTTGAGGAACGTTGAGCAAGGAGTTAAATTAATGGGAAAGAATGCTTTAAAAAGTTTAAAAAAATTTGAGAATAGTAGACAAGAAGGAATATTTCAGACACTCAAATAACATTGAAGAACATTCTAGAAATTTTATCAAAGAACTGAAAGAGGAATTACAAGAAGCAAAAATGGACGCAAAAGAACAATCAATTTAAGCAAAGCGTTGGAAGGGGAATAAAGATAACTGCGGGATAACTTTTCCAAAATTTGAGAGAAAAACTGAAAGTGAACTCCAAAGATTACCAGATATCCTAGAAGGAAGTTGTAACAAAATTCAAAAGAGTGTTCGGGAAGTTTGAAAAAGAAATTGGAAGAGTTAAAGAGAACACCAGAATCATTTAAAATGAAAAAAGGACCTACGAATTGTGTGGGGCTTCTGTGTTTAACGATCGTTGGTTGCCACAGGAGTTATAGAGGAAGCATGGCTTTGACTTAAAATTAAAAGTGGCAAAGCCACAAATGAAAGAAATCGGTGCGCTGCACTTACAAGTTGTTAGTATTAAAAGCTTCTAGGACATAATGATTAGAATATTGTCTTGTAACGACAAACTTTAAGATCATCGATAGCGTTGAATGTAGATCGCTGTTATTAGGCCCAAGAACCCGAATGCCTGAACTCTTACGTCACATGACAAAGCGTTAGGAAGACTAAGAACGTTGTGAAAGGTTTCAAAGGTTTTATTGGATAAACTTTAAAGAAGACATAAAGGGATGGTGCTGGAAACATAAATCGGGAAAAAGTCTCCTTGTAAAAAAAAACTATGAGGCAACCTAATGTAGGTACCCAAGAAAAAGAGACGAACGACGGCACCAATGGCACCCTCGTTGCAGGTTCTTTTACCAGTGGGTTTAAAGCACACGCGATACCAAATCAAACATCATTTACGTTCAACTTGAAACGTTCAGTTTGAAACAGAATAGTCTTAAGAAGAAGGCAATGCACCCCAAAAAGCCGGGCCTCCCTCGAAGTTTTGCGAGTAAGAGCAGCTTCGGTAGGTTTGCAGTGATTCTCGGGAATTCGGGGGCGACGGCGCCAACGGGAAGCTGCGAGGATTCTAGAAATAAAATTAGCGATATTAACCCTTTAAGGAAAACAGTAAAAATCCAGTCGCGGTTAAATGCAGCTTAACTGGGCATATAAATACGCTGAGGAGTAAATCTAGCTGAAAATAAATAATCAGAGAAAAAAATAAGCAGCAAATGAGTGGAAGAAAAAAGAAACTTAATATTACTTTCCGATAAAAGTGAATTGAATAAATTAATTCCTTTCCCTATTAGCACACGTAGTGTGCCCTAAAAATATCTAACTAATGTTAATATAATAAAAACAATTCACGCGACCGCAATACAACCTGATAATTGATGAGAGTGGACTGTAATGCGCATGCGTGAATGACGAAGACCTTATTAGGCAAGTCAGTTGGGAGTTAGACACCGGTGAATAGGCACGTGTAGAGTATGATCTTGGCATTTGCTTAACTGAGCGAGTAGAGCTCCGAATCCAATTTTGTACAAAGCTGAAACACTTGTCTGTAAGTTGGTGGATGGTTCACATAATGCTCTCAGTACAGCAGAAGAGATGACATGCACTATTGGGGGATAGTCAAAATCACTTGAAAGTGACCCACGTTTTGAAAAACCAGAATTCAGCAGAACATCAAAAAACTAACGAGGATCGTCAACTGACAGTCCGAGAACTAGAAGATGAACTATCTTACAGTCTAAAATTGCCTTTTTGCGACTTCTGCCTGCCCCAAAAACTCCAAAAACTAAAATTCCAATATAAGGCCTTGCAGAATTAAACTTATTTCCAGGATACAATTACAAAGATAAAGAAGATCATAAGATTGAGAGCAGTGACTTTCAAAAAGTTTGGTTTTTAGTAGTTTTGGAAATTTTTTAATTTACTTTGAATATACCAGGGTAGTTTGATAATTAGAATAAAAAAGTAAGTTAGTTCATACCATTTTTAGCAAACATTAATTTTATTTTTCATTATAACATTTGCTGGGTGAGGAACTAAACACGAGATTCCAATTTTGATGAAAGGGTGCAGAATATTCAACAAGGTCTTATTGGTTGACAATTAGATTTGAGAACAGAGGGAATTCACGCAAACTTAAATCTGAAAAATAAGTGGAGGTGGAGAAGGGGTATAAAAAATTAGTTAGAATCTTATATCGTCTAATTTTACCGTCCAGTCGGTGGATTTGGGCGACAGTGTGTCGTCTTGTTTGCCGTTTCTGATTCAGTTTTTCTTTCAAACATCTCTGTTGTGATTTTTGTTTTTGGAAATCCTAAAAAACTGCGACCATCACCTTCCCGACCAATAAAAAGATCGTTTTCTTCTTTTATCTTCTGTTGTCCAATGTTTTGACTGCTGCTTTGTCTTTTAATCCATATTTTATCTATGGCGCAAATCTATTGAATTGAGGTTAAGCATTACCATACACTGTGTTTTTGGCCGGTGGTCAAAAGTTCCAACACCCATCGCACAGCCTTTTCGCCTACAAGTTTTCAGCTGAAATGCTTACCATGTTACCAATCTGCCATATTTTATTAGTTGTGATCACTTCTCCATTTCTAAGAATTAAACACCATTTTGTAAAAAGTTGCATTAATTGTCAAATGACCATATATAATATAATTTAAAAATTAAAAAGAAATAAAAATTTATTTCTACAGGGTAAAGTCGAAAGTCTTATTTCACTATGTTGTAAAGAAAACATCGGCCAAGTGGTGACCTTCATTTTCGATGCACTGTTGAGCTGCATTCTGAAATTCTTATTGCACTTTCCAAGATCTATTGAGGAATATGTCTAATTTCTTGACACTTTGCAGGGTTTGAAAGATCTCAGGACAATATTTGAAAAACTCGGCTTTGAGATATCTCCGTTGGAAAAAGTCACACCGAGCGAAATATGGTGAGCGACCTGGCTAAGCGATGCTACTGCGCTGGACGATTAGGCTCCCAGAAATCATCTCACGCAGCTTTGTGGGCTGTGGCTCCATCCTGTCGGAACCAAACGTTTTCTAGTTGAAGTACATTAAAATTGTTGAATCACTTCCACATATAGATTGAAAGTTTTGGTAGCACATTGGCCTCACTCCTGAAAAAAGTAAGAGCCATCGACCCCAATAATAAAAATTTTCTTTATTAACGCATCCTATCAAGAAAACTACGTCAATATGTCATGCTACTAACAAGGAATGTCATGGAGTTGTTCTGCTCCGATCGTTATCAAATTTGGTATGCAGTATGATATGACTGAGGAATGAATACATGTTATTGCTTTTTGTTGTGTAACCCAAGACAGACGAGATAAGAAAGGTTAAAATGACCAAACATCAGCCATACATTGTGTTGTGTGTATACTGTCCATATCACTATTTTTTCTCTCGTGTCAACAACAAGTGTTCTTCTATTCTCATCAAGATGGCCAACCCCATAAATGTTCTGCATCTCCTCCATCAAAAATATCGACCTCAGGATCACCCTGAATCTCCAATCACCTTTGAAGAAGAAGATCTTGCGGCGAAACTTTTCGAAGTCCTTGAAAACTGTAGGAATTCAGCTCTGTCTATTGAAACTGATGTAGGTCTTACCTTTGATAACAACTGGTGAGTAATAATCATCATTATCATTTGCACATAATTAATTATACATATCTTTCAAGGTATGAGGAAGACGAAGGCGAAACAAGTGGAGAACTACAACAGAAGGATTACCATCCCAGCCCACACAAAGAACAAGGACCATCACATACTGCACTGGAGGGTGCCCTCAAATACTTGAAGAGATATCCAACAGACAATCAGGAAACGATGCTCCATCGAAAAGAACCAAGTTATGAAGTAATTATCATTAATTGTCAAATATGATTTATAACCCAATCTCTTTTCCATAGTTACAAAACACAGAAGAAAAGTGGAGGATCTCGAAATGAGAAACTTGACAAGATTAAGGACGAATGTTATGGCATTTTCAGGGATGCAAAGGAGCATCATCTAATTGTCCACGATGATGATGTTCAACAATGGGCTATTGTTGTCAACCAGTCTTCCCCCCAACCACTTCCTCCATCGCAATTCTCTGCGTCTCGATTTTTCATTTACAACTGGAAAAAGAGAATCGCATTGTATCTCGCAAAGTGACGAAGTTTGTTTCCCTCCGGTATGCTGACGAGGAGAAGAAGATCGAGGACAATGCTCTACAGTTTGTCTTGGAAGTCCAGTCCTAATGACTTTCGGCCACACCGCGTAATCAACATTGATCAAATGGGCATTAATCTAGAAGTCATCTCGGGTCGCACTTTGGAAGTTCAAGGAGAGAAGGCAGTCATCAGGTGTGTCCAATCTCCAAATGCCATCCAGCATTCATCGACTGTTATGCCTGCAATTACTGCAGCAGGCGAACTTATGTCTCCTTTGTATATATGTGTGAAAGAGCCAAATCAAGAGGCAACGCAGAGTAGATTTGGTCATTCATGTTGTGGCCAACACCTCTGCCATCATGAATAAGGCAAGAACCAAGGAGTACTTCCGCGATGTCCTCTTTCCAAATGCACCGAACAACTTTCTGCTCCTTTATGATTCAACAAAACTGTTCAAGGATGACGAAATGATCGAGTCTGTCAAGCCTACCAACACCACTTTTGTCAAGAAAGTCATTCCTCCAAAGGCAACCGGGTTGATTCAACCTCTGGATCTTTTTTTCAATCGCCAATTCAAGCATTTTGTGAGGAAGTTCCAAGATCGCATTCGAGTTGAACGTGTTGGTCTTCGTCTCTCCAAAAGGGACAACATATTGAAGCTCTACTCGTTGACAATGCATCAATTTCAAGCAGAATGTTTTGTAGACATGATCAAATATTCCTTCTTTAAGGCAGGATACATACGAGAGAGACCTCCCCGATTTGAAACTCCTGCCACTGTTTGTTTCCCAAGAACCTTCGAAAATTGTCAGAAGGACATCGAGGGCGAGCGATGCAATGCATTATTCTTCATCAGATGTGCTCGTTGTCAAATATATCTTTGTGTTCAACACTTTTTAGATTAACACTATGAATTCCATATCGCATTATTGTGAGGCGGTAAGTTTTCATACATCATATCTCTAAAGTTTTGAGTCACGCAGCAAAAAGCAATAACATGTATTCATCCTTCAGTCATATCGTACTGTATACCAAATTTAATAACGATCGGAGCAGAACAACTCCATGACATTCCTTGTAAGATGTTTTCGTACATTTTTAGGCGATTTTGCTATGACGTTCAGAAGTTCCTGTATAAGAACCATCTTTTATGTATGGAAATAAATATTTTAGTCCAAAATTCGCTCTACAATACAATTAAACAAGTGAGAACTACAGCATGTTTGCGCGCAGATCGCTTCGGAGACTGCATAGTGGAACATCTCAGAAAATCGACGTTTTCTGGTATTTGTGCACTCTAAGATCTTCTTCGTCCCCTTCTTACTGTCGAACTTCCCTAACAAAACTTCCAGATTACCTGCGTCTAATGAAATTCTTCCCAAACCCCCGCAACCATTCTCTTCAAACCTTTCTTTGAAATTAGGGGGGATTATTCCTGGACATTGGAAAAATCAGAAAATACAATAAAATTAGGGCGAAAAAAATAAAAATTATAGGGGTTACTTTTGGATAATTCGGACTTCAATGAAAACCAAATATGTGTACATGCGGGGTATAATAGTCCATTGTTTTTTTTAATAACATTGTATAACTTTCGGAATTAACACGAAGGCTTTGTCTTCTATTGTGTACATTACATTTATCGTTTCCTACTTAACGGCAGCAGGTGAAAACTTTTGGGTTTTAAACGGCAATTAGCACTTTTCTTTTCATAATCTGATAAATCTGGATTTTCCATCCGTGGATATGCAAATACACAGAAAGTGGAGTAAGAAGCATAAATGTTTTAAATATATTTGAGGCTTGATGATAATAACGTAATACTAAGATTTCGTTCTTTAATTTCTTGAGTGATGAACAAACCAAAAAGGTAAAGTTTCTGAATTTGAATTTTGTTAGTGACGTAATAACATAACGATTTCACTACATTTCCACGAACAGTGCGTATAGGGTTTATGTTATTACGTCACCTAAGGCGAAAACACCATTTTTAAGATTGCCCTATTAAAAGAGAAATTTTTCAAAAAACTACAAAAGTACTTTCGCCTTATTTGTTAAAATTACATTTCTTAAATGTTTTTTGATTTTAAAGAATTTACTGCACTTAGTAAAGATATAAATTATCTCACATTATTTTAAATATATACCAATGATAGCTCTAAAAAATGTTTTTCTAACTTGCATGACCCAAGAAAACAAAAAGATGATAAAGCGTACGGTGTACCCTTGCTGGACGCATAGCATAGTTTAGACCCCAAAGAGTTAGAAGAGTTTACGGAACGTAAAAAAATATTTCAAATTCTCGTTTCGGAAACGATGTGTGTGACGCAAACGACTACAGTTAGAAGGACAATTTTTTAAAATTCAGAAAGAGAGAAGATGTAGAACTATTAGAGTGATGAGGCTGCATTATTTTGACCGTCAGATTTTATAGAAGTGGAGTACCATATCAATAATCACCTGCTCAGTCATAAGGTTTGCTATGGAGATGACAACAAAATTATTATCTTGGCGATGGCAACTACACTATCTGAAAATCGTCTCTTATCTCTCGGCGGATTCAAAATCATCTCTTCGTTAAAGAGAAAAACATTTTAAGGATACCTCAAGACCATATGTTTCTATTTGTGTCAGATAGACATCCCAATGAGACAATTTTTTTCACTAAACCAAGTTTTCAAATTTGAGGACAGAGTGGTGTCACTCAGTGCTAAATCTGGAAAATATGAGGGATGAGAAATTAGTTTGAACCCTAACTCGTTTAATTTCGCAATTGCGTTGCCTTGGCGAAAAAGTTCTTTATTGTGCGTCAATGATTTTGAACGGCCCTGTCCTTGTTTTTTCCTTCTTCAAAGCAGTTAATTAGAATGACCTCTTGTAAATCATGAAAGCTGTAGCCATCGACCGTTTGTTGTTTTCCAAAAAAAGGTTTATGCCACTATTCAAGTCTTGTTGCCTTAAGTGTTCTCAATATTTCGGCCGCTTTTACGCCCTCTGTCCTGAGAAACTTGATTGACCAGTTGTGCAAAGTGGTAGTGGAAGGTAGTCTATAGAGAGAATCCCGTTTGGGTATTTCTTCCTACAACCCTCAGAAGTTGAACTCCTCCCTGTTTTCAGTTTGTATTTTATTTGTTCATGTTTCTAATAAATTTTTTATTAATCATCCTTGCTAGACACTATTTTTCTGCACGCTATTTTTAGTTATTCACATCACCATCGCATCATAAATGGAACCTTGAACTGCTCGCGAAACAGTTACGCTGCAAGGCCGTTCATCGCGTCTTGCTTGAGGCTACCCCCGTTACAATTTTTAATTGCCTTTATTTTGCGTTAGCCCCAAGTTGTTTAAAACCTAATGATGCGTTACGATCGGCGTCAGACTGGTCTGATAATTATCAGTCCGGAATGATGCGGCTTCCACGGAAGGGACATCCTTGGCCGTAAATCCGCATTCTGACCCAAGAAGAATCGCCTAGGCAAATGTTAGCGGCTTATTCACACGGGAATTACAAAAGTCTTCTTTAGTGTGTAGAATTCACGAGCGCCGCCGTGACCTCTCGTTAAACTTTCACTTTCGATTGATCTGTGGATCGCAGCATGCGGCACAAGTGCCGAAGCGGCCGCCGAATCTCATTGAAGAAGTGCCGAAGCAGCCCCCAAACGCACCAGTTGCCGCCCCGTTGCGGAATTTGCGCTGCCACCGCGCAGATGGGCCGGAGAAAAGAAAGTCGATTTAGTTGTTACGCGAATAATAGCTTACTTTCTGTTGGCGCTGTGGCGCAAACAGCTTGTGCAAACGGCTAGAATTTCAGCTTATCTCGTATGTTGTGACGGAGCAAGGCGAGGCAAAACATGGAAACTTCTCGAGTGCAGCGCTGTCCCACTTAGCTCATTAGAGGTGATATCTTTTGGCATCTACAGGATATTTCTGATTTACGTTGCACCATGACTAGAAGGAATTTTTCGTGTCTCCAAACCCTCTTTAGTGGTAATTTCGGCCATATTTTTGGTTTTGAAAACATTTTTAAACCTCTAGTAGAGTTTCGCCTTATTTATTTAAAAATGACTAAAACGCAATAGTTTTCAACCCTCTTTGGACCCAAATCAACCAGAAGTGGACCTTTCTGAATTATAAAAATGGCTGCCATGAGTTTTTGCAAACGGGGTATCACGGCGTCGATTAGAAATCTTTAACATCTATAATTACAAGACTTACAGGCTCAACCAAATCTCCACTAGTAGGTTCACATACTGACCAAGTGACGTAAATAAAATTCCAGATGCTTTGGGTTTCTTTGTCACTAAAGAAGTCTCTTTTAACTTCTTCACTGATTGTTATAATCTTGCCTCTGACCATACGACAATAATTTGCACCATAAGCACGGTTATAGTAAAGACGCAAACAAAGCCCTCCTCTACAATAACCATACCAACTGGGGCAATTACAGATTATAATAAATAAAAATTTATCACCCAAAATCACGTGTGGTGTTATGGTAGACAAAAGAAACTTAAAGCGAGTGGATTTCCATAAATATTTAGGAGTACGCATGAGTAGCAATAGTACAGTAGAAAAAAAAATTGTGTTTAGTGTAGGGATACTGAAAGAATGTTCAGTGCGTTTGAATTCTTATTTTTAGGGGAAAAAAGAGATACCAAGAGAATCAAAGGCAGAAGTATTCAAGAAAGTGGTCTTATCGATTTTGACAAGTGTCAGTGAAACGTAGAGATCGATGAACATAAGAGCAAGATCAGGGAGAAAAGAATTTAAGGTTTTAAAAACCAAATCAGTGAAAACGATAGTGGACGAGAAATGCAAAACGAACAATGGAAGAACGGCGAAAAGTGTACAAAGCGAGAGTTTCAAAAAGGCAGACCAAAAGGAAGTTAGAAAGACGAGCTGTAAAAAGCAGTAGAAGATAAGGAAGAAAAATAGGATAAATTATCAAAAATAATTTAAGAAATAAAAAAATATCTAGACAAGTACCTTCTGTACGGTAGAACGACTTAAGCTTAAGTACAGCTCTCAAGCAAGTAATTGGAAACATTAATATTAATAAGAACAATGATAGAGGTAACAAATTATACTTTAAAAAAGACATTATTTCTTCTTCTTCTTCTTTCTTTCTTTCCTTGTACCTTTTCGGGTGTCGGATTTGGGCGAGACAAAACAGTTTCAGTTGACACAATGTTACTAAATACAATAATTGCATATGTAGTACAAAACCAAGAGAAAAGTTTAGTCGCTCGTTCATTGCTAATAACATACATGCAAATAACATTTAGGCATAAATTTTAGTCATCGCTCCAAGGATTCTCCGATTTGACCTTCTTGGTTTTTTAGCTTTTGACGTGTTATTTAAATCTATTTATTACTGTTTTTATCTGCCTAGTTCCTGTTCTACTGCTCTAAAAGGCCAAAAAACACGAAGCAGCCCGTCGGCAAACAGCCGCTATTTACGGAGATTTGTGGAAGGTTTGGACTTCCTATTAGCCTTGAGCCCATTGATGATTAAGTCTCGATGTACAAAATTACTTAATTATTTTTCTTTTTTATTCCGGTTCTCTAACTTTATTATAGCTTTCAATAAGTTAAATTAGTAAACAAACACACCTACTTGTATAAAGTAAAACTAACTACAAATTTATAATATACAGGATCATATTAAAAAATGTTACAAATTATGGATTAGAAGTATTTTTCCCAAAAATGACCAAATTTACTTTTTTAAGCATTGGTGTCAAATATTTTAATGCTTTAAATTGCTTAGATGGTTTGCCTATGTGAAGACAAAATATAATGCCACGTAATGTCACCAGATGGCGATGTTGGAAGGCACAGAAGAAAAGCTAGCGAGTTATTCGTCTTTATACCATCATCTTAAGGACTTACACATCATCTGCATTTAAATGCGGTAAAGGTCTATGTGAAATTGTCCATATTCTCCTACCGAGCAGAAGAAGCAGAAATGTGCAGTTGTATGCTAACAGTGGCTGTAGCTATACAGCGTTCTTTGAATGTTTGATAACAAAACTTTGGAAAAAAAGTCATTTTATAGAACGCAGCACATTAAATCCGCGGAAGACGGGAGGTGGGAAGCGAGAGGCGGGAGGCGGGAAGCAGGAGGCAGGAGGCAGAAGATCAAAGGTAAAAGGCCAAATGTCACAGATCAATAGTCAAATTTAAAAAACTAAAGATTAAAGCTTCCAAGAGAGAAGACCAAAGAGCAAAAACTTAGCATCCAAAGTCAAAAAAGATGGAAGACCGAAAATAGAAATCAAAGATTTAAGATTAATGAACAAACATAGGACATCAAAGATTGTAGGTCAAAAACCATAAGTCAAAGCCCAAAGTACAAAGGACAAATTTTAAAGGTCAAGGTCAAGACCAAAAGCGTAAAACAACAAAAGAACATGTTTAAGGACAATGTAACTGTCTCAGTTTTTGCAGCAGTAAAAACAAATCGCTGGTTAGATCTTAAGTTGCCGCTTTAAATTGAACCACTAGTGTCATATTTTCTTTACATTTTACAAAGTATGAGGTTGAAGTTTCAAATGACGAGCCGTCCTAAACAGTACAAACGTACATAATGACGCGTGGTTATATGATTGTCTCAAATTGGCGTCTCTGTTACAGCAACGGATATAAACTCGATGCGCATGCGCAATACTTGCAAATAGAATTACTTTGCACGCATACTATGTAGGTGAGGAAAGCGGCATTGCTGCTGAATTGTGCGTATCAGATAATTTGCTGCCGTTATCAAGCAATCCCCGGTTAATTGGGCAGTTACAGAACTCTACTAATGCAGTGGCCGTGATGAATGACTTTCCCATTGTAACTTTGCAGTTTGGTTTCCTAACGTTAAGGTATCAGTTTAATGCAGTCTTGATCGTGGCGGGCTCAAGCGCTGCTTTAATTAAGCCGTTGCCCAACTCCACTTTCTGCCCAGCAAGGCTGGGACTCCAGCCCAGGCATAAAAAACGCCGCAACCCGCAGCCTTGAACCGATCACATGAAATTCTAATGGCGCATTCTGCCAGCGGCTTTCGCAACTTCTACCCTGAACTCTTCTGGGCATTTGCATAGTTGCGCGGCGCGAGCTTCGAGCCGTTGGGCTAATGAATCGGGACAATACGGTTGCAATATTTTCCCAGTTAAGGAGTCGCTGGTGATATTCAAATGGGGGACTTGCCAAATTACTTTTTCGTTAGTTGTGGAGGTGCGAATACAGAAGGTTGTACCTCCATAGAGAAACCCCAATTCTGGTATTTCTTAATACTCATCTGGATTTAAAAAAGTTACTTAGAATCTTTATTTGTTTCAAGTCTAATACACAGACCTACTTTGGTTTTGCAGAGCTATGACAACAATACTCGAAGGAAATTTCCTTTCTGGAGTACCTCGCGCTATCGCTTCTTTAATCACAGTAAATGGTGTAAAACCGTTCAAAATTTTGAAAATGCTTAAGGCACAGTTGGAGACAACAGCCTTAAGAAACTCTAAAACAGATACTAAACAATTATTGCATTAAAATTTAATTTTGCACAAAAGATAAATATAAACACTCTTATATGTTGGGCATACCTTTGGGTTACCTTCAGGGTCCTAAAAGGTCTTGGTAATGGAGATAGTGATCACCCAGCTTCAGGTGAACTTACAGCATAGTAAAGCAACTTTTGCGGTCCTTACTCTCTTTCAGGGAATGTTTGACGCGGCCCTCATTCAAAAACCCCGAGAAAACAAGAGCAAAATTAGAGGTCATGGGGGAATAGAAGAACCGATTTACAGTCGATCCTCATAGGTTTCTAGGATTAAAAAAAGTTTAAAAACACTGCCCTTAAATTATTTATGTTCCAGAGACTTGACGGTATTCAGATTAAGGACGGGGAATGAAGATGAGATGAGAAAGCTAATGCTCAGTTCGACGTATCTTCCTCACGATGACCCCTATGTACCGCTAACCAGAGAAGCAGAGAGAGCTGGTGGTAGGATGCAAAGAAAATGGCTCGCAACTCATCATCGGCTGTGATGCAAATTCACGCCATTTTACCTAGGGAAGCATGAATACCAATGAAAAAGGTGAGTCTTTACTATTATTTATTGCGGCAAATGATTTAGACGTACTAAATATAGACAATAAGCCTACCTTCATTAATATACGAAGAAAGAAGGTTATAGATATAAACAGAAGATATTATATTTGCTAGTAGCTTTGTCAGAATTTGGTATGTATCTGAAGAGATAAGTTATTTCGATCACAGGTATATCTATGGATTTTGCCCTATACAAGAAATCTGTGGTAAGCCTCAAAAGAGAAACTGGGAAGCCTACCAAGCATACCTCGAGCACGGTCTAAGTGAGATGAATAGAACGATTAAGAACAGTTCTAAGCTGAAAATTGCAGCAAGACAATCTCAAGATGTTGCGATTTCAGCATATAGATGTCCCTAGGTTAATGTGCCCTGATAAAATAAAGACTTTGCTCAAATGAGAAAACAGATAAGAAAACATTCCAACAGAGTAAAAAATCCGGAGATATCGGATAACATAATAAGGTTCTGAGAAAATCCTAAATAACACTACTGTTAGCAAGATAAGCTCATGAAGAAATATGAGGTCTTAAGCCACGGTAGTCAAATCCATAATATCACATGCAGTGGGCAAATATAACGCAAAGAACTGCTATAGCCGTACTAGATAAGATATAAAGACTTGCTTATTTAGGAAAAACAGACGCCATAAAGACAATACAAAGAGCGACAATAGAGACACAGGTAGACCTTCCTTCTCTTCATTTTGAAATTATGAAAAAGGCAGGATTGACTCTTAATAGACTCCTCAATGCACCCATCCGCAAAGATTGCATGGAAGTGGGGCATCTAAAAATTGGACATACTAGAACAGATTATATGACGCCAAAATTCACAATTAACTTAAATTTTGAGGGTACCATTATGGATCGAAATAAATATTTGAACAAAATAAGCAACAGAAACAAACCCGAAAAAATTATCTGGTATACAGACGAAGACCGAGTTTGGAACGAGAATAGACATGTACTGTAAAAGAAAATTTCCAGCTTAAGCTTTCACTAGGAAAATACAGATTCGTTTTTCAAGCAAGATATTTGCTATACTGCAGTGCGCTAGGAAAAATAATTTGAGGGATTATCGAAATAGGTAAATCAACATATTCACGGACAGTCAGCCATCCCTAAAAGCATTAAAGAACCCGAGGGTAACATCCAGGTTGGTATGGGAATTCCGCAAAGAACTCAGTGCTTTAATAGACCACAAAGAGTTGTAGGTACCAGACCACTTTGGAATTGCAGATAATAAATGATAAGGTACCGCAAAACTCCATATAGAGGCTCCAAACCGGCTCTAGAAGTACCTAAAGGTAAAATACGAAGCCAAGTAAGACAATGGATCAGAAAACATCATAAAAAATATACCAGGACAGACATGGAAAAAGTTTTACAAAAGGGACGTTTCGTGAACATTACTGAAGTACTATTAATACAAAGCAGAAATCAGTTACAAACTACTATAGGTCTTATCACAGGGCATTGTTTTCTCAGAGCACACCTTAACAAAACAGGATCGTACAATGGAAGCCTGAGTTGCAAACAATATGGCAGGGAACCAGAGATAGCCTTTAACCCAGCTTTAACTCAGAAGAAGCAAGCTATTTATCGAAAATTAATAATGGATATAGAAGAATAAAGCAACCATCTTGTACAGACTGGTACAAGAGACAAGGGTTTTGAAAAAGTGCCGTGAAAAAAATGAGAAAAGCATAATATGTTCATAAGGTTGCAGTGCTACCGGAGGCATAGACTAAACGGCTCTCAAAAAAAAGTAAATATTTTTTTTATTTCTTTACCCTCTACTTCCTCCCCCCCTTCACCACAAATGTTACAGTCGCCAAGTTTCTACAAATACTACCTTAATGCTTCTTTTACTCGAAAGGTCTACTGGTTGTATAAAATGGCAAAAAAATGATAAATTTATTGTTGCAACAAAGTTTGGCCTTGTACAAAGGGTCACTGAATGGTGCGTTTTTATTTTTTAATATTTAGGTTTAGCCTTATCTACCCCTTCCCCTCCCCCTAAATGTTTTAGATCACTTAAGTCTTACAGATCCCAGATTCTTCTACTCTAAAGATGCACTAGTTGCCTGAAGTGTCAAGAAAATGTTTTGACAAATAGCAGTTAGCTTCGCACAAAAAGTCAGTTGACGCTGGAGTTTTTTATTTTTAATATTTCGACCTCCACGGTATTACAGTCCGCTCTGATTATGTAGACACCCCATCTCAACGCCGATTCTACTCGACAGATAAGCTTAAGTGTTACAACACTTTTGATAAATACTCAAAACTTTTGTATATGAGAAAATGATGGGGCCAAATTAAAACGAATTTATAAAAACTAACTGCTGCTTTTTTATTCAAGGCTAACAAATGGAGATGAAAATTGGGGCTAACTAGTTGAGCAAAAAAATATGACTGGTCGAGAATAAGGGTTGGTATTTTGGCTCGCAGAGCCCTAACCGAAGGATTCTGGGGAGTAGGGCACTTAGTGTCGGTTAACGCAGCTTGAAATATTTTTTATAGAATATGAAAAACAGCAGACAATTTTAGTGTTCATGAAGTCGTTCTGTTTTGCTTATTCAAATGATATGTATTTTGTGTGCTTTCTGGAGTTACTTCTTGCGGATTTTGCGTGTTAGACTGCTCCACCCGCATCCCCTCCAAAGTTACAGATCACACATATTTTACAGAAATCAATTTAAAGCTTATACACAAAAAGTGTATTGATTACTAAAATGTGAAAAGACATTTTTGACAAGTACTCGCCAATAATTGCAGCAAAATTTAGTCTTGCGCAAAAAGTAAATGAATGATGCACTTTTGTTTTTTAGTGTCTAGACTTTTCCTTCACCTCTCTCCTATAAAAAATTGCAGATCGCTTGTCTTTCAGATATCGACGCAACACTTCCTTTTACCTAACATGTCAAAATATTTTTTAACAAAGCATCGAGAATTATTGCAGAAAAGATAAAGATGTGCACAATAAATGCTGCACCTTTTAATCTACGTACTTTTTTAAATAAGTTGCAGATCATTCAGATCTTGCATGTTACCCCTTGATCTCCTTTTACTCGGAAAGTGTACTAGTTGCCTAAAATGTGAATACATTTTTTTACCAATGGTCTTCTATTATTGCAGGATGGTTGAGCCTTACACAGAATATAAACGAATGCTGCACTTCCTTTTTTAAATTTATACTTCGCTCCTACCCTTCCCTCGCCAATGTTGCAGATCACTCAGATCTTACAGATATTACCTTGACGTTTCGTCTTCCCGAAAGTGTACTAATTGCCTAAAACGGCAAACAGTTTCTGACAAATACTCGATAACTGTTGCAAAAAATGTAGTTTTACACAAAAAATGAATGAATACTTCTCTTTTTAATTTTTAGATTTTGCTTTTCTCCCTCTTCCACAAATATTTTGCAGAATGTTTTACAGATACCATCTAAATGCTTGTTCTACTGTATTACTTGCCTAAAATGTCACACAAGTTTTTAACAGGTGCTCTACAAATGTTGCAGGAAAATTTAGGCTTGCGCAAAAGATAAATGAATGCCGTACTTTTTTAAATCTGATACTTTACCTCCCCTCGCTCAAAAATTTTGTGACATATTACCCAGGGCCTGCAGACCCACTTTAAAGTTCTTTCTAATCGAAAGGTGCATTGGTTGCCTAAAATGTTAAACAAATGTTTGCCTAATTCTCGACAACTCTTGCACTCAAATATTTTGACCGCCCCCTCGTTCAGCACATCACCTTGATACTTTTATTACTCAAAAGATGTGCCGCTTTTTGACAAGCACTCGATAACTGTTGCACAAAAGCTGAATTAACGTTACACTTTTTTAATATTTGGACTTTAACAAACCCCCCACCCCTTTCATCAAATGTTTAGATTACTCAAGACCAGAAAGATTCAAACGCCTAAAGTATCAAGAAGATTTTTAGACCAGTATTAGAGCAAATTTTAGTCTTATACAAAAAGTAAATGAACGATGCACTCACATATATGTTGCAGATCATTCAGATCCTGTAAATATTAGCTTAACGCTTCCCTTTCTTAGAACATGTTCTTGTTGTCTAAGTGTCAGACAAATTTTAGACATTCCACAATTGTTGCATCTAAGTCTTGTTTTGCAAAAAAGGCCTTTTTTAATATTCAGATTTTTCTTCTAAACCAACTTCCCCCCTTAGCAATTTCACAGATAGCGCAGGTCCCTAAACACCCACTTAACGTTTCTTCTACTTTGCAGGTTGTCTAAAGTATCAAAACATTTTTAACAAAACTCGACAAACGTTGCAGCAAAGTTTAGCCTTTCGCAAAAGGTGAATGAATGTTTCGCTTGTTTTAAATTTGGTCTCGCCTCTAGCAATTGTTGCCAATATTAGTTTAGAGCCTCTTTTACTCAAAAGGTATGATGCCTAGTGCGAAGAATAATTTTCGACAAATATTGGACAACTGTTGCAGGAAGGATTAGCCTTGTAGAAAAGATAACTAAATTCTGCACTTTCTTAATGTTTATCTTGCAGATATCACAGTAGCTTCCTCTACTTAGAAGATATTGCCTAAGTATTCAAAAAAAATGACAAATACTCACCAACGCTTGCAGCAAAGTTTTTATCTTACACAAATTACAGTAAGATTGACAATTTTCTTTTTTAATGTTTAGACTTTCTCGCATATACTGCTTTGACGCTTCTTCTACTGGAATGGTGTACTAGTTGCCTAAAATGTCAAAAAAAAATTACAAATACCCGAGAACTGTTCCAGCAAAATTTAATTTGCACAAGAAGCCACTAAATGCCGGAACTTTTATTTTTCTATGCTGAGGCTTTGCCTTCCTCTCTTTTACAAATATATATAAATCGTTTAGCTCTTGCACATATCGTTGTGACGCTTCTGCTGCTTGGAAGGTCTTGGTTAACGTGACAATTTTTTTGACTAATCCTCGGCAGAAATGAAATTTTGCACAAAAAGTCTTTTTTAATATCAGGTTTGCTTCCACCCCTTTTCAAAAATATATTGCAGATCACTAAGGTCCTGTAGATCAGACTTTAACGCGTCTGTTACTTCGAAGGTGTCTAGATTCCTTAAATTGTCAAACAAATTTTTGAAAAATATGCGACACCAATATTTTAGTTTGGCACGAGAAATCAATACATACCTTCCAAGAATATGGTGCACGCCACTTAGGTCCTAGTTGCTAAAGTGTCAAAATAATGCAAAGCTAATGTTTTACACCAAAGGTCAATAAAGGCGTTTTTCTTCTAAATTTTTTAAAATCTTTTCTTCTCTCCAAAAAATATTAAAATGTTGTTGGTTGCTGGTTTAATAAAGTGTGGTATCATCAAACAGTGCAACAATGTCAATGGTGTTTCTGGAGGGAAAATCTATGAGACCTAAGACGTACTGGGGCTGAAACGTTTTTCTTTTTTAACGGAACCTTTTATACCACCCGGAAATATTTAAGGAACTGCAATGACAAATATTCTTACTTGAGTTATGCCTTTTTTGCCAAAAGAACATCAAAACTGGAGCAATACAACCAAGATGGCACTTAAGATGGGGTAGTTCTCTTCATGAATGGTTTGGGTACCGAAAATTGATTTAATACGTCCCAGGAGTTTGGGCTAGCTTAAGTCATCCTTATTCGTTTAACGCGGCCATCTTAAGTAATTTTGACATCATTTCGTTTATTATAAACCAGTCATTCGCATTTTCTGTGTCACGTTTGCCCTGCCTTACACCGACTTAACTTGCGCCAGAATTTGCGACCTGTTTGGGCGCGCATTACCACTGCTGATTAAAGTTTGATTGTCCTCCGGCACTCTTGGGCCAATTTTGAAAACTACGCGACCAACATCCAGTACGACATGCAAATTCTTTAAAAATTAGAATGAAAAGGTTTTTGTTTTCCTTGCGGGCCCAATTAAAACAGAAGCCGCATGTTGCCGCAGCATTCCTATCTCCCACTATGTGCGGTAACCTCTTCTTGAGGATACCCTTTCACTAGCACGTCTTGAAGATGAGCTCTTCGCCGCCAGTTTGCAGCTGACTGCAACCATGACCGGTTCAGGTGTGTTTGTATTCCTAGGTAAGTAGAAACTTCTACAGGTATGACCGGTGAAGTGCAGTTGATTCGTCGGTGCGTTTTTTGGTCAAAGGGTAGTACTGGTGTGCACTAGTGCGAGTACTATATTTTCGAGGGATCGATCTTAAAATTGATTACACAATTGTTGCCCGAACGTGGGGCATTTAAATGCATGCGACTTTTCCGGCCTTTCCAAGCCGCGAACAATCGCGGCTTGTTGGGGTGTAGAATGTGTGCGAAACGCGTTAGCATTATATAATTATTCCGTAAAGCACTCTCTCAGGAGTCACAATGCCGCAATTATCTTGCGGTTCACATGCGCGGTGTGTTAGCTCTGCCTTGTATTTTTTAGGTGTTTGCATGCGTAACAAAACGAGTGCAATTTTCATTAATGAACTTTTTTGGCTGCCGCTGGCACACGCTTTAAATGCAAATGCGAATCGAGGCGCTGCGCTCCTGCAGCGTCCCAGTTGTGGTTCATCGCTCGCTTCAGTAAGCCTGAAAACAAAGGGAGCTCGATGCCGCAACGTCTTCGCGACACTCTTGTGCAAACCCACCTTGAACCGAGATTGCCATCTCAGGAGCCGGCGAGTAATATTCGGTTACCCAACCGGCCGCGTTGCGCAACCCATTAGCGATTAGATCATGCGTTACCACCTAGCTGTTTCAGGGGTTCTAGCGGGATGGGGCGCCGCGCAGTTCCTGAACAACCGGCCCTACCCGACCTACAGCTTGGAGCAGATGCCCGACACCGGCTTCTCCTGCAGGGACAAGATCCTGGGCGGCTACTACGCCGACCCAGAGACCCAGTGCCAGATGTTCCACGTCTGCGTGAAAGTGGCGGGGGTTGGGGTGCAAGATTTTCGCTTCCTGTGCCCCAACGGGACGGCGTTCGACCAGGACCACCAGATCTGCGCGGACTGGGAGGACGTGGACTGCGACGCGACCACGCTGTACTACTCCAGCGACAACTTCGACCTTTACCGTATTGGCTCAGGTACGCTTTCACTTTCGATGCGCTTCTGCTGATGCACGCGTCGTGTTTAGGTTTCGAGTCGAAAGCTGTGAAATACGGCGAGGACGAGGAGGCGTTCTCTCTGCAGAGGGCCGAGACCGGAGACGTGCGCCTCAACCGCGAGCACCAGACGCAAAGGATCAACCAGCAGAAGGACTACAACTTCAATTCCAGAGCGAACAAACAAAATAATTTAGCGGCTAAAAGCAGCAACAACTACAACGAACGAGATATTTTCAAGGGCTCCAGCAGCTCCAACTTCTTTAACAATCGAAATGGGGGCAAGGAAACCGAAGACGACGACTATGAGTCCGGGAACGTGAACTCGAACCAGAACGAAGATCGTTACCAGAGGAGGAAGACGATCCGCAAGCAAAATCGCAGACCCGATTATACGGAAGAGCAAACGCAGAAGCCGGGAAGACCCACGGTGTTTTCTAATAACTTCGCTGGGAGCAGCTACATTCCTACAACGGCTCGACCAACATCCACTACTGATCAAAGCAACTACAGAACGAAGCAGCGCGGCAGAGTAAATCACCAATACAACAACGCGGACAATTTTAGGAACAACGGCAGGAATTATGAAGATGATGGACAGTACCGGGAAAATTCCAACTCGCAGTATACTGTCAGCACACCCGCGCCGTTCCGCCAAAACCAACAGTTTAACAATTACAACAGAGATAACTCTCAGTACAACTCCAATAACGGACCGTACAACCAATTTAGCTCGACCACGCAAGCACCAAAGCCGACGACCAGATCTACAGAAAATTACCCATCGCCATTTACTCAAAACCAAGCAAACAGCAACAACCAAAACAACGAACCAGATAATTACCCATCGACGCCATTTAACAACCGCAACACCCAACAGCAGCAGTTCTACAACAGTCAGTACGAGGTGACTAAAACGAAGCAAACTGAAAACTACCCCACTCAAAACTTTAAAAAACCGACAACCTCTAAACAACAAGCAGAAAATTATCCTACCACTTTCTCGCCCAAAACTAGCCCCTTCAAAGCCTTTACCACCTCAACGGCGCAGCCCAGTTTAGCAGAAGACAAACAGAGCAACAGCCCATCCACTGTTTACAACCAACAGCAGCAATATGATAATACTCGCTCCACTAACGCTCAATTTAGTTACAACCAGCCTTCAACCAACAAACAGACGGCCCAATACAACCCTCCTACAACTCAGCAAAAGCAAACCACCCAGTTCACTCAGTATACACCGACCGTACCCAGAATAACCACGCCATACCATTCTTCAACGACTCCCGCTAATAATCCACGTCGCTCGAACCGTTTCGACGAAACGCAATACGATGATGGCTCTTACAATTCAAAATATGAATATGAAGATAATAATAAAAGTACCAAGGACGACGAGTTCTTAAAAACAGCGCACAGTACCAACATCGCTAGCAGTCGAAACGAATACCTTCAAAGCACCAGAAACGCACCCGTTTCGACGACACAAAAACCAAGACCCTTTTCTGTGACCTCAAACTTGTCCAAAGCTACCGACTACACCAAAGCGACTAGTGGAGCAAGTCCCAGCTCACAAAATTTGCCAAAATCAACTGCAAATGGCAGCACAACGTCTTCGCCCACAAAACAGTCCACAGCCAACAGCGGCAGCACGCCGGGAGGGAAAAAGGGCAAGGATGCTAATTACGACTACGCGTACTACGATACAAACGTAGGAAACGAGTACGATGTCGGGGTCGACATCGAAAAATCGAGTAAGACGAGTACCACCAAGCAGCAGTAGGATTAACGTTTAGTTTTAAGCCCTAGATTGTAAGCTATTACGATTATCTTGCTACAAATTTGTTTTTGTTCCCACAGATATTCTGTACAAAAGCGGAAAGCAAAGGGCGGTAAATTATTTATGTTGGTTTTACATATTTTTATCTTTAACTATTGTATATAGTGTACTATTTTATTCTAAGAAAAATAAACTATTGTTAACTAATGCTAATGAGTTTCCATGTCCCCCCCTCCTCATACTCTAAAAATACTTATCGCTGCAATTGACAAAAGAAAGGCAGGGGTAAAGGTTAAAATTTGGAGATACAGGGGATTTGAAATATTTACGTATCAGCTACCTATTTTTTGTTGCTTTAACAAGTACAACAATTTGTTTAAATAAATTAAACTTTGACCTTGAAGACAAATCGCCGCCACTGTTATTAAAAGAATGCAAATAATTTACCGAAGTATTTCCGTTAATTCTAATGCCTCCCATTTCGATTTACAACGCCATCTATCGGTACTCCACGTAAAAACTCGCCATTTTGTTGGTTTTTATTCCGATATTTGACTGGAAAGTAAAACTGGCAGTGTCAATTTGTATAAAGTTAACCAAGAAATTAACAACTGAATAATGCAAGTTTGAAACAGCCTACAATGTTCTTCAAACCATCGATGTGGTAGGCATTAGCCGAAGTTCAATCTTTCCTGTAAAAGCAGAATTAGTTTTTTTCTCATTGGCAGCATTTCATTTGTCACTATCGCCGATCTTACTCTTTGTTACTGAATGCCTAATCCGATTTAGGTCTTCCGTGTCATTCATCACTTAAATTGCTCATGGAGCTACCCTATCCTACATCTTGTAATGAACTAACGTTGTTAATAGTAATGATATAGGGTACAGACTCGCCAAAGTGATTTTAACTGTCAAGAAACACTTTATCAACAGGAGTGGGACACTGTTTTACTGCCGTAGACGTGTAGGGAACGAGCGTAAAGAACATCAGATGATTTGGAGCAGAGACCCGTCTAACTGACCTCAATGGAGTATAGCTCCACTAGCGACTTTTGTCTACATTAAATTCCATGTCATTTTTCCACTAAATTTTCTTGTAGGGTTATCCTGTCATAGGTCTTGTGAGTAACGGATGTTAACAGTAATGAATAGTAGGGCGAAGCTTTATCAACATAAATGGGGCTGTGTTTCAGTCGCTTGGCAGTGCAAACAAAGGGCGCAAACAACATTAAATGATGTAGAATAAAGACTCACTGACTGTCTGTATAACGTGGTAAAGGAAGCTTGACTGACACGCATAAGTTTTCAATACAATCCATACCTATTCGTAGAACTAGTAATGGGAATATTCAATCCCATACTTACAGGAAACTGATGTCAGTAGTCATGATGTGAGATGGAAGATTGCGTAAATGACGTTAACGGCGACTCGACAAGCCGGGGGAAAAGCAATTTTACCGATGTGAATACGAAAATGCTCGACTGTAGTACTGCCATGTAGTTACTTTGATAAACATTAGACCATATATCATTTATGCTCTGAAATAGCTCATGGTGTTCATAGTAATAATACTTGACCAATGTGAATGGGATTCGCTACATCCCTTAGCGCTTACTCGTGGAGCTGCTGATGGGGCTACCCAATCCCACACTTATGGGCCACAGATGTCGTTAGTAGTACTAATGTAGGGTAAAAAATCGAATAAGTAATCGATAGTAATTTGTCAAGTGACAGAAGAAAGACCAATTTTACCGATATAAATACTAACTGGAATGTGGCGCTAGTATCGAGTTACGTCTTGTGTATTGAAACATTGGACCCCGTACTATTTCTCCGCTATTCCACGTGTTGTGAGTTGCTAATAGTAATGATAAGAAACAGAAGCTCGCATAAGTGACCTATACTGCCAAGGGAAACCTTATCACCACAAATTAGGTTATATTTTACTACCATTTCCGGGCTGAGAACGGACGCAAGGAACATCAACTGATGTGGAGTAGACCCACCTATGTGACCTCAATAGTTGCTCGTGAAACGTGGTAAAAAAGCTTGCCATCATTATTTCAGCTGCTGTCATACAGCACTGGAAATTATTTGGGTATTGCAGGACCTCAACTAAGCATGTGATGCATTAGGTGTTTTGGTTTATACCTTGTATTCCATTGCTTCACCATGGTCATTCAGAGGAACACCAAAACACCCTCTTGTGTTTTTTCTAAGTTGCACTTCTTGGTTAATGAGAGTATGTTCTTTGATCGTTAAATCTTTCATTTCTTCCCTGTTTTTAATTTGACTATTATCTATCTGCCTTATCTATTATGTACTTATATATCGCATCATTCATATACTATACCCAGTGATTACTTAATATAATTGTCTCCTATGGTTTCTAAGTTGCCTTCTATTTTTTAAACTATCAAGTTATTCAGAGGGACACCAAATCATCTTCTTCCATTGCTACCATACAATCAATGAGAGTATATTCTGTAGCCCTTCACCTTGTTTTCCTAACCTCTTCTTTAATTTGACTATTACTCATACCATACACTATATGGTTATTTCATATGTTTGTCTTATTTTGGTTCCTGATTTGCTTTCTATTTGAAAGTCATTCAGAGAGACACCAAAGCATTCCCTCTCTTGTTGCCTTTTTTAATTTTATACTATTCTGCTTTAACTAGGTATAGTTAATGACAATGAAAAAATGTTCTTTAACCTTTAAGTTTATCATTTCTAACCTAACTTGACAGTTACTCATTTGCTTTAGATATACTTTTTACTATTGTATCATTCAGATAATTCCATATAATCATAATCGTTTCATATAATAATTTAATATTTCTGTCTTATTTTCGTTTCTGCTTGCGTCTCATTTATTGAGGAATCAAATTATTCAGAGCGACACCAAAGCATCATTTCCCTTTTTTCTCTTATGTGTAATGGTATACTTTATTTTGTTCTATTTTTACCACATGGGCAATGAAAGTAAGCGCTTTAGCTTGCAAGGGTCCTTTCTATTCTTTTCCTCTTTTTCCATTTCCTAAATAACCTTCCGACAGGTGGGACACTTTATTAAGTTAGCTGTAATTATTTATTTTGCCATTCTGTCTCTACAAGTTCGGCAAACACCTTTTACTTTTGGTTAAATGTTTTGGCCTATACATTTTACTTTGCTCCACATGTGCTACATGTTCATTGAAGGTATGTTCTTTAGCCTTTAAATTTGACATTTCTTTTTTTTAAATTTAAGTATTACTCGAATGCTTTGTCGATCGATTCTACTATTGTATTTTCAGATACCATACGCCCTATAATCATGTAATATTATTGTCTGCATGTCTTCAGTTTTTTGGGCTATTAAGTCATCCAAAGAAATACCATATCCCCGCTTCTCTTTTAACTCTATGTATCACAGTCAGTGAGAATGTGTTTTTTAGTCTTCAAACATATCCCTAGCGTGTTTTTAGTTTTAATATTATCCATCTGCTCGATCTATCGATTCTACTACTATATCATCCAAATATTATACGCTGTAGGATCATTTAATATTTTTATTAAATTTTAGTTGGTACCTTGCGTTTTTTGAACAATCAAGTCATTCTGACACACAAGACGTCTCCTCGCTTTGGTTTCTTACTCTTCATTGTAAACTTTATTCTGTTCTATTTACCCTATATAATCAATAAGAGTATGCCGTTTTGTTTATAAACTTTTAATTTGTACCCTCTTTTTAATTTGGGTATTATCCTCCTCTGTCTATCAATTCTAGTGTTGTATCATTCGAATACCATATACCATATAAACATTTAATATTTTTGTCTTATTCTGTTATTCGTAGAGACACCAAAATCTTCCTCTATTTTATCTCTTTTTCAATACCTTATTCTGTTCCATTTACAAAAAATAATCAGAGTATATTTTTTGGCTTTCAAATTTATCATTCTTACCCTTTTTCTCATTTTGCTGTTGCCTGTCTGCTTCATCTAAGGATTCTACTATTGTAGCATTCAGACACTATACTTTATACGATCATTTAATATATTTTTTTATACAGGTTTCTCCATCACTACATCTATTTTTGGACTATAAAACCATTCAGAAGGACACCAAATTAACTTTTCACTTTTGTCTCTTGTTCTTAATTATACACTTTGGCATTAACACTTGATATTCCTAGCCTACTTCTATTTTGATTACTCGTCTTCCTTATTTATCTATTGTATTGTATCGTCCAGATACCATCGTATAATCCAATGTTTCTCCCCCAACCCCCCTTTTTCTCTTATTTTTAGTTATATGCTTGTTTTTCTCGCTTCTATGTGCGAATTATTTTTTCTTTTCATCAATACCTTTTGAAATAGTCAGAGACCTTGTCTCTCCTCTTTTCAATTGTTTGCCATATCAAAGTACTTCTTGGTTTTTTTTCTAGAAAACAATGTCCTTTTGTTCCATTATTTTTATGAAAAGACCAACATATCTGATATCGTTTATTAATAAAATAAGGAAATGGCAATAATATGTACAATTTATTATTAAAATTTTTATAGTCTATTCGCTAACCTAACGGTAGTCTAACAAAATTTCATAAGCACTTTTTACACTTACATGTCTCGCAATTTCATATAGGGGAAGATAAAATAAATATGAAACGTAAGTATGTATAAGAGATAGTGGCATCGTCCTGCTTCACAAACATCTCGCGGGCTTCGTTTTGGTGCAAATCAGCTTCTCGTCGTCGAAATAAGTGCCCAGGTCGCACACGAACTTCATGTCGACCATTTGGTTTCTGCTATAGCCTAACGTACAGTAATGGAAAAGTCTGCAGTCTCTGGGGTCGGAATAGAACTGGTGGATCTCCTTGTTGAAACAGTTGAAGGTGTACCTTCTCCCGTGCATGTCCTTCCGAAGCTCCACCCGCACCAGCCTGGAGAGCGGGGTGGTGGTGAAAACAATTTTCGTGTACTTCGCCTTCGTCGGGTTCGCGCTCTTCAGTAGCGGGGCGTCCGTTATCGGGATTTCCAGTTTGGTTTCGGCCGAGTTGGCCAGTTCTGGCCCCGCGGGCAGCGCATCGTCTGCGCTATCTTGGGGATTTATTGTCGTAAGAACTATCGAATGGAGCTGCTTGAAATTGCTCGAGATGCTACTGTTGTCTGCAACTGTGTAGTTAATGGTTTGGGGGCTTCTACTCGTTATGAATTCGTTGTTGATGTGGCTAAACACATCGGATGTATACCCCGGTTCTCGGCTCGAAGCACCGAACCTATGCCTGCTTTGGTTTTTCCTTCTCGAACTTTGCTGCCTTCTGTTCCAAGAATTCCTCGTCCTCTCATGTTTGCGTCTTGACTCTGCTGTTGTGGCCTTCAAACTTGGGACTGTTGCATAAATACTGGTGGTGCTAGTAAGAGGGGCGATAGTAGCTTGGGTTGTTTCGGTATAGATCACAGGATAATCGGTTGTCGATTCGTAAGGCTTTGCTACGTCTACGGTGCTTTCAACATTTGAACTTGTCGTTCCGTGTGGTTCGGTAGTTGTAACTTCTTCGGGCATCCAAATCGTCGTAGTTTCGACTTGAGTTGTCAGTATATCATTAGTAGTGAGCTCCACTTCAGAATCTGTAGTAGTTTTCTCTTCGGTTAAGTTTTCAAAAATAGTAGTATCTGTTTGAGATTCAGTTGTGAAGTCATCTGGTCTAATTTTAGAGAGACCTTCGTAGGTCAAAGGTTCGTAGTTATCATCGACGTAATCTGGAATATTTTCCTTTGTTTGGTAATCCGAACTCGGTGTATGATGCGTGCTAGTTCCAAGGGACAGAAGGTTAATTTGATCGTGATGGTGATCTTCAAATTGTTCTGAATTTTCACCTTCATCATAAGATGGTATAAAGGACGACTTAAAACGATCAGACCGATTCTTCTTCCTGTTTAACCTCTCTGTAGTAGTTGGAAATGCATGCCCTTCTTTCGTGGGGTGTGTAGTGCTGTGGTTATCATTAATATTATCATTTGGTGACTGCTCAGGCTCATTAGTGGAATTAAATTCTTCTTTTGGAGCTTCAAACGTTTGGGTATCATTTACTTCATCTTCGTAGGCTGCAGATGCAGTTACCTCTTCGGATTTGTGACGCGATTCCCATCCGTAATCATAGTTCGTTGCAGGAGGGTTCTTTTTTATTAGGTGGTATTCTATACTTTTCGTTTCCGGCGTGCTCTTGAGATTTGCTACAGAATAAACAAATTTACCGTTAACATTTTGTTCTTTTTGAGGAAGTTCATCATAGGTGAAATTATGCTGTTCTTCCTCTGCATCATAAGCAAAGTCGTCAAAAATTTCTGTCGTCGTAGCTTCCTCGCTTGCACTATCTTGCGATTGCTCTGTTAGATTGTATTGTAGATGCTTTGTAAAGGTGCTATCATTGTTATGTAAGCCGTTCTGTTTATCAGGTAAGATTGTTTCGGGGGGTTCTTCCAATTCCGTAGTAGCTTCATCTACATCACGTTTGCTACCTTCTGGTAGTTCTGTGAAGTTTTCATGACCATGAACCAGACCAAGCGTAAAGTTTTGCCTGTTAGAATCAGCGCTTAAGGGTTCTTCTAGATATTCTGTAGTGTACTCATAACCATAATCGACATCGTGCGACTCTGCTAAGTCTTCTGTTGAATTTATTCGTTCTTTTTCGTTCGCAGACTCGTTTGAGGTTTCAGAAAACGTCGTGGTTTCTTCAAATTCGTTGCCTTGTGCAGCTTGAGTTGGATATTGCAGGGTATCTGCGTCGTGTTTTACTTCGGAATAATCTGCATCGTGTTTGGTAGCATGACTTGATTTTTCATCACTTTGGTCGGGTTCGTAAGAAGGTTGTTGAGAATCGACGTTTTCATAATGAGATAGTTCCGTGGTGAAAGCGTAGTCAAGGTCGTTTATTGTAGACTGCAGCGGTATTTGGTCGGTTTTACTTATAGCCTGGTAACTTTCTAAAGCTGGAATCGTCTCTTCAGCGCTGTCGGTGGGTTGATGATCTTTTACGCCATACTCTTCCTCCGGTGGTCTATAAGAATCTTTCGAGTTTTCAGTGGTGGTAATTACTTCTTTTTCTTGGAAACTGGGTGGCTCAAAAATATTCAGATTGGGAACAGTTGTTACTTCAGGTGTATAGGTTTCAATCGGAGTATGCTCCAACTTTTCAATTTTGGAATTTTCAGCGCTGGCAGGATAATCAAGATTTATTACCTCTGTAGTTAGTGTGCCAGGCTTGTTTGTTGTAACTAAAATTGCGTTACTACTGGGACGATTGATGCGACGTCTTCTAGGTTTCCGGGTGCTCTGGGTGCTTTGGAAATGCCCGCTGCGCCTTCGATTGCCCTTTCTCCTTTTCGGGGAAGGTGTTGTTAGCGTGACATTTTCAGTTGTTGCCAAACTGGGTTCTGTTATAAGCGAGTCTGGTGTTAATTCAAGTGGCGATGCGGTGGGTGCCGTAACAAGAAAAATACTTTGGGTTGCGTTATGTGCTTCAGATATAACATCTTTTAACTCCTCGCCCAAATCAGCGCGGATTGTTCCGTTATCTTCTATTTGAAACAGCGAGTTTGCGTTTTCTTCGCTGGCTGGTACTTCCATAGCTGCAGCGAGCTCTCTGTTTATTTCTGTAATATCCTCACTAGAAACGGGGATCGAAATCTTCTTCCTCTTTTCCCTTTTGCTGTACCAGTTAAACAGAAACTTCAACAGATCTGCCGCTTCCTGCTCGTCCTTTATGACGTCGTCCTCCTGGATAATCTCTCTTTTGTGCCGCAGGCTTTTAATCTTAGGAACATCGTGATAAAACGGATCTAAGCCGACGTCGTCCTCTTTGTAGTCGTCGTAGGAAGAGGAAGACGTCCCTACGATTTGACTGGCACCTATGGTGCCTAAGGAGTAGTTCAATCTTCGCCCGTTATTATCACTAACACTAGCGCTAGCACTAATAATAATCCTAGGATGCGAAGAGTGGTCGTTGGTGTATCGCTTGGTTTCTATATGGTGCTGCCCTAGACTAAACGGCGCGGGAGAGCTGAACGTTAAAGGGGGAAGCGTGGGGAGGAGCGGAAGGGGAAGCTGCAGTCGAGGGGTTTTTTCAGTTCTTTGCGAGTGGAACTCCTGCGCAGCTTTCGCCGATGTGGAATACGCCGGGTGGTTTCGGTACGTCGTCGGCGCGGGAAAATCAATTTTGTGCGGCCGCTTGTTCGTGGTGTGGTACGAAGAATGATAGGGCCGCCCCTGGGCCGTAGGAGGGCGCAGATTTGCTATGCTCAATTGGTACTGATAGGGGTGAGGAGGCACATCAGTGTGGTAATCCACGCTCTCTTCCGTCGGTTGGTAAGTGAAGCCGTAGTTAATTTCGGTAGGCGTGGCTGGTTGCGTGAGATGGGCGTGCGTTAGCCCGTAGCTCACCACCGACTTGGGCGTTTGCGTCGTCTGGCCCGCCTGGAGGGGACTAGGAGAGTTTTGGACGGGCGGTCCCGGCGCGCGCTGGGGCTTGTCGTGCTTGTGCTCGGTCGTGTGCGTCGTCACGGTTATCCTCGGGTTCTTGTCGTTGCTGTAGCTCTGCTGCTGGAACGAGACGGGCACTGGCGAGCGGATGATGTCGGGCGGCGCGCCCGGGTTCAGGCTGATGTTGATCTCCTCGGGGTTGAAGCGAATGTCCGGCGAGTTGGCCACTGGGAAGTGGTGCGCCGTTATGACCTTGGTGGTGCGTATGGTAGTGGCGGGCGCGGGGGTCGTGTAGGTGGGCCGCCGAGTGGTTGTTGTGCTGGTTGTGCTCGTCGAGGAAGACCTTTTTATCTCCACGGGAAACTCTTCTGCAAAACGAAATTAATTTAGGGTCAACACTTTTTTTATTTTTTTAATTAAGACAATCTTAACAAGCAACAACCTAATTTATTTATCTAAATTACATAAAACCAAAGAGTAATTGTGTATGATTTTGCCCTAAATTAAATCATATATATATATATATAATCAAAAGCCATTTACCTTATTGGTGTTGGCTTACATTATACATTATACATTATACATTACATTATACAATACTTATCTACATTCTTAACTTAATTAAACTGAATTAAACTGGATTGTCTGTGTTACGAACAAATTTATTCCATTCTTTTCTGTTGTTTGTCATTGCTTTCGCCTCCTCCACTGTTTTTCCTTTCCTTGTTAGTATTTTTCCTATAGTGTTATCCCATGTTTCCTGTGGTCTTCCCTTTCTTTTGCCTACTTTTCTCGTTTCCCATATTCGTTTGACTTGTCTATCTTGGTCCATCCGCTGTAAATGGCCCCACCACGCTAATTGTCTTTGTTCAATGAAGCTTGTTACTGGGTTAATTTCTAATTCTGCTCTAATCTGACTGCTTCTGATTTTATCCCTCAAGGAGACGCCTTTCACTCTTCTTAAGTATTTCATTTCTGTGGCTTCTAATCTTAGTTTCATTTTTGTGTCAATACCCATGATTCGCATCCATAAGTCATAATAGGCCTGAAGATTGTTTTATACACCGTAAGTTTGGTTTTTTGTGTCACTCTCTTTGTTTATAAAATTTGCGTTCATTGCGTAATATAGTTTATTGCATTTCTCTATCCTTTCGGATATGTCTATTTCCTGTCTTCCGTTATTATCTATAGTGACCCTAGATACTTGAACTGTTTTATCTGTTTAATTTCCTCTCCATTTATTTGCATCTTTATCTTCTGGTGATCTTTCCCAATAAGCATCACTTGTGTTTTATTGGCGTTTATCTTCATACCGTTATTTGTTAGTTCTTCGTTCCATATCAGTAGGTTTCGTTGTAGTTCTTCTTCGCTTCCTGCCATTACTATAATATCGTCTGCAAATGCACAGTTTCGTATAAATATAGGTTGTAATTTTCTATATCCTACATTTAACCCTCTGATCCTCTGGTGACATGTTCGTATTATTTCATCCATAAAGATGATAAATAATGCCGGACTCAGTACCCCTCCTTGCCTTAAACCTTCATTTGTAGTAAACTCCTCTGATGTTCTGTTATTGTTTATCACATAGTTCCTTGTCTTTTGGTACAGACTTTTAATTACTCTCGTTACTTTTGGGCTTATTCCTCTGTTGCTTAAATTTTGCCATACTCTCTCTCTGGGTGTTCTATCGAAAGCTTTCTCGAGGTCGATAAATGCAAAGGCGGCTTTCTCGTTGTATTGAAGTATTTTTGTAATTTAAATCATATATACAGGGTCCATCCCAAAAGAAATGAGCCTTTTTCAAAAAAAAATAGTTTTATTGAGCAGATCGCTACAACACCTCAAAATTCTTCAAAATAGGATCCTCCTGCATCAATGCACTTTTGGAGACGGGTCTTCCAAGTCCGGAAGGCTTCCTGGTAGGCCTCCTTAGGGATGTCCTTGAGGGCTGCTGTGACATTCTCTTGGATGTCCTCAACCGAGTCCCAGTGCTTGCCCTTTAGCACTCTTTTCAACCGCGGAAACAAAAGAAGTCCGGGGAGACAAGTCCGGGCTGTAGGGAGGCTGGGGAACCACGCCGAGTTGAATCCGGGCCAGGTACTTGGTCACGATGAACGCGGTGTGGCTCGGCGCGTTGTCGTGGTGCAAACTCCAGTCGTTTTTGATCGCGCTCCGCTTACTTGTGACCTTTCTTTTGAGTCTTTGAGGACTTCCAGGTAGAAGGCGGCATTCACTGTGCGTCCGGGTTGTACGAACTCGTGTGCACAATCCCCTGGCGTCGAAGAAGGCGACGAGCATTGTCTTGGTCCTGGATTTGCTCATCCGAGCTTTCTTCGGCCGGGGTGACGCGGTGGTGTGCCACTCAGCGCTCTGCCTTTTTGTCTCCGGATCGTACTGGAAACACCATGTTTCGTCTCCTGTTACCACTTTGTTTAAAAACTCCGGGTCATCTTCGCACATTTGCAAGAGTTCTTCACACCGAACCACCCGGAGCTGTTTTTGTTCGTCAGTCAACACCCGCGGCACAAGTTTGGCGCACACCTTCCGCATCGATAAATCCTCGGAAATGACTCGATGTACTGTCGATTTCGGAATGTTTAGGGCATCTGCTACTTGATAAACACTGAACCGACGATCGGCGTTCAAAAAATCGCGCACTCGCTGCACGTTCTCGTCGGTTCGGGAGGTTGACGGTCGTCCAGACCGAGGTTCGTCGGCCACCTCTTCCCGGCCCTCCTTAAATGCTTTGTGCCACTTTTTAACTTGCGAGTACGATAAACAATCATCCTTGAAGGCCTCCTGAAGCATTCCAAACGTTTCGGTAGCATTCTTGCCGAGTTTGAAGCAGAATTTAATTGCGTAGCGTTGATCGATTTTTGAATCCATCGCGCCGTGTCGAAAATTGAAAATAGACATTCACGGAAACACCCGTCCTGCCGCTCCGAGAGCTCAGAGCCGACTTGCACCGACCGCGTATGGAAGCTAAGACCCCCCACCACCTGCCCCAAGCGTCAGAGCACGCCGGAATGTACACTCGCGTCCGAAAAAAAATAAGGCTCATTTCTTTTGGGATGGACCTTGTATGTTACCTTAAAATTCCAAATTTAGAATTTGCGGAAGGTCTATAAATAAATCAAAATAATGCCCTAATGTACCAGACGATCTTAGGTACTTTCAAGAAAAATCGCTTTTATAGAAAGCCTGGCTAAGAGTATAAAAAGTTGTAAGTAATACCTGGAGATTTACAATTTAATTTGCACCAAATTAAAAAACCCTCAGCAATATTTGACCAATGTACTAGCACGACATTGCTCAACTTAGCTACATACATCCTTCTAACTGATAAAAAACAAAGAATTGCCAAATTAATAAATGATAATGGCAACGGGAGTAAGAACAAATAGACAGAATAACTAAAACACTTGTTTATATGCAACGTCGCCAGTGTAACCGCGCGATTGAGCCGTGTGGACAGACACGGGCTTATTCCTGGAGCTTAGATGCTTAACGGGCGGCTTATTCAGTCAGAACAAGGGGTACTAATACAGTTGTCTAATGCGCGGTATTTGCCACATCGTTCCGAATCAGCGACCTGAAAGTGAGGACGAACATTTACAGGAGTTTTACCCTCTAAGTTTACAAGCCTTCCCTCGACGCGAGATGTAGCCTCATAATGATAAGTAATAAGAAACAAATGCTCATAGTTGCACAAACACAGAAATCTGATACAATTTTTTGTTGCATTCTGTGGTGCATAACATAAACATGTACTTTTAGAAGGTGTAAAAGTGAGGGTTGAAATTCTCCGATAGCCATCAGAAAAAGAAAGACAGCTACATAATGGTAATTGGTAAGGCCGCTTACCAATCTAGTGATTCTTAGAAAATTCCAGAATTTTGGTCCCCGAATCGGCGCCGACCTAATACAACATCAAATCATCATTACACTCATTTACTGTTATTTCACAATAAATTATCTATGCACCACCTAACAAGTGGCAGATAGCATCTTAAGGCCTTTCTATACATTTTGTACACTCTAACACTCCTGATAATTAGAAATTATAATTACCACTCGCATGGATGCATGGATAACTTCACAGCACTTCCAGTTGCTCTAAGTTGATCCACAATTGTAAGTCTGTACAAGTTACAGTTATAACAGCATCAGCACACTTTTCACCAATACTAACGTAATTTCAATATTCTGAAGTACAATAGTAACAAATAAAAGATATTCAACTCAAAAACAATAGTAAAGTAATTGTAATACGTTCCCTTTGACTCCACTCACTCAGGGGTGGTTTTGAATTGTCTTGGAACAGAAAGTCAGATCAATGGATAAAGAGAATAACAAAGTACCATGGTGGGTTAAATCCCGTTCAATTTCTATACTACCAACATTTTTATTGAGTCTTTTGCGAGATCTTTCTGTGAAGTTAAATTACTATTATATGTTTTGCTATGTTAGTAATCACTAACCTAGCAAAACATCACCTCCTTCGCTTTAAATTTTGGACACAGAGAGCAGCCCTAAAATTGTCTAGATAATACAAACGTCTACAATTGGTGAAATTTAGACTTCTCTTTTAAACAGAGACATTTTTCTGGGCAAAAAGAATCCAGCGTCGCATAAGACGTAGCCCTACGGGTGAACTGCGCAAGCCTTGGTGTGCTAACGGCAAAAAGAGTCAACAATGTGAACATTAGGTTGTAACTTGTGTTAAGGTTAACAGACCTTTTTAAGATCATGGGTGCAGAACTAACAAAATTAAAAGAAAAGACAACAGCAACCATGGACAAAGATAATCTTTGAGTAAAGCTACAAATGAAATTTAAAAAATAATTTATCGAAACTGGACAAAACACAAAATTATAGAACAATTTAAGATGGTCTATATCTAACTAGGGCTCTAGAAGATGGCGAATATGATAATAATCAACTACAAGTCAAGCAATAAGTACTAAAAGATTGTTTAGCATCTATCATGACAAGCACAGCGTTTAGAAACCGTTGCCGTTTCATCAAAATCTTTCGCTGCTGACGTCAACGGGCTAAACTGTTGACGTCAATCGGTATTTGTTTGACGTCACTGGTGTTCTAACTTTTTTATTGCATGGCGGTCCATTTTGCCGCCTCTGTTACAATTTATGAATTTTCAGGTCTCTTTGTACTATCGCAAATGACAGTTCCTTCATTTAGACAAAACGTCTGTTTTCCTGAAATCAAGAGCCCGGTCTGAATCTTCTTTATCCGGTAACTATGTATAAGTTAGAAAAGCTTCGCCTACTATAACATATTGCGGTTGTCGTTTATGTCCTCTTCTATTAGGTTCTATTGTCTTCTTTGTCTCTGCCCTTAAAAAATCATTTACTTGTGAGTCTTGTTTTCACTATTTTAATTTTTTATTTAAAAATTGAGTTAGAAGTATTTGTCCAATTCGTCAATATTTTCCCAAGCACTCTTTTTGGTCTTTGGGTGGTGATTAAGCGCTGTTGCTAATATCGATGTGTATACACAGATTTCCTGAACACAGTAGGTTGTAGAAGTCTATCCTCCGATCTCAATGTCTCTACGTTAAGTTGTTTAAGAAACTGTGGTAATGTCTCTTTGACATTTCTTCAATCATAAACGTGTTGTCATCATATTTGAACCACATCGCGCGTTTTAGTTTCTTAAAATATCTCCATGTAGTAGTTGGTAATTACAGAGCTAAGTAAGCTTTCAATAGCTACTTATTTTTTTGCTTGTAAGATACTGTCGAGGCAGCCGTTTCACTAGAAGAAGCCTATTTAAGGTAAATATCGACATCGCATCAAAGCAACCATTAAGCTTTCCTCTTGCAATTGGATGTCCCAAAGATGGTTGATAGTGCATGGGGTCCTTGATGTAACTGCTGGTATGTCTAACAAAGCTGGATAAGTATTTGGCCAATTTATAGTAAGACCACCACTGGTTGTAAAAATGAATCAATCCTTTCGGATTTTGGAAAGTTCGTTTATTCTTCAGAACAGTGCCTCTATATTGTAGTCTTTTTCTTGGCAGCATTATCCAGAGATGAATTTTTAACGAGTTTGCACTCCTTCTTGTGTAGTGCTGTGGGATCTACCCAAAGTTCTTCTGCTTCATCCACTGGATGGTTCTGTGTGTCTGCTTCCACGTTAGGTATGATGTCCTCGACTCTTTTACTGAGAGTACTAACGGTTTCCTCGTTAATTTATTTTTTGAATGATTTATTACAGTTTGTGAAAAATGGATCTTGTCTGTAAGCTCTAAAATACAAATTGATAACACGGACTAAATATGGCACCAGAGCCTTTTGTGTGAATCATATTAACCAAGCTGACATGCAGATGCATCAGTTCTAGTAAACATAAAGCGATGGTTGTCATTGTAGAGTATACTGTGACTAAGCTAACTTTTATTTCTTCTTTCTAATTTCAAAGGACGATTATGAAACGAAGAATGGTCCGAGGGTATGGAAAGAAATTTTATTACACGTAGGTAGTCAGGAAGATTTATCTAGAGGTGGCTTTAGTAGCCAACCTGCTTTTCGGGCTTGCTTTCAATTTGCGTACAGATGTCCGTTCCAGATTTAAAATCAATTTTGTGACGAATGGGAAATTCAGAAGTACTGGTTGCCTACTGAAAAGAGAAGGAGGGAGACCGGGGGTTGAAGTAATTAATCCTTACATTTTTTAAGAGGAAAGCAATTGTGTCACTTTTAATTGCTGGGTGGAAATAAATTTTTTGCACCAAATCTCGATAAAGTCCAACTGGAAAACGTTTGGTTCCAATAAGATGACCCACAGCCCATATAGTAAGGGCTTCACACTAAATGCTGCACGAGTGTCTAAAGTTTTGATAATGTGACGTCGCATTCGTTTGCTCAGCCCGCTCATCAGATGTCGTACCAGGTGGCTTCTTTCCACGGGGATATCTTAAGGTTAAAATTTATAAACATCACCCTAAGCCCTGCAAAAGTGCAATATTTCAATAAATCGGGCTTATTGCTCAACACATGTTGGAAAAAGTAACTTTATAAAACGATTTCGATAGTATATCGCCCCCCCCCCCATTTCTAATAACTACAAAAGCTATCAAGATCAGCATTTTGATACGTCATACTGTCTGTTCAAAACTTAAAAACTCTAGGCGTTTAGTCCATATTTATGACGGACATCTTGAAAAGGAAAATGTTCTGACATTAAGATACCATTTCGTGCGTTTATATAAGCCGAACTATTGGTAATCATAATAACGTTCGTGTTGTCATCATTTTTTCTATGGAAAAAAATTTCAAGATCAAACAAGGCTGAGCAAGATAAGGAAGCGTTACCTTCCAAAACGGGCGGCTGCGTGTTTCCGTACAACTCCAAGTTCAAGCTGTAGAATTTTTCAGATTTTGAGCAGTCCACTTCGTCTATCCGTTCGCAGACTCTGGTCTCCTGCAACAGAAAGCGCGCGTCAAAACCTTTGCATATGCGTTATTAGTCTCTTTTTGAGTAGTTGACATTTCGTGGCCGGCTTACATCCTGCTGGCTAGCTAATAAAATTTAATTAGCATACCCGTACCAGGTGCTGGGTTTCTCCACGAAATAAAAATTTAATTGGAATTCAACAAATAGCGGAGACCACCCGGGCAGCAGATTGTCTTTTGATGAAATAAGGAATTACAGATTGTACCTAATAATCTCTCAGTTGAAAAAACAGGTTTACGACAATGTTTACGCTGACGATACGACCGCTTTCCTTCAAAGACGGGATGTGTCTTATCCGGAAACAGAAACTCGCGTCTCTCTAACCTTTTCCCAGATTTCGAAAATTAAAATAAGTATTTTTCGGTAATTTAATGTATTTTGTTGCTTAATAAAGTAGAAAAGTACTATACCAAAGAGAAAAAAATAATTATTTTTTTTTAATTGTTTAAATATAGTCAGTCTCCTTTGAGAGCTGCACACTCAGACTAAGTTTCCTAGTTTTTCAGGCCGTTGGAAAAGCATCGTTTCTCGAAGATCGGAAAATACTCACACGCATTCTATTTTGAGAACAAAAAGCAGTTAGTCAGAGCTGCATCTGAAGAGTTGGGGAAGAAATGGAGAACAATTAGCTCTACCCCAACTTTTTATTTATTTTAGATATTTTTTCTTCTTTGATAATTAATAGTTGTTCTGATAGTCCTTCATGGATAACCTTTATATACTTCTCATCTACTCATCACTTGTTACTATGTGCGCGTCTTCGTCCATGATTACAATCCACTGTCGTAACAAAGAAAAATTTCTTGAATACATTCCTTGTCATGCCCCAAGATACTTCCAAGAGTTCACCATAGTTTGCCTTTAGGTAACATTCCAATTCCAGAAGAAATGGGGAGTCCTACGTAGTTTAAATGCCAGAGTTTGTAGTAAATTTTTATTACTGCAAGATGTATGTTAGCAAAAACAACTGAAGCGACCAAATTAGCGTTCGGGCGCAAGCCGCACCTGGTCAAAAACGGTTCCATTGAGACACAGGAAGCGAATGTCCATTGGTTCATCCAGCTGGCCGATGGTGCAGACGTGGAACATCTGGCAGTTGGTCTCCAGGTCGGCGTAGTAGCCCCCGATCACCTTGCCCACACAGGAGAAGTTGGTATCCGGCAGGTTGTCGAAGTCCAGATACTGCAACAAACGGAAGGGTAAACACGTGATTTAACTGATTAAAAAATAAGTCATAAAGCATACAGAAGATCCGCTATGGTGTCTTTAAATCTTCCCTTAATGTTTCTTTTATATAAGAGTGAAAATACTGGACAATATTTTATAAGGTCAAGGCTTCCATATGTTTGCCCTCATTACCCAGTTGTGGCGCATCATCTCTGGTACAGGATAGCATGAGTTTTCTAATGATCATACATTATTACCTCCCGTTTCAATTCAATTATTATTAGTGGCTGATTCTTCGAAAGGAATCTTCTTGATTTTTGCAAAACATCAGTAAAACAATTGAGCACTCTCAGATTATTGTTCTAAACAGTGGCCTTGGTATGGACAGGCAGTGTTTAACCAGAGATATTCACTCAAATTACTATCCGAGGAAAAAGGACAAAATAGCAGAATAACATATCAGGCTTTTTGGAGGTGCAAAGTACCAGAGACTTAAATATCTGTGGATAAAATTAAAAAAAAATTAAGTAAATCCTGCCCAAAAATATAAGGAGAACAGCACAACCCTTGGAAGTTCCTAGAACAATCTGGTGTTACATTTTTGGAAAAATATTCCCTTTTACAGAAGAATTACTGATTAATATGAAAAATGTACTCGTTCAGGACAATGCTCCCTTTAAGATAAAATAGCAGAACACAAGTGGAAGATTATACTCCATTCACCATATTTATCACTCTCCACCTGTTCTTCAGTATGGCCAATAAGCCAGATCAACCATGGTTTAGTTCTGCAAACTAAGAATGACATTAATAACCTTTTCAACCTCTAGGGGAAGGTTATTGGCTACAAAGGTGTAATTTTGATGGAATAGAAATATATATAATAAAATGAGGTTCTTTGGAGAATTTTAGTGTTCTGAATAAATGGTCAGGATATTTTACAGATATATACAGATATATAGAGGTTGTGTTAAGTTTTCCTTTTTAGTTATACATACAAATCTCAAAAAGTTAATATTTTAATCTTCATCTTATAAAAAGTGAAAGCTACACACTATGGTATTGGCTACAAGACATCTTCACAAAAAAATAGAAAAGAAATACGGTCTTTTGCGTGAGCAATTAATTGATACCTTTTATTACTATTTTAATTGATTTTATGAAGGGACGAGTGACCTTGAGATAAATAAAAGTACGACAGTTGCATTATTAAAATATTGCATTATCTAACTTTACATTTTAGACGAGTTTTTCATTTGCCACCACTTTTTTACTTGGTTATGGAATGAATCCATACTCCTGGTTTTAAATGTAGCTTGTCTCTATTACATGTCCTCATTTACCACTGTTAATAAATCGTCAAGAAGAAGAAATCGATTCCGAGATTGAAATGATCCCCCCCGCACAAGCAATAACTAGAAACATTGTTAGGTGTAAACGTAGTAAGTACAAGACGACCAATGATAGATGTCGGAAAGTATTTGCTTATTAAAAAATAATGAGAAAAGCTAGATTAGCGCCAACTATCATGCATAGAAGTTTGCTAATTGGAGTTTTGCAACAAACCATTGATCACGCGACTATCTAATTGTAAACATGGAATTCTTAACCTTCGAAGAAAGGCTATTTATTGTACAGAAATTTTAGGAATTTAGAAGAAGTTATGTCATAGTAAAAACATACAACAGTAAAAAATTTCGGAGATTTGAGACAATTAGCAGTGTCTGGCACGCCCTACCCGCAACCTCTGGGCTCTATGTCACAAAATATCAAAATGATTGAAGATCTTTTCGAAGATCAGCCGAGTTTGTCGATTCGACGAGTAACTCAACAAACGTCGATCAGCTATGAGAGCGTCGAAACTATCCTGACAAAACATTTGAAAAATGTTCCCGTACAAGATTCAAGTCCATTAGCTACTAACCCACACGATATTGAGAGAAGATTTCAATTTGGCCAGTTGATTATTGAGAAAGTGGAAGACGGTTCGATTGATGCTTCGAAAATTGGGTTTAGCGACGAAGCTCATTTGTATTAGCACGGTTTTGCTGACAAGCAAAACATGCGTCACTGTAGTACCGAAAATCCTCATCGTGTAATTGTAAAACCTCTCCATTCATGGAGTTGCCGCCTGATGTGCAATTTGAGGAAAAAAATTCTCGGACCATATTTTTTTAACAGCAACGTGAACTTTCAAAAGATAATCGAAGAGAATTTTCTACGAGAAGCAAAGATAGCCAAAATGCTTATAGTTACTGGTTTACGCAGGACACATAGGGCCAGACTTCGATACCTTTGCTGGTGTTGGAATTAAGTATTCCTTGGGGGTACCTGAAAGATCAAATCTACGAAGGACTTCCAAGGACACTCGAAGATCTCAAAATAGCCATAAAACTTGAGGTTTCGCCCATTGTAAGAAACACCCATCAAGCAATAAATGGGACTTTTGTTGCTAGTCATAGTTCACATTTTGAAAACTTTATACACTAAATTCCAACCAATGTTGAATAAAACACTTTTTGAATTTTGAAAATCGGTCAACTAAATTAAAGTTATAAGCAAATGCTTTCCGACACGCATTATTGATCACCCTGTATATATGCTGCAATGACAGTCAAAGGTTTTTGTGGTATTTGGTGACATCCTTTTTCAACGTTATAGCTTTGTTACTCAAGACTCGAATAAAAACTGAATATGTAATGCAGTGTAAAACTACATCAGTTTCCTACACAATATTACGGATGCTCAAAAAGGTTAACCTGGATTTGAGGGTTAATATATCACCAACCGTTGTGTGCGAAACACGCCATCATAACACTCTACCATCCAGCAATTTCGCGTAGCTTGATATATTTTTCCCGGGTAAGGTGACCATTTTCCTCATCTAGATGCGGCATGGTACCGTTTTAGGGCTATGGGGACCTCCATCGCTTCACCCACCGGTCCCTAACCTCAGCACCGGCGGGCACTTCATTCAGCTTCATCCTTAGCGGGAGCCGCCAAGTGCATCCGCCACTTCACCATAAGCAGCGATGCCCAGCCCTGTAGCGCCAGGAGGGACCAACAGCACCATGAGCGTCGCCCCCGGGGCCCCCGGCTAGCATCGTGTTATTCATCGGCCACCGGAAGATGGCGCGCACCAAGGCCAAGCAGAATGCATCTATTACGAGGGCTGCCTAAATGTTTATTGAATTAAAGTAAGAAAGTTGGACGCCTAACGCAAATTTCGCGCCATTCTCCACCTAATACCGAAAAAGAGTCTTCTATCAACCTTAATCCTACCCCAACCTAATTTATCCCTCCTATATATATCATATTCCTATGCCAAGACATCTGACCAAAGTGGCGCATTATGACTAAACACCATTCAAATGGGGAAGACCCACATTCAGCAGCGGATAACAATGGGCTTATAGTAATTAGCGATAGTGATTACACTTGAAGATAGGCATGAGGGTGAGGGGGTTGTAATCACCCCATAATAAAATTTACTGGTATGTAATTAAACTAAATGCCAGAGAATTGTGACAGTACTTTTCTTCTGAATCAATGATAGTGAGAAGTAATTCTTTCCAAGGTCCTCACCTATACTTTGATATTTCTTTTCATTTGTTTTGTAATATTTTGTTCAAATGCCAATAAACCTATTGTTCCTTCCAACTAATTTAGGTCTTTTCATAAATTTTATGAAAGGTATGGCATAGTTTTTAATGTGAATTTTTGAACGAAAGTCCCAAAAGCCAAAAATTTCTATAAAATGAATAGAAGTGATATTTTCATACTATTCATATGTTGTATTTTTCAAATATAAAATCAGGTGATTACAGACAGGTATTCCTAACATTGTATCCATTTTGAAACTTTGTGGTGGTAAACATGGATACATAATAAATGTGAATTACCTCATTTATTTTCTCATTTTTCTTCAATACCTCTATTATTTTTGATGAAGCACCAATTTCAGATGATTCCTACTTGATTGGATTGTATGACTTCATCTGATTAATTTTGTGTTTTTTCTTCGGTTCCTCCTTTGCCTTCAATGAGGTGTTAACTTTAGATGGTTTCTGCGTTATTACACCTTATGTCTATTTTCTCATTTTCTGTAGTATCCCAGTAAAGGAATTATAAAAAAAAAGAAAATAAAAGGCGAAACAGGATCAAGCAGAAAACATCTGAGTGTGATGCCCCATCAAAAGCATTGGAGGAAATAAAAATGAAAGAGAGAATCAAACAGGTAATTCAGATTCAAATGAAAAAGACCATGCAGAATCACTCATGGTCACGTCATCACTGACGTCTTTACCTGATATTACTTGCAAGGTTTTCTTCGTTGTAATCTGAATGATGTGTTTGATTTTGTATTTTAATTCAATTAACCCAGGTAAACGACCAAAGGCAGCATTGAGCATTCGCTGACGGATCTAGAGCAGGTGAAAGTGGACCTCAATTTCGGACAGAAAATCATCTTCAGCGACGAGGCACATTTTTGGATGAACGGCTATCTCAACAAACAAAATTGTCACATTTGGAGAGATAACAATCCACATGAGACCCTTCAGTTGCAAATGCATCCAGAAAATATCACCGTTTGTTGTGGGTTTTGGTCCGGCGGGGTCATTGACCCGTAATTCTTCCAAAATGAAGCTGGCAGCGCCATAATTTTTTTTTGAGGGGGGGTACGTTAAATCACGGGTCTATGCGAATAAGCTGCAGACGATTGATGCCTTAAAAGTCAACATAACCAATGCCACCAATTGATATAGTCTGATTAATGGAGTCAATTCATCGAAAATTGGACCTCTCAAATACCAGCAAAGCCGCGGTGGCCATTTGGCCGATATCATATTACATACATAATGTAATACTCTTTCATATAAAAAAAATTAATGATATCTCATACATAAGTTGTTTTATTTCAATTTAAAAGTTCGAGCGCACTTAAAAAAATTAGAATAGAAGAAAAGGCGAGATAGGATCAAGCAGAACACAATTGAATTTTATGCCCCGTCAAAAGCAATGGACGAACTAAAAAAACTGAAAATCAATCAGGTGATTCAGATTCCAATGAAGACCTTGTAGAATCACTCATAGTCAGGCCATCGCTGATATTTTTATCTGACATTACTCTGAGTGATTTTGGAAGGTTTTCTTCATTGTAATCTGAGTCACCTGATTGATTTTGTGTTTTTTCTTCGGTTCCTCCATCGTCTTCGATGAGGCGTTAACTTCAGATGGTTTCTGCGTGGTTTCACCCTGTCCATTTTCTCATTTCTATAGTATCCTAGTGAAGTAATTATAAAAAAAAAATCTGAATAGACATGAGATAGGATGAAGCAGAAAACATCTGAATTTGATGCCCCGTCAAAAGCAATGGAAGAAGTAAAAGAAAAAGAGGGAAAATGAAACAGGTGATTCAGATTACAATGAAGAAGACTGCAGAATCACTCGTGGGCACGTCTTTATTTGACATTACTCTGATTGTTTATGCAAGGTTTTCTTCATTGTAATCTGAATCATTTGATTGATTTTGTACTTTTTTTCTGCTCCTTCATTGTCTTCGATGAGCCGTCAACTTCAGATTATTTCTGCGTGGTTATATTTGTCTATTTTCTTCTTTTCTGTAGTATCCTAGCGAAGTAATAAATAAATTCAGAACAGAAGAAAAGGTATAAGATAGGATCAAGTATTACATATATCTGAATTTGATGTCCCGTCAAAGGCAATAGAATAATAAAAAATGGGGAAATCAATTGGTTGATACAAACTCAAATGAAAACGACCTTGTAGAATCCCTCATGCCACCTCATCGCTGATGTCTTTATTTGACATTACCCCTGAGTGATTTTGCAAGGTTTTTTTCATTGTAATCTGAGTCACCTGGTTAATTTTCTGTTTCTTCTTCGGTTCTTCCATTGTCTTCGATGAGGCGTGAACTTCAAATTATTTCTGCATGATTGTACCTTATGTCTACTTTCTCATTTTCTGTCGTATACCAGCGACGTAATTATAAAAAAATCGGAAAAGAAGAAAAGGCGAGATCGGATCAAGCAAAAAACAACTGAATTTGATGTCTCGTCAAAAGCAATGGACGAACTAAAAAATGGAAAGTCAATCAGGTGATTCGGATTCCAATGAAGATCTTGTAGAATCACTCATAGTCACGCCATCGCTGATATTTTTATCTGACATTACTCTGAGTGATTTTGGAAAGTTTTCTTCATTGTAATCTGAGTCATCTGATTGATTTTTTCTTGGGTTTCTTCATTGTTTTCGATGAGACATCTTACGTCTATTTTCTCCTCTGATAAAGAACTGTCGATAATAATTTGTTGGGCTAAGGGTTTTACAAACTGCCCTTACAACTACCGCAAAATCCTGTTTATTTGTGTCCACTGCTATTGGTGGCTCTATTAAACAGTTTTTTTATGCTGAGTCATGTGAATACTAATAGTAATGTACCCAACCATACTTATATAGGTTTAGTAATTGTCTAGTATTTTGATGCAATTGAAGCAGTTTTTTATAGTAACGGTTGCAGTTCGAAAAGGTTTGTTATCTTCAGTGAGTAAATGCCATTCCCAAGAACTCAAATACAACCTCTGCACTACTTGTTACAACCCTTTGTACTGGAACTGCTATAGAATAACTGCCTTAAGTGCGTCAAAGTACTAAATAATTACCGCAGGCTTTGCAGCAACTTTTTGTTGGTTGTTCCTAAAAGAATTCAAAAATTCAAAAAAATTAATCTTTATCTGAATGAAACTTTCACTCGTGTCTGATTTCAATGTTTAATTACTCCTTTCTGAGTCGGCATATGTCAAAGACATTTATAAAATGCATCTTCCAATTTAGAAGATTTCTCCCCTGAAGGGTTCTGTGGACGAAAAGTCCAGAACTTCTCATTTAACACCAACTCGATTATAAATCGAAACAATGCGCGGAAATTTCTGCTGCATTCTACAAATTTTCAGCTGCGGCTGCTAAACACTGTGGAGGCAACGTAAGACAATATTGCAAGGCAGTCGCATATACGGTTACCGTTTACATGAAAACTTAAACCCGCAGCGGTCGATTTGCATGAAAAGCAAAAAGGCTAGAAAGTCGGTCTCGGGTGTCTCGCGGCCGGTTATATAATCAGGCGTTTATCTCTGGAATTGGTAATGAAACCGAGTAGGAGCGTTTAACGGAAACGGGAACTGCTGTGTGCTTATACGCACAGCTCGCCTTAATTAGCGGCTACGTTTACGTGCTGTCTGCGGAGGCGGAAAGCAGCGGAAAAAAGGCTGCATCTTTATGTCTTCCCATACTTGGCGCGGATGATAATGCTTTATGAATGAGCGTATGCATGCATTTGTATTCTTGCGCGATGACTAATGTGTGTATCGTATTGCAATAGAGATGGAAATTCGCAGTTGAGAGAATTAAAAAACTTCAATTGATCTGCGGTTTTGACAAGCATTCAAGTCGACATCTTTCGTCTTCACTGGTGAATGAAATTCAATTCCTTCGTTTAGAAAGGAAAATTTCAGTCTGAAGACTCGGTGTAGTTAAACTCACACTAAAACGGTGAATTATTTTCAGACCATCCAAACGGTGCTTTTACATGAAAAAATGATCAAAGAATGCTTTTGCGGAAATTAAAGAAACCAATAGAAATCTGAAAATAAACGTGAACAAGCCACTACTTATGGAATTCTTCCACCATTTTTTAGTTTCTAAATATATCACGAAAAGGGATTGTGTTGCCATGTTTAATAGCAAGAAAGGTGCATTGGTGAAAGCTTTCAAATCTTTAGATGTTTGATACCTTGATATCCTCATAAAAGTGTGATCTTTTAAACAAAGAATAATTGCTTTTTCATAGCCCGAAAAAAGACCGGATAATCGAACCGATTAAAGATGTTGTTAATCCATTTGGAATCTAAACAGTTCACTTGATATGTATTCTGCTTGTTAGTCGAGGATCTAACTGTAACTAGGACATTTGTACGAATTCGTCAAGAAAGAGGAAAAAGGGAACCTAAAATACCGAAAAGTTTCACAAGATAAACCAACAGCACAAGGAAAGTACGAGTGGAGGAAATTAACAGAAAGGAACAGCATCTGAAAGCACGAAAATACGCCAAGCACCCAGAAATTAACTCCCCATACATTAGCAGCACTAAAGGCCATCGATATCTCCTTATCCGTGACTATACAACTATGATCTGAACAGAAACATCCCGATTCATCGGACGGGGGAGATTATACTGGTCAACCAACATTTACGCTAGGTCACCATAGAAAAAGAAGTTAAAGGCTGGAAGAAAGTCAACGTCGATACACACAAACAAGGGATCATCTAACTATAAACCTGTTTTTAGATTAGACTTTTAGAGAGTGCTCCAAAGTGTATTTTGGACATTTCAAATCTAGTTGGGTTTGGATACATTTTTGGATCGTAGTTCTAAATGTCGTGAGGTCGTCGCCCTAGTATCTCTCCCATTGCACCTTATTTTATTATCCTAATATTTCAGATTAAAAAAAAATATTTAAAAATAAACCGGCTTATACTAATACTTTAAATATTTTAAAACGAACAGATTTAGAAGAATCATCGGTGTACATCAGAATTGAACTCGAAATAACAGTAGGTACATTAAGCCTAAAAAAGCACATATTACTTGATAGTCTAGAAAAATCAATACTTTTGAAAGAACTGGCAATAGTAACAGTATAAACTGTGTCCAAAAAAGTCCAAGAAAAGAGAGAAAAGAAATTGTGTTCTAATTCAAACAATATGTTGCACCTCTGCAGAGCATTCAACCCTGAAGATCGATCTCATTCTTCCGACGCAAATTTTTGTAGCCTTTTTTTAGGGAACTATCGTAGATTCCCATTAGTCGGACTGACACACAAATGCATCAGTTCCAGTGAACATAGAGTGTGGTGTACACTTGTCATCTATCTAAAGCAACTCCTGTTTTTTTTTTTATATACAAATTCTTTACACTTAAAGGATGCGCTTGTGGATACTTCAGAACTACAGGGTGGAGCAAAACTTCCTACCTAATTTCAAACAATGGTGTACACTTGTTTTCTAAGACAACTTCTATATTTTCTTTAGTTGTGCTTGAAGGCTGGTGGTGTTTAACCTGTGGATACTACAGAATAAGGCAAGTCTTGTTCCCTAATTTTAAAGAAAGTTATGGAGCGAACGACAGTTTGATAGTGGAGGAAGTGATTTCATCAGACGTAGGTAGTTGAAAAGTTTTGACAAAAGAGGCCCTTAGTAGCCAACATGTCGTCGAGGAACGCACAGAAAACTTGCTGCACAAGTGCGCATTAGGAACATCGTACTTTTCAGACGCACTCTCAATTTGCGGGCTTTTATTTCCGATCAAAAATTAGTTTTGTTGTGGATGAAGAGCACCAGAAGTAATGAAACTGGAAAATATGAACACAGTAAGATTTTCCATCTTCGAAATGATCTGTGCTCAAAACGTACTGTTGCTCTTCACTTATCTAGTCCTACTGAACGGCAAAATTTGCACCGAGAGCTCTGTTTTCATCCATACAAGATGGTTGGCCTTCCGATCATGATTGGAAAAATCGCCTGGAAATGTGTAGAAACATCTTAGAAAACGTGCCACATGATGCAGTTGTTTTTTTACCGACTAAGTGCGTTTTTGGAGTGGTAACAACCCACAGCAAACGTGTTACTATATGATGTGAGGAGAGTAAAGTTGGAATAATTAGCCCTTACTGTTCTGAAGAGGGGAGCCAACTGAAAAAATTGAAATAAATGGGAAGACATTCAGGGCCGATGTTTTGAAACATTGTACTGTTTATTCTCAGGTTGTTAGGGCGTGGTCGGAGTTTGAAAACTCTCGACGTTTCGTCTACAACAAATCTATCCCCTTTATATGTAATAGTTTGCAACTTCACGTAAGACATCAACAAAAGTGTACCTCTTTATCCACCATTTACGAGCTTAGATAAAATCAGTTGTACTAGAGAATGTTAAAAGTGTGGTTTTACCTTGTCCTTCATATCGAGGTGTCCCAGGAAGATTAAGGAACGTAGATTTATATTTGTGAATATGTGATGCTAAACTTGTTGTGTCGTTCTCAGCTACTTTATGTGTATCTAATTGATAAATATTATTCCACAACTGCCTTCTACATTTCGTATCTATCGTTAGAAAGTGCCATATCGGAGTTGAGGACTTATATATGCCTTCTTTCTATATTGGTCGGATCGGGACTACGTTTTACGCCAAAGCGTATGTAATACATGTACATGCCAAAATATTTTTTTGAGGAGCACAGAGAAATGTGTCAAACAGAAGTTTTCTAACCACCACTAATTTTACGCGGTTGTATGTTCTAGATATTTCCAATGCTACTTATCCTATCCAAAATTTAGAGTAAAGGAGGTGGTTTGCTATTGCTGTTAATGAAAACAGACTTGAACTCATCGTGGTATTTTGTTTATTTCTCTATCCATTTGTCTGTCTCTTTCTTCCTAGTCGACTCAAAAACTGTTAAGGATCTCTACGAGATTTGATTCACGAGTGAGTAAAGTTAAAGCGTAAGGTACTATTTTTTTTATTTGCTAACATCTGCCAATGTGCCCACCAAGACTCCAATGATGTCTTGCCGTGATCTGTTCGTTATATCTGTTTGAGTGGAATCATAGGATTTTTAGGAGATCTGAATTATATCCGCAGTTGTGGAAGAAATATCTCAACAATTTCTTTTCCAACAAAATGGAGCCATACCCCATACAGCGCCTAATCTTTCAACTCGGTTAAGTCGCTTGATCAGCTCACCCCCCGGGTCTTGCCCTACGTGATTTGTAACTAGTCCAGAAACTGCCCCTAATTATCATAACATATTTGCAAACGTCTAAAATGAGGAACTGGTTATTTGGGGACAATTGCTAGCGTTTTGTGACATGACCTTGAGGAAGATACTAAGTTACGAACTAGCTTCTATACTAGACAAAAATTTGATTGAAATCACACAATGTAAGCATTCTGTATGGTGTTTTGTTGTTATTCCGTTCATTTTGACTTCAATAATATGGAATTTTGCATCCTGTATGTATAGGTATGGAAATTAAGTTACTAGTGAACGCTAGCGTCTTTTCTCATACTACTACATTCAACCTTTGCCTTTTAACAGTTCCCAGTAATGAAGAATTCCAGTGGCAGATCGACGGTTATATAACAGCTATCTGCTACCTTTGAAATGCTCAAGATTAACCGTTCGGGCCGCCGGCTTGGCATTTTTACTACACCCGAATTATTCAACAAGTCGCTGCTTTTGACCTTTTGGAAGAGTAATTTCGCTAAGTAGCTACCGGCCATAAAGCAGTAATTGCAGCCAATCCGCGCAAATGAAAGTGCTGGAACGAAATCGAGCGCAGTTTCGCCAGCCGGCGGCGCCGAATATTTTATTCGAAACCCGTAACGCTGTCCGGTCGCCTGTTAGTTAACCTGCATAATGGTGAAAGAGTATGACCGCGATTTAGGCGCTCGCCTCATAAAGCAGGCCGGTCGCGCTGCTGGCTTTCAGCGACTTACCCCCGGCTCCAGGCACACCACCAGCAGGCATCCGAGTTCCAGCAGAAGCAGCCACAGCAACTCTGAAAAAAGCCAAGATAATAGAACTTCGCCAAGGCAAAACAGTTTAAGGTTGAGCGAAAGGTTCGCTCGGTTTTTCAGCGAAATCTAGAGCAAAGCTTCGAAATGTAAATTAAAGGCATGCGAGGTGAGCGCCAAAAGTTGCTGACCTGACTATATTCTAGTAATAATAGAAACTACATAACGATAGCGTCAGATATCATCATTTTTGGTTGAACGTTCGTAAAAATTTCAGCAGCCGATTTGTCTCAGTTGCGTAGCAACAATCACTTGAGTTGGTAGTGCCGCTTCACTACATTTCTCGCTAAAGTGAGACGTAGTCTCAGTAATGTTAAACAATGTTTGGATGGTGTGTATGGTGGTGAATATGCTCCTTCGTATTCCACTGTAAAGGAATAGGCAAAACAATTTTGTTTGGACCAAGAAAGCATCCAAGACAAAATACGTGGTTTGTCTTGGATGGGTTAATCAGCTGAAGTGCTTCCGGAAGAAAACATCGCCCTCGTCAATCATAAGGTTCTGCAAGATAAATCTTTAAAAGTAAAAGAATTATCAGCAAGGGTAGGGCTTTTCGATACAACCATGCGACCCATTCTTTATAAGTACCTCCATGTGAATAATGTTAGTGTCAAATGCGACTTCTGTAAGAGGTTCAAAAACAATTCTTAAACCTCTGCTGCAATAACAAAGAAGAAATTCTTCAATCTCTAGCCAAGAAAGACAAAGGTGGCTCAATCGGCAGAAAATACATAACAGTGATCTTTTGGGATTCAAATAAGTATGATTTTAAGGAAAAGAACACAGTAATGAACGTCACCTTACTGCATAAGTTGCGTGACGTTATCGAGGGATAATTAAGATCGCAATTACCCAGACTGCTAAGAACGGCTACCACTTTGAGGGGCTTCTCCACATATTTTAGAGTCCAGACTACCCCGGTGTTTGTTATCTATTTTCAAAATTGAATAAATCAGAGTAAAAAACATTGAAGGCTACACACTTATTGTTAGTCCAGAGTTTCTCAGTCTTTCAAGTTGTTTTTTCCCAGAGGTTCCAGAATACTCGGTGACAGCATCGATGCCGTCTTCATTGGATCAAATTTTTCAGGTTTAGGAACAGAAAGAGGTACTCCAAACCAAATTTGGAGAAAGGAAGGAATAATGAGAAATTGATTCGGATTCTGACATTCCTAATTCTGCCATCGTGATGGTAGATTCGTGCAATAGTACGTTGACCTGGCGGCAAAGCACAATCTCCGCTGTATTTTCACACAATCCTGTTACAGTTTGTTCCCTCTCCAATTAATTGATTAGACTGACTTCATGAAAATCTCGGCAAGGTTTCACCTCTTATTGTCTACTATATTAACTGTTACTTCCTCTTTGCTGTGTAGTTGTAGATCTACCATAACGTACCGTCTGAAGAAGTTCTTAAGATTACATTTAAACTTAAAAACTGTAAACCAAACTTTGTTTCTGGCCGTGGCTATCATCCAATAACATTATATGTGTAAGAACGAAAATAAAGGTAATATGAATCGATGTTAGAATAAATGAACGCGTTTCAGTTAACCGATGTTATTAGATCAATAGATTCGAGAAAGGGATGAATAAAAAAGTCGGCGATTTACAAAACCCAACCAAGATTTTTCTAGAAAACCAAGCCCTTGACGTTGGCGATGTTTGAGGTCCTTGGTGAGGACTTGGTGTGGTTGTTGATTAACATGTATTTGGCCGCTCCTGTACCACTTTGCAGGAGAATCAGGCGCTTATGGCGGGCACCGTCGAGCTCCTTCGACACTAGAGAACAGCTGGTTAGCACTCTACGAGATAAACTTTTGCATGACTGCCACGTTGGAGTCTTAGCGGAAGATCGTGTTTCGAACGAATGTCAAAGATGATTCTGAAGGTCCGATTATTGACCACCTAAAGTTTGTTCACGTGGGTTTTAGCCTATAGCCTCAAACGAGGAGGCCTTAATCGTTGTATGTAATGTCATATTTTTGCAAAGTAATGATTTCCATAATGTGGAAAGAAGTCAAGGGCCTCTCCGAGCTAATATGCCTTCTTTGAAATTCACCAAGTCTTGTAGGAAACGAAGTTAGCTCCTTGTGAAGAATGAGAATTCTTCTTAATGTTGGCGTTTATTCTGCACCATTCCTCAAGCTTGCCCAGCTTGTCCCGCTGAGTATTAGGCTATCGCCATGAAGGGCGTCGTCAGAATATTCTGTGGGTACACGTTGAACAACGCTATGGACACCATGTCCTTGAAAGCTGAGATGTGAAAGTATTGGACACTTCAAATAAATATGTAACATTACAAACATGTTCTTACCCTCAAATCCGAATTTATAATCGGGTTTACAAACATTCATCACCAACGTTCTTCTGTTTTCGAGTCCCTCAAGCTATTCGTAAATTTAAGTCTGATTTGCATCTACATTTTTAAGAGCTTTGTGGCGGCATAAACGTGCTCTTACTTCCAAATCCTGGATTTAGAATTTGCGGAGGATTCACTAATGTGCTCCTAACGCGGTCGTGATGTACTTCCAAGTCGATTTCATGGAGATTGTCATCTACTTTTCATAAGGAAAGGAGAGTTTCAGCACTCACTCAACTAAGATATCTAAAATGTTAATAGTTTTGTGGACTGTGGTGACTTGAATTGGGCCTCTAGACCAGGGTTTATCTTCAGTGTACATTCCACCAGAAAAGTCTTCAACGATGATGCAGTCCAGTTCACCTTAACCTAGGTAACCTTCGAGTTTTGACAATAAAAGCGCTTTATTACTACATGAAACTCGCTTTTTTCCATTTTTCTAAAATGTTTTCAAACGTTTCTAGAGTAAAATGAATGCGTCGTTTTTGGCTCCAATGTAGCTTGCTTTTGTTTCAAGAGTAAACCTTGCTGGTGACGTCACCAAACAAAATTTGGCGTCATCTCATAGGAACTCATCCTAACTATCAAACGGCCCGCGTATTGACCCGGAAAGTGTAAACAGTGCCCTTTTATGGAGGCAGTTATTAAACAAATTTAAATTGAAGGGCCTTGAGGCTTCCGACGGAGCCATGCCAGCTCCTTCGAATCGCTAAAAAGGCAACTTTGCGCAAACACCGTCGCATTATTTAATGTTTTAATGCGGGAATTAATTACGCTCATTTCTGTTATTGTTGTGGCGGCATCAGCCTTCGCCCACGTTTAAACCGCTCTTAATAACAGATGATTTAATTGCCGCCACGCTTCCCCATTACGCAGCTAATAATTATTTGCGGTTCTCAATTAGAGGTTGCAAAAGCACTCGGCGTCGATTATTGCCAGGCATTGCGCAAGGGGCGATACTCGTCAAAAACGAGATGGTCTAAAGTCCCGTCGAAGGGGAATAGGAAGTGAATGAGCCGTGGGCCCCCTGCAGGTTCTTCGTGCTCTTTGCGTTTCCCGTCCTACTGAGTTCGTAATGACTGTTATTTTCTGCTAAGTAGCCGAGAAGCACAGATCTGGCGCATTTCACCGCGGCATATTTGCTGGCCGGTGTATTATTAGCTCTAAAAATTGAGTTACCTTTCTAACAAGAGTTTAGAAACTAAAATTAACCGAAAACACTACAGGATTTGTGATTTCTACGTAAGTTAACGTATAATCATTTCTGGATTAACCTTCTTGGGATTTCCAGAACATTGCGAAGGCTAAGATACTTATATTTTAGCTTTAGTTTAAAATAGACCATAACGTTTAAATATTGTCCAGTTAGGGCCTGGATTTATTAGTAGACCCACCGCAAATTCTTAATCTAGAATTTGAGGGTAGGAGCACGTTTGCACCGCTTGTCAGTGACAACGTTCCTCTATGGCCGCTCCTAGATTAAATAAGTCAACGGTGGAAGCGTTGTGTGCTGCACCCAGGTTAACCCGTAGCTTTTGGAGACGATAGTCGGGGAGTTTATATCAACATAATCCTCATGACCGTAACGGTGCATGGAGTTGACGCCAACCAGTGCACAACGATCATAGAAAGCCGACTGCGGTCGGTAGGATGGAACCATGAAATAGAGCATTTTACTGAAATACCGACTAATCACGTAACTTGCACTGCAATATAGAGATACATATTTACCTCATATTTAAAAATTATAGTACTAGGATCTCATTCATATTGTGATCATGACATAATAATGTTAATTGGAAAATATTTTTATCCGTCTCTAGAAGGGATTGTAGTGAAAACTGATTAAAACACCAGAACCGGGTCCAAGACCTGGTCTATGAATAACATTAAATATGTAAGAATCAAGATGTAGCAAAGCAATATCCAGTTCAAAAGAGGAAAACTGCAGTTCTGGTAGCTTCAACGTTAACTTCGTTGACAATGTTGAGGGCCCTTAAGTTCAACCTCTTTTTCAGAAACCTAAGCTTGTGTTTAACCTCCCGCGTGTCACTTTATTGCAGAATCAAATTTTTGTTCAGCTTATAGTTGTGGAGACCATGGTTGAAAGAAAAACAGCTGGAAAACAGCTTTTGAGCGTTCTGGAAGATAAACTCTTAGATGATTGGTACGAGACGTCTTGGTAGAGCTCAGTGTTTTGAACGAATCAAGAAGCGCTAACGATGATTCTAAGAGACCCATTCTGGACCATCAACTTCTTGGTGTGAGCAAAAAGGGGGATAATTATTGTTACGAGAAGATACGTGATTCTCATGACAGAGAAGGAATTCAAAGACCTATCTAGCTGCATTTACCTTTGAAGTTGTACGTTCCATGTACGAATTCCAGGTAAGCTACTTGTCAAGGATCGTTCTAACATAACGTGCTTTTTCCATCTAAAGTATTTCCTGATCGAAAATTTTAAGATTTACCAGATCTCATCACCCATAAAGCCCGTTTTTGGTGAAAATAAGGAGGCAGCACTCTTCTCAGCGTTGACTTCTACACCATTTTTTAAGTTTGGCAGCACCACTGTGTCATCTGTGTATTGTCGTAAAGGGCGTCATCGGGATGTTCTGGTCATTCGGGTGAATAACACTAGGAACACGAAAACTTTAAAACTGAAACATCAACTGCAATAAAGCCAATTTAAAAGAATCCAGAAGATTCATCATTTTGCTGTTTTTGAGACACTCAAAATATTCATCAGTTTAAGTCTGACTTACACCTAGATTACTAAGAACCTTGTGGCGGCACGAACGTGCTCTTACCACCACTCTCTGGATTTATAATTGGCAGGGGTCTACTAATAAATCAATTAAGATGCTAACGCATCGGGCTAATTCTGGGGAAATCGCCACTTGGTAGATCTCGCCGCCTCTGCAAAGAGTGAGGATAAACGTTTAAAACATTCAGCAAGGAATACTTGGCTTTTCTGCTTTTTTACGACCACTAACCACTATTCAGCTCCGGAATTACCAATTTAGGCTGTAAGTGAGAACTTGGAATCTATGGAAACAGGCATCAATGCGTTTTTGGAAAGCTCTTAAGCAGAAAAGAAAACGTCTGCATCGACAGCCATCTAAAATTAGTGACTTTGGCGTGATTTGATTGCAAGAGGTGAACGCGTGCACGCAAAGCACGACCTCCAACAGCGCCAGCAGCAAGATGGGCAATAATGCATGTCAACGCCGGGGCTCACATCTACCAGCCGCGTGATCAGCTGGTGCCGTGCCGTGCAGTAACGTGCTCCAGTCCAGAATTGCCACCCCCATAACTTTCTGAGAACTGCGGCTCTCCCTCAGTCACCACGTCGGCAGTATACTACTTCTAAGATAATTAAAAGGCCGAACGATTGCTGATTGTCTTATTCGACATATATATGGTTATGATAAACGAATGTTACTACTAGTAAAGGGGTACAAACATGCTCTCAATCTCAAATTTTGAGTTTAGAAATGGCGTAAGGTCTACTAATAAATCAAATGAGGCCGTACCGTAGCGGTAACTAACTAGGTATATACGGTATTTGACAATTAACCCAGGAAACCCATACTACCACTTTGGATGGAAAATCCGGAACAAAAATGGTTAGTGCTATAATTTGGCCAAATGCATAACGCGAGTCCCCACGCTAGACTGCGCTAAACCCCCCACCCCTTTCAAAAGGCACCGCGAGCAGTAATTCATTATTAACTGGCTTATTACCTGCAATTACCAGGTAATTATGCAATTGGCCAAATTATAACCTTTTTTATTCCAGATTTTCCATTCAACGTGCTGGTATGGGCTTCCTGGGACAATTGTCAAATACCTTGTATAGCGCATCTGATTAAACCGATGGAATTTTACATTAATAAATCAATCTTCAATTCCACACCTTGTCTGTTTATAATTGTGACGTTTTATAAACAGTCACTCTAACTCGAAAACTATCATTTGTAATCTTGAAAGACTGGCGCAACAAGTGGAGAACGGAAGTTAACCCGGAAAAGAGTCCAATAGTCCTGTCCTCTACCAAAAGACCATTTCACTCCCAAGACAACCTGGAAGCCCTTAATGTTTTTAGAAGAAATATGACCTGCATAACTCGGGGTAGCACACAATTCTAAAGTAGCTAAAGAGGCCTTAAGCTCCGCCCTATTATAATCAACGCGGCTCAAGTTTGGATTAACAAGTTCTAGGGCATACAAAACCGGATTCTACAATCAATTTATGCGCTTTTTGGTTTGTTGGAAATTATGACCTCTATACAGAAGCTAAAATGCTAATAATCCAGGGATTTATCTTCCAAAGCGCTCAAGACCTCTACGCGAACGTTCAGAGTCCCTGCGACCTGAAGTTATGAAGTTAACAAAATTTCCCGTCACAAGCACTCAAGATCTTGATTCCTCCGTGAAACGGCACTCAGGAGACTTATACGATCCACCAACACCCAATGCCAGGTTAGAGCAAGAGGACCGAGGTTAGGGGGTCAACGTCAACAAAAACAGCGGCAGTGGGTTTTATTTTCTTAAACCTAACTAGCAACTTTCCTTAGTTGGACACTAGTACTAGCCGAAACAGGAACTTGTTGTTGCAGCTAGCTACAGGATAAAATCCTTAACTTGTAAAGACTATACTCCCAGCTATTAGCGTGGCGACAGACAATGATGTTTTCGGACTCACAAATGTGAAGTGCATAAACTGGCTTACCTTTACTTCTCCTCCATTCTTCAAACACAGTTAACAAATCGACCACGCCTGTGTTCTAGAGGATTTATGACACTCATACTCCTTCGACCGCTTTTACTATAAAACATAGCTGCTACATGGTGGCAAGGTGTGAAAACAGGAATCAAATTGAGGCCATGGCTATGATCTCAGGAGCTTCGATATTTTCGATTTCAGACAAAATGCAGCCTCAAATACGGACAAGCGGATATGCCAAAAACGTGCCCTTCTAACGGAAACTCCAGACAACTCGAAAATCCAGTTCGACTCCATTCTCTATCTCTTATATCCTAGGATCAGAGATCGCCTGCTAAAAAATGTATGCATGTATTTATGAAGCTTCTTATGGAACTAGCATAGTGGAAGAGAAACTCCGAAAAGCAAACGAAACGACCCACTTAAGCAGCTGATATCCAATCAAGGATATCTCGAAATTATAGATTTTTAACAAAACACATAAGTTTGTCACATTCCAAGGCTAAAACAAGAAATAGCGACCATGCTAATCAAAGCGAGAGGAAAAATCCTGATTTACATTGATTATCGGAAGCTAAACTGAATTTGTGCGCCGATTATTAGCAGATCGGGGTCGCCTCAGAAGACCAGGATAAGGCAACCTTTATCTTGCCCTTTTGAATCTGTTGTTTCAACATAATGCTATTTGGTACGCCTTCAAGCTTCCAGAGACTCAGCAATCACTTTAAGAACGACCTTACCTATCTTGATAGCTATTTTACTTTCCAACACATAGAAACAGTCATTCAGGTGATAAGGCGATTTAACCTCCAAATGTACACAGGCATGTGCAGTTTTTGCTACGACAAGTTAAGATACCTCGGCCATATCTTAACGCCTTGTGGAATTTCCCCGTATACTGACAATGTGAGCGTAGTTACCAAGAGTTCAATAACTAAAACAACAAAGAAATGTAAAAATTTCTGCACGCCTGATCTTTATATCTGCAGTTGATTCTGGAGGTTTTCAATATTGCAAGGCCGCTAAATATCTTACCGAGAAAACGGCTGCTTAAAATTTTAAAAACTAAAGAAGGCCCTTATCTCAGTTCCGACTCTGAGACAAACTACAACGAACCATTCATTCTCAGAACGGGCCCCGCGACTGCGCTCTTGGCACTAATCTCGGCAAGTTGATTGTTAACCCCTGTAGAGAAGACTTGCATAGTGAAACACTAGTATTAGACGAAATCTAAACCAAGACAACACCCTGTCTAGCTACAGAGTACTGTCGCTAAATATAAAACTACTAGCCGGTAGGGCGTAAACGCTTTCAACTAAGGTTCCTAAGGTCCCTTCGCTCCTAAATCTCACTACTCTACTCTCTCAGTCATTGCAAATGTAACGACCACACACTACAGGTGCTCACTCACCAGCACCTAACTTTTAACTAGTCCGGCCAGTGAAGTCCTCTTCATTTACGCATGCGCATTACAGTTCATTCTCATCAGCTGCCAGGTTACATCGCGACCACGTGAAATATTGTCATTTACAAACCGCGTAGGTTACAAATAAATTGTTAGTAAGAAACAGATAAACTTTATTTTTATAATGACTTTATCAAATGAATTGTAAGTGACATATTAGTCACTATCATTTTATATTAAAGCGTTCTAAAATCATTTATCAAATTTCAATTTTAAAACACGAAGCCCAAATTCAGACTCAAATCTATTTTTATCTTGGGTTGAGTGAACATGACAGTCATCTTTTAGAAAGTTTCTGCGACACCCCCCAGTCCCCAATTTTACGCGTTTTTATTTTGTGGTTCTTCAAAATCATATCATATATTTCATTGATAGTTTCTGTTATGGTTAACTTTTTTAATGTTTTGGACAAGATTCGTCATTTGGTTGCATGCGAGCATGTTTGAACTTCTCCATCAAAATCTTCGTACGCAACAATGTCTGATTCAATTGTTCAATCTACTGTTAGTATTTCTGTGGTAGTTTATATAGGAATTATTTTCTCCATTAATCCTGCTACAACAATCAAATCTCAAATGGTGTTCCTCCCGTAGACTTTACTGCAGACAAATCTAATCTTAGATGTTATTCTAATGTTGTTTCATGTAGTTAAATTGGGTCTTCTGTGTTATGTAGTTTTATTTTCCTTGTTCTTCTTCAATATTTATCTTAGCGTCCATAGTTTTTCTATTCCTTATTTTTTTGTAATACCTGAAATTTCACCCGCTCCATTTTTTCTCCATCTCCATTACCAACTATCAAGTTTAGTCGCTTCCATCATTCACTCTCGCATTTCATAGATTCATTAACTTTCACAACAACCCAGTCTTTCCAAAATGTTGAAGTCCAACTAGAGACAATCATTATAATTATACAAAGTGTTTCAAAAATGCAGAATTATTGAAGCTCGCCCCACTAACCTTCTGTAATAGATAAAAACAATTTCGAGTATATAGTGCAGTTTTTTGCATGTGGCTTTTTTGTTTTGGCTACAGAAAAACGTTAGGTGATGTGAGATCCCGAAACTATCACTATGGTTAGAAATGGTTAAACGATATGACTTAAGGGTTGCGCCAAAAAATGTTCTTAATTATGGACTTGAACTTCGTGGGGATTCTTTTGTCCATTCTGTTTTTAGATGGCGCAAACCTTCACCTTCTCCACTTTTTCCCTATATCCATTGCCAACCATCAAGCCATTGTAGCATCCATCAACTTCACAATATCCCAGTCTTTCCAGAATATTGAAGTCCAACTAGGGACAATTATTTCACGTCTACTTTGGGATCTATCAGGGCCGATAAAACTAATTTCCTTTTACGTTATCATTTTTTGAAATTAAATAAATATTACGAAAAAATTAAAACTGCATATATATTAATTATAAAAAGGAGAGAAGGGAGAGATGGGGTCGAAACATAATAACTGATTGAGTGAGAAAGACAATTAAATACAATTGATTGTATTAACAGTTATTTTCTTTCTCATACATATATCATCTTTACTAATTCATATGAATAATCTATTGACATGATGTTCCTTAAATGCTCATTGGTTTTTTTTTTGTGTCCACTCAATAGAATTCTCTTCATTTTTTATTCTAAAATATATTCGGACAATGGCATTGATCACTTATCTGTTTTATATGTTTGCGTCCACTACCATAAAGTTATTTATTACACTCCTTCAGATGTCGCTGTATTTATATTACACAACCACATGTTTTCTGCTCTAGCATTTAAATCGCCTAATTGTATAAAATTGTTCTTTCTGGAATGGATCAGGTAACTCCTGTTTTTTTGTTCCTTTATAACTAACACTCCTTTGGCTTTCTTTTTTTTTACTTTTTAAATGTTTCTATGGCCGTTTAGTTGGTTTTTAATTTTCATTATACCTTGATCTTGTTATCACTATTTAATCCCTATTTTGAGTCGGAAATACCTACATTGCAATTCTACTTTTTTTACTATTTCAATTACGACGTTATTTGTATCATTTGTCGTTTTCACCGTTTTCATTACTTTATTTTTATTACAATTTTTATGTCTCTTCGTTGATTTGCACTTTTTTTACTTTCACGATAATTTAATATATTAATGATCCTTCTTTACTTTTAAGCAACAAATAAAAGATTAAAATTCTGCACGAGAATTTTAAAAGGTAGTAAGTACAAGTCTTGCTACGTAGTTCGCCTACCAAGCCTTCAGGCACAGCAACACCAAATGATACAACTAGGCGGCATTTTCACGGGTGGGAACGGTATAATAGAGCGTGTGGTCATTTGACCCGCTCCTTGAAAGGTTTGTTAACCAACTACTTCCAGGCTGCTATGTAAATGAGAAAAAGATCGCCTAGTCACCTTAAACGAAAGTATGACTTCAGTTCGTAACCCAAGTCTCAATCATACATTGAAAACAGGAACGTCACCGCCTCAGAAGTTTAGTTCAAGTGAAGCCATGACGTTCATATTGTGGCGCAATTTAATCCATAAATATCGTTGTTCCATCCACTCCATCTCACAGTAGTGAGAACCAAGACAAATCCTTTCTCACCCGTGAGTTGGAAAATCTTCCACAGGTAGTCTCAGTTATTCCTAAACGTCCCTTGTACGTTTTATTAAAATTTGCACTGAACCATACACGGCCGCCATTCGATCAGCCAGTTATTAAGCTTTCCACTCGAGCAGAGTAATGAGCTCGCCGAGAATTTTCACTTATAACCTCAATAACTATTGAAATTGCTCATTATTAGCACTCGTATTTCACTTCCACTGGCGCCTTTTTATTTTGCCGCTTACTTGTATGGCCTGCTCCTCGGTGACTGGAGCATTGTGAAGCGAAGCCCGCCGTCTCTGCCATGCAATCGCGCCCGATGGGAAAAGATAAAACTCCGTTGAATCATTCATGGAAAGCCCTGCTTTGTTATGTAAACCACACATAGCAGGCATTAAACCTTTTCACTTTACTAATTTTGAATATATATAGTAATCAAATTAAGATATTGATCTTGCAGTTTTATCAATTTTATTTCAAATACGCCGGAGGCGTACTGTAAAGAATTATCGCACTGCTTTTCGAGAAACATCTCCGAGTTCGATTCCCGGCCAGGCTCAAGAAATTCTGACAAAATTATGATTAAGACGAGTTTGGAGTCGAACCGATTATCCGAAATCAGTTGGAAACCTTCGGCGGCTGACCTTAAACACAAGGCTTATCGACAGGTAATCCTTAGGCAAGGTTTTGGACTTTCCGGGTTTTAGAAGTTTTATGACGTCCGCCACCTTCTGAGGACTCGGGAAATGGTGAAAGCGTAGGACAGCGTTAGTGATCGGTACCTTTGGGATAACCTCCAATTTTTTAGTCGTCCAGCTTCTAGAACAGATTGAAGATAAATTCCAAACCCGTAAACCTAATGTTGCTAGATGTAAAAAGAGGTGCTGGTCGCACTGGAACAAGATCTGTAGCTTTGCACGTCGGGCATTGCTTTGAGTATGAAAAATAACCCCTGAGAGCTGAGAAGCTAACTGTCAGCACAGTTTGTGTATCCGGCAGAAAACCACGTGCTTTCGTGTGATATCCAGATTGGTGGTCTTCCAATGTAATAGGAACGATGACATGCCCAAATTTTTAACAGAAGTTACAACCTTCATAACGTATTCAAGATCAAAGGTGTACCTACCACTCGCTTTGCTTCCAAAAAAATTAAAGGCATCGCATTCATCTGGATGGGCTTCTCCAACTGGAAAAAATAGGTATGGTAGACGTGCCAGTATGTTTATAGATTGCCCGAGATTTCCCACCTTAGTAAACGATGATGGATCTGCAGCCCTTCGCTAATTTATTTGGAGCTGCCCGACTATGGAGGAGGGAGGGGGCAATGCTTATCAGAATTTTCTGTAAGCCGCTTCTGTTTGTCCACAAGAGTATTTTAGACACTCCAACCCATTATAAATTCTTTAAAGAGTATTTTTGAAACCCCAGCTCCGTTGTGTGTGTTCCGAAACATTTTTGGGCACCTTTTCTGTTCAAGTTATCGTAACCAGTATTTGGTACTCTAATCTAGTTGTAAGTTTGTGTAACGTACTTAGGCCATCTCAGTTACGTTATGTGGGCTTTAAAGAATTTTTTGGACACCGGTTCGATTTTAGCTGCCATATCAAATGCAGAGATTCGCAAATGCTTGAAAACAGTATTTTAGACACTCTACTTCGTATTAAGTACACCAAAGAATATTTTTGACACTCCAGAGTCAGCGATCCTCGAGTACCCATAAGAATATTTTGGGCAGACCAACCATGTAGTGAGTGCTCTAAGGGCATTTTGGTACTCCATTTTTGTGTATGTGCTCTAAAGAATTTTTTAAACGCCGTTTTTATTCGAATTATTGTATCCAGTGGTGTAACGATTTAAGACACTTCAGCTGTGTTGTGTATGCTTCAAATATTTGAGTTAGCGTACCAAATATAAGTATCCCCAAATACTTAAAACAGTAACCCCGTCATAAATGCCCCAAAAGAATACATTTAGTAGTGCAGTTCCATTGTGTGCCTTAAATAATTTTTTGGGGACCATACCAAATGTAGAGTAACTTTGTTGTGTATACTTCAAAGAATCTATTGGACACTGATTCAGTTTGGACATAAATCCAGTCATAAATGCCCTTAAGAGTATTTTTGGCAATTCAACTGCGTAGTTAGTATTCTAAAATACCTTTTGGACATCACTTCTGTTTGGAGTTATCGCCGGTGCTCACGAGAGTATTTTGGACACTCTAACTCCATTTTAAATGTTCCAAAGAGAATTTTGGATATTCTAACTCCGTTGTGTATGCCCTGAAAACCTTTTTGACCGCTATTTTAGACTGGATAATTTTATCCAGTGTTGTAGTAATCTATAAGTAGTTTGAAAATTATTTTGGACATTCCAACTGCGTTTTGTGTATTTTGAAGATTATCTTGAGTTTAGAACAGTCTTTTGGATATTTAAACCCCCTTGTAAATGCTTGGTAGAGTATTTTGGACACTTTGGATTTATTGCGTGTGCTTTGAAGCGTCTTTTAGACACCGCTTTAATTCGAGCTATCGTATTCAATATCATAACAATCCAAGAGTCAATTGTATTTTTTAACTGTATTTTGGATATTCCATCACCATCGTATGCACCCTGTAGGGTATTTTTAACAATCTAGCCCCTTGGTGTATGCTTTAAAGAATATTTTGGGCACCGCTTGGGTTTGCGTAGTTATATGCAATGTCGTAATTATTCGCGAATACTCACAAGAATGTTTTGGATATTTCATCCCTGTTATAAGTGTTCCAATGAGTATTTCTGACACTTCCAATTCCGTTATGTGAACTCTAAAATATCTTTTAAACGCCATTTCTATTCCAGTTACCGAATACAGTGTTGTAGCAATCCACGACTACTCACAATAATATTTCCGATACTACAACCTTATTGCAAATGCTCTGAAGAGTATTTTTGACATATGTGGGATCTGAGGAATTTTTTGACACATCCAACTCTGTTCTGTGTGCTTTAAAGAATTTTTTGACCTGTGCTTTACATTTGGATATCATATTTAATGTCGTAGGAATCTGCGAGTGATTTGGAAAGCATTTTGCACAATCCAACCTAATTTTAAGTGCTTTGAAGTGTATTTTAGACACTAGAGCTCCGGCATGTGCTCTCTGAAATATTTTTTGACACCACTTCCGTTCAAATTATCATATCCGCTATCGTAGCAATCCGCGGGTGCTTACAAGTGTATTTTGGGTATGCTAACCCTGTTGTAAGTACTTTAAAGTTATTTTCAACATTCAAATTCTGTTATATGTGCTACAAAGAATCTTTTGGACACCATTTTTATTTGAATTATCGTATTCACGGATAGTCAAAACAATTTTAGACAGTCCAGTCCAACCGTAGATGCTCCCTAACGTATTTTGGGCACTCTACCTATTGTAGAGACTGCTTCGGTTGTAATTACCATTTGAAACATAAATACCCATAAGTGCTAGAAACGGTATTGTGGGCATTTTAACCGCGTTTTAAATATCCATATGAGTATTTTTGATATTTCAGCTCAAGCATGTGTACCCTAAAGAATTTTTGGGCACCGTTTTGATCCGAGTTAGTGTACCAAATGTAGAAAACAATATTTTAGACACTTTAGTCCAATTGTGCGTGCTGTGAAAAAAATTGACACCCTAGTTCCATGGTATGCGCTCCGGAGTATCTTTAGGACACCGCTTCATTTTGGGTAATCGTATCCCATATCATACTCCACAAGAGTATTTGGGATCTATAGACCCCGTCATAAGTGCCCCAAAATATATTTTTGGCAACCCAGATGCGTAATGTGTGCTTTAAAATTCTTGTGGACACCACCTCTATTCGCGTTATCGGATCCAGCGTCGTAGCGATCCGCAAATGCCCAAAAGAGCATTTTGGACAATAACCAATTGTAAAAGCTCCGAAACGTATTTTGGACATTACAACTTCTTAGTGTATACTCCAAAAAATTTAGACACTCCTTTGGCTTGAATTATCGTATCTAATGTTATAGCGATCCGCGAGTACTTCCAACTCTACCGTAAATGATCCAAAGTGTATTTTTAACACTCTAACTTCGTCATGTATGATATAAAATATTTTTGGGTACCATTATAGATTAGATTATTGTATCTCGGCTCATAGTAATCCGCGAGTGGGCTCGGAGTAATTTGTACACTTAACCTTGTTGAAGGTGCTATGAAGTCTACTATGGACACTTCAGCTGCGTTCGGTTCGAATTAGATAGATATAGATAGATATCCGCAAGTACTTAAAACAGTATTTTTAATATTAAAACCCTGTTACAAGTATTCTGAAAGGTATTTCTATTACCCTGGTTCTGTCGTTTTTGTTTAAAGCATTTTTTAGACACTGATTCGGTTCAAGTTATCATATTCAATGCAATAGCCATTTTAAAATGTTTCCAACGAGTATTTTTTGGACACTAATCCCATCAGAAGTATTCGGACGCGTATTTTGGATACTCCAACCCCGGCGTAAGTGCTTCAAGAGGTATTTCTGACACTCTAGCTCCGTCGCGTGTACTCTAAATATCTTTTTAGGACCGCATCTGTTCAAGTTATCGTATCCAATGTCGTAGTGATCCACAAATGATTGAAAGAATGTTTTAAATATTTTTAGTCCATGATAAGTGTTATAAAGAGTGTTTCGGATATTCCAACTCCTCCATGTGTACTTGAAGTATCTTTTGGACACCGCTTCGGTTCGATCTATCGTATCCAGTGCCATAGCGTTCATATTCAGTGTCGGTGTAGTCCGAGACTACTCCTAAAATATTTTGGACACTTCAGCTTCTACCACGCTCCATGTTGTACTCTATTGCTCAAGTTTTATTGACTCTTAAATTTACTTTAGTACTTTAATTAACTTTAGTTGTTAATCGCCCTATACACTAACAGCACGGATGAAAGGCAATTGCTTCGGTGATGATCTAACTGTGGTACTTGGAAATTAATTAATTCCACAAAAGATCTCATTAGGTCAAACTGATGGAAGGCTACCTAATTAAGGCGACCCTGCAGTTATTACAATGTAAACCTGTTCGGATTTTATGTTTGCTCCAGTCTGCTCAATATTGTAATACATACATTATAAGATTGAGGAGTGGCTCAAATAATATCAAGAGAGCTTTTTGGGACTTCCTAATTTGCGATTAACTTTATTTATTATTTTTTTATTATGTGGAGATGTTCAAGGTTTTCATTCGTAATGTCTTATTTAAGATTTTATTGCTTCGGGTAGTCAAACTTCTTCAAAATACAGCTATTAATAAAACCAAGAAGGTCAAGGACGATGGTGAGACGAGCAAGGATTAAGATAGCCAAAATTGGAATTACTGGTGGCCTCCATAAACGCATATTATGGTAGTGACACCGTGTGGGTTGCGGATTTGGCTATCACCTCTCTATGAAACGTGTATGAAAAAAAATTAACGCTAGATAAATGGCAACAAAAGTTGCTAACCCAGAGCATAGTGTCACGTACTGCTCTTGTCGGCGAAGGCCGTTTTAACGCGCCCGCCCACCTTGCTTTCGCCTTTCACCGCTAATTCGGCGGCGATTTTTGTGCAACATGTTTTCCCGGGGCGTGAATGCAGTAGCATCATCATCATCGTGTTACATTTAAGAGGTTGGCGCGCCAGCTCGCTTTCTTTAAAGTTACATTTCGCCCAAAACCAGGAAAATCTGCAGAAGCTCCCATGTAGAGGTGCTTATGCAAGGCTGGCATACCAGCTAACGCATTTGCATGACTACCTTGACTCACTTTTCGCCTTTTAAATTTCACCTTTAGTAAAAAACCGTTAAATAGTGACAACTGATTTTAACGCAATAACCGATTATGTCATCAAGACGGATTGCTTATAGTGGAAATACCTACCGGGAGCTATATAATGCTGTTAGTGTATTGATTTGTCAATTGTAGTCTGGAAAAACCGTAAATATCTAATCTGTACTGTAGATCTATTTTTTATTTCAAAATGGGAGTCCTCAACTCATCTGTGATGAAGTTGCGAAAATAGAAACTCAAATCAATAATTGGTTACCAGTCGGAGATGCTGCGTGACCACCAGACGATGGGTGAACTTATGGAAGCCTTGAGCTTCCAGTTTGTAGGCCATACTCCTTCACGGGGTTTTTACTATTATTGCTATTAGTAAAGATGGATACTTAATAGTTACTAAATTTCAGTTAAAAATGTAGGACATTATATTTCGACACGCTTTCATCGGTCTTATTGTATTTGTCTGGCCAAACCTACAAAAATAATAATACGTGACATAGAATAGACCAAATTATATTTATAAGTTGGGTTTATCAGCTTTGCACGACTGGATACGAACGTTTAAATAGTTGTTACTTATAGGGTACCAAAGAAAATTAAAGAAAAAGATAAACAAAAGGAGAGTCACCCAGTCTTAGAAAAAGTCAAAGGTTGCAGAAGTAAACATTCAAATATTAAATAATAAAAAAAGGAAACTGAGGTGCTGTCTTCCTACATTCTGTAACGAATCATGAGACGATACTGGAAGATAAAAATTTCAATTAACGCCTATCATGATCCATTAAAGACGGTTTTCTGTTTTTACTACCTTCTCTTTCTACTCTGCTTTTTCTTAGTTTTAATATTTTATTAAGGATTTATCGTGACATTTCTAAATTTATTTCATAACTATCCTGTAATGTGACAACCAGTAGTCCTACTCCTTTAGAGTTTGTGATTCTTCAATCGTTGCTTTTTTAGTTATTTTGTCATCTCCATTCTGTACGCGTATTTAGCCCATAATCTTTATTTCGCGATCCGTTTCTTTGGAGGTCTACACTACTACGCGATCTTATTGTTTCTAATTTCCCGATCGTCCCCGTTTCTGTTATTTTATCATCATCCATTTCGTATGCGTAGTTGCTCAATAGCCTTCTTATATTTCCTTTTCTTTAGTGGCCTACCAAGCGATCGTCTTTATTTTGATATTTTATTATTTTTCATTCCATGTGCGATTGCTTCATAGTCTTTTGGTCTCTTTAAAGCTCTACTACACGATCTCATTGTCTGTGATTGTTTACTTCAGAGTCTTCTTTTGTTTCATGACAACCAATAGTCTTCCTGTTTCCTTTACTATGCGATCTTTTTCTTTATGATTGCCCAATCGTCGCTGTTTTATCATCTTTTATTTTGAACACATAGTCGTCTTCTGTTTCTTTTTTTTTCTTTGGAGGTCTAGCAAGCGGTTTTGTTGTTGATGATCTTTCGATCTCCTATTTCGTACGCGCACGAGCTCCAGAGTCTTCTTATATTTCGCGACGACGAATAGCCTACTTTTTGGAGGTCTACCACGCAATCTCATCGTTTATAATTTCCCGATCATCGTTATTTTTGTTTGTTTATCATGCTTCAATCCATATACGCAACAGCTCTATAGTTTTCTTATATTTCGCGGCAATTAATATTATTTATATTATTTTAGAGGTCTAGCACGCGATCTCGTTATTTGTGACTTTCCGATCATCGCTATTTTGTTATTTTATCATCTCTCATTCTGTACCCCCGTCGTTCCATAGTCTTCTTCTGTTTCTTTCTTTTTCTTTCGAGGTCTACCAAGCGATTTTTGGCGAGTTTTTGCCATTTTATCATCTTCCATTCTGTATGCGCAATAACCCCATAGTCTTCATTTTTTCCGCGACAACCAATAGTCTTTTCGTCGTTTTGAAGCCCCACTACAACTTGTGATTGTCCGAATGCTCTATAGCCTTGTTTTATTTTACGATAACCAATAGTCTGTCCATTCCTTTTGAGGATTTTTTGTTTGATTTCCAATCGTCGATATTTTATTTTACCATCTTCCATTTCCAACACGCTATTTCTCCATAGTCTTCTTCTGTTTATTTTTTAAATCTACCAAGCGATTTCGTTATTTGGGATGTTTTGATGGTCGCTGTTTTGGTTATTTTAGCATCTTCTATTTCGCATGCGCAATAGTTCCATAGCGTTCTTATATTTCGCGGAGAAGATCTAATTATTTGTAATTTCCCGATCGCGATTGCTTCTTAGTCTTTTTCTATTTTGCAGTCATCCAACAACTCTTGTGTGTCTCTCTGTTTGCTTCATAATCTACCTCTTAATGTTGATTCCCTTATTGGTCTACGCTTGTTGGTTTCTGTTGATCTTAGCAATATTTTTGTCTTTATTGGTTTAGTTTCCTCGGAATAATGGGTCTTTGGGTGTTTTATATACAGGGTGTGTGAATTATAAGATGAAATGATTCTTAGTACGAAAAAGAACAGAAAGGTACATTTATTATATCATACATGGCAATGTTACTCCTAACCTTAGCTTTCCATAAAGATATTCGACTCTTAACGTATAAGTATACGTTTTCTGTGCTTGTTGCAGATCTACTCCTAAATGGCCGTATTTTGTGAGCTATTGTCAAAATGGTCCCTTATTTTACATCAGAAAGAACCACACATTTGCACAAGATATTGGAAATGATCAGTCCTTATAGCCACAGACAGCAACCGAATCTATTTTGTCGTTTATGTGAGACGGAGTCGTTTGATGGCAGAGATGAATACGTAGGACCCAACTTGGAAAAACGTGTTTTACGATAGCTACAGGCCAACGTGGTATATGCATTGAGAACGTGTTGAGTATCCATCATGAGAACCACTAGTATCCCTATCATTTGCAACATGTACAAAGACTATCGCAAAATAATTTGCTTCTAAAAAAAGTTTGTCTTTCTAGCGGCAGCTGTTGTCAATCCACTTGACAGCATCATTTTTTGGGTTGGGTAAAATCTCCATGAAATGGTTGAAGTTCACCGTCAGCACTGGTTTTATCGTCGCTGTTTGACCACTCGTTCTTCCTCAACTCTTCAGTGACCTACTCTACTTGCAATTTCTGAGAAACAGCCTTTATCACTTGTACCAGCACCATTAGCAGTACGATAGACCAAGAGGCTGATGGATGATAAAGCTTTGTTCTCTGAATTTTCTCAGAAATAAATGCAATGTAATATGATGTAATAATCCAGTCTTTTTCCTTTTCCTATCAGGTATCATCTCCTGAAGTTTGCCTCCATAAGTAACATTATCTAAATTGTATGGTTCAAGACTTACGATATATTCAAAATTAAAAAGTAATTTTACGTTAGCGTCGCTGTAGAATCAAACAAAAATAGAAAAACTGCAATATTAGGCTTAAAATTTACCAACCACGCATTCAGATTTTTCACAAAATTTTCTTGTGATCCTTGGCATTCTCATCAGTAGAACTTTTTCTGGTGCTATAAAGTATCAATATACAACTTGTTGAAGACAAAAACGCATTATCGTTTTCGAAATTGCCTTTAACCTTCTTTGCTCATGGGATATGAATTTGCTAGAATAACAATTGTAATTTTTACTTTAGTTTGTGAGTTTTTGGGATTGCAGAGCCTTTTTAATCTAGTATTGAGAAATTTGAGAAACAATTGAATCTGATAAGATTCTTGTAGACAATTTGGAGTGTTGATGCCAAGAGAACTGTTCTATTCAATGGGGATGACAAATACCTTAAGGTTACGAAAGATATTGCATTGCAATGCAATCAAATTATAAAAATGTTCTGCATTTTATATAGGGAATCGACCAAAATCCAAAAAGGTAGTTAATGGACAGTGATTTAATGGGACAGATAAATTAATTGGTGAGATGAAATAGCACTACTGACCATGGCAATTCGATATAGTCATTGGATGTACCAGGCGTCCAAATGAGCGCAAATAATTCAGAACTGGCCACCATTTTTGGTAATCTTACCCCACCACTCCATATTTGAGAGATGTTAAGCAGGGAGAGACGTGGCAAATTTATCATGGAAAAAAATTTAAGATTAGTGTTCAATTAGGATAACTCTTCAAGTTGTAATCATATGCCTCCAGTAAGCATAACCGAAATGACAATATTATAATTTTGTGAGTTATAACATCCTCTAATTTACGTCAAATTCATCGGAGTCTCACCAGGACACTTTTTTAGAAAAATAGCAACTTCATCTATTTTTTGCAAATCGGTAGAAATTCTTCTTTAAATTATTATCAAAATAGATGATAGTCAACTGTGCCAACCCGAACTTTATGTGTTTCTTGAAAGCAATATTAACCACTTTGATGATGCATTCTTTACTTTTAATGACTTCCCTTGCTATGTTTAGCCGAAGAACTTTTGGATTTTCCACTTAGAATTAATTCTCCTTCAAAATATCTTTAATACTAGAGAGATTGTGGCGATAGGTTTTGTTTTGCATATTACACAGTTTCATTCTTTCACAGGTCGAAAGATTCGAACAGAATCTTACAGGCTTCTTACATAAGACACACATTAGTCAGTTGATGTCTTGACTGATAATTCTTCAGGCAGATTATCTTCCATCGCAATAGAAAGCTGCTTTTTAAGAACCCAAGTTTCTTTAAGCGGTTAACCTTCTCTAAATCGGTAAATCGGTTCATTAGGCCACAAAAGCGCCTGATCAGCTTCTGTGTTTCGCTCTTAATCGTGTCCGGTGAATAAAACTTATGATTTTTAAAAAATACAACAGCGGATTAAATTTGATTTCGGCCTTGCGGAGATTCGAATCAACAACTTACTAAAGGCTAGTCTGTCGTTTTTACTTTTGAATCACGCGGCTTGTTTGGACGGACACTCATTGTCGATACCAAGCTCTAATGCTAATAAAGCGAGTATAAAAAATATTGGGATTGTTTATTCAGCAGCAATTAGATCTAAATCAAGTTTCACTAGACTGCAGCGCATTTTGAAGTTTTGCTAGAAAACTGAGAAATGTTTCCTGATCACAAAGCATTAATATTCAGTGCTGGTTGTATAAGTGGAGCGATTAGCTAACCGTAATTAACACTTCTTGCACTCAACGCCCGCAGCTGAGATTGTGGAGATACTGGGGCCACTTTCCTCGGAAATTTTCATTAATTTGGAACAGCATGGCGCAGATTTTTTACTGCATGTTTTTGGGGCCAGCAGTGTGGCTGTCTGCTCAAAAGCCTTACAAAATACTTGTTTACAGGTTATAGAGCGTTTAGCACTTAATCTAAATAAAGAACCAAATAAATTTCCATATCACGTACGAGAACTAGTAACGGAAAGCGCAGAACAAAATCCAAACAACACAAATTCCGAACCAATTATGGGGCTATTTATGTAACCTTTCCAATGAGTTCCTAACAATTTAAGAAACAAGAAGAAAAAAATAATACTTGAAACAATAGTTGAAATAAATAACGAAAAAAGGAATAGACAGATCGTCCTTCCTATAAACCTTTGCACAAAAAATATTTCCAAAGATAATATCAGAATTTCTCACTCCTAAGATAAAGAAAACATTAAAGACATTGAAAACGACGTAAAAATAACGTTTAAAACGACAGTGGCGGCGATGTTGAAAACGATATAAGATCAACGTTGATGACGACATTAGAAATAACATTAAAGATGACATTAAAAAGGGGATTGGAGATAAGGCTGGAAAAGTCGTAAGAACAATATTAAAAACAACGTTAAAGATGATTTTAAAAACCACTTTAGAGAACGTTTAAAAAACGATGTCAAAACCCGTTAGAGAGAACGAGGTTAACAACAACATTAGATGATGTTGAAACATAAGAACAACGTTGAATACGATGAATGGTGAAGACATTGAAAACGACGTAAAAACAACTTTAAAGATGACGTTAGAAATAATGTTAACGACGACGTTAAGCCGACTTTAGAAATATTGCAAAATAAAGTTGAAAACAATATTGGAAAGAACATTACGGGTAACGTTGAAAACGACATTACAGGCGGTATTGAAAATAACAAAAAACATCATTGGAAATGATGATAAACATAACCTTAAGAACAAGGCAAAAAATGAAATTTCAAACGATAATCTTATAAACAACGTAGAAAAAACGTTAAAGACAACATTACAGATAACGTTAAAGACATAAGAACAACGTAAAAAGCAACATTAAAGACAACGTTGGAGATTATATTAAAGATGATGTTCAATAGTACGTTAAAAATAACGTTAAAAACGACATTGCAAATGGCGTTGAAGACCACGTTAAAGATGGAGTTGAAAACGACATTAAAAAGGCATTGAAAACGACGTAAAAACTACGTTGAAGAAGTCTGTGAAGACGATGTTGAAAACAACATAACAACAAAATTAAAAATGATGTTTAAGACGACGTTTAGAATAATTTAAAAACAACTTAAAATCAACATTGAAACGATATAACATCAATGTTGAAGACGATAGTGGAGATGGCATTGAAAGTGACATTGAAAAAAAAACGCAAAACAAAATAAAATCAGCGTTGAAGACGACGATAAAACAATATTAAAGGCAATGTTGAAAGCACCATCAAAGACCATGTAAGAACAAGGTAGAAAACAGCGTTTGAAGATATCGTTGGAGGTGACGTTGAAGACGACGTAAATAAAACATTAAAGACGATTAATCACGATGTTGAAAACAATTCAAGAACGACGTTGAAGACGAAGTTGCAAACTATATTTGAAATACATTGAACGTTATATTAAAAACGACGTTAAAAATAATATTACAAGCACGTTACAAATACCGTTAACGAAAATTGTGAAAACGAAGTTGAAGGCAATGTAAAAAACGACCTTAGAAAAGACGTTGAAAACGACGCAAAACAACGTTCAAATCGATGGCAAAGATGACATTAGAAACAACTTAAAAATAATGTTGGAAACTATTAAAATGGTACAAAAAGAACGTTTGAAACTATATCAGAGATGTCATTGAAAGTGACATATGCATATATAAACCTTGAAAAAGTAATTAAGCAACATAAGAACAATGTTGAATACCACGATGGCAACGACGTTAAAAACGACTTTAAAACAACCCTAAAGACTACGTTAGAGATAACGATAACAACAATCGTAAAGAGGTCGTTAAAAATTGCAACTACAACGTTGAATTCAACGTTGTAAATAATATTGAAGACAAAATTGCAACTAACGTTAAAAACGACAATAAAAACAACATAAGAGATAATCTTTTAAACGGTAACCTTATAAACCTATATAACAACAACTTTAAAGACGTTGAAAACAACGCTACAAAAGACTTTAGAAACTGCGTTCAAGATAACTTTTAAACAATATGGAAATGACGTACGAGATGAATGTAGAAAACGACGTTGAATACTTTAGAACTGCTAAAGACAATGTAAAGACAACATTAGATGTGTTAAAAAAGTAACGTAAGTTGAAAACAATCTCGATCAGAACATTAAATACGACATAAAAACGACGTTGGAAGCGATCTTGAAACGATGCAAGAACCAAGTAGATGACATTGAAAATGACGTCGGACTCGAATTTGAAACGAGGTAAGAACAACGTTGAAGACAACGTTAGAGATGACGTCGAAGACGACGTAAAAACAACGTTAAATATGACTATAAAGACGATGTTATAAACAACTTTGTAGACAACATAAAAACAATATTAAAAATGACGTTGAGACATTATACGTGAAGTTGATGACTAAGTTTACAGTAATGTTAAAAACGACTTAAAATAAATGTTGAAGATATATAAGATCGACGATGAAAACGACGTTGAAGATCGTATTAAAAATGACAGGGATAACATTGAAAATAAACGTTAGAGACGAACTTATAAAAGACATAATAATGACGTGGAAAAGTGAGTAGTAAATGACGTTAGAGACGCCATTAATGGTAAAAAGAAAAATGGAGATGACACAGAAAATAATGTTGAAGATAAAGTTGAAAATGATGTTAAAGACGACATTGAAAACGACAATACAGGTGACCTAAGATAACGTTAAAAACAACGCAAAATGAACGTTGAAGATGCATTAAAAACAATATTGGAGATACATTAAAAGTAACATTGAAAAGCACATTATAAACGATGTTAAAAATGGCGTAATACAACGTTAATAATGACAATGAAAACGTTAAAGACGACTTTAGAGAAGACGTTGAAATCGACGGTGAAAACGACGCGAGAGGACCTGGTAAACAACGTGAAAACAACGCTGCAAACTCGAAAACGATGTTAAATCCAATGTCAAAAACGGCATAAAACAACGATCTTGAAGAAAATTTTGGATGTGACGTTAAAAATGACATTGAAGACTACTTGGAGACAATCTTGAAACAACATTGAAAACGACACAAAAAGAACCTTGAAGACTACATCACAGATGACACTGAAGGTAATATTGCGGTCAAGGTCAAGACATTAACAACGTGAATTGATTATAAAGACAACGTTAGAAACCACATTAGAGAAGACGCTGAAAACGATGTTAAAAGTGACTATAAAAATGAAGTCGTAGATGACGGTAGAAACGACGTTGATAAAGATGGTATTTTTTGAGACAACGTTAGAAAGGTTGTTGTAGACGACGTTGGAGACTACGTTAAAAAGATGGGGGCAAGAACAATATTAGAAACGACTATAAACGACGTTGAACACAATATTTTAGGCAACATTAGAGACGATGTTGAAGATGACGTTAAAAACCGTGTTATAAATGACATTAAAAACAATGTCAAAGACGCATTAAAACAACGTTGAAAACTACACTGAAAATAATATTAAAAATTACTTTGGAGACTACAGTGAAGACGATGAATGAAGACCACATTAGAGACAAAGTTGAAAACGACGTTGGATGCGATCTTGCAAACCTTAAAAATTACATTAGAGGTACCGTTGAAGACGACATTGAGACTACGATGATGACGACAACTGTGAAGAGAACAAAAAAATGAATGTCTCGTCCCTGTGATCAAACCTTGTATGTACAAGAGTACATACAGGAGTCGTGCGTAAAATAATAGTCTCGATGAAAGACAAATATTGTCTTTTTGGTTTGTTTGCTATTTTATCATTTTTTTCTGGAGAAATGCAATTGTCAATTTGATTTTCTTTTTATAGAGAGATTGTAGTCTATATATTATTAAGTTTCCTATCTAGACTCTTATTAAGGATATGTTATGTGTTGATTTTGGAGAGGCTCTAGTAGTTTCGAGATCAAAACGTAGATAAACTTACGACAGTGTCCTCTCACCTTGTACTACCCCTTTCATTCTCGTACGGCAAGACATCGCTAGGCTCCTGCAAACAAAAGAAGCGGATTAGAAGGTAGAAAACCGGCAATTAGCTCAGCTTTTCGCATTTTTCTGCGGCGGCCGCGCAAAAAGCGAACCGACGGACATGCAAAATGTAATAAAGGCGACAAGAACCGGCCGCGCTGGTTTCACTTTCTTCGCGGCAGCCAGCAGAACGCGCCTTACAATAAAAATGCAGGAAGCCGGAAGCGCAGTTCTCGTAAGAGATATCATTACCGACCGAAATCGCTAATCCTTGAGCGCGCGGCTCGGCCGCTGCTGGGTACATTGCAAAATATGCGAGCAAAACGTGCCCCAGTTTGCGCCGACAATCACTATTTCAAAATCGATCGGTGTTGCGTTGCAGGAAACCGGCGGGAGAGCATTCACATGTGAGCATTAAAATCGTCGAGCAGTCCAATAAACCCGATGGAAGTTCGGTTATTTTAGTTCTAAGTGGAAAACGCGCGTCTCTAAAGCCCCTTTCAGACTGCACACTGCAGGCCACTGTTATGTGCAGCGAACGGCGCAGAACTCATTATCGTACCAGTATAGACACAGATAAAATCCGTTCCGTTCACTTGCAATAGCGGTCAGGAATTTGCGGACGTGGGTGAAACCAGCGTCGCGTGATTGGAGCATAAGTAAACTCATTTGAAAGATCTGCATATGTGCAGCGGAAAAATAATGAACCGCAGCGTGACCTTGTAATCGCAATGTTCTTTTGTTTTTGCCAATTATACGTTAAATCCTAAGATCAAGATGCAACCATTTCCGGCGTAATCCAAGTTAAAAAATCTAGTCCAACTTTTCCTTGTTTAGTCAATCCCCACCTCTAACCAAAAAGGTTGAATATTTTGAGTTCCTCTCTTCCCAGCCAAAAATTGTTTTTGGTTTTGGAAAGCAATAGAAGTATGCTGGACTCGAACCAAGTAAAGACTGTAGATATGAAACAGTTTCGAACTTCATTTTTGCCTATTTCTAGTAGCAACTTTGTCTTCTAGATGACAATCATAGAAACGAGACCAAAATGTTTCGAGTCATAAATGTCTCTAACAAAAGTTCAAAGGACAAAAGATTCGTTTAATCAAAGATTTCTATTCCCCCCCCCTCTCTCTCTCTCTTCCTACTCATTTTTAAACAAACTAAGACCTGATGCAAACTACACTTGACTTGATCTCCAATTACTCTAACATACGTAGGTAGCGTTAGTATAGAAGATATGGGGGGTTTAAACTAAAACTTTTGTAAACAAAAGCTGCGGATTTCTGACCATGGACCTTGATTTTTCGTCTAATTTATATCAAGTACTAAAGTAAGAACTGAAGCTGAGTGACTTAGGCGCTTGGTTACAGTGCAGATGGACCCATGCTTTAGATGCCTGGCGAATAGTCTATTCGGTCACTAAAAATAATTTCTAGGACGCGGACTATACGGCAACTTTAACCTTCCAGTTCATAGATCAGGCCCTACGCCAAATACTAATGTTGTACTATTCAGTAATATAAACATTGATCCGTAAATTACTCCTCATTTTTGAGCTATGCCAACTTATATGTCCAAAAAGCTCAAATGACCACCTCCCCGCACTCCTTTCCATATAAGAAGCTCTAAGGCTTGTGATCTTACAAATAGGATTTTTTAATTGAGCCCGTTCTATATGCGCCACATAACACTGACTTCTTTTGAACCACAGTGGCCAGATTTCTACAGTCTTCTCGAATTCTCAACAAGAAAGGGTCCTTCATTTTTTCTTGATCATCATTGTTATCTTCTTCCCAATTGACTCTTGTTAACTGTAGAAGTCTAAAAGTCCTTACTATGGATCATTTGACCCAAAAACATGAAGCTCCTAACGTGACCTAGTCAATTGGGGCTCGCTGGCGTGAATACACGCATTTAAATATTTTCAAGATATTTATTAAAAAAAGTTGACTAAAACCATTGTCCTCAGATAATTTTATGGTCCGCGAATCAGAAGGGAATAATGTAACTATCGGGGCTACGACTTCTCTTCAAAACTGAAATAATCTTCCGAACAAAATTCATAATTGGAGCTCTTCTCAGTGTACAAATATGTGGGATCCCCTATGGTAACTGCTTGGCCTAGTTAGACGTCAGACTGATTTGAAGAAAAGAGTCTATAAGAAATATCAATAATGTAACAAAAGGGGAGTATCGCCATCGTAATTGGTAACTCTTCTAAGTATACATGACATCCCATATAGTGACTACTTGGCTCGCCCAGACGTCAGACTAGCTTCAAGGATAAAAGAGTCCTCCAGGCATATCAGTAATGTAATCTATCAGGGGCTATGATTTTCTTTGGAACTCAAAGTCTTCCGTGCAAATTAATAATTGGAGCCCTTCTTAGTGTACAAATATGTGTCATACCGTATGGTGACTACTTGACCTTGTTATATGTTAGACTGTGATGTAATATAAATGTAACCAAAGGGGTCCATAACTATTATTAGCTTAGAGAGACTTCTTCGGAATTGAAACAGTCTTCTCTGGCAAATTTATAATTGAAGCTGTTCTTACTGTACATATGGTGAGGACTTGGCTTAGTTAGACATTAGACTGGCTTCATGAAAAGCGTCGGCCAGACATATTAGTAATGTAACTATCGGGAGCTATGATCATCATTGTTTTCAACAATCTTCTTCGAAACTGAAACAGGCTTTCCAGCAAATCTATAATTGGAACTGTTTTCAGTGTATAAATATATGTCATCCCGCATAGTAACTACTTGGACTAGTTAGACGTCAAATTGGTTTCAAAAAAAGAAAACACTAGGCATATCAATGATGTAACTGTTGGAGGTCCTGGCTATTATTGAAAACAGTCTTCCGAGCAAATTCATAATTGGAAATTTTCCCAGTGCACTAACATGTCATCCCATATGGTGACTACTTGGGCCACTTAAATGCCAGACTAACTCCGAAAAAGTGTCCGCCAGCCATATCAATAATATAACCATTAGAGGTTCTAACCATAATGGTTTCGACAGACTCTTCTTCTAAAATGAAACAGTTTTTTGAGCAAACCCATAGTTCGGAGCTCTTTTCACTGTACAAATAGGTGACTACTTGACTTAGATGTCATAATGACTTCAAGTGAAGAGCAGGCCAAGCATATCAATAATGTCACTGTTGGAGACTTTGATCATCATTAGTGTTAACCAAATCTTTTCGTAACTTAAAAAGAAAATCCACAGTTAGAGCTCTTCTGAGCGTACAAATATGTGTCATCCCATATAGTGACTACTTGGACTAGTTAGAAGTCAGTTTAGCTTCAAAAAAGAGTCCTCCAGACGTATCATTTGAGGCTCTGCCCATCATTGGTTTTAACAACTTCTTCTTCAGAATCGTAATAGTCTTTCTAGCAAGTCTATGATTGGAGCTCTCCTCAGTGTAGAAATTATGCCATCCCGTCTGTTGACTACTTGGCCGGTTAGACGTCAAGTTGGCTTCAAGCAAAAAGCATTAATAATGTAACCATTGGAGACTCTGGCTATGATTGGTTCCAACAGACTCTTCTTCGGAACAGAAACAACCTTTCGAACAAATCTATAGTTGGAGCTTTTCTTGGTATACAAATATGTATCTTCCCATATAGTGACTACTTGGATTAGTGAGACGTCAGATTGGCTACAAAGAAGAAGTTCGCCAAGCATATTAAAAATTAAACTACTGGACGCCATAATTGGCAAATCTATAGGTGGAGTACTTCTCAGTATTTAAATATATCATCCCAATGGTTACTATTTGATCTGGTTAGATATCAATTTACTTTCAAGGTAAAAGTTATCCAAGCCTATCTGTAATGTAGCCATTGCAAATTCATAATTGAAGATCTTTTTATTGTATCATCCCATATGTTGACTACTTGGGTTGGGTGGAGGTGGAATTGGTTTCAGAGGAACAGTGCGCTATGTAGATATATTGTAACCATTAGAGATCCTGATTATAATCTTCAGAACCGAAAAAGTCTTCCGAGCAAATCCATAACTGGAATTCTTCTCAGTGTATGTCATCCCATATAGTGGCTATTTGACCTTGTAGGAAGTCAAGTGTTACTCTACATCTCGCGGTTGTATGCTCATTAATAGAACTCCCTAATGAGCTACGTGCATGCTAGAAGGCCATTCGTTTACCAAGTTCTTCAGAAAACTAATTGGAGTTATCATTTCTGGAATTTCTGATACCATTTGAATATGGTCGTACTATGAGGACAATCGTATGCAAAGTTGTAACGCCCGGTTTTTAGCCACAGTTCAGGAGCAATTGCAGGTCCGAACCTATCTCAACAAGCCTAGTCTTGTTGCGATGTTAAATCAATTTCCCAGCCGTGTCTGGAAACCTTTCAACCTGCCGTGGTTCAATACAAGTTGCCACATGTACAGTTATCTAACATGTTACATATTCATAACATGTTACTGTTATGTTTTGTAAGCAATGCAAATGCAGCAGCATTTAAAAATCCGCAGAACTCCCGTTTTCTCGAAGCCGTCGGCAATTAGCCAGCGCTCCGTGCTCTCGATCGCGCGGCGCTGAGCGGGCAATCTGTAATTCGCATTTCAACGGTTCAATACTTCCTGAACGCTCTGTGAACGGCCCATTACATAAGGGCCGACAAAGGCCAACAAGATCATTAAAGATCGCCCGATTAATAACAGAATTGAGCAAGTTTCACCTTTAGAAAAATGGGCATCGTTTCTGCGGTCCGCAGATAGCGGTTATTGTCAGTGACATTTCGAACTTCGTTTTTTGCCGCAGATTCGCCGCGCGGCCCGACATTTAACGTCCGGGATTCAAATTAAGTAATGGACGCCGCGCGACCTTTGAGCGCATTCCTAATTAAGCCCAGATTTGTGGAAACGCTCTGCGTGATCCACAAAAGTGAAAGCGAAGAGGCCTCCTCGACTAATTGTTGCGGCGGCGCTGTTTAATTGCGAGTGTTATTCGCATGCAGGTGTCGCAATGGCAGAAAGAATAAACGAAGCGATCAAAATTTTGATTTATCGTTGAGCACGCAGAAGACGCATGGAGATTGTGCGACGAGACCTTTTAACAGAGAAGCAACATGTGGGCTGCTGATCTTACATTCACAACCTTCAGCCACAATAAATATTTTTGGACGTAGCAACTCTAAAGATAATAAATCAGACATTAACTTTCTAAAATTTGTACTTAATAGATCTAATTAAAAAAGGACAGCAAGTACATCGGATAGCTCAGAAGCATGTAAGTTTATGTGGAAGACAAACCAGTACCTAATAGCTAATAAGTTTAAAAAATAGATATGTCCACACTAAATCGATAGTTCGGTAGAGACACGTTAACGAGAAGCCAAACGTTCAAATGGCGTAAAATGTTCGCTGCGAGAGGAAGCGGGGGCGACAATGTATCAAATTTGTGAACTTACTAAGAGCTCCTCGCTCGTTACTAGGATGGGGGAAATAAGTTTTGCATCAAATAAATGTACACCTACAGACCAAAGCTCAAACAAGGAATATTCTCACAACCGTGTTTTAGGGTCACAAAGGCTTTAATCGAAGGTAACATAAACAATGCTCAATACTAGTACAATTTACTGTTGTTTCAAATGGAAGTGGGCTTCTTCTTCCAGACAATACCAGTGACAATTCTGGGATTCTTAAGACTGCCATCTATTCAACGATATCTCAGAAGGGCAGCAGATCAATAGCAGCTATAAGCACAGAATTTTAACGTCTTGTTTCAATTTGACAAACCCACGTAGATAATTGGGTTGTAATTTGTAAATAATCCACGTAAAAATACCAACAGAACCAAGTATTATTGTTGTGGGATACTAAACGACTTGATGAACTTTTACAGGCAGTTGCAGGTAAATTCTACGAGTCCCACGAGTTGCTAAAAATGGACAGCAAACGACTGGGTTAGTGTGTCGAGGTAACTAGACGAGGAAGGAATCTGCTTTTAGAAATTTGCATTGTCAATAACGCGACCTTAATATTCCATAATTCTTTCTGATTAGCTCCCCAAGGGTCAAATAGTGAATGAAAAGTCCTATGTTTTAATTTTTTCCCATTAAGGAGCAACATAACGAACCCTTGTAGTGGCAGAACCAAAAAGTCGTGGCTGGTTTGCAAGAATGCTTCCTTTTCCTTTTATTTTGCATGGCAAAAGTGGCTTTTGCCCAAAGGAATTTTGTTGTGATGTACAACGAAAAATGTTTTGACCTTGTGGGAATTCGAACCCAAGGCGTACTTGATGCAACCGAACGCTCTTGCTACCGCACCATACGCCATCTTAAAAATGAGTTTAAAAATGAAATGTTTTTCTATTAGACTATGTCAAAAACTGACATCAATATTTTTCTCAAGTCACCATACACTGACAGTGAATGGATACGAAAATCACCAACATTGATTTAGAACATGTAGAAGTTTTAAAACAGAGTGGGTGGGCAAAATGGAACGACATGATGATATCTGCATTGTCGTAAGTGACGTAAGTCCGTGTTATTCATGGCCTTTCACTATTATTAGTCTGCTGTTGATGTTTCATTAGCACAGTGAATGAGAACAAAAAAATTTATTAGTGAAAGACAAATGCGTGCTGACCACGAAAGCGTAGCAGGCTGTTTGTATATTTGAAAACGAAAGTGATTAGGCGGGAATGCTGCGAACTAGACTGGAGAAAGTTATGCCGGAGACACACTACCGGCGTGTATCGTTGAATCATTTAAATAAGTCAGCTGCACTGAGTGCTGAGAATTCAGATCACCGCCACTTCATCCACATCTTAGCCTCATACGACAAGCATTGACGCAATCTTGAAAATTAGTACCACACTAAGACCTTCTACATCTTCCGAAACCAGTCGTTGAACCAACTCATCCCTGTTCCTCAGGGATTTATGCAGGCTTGTTGTCCCACACCATAAAAGCTCCTCAACGTTGGAAAGCCATCCCGTTTTAACCCGCTCTTTGCGTAAGATTTATCACCTGTTACGATAGAATACCTTTCTCACTTGAAAGTGATCGGGTAGATTGGCACGAACTGCTGGTGCAGGAATATCCAAACACTTCTATGGGACGATAGGTCACATACCTGTCGGGCTCGAATAACTCTGGCAAAACCGATATTCTCCTTCATAATAAACAAGGATGGACGATCAACACTCAAACAGTATGCAAATTTGTAGACTGATATTGGCCGAAATGTCCAAAATGGCATAAGCTTTTTTACTGCCACGGTTCAGGAGTTACCTATCTCAACACTTCGAACTTGTTACAAAATGCAACCATTGCTTGCACCAAACTTTTCTAGCACTCTTTGCCTGCACCGACCCAGCATATTCGACGTCCATGAGATTCAGACCAAGGACTCGACACTGGAAACGGTGATGAGATCAAACAGATTGAGAAGGAGACTCCCCCCAAAAAGGGCGAATAATAATAACAGCACTTGGTCAGGCTGACAAGGACATAATGCACCTAATTGGCAAGGCGGAAGTGGGCAAAATTACACATATGCGAAAAGAATTCGCACGTTGCTAAACTCTCTAATAGTTTCCGCAACAATTGTGCAATGCCAGTGTAAATAAATACCCTTTTAACTATTTAATTTGTATGTTTAGAGAATTAATGAGCCCCATTTGAGATCTAACATTAGGCAACCATTTTTGGTCTAATTGGCGACTTTAATTGTTTTTTTTATTGAGCAAATTTTGTTTGGCTTTCTAACGTTGCATAATACCAAGGTTTCAACACATTACTAAATTAAACAAATTAAAGATATGGACGAGCAAAAATAAAAATTAATAAATCAGCAAAAAAATTATTAAGGTCTCTAAAGTTAAAGGCTGCAGATACTCGTTGACCTTTCAGACCGTTTTAGACAGAGAAGAACAAAACAGCGGATGAAGACCAGGGGAGGGGTATTTTCTGACACCTCTCACCGTTGCCATTAACTCTATTTAACTATTTGGCGACCAAATGACACTTCACACCACTGACTTTTTCATATTTTACAATAAGAAATTTACCATCAATTGGTTCGGCCATTGCCACTAAATTGGCAGTATCGATTTTCGCCAGAAAAAATAAAGGGCCGCCGAAAGCCATCCGGTCGAAAACGCATCTCTGTTGCCCAATTCTGTTTGGAAGCGCGCCACGAAAGATTTCTTTTTGGCAACACGTAATTTTGTACTGTAATAACGAACAAGCGGATCAAGAAATTAATAACATTGAAAAGTTTGGCACTTGACTAGATAATTCTTTGAAAAATTGATAACCGTGCAGACAACTGACTGATCGGCAGACGAACAAAAAGCAAAGAATCTAATAGGAGCTACCTGAAAAATTAAAGTAAAGGGTAATTTTTTTTAATGAAAGAAAATAAAAAACCAACAAAACAAAAATGATCAAAAATAGACAAAAATGGCGACTCGAGAAGGTTTTCTGACCAAAAACGGCACCTTAGAAAAGTTTCTGTTACGAGGAGCAACTTTGATATGATGCAAATTGTCAGTAACCACCATGAAGGTATTAAATGTTAAAAAGTCTGGTCCAAGAGTGTTTAGGGTGGAGAACTTTGATATTAGTAGCCTTAATGTACATTTTTACTGCGACATTCAGGCTAAAGAGACATTGCTCAAAAAAGGTTGAACTGTCAAGAATGCGGCACAGAGATAAAAAGGCGCTTTTGTTTTAGAAAGGATTTTACAAAGTCAATTAGAGCAAATTAATAATTTTTTTTCATTTTAGTAAAGCTGAAGTGCTCTGTTACGATGCGGATAAACCTGGGTTCAGGTGCCTGGAGAGTGGCCTACTTAGCTACTAAAAATAATTGAACAACTGCGTTCACAAAGAGTAATAATGCGGTCGTTTAAGGCGCGGCGCCATAACCTCTCAATTCCTAGGTTTTGTCCCACGCGGAGCGTAGATCCTTATTATTTTATTGAACAAGTTAAATTCATGCTTGCTTTGATCTTTTTGTTATGCAAATCATCTCACTGTGCGTCATAGTCTCGTCCTTTGGTTTTTTATAGACGGTAGTCTAAGAAAACCAGGTGTTTTTTTAATATAGAAGAAATAATCTTGCAACAGTTATGTTGGTATTTTACTCCGGCAATATTTAGGTGCTCAAAATTTGTGGGCTGCTGTTAAACAAATTTTTCGCACTAAAAAATAAATTGAATAATAAAAAGAAAAGGAAGACTGGCTAAATTAATAAAGACAGAAGTCCAATGAACTAATAAAAAAATAAAACCACGCTTCGTCACTTTCTATACTAAAAAAGGGGAAATGTAGAGCAAAAAAGAAGCGTAAAGCTATAGTTGCAATAAAATAAATTGAACAGGCAGTTTTAAAATCAAGTATAAATAGAGAGGGGAGTGTCTTTTGAGGGTTGTAAGTAGGAATGCCCGAACGACCACCCTCTCCTCTCTGTATAGGATGCCTTACACCACCGCTTCTTTAGTCAGTATCACGATCTCAGACCGAGAGGTGTCCTCATCTATTACGAATTCAATTTTCTCATGATAGAGGGCGCAAAACCTACCGAAATTTCAAGAAGACTTAAAGCCCCGTTTGAGGACAACACTCCTAATAAGACTGAAGTGTAGGCGTGGCATTAACAATTTTTGGAAAGACCCGAAGCAGTTAAAAATAAAGGTCACCAACGTCGCCCGAGGACTAGCGTCGCTTAGGCGAATATTTGCATTCTTCGCCGCCTTTTTGATGATAACCATCAATTAACAGTTTTTGACCACCCCCCATATAACTGTCCAAACTCGACAAAAAGTTGTAGATTTGTTCTAGACCACACTCAAACCCTTTGCCTATGGTCCATAATTATCATCTTGAGATTATCATTTGTTTAGACCATTCAAAGAAACACTTGGAGGACAGAGATTGTATTTTTATTGTTCTTAATTAAATTACCCGCGTATTATTAAAATTAGACTAAGAAATAAACAAAAATGGTTTTAACCACTGAAAGTTTTTGAATGTAGTTGTAATTCATAACCAACATTATTTTTTTTGTGTAGGAGGTTATAGTAAGGCTTTTTAATTGTTTCGTTCTAGGCCACCAAAAATTGTCAACTTATAGACGAGATCGATTATTAAAAAAGTGAATTATGAAGTTCAACCAAGATATTTCGGGATCGAATCCCAGGTTTGCCACTTTTGTTTTTAGCTCGTTTTTTTACAGTTTAACGTTTATTTTAGTAGGTGGCGCATTAAATACATATGGTGAACGTTTCTTTTGGGTTTTTCTTGGTTAGGAAAAAGTTGAAAGTAGTGTTCTGGATTCAGTTAGCTTCGGTTAGGCATTTTCCCTTCGATTAGGTCTTTTACTAATCTTTAAGGAAGGCTTTAGAACAGGGGGGTTTTTCACAGTAGATGATACAGAATTTCTAGATTTCTAGATGGTTGCATTGTGTAAATGTGGTACCTTATCTATGAATACATTTAAAAACAGATATAGTAACCTCCTTCACAACTTCCCTGCTTAAACTCTAGGTGTCAGTAGAATGCAAAAGAGCAACTTTCATTCTGTCATCCAAGTGATTTCCAGTCGACTCAGAGCAGCCTACATTTCTTTTGTCAAAAGGAATGGACATTAAGTGAGTGAATGAACGGGTTTTCAAAACCTAACCGTCATCAGCAAAACACTATGACCAGATGTAAATCATTTTGACCAGACCAGAAATTCTGGGCCAGAATAAGCTTTCTGCTTATTTCATGTAGAATTGATCGGCAAGTTCTTCTGATGCATTTCTAGCACTTTACATTGTCGTTTGATGGCCTTTGGTAACCAACTTGGAGGTTAATTTTCCTAATTAACCTTTGCCTTTTTGCAGTAGAATGAAAATGTTTATAAATATTTTTATAATTCCTTTTGAAATTTTGCGGCAGTGTTGGAAGCTTCAAAATTCTCTGATAACTCCATGCTCTGAAATTCTAACCATGTACTGATTTCGCTTTTTTAACGTCCCTAAAGCTCTTATATATTTGGCCACTGTACCACAAGCTTGTTAAACTCAATAAAAAATTCTTCTTCTTCTGGTAACTTGTCACTGTCCGCTTCACTAACCTCTGCTTATATAAATGTCTTATTTTTGGAACAATGTATTTAGGAATTTAGAAACTTCATATTAGGAAGGTTCGTTCAGAATGATCACACCATCTAGATTTATCCCTAAAAACTGCTGTGTCATACAAATGGTCAAGTGTCCGTTTAAAATCGGTTTCAAAATCTCTAAAACATGGCCGAGGTGATTAATTTGACCGGCGTTTATTTAACAAAATCGCAGTCCTTTCAAACAAAATGCAAAGCAAATCCACTAGTAATTCGTGACGGTATTGAGAGACCCGGCTTACCCGTTTAATATGATGACAAGATGGGTGAATCAAATCAGAAGTGAAAACTGAAAAGTGGGCCATGCTTTTTATATGGAGTACCCTAACTTAAGTGAAGAACAGAGAGGAATAATTGATGCGTAATACACTAAAATTCTTCAATAGTATCGCAATGGATTATTAAAGCAAATGTTGGTCATAAATGAAACTTGGATCAGTGCTGGTTTTTGATAGAGTTGCCTTCTGACTCCTGTGCAATGGATGGCCCCAGAGCAAGATTACCACGCTCAGACTTCGCCACACCTCACGAATCTATTTTGGTCCGTAGATATTTGGACAATACCACTATAGATACTTGAGGGCACACCATTCCAGAGTTTCCGCAAAATGGGCCATTTAAAGGTGTTTCTAACTGGCTTGAAAGGTAAGAACAGAAGTCGCACAACTGGAATTCAAACTCGAAACACCTGTATTTTATATTTCAAAAATTTATTAATATCTTAAAAGCTACGCCCCTAAAATAGACAAGTACTATATATAATTAATATTTTTCAACCCTTAGAGCTTAGCAATATGACAATTTTAGCATATTTTAACGAATTTCCGAATGCCCTCCATAGGGACACCGTCGCGTAGACATCTACGGCAGCAGTTTTTTTTTTGCTTGCGCTCCGCGGTCACGGTCGAGCGACCGACATAATGAGACTCGTACAATGTAAATTTGCCAGACGTTTGTTAGAAACTTCGCTTAGGCTTCCGAGCCAGTTCTGACTTGTTTAAATATCACGCAACGAGGTAGCTGGGGAGAAGCGAAGTGAAGTGTTGGAAACTAAAACGTTCTGAGCTAGTGAAACATAAATAGCATTACAGACAGTTACAGTGTGATTTTACATAAATAGTATTAAGTAATTTTAATCGACTGCGTTACGCATTACTAGCTATTAGTCAGTTATTGGTGGATTTCGAATTTGCATAATTATGTTGTGTAATTTTCATATATTTATGGCTATTAGTAGCACGTGAATGCCTTCTTAAGGCTAGGTCTCGCTACACATTCCTGAAATAGCTCCGAGATAATCCAAGTCGACCTTGGCGGAGCAACGAAAAGTCTGTGATAGGCCATAAAATGCGATCGGCGCCTTTCTTCCTAGTACTTGAGCTATTGTCTGATTTTTTTGAAGGCTAATAAAATTAAGTATCCAAGTAATTGCAGTTAACTTTGAATGTAGTATCTATTACGATATACAGTTACGTAACGCAATATTGCAGCTGTAATTTATACGCTTCATTAAGTCTCTTAAGGTATCGGTTTATAGTAATCAGCTGTTCGGCTGCTTATTATTACCTTCTTAAATAGGGGAACGGCTCAAAGTCAACTTCCGTCTTTGTATCAAAATGTCATCTCGCTAAATGTTAACCTGAAGCTGATCTAGTTCAGTTGTGGACAGTAGCGGCCAAATAAAATGAACCTTGTCACGGATACTTCCGCCAGTTGTAAAATCGCAATATTGGAGTAAATGCTGCAAGAAAATTCAAAAATGTACTACACAGGACTCTTACATAAAGGTGGGCTTAGGTTTTGTATTTCTGTTTTGGTGGAAATTGTCGTGGAAAAATGACTCATTCGGGGAGTTCGATTTTGAATGATGGCATGTTTTTGTGTTGCTTTAGAATAATACGGTTTAAGAGTTGAGATGCGTTATTAACCAAACTCACTAGGTGAGAGCTCAGTAGTTGAATATTTATACTCGCTGGCTATGACACCGGAGCATCCATGTTGAGAAGTCAAAAACTTCCAGTCTCTTCTTTTTGTCTCATTCCACCACAGCTGATAAACTTATCTCTCGAAGCCACATCCGTATAGTTAAGAAAGCCCGAAAAATATTTTTTTCCAAAATATCTCCAGAACTGAAAAGGGGTTAAGAGGATAGAGAAAGGGGGAGGACGAGAAAGAAAAAAGGGGGAAACCAGAGAAGGGAAGAGAGAAGGAAGAGAGAGTGACGAAGAAGAGAAGAGAACTAGAGATAGACGGAAAAGAGAGAAAGGGCGCGATAGAGCAAAAGAGGGGGAAGGGCGGGAGAGAGGGGGTAGAGAGAGATAGAGAGTGGAAAAATGGAGAAGAAAAAAATTTATTGTTGTATAGAAGATGGAATATTTAATCGAATAAGAAAATTAACAGTGTCCAGAAATCGTTTTGTATATTTTGATAAGCATAGAGTTGACTGCTCATTAATTTTTCACCACTCTTTAATCTTAAAGCTGTCTATAGATGGTAAGAAACGCGTTTCGGTTTGCTTTTCGGTCGGTTAACAATTGTCTTCTATTGTCATACAAAGTGAATGTTAGCTATCAATAAAACTTCAAGAGGAAAAAGTGTATATGAACATATGTTCGAAAATGCATGTTCCTTGTTAGGTGGCAACAATGCTCTTCATCACGTTAATTTCCCCTATAAACACTCAATCCAGTTTTTACTTGCAAATCTATTCCTATGAGTACGTGTGCTATGAAGTTAAAACGATCCATTATTCATATAAGTAAGGAACAAGCAGAAGTGACTTACACGTATGGACAAACAAATGGAAGTGGCCAAGAGGGCGCAAGGATTTGTCAGAAACCCTACCCTTACAGGCAGCAACCGTATTTTATTGTTTGTGAAACGAGATCGTTTGATAATAGAAGTGAACATGGAGAACGGTTGTGTTTTTTAAAATATTGGAGATGACCTCAGTACCATTTTCAGACTACTAACGTAGTGTAAGTTAACGACTACGTTGCATATCCCACATGAAAACCGCCGCCATTCCTGTCTCTTGTGATGTATGCAGGAACCATAGCAAGTAAATTTTCTTCCAAGGGAAAAGTTTTGTCGCTATAGTAACAACAGACTACTACCGATAGCGGATTTTTGTCTCCAATTATCGTCGCAGAAACAACTATTGATAGAGATCGCATCAGCAACCTAGAAAACAATAATGAATTGATTGAAGTTTATCATTAGCAATGATATAGTATCAGTGTTTGGACGTTTTTCTACAGCGCTTCAATGGTCTAGTGTATCTGCCTTTTTAAAAATGTACTCTTAGCAATACGACAGATCATGTGGTTCATGTCTAGTAGAGCTTCAGCTCCCTTAGTAATAAAGTCCGAATAGTAAATCTTTCAGCCTTTATGAAGAAACGAAAGAGAGGCACAGCCTTTATTTCTCAATATCAAGCCAGTGTTTGCTATTTCGTTGGAAGTTTGCCTCACACCACGAACAATTCGCAATAGCATAGAATTACAAGTATTAAGTGCAAAAACCAAAGAAAACATTATGTTCTAACCATATGGTTACATTACTCTGGTATTTTCGACATGCCCATCACAACCCAATCCCCATTTTTGAGAAAGTTGAGTCTTCAATATCATCAATGTCTAGAATACTTCAAACTCTAATCCCATGGGTGCAACTGATGCAAATTATGAAAATTTGGTATGAGGAAATGGAGAGGGATGATGAGATGAGGATGGATTGTAATGTCCTATTCATGCTTTTGCTGTTCTTTTAAATTCAAAAAATGAAGTTTCAATGGGATGGCTTCCACTGATGTTCTTTCAATGTTACCAAAAAGAGGAAGAATTGTAATTGAATGCGAGACATTGGTTTAGTTTATCAACGCAAAAGGTACTTTTTTCCAACAATGTTTAAATATCATTTCAACAATTTTCTAGGCAGAAATCTACTATAAGACTAAAGAAAAGTTAGAAGCTCATCCAAATCAATCTCAAAAGGTGTATCCTTCCCCAGCTTCCTATGAATGAAATTAACGATTGTATAAGTACTTTAAATTACGAGTTTTACATTACAACAAAAATTAAATTTAATTAACTAGTACAAAAGTTAGGGAAATCGAATTTTGATAATTAAACATTGTGACTTCTTGTCAACAACAGTAAAATTGCTTCTTGAAGTTTTTCTGAGTTGTTGTTCCCCTTAAACCCGAGTTGACGTTCAAGAAGATGGAAAACGTCAAAATAAGAAGATGCACACCGGGAGAATATATTATCGAAATATATGGGAACCAAAATATTTTTTTAAGGTTTGGCATTGTTGTGAAGAAGTAACTTGGTAACTTTTTTGGGTCATCCAATTCGGAATAGCAATCTTGATCAAATGCAGCATGTTCTTCGTAATCGAAAAACTTTACAATGGTGCTTCCCTCAGATGATGATTTAAGCCTTTTGATCAAACTTAAATTTTCGCGAATCGCACAAAAACACTTATTTTTGCAGCATCGACATTGACTGCTGGAACTGTTGGGGGGCAAGTGTTGTTTTACTTTTTTCGATTCGATCATCTCTTTTTGGGCAAGTCTTGTACGGAGATCATTTCTTTCTTTTCTGATTTCACCGTGGATAAACCATCAGCTCATATTGCCAACACCAACTTTCTTTGCGTCTTGTTGTAGAAAAGACCCTATTATCCAGAAAACGGTGCCTTCTTCATTCATAACCATGGCTGGTTTCAAGTTATAATTATGACACAATGAATAGCATTAGTTTACCAGCACCAGTTTTTAGGAGTAAACTTAGACGGGGCGTGATCATTTTTACACATAAGTGTGTCTCTTTATCATGATCCGCATGGATCAAAACCGGAACATTCTATTAGGTTCCTCTACTATTGGAATCTCAGAGAAAAACTGTTATCAACTTCGGCCACAATATTAAAACAAATTGGCGGTCACGCAAACTTTGATCGTCGTTTTTTCAACATTCATAACTCGGAGAAACAAATAAAAATGACATATAGTACCTTGGTGAAATCCCTCAAAGATTTTTTTGATATTTCTTTATTTTCAAAAAAGACTAATTTCCTTTTACCATATTAAAACGCTAGTGTATTCAGATTATCAAAGCTTACCCTTCTTATAATTGATTTGAAATAATTTTTAGAGAAGTTAGATAACTTTGGAGATCAAACTTGTTGAGCTTCGTCTACTAAATATTGACGACAGAATATCTCAGTTGCGAAAATTGATTTCGTGTTTTCCAAAGTAAAAATAAAGGAAAGCAAAGAAGATATTAAAAAAATGTTTTTGCAACTCATAATCGCAGTATTGTTAACATATCAGTACAGGCATTATTTTATTTTTTTATGATCAACTTAGTTTACAATTCTAATTCCAAGAGGGAAAGAATGACCGTAGACCATTGACAACTGTAAGAATCAGTTCGGCCGTTGAAGCCAAATTCTACAAGGTGAAGTATTGCGAGGTAACCAATTCAAAAATTTTCGCTGAATTTTCTCATTGTTTGCCGGTTGAACCGGTAACACTGTTCAGCTAAACCTATCTTAAGCTACTGTACGGAGAAAGCTACGTCTCTCTACCTCCAACCATTTTCAAAACGCCATTTCGACCTTGAAGGAGTGAGGATAGAGGTCCATTGTGTCGACATTACGAAACTCCTCGAGGAGAAACTCACAAAGAGGAAACAAACAAATGCGGCTTTTTATGGCAATGGTAGCGCTAGAGCGGTTCTTTTGGTGTTCCAAATAGAGACACCTAGCGGGGCAGTTCCGTAGCAAGCGATTCAATTTCGATCGCACCTTGTATGTGACGCCACATTCTAATTTTTCTGGCAACCATTGTGCAATCCACCGGGACCTTTGAGCGGCGGCCGGCTTCTCAGCGCCACCGCGCGTTATGCAAGCGCCGGAGTGAAATTGCCCCAATTTTGCCGAGCCGCGGTAAACGTGCATCCTGCGGCTCTTCTCTGCCGCCATTTCTGTGATGCAAAGCAAATGGAATGGAAGGCAGCGTTAATGGGCGTTATCAGAGCATGGCATATGCGATTTCTATATTTAAATGGCGCGAGCGAGTTTCCTCCGAGTTTTGCGCTTATCGAGGTTATGATGTCATGTGCATGTTTGCGGAGCAACAAGGCATTCCACTATCCTCGGATAAAGCTGGAGGAATGCGCCGAGGAGGACTGCAGGTTATGCGGATGCCAATGACGATGCCTTCGAAAAGAATGCGCGTACACTGCAAAATCCCGCCGCCATCAATTGTTCGCTGCATTTGCATGGGCCGAATTCTCGTTACACTTGTTGGGACGGATTCTGGCAAGAAATTGCGCTGTAATCGCAAGAAATTAATCTAAATCCGATTCTCCCCGCTCTTTCTCTTCGAAATTTCAAAGATTACGTCACGGCAGTACGAGGTCTGCCTATAAAATAATCCGACTAACTAAATACATCCGAGAACCTCCTCATCTCCAAGTAAATCTTTCATTGCTGGAACAAGGCTGCGAGTTCTTGTGCGATTGTGAATAAGAGCTCTGACACTTTTGCTTTCACCTCATTTACGGGCTCGAAACGGATTTGTTTTACTGCAGGTTCGATCTTGGGGAATAAAATACCGTCGATGACTCAATAGACGGATCCTGCAGCTTGCCAATGGCTGCTGTTCCACAATTTAGGCCATAAAAGGTCTTCTGGTTAATTGGTTGGCCTTCAGGCGCCCAATCCATTTGAATAACTTTTTAAATTTGCTGAATCGCATTTTGAAATCCAAGTTGTCTGCATTTCCTAGAGTGACGATCCTCGGCACACTTTCAGCTTTCCCTCTTTCAAAAACCTGAATATGAGATAGACACTTGTCGAAATAATAACCCTCCCCCTACCCCCAATTAAACAAATCCACGTTGACAACGTAAAACGCTAACCCCAATTGAGTCTTTAGGGTAGAGGGAGGAAAACACAACTCATACTTCTGGATCAACATTCACAGAACGTCAGAAAAGTTTTCAACAATTTCGTTCGATTACTTTTTAAAGAGACCTCGTAGATTTTCTGCATACAGGGCGTATAAAAAGTATTTTTCCCTGGATTTCGTTCTGCGGGAGGAGAAAATACTTCTGGTCGACATCTCAAAACGTCCGGAAAATTTGAAACGATTTAATTCGATTACTTTATAGGTAGACCTCGTACTGAGTGATAAATACATAATTATCTATAGATAGTGTATTTTATTTAGTGTTGAGGAATCATCCACACAATAAGAAAATTTCAAGTTATCAGTTAAATTTTAAATGGCCCCCAAAAGAGAAACGTAATTGATCGGAGCTAAGAATGACGTCATACGCCTATTAATTTTTACCTGGGTGAATCAAATATAACCTTGAATTATTTTTTAAATTGTTGAAGCAACACAGACGCACAGAAATTCATAATTTCCTAACTTAATCACATGTTTTCTCCAACACAAAGAGAATATTTGATCTCACTCTGGAAAAATAAATTCATTCACGCTTGTCCTCGAGAAACATTGGTAATCCTTATTTTTTAAAAATTGTTTATGCCGCGTGTACATGTGAGTTCTCAAATTGGGCCTTAAGCTTCCTCAAAAATTCTCTATAGTAAAAAACTTGATTAAGTGATAGTGCATGATATCCCATAGTGAAACTCCTTTCCTTTGCATTTTGTTCGTTCTTGTTATCCTGGAATGGTAACGAAATGTAATGGTAACGTTAGGCACACATATTCCGCTTAAAGTTCCACTATCATTAGGCGCTAGTGTTGATTCTGGAAGAAAGTATAATAGTAAGACATCATCTCGCTTAACTCCAACCCGCAATCCTCGGGTCTTTTTACTAGTTGTTACATAACTTGTTACTAAATTATCTGTGGAACGACATCCAACATTATTCTTTAATTAAGTTTTATGGTGATTAGCAAAAAAATGATCAGAAAAGCTGTTCTATTTGTACACGTGGCAATGCGAAGAACAATTACGATCCTACTTTTACGTCTGGTTTCATTCATATTTTAGAAGTTGTTGTAAGTTGGTTTGCCTAAAACGACTATTCTTAAAGCCAAACCAAAGTTCTAGTACAGGGTGCTGCAGAATTCACTTATACAGGTTGCTTCAATAGCAATATTTTAATGCCTTTAATCAAAATTAAATGAATGAATTTTTTTTGAAATGTCTTTCATATGGTTTTTGAATTACTTCTCAGCGTCGTATGGTCGGAGTTCAGAAGCTCTTGACGTTTCGCCCACAACTGCGGCGGACATCTTCAGAAAAAATCTTCTAAAAATTAAGTGATTGTGCGTTTTAGCTTTTATACTCATGCGAGCATAGTATGGATGGTGTTGAGGAGCCGTTGTTGACGTCATCGGGATGATAGATAACGTGATCGGGCTAGCTGCTGACGTCAATTGAGTCGTTGCAGGTAATATTTCTGCGTTTTCAGACATCACTCGCTCTTTCGCCGTATCGCAGTCTGCTTTTTGCCCCTTGAGAGCGATAAACCAAGACCTAGATAGATTGAATCCGTCGTCCCTGTTAAATTTATTTTTATATTTATAAATCTGCACCCCCTCTCTGTATAATCTCGGGTAGTAATTGCTACAATTGGATAAAACTTGTGTTTGCCCAAATTCTATTTCGTGGTCAGGATTTTCCAAGGCATGTTCAGCAACTGCTGATTTATAGGATTGATTAAGGCGTGGATGACTTTTATCTTCCTTTATCCTAGTGGTAATCGTTTATTTCATGTCAAAATCAGCCCCGAAACCACTCATTGCATGTTGCTTCTGATGAACTCGCTAGAGCGTGAAAACTCTTGATTTACTAATACCACCCGGAGAGTTCCTCATTGTCATTTTGCCACATAAAATAAAACGACCAGAGTAAACACGGAGCAAAGGGGGTTTTGATCCCAACCGATAACCCCGACGAAGAACATTTCACACACCCACCGCGGACGCTTGTTAACAGCCGCCCACGCACACGTGTTCGGCTTTCCGAGCAACCTTACGACTTGTAGAAAAGACGTGAGTTGGCGTAAACATCCTCGGCTATTATTTTTGTCAGCGCTTCCATTCATCCCGGAAGTGACACTTAACGCTAGACGCCTAGGACTTTTAATTTTGGTTTATATTTCCTACAATTTAATACAATTTAAAACGACGCCAGGAGCACACGACAAAGAAGAGCTTTTGGTCGCTCTGAGGCCGGAACTCCATCGTTAATCAAATTTTTCTGAGATAAAATACAATACTTTGGACTCACTAGTTTCTATCCATCATGCTATTAAGCTGAAGGAAAAGTTCGTTTGGTTCTAGTGCGAAATAACAAAAGATGTACGTAGTTTTTTACCCCTTTGGAGAAACAAAATTTTTCAAGACAAGGTGCACCAACTTTTAACCAGTTTGCGATACTTCTGATGAATAGGCTTTCAGTCTGTCGAAATCTATACTTCTCCCCCTCAATCTACTGATTGCAAATCTGGTCTTTTCTTGGGTGCAATTTTGGCTTTAAACTACACACCAGCAGCACTTCTTTGTGGTTCTATGACTTCTTACACAACGGAAGATATAAATATAATAATAAAAATAACACAAAAATAGTGCACATTTTAACAATGTAATCGTCATTCGCTTCGAACAATCGCTTTGATCAACATTTTTTTCTATGCAGAATGATCACGCCATATATATTTACCTCTAAAGGTAAACCATTGCTATTCAATATATCATACAGGTAGTGAATTGCCTTTTATTTGAAACTAGTCATGGTCAGAGATAAAAAACCATTATTTTCTCGGTGACTGATTTTAAATGAGGTTCTTTCATCAAAACAGTTCTTCCCAAACCAGACACAAAGCATTGGGAGATACATATAGCTTATCCGTATAACATGGTCAGTCAAACCAGAAGCGGAAGAACTGAGATCTATAACCATGGTGCACACAGGATTCACCCAGAAAAGACGACCGAAACGAAAGAGTGATACGACATGGCTATTAGAAGCGATTGGTCTATAACAGTTTTAGCCATTAAAATCAATATTCTCCAAGTAAGCGATTGGTAAATCGACTTTTCGTATTTACCTAAAGAACAGAATGAAATAAGTTCTTTGGTATGAGCGGCGCAATGGATTATTCAAAGATTGAGTTGAGAATGGGGGGCAAATATCAATGTTCACAATAGATTTTGACAGTTTTTTGAAATGTTTACTACAGTCAACTTTCTGAAGACTCACATTCCAAATTGGATGGCTCTGAAGAAAGTTACTACACAAAGTTGTTTTGGTTTATGAATATTTGGACGACATTAGTTTGGACTCTTTGATGCGTCTTCTATATTGATTTTGACACTTTCTATTCCTTTAAACTTCAACTCGTTCCCAACTTTTAAGAGCTCTAGAAGCCTCCGTTTCAAATTTTTCCTCTGATTGGACACTTTAAAGGAGTTTCCAAGTTATCCAAAGAGCGACAATTATTTTATAATTTCTACGGGGTTTTCCCTTCTTAGAAATAAAAAACGCAAATACTCTAACTGCACGGTACACAATGACCATTCCCGAGATTATTTTGAAAACAAAGGAAACTGACCAAGAATCAACCAGCTAGGAAAAAAAGGAACTTTTCGTTCGATCCAGATAACATACGCGTATAGCTTTTCAGTTCTGTTTCACTATACCCCATCCCGGAAATGTAGCTCCTTTTTTGCTTCTGGAGCTTAATCACCATCGTCGAGCCGATAATTAAGTCTCGTTTGCGATTAGCATCGAGAGAGAAGCTGATTTTCACTAGACTATTGACCTACTCCTGGAGGACATTTTCGTACGAAGCGCCGAGATTTCACTAGCAGCGTGACCCGAACGAACTTTGCTCATTGTGATGCTGCATGCTAATTTAGACATTTGGACACTTGCGTTCTTCTACGTGATTTACAAATAATTATGTTTATGAGCAGAAATTTGTGCAGCTGCACTTTGCAGTATAAGAGACTGGTTTTTCAACTAAGGTACCCTAAACACAAATTAAAATAATGCTAAAGACACGCGAGTGAATTAAATATAACCCCAAGTTTTTTTTACGTGCCGTGAGGTGAATGGAACGGAATTTCGCTGTAGGGGACTTCGTGTTATCTCTTCATTAGTCAAGTTTCTTACAGCAGAAAGCAGAGTTCGGAAACGGTATCCTTAAAAAACTTTTTTGGAGGATGAAAATCATTTAAGAATGAAGGTCACCGATGTCTGTCAAAGGACAACGTAAGTGAGGAGAATATTCGCATTGTTCGTCGCCTTTTCGATTAATGATTGATTAAACTGCTTTTGAGGTCGAAATAAGTTACAGCAATGTTTAGGTAATTCAAAACCTTGTCCTTCATCTTTCCATACAGCTGTCCTAATTGGACAAAAAATTTATGATTTGTTCTGGACTATAATGGAATATCCTCCCTATAGTCCGATTATTATTTCTTTGGACTACTAAAAGAAACATTTGAAAGACAGAGCCTTAACGACAATGTTGCTGTCAAAGGTTCTTGTGCGATCGATGGGTACCACGGCCAGCTTTATTTTACGATAGCAGGAACAAAAAATTATCTATTCGTTGAGAAAAACTTCTAATTCGGGAGGTTCTATATGGCAGTTTCTGTCATTTTTATTTTTGATAATGGTCCAAAATTTCCTTTGGAGTTTAGGTCTAATACATTTTTCGGGCACAAATACTCCTTTGAATTGCACCAGAATCTAAGTGTTATTGTAAATAATAGAACTGGTTTTCATCCAAAAAAGTAGTTAGCCGAATATAAGGGGGCTTATTAACTGTAATTCTTCTAATGAAGGGAGAATGTAATTTGACCTATAACCTTACACTTATAACCTTGAGATTACTTCTCCAGAATGGACACGTACTTTAGAACGTCCTCACTTACCTTTTCAAATTTCAACAGGGACGACAGATTCAATGTACCTAAATCTTAGTTTATCGCTCTCAAGAGACAAAAACAGATCGCTATACGGTGAAAGAGCGAGTAACGTCAGAAAATGCCAAAATACTACCTGCTGCGACCCGATTGACGTCAGCAGCTAGCCCGATCACGTTATCTACTATACCATACTCGCACGAGTATAAAAGGAAAACGCACAGGACAGTCACTTAATTTTTAGAAGATTTTCTTCTGAAGATGTCTGCCGCAGTTGTGGGCGAAACGTCAAGAGTTTCGAAACTCCGACCAAAGCCTTATAATCCAAGAACCAATCACACGATGCACCCACCCAACGATACTGCAAAAAATCTTTATTTAGTCAATAGATCAACAGACACATTTTCCACCATCCTTAGAAGATTAATTGCATGGTTGGCTTTGAAAGAACGCTCCATTATAGAAGTGCTAAAGCATTTTTGAAAATTGAATGATCTCATTCCACGATCACACAATCAACACATCGTCCCTTGAACTGCAGTTCTGAATCGCACACAGCGGTGACGTATGTGACGATTAGAACACAAATATACTAGGTGATAGTACCTATTAAAGTGTATATATGCCACCATATAATCATAGTGAAGCGCCATCTATTAAACTTACTGCAAAAGGTTCTTGTTCTACAAACATGACCTAAAAATCACTAGTAAAAACAATGACGCGTTCCAATTGAAACAAAATTCTAATTGAGTCTATCAACTCCAAACCATCCTTTTTTCCGAAGTGAAATTGGGTAACTCACCTAGAAATGATACGAATGCATAGAAACCAAAAGTGATTATTTAAAATATTATGTAAATGACAAAGACTGATAATGAAGTTGCGCGTTCACATTGGGATTCAAACTGTAATTAATTGCCTTTTTTTGCAAATAACTGCAACCATAAACATTGAACTTAACATTAATGGGATAAACTCCTGTTCCCAACTTTACATCAGCGCCATTACCTGCCTTGATATTTTATTTATTTATATTTTACTAGTTATCTAACGAACATCAAATTTAACTAAAGGTCAATTAAGGTACCACTCTGTACAGAGTACTACAGTATCAACCGGTTATCACATTTCTTGAAGCTCTGTCTCTGAAATCGTGGATTTGCAGAGAAGTTGTGGTCGGATGATACGAAAGTATTATATAGTTCAAATATAAATCCACAAATTATCAAGTTCTTTTTTCTATTTCCTCGCATTCTGTCCTCAGCGTGGTCGAGATTGGATTGAAGAGATGGGGTAAAATTTTGTTTCTTTTCCCAACTTTCTTTTATGTGATAGATTTTGATCACCTCAAGTTCCTATAATCTTCGTTTAGGTAGCTTTCAACTGTTAATCGAATGGAAAAATTGTGCAGGAAAAACAACGCAAATTGAGCAGAAATGGTGAAACATATATAGCCAAAGGAATGTGATGGAAACTTAGAAGACTATATATGAAGTTAATTAAAGACAAAGAGTTTGCACAAAATCGAGAAACAGTTTTAAATGCATTTTGATGTCAAAAGAGAACTAACCCTACGTTCTTAGTAAAGTGAGAATGTTCACCTTAGAGGTATTAAAATCAATCACAGCATAATGCTGAAACATTGAAGTAAAGAAATCTCAGGCAACAAGCCACTCCGTAAGGTAATTAATGAAGATTAGAAAAATAAAACTGCAGCATGTAAGAAAGTGATAGGGTCAGAGTAGTACCTTGTGGAATGTACTTTAAAATTTATAATTTAATCTCCCCCCTGATTACTGAGAGTAATCTAAGCTGCCACAAATAGTTAAAAAAATGTAGTTATCTAAAAATGTCACCATATATACCCTTAGGTGGTGTATGGTAACGGGTAGCGGGTGAAGTGAGGTGGTAGAGATTAAGAAAATTTTTGTGCTGGTAGGGGGGTGGGCGGATCACATATAAGGAGACTTTCGAACCTCGGAAGATTTAAAGGATAATTCTTTATGAAAAATTGTCGATATCATTTTAACCGATCGAGCTATCTGAATAGGACTGGGGTCACTAAGTTTTCTGTCTCCGTAAATGACCCTAGTAAGAAGTTCTTCTTTGATTTTATCCATGAAAAAACCTATACCATTCAATGATGAGCCTGGAGAACCTTTAACATCTAGAGATCCTTCGCTATAATGTTTTTTAAAGTCTTCCTTAGGAACCAGAATTATGTTCTAGATACTTCATTTTTAAAAAGATTTAAGAGATAAACCTCTGAGGTACTATAACTATGCGTGGTAGAGGAAGTTGAAAACTAATTTGTTAGAGGGAATTTTTTGCACTGGTATAGAAAGGGGTAGACCGTCAGCGAATGGAGTTTCTTGCTTTGGAGTAGTCCTTATATGGTCCGTATTTGATTCTGTTACAACTCCCCCAGAGCATATTAAGTGTATATTAAGGCTTGCATCATTTCTTTGGGGTTCATTTGAAATTTTCAAAGCTTTGTGCATCTGTGGTGGTATTCAGTAACAGCGAGCAGGGGGTTCAACAAGTAATCCAAATAAGACTTTCGGACTTAGGAGGTTTATGGAATGAGACTAGAATTTTTTTCGAAAAGCTGAATATTGTTGATATCTATTAAAAAGCTAATCAGAGACCTAGTTTCCCCTCGATGTTCTCTAGTTGACCCTAATACCAAACCACGTCGCTTAGATTTTTTGCGATTTAAGAACAACTCTTTAAAGATCCTTTCCTGCAACATTTATTTGAAGTTTTTCAAGGACCCTCATCATTTGTATATTTAATTTTAAATTTTTTACTATATTTACACTCATGGTAGTATGCTACCACAAATAATCGATTAAGGCGATAACTCTCATGCTAATAAAAGAAAGGGTAGATCGTGTGGGGGACGATTTTTAGACCTCTGGAAATTTAGCAGTCGAGACTAGATATTTTCTCGAAAAAAATCTTCAATATCTTTCGAATTGGTGGAGCTACTGGGACAGGGCTGAAGCCATTTTGTTTCTCTAGTAACCTCTAGTCCCAGTACCCCACACGACCTCTTTAAATTGCGCTCAAAAATCGAGTTGCTTCAATTTCTTACTATTAAACAAAACTAAGCCACCCACGAATAATCTGACCACAACTGTCTAGAAAAATCCCTCCTCTTCTTCATTTTTCATTTGAAGGCTTATGTAATGACTCGCATAGTGTTCTCGACATTCCCTTGTGAAATGTATGTATATTTGAGGTAATACGAACTCGATTGCGGCACATTTTCTGTTTTTAATCAACGCGATTACTTTGAACTTTCTGATTAAGACAAAATTGCAGAAACTTGTGAATTACTTTAGAAAATTTTCTTCAAATTTCTATAGATCGTGGTATCAGCACTATCAAAGACTCAATCGGTGGAAGAATTGAATACAACCTTTTATACCCGTTTCTCGATTGAAGATAGAATGTGATGGGTATCTTTAAAATGTTTCGACTAATACCTTCTTTGTTGGTAACGGTTTGTCGGTGAGTCCTCCAAAAAAATTAATATAATAATTTTCATTGAAATCTTCTAATTTTGTACTTTTATGGAAGCGTTTTAAATGCGAAAGAACCTATGAAAAATATTTTTAAAGAACATCTACTCTATAAAACTGCAAACATGCGACTAGGTATGTTTGTTTGTTTGTAACTAACACTACAACTCCTCCTGCAGTTATGAACCGAATTCAAAGGTCAATACTTTATTCGAACCAGTTTATTTACCTGTTATAGGTAAAAACATAAATTATCATGAAGTAATTAAACAGTTTCTTGCCGTTAGTAGGCGCATGCGGCACAACTTTGATTTATGTGAAACCAAATACAGCCGAACGAATGTCGTCATGCTTAGATATGTCTGATAAAACGATTATTGGCTCATTTTTTCTTCACTTGTCGATGAAACTCTGAATCAAATATTTAGCTTGGGTTGCCCGTTCTTACATAGTTTGTTATTAAATTACTAGTAAGAAAATAAAATCGCCATTTCTGTGAATTTAGCAATTAGCACAAAAAACAACAACGAGATTGTGCCATTTTGTCCACCCACAGAGTATTTTACACATCTCTACCCTGCAGACTAACAAATTTTAGAACCAATGATTTCCGAGAGTTTTGCTACTACTCACATTAAGAGTGGTCGATCTACTACCATCATCTTTAGCTAATAGTTTTGGTTTTATGTCGTCATATCTACCAGATTAAACCTTCTTCAATATACGAGGTCTGTTCCAAAAATATCCAGGCATTGTTAATAAATAAATTGTATTAGAGGGCTCGATACTTTCGGGGCAGACCTTGTATTTCTGGCTGCCTTTTTTAGCACAACGTCTTGTGGTACTTTAACCTGTAACATTCCTGTGGGCTTTGAAGGTATAGAACCCAGAAAAATCGTTGAAATGTAAAATTTTTACTGGTCACGTATCCAACCCTGCACGCTTTTCGATTTAAATTCTCCGAAACGCTCACAATTCCAAATTTCGCATTTCGCTTGCAAGACAGGTTTTGCAACTGATATTTTAGGCCCAATAAATATTTTTGAGGGAGGGGCTATAATTATTCATTTGTTACGTAATTACAGCATTATTACGTTAACGGCCGCTGTTTATATCGGACGTTTCTGTAGAAAGTGGCACTTTTACTATTTTCTAAATTAAGGCTAATATAAAAAGTCATAAATAACAACTTTGTATGCGCCACTTAGACGACTTGTTGCATTTAGTAGAAACATCTAAAACTTTCAGTTTCGTCCATTAGTATTCGTCGCATTACTAGATGTGATGTTTTGTTGCGGCTTTGCGGTCTGCAGCCTTGCTGGTTACGAAATTAGTACGATAAGAGCTTAAGATTGCTGAACTGTTCACAACACCACTTACGAAGAGTTGTAAATAAGGGCGGTCGAAGAGCTGGCGCCGCCCCGAGTTACGAGGGTGTAGCGGCAAGAACGTGCTCGTATCCTTAAATTATTTAATTTGGGATTGGCAGTAGGTGTATTAAAAAATCATGAGGCTTGCCGCCGGTTGATTAGGCCCTATTGCCATTTGTGTCTGGGAAGGGTAGGAATATAAAGACATTGAGCTGATGGGATTCTTGTTCTTAACATGAAAAGCTCCTAAATCAATCTTAACTTGCACGTTCGTGACAACCACTTTATTCCTTTACTTTCACAAGTATATTCAATAGCATTCTTATTTTTCCGAAAGCAGTACTCTAGCTATCTACCATATCTTCTTTTCTAATCGATAATTCTCAAAATTACTTCAAAAATCACACAAGTTTTTCTTTTTTATGAACTATAAGTGTAGTTATAGAAGAGCAGCAGGTGTTGTAAGATCTATGGCTTCCCCCACTGTTTTTGATTTACTTCCCATACCCATGTCGCTAAAAAAGGTCTACACCATCAACCGATGAATAACTGTGACCAATGGATCTCCTCTTACTTCACTCATTATTATATCAAGTAGAGACATAGATCCAAACCCCTTCATGTCACTTACATTTTTTTTGGCGATCTGCTGCCCCCCTTTTTGTGCAAGATGTCGAAGCTTAAATTTCTTATATCCAAAGTTTACTATTGTTACTTTCTAATAGTTATATCCCTATACTTTTTACTTTAACTCAATTGATCAAAGTGTGGCATAATTTAATTCCCACTATTTTACAGTTGCCAGACCTTTTGGGATTTCAAAAAAGTAAAAACAAAAGATAACTTTTGTACGTGAAGATTTTTACATTGGATATTTAGACAATTCGACTGAACAAATGAGAATTTTATTAGAAAAAGAGGGAACATCGTAAATAAGATAGGGCCTTTAAAAAACCTAAAATGTAAAGATTTTCGATTTTATGAGGGGGGGAGGTGTAACAAATACTTTTCCAAACAACGGTATTTTTTGGTGGTGGCGGTTAAATATTCAATCTTTTGCCGGGGAACTTTTTTTAGATTATCCAATCTCGACTTTAGCATTGCTCGAAATTTGACAAAAATCTACAAGACGACGGATATCTCTCGACTAATCTGAAGGAAAATATATGGCACACTCAGAGTTTCACAAAAGCAGCGCGCATTTCCTTATTAATATCAAAATGAATGTGCTGACCTCCTCTCGGATCGGTTAGCGCCTCGGGGCCCATCCTATATTTACTCTTTACACGCGGCATATTAATAACGAAAGCCATTAACATTCACTGCGATTACACATCGGCACCCAGGAATTTGCACGCCAAATTGAGCGAGACCTCAGCGTCTAAGAAGCAGCGAATTGGAGCCAGCTGCACTCAATTGAGATGAAAAATTTTATATGTCTGAGCTAAATTATATAACTAGGGGGCTTTACTCTGAAAGAGTTTAAAGTATTAGTATCCAAACGATTGTTTGTCCACACTGGAGTGTGTAATACGAGGGCTGGCTGTAAAATAACCCGATCAGGTGCAGCATCCTGTTCATGAGTGTCGTTACTTTTGCTTTCGCCGTGTCTGTGGACAAAAACTGGTTTCTTTCAACTAGAACCAATCTTGAAGAATAAAAAATTCACATCAGACCAGTTTTGGTGAATATGGTGGATATTTCAACAAGAAGACTATGTGAGTTATCAGACACTCCCTTTTACAGTTCCAGTTTGCATAAATGTGGGTGAATCACTTATTAACAGGACCTCTTTTAATCTACAGAACCATCCTAACAATAAAAACATACAAAATTATTTTTTTAATAAGTAGCTTTTCAATCTTGCTTTCCTAAAATGGGGGTAGTCGCAGGGCAATAAGTGATCAATAATGTGAGTTTTGTTTTGTCCAAAAATTGACAGAAGCAACTTCAGCGCTCTTCAATTGCTGGACCACCTTGCCAAATTTTCTCCTCGGTCACGCTAGCTCTCGGCAATGTCGGTGATCTTCATTTTCAACTGCTTCTGATCCTTCCCATGTCCACTTAAGTTTCTTTAAGGATGTTGTCCCTAAACTGTCGTAAGGCTTCGAACGGTTTTGCACCCTCTGTAGTCCGAAACTGATAATAAGACGTTAAGTAACAGAGGCTACCTCTTGCACTGATGTGAACTAAAAGAATGATCTGGAGAAAGATCTTGACCGGGCATTCATAGCTGTAACTGTACTTGGTTAATTTACGTATTCGTTATCTGATTTTTAATTACTCAAGATAAGAATCATAATCACCATAGTATGGGCGTTAATATTTTTTGCGCGTGCATAAAAGAAAATCTAAGCCTTGTCAGAACTTATGGCATCTTTCATACCAACATGCATCTCTTATCAATTATAAACTATTTCATAGATTGCTTAAATTCTCAGGCTCTCTCCAAACACTTCCTTAGCTCCTGCATTATTACCGCCAATTTTCAATTCATAAATTTAGTAAGACACTAATGGCCATTGATATCTTCCTCTTCCTTCTTTTAAATTTCCTTGATCATTATAGATAAAAAAGATAAACAAACAAGAATGCTGCACCTTTTAACAGTTGACTTTCGGAAAGAACATCGGCAAAACATTGGGTCGCAAACTGCAACACAAAATTTGCGCCAAAAATTGATGTAATCACTATTATCTCAAAAAGCTGAAGCTGTTATGCAATTTAATGTTTGGCTGTATCGCCATATATCATATTTATCTGCATAGTTTGCTCTGACATTACTCATTTACTTTACTTAATTACTTAATAATATTTATGTACACTCCACAAATATTTACTGATGTAAAGTTACACTTGATAACTATATTTATCTATAACTTTATTTGTGTTGCACCAGCACAGTTAGGATCGCTTCTAAGACCTACGGGAAACATCTATACATTTTCTGCATTGTTGCATTATGTCTGTCGCTTGACCGTGACGACTTGGTAGCAACAAAAACCACAAAACCGGCATCAGCGTAAATTTTTTACAAGAGATAACATGGGGTGCCTGCTTATAATAGAATAATATCCAAACTCGACATTTTGAATTTATCTTTTGGAGCATTTGCGCATCAAGTTTTCCCAAATTTCGATCATTACAGAGTGAAAACGACATCAAAGACTCCACCTCAACACCTATTTTGGTGTCAGCACAAGATGAGTGGAGAGACCCCTACGTTTTCCCTATATTACTGTTTCTCATTTCAAATTATGCATTTACATTAACATTAATCTTGTTTTTAGTAGCAATAATTTAGCTGAAAAACATTTAAAAATTCGTTTTTAACCTTGCAGATTACTGAAAAATCTATGCGCATACTAAAATATAAATGTAATCCGACATCTAAGTGCAAATATTGCAGTGTATTGTATTTTAGGCAACTTATAATTTATGTAGGTTTTGTCGCCACCTATTAGAAGGTTTCTAGAGTAGATTGTTCTAAAGTTAGGTTTTTAAAGGTCGAACTGAGAACTTCGCGAAAAACATTTTTTAATCTTCGTATCTTTATAATGAATGAGCGAAACATTTCAAATAAGTCTACATCGTCACTTTCTTTATAGCCTCCTTCACTGTCTTTTTTAATCAGCGTCAAGTTGGAAATGAAATAAGAAAGAAGAATATCTGTCAAATAAGTAGATGACAAAATAGTTTCATCACAAGTCTAAGCAAGATGCAGTCAGCAATCATCCATATGAAATACCGTTTCACTAAGATTCTCTTGATCCAATTATTTCGTTGCCATTTCTTTTCCAATGACGATATCCAGAGTATTCCTATTCTACTGCAAGGACAGGTATTCCTATAGTCAACGGTTCCAGAAGTGGTCTGCAAGAGCCTGTGCAAGGTGAAATCGTTTCGGTAAGAACAAGTCTCAATTGTAAGCAAATCCAAAAGGTTAGTTAATACTGATAATCTCTATGAGGAAGCAATGAGAAATAACAAACTTTGGGTGGCCTGATTTGGCTGATTCTTCGGCAAATCTAATGAATGTCTAAAGCCACAAAACTCTATTTTATTTCACGATGGGCAAAGCAATCTGCAACGTTTAATTTCTATTGTAGCTTTTGGGTCTCCTTCTTAGGACTCTTTAAATTTGTTCCTATAACTCTTCGGGCTACCCTTAATGACGGTTAAACTGTTGAAATCCATCGCAAAATCGTCTGATGAGAGGAAGAACGTTATTTTCAGATGATAAGTCAGATGAGAATAAGGCACTTTTTGGTATTTTCTACATCCAATGTTCCAAAATAATACATTCCGACATAAGTAAAGGGCTCTGATTTCCGATATAGCAGCCACCTCTTGCAGGGCTTGTTTTGTGTTTTCATCTGTCAATCTGAATAGTTTCTGTAGATTTCTCTAACCACGACTGTAATAAATAGTTTCTTTGTCATGATGACCACAAAGACGCTTTGTCTCTGAATGGTCGCATCTAAAATAACTGGATCTTTGTTTTCAGTTGGTTCTCCACATGACTAGTGATTTGAACTTTATTCATAGGATCCAGTCAATAAGAATTTTAAAATTTAATGAAATCTATAAACTTCGTTTCTTTTCTTTAAAAGAAACTGATAACTGATTTTGCTTCTTCTATTGAAAATGGACACAAGAATGTTATGAGAACCTAACAACTGTGCATTTTCCGTTATTGTCTTCATCCTTCTGCTAAACTCCTTGCCTTTAAAGGACAAGAAGACGACAGTTTTATTCTACTCAACTTTTTCCGATAAATTTGGTTTACAGAGGTCACATCAAGATTCGTATCATCGATTGTGTTGTTTTATAAATAACACTCGTCTCCAGTTTTGATAATGCAAGCGCAGGAAGTGTTCCAAATTCAAGTTTTTACAAATAAAATACACCATCGTAGCCTCAACCAAAGCTTCTTCCATATTCAACCGAAAATTGAGACGCACTCAAGTGGCGCATGGAATGTTGATAATAATGGTTGCTGATGTTTACAGCTTCTACTCTCCTAGTGGATTGCAGGTGACATAAACAAATTAGAAAATTTCCAATAGATAAAAAATCAAATAAACAACATGTGTTGTAGGTTCACTCTCACTCCTTTCAACTCAACGCACCCAAGTAGCTGCGCTTGCATGAGTATTTCTCAATACTACAATATACAATAAAATATTTTTAAATGACAAGGAAAAGAAGTAACCAAGACATAGAAAAGACTTGTTCTTGAAATAACAGATAAATATAAGAAGCACATTTCTATCCTTCAATTCTTAGCAGTAGAAAGGCAAAAGATATATTTGAAAGGAACCATATACTGTTCCTCTTGATGATGGAAATCAATTACATCAATAGTTATCTGCAAAGAAAAATGATCCGAGTATCTTATGAATATTTTAGGATGACAATAGATAACACCAGTCAGTCACAGTGTCAATATGGGAACTATTGACCTAACATGAAAAGCTTAGCAATAGATTGTCCTTCACCTAGAGGCAATACCATACTGGAAATCTGTACCTTTGTGAGAAAAAAATCCATGGAGGCCTTAATAGACAACTGCAGCATGTCAGAAAATTACTAAAAGATGAAGTTGGTACACACTATAACAAGAAAAGAAAAAAAGTCATTTCCTTAAATAAGGTCAAGTAAAAAACACCAAAACCAGATCACCAACATTCTGGATAGACAATAAAGAGCCACCATTAAAGATCTTGGAGTCAAAATGATAAGATCACGTGTCGTATGAGTACACCATTAAAATAGGTTGTTAAAAGGTCATCCTTCAACTTATTTGTAACTGTTCCACGATGGGCAATCTCAGAATGAAAAAACTGGATGTTGGACCACATTGTAATTCTAACCAAAATATATCAACAGCTACAAACCCGTGACCTGGCAAAGAACCTCAAGTTCATCTCAAGTAACTACAAACATTTACAGATTTGGTGCAAAGTTATTGCACAGATTTGTTAAAAAAGAATACAATTAAAAATTAAGACTATCATCAATAAGTTAAAAAATGAGAATCTAAAAGAAAGGGGATTTTAGTAACATAGCGAGAAGACAGGGCAGCTTAAGGAATACCATATGGTATGGTTTCAACTTATTATTTACACTTTCATTAAACATTGATGAGGGCCGTTGCGTAAGTTTCTCGCGACAGAGGGCATAAAACCGACCAAAATTTTGAAAAGACTTAAGGCACAATTCGGAGATAACATCCTTAAAAAGGCTCGAGAGTAAACATGGCTCAAACAATTTTTTGGGGGACAAGAAGCTGTCGGAAATAAAAATCACTGACCTCGCCCGAGGACCAACGCGATTGCTGGGCAGCTTGACTGAACTCTTTATATTGTTCCATGCAATTTTTCGCCTTAGCACAATTGCGGCTCCTTTTTACTCATTTATAAAGAATATTCTAGGAAGTTATAATTCAATTAATTCTTTGTCAGTTAATGTTAAGGTTGTTGTTGTCTTCAAGTCAAACGAAGTTAAATTGCTAACTTCGATTCAGAAGCTCAGCGGCAGCTACTAGTCTTAAAGAAAGTGCAGCCGAGCATTTTCCCATCCTCGCTTCTTATAAAGGTGGCAAGGCTTAATCATCCTGTGGCGGTTTTCCCGGAACAGGCTTGAAGGTCGCCCGCGACGTTAGGATCTCGCTTGATTTCTGAGCAGACCATACACCAATTCTAAACCCGGATTTGGGGGTAAAAGCAAGTTCGCATGTGAACCTACCTTCAAGATAGAAACATTTCATTCTCCAAAGCTTTTCAAGATCAGACTGAGTTCATTGCAAGGCTAAATTTTCTCAAAAGCTACCTCATTTTGGATGTTCTCAAAATTTTCTTTGGAACAACAGTTTCAGTATTCAGGAGATAACTTTTTCAGTGGACAAATTGTAGGGTCTACAACTTAATTTCTGGGAAATATGGAAAGGAGCACACAAAATGTTACGCCGTTTGGGGCCATCCGCCTGGCTTAATTAGTAGTGGATAAGGTGAAATGCGCCGGCGTAGATTTAATTATTCGAGAAAATTAATTGCCTTCTATAGGAGTCAAAAAATCATTAAATTGCTATTAATTTAGCAAAGCAATCGGCGAAACACTTTCTAAATCCTGAAACTAACTTACAAATCAATTTAAAAATTGTTTGGAGGCCAAACAAACAAAAAAAAATAAGTTATGGTTTTTGAAAGTACTGAAGGGGTGTGTTCACTTAATTAAAACATGAAGATCAAGATGGACTTGGGTTAAAGTACCCAGCCAGACACGAAACACTTTGGGTCTCAAAATTTTAACCGCTTTTTGCAACGCAATTTTTTAGCATTACTCTTGAATCCTTCACCCCAAGTATTCTTCTTTCATTGAGTAACCCCCTGGTGGTGATTTAGGAAAAATTTTAATCCTCTATCGTACAATGAAAGCATGCAATGTCTTAGGACCAGAAATAACCACTTAAATTTCTTCACTCGTTGTGTTATCCTTGATGCGATTCCACATCTGACCTTTTACCAAAATCTAGCGTGACGTCACGACCCCACCTCGCCCGCTCTTGCATTCATAACAATTCGGCTCACAATCAGCAGTGCTCCTTAACCTCACACTCGTTTGGCCCACCAAGCGCTGATGGGCCCAAAATTCCCGCTGCTTTGCCTTGTGACCCACGGGCGCGCGATTGGCGTTGGATAACAACCAGAGCAAGTCGTCAGGAAGTAATTAGACACCGCGGTAATTAAAGGCGGTGCGCGCAGGTAAAAGTGGTGTAATAGGAACGAGTTCTCGTTTTGTTTGTTTTATGAAACGCTGAGCACAAGGTATACTAATACGCTATTTTAAATGCCACTTGTATAACGAGACGGTCACTGTGGTTTGTTTGTTGAAAGTTAATATTCGGCGCTCCGCACTTTCGGTTTTGTTCCGTGGCAGATCCGTCCCGATGCGAAATTCGGCCAGGAAGCGCTCGCCGGAGCCGTTTCCGTATCCCATTCAGCAATATCTCGAAAATATGATGCTCCTGCTTTCTATTCTCGCGTCCGTTCGGAAGGTAGAATCATGGAAACAAGTAGTGCGTGCATGTATTTATTTATATGCTTGCAGGCGGCCTGGTCTGTGTCTATGGGTCAAAATCCTACATTTGCCCGTACGCAACACATTGCTGCTGATCCCATTTCTGAAATTTATGGGAAGGGGGGTACAAAACTTCAATAGCAAATCAGTCTTATAAATGTTTATCAATTACAATGCAAGAAATGCGATAATTCTCTCTATTTTTATGATTCCCCATAGATGTATGGGCAAAATACACCCCTCTCCACACACACGTGTGTCATACACAAATGCAGATTCTTCCATACATCTCCCGCGCAGCTTCGTAAGTATGCTATGTGATAATTGTTTAGAACAATTAGCTCCCTTGAAGCAGTTCTATAAGAATGATTGTCGTCATAACTCAAGAAAAGTATCCCGCAGTTCGGCTACAACCCCTGCACTCTTTGTTACAAACCTTTGAAGCGTGACGGCAACGTTCGCGAGTTATTTTATAGGCATGATTCTGGTATAAATTTGTGCAATGCTCCCTAACTTACTTATAACACACAACCCTTCTAGTTGTTTTATAGTCCTTTGGGGCAGCGTAGTTTAACAGACAACAATGTGGCACGCGTCCGGAGTGCGCGCGTACCTTCAACATCATACCTATAAAACAATTCACAACATTGCTAAAGTAATTCAAAAAAGGCGCACTTCAAAAGGTTGTAACAAGGAACTCAGGGGTTGTAGTCAAGCTTCTAAAGCTCTAATCCATTACCATTTTATCTTGTTTGCCACAACAGCATTTTTTCGCTGCAATTCGGAAAAACCTCAATGCACCTCAACACCTCAATGTATTACTCTAGTTGCATTTAACATTAATATTTCGCCAATCAAAGAATTTTTGAGATTTTCCCTTGAAGTAGAACTTCTAACAGTTTTAAAGTTCTGTGGCTGCTTTTTAGTGAAACTCAATTAGGTCAACAAAATTATTGCGAATCACCTAATACGCAAAGAAATAAAAGGAGGACAAAAAGATAAAATTGTCCTTAAGGTTAGATTTAAGAAAATCGACTTCAAAAATTCACGTACTGAAATAAAAAAAATTCCAAATAATCTGAAGAGAGCAAAGCTCAGCTAAAGGAAGTTGTTGCAGTTGTGCCGGTTTTTGTCTCTTTTTTGCTTGTATGATTGTTGACAAAATCTTGTTGACGGCCTTGGAGCAAATTTTGCATTTTTAGGTAAACTTCTATCTATAAACGGCCTTGTAGCGTCCTACTCCTGTAAGTTTCTCGAATCATTTTCTATTTTTATGATTTCTTCTATTTAATATACGGGAAAATACCCACATACAAATGCAGATCCTGCCATCCATCTAAAGATAATATTCCATGCGAAGCTTGTTAAGCTTGCTAAGTTTGGTATTTATTTAAACCTTAGCACACTTGAACTTGTTATTCTAGAAGGATGATTCCAGCGCTATTACTCAAATAATCAAGATCTCGGCTACAACCCTTGCACTTCTTGTTACAACTCCTTGAAGCACGAGGTTGTTAGATGTCTTTGTACGCTCATAAGATATTTTATATTGATAATTCTGCTGCAAATTTGTACAATGCGCCCTGATCTGCTTATAACACTCGTCTGTAATCCTTCTAGCTTTTTTTATAGCCCTTTAGGGCAGAGTGTCTTGACAGACGACTATCTGGCAGGCCCTCATTCCTATTCCAACAAATCGTGAGCATGCTAAGAGCATTCAAAAACATCGCTATTCAAAGGGTTGTAACATGAGATCTCAGAGGTTGTAGTAGAGCTCTTGGGACTGCAGTTTACTACCATAAACATTCTTATAGAATAACTGCTTTAAGTACTCTAAAGCATTAAACGATTACCATTTTATCTTGCTTGGCACAACAACAGTTTTTTGTTACAATCGATGACTCCTTAACAGACTTAACGCCTCAGTTTATTACCCTTTACCATGTTAGTAGTTTGTCAATCAAACAGAGAAAATTTTTCTAAAACTGGCTCTAGATTGCTATATTCACAAATAAGTAATTCAAAAGACAACATTTAATGAATTCAATTAGGCCAACAAAATCAATATAAAATAGTCTAAACTTTAAGGAAAGTGTGAAAACATTGTAAGCCAAAATACTTCTTAAATGTTCACACCAAAAGATCTTGGATTGGAACAAAAAAAAATTAAGTTTGAAACAACTAAAAAGAGCAAACAGCCAAACTGAAAAGATACCTTTGAGTTGGGCATGTTTTTGCCTCTATGGTTCTTGATAGAGTCTTGTTGAAGACATGGAACCAAACTTCCACCTACGGAAGGCTCTGAACCGTTTTATTCCCGTGTTTAGAGTGATTATCCCGTCATACTAAAATTTTAATTCTTACGCTATTTTCTCATGATTTCTTCTATTATATGTACAGCACAATATACCCATATAAATTCTTCCCACCTGGTCCTAAAAATACCAATATAGACAATTTGTGGTTTCTAGTTTTTTACTTCAAATAAAACCTCCAAATAAAACAAAAAAATTGAAATGTAATTTTTTCAGGTTCAGTTTAAGTTGTTGAAAATGTTTGAGCATTTTCCTTTTCCCCGTCACCATCCTACTGTTCTTACACATCTAATGGCAGTCTTCCAGAAGCTTTTCCTTTTTGGTTCAAGAATTTCTTTTTGGATGCCTCCATTTATTAGTAAACTGCCTAATGTTGATCTTTGGATCATTTTAGACTTTTCGCAACAGGGGTTTTCCTGCTGCAACCCTCACTTTTAACATTCTCGAAAATATCAATTTATCACTCCATTTTCAATCTTCAATCGAGCATTAGGCAGTTGATCTTTTCGAATTTCTCCAAAACTGAAACTTTAATTTTAAAGCGTCCCCCGGCTTTTGTCATGTCATTTTCCACCAAAATAGATTTTATATTCAAATTATATTAATTATATCAAATATTTTTTATGAAAACTGCTGCCCAAAAATTTGAGAAAATAAGGGACGAAGAGACCTCTACAGACCTCCATGGTTGCTGCTAAGATCTTGATGAAGACATTGGAGCAGATTTTCACAATTTTAGTCAATTTTCCGTTTATAGAAGGCTTTAAAGTAATTTCCGTACCTGAATATTTTTCTATTTCTTGTTTCAAGTCGTGACCCTTCCACTTTAAAATTTTCATACCAAATGAAACCCCCTGACGCTCTTATTTAGTGGTTCCCATGCACCTAACGATAATCTTCTATAGAATTTCTTACTTAGACCCGTTTCGGGCGTTTCATTTGTTGTTTTTATAGCAGAGGTTTCCTTGCTGCGCCCCGCTCTTAGACATTGCTGAAAGTTTCAATTTATTTTTCCAAATCTTAAGCTTAGTATCCAAAAGTTCTTCGATTGAACAGTCTTCAATTTATCTATTACCTTCATCAAATCTTTAAGACCTCTTTCGATTCCTCCAAAACTGCAACTTCAGTTTTCAACTCTTTCACAGGGTTTTCTACCAAAATATATTTTATATTCAAAAAACCAGATTTAATAGGATCAAACAATTTTTTCTAAATGACCAACTTAACACACTAGGCGAAAGTTAGTGGCAAAATGACGTCTATTGACCTCCATGGTTGCTGCTGAGGTCTTATTGAAGACACTTAAGTAAATTTTTGTATCTTTAGATGTTATTTCCATCTATAAAAGGCTTTAAGATTGTCTTTTACGCTTAAACTTTTCTCTTTCTTGTAAATCATCGTTCTGGTGCTCTAAAATTTAAACCCTGAACGAAACTCTTACAAATACAGATCCTCCTATACATCTAATAGCAATCTTCCACGCAAAGTTTTATTTTTTGTCTCAAAAATTTCTGATAATGATTTGAAAGTTACATTTTATGCCAATGCTTACGTTTCTAGCTGCTGATTTTATCTTTTGTTCACCTAATTACGGGTGAAAATCATGAACAATCCAAATCTGGCAGTTTGCGGTTTCCATTTTTTTTCAGTAAAAAGATGGGACGAAAATACTTTTATATAACTCTATAGTTGCTGCTAAAGTGTTATTGAAGACATTTCAACAATTTTTGGCATTCCATTTTCATTTCCGTCTAGGGAAGGCTTTGAGATGGTCTTTTTACTTTAAACGTTTGTCTTTCCCCTGTAAGTCATTACACTACTGCTCTGAAATCTTAATTTTGGACAAAACCCCTTCAACTTTATTTTATAATTCCTTTCAGTAGATAAATATACAGGAAAAACGTCCCCACACAAATGCAGATCCTACTATATATCCAATGACCGTATCTCTTGCAAAGCTGTGGCTTTTTGGTACGAAAAGATCCAAATGCACTGATTTATTCTTTGTTCTCCACTTGGTCACAAGCGGAACATTATTATTTTACCTCATAGAAAAATCCATTAATAAATAGAAAATCAAAAAGCAATTTTTCTGAGGCTGAGGAAACCAAAACAGAAATCTCCTTAAATGTTCGTGTCAAAAGTCTATGTACTAAATTAAAGAAATTGAAAATAAAATTCTCCAAAAAAGACGCTTTTGCATTCCGCAGGTTTGGTGTATCTTTTTTATCTTTATGGTTGTTTCAAAAGTGCTGTTGGAGCAAATTTTCACATTTTTGGATGCATTTCCCTGGATATGAGGTTTTAAAAAGAAATTTTTATGTCTGATAACTTCCTTCTCCCATACTTTTTCAAATCGCCACCTTGGTGTCCAAAAAGTGAAAACTTTAGTCCTGATTAGAAGCCCATTCGCTCTTTTTTTTGCAGGAAAACATCCCCATACAAATTCTCAAGGACTAGCTTTTGGTTCAAAATTTTTCGCTTGGGCTTGTTCACCGGTAAAAATGTTAAAGTTACAGAAAAAACTAAAAGGACCCTTTGCATTCCGTAGATTTTTTTATTATTTTTATGGCTCTTGTAAAAGTATTGTTGAGATATTTTGAATGGATTTTCATCTAGAGAATTCTTTAAGTCATCTCTTCATGTTGAATAACTTTCTTTCTCCTAAGTGTTTCGAGTCGACAATCTGCTGAACAAAAATTTTAATCTCGGTTTTCTATGCGGAAAATCCGCCATATAAACGCAAATCTTCTCAAACATATTTCTGTTGAAGTTTAGTCTTTTGGTTTAATAATTACTTTATTCACTCGCAAAGAAGAAATTTAGTTCAGGACAATTGTGTTTCCTGCTCTCTATTTTGATCTATTTCTCCATGTGGTAACAAATGAAAAATTGTGAAAATTCAAAAACGGGCAACTTGTGACCAGAAATCCATGATTTCGAATAATTTGAAAAGAATGCTTTTGCATTTTTTGTTGTTTGTTCACTAATGTGTTGTTGAAGACATTAAAACTAATGTTTGCGGTTTCAAGTATTTTTCTATTTATAGAAGGCCTTGAGATGACCTTTTCATATCCAATTATTTTCCTTTCCCCCGTTAGTGTTTCAGATCCGTCATTCTACTATTCTAAAATTTTAATCCCAGTTAAATTATTTTATTAGATGTACGGACAAAACACTGTCCCCTTTTCCCCGTTAAGTAAAGATCCTAGCAGACATCTAATGATGACCTTCCGTTGAAAGCTTTTTCTCTTGGTTCAAAATTTTCTTGCTTGGACTCATGTATGCATTGGTCAACTGTCCAATGATGATGATCTTAAACTCATTCTGAACGTTACACATTTCGTTGAAATATTTTGAAAATTTTCTCAAAACCAAAACTTCTCGTCCTCTAGATTGCTGTTCAAACAAAACTTTAAATTTCAAGCGGGAACTTTTTCATAAACTCGATGAGACCAATAAAATTATTATGAAAAATGTAAAAGGAGCAGAAAAATTTCAAATTTCAGTCAGTACTTAGATTCTCAGCTGCTCTTATTTGATCTTTTCTCCCAGCTGGTTACCCTGAAAGGTCGTGGAAATTCTAGAAGGAGCAGCTCGCGGTTTCTAGTTTGTTTAAAGGAAAATCTCACAAAGGAAATTAAAAATCCCAGCTTTCGTGACGAGCGCCGCATTTCCTCGCTTCAAGACCCATTTCGCTTGGTTCTTGAAGCGTTCGCCTATCCGTGAAGCGCAAAGTATGACAAAAATGCCGTGCAGCATTGCAAAATGCGGCCATGAAAAACCTACAGTCATGATAAACCTCGGCATTGGTTACCTAACTCCAGAAGACACGTACTGCCTAGATGAAGGTTTCCGGGCCTCTTGGTGCGCCCGCCAAGTACGGGGAGGAAGCATCACCATGGCACCTCGACTTGCCCAACATCGAAAGTTTATATCTAGAAAGTCCTCGTTTTGTGCCTAAACTGCTAATGAGCGTTCCAGTGCGTTCGAATGCAGATGAGCGTGCATCGACGGCCCCGACTTGCATCGCGGAAAGCCGCTTCTTAACCTACTTAGCAGAATTTCCCGCGGTACCTACTTGTGAAGATGCTGACTCGCTCCTCGTCTGTTTCCATTATTCTCGTCGCCACGAACTGTGATCACCACCAGCTGTTACCACTTACATGCACTGCACTCCAGGCACATCGCGCACACAGCGAGGCTGCTGCATTGGAAGAGGCCTTTCTTAGCCTGCTGGCACGAGCTGAAGTATGTTGTTAACAAATAGAAGACATATGAAAGTACGCTCCGAATTGCGGCTCGGTCCGTTCCGTGCGCTCTCGCCGGCCGCGATTTTTCGCTTTCAGGGGCCGGTGGCGGCTTTTGGTTGCCGTGGTTACCAAAATCGGACTCTGGGGCAGCAGCGGAGGATTGCGCGTGCGGGCGCGTACGCGCGTTGCGCAAGAGGTTTAAGCCGCAATTATTGCGGGCGGTAATGGGATCGCGCCGATTTCTAGCTCATATTTCGTATTGGAATTATACTTATCGTCACAGTTCAGAAACAACTTTTACTTGTGAGAGGTACGCGCTGGTGTCGGGGAGGGATCGAGCGTACTCAGGAAGCAGAATCGCCGGGACATGCCACTGAATGCCTTTCAAAGCGGGCTGGAATGCCTCAAAGTTGTCAAAACCCGCCTTTCATTGCGATAGGGACCGATAGCTGTTGACATCATTCCTTTATTTCCAAAAAGGGAGAAAGCAGAATTTTCAAAAAAAAAATTGATAGGTAGTAGTCGGGGCTACTAACGTGAGGTTTTCGTGAAAACGTCGTTTTTTAACCCTCCCTTGTTTATCGCTTTCAACCTTCCTCTGTCGACGCTGCCCCCCGTTGTCCTTCGTCCAGTACTCTTCGAGTATTAATCGTTTCAATCTCGACCGTTTTGGTGTCGCTCATAATTTTGGAATGACACTTATTGTGAGACAAATTTGGCACTATGTTTACATTGGTTGGTCTTCATTATCTCTAACCAAGTCATTAATTTTTCATTCAATTCAATGTTATCGTTTTCGTGTAAATCCCCCCCCCCCCTCCTACCATTACCAGAAACTTATTATTGGGAGATAATCAACGGAAGTTGATCTTAGATTTACTGCGCCCATCTAAACAACACGATTGTCCTTGTAAAGTAGCTGTAGGACGTTATCAAAATTTCCCCAAAATTTTTTGCTTCAATTTATCCACTACATACACTTCATAATACAATTATTTAGTTCACTCATCAACAATGTATTGGATAAAACCAACTTGATATACGTAGTACTTTTAATGGCGTTTGCAGTGTTACCAACTTGTCTAACTTTCTAGCATTCCTAGCGTTGAATGTAATTTTTCCTAGGTTCTCCAATTTTTTCTATTATTATCGCTGTACTTGAGGTCTTTTAACTTATAATTCTTCCATAAGCTTTTCAAGACACTTGGCTCAGCTTTGATCAATAATCTCAGTCCCTTTGATATGATCTGGCGTTGTGTGTTGATGAGATGTAAAAAACATTCCTGTCGCTTCAAAGATGTTGTAGGATCTTCGGGTGCGTGTGACGGGAGCCCCATCAACTTCGTATTAATAGAGACTATGGATAGTGGACTTACCGAGCCCTGAATGCAAACCGTCGAAAGGGAGAGGGAGGGGTAGAATTCCCGAGACCTGATTCTTAGGGGCCTAGGCATGTTCTATAGATTAATAACGTTACTGTTCTCTTAAATAGTGCTTTCGGGGCCCGCATTCAATTTTATGCGAAGTCAAAAAGCCGGTTTGTGTTGATATTAGCTTACATCTCTTCTCCCTACATTTTCACGGACGAAAGACTGAAATTGCAATCGAAGTGAAATATGTACTCGTTAATACAAAAAAAAATCAGCGTGGTCCAAGCGGTTGAGGTGCGGACTGCGGTGCGAACGAACCCGGTTCTATTCCCGGAGCTCTCTGATGTCTGGCGAGTGACCTACTTACTCACTAAAAATAATTGAGTACCTGTATTTGCTTCGAATGAGGTAATAATGGTAGTTGTCTAAGGCGCGGTGCTTGCCACATCGCTCCTCATCAAAGATGACGAATATATGAGAGCTTTAACTTCTCAGTTCGCAGGTCGCGGGGCGTTAGAGCTTTACGATTATACCACTATTAATACAATAAAATATAATTACAATAACAAATAATTTATGCAATTAGTAAAAGTGTGCGTAGCCGTAATCTCTTTTAAAGTAAGCAGCTTGGGATCCCATATACTTCTTTCACGTAGCGAATCATGATCATTGGAACGATCGAGCTTTCGTCCTTCTATCATGATTCATCCTCGTTTGTAACTTTGGTGAGAAAATCTGGTCCAATGGCAGCAATCTGAAGCAAATCATTAGCATTCGCTTTGGTGAAGGTACTCACGGATTAAATTTTGCTGTAATATGTTTGATGCTAATATATTCTACCAAAGTTTCACACACTTTCATTCAAATAGTTTCTGGAAATGTGGCACACTACATGTGCTCACTCACCGGCGTCTAACTCTCAATAGCTTCGACTAATGAGATCGTCCTCATTTGCGCGTGCGCATTACAGTCCACTCTCATCTGTTGCCAGGTCACATTGCGGCCGCGCAAAATGTTTTCATCACATTAACATTGACTGGCTATTTTTAGGACTGACGTTTACACTGTTCAAAATATTCTAAAAAAACATGCGTTGGAATTGTAAATGTCGAATTATTTTCCGTTTTAAACGCGCCGAAAACAGGTCCTACAGCCCGTTTATATATGATCTGAAGCTTATTTACGTGTGTTTTTTGGTCCAACCTCAAACTGGAACCGCATACATCATGATAGGGTGAATTATTGTCTTATAGATGATCAACTTGTTGGTAATTGATAGTCGGCTCCTAGACTGAAGAAGAGGCCTTTGCCTTATTCACCGGCCTACCGGCGTGAGCTCTCCGGATCAGTTTCCTATCAAGGATCATTCTACTGTGGGAGTTTCCTACTTCTAAGGTATCTCTATTCCAAAAATTCTTAAGTTCACCAGGTCATTTCACCAGTGAAGTGGTCTTCTGTTAGAGAACAGGACCACCAAACTATTTTCCGAATTGATTACCATTCTCTACCGTCTGCACCAATCTTTTAGGAGAACCAGTTTCTTCTAGAGCCGTCTTCTGCATATTGGGTCAGTACAGTGCAGCCCAGGCCATTGTTGGCACATCCCGGAATATAGATGTTGCATACCGTGGGAGCAGAACGCAACCTTGAGAGACGCCAGCTCAGAACTTCTTTCGGCAGTACGGCTCCGATGGAAACCATCTTTTGCACCAAACCGTTGTGTCACACCTTGTTGTAGGTCTTGGCCGGTGGGCTGCTTTTTAATGTAGCCTTCTATGATGCTTTTCATTACCCAGAGAAGCTGAAGAGTAGTGTAGTGGATGAGTGAAAGATTCCAAACTGATTAGACATCTTCTACAGCTGTCCTCGAGCACTTGTGGATCACTTCCTTCACAACCTTCTCCACGCTTATCAACAGACATATCGGCCGAAAGTCTTGAGGGAAGATCCCTGATTTCCCAAGCTTGGAGAGCATGAAGCAGACGATTGCCTTTTTTTTTAAATCCTGTGGTACGCGGTTTGGATTGCTATATGAGCCGGATGCCTTGCACCTCTTACAATCTCCAGTGAACGAGAGCATTTCCTCATAAGTCTCTGGGTCTAGGTAGTTGTAGGCCTCATGTTGCTGAAACGGTCGACGCGGTTGAGGTGGTGCTAAGACCGCACTGATGCTCCAGGATGTCAGCGAAGGCTCCAGCTTTGTCCCGAGCGGTGTAGATGACGCTACCCTTTTGGTGGATAGGCGATACCATGGAAGGGTGACTGCTTAAAACCTTAATCATCTTCCAGTGTTTGTTGTCGGTTACGTCAAGTGCCTTTAGCTTGCTTTCCCAGGCGATGTTGCGGTGTTCCGCCGCTGCGGTCTTGACCTCTACAGCAATTATATGTGTCTATAGGGTCTCTCTGATACGCTCTTTCAAGTCCAGAGGTAGAAAGTCTCTTCGATCTCTGGTGCGGTCTTGCGTAAAACCTTAATCATCTTCCGGTGTGTGTTGTCCGTCACGTCGAGTGCTTTCAGCTTGCTTCACGACGATGATCTTAACCTTTGTAGGGATTCTACGACATTATTGCATGTCCATAAGGTCTCTTTCTGCTCTTTCAAGTCCGGAAGCAGGAGGCTTTTTCTATCTTCGGCGCGGACAAGGTTGGTAGCAAAGGAGATGAATTTTTTGGTGGAGGTGGTAAGACAGTTTGGCGTAAAATGGTACCTGTTATATAAAACTACTCAACAGTCGCACTTATTCTTGCAAAAATTTCTAAAACACACTTTATAGCTTTCTTAGGAAACTTCCGACCTTGCAAGTAAGTGCAATTGACTTCTTTCCCTGCAAAGATCCACCCTAAACAAGCAAAAAAAAAACAATTTCTGTCCTCGCTAAAGGTTGATTGCTTCCGCAAGCAGATGTCATTGAAATAATGAATGCGAAAAATCCACATGAATTCACTCTTTGGTGGCAGGCTTCACACTCATTATAGAAAACTGTGTAAATTTGTCCACGATGCTTTCAGCTTATTTGAAGGCTATTTCAAAACCTCCATCAAGTTAACATTATGATTTTTAGACGAATACTTGCTTTTAAAGTGCTTTGTGCTTGTTTTGGCGATCAATTTGGTACTTAATTCCAAACAAACAATTTGAAACCAAATTTCGTTTATTTTTTCTATATCAAGCCATCAAATAACACGTTAGACTTGAGGTTCACAATAGAACCAAATACAATCTTTTTGTCCTCCTCCTACACTTCAAAATGAAAGAAACGCTTGCGTACACGCATTTATTATCCATTCAGCGAATACGTATAGTAATAAAACTGTCAAAAATCCCCGCTCATTTTAAACAATTCTCTGTAATTGGCCGATTTGAAAAAGTGCGGGTATTTCAGTAGTCAGATACACACTGACTGATTTTTGGGCACTCGTATTTAATGCTGCGGCTAACTTGTTGTGGTTAGAAGTGGCGATTACGTTTGTATTCCACTATTAATGATAGTGGGTATTGTAAAAGCGAGTTTTTAAATTCTGATTCATCTGTTTAACGCAAACGGGTAAATATAAAATATTGTTATAAATGCTACATTGTAAACCTGGCTTCAGCGCATATCTTTCTGCGTTTCAGGGGTGTGTCATTATGATTTATTACTATATGCATTCGCTGAATGGGTTATAGCGATCTTACGCTGCCGAACAGGCATGTTGAGGAATGGTTACGCGAAACATTTAATCTATCTTTACAATACGTAACTATCACCCCTTTTGGACTATGTTACGATTTTAGCGCATCGAAAAATCAAGGTTTGCCTTTAAGCAACAAATTCCATGCAAGCGTAATCACTGACACACCTGATATTTCCTACATTTTACTTAATTTTATGTTCTTTATTATTATTCACCTTAATTAAATGCGCAAATTTGGCACTTTATTTCTCAACAAAGAGGAGCATTTCCTGTTTTTATTGTTTGTGTTGAAGCAAGGCTGGAGTTAATCAGTGGACCCCTTTCTAATGAACCCCACATTACTGATACAGCTGATATGGCAGTAGCTACTTTTCGGAGTGATCTGCTTGTTACAAGAACCCATCAAAACGTCAACGAATTTGGCCCATTTTGCAAACTTGGGCCAGATTTAAGATTCAGCCCTTTCGTACAACCAACTCTAAATATGTAAGATATCATCAGAGATCAAAATAGGGAAGGGCCATTCTCTTAGCATCACTTTTAGGCATAAAAGGTACTCCTTGTTATATTAAAGAGCGTAATTAGAATTCACAGTGAAGATTTTGTTCAACAAACCATCTACCATCAAAAAGATGGCAGTCAGTAGTAGAAATTCAATAAAAATTCAGTGGTATCTGCAATTACCCCAATAAGAGAAAACTGCCTTTTTCACACCCACCCATAGAACAAGCACAATGATAACTGACAAAATAATACAAATACAAAGGAGTAGTTGTCATCGGCCGTTTTAAAACACCCATTTCTTTACATTTAGCCCCGTCAAATTAAAGTGGGGCTGTTTGTTTACATTTCGTCAAATTACAAATCAAAACTGGCAATTTACTGTCATTTAGCCGAGTTTCAAGCCTTTTTAGTTGTATTTAGCCGAATTTTAAACTTGAAAGTGGGTCAGAACCGGATTACAGCAACTATTCAATAAATATAAAAAATGTAGAATAGCAGGAACTGCCCTAAATTACAGCGTGTATGTCACCAAATCATGTATAAATCATTGTCGCCTTGCGATGAAGGAAATTAGGTGTTATTTTGGGAGCAGGATAACTTATGCAGATCGGCCGAAGTTAAACGGAGAAATATAAGGTCGATGTAAACTGTGGTCCGACATCTCAACAGTAACAAAAGAAATGAGCTGACAAACGAACAGAAACCAAGACGAACAAAAACCAGATGTAGATCAATTATAAAAACACTTTCTTTTAACGGTTCCGGCACGGTTTTCCCCAATCTGCAACAAAACTTGATGTCCTAGTGTTGCTGTGACCCTATCTCTCATACTGATTACGTTCGACTGCCCGTAACTGGTTTACCCCGACGGTTAAGTAAACTCCTCTCTAGCTAGCGCTTCTCGATGAATTTTTGGATAGCCATTTTTATACCCAGTCCATATTACTGTTGAGATATTTGACCATTCATCAAACCTTTAAGACATGTATTTTACTTTGATACCTTGTTGCTTCCATCCCGAGATTGACCCAGCGTACACGAGCTTTCCACCTCCACGGCAACAATACAGTTGGAGGTATAGTCAGCGTATTTAAAAAATACAAATTAAAGCTATATATTTTACTGTAAAAAGCCTTGCAAAAAAAGATACTAGAAAGTAAAACTCTAGAAGAGTTAAAATCAAATAAGAGATAACAAATTAAACTACATAATGTCTGAACATAACATAAGTATACATAAATAACCATAAAGTAGCACAGTACGCTTCTAGTAATATAAGTGGCTTAGCAACAAGTTGAACATTTATTATATACACAATCAGCAAGCATAAAAGAGGTAATAGACACGATCAAAGAATACATCGTGCTCTTTTGTCCATCACTGATTGATCACAGAAGAGTTTTTGGCATGATAAAACAGTATTTTCAAGCTTTACAGCACGTTAGAGTAAACAAAAAAAATTAAAAAAATATTATGCCAAATGGTTGATTACTTTTTTGCTTGCAAAGGTGGATCTACCTCAAACAAGTAAATAATATTCTTACCTCTTAAATGTCGCTTCAAATCCGTGCTATAGTACTTTCCGATTTACCACAGCACTCCGCCGTTTCTTACATTATTTATTATGGTGGGGGAATTATTTCAATAATTTTCTAATCTTACCAAATTCATCACAATAGTTTCCTGCGTTACAATTTTTTGTTTTATGTTAAAAGTTTACAAATCCCAATATCACGTCAAGCCTATACTATAAACATTTCACGACTTACTTTTGCTTGCTCTCTTTTACAAAAAAGTATTTATTTAATTACAGTCATCCTCATTTGAACAAGCTCGTAAATTACTGGAGTCACAAATCGAAACCTTGAACTAGCATATCATTTGGCCTTTTTTCCTTTGTTGAATTTAGGCTGATTATAGCACATAATTTAGTGTTTTTTTTTAAGATCCCTCTTACCAAGTTTCAAAGCGTAGGTAAAGTAACAATGATACAAAGGTGAATCAAATAGATGTAGAAATTTCTTTTTATGCACCATAATGTGAACAGTTAGCAGCGCGGCTTCTAAATGTTGAGATGCCTGAAAGGGATTTTTCCCTAGGGTACTTCTCACGACTGAGAGAGTAAAATAAACTATTCGAAATGTTGAGAAGATTTAAAGACAGTTCGGGTACAACACCCTTAAGAAGATTCAAATGTATACGTGACATATATTTCTTCTTTCTGTTGATGGCCATTATGACAACGGTTCCTAATCGGTCTATTCTTAGAAATTTTCAGTTAATCTATCGCCATGAAACTTTAACAAAGAGTGATCGGGAGCATCACTGATCTGTTATTATCTATGTTCTTCCACAAACTGATTCTTTCAAAAACCTTTAGAGTGTTGTTGGTCTACTCCTTCTGGGCTTTCTCGGAAGATTTTTTCTTGGATTGAAACTACCGCTGTCTTGGTTCCAGTTACTTTTTTAAACTTTCTTTTTAGTACTTTACTGAAGACTGATACTTAACACATTTATTACCAGATACAATTCTTTTTTGAGACCAACTGACCTATTAACATTACGGCCAAAACATTAACGACGATCTTAATCGATTCGATGTGCCTTTGCATATGTTTCGCTGCAGTTAGACCACGCCCACTTTCGATTTAGTACATTCTGTGTATAAAATATAACGAATAATTATATTTAAATGCGAGGAGTACAGGAGGACTTCTACTTAACAAGGGTACAGCGGTATAAAATTGCAAAAAAAGTCACGCATGGGATCACGGCCTGCAAACTAAGAGATTAAGACTCATACATTCGCCACTATGCCCGGTCGTCGCACACCATTTCTGATGCGGGGCGATGTGACAAGCACCGCGCTTTAGACGACCGCCCTTGTTGCCTCTTGTTCGAGTGAACGCAGGTACTCAATTATTTTTAGTGACTGAGTAGGCCACCCGCTAGGAATCAGAGGGCACCGGGAATTGAACTCGGGCCCGTCCGCATCGCAGCCCGTGCCTCAACCGCTTAGACCACTCTGATTTCATGCCTAATATAGGAGACAAATAATCTAACTGTTTAAAAGAAAACGGCTGTCCGAAGTCAACCTGTAAAGACGGGTTCACCTTAAACAAGCAAAGAAACAATTCTTACTCTTTAAACTAATAATAACAGTTGGCGTGCCAATGCATTACGTTCGGTTGCGCGCTGTCGTACTAACACCACGCTCCATGTATAGTCGCATTCTTAATTGTGTGAAAAATGAACAGCAACAATATTAAGGCAATGGGAAGACTTCTTTGCGCAACGACCGGAAAAGTTTAAGCGCAGAGGAGCAGCACACCATGATCATCGTCTTCACCAAAATCCTTGAGAACCAATCCAGGACAGCTTTCTCTGTCGTAGCCGTAGTCACCCAAGCCATTACCAGCACTCAGTCGTCGCCTTTACCTCCCCTCTCGGGGAATGGCTCTGAGCACGAAAATCTCCAGCCTCAGTAACCAGAAGAATTTCAAACCTGCTCTTAAATGCCATCTTGTCCACTGTCTGACAAAGTAATGATGATGCCGCCTCCACCTCCTCTGACTCCGACTGCCAGCGCCTTCAGCATCCTCATCGATTGAGAGAACATCAAAATACTCCCAAAAAAAAGACACTTTCCGTAATCTTCTGAGAAAAACAGGTTTAGCCTACCAACAGGAAGCCCTACACGGCAATCAAATGTTCTTTCTTAAAGCTAAGAACACAGCAGATGGGTTATTAATCCATTCTACTACTTCTCGAGCTTACCGATGGTCGACTGGCTTCCGTTAGAAAAAAAAACATCCAGCACCAGCTGGAAGCATCCAGATGTGTCATAACTAACAGAGCAGCAGACATGCAAACTCTCAAAAACTCATCTTAACCGCGAAGCGGGTGAGGAAGGATTCTCAACGACACTCTATGCGCGGAACGTTAAGAAGATTCTCAATCTATGCGATGTTCTCGACTTGGCTGTTGGTGTAACAGACAAAAAAAGAGAAAATTTGTCAACCAGTGCTACCGATGCTAGCGCTAGTTCCAAGTAGGTCAAGTGTAATGCTGACCATTCCTCTAAAGACTGCAAAACTGAAGACTGTTAAGGTCCACACCCAGCTAGTTTTCCGAATTCGATACTCCATCAAGCAGCGACCGATCCAGATCCACCATTCTCAACTAGCTCCTCGGCGTGTGTTATAACAGGTTATATAAGGGTTAGATGACCATTGTTGGATGGTTCCAGTCTTGGCAATTTTCTAGAATATCTTGGCGACCATACAGAACGCCACCAACTTCTTTTGCGGAAGTCCCAGCGCTATTTTTAGCATATTCAGAAGCAACTTAACATCTGAGATTCGCTTAATATTCTACTGTACTAGAAGCGCCTTAATCGCACACCGATTTCCAACACTAGGGTTTCCAGGAGCAAACAGGGTAGGGGCTTAGCCCCAGAAACCTTGCAATTTAAAAATGTCAAAGTTAAGGTGAACAAGAACAAATGTACGCATTCAACGTACCAAGTTTGCTTTCGTTCTCAAACTACATTAACCTGTCTGTTTTTTTCACATCATTGGATAAATGGAAAACTGGTATTTCTCGGGATGGGTAAAATTCAAAACAGGGCATTGTCGTAATGTCACTATTCTCGTGATCCGTCTTCTGTAAAAATTATAAATAATTTGGTGCTTTAGACACAAAAAATTCTAATCAGTTAATAATAATAGGGAGTGTAAATTAATCATAAGTGACTGGTAACTTAAAAAAGCTTAATAAACTACACCCACGCCCCTTTATAAAGTTCCAGGAATGTACAAGTCCAAATCAAAGAAGTGTAGAGAGTATCAAGAAAAATAAAGAAACATATTGCATTGTCGCTGTTACAAACAAAACAAAAATAAAATGTAATTGCATACCGGTAGATTCAATCCAGCACCCGGTGTGACCCAAACACACATAAATACCCAATTTCAATGCTCCGTTCTGCTAGACTACATTCTGACCCACCAATCACAACCCACCACATTGCTTGGATGGGCCGCAACCACCAATCGCAGCACAGCATGTTGGTGGGTTGGTCATCCATCAACCAAAATGTCCTGGTTTGGATTGTCCATAGCGTACCTGTTGGTATCCAAAACAACAAAAAATGAAAGAAAATTTGTCAAGGGATCTTCAAAGTAGAACAAACCAGATAAGAGTTTAAATATGTTTAAAGTGACAAAATATTAGCGTGAGAGGGACTTAGAATCGAAGAGCGTTCTAGAGACTGAAGAGAATCAGTTTGAGGAAGAACAGTGTTGCGAAACTCAGACAAAAACACAAAATAAAACCCAGAATAAAGCATTCTTCTGTTACTATAAGAAAAATACAGTATTAAAAGCTTGTAAAAAATAAATTTATGGCCAAAACTACATAAAAACAAAGCGATGGAGAAAAACAAGGCGATAATAATGTTGGTGTTAGTCTTCCATTAAAGCAAAAGCGAATAGTAATTATATTACTTTTTCCTTAACTCCATCTCTTTTGATTAGACGTCCTATCTAGATTACTAAGAAGAATAAGCTACCTAACATCTAGATCCAATAATTCTGGATTTAAAGTTGCAATCCAATGTGCCCACGTTAACAAAACCAAATATTCCGAAGATAAACAATAAAATGGATTATTTCAAAATAGAACGGTGCAAATAAGACTAAAAACCTACAAAAAAGAATAAAAAGGTTCGATTTTTTTTCTTTAAATGCAACCATATATGTAGAAATAATGACGGCCAAGAAGCAAAATTATCTACTCTCCTATTAATCCTCCTCTCATCCAAAAGATGATATGGTTGTAAAAGATTCTTGAAACAGAGCACAAGCCAGAGAAAAGAACAGGCAACGCAACTAACCACCATACGAACTAAAACCAATTCCTCATTAGTAGAAGAAAAAAAATAAACTTGAAAGAAAAAGAGTAGCAACAAACTAAAATTGCTAAATATGCTGTCGTTTTTAATGATGAAAATTTTTGGGTAGTACCTCGTATAACTTGCTATCGAATGGGTGCGATACACCCTGTATATATACAAGCATGTACTAATGGTTGCAGAACTATTGAAAGTTGTTATGTTTATGGAGTGATTTTATTGTAGGCATAATAATAATAGTATTCTCAACAGAAGTATTTTGGTTAATACGTAATATTATACTTGTGATATAATGACCACCACCTTATTGCACACCTTAACCAGATCTTGCTTCCGCAGCTTAAAGAAGCACACCAATCAAATTAGGTTAGAGAGCAGCTTTAAGGCAGCCGTGGTGAAGGAAGGTCTGAAGAGCCTCGTCATCGAAGAGAGGAAGCGCCCCAAGCTCAAAGACGACGAGGTGCGAGTACAGGTGCGGTACTGCAGCGTGAACGCTGCGGACCTCTCCAGTTTTAGCGACGCCTCGCGCGAGTTCCCCTTCACGCCGGGCTACGAGCTGTCCGGCGAGGTGGTCGAGATTGGGAAGAACATCACAAAGGAGCAGGTACTACAGGGTGAGAAGGTCGCGGCTCTCAGCCTGGACAAGTTCGGCGGCTTCGCCCAGGAGTGCGTGGTAACAAGACTGGCTCTTTTCACAATGCGTGCTACTAGGTTTGTTTCAGCTGCACATCAACGATGTGTTCCGGCTGCCAAGTAATGTTGCACTCAAGGATGCGGTTGTCCTAACAAGCGGCCCTGCGACAGCCATGCTGGCATTTTCGAAAATGTGGGAGACAAGGGAAAATGACTTTGTTCTCATTACTGCAGGGGCTGCCGGTTACGGGCTGGCCGCAGTGGAAGTGGCCGCGAATGTTTATAAAGCGAAAGTCATTGGTGTTACTGATTCAGAGGAAACGGGCCAGTTGCTAAGGGAAAGAGGAGCTTTTCATACACTGAAATTCAGTTCCAAATTACAGAAACAAGTTTATGATGTTACACGAAAGAGGGGCGTTGATATTGTCTATGATGCTGTCGGTGATCAAATGTTAGACAGCATCGGCAAATGGTAGGTATTAAAAACAATTGACTACTGTTAATGATAGAAACTCTTTGCAGTGTTGCAAGCGGGGGTGCTATCTTTTATGCATCACCTTCTGGATACAAAACAATTGGCACTCCTCCTGCAAACTGTACTCTTATGATTGTGAGCTTATCAGAATTGAGGCGTCATGATTTGAAGTTGTATAGAACTGTGGTGAATGATACGCTTGAATTGGCCGATCAAGGTAGCATTACTGGACATGTTAGTGCGAAATTTGATTTTAAAGATGTTAACAAAGCCATCGAGCACATACAACAGAATAAATCAACTGGAAAAGTTGTTCTTAAGTTAGAAGATTAATAAACTGTATGATTGTTATTAAATTATTCTGTAGAGTATTTTATAAGATAATCTATAATAAACTGGATCAGTTTTTTTATCTAACCTGGTAATGGTCACTTTACACAACTTGGGGTTATAAGTGCCATGCCTATACTCTGTAAGGTCCGGGTTCAAATCTTTGTTTTTATAATTCCATGAACCAGCATCCTTAGATTTATAAGAGTGAACTTTTCTTAGAATTCTGATCCGAGTTAGTCTAGAGGTATCAAATTAAGGCTTTCTTAATATTTTTGTTTCTGAATGTTTACCTAAACAAAGGCTTTCATGGCTGGTGCTTTGGTGCATCATGTAGTTGGTTCTCAGGTTATTAGACTATGGTCGGAGTTTGGAAACTTCATGTTTCGTCCACTACTGTGGCGGACATCTAAAGAAAATTAAAAAATTCTGGACATGACTTAACAACCTGAAAACAAACCACATGATTCTCTGAATATTCCAAGTTGCGGTTGACGAGAGTCATCAAGTTAGTTAAGTGGGCAAAACAGTTCTCTTTTTTATGAGTGAATCAGAAGATGAATAAATGTGATAATAGGTGTAAAACCAGCAAAGGTTTGAGAGTGCGTGAGCATTAGATCCATCACTAACTTCATAAAAATGTTTATATTAATACTACACGAGTGAAAGAAACGGACTACTTTTTTCTATGAATATTGGGCTCGACTGTCGATGTTGAAGCTTGGCCATGTAGTACCCATGATTTCCTCTTCTTTGAGTTATTGTGGTGGATCCATTTTTCATCACCAGTGACTATACGATACAAAAAACCCTTTAGTTTATGCTTTGCAAGCAGAATTTCACGTGCAAAACCGGCATTCAACGTTTCTCGGCTTCAGTTCATATGGAACCCAGTTTCCTTGCTTTTGAATCATTCCCAACGATTTTAAACGACGTATAATTGCTTGTTGAGTCGCTCCTAATGTAAGTGCAAGTTCTTGCGTTTGGCAGGAATCTTCCTCCAATAATGCTATTACGTAATATGTGGATATGACGTTTTACATCTGACAATTTCAACCATAACTTACTGGTGGAGCCATCTTTTGTCAAACGGCGGAGACTTATTTGTGCTCCCTTTATTTTAACATCTCAACCTCTATGTATCGCGGTTCTGGCACTCTCGGAATACAATGAAATTTCATTTCGTTGTTGGTAACTCTGGATGTAGTAGAGCTTTGGATTTGATTGGTTAAACGGAGGAATTCTCACAGCGACATAGTCGACTTCGGTTGCGTTAACGAGAATGGATTGGATTTTGTTGTTCACCGCCATATTCGTATCCATAACGCGTGTACAAGCAAAATCATGTATGTTCATAGAACTTTATGCTTTTCCACTTACTATTAATATCGCGATTGATCACGTCAGGTTCACTATTATAGCGGATCGACGAGCTTTAAAAACAGACAATACTTATACTTCCACCGTTTACTGCGTACGGACAACGGGGCTGCAAATAGATGGATGGTCGGTCTTAGCATCTTCTCTTCGTGATGAATGTATCGGTAATCTGTTACGTTGGGTTTTATAAGCAGTGAAGAAAGTTGTTAGTTGAACGGAAAGGAAGTTAAAACCATGAGTCTCAGGCGTTAATGCTTACAATGCTGTTATCTTTAATTACAGCATAATACTATTCCCAATGACTCACGCTATGGCCAAGTACATTTGCATCAAGGAATATAAAATTATATACAGCCATTTACTTACATGGTCACCGCTGTAAAAGATAGTTTCCTCCGTCATCAATATTTATCAGTTTATTTCAATAAGATAAACCGCTCGGGGAACGCTTACTCGTTCTTAGTACTCAAAATAAGAGCGTCGCTGCTATTCGCAAAAAATCTCTTCCTCTGGAAATTCTCAAAGGACACCGATGTTGAATAGTCTGTTCGGATGCGGCTCCTAGAAAAGGATATGACAATGAAGTTGTTGATTTCCAAAGAATTGTGTAGGAATAGGCAATACACTTATGAACAACGAGATGGTACGCTAATGGATTTAAGTTTAATACGATGGCGCATAACCGCATACCTACAATGGAATCGCAAGCACAAATTGGTGGCTATGTAGTTGTTGCAATTGATGCAAACAAGAGTACCAAGCAAAAAGAATATGGGATAAATGCCAGAGGCGTCGATTTATACAAATGGCAGAGTTCTACAGACCTCATTATCGAGCTGAAAACAACAGTATCGTCATTATAATGGTATTATCCTGACTATACCGCCCTACTATGTTAAGATCAGTTGTCACGTGATGGCACTTAAACGTACCTGACTAGTTCTGGACACTAGGCAAATCACCAGTGCAGAGTATCAAAGGATTGTACCCACAAATGGTTTTCATACATCTCGTAATATGTTTTCTCAACGACCTTTACATGTACCGAAAGACTAGAATAGCCTGAAACGGTATACCGGCAGTGTGATGTTCAGTGATCAGTGTCACTTTGTTTTGGGGACAAACAATCACTATGACCTGATATGGAGATTCTTTGATCAACACCACAATCTCCATCCTTTTGAGGAGATATAACTTACCCAATTGATTTTTTCTGGTAGACTAACGGCTCAGTGGTATGTGCAGGAAATCTTATGGTCCCACTTACTCCGATTCCTGATCGAAGTTCTAGATGCAACATTCAACCATCCATTTTGGCCTATTTAGAAGAAATGCTATCCGTTTTGCTACCAACCCCAATTGCAATAGAAACGGATAACCAGCAAGAGTACAAAAGACTGTCGTTGAAAGAATAAGGTGGAAGTCCTAGACGTAATCGTTAACTCTATCTATAGACCTGTCAAAGCCTTGACAAACAACCTCACGCTAGTTCACTTATCCACAGATAGAATGACATTGTTCATACTGCCATAGATAAACCTGAGAAAGCAATCCTGGCACTCTAACTCTCCTTGAGATATTTAGTTAAGGGAAGTGAGGCGGAGCTATCTACAAAGTTTTTTTTTATACAAAACTCCATTATTGGGGAAAAATTTAAAACTTGCATTAGAAAAATTACATATTAACTGTCGATATCACTCTCATCAAACAGTACTTTGGGTACTTGAGAGAATCTGACAACAATATCTTAGTCTAAGTCGGTAATCAGTGATGCCAAATTATTGCATCCATCAATCCCTAGATGTAAAACAAAACTTCCCTAGCTTTCTTGACTTACAATGATTGAGTCGCTTGGTCAGAAAAGCCTTCCTTGATGACTGACCATTTATATTGCTCCGGTTTATTTATCCGTCTGTAGTTTGATCTATATTTGGACTGAAAGAAATGAACCCTTAAATGATTGAAAAGTTCCTAGACCTAGAGAAATTCGACTAATTTGGTATCATTGGTTGCAGACCCTTCTCAAACGTTCTTTTTCCGTTCTCGTTTTTTTCCTATAAAAAGATTTTTTGTTGAGACTTGCAAATAGAAAAACTACAAAATTACAAAAAACTCTCAAATACATGGGGTACAAATTTTTAATGATTCAAGAAGATTATATACAAGGTGTTTTTTTCGCAATCCCTGCTAATAAACCAAGCAAACCTATTTTTTACGGTGCAACTACTTTTCATGATTAATTTTAACCTTTATATAAATTATTTGTACGTTTTTTTACTGTACTAGTTTTAATTATTTATATATACAGGGTGCGTCTTTAAAAAATTGAAATTATTTGTCTAAAACATTTATTATATAATATTACAATCAAAATGGTTACTTTTTCGTTATACAGTGACATTTACATCAAGTACAACATCTAATATGTACATAAAAAAATAATTTAGCGTAGTTGAAAATTCGCGAAGCTTAATATAAGCTGGAATTGGTTTTGCTCCACCATTGTCAATGCAATACATAAAACTAACTTGTTATCTTTGGCTCTAACGCTATAAAACCTTAAATCTGAACCCTCTCTACGTCTCTATCAATTACCACTGCTAAAAACGGCCCAATCGCGAGCGCACTCATTCTGGAACCTCTCTGTCCTTGTCGGTGTCCTTTACGAGTTTGAATTTTCCTTTGGACGTATCAAGGTTGCTCTTTTTGTGGCCGCCGCTCATCAGCTCCACGGCTGCATAGCCGATCACTCCGATGACTAGGAGGCCCATCAGCAGGTAGACCTTGATGTTCGTGCACAGGTAGGGGCTGTAGGCGTACGTGATCACGGACCCCGTCGACTCCCACAGCCGGAAGTTGCTGTACGCGGCTTCCTCCTTCCCGGGAAACAGAATCCCGCTCAGCGCTGGAAAAGGAAATTTCCAGGATTAGGCAAGTGACGGATTGGGTGTTGCAGAACTGGTTTCGGGTCGCAAAAACGCGCATTTTTCCGCGGCACTTTTTGCGGGTCGCTCATTCGGTTACCTTCGAATTTTTTGGTTTGCAAAAACCTCTGGCTAATTATTAAAAGGTCAAGGGAAGGATGCTGCTAGGATGATTAATAATGGTCACGCTAATCGTGAACACTCTGTAGTTCAGCGTTTTTAAGAAAAGACTTTAAAACTACCCACTCGCAATCTCCACCGCCTTTTTATCCGGTTAGAAACTTTTTTTAGATGAGAGAGTTTCTGGTGAACACAACGACAATACTTGTGTGAAAATTTTGTAGATTATTCAAGGACGTTATTCATGAATGATGAACCAATTCATCTTATCCAGCCCACTATTGTGATTGCATTTTTCACTGCGATAATCTGCTCCTAATATTTTATACTACCTTAGCAATTCTCGTATGTTCGCTGTATACAATTGAATAGAAGTAGGCTTTGTTTAAGTTAAGTTTTTGAACATCCTGTATTTGTGTCACCAAGAGCACGCTCTAATTTAAGCACAAAAAAAGCGCCGAATTCCAATCTGCCCCCCCCCCCTCAAATATAAAATATAATAGTTGCTCAAATCTTTCCTAATATTTCTACAATTACATCGTTTCACAAGTCCGCTGTATTACGATTAAGCAACTTTAAACCTTCTGTAAAAGGAGCTTTTAGTGTGATAGTTTTCGAACATCCTGTACGTGGTTCAATATTTGTGTACGCAAGATTACGCTCTCATTTGACCACCCAAGAACCGGTGATAGAAGATAAAGGTCTTAACTGCCTCAAGTACCTCACGCAATCTGTATTTTAATTTTATTAGTTCCGATATCGCCCTCCTCCCCAAATAATAAAATTTAATAGTGGCTAAATTTTTCTCAAAATTTTCGTAAACACCATTTCACGAATTTGTTGTAACACCTTTAAACAACTTTAAGCCCTCTGCTGAAGTTGTTATTTTCGAGGATTTTTTGTGATAGCCATTTTTGAACATCCTGTACTTGATTCAAAATCTGTGTGCACAAGATCGATAACTGGTAGTAGAAAATGAAAGCAATGAGTACCTTAGAAACAGTACTTAACCTGCTTTTGATTTTCATTAGTTTCAAACAACCTCCCCCCTCCAGGCGCAAAAATGACAAAATTTAATGGTCGTTCAAATTTTTTTCAAAATTTTCAAAATCACCCGGTTTCATAGGTCCGCTGTATTACAATTTAATGGTTTTAAGCTATCTGTTACAATTTTTTGATGACAGCAGCTTTTGAACATCCTGTACTTGATTTATTATTTGTGTACGCAAGGTCTGCCTTAATTTAACTACCAAAGGACTAGTAAGAGAAGATGAATGTGATGAACAGCCCGACAAGAGTATTCAATCCGCGTTTGATGTTTATAAGTTTCGCCCCTCCCCACTCAACCCCCAAATTAGTTAATTTTTTTTTAATTTCCGCAATTACGCCATTTCACTGACCCCCTATATTATCATTGAGCAATTTTAAGCTTTGTGATGAAAAGAAATCAGGGATTTTGGTGTGACAGTTATTTTTGAACATCCCGTACCCAATATTCAATATTTATGCTCACCAGATTACATAACCAACATTCAATCTACCGTTGATTTTCATTAGTTTTGAATTACCACCCCCACCTCCAGCCCGCAATAATAAAAATTAATCGTGGCTCAAATTTTTCTCAAAATCACGCCGTTTCACAGGTCTGATTTATTACTAATAAACAGTTTTACGACCAATTTTTGAGATTTTGGTGCGATAGTTGTTTTTGAGCATCCCGTATTAGATTCATTATTAATGTAGGCAAGGTTACATTCTAATTTGAACACGTAGGAACTGTTGGTAGACGATAAAATTGAGAAATACCAGCATTCACTTCTACCTTTGATTTTTATTGTTTTCCACTCCTTTCAGCTCCCAAATAATAAAATTTAAAAGCCGCTCGAATTTTTCCCAAAATTTTCGCAATCATATCGATTTACAAGCCTCCTGTATTACCATTAAGCAATTTTAAGCGTCTTCTGAAGGCCAAATTCGGGGATTTTTGTACGCTCAAGAATTGTTAGTTGAAAATAAATGTGAGAAATGCTTCAAAAACAGGATTTAATGTACATTTATTTTTTAAGAATCATTTGACACATCGCCTCCCCCTCACCCCCCAAATAATTAAATTTAATAGGCGCTTAATTTTTTTTTCAAAATTTCCACAATCGCACTTTTTTATAAAACCGCTCTCATACTATTAAACAATTTTAAGCCCTCTGCTAACGATGGACCGCCAAATTTTGGTGTAATAGTTCTTTTTAAACAGCCTGTACTCGATTAATTATTTGTGTATGCAAGGTCACTTTCTAATTTGACCATTGAAGAGCTGTTGGTAGAAGATAAAGGTGATGAACCAGCATTAATTCAGCGTTTGATTTTTATTAGTTTCAACACCACCCCCCTCAGCCCCAAATAAGAAAATTTCATAGTCACTCAATATTTTTTTCAAAAGTTTCACAATCATAGTGTTTTACAAGCACGCTATATTAACATTAAACAATCTTAAGCCCTCTGTCATAATTTGACTTTTTGGACTTTTGGTGTGACAGCCGTTTTGGAACATCCTGTACCTGATTCAATATTTGTGAACGCAAGGTCACTCAAAAACTGTTGGTAGAAGATAACGGTAATGAATACCCCAAAACCTTAAGCTGCGTTCGATTTTTATTGGTTTCGACCCCCCTTCCCAAATATTTTTTTATTTTCCAGTGTTTCACTGCTTAACTTTGCATTTTTCGTCGCGCTTTGTAAAGGATTTACGTACACAACAGGACAAATATTTGACTAAATATATCTCCTAGTAGTGATTTCAGAAAATTTTCACTTTACATTCCTAAATTTAGATGACAAATAAAAATGTCTTCTTCTTCTCTAATCCTTTATGCCCTTTCGAGCGTCGGATGGCTTTCAAATAAAAATGTAAACATGCAAATCTGGATTTCCCCCATCGATAAAATGACATGAAATGAATTTTGTGTGTTTTAATAATAATTTTAGCCGTAATTTTTTGTGGTTTCACTTCTATATATTCCAAATTAGTAGTTTGTAAACGTTTACAAGCATCTCAAAAATATTAGCAGGTGTGCTTGCAACTGATCCGCGCTCGACAACATAAATATTCACACTGCAGCGTCACCAAGATCCTGTCGCAAGTAGCTTACGTTGTTCTTGAATGTAATCATACATCTATTTATAGGTCAATTTTAGCTTACTCCCATTTACACCTTAAATCTCTATCGGAACTAAACTAAATTAACGAAGTGGCCATGGTTAATAAATCAGAATTTTGGTGCTAACAGAATCTTTCCTCGTCCCATTACAACGCCCGGTACCTTTCACTCGAGCAGGACCTCCACATTCTTTTTCATTCAGTCTTTCATTCACTCGCATACGTAGTTTGCATATTAAGGTGTTAGCCAAGTCCGCGCTACTCGCTCAGAATCGCAGAAAAAATTTCCAACCTTGTGGGGATTCGAACCGAGGACTTATCTGATGCAAGTCTGGCACTTTTGAGACTGTGCTATGATGCTATATGGTTTTTAGTTTAAAACTTCTGCTCCAATGAACTTCACACTTACAATTTATCTGCACGAGCCAAATGGCGTCAGACACCCCCCAAAGGCCGGCCATGAGGAAGAACATGATCTTGTTGCTCGGGTGGGGCTTCCAAATCAACAGAGTGGTCAGCAGGGCCATGTGGAGGACGAAAGCGAAGCATATCATAGGAGCCCGGCCGATCTTTTTGGATATTCCCCCCACCAGAACGGCGGCGATAGCGTTGGTGACTCCGAAGCATATCATCACAAATCCGATGTTGCTGATGCCCCAGCCGCACGAGACGAATGCCTGGAACAGATCCCTTAATTTGCCATAAGGAGACTAGATTTGGGGAACTTACGGCGTTGAAGTCGGCGGCCATGAAGGCTTGTTCGCCTCCGATGAACATGGTAATGGGAAGGATCAGCAGTTGGTAGGGGTTCAGCAGCTGCTTAAGGGTCACTATAAGCAGCTTGAACCCTGACAAGCCGTGGGCGCTGCCCTTGCGGTCCTTTTGGTACCTAAAATTGAGATTGCTTGACTCCCCATAACTGTATATTCATTTGGTGTTACCTTTTGAGCGAATCGACCCCGAAGACGACGCTCAGACAAGCTAGGACCATGCAGGCGAGATAAATCCCGGATATGAGTTGGATTTTGTGTGCCGGCGGCGGCTCCAGGTTTGGGTTGGCTTCCGACGTGACTCCTGGGCAAAAGTTGGCTCCGCACACGTCCCTGATGTTGTCACCGGTCGCATTCCATGGCGTTTCTACCACAGACGTGTTGGTGAAATTCGCCTGCAGCTCCTCAATCGCCTTGCTTCCAGAAGACAGGACTGCGTGGGCCAAAAACGTTAAGACTTTTAAGTGAAGGAGATGGGCGACTTACCGGCCGAACTGATGAGGTTGCCCCAGACTTGCGAGAACTGGTAGAACATGAAGAAGACTCCGAAGAAGCGCGTCACCAGGACGTCGGCGGCGGCGCCGGTGATTTGGGAGTAGGCCTCCGCGACGACCGACAGGAACGTGCACTTGGCGCACCAGAGCGGGCCGCCCCCGAACCCCACGAACATGCCCGACGGGATCATGGTGTAGAAGCGCGGGTAGAACTGGGACGCTATAAACGGCATGTACGTGATGAAGGACAGCGCGATGGCCCACTTGCAGCCGAACCATCTAAAAATGAACAAATTGTAATTAAACCATTTTTTTTTCAATTAAAAAAAAAATGAAAATAATCAGAAAGAGCTAAAGAAGGCCAGGAGTGCACACTTAATGGCAGATTAAAATGGACCATGTCATCGCTACTCCCCACAACTCATCCTTTGCAATTAGAGACACATAGAATTGTGTCCTATATTATAATGATGTTGTTGGAAAATTTTCAGGCGTCTCTAAAATTTGTGCTACTTCAACCCACACAGCAAAATCGCACACGCAATTTGCATAAAATTGTGGTTCCGCTACTTTACAGTTACAATTCGTTTGCAAAGCAGCATATCCCATTGAACATCTTTTAGAATGTACATAAAACCTATAAATTATAAAACAGTTGCGTGGGCAGTTTTGTTGAGCTACGGTACTACGAAAATTATTGCAGCAAAAAATGAGTAAAGTAGAACTGCCTGAATATTAAACTACAAACAGGCTCGGGGAAATCAAATTTGAATATAAAGTTCCATCCACACTCAAGCTGATTGATTCTGTAAAATTTAATTAAATCCATACCTCACTTTGAGTGTTCTTTATGACAAACAGACCAGTAATTGTATAAATTATGTAATATAGTATGTCAAAGGTGTGTGTACCGGAGCAATTTACTTCGAACGAACGGAACGAACAGTCCGAATGAAAACGTAATATGCTTGATTTTTTAAATTTAATGCAACCTATACATCACTTTTGGCGTCCTTTATGAGAAACAGGCACAAACATTGACTAATTATGAAAGTTAACCTGTCTAAAAATGTGTGTATACTTCAACAATTCACTCCTAAATGTTTGTCCTACCTGTGATTGACTTTTTAAAATTTAATACAACTCATACTTCACCGAAAGAAAACATTACTGTTTTTGACTGATTCTTTAAGATTTAATTCAACCTATAAATCACTTTTGGCGTTATTTATGACAAACAGACGCAAAAATGTTTAAATTACGTAAGTTATTCGGCCTAAAGGTATGTGTACACTTGGGTAGTCTACACTGAAATCTTTGCACTATTTGAGTGATCGTTTTAAATTTAATTCACCCATACATATTCTTTAGTACTCTTTATGGCAAATAAAAATTCGTATAAATTACATAAAATAGTCTATCTAAATGTGTGTGCATATTTGAGTAATTTACTCACAACAAAAATGTACTTTATTGAAATGTTCTTCCCACTTTGTCTTGATTCTTTAAATTTTAACTTGACCCATACAGCACTTTTAATGTTCTTTATGACAAATTTTTAAATTACGTAAATTAATTTGTCTAAAGGTATGTGTACATAAAGGAAACAAACAGTCTGAACGAAGCATGCTGTATTAATTGTGTCCTATTATTGATTGATTCTCTAAAATTTAATTTAACCCATACATAAATTCGTGTTGTTTATGATAGATGCAAAAATTATTTTAATTGCGTCAGTTAATCGATCTAAAGGTGTGTGTACACTTCACCAATTTGTTTCAAACCAGCGGAACAAACGCTCCGAATGAAAGCATACTGTATTTGAAATGTTCTCCCTATTTTTATTGATTTTTTTAAATAATTTTACCCATATGTAACTTTTAACGTTCTTTATGACAAACAGATAGTCGGCGGGCTAGCTTTAGTCTTTTAGCAGCATTAAAGATGTATTAAATATGTTTTCAAGCCACAAAATGCTCAGTTTTGTTATTATTAATTCGCGAGAGTAAACAGATAAATTTAACTAAAGAGTCATCATTATTAGCATGCAAATGCGCTTTCTAGGCAAATCGCTGACATTTAAATTTACAATGGAACCTTCAGGGGAGTTGGTCAACCATACAAAAGCTAATCTATAATAAAGGCAAAATGTCACCAGAAACAAAGTCAGAAAACTGCCGTTTGTCTAAACAACAGATCACAAAGTGAATTTGACATTGTACAGCACGCCTTTTACAAAATTATTTCCTTCTTTTACCGCTTAAGTGTCATGAAAAAACCACAAAATATTCAAAAGAAAAAAAACAGCTGCGGTAAACACGATTGCGTTATCCGTAAGCAACGCCTGGTATCCAGTTTTGACTGGAAAGCCACGAGAGGCACGCCAACGCTCGCGGTATAAATGCAAATTAGACTATTTGGCGATTTTTTCGCAAGTTATAACAATATGATCGACACTAAGAGACAAACAAAGCAAATAATGGTATATTTAAGTGCAAAGCGTGGCATTCGATCTCATAGATCTGGGAAAACCCTGCACAATGTGGTCAATAAAAAAATAGTAAACATCACAGGACCGTATTTAAAGAAACTGAATTCTAATCAAAGCTCAATAAAAGTGAAGAGTAAAGATGTGAATAGTCGACAAATGGGAGTGGGGCAGAAGTTTGGTTTATTGGAAATATAAAACTTCGACATACATAATAGGTGATAGAGTGACCAGAAACAGAAAAAAATGCGAACCTTTAAAACAAGGGCATAAAAGAGTTCAACTCCTGACTGTGGCCAAAAAAGTTTTTTAAACGAAGAACAATTTGATGGTGCTTACAAAACAAAATTAGGCAGTCGCGTCTTTCATCTGTTTCGCCCTGACTAACTAAAAACCACAAATATCCCAATTCGATGGTCACGTTTGAATCACTTCTAGCTGTTCTAGAATGAAGAACTCCCAAAAGTACTTTTCCCCAAGATTCAAAAAGATGCATCAGTCACTTCGCCCTTGAGAAATTCAGAACAATTAGCAACGTTGCAGTTGCAGCCGCAAATTGGGAGCAATCTGGAGGTAGGATAAACGTACTGAATACTAACGGCCTGATCGACCGCAGCTTCCTACGAGAGCACAATGCTAATGACTGCACAACTCGGGGGGAATTCAAAATGCATCACGTCTGATGCACAACATTCAGCAAAACATCACGAAGTGTCTAAATCCTAGACGAAACACATTGAGGTAGCCACTGAATATAAACGAAGTTCGCTAGATGCACCTTCGCCCCAGTGCCCTCTAAGGCATAATTAAAAAGAATGCGGAATGTTTGATGCTGCTAGGGGGTAACTATATCTCAAAACATGCTTAGGCTTAACTACTAAAACTTTTTTGCGGTCGCAGCTGTAGTTTCAGTGTCAGCAAGGTCAAAAAAAGTAACGAAACTGCCTAGAATGTAACACTACACCTGAATATTCAAATCAACCGCAAGAAAAAAAACATTTTTCCAATATTTAACACACAATACATGGGGGTTAAAATGTTATCAACTCAAGGTATCGACTCGCCAATCAGGAAACAAAGCTGAGAGGTTGTTGAACACAGCGAATATTTTCAATTTTTTTCCATTGGAAATACCACAGAAGGACGAAGAAATTCTTCCACTTCTTGAATCATCATATTAATCAGAACGAATCTAAACCCAAAAAGTCCAAAGTTTTGTCTCGAGAGTGAGCGTCATTTCAATAGAAGGTCGAATAAATTAGTCATCTGTAAGGCTGTGGTCAGCGGGAAAGTGTCACCGTGTAAACTTTAAGGACTGACAGAATTTAAAAATAGATCAATTGAACTGGAAGAGTTGCTGGGGTGTCGATGGATCTACTCCCACGCGTTTGTTCACCCGATTTGGAAGTAACTTCTGACTTTAGAGTTCGGCCAAAGGCTAAACCCCTTTAGTGTTGAGGGTCGCTCACAAACATATTTTACCCCAATCACAATAGGTTCGCGCAGAAAATCGGCAAAAACTCATGTTTAAATTATGTAAGTTAATCTGCCTAAGGTGCGTGATCACCCAAACAGCCTACTCCGAAATGTTTGCTCTACCTTTGATTGATTTTTCAAAATTCAATTTAACTTACAGATCGCTTTTAGCGTTCTTTATGACAAACAGATGCAAAAATTGTTTATATTATGTAAATTCGTGTGTCTAAAGATGCAAAACGAGGGTTGCTAGATACAGCTTCTCCTCACTGCCCTCTAAGGCATAATTTAAAAGGAATGTGGAGTGTTAAAGGGTGACTATGACATAAAACACTATGTGGTGATTTCGGGTTTACGGTCAAAATCTTTCTTGCTGTTATTTAAACCATTAATTAATTAAGAAACTGGATAAAAGCTAATAAAAACTGAATAGTAGTTTCAACGTTTAAAGAAAATGTAATCATGTTTTTGAACATTCAGAAACACAATGGATGAGTGAGAAAAAAGTAAAATATTGGCCAGTAATAAGGAAGCTATACGAAACCTTCGATCGTGCGCTAAGGAAAAGGCGATGTTAGGAAACAAAGCTGAGATGTTGTTGAATGCATAACAAATATTTTAAATATTTTCCATTAGAAATACCCTAGACAGGCGAAGAAATTCTTCCACTTCTTGAATCAACATTAGGCAGAATAAATTAAATCTGCAAGGTTGCGGTCAGCGGAAAAGTGTCACCGTGTAGACCAAACATTTCCAAGGGGATCGATGTAAATCCCTCAAGAGCCGACGGAATTTAAAAATGAATCGATCGAACTGAAAGGGTCACTGAACTGGTAATCTCTGGTCTGACTGATTTTAAAGTTGGACCGTGAGATTTTCGTTTCTCCACTACAAAGCGGTATTTTTTACCCCTAGCCACAGGGTCACGCGGGAAATCGGCAATAACTATTTTGGACCACCTGGGGGCAGAGCCAACGCAGGTTCTTGGACGCATCACTTTTTTTACCAATTCTGCACTCAATAAAAAAGTTTAAGATACACATCCAACAGCCATAGTTACATAAGCGGGATCTGAGTATCAATGGAGCAACAACACGCTGCACTCACGTAAATAAAGAAGCCAGACCCAGCCGAACTCTCAATGGAACGAAAAATTCCAAGGAACGTGCCTTGACCGCAAACTTAAACAGAAGCGCCACAACTTTTTAGAACGGTTTAAAATTCTCCAAACTCTGCTGAGTAATAGGTAGACCTCTTTTATGTCTGAAGATCTGAAAAGTGTTGCTGACTGCACATTACACTAAGAAGCCAATGACATGAGAGCAAGATATCTATGGTCACTTGAACATGTTGTACGTCGCCACTGTTCCTATTGGTTAAGGAACTCGACCAAGCTGTGATAACGTAGAGCACACACCTATGGCCCAAGGGGCAGCAGACAGACAATAAAATGATCAATCAGCCGAAGGCAATGTCTCGCAGCCGCTAACAGTGACCCTGATCGCGATTGCGCTTACTTTATGACGATGGTCGGCAGGAAAATGTTGGACAGGATCAGCGAGCCGTAGATGGCAGCTAGGGTGAACGTGCCCAGGGCGGCGCTCGCGTTCACGGAGCTCTGCAGGTTGGAGGCGCCCCAGAAGGCGGTGAAGTGCACCATGAAGGCGAAGCCCAGCACCAGCACGTTCCTCCAGATGCGCCACTTCTCGCCGGGCGGGAACTGCTCCTCGCTGGGGTCGCTGGTCCGCACCTTCTTGAAGCGGTTCGTCATGACCTCCCTGGACAACAAAGAAAGGACTCGTTAGCGTTGCTCAACTTCCGTATCCTTGGCGAGTGAGCGCGTTGCAGGGAGTGTAATTGGACCGCAATCTCGCCCGACCATTTCATGCCGCAAACGCGCAAATTTTGAAGGCCACCATTTCGACCCGGATCTCCAGCAATTTCGCCGTTATCCTGCAGGAGCTGCGGATCCCACGATCCTTCGACACAAAATTTAAATTCGCGAACGTCGCCAATATAGATCAGACCTTCAAGGTCGGCTACTCGCAGCTTTTTATCGAGAACGCGCCGAATAATTTATGGACAAATTACGTGATGAGTTTGACACTAAAATCAAAAATAATTGATGCGAAGCATCAAAGAATTGGTTGTTCTTCAAACCAAAGGATGTCACTTGACAAGAGCAATAAGTCTAAACAGTGAACAGCAATTACAGAAAAATAAATATTTCCTAATTAATTTCGATTAATTGGTACCTCGCGATTGGCAACTTACGGTAATTGGACAAAAGCCTCGCTAGTAATCACAACGGGTCGGAATCAACTAGGCAAAGCGCACTTATCGGGTTAGAGGATAGAAGTGAGAGGCCGCCGCAGTTTTCTGGATTGCACTGAACCCACCACTTATCAGCAGCGCTATAAGTAGGTAAGAACCCAGCAAGCTGTTAAAAAAAAACAAAGTGCCGGGTTCTCCCGTGCGTTGCTGAAAACCGGTCTGGAGTTGGCGCCGAACTGCGGAGCTTTCGACCTGGGATTCACTTTGTCACCTGCGATTTGTGACAACTGGTCACAGGTTCAGCGAAGGTGGCAAAAGATGCAGATTCCTGCGCCTCGCGTAAACCAAACGCTAAAAAGCGGGGCTTTCCGCCGCTGAACCTTTCCTTCCTTTACTGCTTATTAATAAAGCGCCCGTTTGTTGTTCATTTCAAATTATAATGTGGACCAGCGGTTGAATCATAATGCGGGGAAAATACTCCGAGCAATTAAGCAAAAGGCTGCGGTCTGGCTGAATTAAGATGCGCGCTTAATTGTGGAATTTTTGGCTCGCAGGGGCGAAGGCCGGGCAGGTGAAAATGAGGTGAAAGATGAGTGGGCTTGCACTGTGGCGCCTAACGAAGGCAAACAAACGCGAGTTAATTCGGAAAAACGGAAACGAGGTTGCTGCATGTAAATGAATCCCGCTTTTTTTGTCCGAATGTGTTTTGTTACGGTTATTTAGTTTTATATCCATTATAATGTTTCTGTGTTATCGGCTAATCTAGAAACATTATTTACAATAACAAAGCAACCACTTTCCTGTCTCCTCCCATTTGTATGTGGGAACCCAAAATAACAATATACTTGAATTATATCAACCCTCAGCTGATTAAAATTTGAGATGCTCGCAGACTAGTCGAAGGTTTCTTTAATATGGTTTTAGCTAAACGGGGGTGCTGCAAAGGGTGCACAAGGCTTACACTGTACAGTTATCTCAGCGACAACCAAACGGCACCGACAAATGTAGTTTGAGGATGAGACCACTAGGGGTGTCGGAAACCTTGAAAGAAGGGCAGAGCAAGATTTTGACCATTACATGGCCTTTTAGGGAACTAAGACATCTACACTATAGGGACCAGCTTATACAGTTTCACCGCTAAGGACATTGAGGGAGCTAAGAAGAAATTTTCACAGAATTTTTTTAATCACAAGTCTTAAGAAGGAAGGTTAGCGACACGTGGTTTTGACTCAGGTAGCATTTGGTGTCCTGTATTAGACTCGTGGGTACCGACCTCCAGAGGTCACTGTAATCTATTGTTAAATTATAATTAAATGCGCGATTCTGTTTCTTCTGTGTTTACTCGGAGCTCTACTTTTGCTGACGCGTGCTTCTATTGAAATCACATGTACTGATGACACGGTTTGGTGGCTACCTGCCTAATTGTATAAAGTTGCAGAAGAAGGTTGACTATAAAGAAGAGATCGGAAAGTCCAAAATAGATGAGAACCCTTGGTGCATCTAAGAGAGTGTACGGAAAGATGGAAGCAACGCCTGGTTCGGATGAAACATCACCAGGGATCGTAGAAACTGCAGTGTGAGAAGCACCAGATGGTATTTGGCCTGGAAAATAATCAAACTCGTATTAATACCTAAGGGGGAAATACGAAAGTTTTGAACATCTTTTCAAAGCACATTTGAGGGAATTTAAAGACAAGGGTGGTTTGAGCTACAACTAGTTTGGTTTTCGTGAAGATCTACCAACGAAAGACGCAATAGAAGTTAAAAAGAGAGCAAAACATGCTAAGCAGACAACTAGAGTCACAACGATTATTGAGCTTTCATTGTTCTTGATATTGAATGTGCCTTCAACTCAGCTGCTTAGCCAGAGACTACAAATACTCTGAAGAAAAGTTAAATTAGCCCGTATCTCGTCGGTTTCATATAAAGTTCTAGGACAGACATGAGTTTCATGATAGTTCTTCAGGGGTCCCATTCTGTGATGTACACTGATGATGTACGACTAGAAGTTTTCTGCATACAATAGAAGAGGTATCTGCCTATATAAGGGAAAATGGATCATTAACAATATATGAATTTGTTTAACAATGCAGTGGATAGTTCTAAAAATTCGCTGCGCCTGGTTCTTGATAGCTGCTCTCAAATTTTAGAGCCAGTCGCTGAAATGCCCCACCCTAAAGCTAGATGTTAAAAGTTTCAACTGGGGATGCCACCGACGCAGGTCATGTAAAGCAGCGCGGCTCAAATTTTTGTGATACGAAGATTCAAATTAGTGACGAAAAACTGCTATACCCCAGCCGCGCCAAGCAGTGTTTAAGACGCAGTTTTTAGACACAACTTTTGCTGCGCCATACTACTCTGTGTCACTGCGTCTGAACTTGGGGTCTTAAAAGTATTCTGTTTCAAAAGTGAGATATTCGTGGACAGTTATAGAAGGAGTCGTTGGGAATCGCAATGATTTATCTAATTTATATGTACTCTTGAGGTAGATATGGCAACAAACAGACTTCTTTGAGACTGCTCCGGTGTTTGAAATCGCATACGATCATCAAAATCTCTGGTTCGTGGAAGAATACCTCTTGACACACTTTCCAATTAAACAGATCCGAGTTTTTCTTGCACTGCGTTGCTTTGTTTCACTGCGTTTTAACTCGAGGCCAACTTTAAAGTTCTTATGCCTCGAAAGTAAGACTGTCCCTAACGACTATATTAGACACATAAGGATTTCTCTGTTTTCCCCTAAACTAGTCTACTGCGAGTGAAAAGGTATGCGGTAATCAACATGATTATATGATTGGCACAACTGTGTCCTAGCGCATCAGCTTACAGCCACTCTTAAGGGCGTTTTACTTCAGAAGTCAAATTACTCCTGGCAGCTATAAAAAGACTTGTGGGAGAATTGATATGATTCTTCTAATTTACAAGTATCCTTGCGATATTAATGCCAACGAACTGTCTTCCCCACGAATGGTCTACTGCGTTACGCCATTTTTCAATACAACAAATGCAACTGTTTCTTCTACTACGCGTTCTGTGTCACTGCGTCTTAATCTACTGCCGGCTTCAATGCTGTTCTGTCTCTAAAATGAGATTCCCCTCGGTAGATGTAAAAGGAGTTGTGGGAGAAGCAGCATGTTTTTTTTGATCTTTTTTTCTTTTTCTCTTTTGGTGAAAATGATACTAAGTCTCCTTCTCCTAGACTGGTCCTCTGTGGTTAAAAATGCATATGGTTATTGGTATTTCCGATTTTGTGGAACAGCACATCTTGCATATGCAGTACTAGTCTCCAACCCAACAGATTTAAATCATACCTGTTAGTTGTTGGTTTTGCGTGACCTTTTGGGGGAACTATAATTTTTTTTATAAAGTATATTTCGTTTTGCAATCTGTTTATACAACAATAAGCAAAATTTAGGTTAAGAGTTAAAATGACATGAAATAATGACGTGAAGATTGAAACCTATCGGTTTACAATACAGAAGTTACTTAAGAATAAGGTCAGAACAATAACAACTTAATTAGTTAAATCTATGAGGTAGGTCGGGAACTATAATGTCTACAACACAAAACAGTTTTGTTTTAGACCACATGTAGCATGGGAAAAATAATAGAAGAGATGAATAAGAACCCTTGGGGGAATTGAGTACCAAATAGCCTGGACTAATTTAAGGGAAATGGCACTCTGACAGTCATTTAAACATAGGAGGCAGTGCAAAAATATTTTCGAAAAGGCAACGGTCCTTGTGGAGGTGCTGCAAAATTAATACTACAAAATTTGCTGTGTAGAAAATTTAGCTTACGACACAAAAATTACTAGCAAAAACGTGCCTGGTTTAGGTGGAAAACACATGGAGACGATAAAAGTGCAATACAAAAAGCAGCAGATATTTTTATTTCGAAAAGCCTGGAAATAGCTAAACTTGCGTTAATACCCAAGAAAAACAAGTTGTCTTCTCATATACCAATTGAACATCTTATGAGAGTCCATCTGTTGAATTTATTGAACGACAACTAGTTCGGTTTTTGCAAGGATCTACCTACTCAAGACACAATACACATTTAGAAAAATAAAAAAATAAGTTAATGCAGACTACTGCACTCTTATTGCCCTTAATCTTGAGAATGCCTTCAACTCAGATTTTTGAATAAATAGTGTAAATACTTTGGGGATAAGAAAAATTAGTCCTTACCTTATTGTTTTCATACAAAGTCGATTGATGGGCTTAAGCTTTATGATAGCGGCATTTTATGGAGCTGTTAGGGGTCTGTTTTAGGTGCTACTTTGGTGAATAAAGGCCTGGAAGAAGTGTCTGCTTATATAGGGGGGGGGGGTGGATTGCGGTGGGCAACGCAGAAAAAGGAAACAATTTTGTTGACTTACTAAATTGAATAAAGTTCCTATCAGCAGTCATTCACAATGAACTGTTATATCTATCATTTCAGTAGGTGTTAGTGGGTACAGAACAGTTTCCTTTTGAAACCCTATAGATAATTACCAGGACAGTGTCCGTAGATTTTCAAAAAGACAGAAGAATAATTCTTCTCCTAGAAGATTTGAAATGCGAGAATGGCAGCAAGTATGGAGCAAAGAAAAGAAAGAAGGGTCGCAAATTCTATAAGGCTTTCCTCTTTTAAATTGATAAAGTGCAAAGCAAATCAATACGAAACACACTTTATTTAAGTATGAAACATGGGATCGCAGAAGACCATAGAATCACCTAGCAAAGAAAAAGTTTGTTGAAACACTTATAGTCTCAGAGAGATTGAAACGCCACTGTTAATCGGTATAAAAAGCGAGAGATTAAAAATCGGCGATAAATCTGTGTTAGAAAGCTGATACTTAGCCAAGTTTTTTTGAATCCTCTATGCAGGTATTTATGACGTTTAAATCCAAGCTATACCAAGCAAGAGTTTTAGGTATTTGAGAGAAGTACAAGAGATGGTTTTAGTCTTTTTAGTCTTTTAGTCTTTAGAGCCCCACTCTCTCAGACAGCAACATCACAGGATCGCTTGATGTTTTTAAAAAGAATTTCACTCCCCTCCAAAAGTGATAAATTTTTTTAAGCATCTAATATTCTGGAATTCTAACAGACTATACATATCATGCCTGACTCGAAGACCCCTAGCGTTATTGTTAGCTGCCCTCAAATTTTTGAAACCAGTTGCTATAGTCTGCCCTTTTTAGAGCGATCGAAACTTAAGGCGCCACAGACGAGGAGCAGCGCAGCTCCAATTTTTGTAATACATACATTTAAATGAAATCACGCAAACTGAAACGCACAGATTCTCAATTTTATTGCGCTCCGCTGTTCTGTATCACTGAGTTTGAACTTAAAACTGGCCTTAAACGTATACCGTCTCAATAGTAAGATTTCTCTTGGCAGCTGTAGAAAAAGTCGCAGAGGAATCATAATTTGTATGTAGCCTAGAAGTAGAAGTGGCAGCACTGTCTCCTTTGAGACTGATCTGTTGTATTTAAAAACGCATACGGTCATCAAAAATCTCAAATTTATGCAAGAGTACCTCTTGCATATTTGATACCATTTTCCAATCAAACAGATCGGAGTTTTTGTTGCGCTGAGACTGTTTTGCTTCAACATTGGGATCACCCTTGGTAGATATAAAAGAGTCGTGGGGAAATCGGCATGCTTTCTCTGATTTACACGCACCTTTTCTATAGAAGTGGTAACGAACCATCCTCTCCGGGACTGTTGTTCTGTGCCTAAAAATGCATTCGGCTACTAATAACTTCAATTTATGGAAAAGTACACTTTGTATGCCCAGCTCTAGTTCCAGTAGATCTAAACCGTATTCTTGGCTGTTGATGTTGCGTGCCGTTTTGGGGGAACTATGACATCTAAAGTAGACGGAACAGTTTTCATTCTCATACAATTTTACCACTAAGGGCAAAGTTAAGTAAAATTTCTTATAGAAAACGCTAGTTGAGACATTGTTATTAGTGAGACACCACTGGGAGTTCTTCATCAGTCCTGTGCGTATCACTGTAATACATTGTCAAGTTATAATTTTAAATGCACAGTTCTGTTCTTCTTTAATTTTGCTGACCCGCATTTCTACTGAAATAATTATTTCACCAGAAATACCAGAATATGTACTGATGACATTATTTGATGACTATCCGCCTATTTGTGTAGGAGGTATTATTCTGATCAGATCGACCATAATAAAGAGAACAAAAAGGCCAACGTGACAACATGAAGAAACAATAATAGAAGAGATAGATAGCTTTAGAACGTGTAGTATAAAATAGGGTGGAAATTTAAAAGGGTGGTACTACAACCAAACAATTCCACATTCGGTGGAATACCTCGAGGGTGCGAGATGCAAAGTTTGTAAGTAAGCCTAAAAGGGAGTGAAACTTGTGTTGATACTTAAAGGAAAACCAAACAAGCACACAAAAATGGAAGTTTTCTCCGATATACTATTTGAACATCTTATCAAAGCCCAGCAAATAGCTCTATTTGGCTCTTTGGCCAAAGATTGTAAACAGTCTGGGGATAAGAAAAATTTCCCATCTGAGAGACATAAACTGTTTTGGGTCCCATTCTGTTAAATATAACGTACCATGGAGTGTCGAGGCCACAACTACTGGTGGGTTTGCGGCTAGAGGCCTTCGCAGACAATAAAAAAGTGTCTACCTGTAGAAGGAAGGATGTATTGGGGTTGGAAAAGCAGGAGGCGGAGAAGGTTTTTTTGGCAGGAAGAATTATTTTTCAGCCGAGTAAACATACAACCAAATATGTGGGAACCGATCAGGCTATAACTTTTGCGTCCTATGAAAAAGAAGTGGCCGTTAGAACACACAGATGAGGAAGAAATAGAATAATAGAACAATAGAACAATATTTCTAAGACCTCAGAGATAGTGAATAGGACACAGCCTGTAGATCTGCAAATAAACGACGGGTGGATCTTCATCGAAACACTCAGACAAGAAAATCAGACACGAGAGTGGTGCAAAAGTTCGATAAGGAAAAAAGGAAAGGGTGAGCTAGGTCTCCCTCTACGGGTACAAATAAATTATTATCGGGCTTAAGACCTTTTGAGACACGAAAGCTTTACAGTTTTTCCTGCTTTTAAATTGGAAAAAAATTGGAAAAGTGCAGAGAGGAGCGCAGTTTATCTAAATATGAAACTTGAAATCATTGAAGACTGCAAAAAAAATCGTTGAACCACTATAGTCTCAGGAAGACTAGAAGACCACTGTTGACCTTGTAATGGCAAAGCTTAAAGCAAATTAATTAGAAACGCGAAGTGAAAGATTGAAAAATCGGCTATGAATCCATGTTAGAAAGCTGATACTTAACCAAATTTTCTTTGAAGCCTTTACATATACTTATGCAGACGTATATGATTCACCTTTATTGGGAATGCTTTGTTTTTGCGTGTCTGTGAATCCAAGCTGAAGCAGTTCTGAGTACTTGAGAAAAGAAAGGGAGTGGTAATATTGAAGATTGCTACATTCCCAAACAGCGCAAGGTTACTTGGTGTCGTTAAAGAATTTTACTCTCCTCAAAAAAGTGATTACTTTGAATTGAAAATCACGGTTAGAAGTCATGAGTTCTGAAGGTCTGTTACAGCCATTAAAGAACAGTAAGTGAAAAATATCAATAAAAATTCTCTAAACTGCATCATCGGTGATGATTCTTTGGCACACGAAAATGTAATAAAAAGTTTTTTGCAAAGCTTAATAAAGATAAAGAATAATATAAAGATTTAAATAAAATTGCGTAAATTGAGACGCAGAGCAAAGTGACACAGAACTTCTTTATTTTTAGCTGCACCTCGTAGTGTTTACACCACAGTCTTTGTCTTGGTTGTCAGTTGCAGTTTTTCCTGCGCTAAATGAAAATAATCATGGAGGATCGATGTGCTTCCTCTGATTTGCACGTTCGATAGAAATGGCATCATATTCACCCAGATAACGTAGAGCTACACAGTTCTTTTTTTTGAATAAATATTTTAAATGAACAAATTAGGCTAATTAAGGTGCCAAACAGAGTAGCGCAGAACTGCCCTTCTTTCAGTTGCGACACGCAATATTTAAGACGCAGTTTTATCTCACTTTTTAAGTTTTTCTCGCAATGCGCTGCTGTGTGTCACTGCGTCTTTCTTGTGATCGGCCCTTAAGCCGTTTTGTCTAGAGAATGAGATTACCCTTGGCGACTATCAAAAGAATTGTGTGGGGTAATAAATATACTTTCCTGATTTACATGTACCTATGAAGTACAACTGCCAAAAACCCCATTTATACCGATCAGAGGTTAATAGTTTGAACTTTAGGTGTTGTTGACTCAGGTAACGCAGAGTAACACATCTCCAATTTTTGTAGTATAAATATTTAAATAAAATCAGGTAAATTGAGGTAATAAGATTACACAGAACTGCGTTTCTTTTACGCAGTGTTTAAGACACAGTTTTCAACTGTTTTTAGTCACGGTTTTTCCTGCGCTACGTTGTTGTAGCGCTGCGTCTTAACTTGCGGGCAGAAAATCTGTTTCAGAGGTAAAATAGTTGTGAGGAATCCATCTCCATGTACCCTTGCGGTAGAAAAACCCACACGACCATCAACATCTCTGTTTGAAGAATGCCTATTGGACGTTCGACACAATTTTCTAATGCAACGAATCCAAGTTGCTCTTGGACTATGTGCACTGTGTTGCTATGTCTTGGCATGCGATCGGCCTTAAAGCCCTTTTATTTTAAAAGTCGTGGGGAAATCGGCATGCTTTCTCTGATTTACGGTAAAGATGGCAACACACCGACTGAAATCGGCCGAAATTTAATAGTTTCAACTTGAGACGCTACTGACGCAGATCGCCCAAAGCAACACAACTCAAATGTTTGTGATATGACGATCCAAATGGAATCGCGCAAATCGGGTTACAGAAGAGGGTGGCGCAGAACCATTCTAATTCTAGTTGCGCCACGCACTGTTTAAGATCCAGTTTGTGCCTTTACTACAGAGTTTCCCGCGTCGGGCATCTTTACTTAGACCGGTCTTAAAGCAGTTCTGTTTCAAACATAAGACTGCGCTTGAAAGCTGTAAGAAGATTTGCAATGAAATCGGCAGACTTCCTCGGATTTACATGTGCCATCGAGGTGGAACTGGCAACAAACTATCCCGTCCAGAATTGGCCTTTTGTGATTAAAATCGCATGATCTACAATCTGAAAGAGCACCTTTTGTATGGCGCCATTTTTTAATTCAACACGTCCAAATTTTTGATGTGCTTTTGGTCAGTTTTAAAGTCATTGTGATTTAGAAATGGGATTAGCCTTGGCAATTGTAAAAAAATGTGAGGGCATTGATATGCTTTGTGGTTAAAACCGCATATGATCATCAATACATCTGACTTGTAAAAACATGTTTTTTGCATGTTCAGCGCCATTTTGCAATTGAACAAGACTAAGTTTTTTACTTGCACTGCTTACTCTGATTTATATGTAGCCTCACGATAGAAAATGGTTTGCTCTGTTTAAAACCCCACAGACTCATCAATATTTTCGATTTGTGGAAAAGCCTTTCTTGCATGTTTTGCACTTTTTTAAATCCAACAGGTTTAAGTTTTTTTTTACACTATGCTGCTCTGTGTCGCTGCGTCTTAAGTTACCGCCACTCTTAAAGCCATTTGCGTCAGAAGTATGAGTACCATTGGAAGCTGTAAAAAAGAGTCGCGGAAAGTCGGACTAACTCATCTGATTTACATGTATCCTTCTCGGGGCTAGTACATTGCAATTAAAAACGCATACCACTATCAACATATCTAAACCATATCCGTTGGTTTCACTAGTTTTTGGTTATTTCAATAGCTGACGTTCCGTTGCTGGTAACATACAATTCTTTACATGTAGATATAAATAGAGCTATAAAGCGACTTCTTTCTTGTCTTGCTATTTCTAGATCGTATTACTAAACTGAATTTTTGTTGGCAGCATATTTGTTCTTTATGTTCTTGAAACTCAATTGGTTTATAGAAGCTTTGGATCTTCCAACGACCAATTTGTTAATTCAGGACTTTCCTATTTGTTCCAATAGAAGACGGGAGTACGTTAATGTGCATTGCTTTTGAAGTGTATCCCAAAGCAAATAAAGAATTATCTATCGAATGGTATCGGTATCATATTTCTTTTAGTTTAGTTAGTGAAACAGTACATAGCAAGGAAGCTATGCTTGCTTTCATTATCACTTTTTGGGCTGGCAATGTCGATTGCTTTGGAGACCTTCTTCAAGGCTCTTTGTAAAAACCATTACCCAACTTCAAGTAATTTTATTGCGCCCTTACCACTCTTATTCTTACCAGTGGGTTTGGCGCGTTCTTGATGCTTTTAGTCCAGCACCTGATTAAGTTTCTGCTTTTGCTGTAATTTATGTAAGTCATCTGTCACCAATAAACTCAGTTCTTTACAATCCACAAGCATGACTGTAGTTCTTCCACAACTCGCCCTTTAGTTTTAAATACTATGACTTCTATGTTATTGCCCTGGCACTTCAACTTCCAGAATGTTTTTCTGTGTTTGCCTTCAATTCCTCAAAGCTCCCAGAATTTTTTTACGCACAGTTCACTTCTTATCTCAAATTTTGGGTATGTTTTACCGAGTTTATTTTAATTCTTCTTCCAAACTAACGCGATACTCTTCCGCTTTACTTGTAATTATTCTGTCGTACTTCTCGAATTTTCTTGAAAGTATACATCCACTTTTTGGATGTTTTTCCTCAAATAACTCAAATATTCTTTTGCATTCTTCTTCTAAATTTATCAGCGTTACATGTAAATATCGGAAAACGTTGGGCAAAAGAAGGAAAAATTATTCTTAGATTTTTCTTTCAAGCTACCAAACATCAAAGAAATTTAGGGCAACTCAGTTGAACCTTTACTTGTCTTTTCAGCTTCAATTTTCCCAGATGTTCCTCCATTATTTTCAGATCGAACTATCCTATAAGGTCTCACAGAGGAAGCGATTTCATCTACTATATATGTAGTACACAACTTTTACTTACTCAGGACACGATAAGTTTGATGCGCAGGTCATAAATCCGCGTATCGAACTGATTAAAAAGTTTTTGTGCCTTCTCTTTTAATGAAAAAGTAAATCAACTCTTACACCACGCAAAAAGGAAGTCCCTTAAGCACCAAAATGTGATCGCCGAAACATGAGCATATTTAACGTCTTAAACTTTTCGTTCAGTGGCTTCAAAACATGTCAGTGTTAAAAAAAACATATCAATGTTATATTTTTAACCTTCAGGAGCTATAAAATAGCCGAACTGTTCTTGAATTGTCATTGACCAAACAAAGAGCTGTACAACACGGTCACGTAAAGACTTCCAAGCTCCCCATAATGAAGTTATTAAAACAATTTGTATTGGTAACTCGTGGGATATGTTTAAATTGAACAATAAAAGAACGTTCCCAGTTAATGCGCGCATTATGCTAATATGCTAATATATTTATAGCAGACAACGGAAAACGTTTCATTTTTTCTGGCGTTCTCGATTGCAAAATTCACAGAACTTTAGCCGAAAGAAGGACATTTTAATAAAAAATAATTTAAAATATTATATGTAGTCTCCTCCTCCATCCACATAGCAAAAAGAGCTTCGGCGAGGAGAAAGCGGATGCGCATAGTAAACTTCAGCTGAGGGGTGTTTCAGTTCCGATCCAGACTAATTATTTTTGTTTTACGACGGTGATAGAGAAACCAACTCATTTTGTATAACTTTCCTTTTTTGCAACTTTGGGTTCTATTTTGAACAAAACATAACCACTAAAAATAAAAAATCAAAGAATAACATAAGGCAAGCGCTAAAAGTCTCTGGCTTCATTGTGTTTCCGTAACAGCAAAAACAAAATAGCAATAGTGACAGATAGCGCTATCTTTACAACAAACAATTTTGCTTGGGCCAAAAAACATTTAAGACAAACCACGTACAGGTCGGCCAGTTGAAGTGCTTTCGGGAGAAAACGTTGTCCTCGTTGAACAGGTTAGGGTTTTCCGATACAGTCGCGCGACGTATTCTCTATCAGTACCTTTATATGACTTCAGATAATGTCAGATGGGTACCCCGAATTTTGTGAGCGGTTCAAGAGTGACCTGTTGTGAACAATTTTTAAATTTCTGTGGCAACAACAAAGTAGTTCTTCATCCATTATTATAGAGAAGAAGACCATAATGCTCTACCATAGCATCTTATGAAAAAGAAAGTCGGATCGGACGAAAAATAGTTAAAGTAGGTAAACGTGGCTCAAGTGACGAAAAAGGTCGTGGCGACGATCTTCTGGGTTTCGAAGGAATTTTGTTAAACGACAGTTGTTAAAAAACAGAGCATTGCGCCGGGTTATCAAGAAAAAGAGGGGTGGAATGCTGAGTCGAACTGTTCGCATTCTGCATAATAACTTTCCTGTCCCTACAACCGTTCAGGTTGCTGGGAAGACCTGGCCTCCGTGACTACTATATATTTTAAAGACTGGAAAACAACCTTTGTGGCGGAAAATTGAATAGTGACTAAAAGCTGCAAGACGTTAGACGTTAGGCTTTCACGGCCGGTGTTATGGTGCATCGTAGTTGGTTCTCGGGTTATTAGGAGTCTGCAAACTCTTGATGTTTCGTCCACAACTGCGGCGGACATCTTCAGAAGAAAATCTTCTAAAAATTAAATTTTAGACGTTATCTAGCAACATTTTGCAGATAAGAATATTTTTTCAAGGGCATTGAAATGTTAATTTTGAGTTGTAATAAGTATATCGAGACTATTTTGGAAAATAACCTCATTGTCTTATTTATATGAACCCTAGAATATGGTCAAGTTGGAAATATGTGGCGCTTATCTAGTAAATAGGAAGTGCCTGCTAAGGAAATATTTGAAAGGTTTAGAGAACCCAGAAAAAACCTATAACAACACCATGTACTTCTTAGACCCAATTCTTCAACACTTTGACACACTTCTTGTAGGAAATCAGAAGTTATCAAACAATAGAGGAAAGGGTTATTTAAAAAACCCGATAAAGTTATAAACATTGTCAGACATTAAAACCCAACTTTTTTCTTCAAATCATGGGAGTGGTCCAAAAGTCTTTAAAAGATTCTGTAAGTTGTTTCATATATTTATACACTGCAGGAATAGATCTGCAACTATGCTGATGAACCAAGAGGAAAGGACCAAAGACAAAAAGGCACGCAGTAAATTAAAGGGAACAATTAGTAATCACTAGTGCTCAAAGCTCTTGTTTGGAATTTTTTTATGTATTTTAGACTCTAACAACACTATTTTTGTAGTTTTGTATAAATCCAAAAAAATCCGATTTTCTACTGTTGGTTACGTCATGACCTTATTATAAATAAATAATTGTTTTAGAGGTCAAATTAAAAAGTTATATGCCAGTTTATTTGTTCTTAAACTTCAACAGGTGTAAAATACTTGCGATTATTAGTCCTGTGGCGAACAATGCTATACATTTTAAAAAACTTGAGTTTGAGACCTGAATAAGGTAAATAACACTTTGGGCGTTAGAAACACTGGCCAAACCAACAGATGCGAAAGCGTGTTTGTCCACTCCAACAGGTTAGAACTTATGACTTGGTCAATCCAGGAAGTAAAATGGAATTCTTCCTCCCACGGATTCTTTTTGTTTCAAAATTTCCTTTCCTCTACTTGCACTTTTTATAATAATATGCCTTAACCGCGTATCAAAACCAAGACCAACTTCTTCCTAAACACCAAAAAGTCAAAATCTTGAAACCAGACTTTAATCGCAGTCAAAATATTGCGAAAATTTTAATACCTTGAAAGTAGTGGATCAAAAGGGCTATAGCGCCTATCAAGTTCAAGTTGGTTTTAGGACCACTTCCAGAGCATTCTTTCTTAGCTCTTCGTAGAACTAAAACTAATAGTTAGCTTTTTTATGGTATTCGAGATCGTCACCGTGTTTTACTGCAAAAGCACCAAACCATTCCCGTTTGTTTAACTCTCAAAAATCTTGGCCAAAAAATTTAAAATAAAGATAAGATGGGAGAGTTGAGCTAAATTTGTCAATAACACTTATGACCCTCAATCTTCAAGAAATGTTTGAAGCCTCAGTCTTAATAGTCCAAAAAGGAACACTGGCAAATGGTTATACATCTAGTTTCTGATTTAATCCTACTATTCTCTATTTACGGGGATTAATTCAATAAAAACTGAAATTACGTGCTAGGCGGAGATGGTTGAAGGAGGTTTTCTTCCGTAAGGTAACTCGCACTATCGCTTCTTTAGGCGATATTACGATGTCAGAGCGAGAGGTACCATCATTCGTTGCGCAACAGATTATTATCGAGTTTCTCACGACAGAAGGTGTAAAACCGTTCAGGACTTAAAGCACAGTTCGGAAACAACACGATTAAGAAGACTCAAGTGTAGGTGTTGTATAAAAAATTTTTGAAATAAAGAAAGCAGTTGGAAAAGAAGCTCACCGACGTTGTCTGAGGACCGGTGCGACTGAGGACAACATTCGCATGTCCGCCGCCTTTTCAAGGATAGCCCTGGCTTAGCGGTTGTTGAAATTAGTTCTTAGGTTGAAATAAGTTGATCTTTATTGACGACCTTGGGTTTCTAAAAATGTCCACAAGATGAATTTTTGTCTTTCTGCTGAAGATTACAAACGGTAACATCTCTAAGTGTATAAACGACACTTGATATTATACCAGGCTGAAGGAAATTGTTACACTAAATTGTTACTTGCATTTACTGCGATTACCAAAAGAAGTACAATTTTCTTCAGTTTACCATAGCCCGTTAAAAAAACTACTTATCCGATAAAAAAATTAATTCAGAAGGTTACGTAAAAAGAATAACTTTGTATGTTTGTGCTTTTATGACGCTCCAATAATTTTAAAAATAGAATTCCGTTTTACATGTGGTTCATTCTCGTATAATCGCTTTTTTGTTCAAAGCAAGCTTTAGGTTTTTTCTCTAAGCCCTCTTGTTTGTGACATTTGCTAACTGTGGCCATCAGTTTATTCTGGGGGAGAGAGGAGATGGGAATTGACATTACCCTACCTTCCTTTTCTCTCTCCTTTTTCGCATCCGTGTGGTGTTGGTTTTCGTTACTGGTTAAAGTGCTTATCTTTATTCTCTATTTAGTTATTTATTTTGCTCCATATTTTACTATCAGACGTCAGCGTGGTCGCGCTGTTGAGGTGGTAGGCTGCGGTGCTGGCGAACCTGGGTTCCATTCCCGGAGCTTTCTGATGTCTAGCCTACTCGGTCACTAAAAGTAATTGAGTACCTGCGTTCACTCGAACAAGAGGTAATAATGGCGGTCGTCTAAAGCGCGGTGGTCGCCACATCGCCCCGCATCAGAGATGGTGCGCGACGACCGGGCAGACAGAGCGAACATATGAGAGCCTTAATCTCTCAGTTCGCAGGTCGTGCTCCCCCACTCTATCATCAATGTACACATGATTTGCTGTTTCGGTACAACATTTATCTTTCCATGACAAGGTGATAAATTTACAGTGCAATAATTTTTTAGTATTCCACTGTCAAAAAAAAATCATAATTTTTTAATTCTAATATTGTTAACTAAACCATATATTGATTAAATGTTTCTAAAGGCAAATACAAAAGCGATCGCTGGTCTCTTTTTTAGAAATAATCAGTGAAGGTTATGCTAATTTTAATTCAGTAAAGTGTTATATTTTTTACTTTTTAAGTATAATTAATCGTGATGTCTAAAGTGCGTGTGTAAAGGTAGACTAGAAGGAAAGATAGCGACGAACAAGACAGAAAATTGCGAAAGCAAACAATAATGGGCAACGATGGACGGTATTTCATCTTTAAAGAGAGTGTACGACCGCTTTGGAGGGTCATTCGAGGTTAAAGGGTTTGGAAACGCAGCACCAAGTCACAGAATTGCTTTTTTTAGAATAAAGTTGATCAAAGGTTGTAAGCACTGTGCTAAGAAAAATAAAATTTATTTTTTTAGACCAAGAGGAAATTCTGTTGATGTTAGATGACGCTCAGATGGCACAGCGTTGTCACCTTGTACATTCTCGGGTAAATCCCAAATTCCCTAAATGCTCTGTTTGAAAAAACGAAAGAAGCAGTGCCAGTCGGTTGTCCACAAGTGATCCCATATTACACTCAAAGAATAGCTTGCAGCACCATTACGGAAACTATCGGGCTTTCTAGCAAAAGATTTATTAAGAGAAACCAATTGTAATGGCAATCAATCCTCTCTGAAGGCCCAAGCATTAGTTCCGTTGCCCCTTCATCTGCGGCCATTTGGAGAGTTCTTGCATCAGACGTTCACGCCCGCCGAGCATTCCAAGGAAACGCGAAATCTAAGATTTGCGGCAATAAATGACGGAATTTTGGTATCGCTTCGTTGTAGTCAACGACCTCGCGGCGCAATTCAGATTTGCATAAATTTTTTTCAAGGCTTCCGCGCCAGTTCCTCTCAAATGCCGGCTGCGGAATGCCCGACGGAGCTGCGCTGGGATCGGTTTTTGCAGCGCTGCGTCCGCGTGACCAGGCAATTTCGCCGGTGGTTCAAGCCCGAAAAAACTGGCCATAATTCAGCAGAAAACAATTAGCTATTATGCGCTCGAAAGGCGCCCCGGGCAGCTTGAGCTTCCAGAGTGCGCTGCACTGCGAGTGCCCACGATAAAAACGTCTGTGTGCTTGGAATGCTAAGAGTTCAATTAAAAGCATACAAGTAATTAAGACACCACGTTACGATGTTATTAAACACTTCACATAAACAAGTTTTATCAGTCAAAACACGGCTTTGATTTTTAATGGCATCAGTGCCATTTGTACCAGACGTCTGCAGGTGACATTTAGCTAACTCGAATTAAAACATCTAATTCTGTTGCATCAAAATTAAATTAACCTACAAAACAGAAGGTCAAATCGTTTATAAATTGTGAATAAAATGGGACGTGCTTCAAAAACAAATTTTAGTTTAGGCTTGTCATCTGAAAATTAGCAACTAATATGTCAAAATAATATCTGCAATTAACTTAATGAAATTTCCCGACCATTAAGTGAAATACAAAACTCAAAATTCATGAACACTCCTAAGGTCTAAGTTTGACTCATGCCTGCATTTCTAAAAACTTCGTAGCGGCACAAACGTGCTCTTACTGTCAAATCCCGAATTTAGAATTACTAATCAAATTAGAAGCAAACGCACTGGACCATCCCAAAGCTCATTCAGGGAAAATCGGCGCAAATAGTGCGTGCCCACGCCAAGAACTGTCTCAAGAGCTCTCGCTATCACCATGGATGCGCTTTCGCATTATCCATCTATGTACTGTCGCAGTTCTCTCCAAACTCAGATTGACCAGTGCCATAGCTTGTCACGGGATCAAGAATCACACTGACACAGCCGTTGACACACAGGAGGCGCCATCCAACACCACCACGTCGACAGCATACTATACGTAAGCCAACAGAAATAGTAAAGCGGAAATTATACTAGACAATTAAAAACCCAAAGAATCACGAAATAGACAATTGAGTCAAAATATTGTCCATTGTCTTATTTGATGATGGATGACCGTGGACGACAAATGTTATCATTAGTAAGAGAGTAATGTCGCGACATGAAGGTGTGCCTACCCTTAAATTCCAAATTTAGAATTTGGAGCAGGTCTACTAATAAATGAAATCAGGCCATAACGTACTAAGCAATCTCCGACTTGGTTTCGAAAAAATCTTCCTAAACTGACACCAGCAATTTAGATTTGTTAAATTCGCACGAACGCGATAATCACCTTAAATTGATAACCCCGTTATATCTGATTATAAAAGGTGAACATGTAACCCTCAGTGTGCCAACTCACTATTGTGGTACAACCAGCGTCCTTTTTTTGGCGCACCCACATTTGCCAGCAGTGGGCTCTATCTCAGAACTGCTACCTTACCAGCTTCGTAGCTTCTAAAACCGTATCACCCGGGTCCCCATAGCATTGTGCGATCTGCGCGCTCTCTCCACAGCGTCGACGCGTCACTTAAGCCTATGCTGCGGGTTTGAGGATCATGCTGGCGTACCCGTCGCCACCCAAACCTGCCGTTAGAAGCTACGGACTAATCATGGAGTACTATCCAACGCTACCAAGTCAAAATTAAGCGATTACACAATAGCTAGAAACCCCAATTAGTACCACAACACGGATAATTAAGTCAGGATATTGTCTCTTGTCTTATTTGACATATGGTTGGCTGTGATAGATGCCTTATCACTAGTAAGCGATATAAACGAGATGTTACCCTTAAATCTTAGATTAGAATTTGAGACAGTCTCGCTGAGTTTGATCAAAACTCCTCAGCCTCTATTTGTTCAAGACTAATACCCGCTTGAATCTCATAGACGTGACAATCACCTTAAATTGATAACCCTAATGTACACGATAATGCGTGCCAACGCCGAGGCTCATCTAAAATTGGCAACAATTATTTACCATCGTGATACAACCGCGGCCCTGTACTATAGCTGAAAATCCCTAACCCGCCAGCCTCGTAGCCTCCTAAAACCGTAACACCCAGGTTCCGTTGAGTTTTACCGATCTGCGCCCTTTTCACGCGCCGTCGACGCCTTACGTTAGCCTGCACTACCATGGGCTTAACGTGTCAGTTGACACTCAAAATATGTCGCCGGAAGTCACGAATCAGCTGGGAAGAACCATCTAAAACCACCATGCTGACATCTGAGAACCAACATAATTGAGTTTCACAATAAATTATTACGAGACGGGAATTTGAATTATAATATTTCTCGTGCCTTATTTGACATACAAACAGCTATGATATCAAACGTTTGCACTGGTATTGTAACGGTGTGCGCGTGATCTTATCCTTAAATTTTATTTATTATTAAGTAATTGCGAATAATGAATTAAATGAGGCCGTAATCCACTACCCGCGGGTAGCGGGTAGATACTCCTCTACGATTCCGATAGAGGATAGATCTAACACCGGGAAAAGTCGTGTCCCAACCTTAATCCTACCCATAATCTGCGTACTCCTATCCTCCATACAACCTATTCGCTCGCCAATCCGCCCGGCAAGCGTGGCGTTTAATTGCCATATCCCCAGTGAATTGCAGAACTGCAAAATTCAATGATGATGATAATCCACTAGACGATGTTTAGTCTGAAAATAGTCACCATCTAATTAGGCTTTATTGCATTCGGTCAAAAATACTCGGTCGCTCTCTCTTTCTTCAAGAGCAACAACTGTTACTGACTATGAGTCCCTGAACCGACATCAATAATTTGTTTTTTTTTTAATTTTACAGACGCGACAACCATCTTAAATTAGTGGCCAGCAATGTGCTCCAGCTAAAGATCGCTAACCTGCTAGCCTCATAACCCCCAGCTCTCCATGAGCTTTATGCAATGGCTTGCGTTCTTGTCACGCACTGTCGACGCTTTACGCAAGCTTGCAACGCCACAACTAGGGAAGTCAGGATTGTCTATGATATACGGACTAGAAAAGATAGTAAATATAGCGAAATGCATAGTGACAGGAACGAAAAACTTTAACTAGTTATGCAATCAGATCGGAACTGCTTTAAAAAAGCTGAGCTTTTTCAGTAGCATATCATCCCTTTTCCACTTTTGCTTGGGTTTTTGTACGCTTCATACTTTTCTGTTTCTTATATTATATTTTTATTATATCTTCATAATGTTCTCCCCTAGTTCGTTCATTAACAAAACTATCTTTCAGTTAATTGGCTTACGCGCTGAACTTCCCAAAAACTGCATATTACCATGAAATGACAGTTGAACAGAATATTAACGCAGATCACCTTAAGGTTGTTCTTCTTCGACCAGACTGCAACGGGTGATGTTTATCTAGACATACTGCAAGAATCTGTCGGTCATTCATCGAACAGTTATTTATTTCAATAAAATACAGCATCTCCTCACTAAGAGCTGAAAGAGGGAATTGAACCATATGATTTTTTTGCCTTAGAGTTTTCCACGAATCTTTTGCAGCCTTTGTACATGTCTGTTTCCTAATTTCTCTTTCGAGTTCTTGATTTTCATCGTCATGCTGTGTAACTTTAACGCTTTATGTTGCTAAAGCATTTCTTTTTCTTGCTCCACTTCGACAACTGGTTTTTCTTAGTTTGTGACATTTAATGTTTACTTTCCTTTTTGTTTGTTTTTCTTCTTTGACTACCTACACTATTTTAGCTCGTATTTTCCGTTTATTCTAGCGGGTGTCCCAAAAAAGTGTCCACTCTTCAATGACAGTATTTATTTACTTATAAACAATTTTGTAGATGAAGCTTGGACAAATACGTAGAAGATCAAAAATTGTCTGGGGTGATGATGTTACGTTTAGTTTAAATAATTTAGTTGATCTATGGGACATCATTTGAAGTTACCAGGGCTTACAGTGTGGAGTGGGATATTGGAATTAGGCATCCTAGGCGCTATTTTTTGACTTAATGTTTACCTAAACAGACCACGAGAATCCATTTGTTTACGAATGGAAAAGTTATTTGGTGATGAAGCAATTTACTTGCAACAAGATGGAGTACCTTTCTGCTAGTACCGTAATGTAGGGGCTTGTTTCGATTCCCGTTTACTTCACAAAACCAACAACAATCGATGAACTGAAAGAGAAAAATGGAATACAAAACGTTCCATACTTTTTATATGTTTCATTTTATTATTTAAAACTTGCTCAATATCTACTTTTGCCTTTTCATCATCGACTTGCTGCGTCCAGATGATTAAACCACGAAAATATCTTGGTATCCTCAGAACAAACTTGGAAGGCTGTGTACATACGATGAGGTTTTCCACATCAGTTTGTAGGTGGCAAATTAGTTAAAATCTTTTTAAACTGCAGCTACAGATTGCGCGATGACATATTGAAACAAACAAAAGTCAGTACTGAGTAACAAAGGTTAAGATAAACAAATCGATGAAAATACAGAAATCAAAAAGGTTACAATGAAAATTTGAGAATCCACAGAAGAACATAATAAAAACATCTACAGAAAAATAACCAATAGAAGGTTTCTAAATAAAGTCAAGTCTAGAAAAAAATGGTTAAACAATGCATCAAAGACTTGGACCAACGAACTAATGAAAACTACTAACAATGGTAATACACGAGCAAAATAAAATCTATTAAAAAAGAAAAAACGACGATATAAAACAAAATAAGAGAAAAAATTAACGATAAAAAGGATAAAAAGTAAGACATAGAAACTAATAGAAAAAAGCGCGTCCAAATGATACACAGCATTAGATTTTGATATATTTGGTAAGAATTAATATTAATATTGTAGTTAATTCAAAACAAAAGAGTGAATGTAGTAGATAGATATTTAATAAACAAAGTAACGGTACAGGAAGAAAAAAATAAATAATACAGAACAATAGAAAATTAAAAATACAACAAACATCACCAAATATTTATACAAAAAGATGTAGTAAATTAATATGAAAGTTAATTCAATGAAAACAAAAATTATGGTAACTGAGTAGTGCATTTGCCCCAGTCAGCGTTTAATTAGCTTTTTTTACCTTTTCGTTTGTTAGATGTCGTAACATCCACGTGCAACTCTTTAACCAACTGTCAAGCGTCAAAAAATCCGTATAACCATTGCAAGTTAAATATCAAATGTGTACCAATAATAACAATTCCTGAAGAAGGAATTATAAATCAATCATCTTTATAATCTACAAGGTACGTCTGGGAAATAATCAGACTGATTCCAGAAAATGTTTTTGATTGAAGATATGTTTATGTACTTTAAAATGACACCCTTCAGCTAGCAGCGGTTTTGGTCACGTCGTAGCTTGTCTGGGAGTCTTAAATTGGAATCTTTCATAGAAGTCTCCACAACAGCCTGTTCATTCTTAACAGTCCCAAAACGGTGGTCTTTCAAGTTGTATTTGAATCGGAACAATAAGAAGAAGTCGGGCTATAGGGAAGTTGGGTCAACGCCATGGCTTCTTTCGCTAGAAACTCTCTCACTAGCAGCAACGCATGGCTAGGCACATGGTCGTGATGAAAAATTCAAATGTTGATGTTTGTTGGGTGGATGCGCACGTCTTTTTTTCGGGCGTTTAAGCTTTGGGACCAAAATATGTAATACGCATCGGTTTTATCTTTGACTTCCTCATTCAAACCTTCTCTGGTCGAGAAGCCTGGTAATATGTCAGAGCTGTGTACGTTCACCTCTGGATCGTACTCAAAAGTCTACGTTTTATCACCATAATGTCATCTGTTATTTTTCTGCTCATTACTTTCCGGACAAACCTTGTATCCTTTAAGATGTTTTCTTAAAGTAACACATAGATGTATATTGATATAATAAAGTAAGAATCTTGCAATCAATACAAGCAAAAATATTTATTTTCTATTAATCTATTTGGCAACACGCTATATTATATACAGGCTGTTTCAAATTAAACGTTTTATGGTTACAATTTTTACACGCAACAGCCAACGGCGTAATATATAATTGTTATCGCTTCCAGCTAAAACGAAATTTCTCTGTTTCAATTAAAATAATTTTTCCCGATTATTTTTTACATTTCAAGACACTTGATAAACTTTAAGTGTGAAGGTTTTTTATTGACCAAATTAAAACAGCTTACACTAGGATATACCGCAAATGTGTTTAATTAAGAACAATGAATATTAGATTTTACGTTACGTGGAATTTCACATTTTACTTTAAACACCTTGTTTGTATACATATTAAATGAGTCGTGCATTATCATACTTTTATTACTTTACCATTGTTATTAGGCGAATTTGGAAATAGAAACTGTTTATTTTTAGAAATTTTTATTTGGCATTTTATGGTCCACGAATAGCCACGTGAAAACCAAGTCTGCAGATATGGGAATTTACAGCACCTCCAAATGAATAGAATACGGCAGCCGGTTTGGGCTACAACTCATTATCTTTCAAGAACTACACGAGTTTGTGAAAGGTAATTCAGGCGCTGTTTAACAGCTTCTTGGAAATCGAGCTGCCGTTCGTCAAATTTTGCAGAACGCAGACACAGACCACAGTCCAAAGAGCAAGGTCGCATTAGCATATAGCAGTAAGGCGTTCTCGCTCAAACTAAGCACAAATAAAGCCGATCGCTATATTTTCTCTCTATTGCAGCACAATTCGTTTTGTAAAAATAAAAAAAATTATTTAGTTTACATCGGAACACGCTATAGTATGCACGGGGTGTTTCCTTTTATATATTTAAAAAGTGTCTTAATTTTGAAATAGTTTAATTCTCCTTCTTTTAACTATCTCCACCCTGGAAACCTCAAATAAGACAGTTACAAAATTTTTGTCCCCTGCCACCTTTAAAAAAATCTAAATAGATTCAATACATGTTCCCAGTCTCAATTGTTAAATGGTTTTTTGGACTTTCAAATTAAAATCAGCCCCAGCACCCTGCATACACATGGAATTTTTATTTGAATTACTTTTTGGTTTCATTAAATAGAAGAAATTGTGCTTGGATCGCTGGTAACTTTTTACAACTTGCAATAAATTTAATTAGCGTTTTAATTGCACCTTCTATTTATGCTGTAAATAAAATATGTATAGGCAACCAAATATACAGAAGCTAATAAATGCTTAATAACAAACAAATTCTGCTAAGCAATAAAAATAATTATTAATAATAATAGACACTACTGTTATTAATACAAATTTTGAATTTGTTTGTTTTAAATTTAAATTATTGAAAGCAAGCGAACGCTGTTCGATTAATAAATTAAATATAGCTTACTCAGAATTAAATACGTTATTTCCGTCTAAGAGAACAGTAAACCTTAAACTAATTATTGTTAATTCTATAGATATCAAATTAGGTCGAGTTTATAATCGTGACTATCACCAATTCTAGAATGAATTTTAAGCGATCGCGGTATTTGAAAAAACAACTTTAAAGCGCCTGTAACATAGACAACCAACACTATAGCATCCTAACAAGTTAGTTATTCATTTTAACGATAGGCAACCAACTATACTTTTGCAGTTTAATTATATGCAAACATATAGGGTGTTCACACTTAAAGTAACAACTAAATTGGATTCTACAGAGTGTCTCAACGACATTCAGGCATGTTTTCTTACTCTTACAAGTATAATACTTCATACATGATTCAAATACACAGGCTGTTAAAACGGGAAGATTGCCAATTTTTTTCGTTTTTCGTAGCGATTTCTAAATGTACTAACGCGCTAGCAGTTGCACTGTCAATTCGAAATGCTCTCCTTTAATTTTATTTCATTGATACAATAATTTCCTATTAATCACCAACTTTCTGATCCTAAAATTATAAAATTTTTTAATATAACACAAATAGTTCCGACAACTGTTATACTTCGGCGTTTGCCCAAATTTCTATATTATTGTACTACTGCACGTCATCTTTTAGGGCATCCTGTACTCCAAAGCTATTAAAATGGCAGTTCTTGTTTATTACTATTATTGATAAGGTTTTTCTGAGCCTTCATATTTTTTCTAGGGTAGAATTTAGATGTAAATCTCCTTACGGTGTTTGCAAATTACGAGAGTACAAAAACAAAACTAGACCTGCTGTAAAACAAAGGCATACGATGCTTTGAACACGAAGTGCAATATGCACTGGTTTGCGTCCTCTTGACGCACCGCTGAGGCCTCACGTAATCCTGCACCTCCACGGGTTTAAGAATTATGATAACATATTTGTTGACACCCAAATCTATTTAAAGCCACCATATTGACATCCGTATACCAATATAATGATTGAGAATTTTCATCAACACCTAAATACGGCAAGTAAATATCAAAAGACCGATAATTAAATCAAAACATTACTCATTGCTTTATTTGACATACGGACCACCATGATAAAAGAACATTATCGCTAGTAAGAGAGTATTGTAACAGTGTTCTTACTCTAATCGTCGCCAGTTGATTAGACCTCGTCATATTCGGCCAAACAACTTGGCTTATCTCTTTCTTCAAGACCAAAAGAAACTACTGAGCTGCCAAGCCGACACCAACAATTTACCAGCAATAAGCTAACAATAAATAAACTACAATAAACTAACAGAAGACCATGAAAATTAAGAAAAAAATATGAAGGCTCCAAATAAAAATAATGTGAGTGAGGTTAAGTATGAAGGGGATGAATATAAAAATAGGTTGTCGCTACAATCAGCAAAATGTGAAAACTCAAAACTATACAATAAGAGTAACAGAAAGATACCAGAGTTCAAAACCTTTTTAAAAAAAATAATAAGGGACATACATTAGAATATTTTCAAAAAAAAAATTAAAAAATGGTTGCCGCCTATACTGACGTAATAGGATAAAGAGTTAGACGCCCCACTAGTGGAAAAAAAGCAGTACTCTAATAAAGAGGCAAACAGTTCCAACCAATAATACACGCTCTTATCTTATTACGTCACTAATAAAATTCTAATTAGAAACTTAAATGAAATAAACAATACCGACTTTTTTATTTATGCCAATTTACTTAATTGCCCGCATTACTTCCAGAAATTATAGTTTTTGTGGAATAATCAATCCGGCCAACGAAAATGACGCTGAATCAGACGTCAGAAAGAAACCACAACTTGACGTTTAATCAGATTTGGACTGCTTTTCAAACCAAGTGAACTTAATTTAAAAATTCTTCTTTATAAAGCTTTTCGTTCTAGTGCCCTTCTTATAGAAAGATATAATTCTTCTTCGTTTTTCCACCCTTTTCTTCTTTTGCTTGGGTTTTTGCACCCTCCATGCGTGTCTATTTCTTCTTTAGCTATCTTTATTATATTGGCTTGTCTTAATTTTTTTTAAATTTTACATTTACTCTTTAAATGACGATGAACGCAATGTTGTTAACTTAGAAACAGTACTGCAGATGGTACCTTGGCAAATACGTGGAAGATGCAGCATTTCTAGCCAAAATTGTCTGGAACAATAAGGCTACTTGTAATCAACACAATCGCACGTGCTCAACTTCTGAAAATCTGCATAGCACTAAGGAATACCATTTTAACTTACTAACGCTTACAATGTGACGTGTTGTATCAGTACTGAACATCTTGGGACATTTTTTTTGCCAAACCGTAGCTAGTGATGTTTGCCTAAACGTTTTAGAGAAATCTATAAGTTCGGACGTCGAAAAGTTGTGTGGCGACGAAGAGATGTACTTTCAGCAAGATGAAGCACCTATCCACTACTTTAGGTTTGCTATTATTTCCGTCTTTTGTTTAAAATCAGTTAACGTTAATCAAAAGGTTAAAAATTAAATTCAAACTTTTCAAAACTACAAATGTCCGTATTTACAGTTCTGCAGTTTTCGCGTTTTGACATGTCAAAAAATTAAAGGCAAAGATGAACAAATTGATGCTCGTTCAACTACCAATCAAAAAAATTACAATTAAATCTTGAGAATGCACGAAACACTGATGTGAGCCAATTTAAAAAAAATGACAAGTAGAAATTTTTAAAATAAAGTTAAAAGTAGTGAGGTCTACAAAAAATAGTTGAACAATATAACCACAGATGTGGACCAAATAATTAATGAATGCTACTAACGATGGCAAAATAAAAAATCAATTAAAAGAGAAGGAATAAAAAAGAAGAAAAATAATATAATCAAAAAAAAACAGAAAAAGAAGAAAGACTGAGCTTATAGAAACTAATGGAAAAAAGTGTGTTGTAACTGCCTAGATGTGCGAACCGCTGCCGTTGAGACCCCTGCAGTGCTCATAAACGTGCGAGCTCTGGAACAGAGCGGAGTGTTCCAGAAGGAATGCGAAGTTTTTAACGTTGTGAGAAGACTCCAGAACAGATAACCCTACCGTCTCTCTTAAAAATTCCATTGGATTAGATAGAGTTTTCCACTATCTCAATTGCATTTTTGTAAGTTGACATTTTATCTTTTTTTTAGTCCATGTTGAAACGCCATTGTTTTGTAAAGCCTATTTGCTGTTACAAATATTAATCAGTATTTGACTAAAATATTTTCTCTTCTGTTCAGTCTATTTGAAAACTCGCTTATGGTATATACAAACTGTTTCTTTAAAATTAACAGTTTTTTATTTTGAAATTATTTTTGATAATGCCTATGAACAACTCCATTCCTTATCATCGCTCTTGCAGCACATCAAATATTTACGCTCTAGACTCCTCCCAAAAAAGCTCGATTGGATTTCATACATTTTACATCATCTCTGCTACTTATTTATAGGATGATGATGTTTTTTCCTTTAAAAAAGTTATGACAACATTGTTGCGTTTGCTTGAAACTACAATTACTGCAAAAACCCATGTCTAGTCTTCTTTAATATTTCAAAAATAGCGTAAAGCATTAAATTTTAAGAATTTTTAAAATAACTTATTGTCGACCCAAGATAAGCCACTGTGTTAGGGTTTTTAATTCATATATACTTTCTCCATAATTAACAATTTTGATCATCAAACATTAGATTCATACAACTCGAATTTTATAGTGTTTTTTAATAAATTATCGTGCTCTTCCATATCGAACAGTCGCGAGGTGGGTAGCAGAGATTCAGAAAGGACGCGAAGCAACCAGCGACCAGCAACGGGCAAGACGCCCTGTGAGTGTGCGAACCGATGTGTCACGCGCAGTAATCGATTACCTGATGGAGGCCGACAGACGTTGGACGATGCTTGAGTTAGAGAGAAGAAGTGGCATCGTAATGGCGACTTGCAACGTGCTGCGGCTAACTAGCACGGTGGTAGCAGGAAAGAGACCACTTCCTTTCAAGAATCATCGCTATCGATGAATTTTGAACTAGAGCTCAAACGTCAAACCGAGTGGTGACGCCAACAAGGAATCACAGTTGACTTATTTACTATTGCTCTCTGTTAAATTACAAAACATCACAGAGTCATCTTGTGTTGTGGACATACACTATGAATACACGGCTTCCTTGACACACATTTTGTGATATGATTCCTTATCTTCGCAAAAAAAATATGCCCCAACTCTCGTTGTACTGAGCAGTGTGTTTTAGAACACGCTGTACTCCAAAACTTGTAGGTAGTTCTTGCTTATTATTGTTCTGAAAATTTAGAAAAAATTTTAAGGCTCTAAATAAAAATAACGTGGATATTAAGGATGAGGAGGAAGAGTGCAACAAGAAGTTGTCACCATAGGTCAGAAGTTATAAACAACGGAAAGACAGCTGTTTTAACACAAGAAAAGTGGTCAGATCAGACGATCCAAAGCCAACTAAGATAATAAGAGATAGCAGCATACAGTTGTGCTACTTACAACTAAGAGAATTTCAATCAGTGTAAGTCAACATTGTCTAGCAAAATCCATAGTGAGAGGAAGGAAAAAACAAAAAAACTAAAACTGGACTCTTCATTTCATTTCACAAGGCTCTTCAATCTTGTGTTAGAATATTACCTTATAATCCTTTGTTCTTTTTCTTTATTGTTTATCATCGGTTTTTGCAAGCTCCATATTTTTTCTTTCAGATTTTCTCCTTCTAGTCCTTAATTTTCATATTTCTTATATCTTTTATTGTATCTTTATACTGCGCTGCTCTAATTCATTCTTTATTTCAACCATTCTGATCTTTTTATTCTTCTTTTCTTAATTTCTTAATGTGTTGCTTTTCTGTTTTTACTATTTGTTTCTAGTTATGTTCTCTTTATTAAATATTTCTCGGTATTTATTGCTCTGTGATATTTATATCTATTGCAATCATTATTGTTCGTTTCCGTTTCTTCTACATCAGTTTTTTTATTGTTGTGTAATCTTTTCCAATTTACTGGTAGTTATCTTAGTTCCTGATGTCCAATTTTTACTTTACTTTATGTTTGTTTTTCTTCTTTAGCTATTTTTTTGGTTTTTATTTTATTACTCTATAGGATATCAACTTTGGGTATCTTAGGGCCATCCTTTTTTAACCAAACTGTCAGTGACGATGTTTACTTAAACATATTGTAAGAATCCGACGGTCCACACGTCTAAGAGATGCTTGATGATGCAGAGACTTACTTTCAGCGAGGTGGAGCAACTTCTCATTAGCATCGTAATGTGAGGAGGCGTTTCTGAACAAATGGATTGGGCGAATTCCTTGCCTACTCTTTGGTAGATATCTCAAGCACAAGGTTTATTGCGTAAAACCAGCAACAACTGGTGACCTGAAAGAGGAAATTGAAAAGCAATTTATCTCTCATTTTTGAGGATACTTCTTTTGCGTTTTCATCGCCAACTCTTACTAAATTGAAATAGTAAAACTATCAAACGGCCTTAGAACCAGCTCCAAAATGGGTGTGTGCGTGTGTGCGTGTGCGTGTGTGCGTGTGTGCGTGTGTGCGTGCGTGCGTGCGTGCGTGCGTGTGCGTGCGTGCGTGCGTGCGTGCGTGCGTGCGTGCGTGCGTGCGTTGACGTGCTGCGTGCGTGCGTGCGTGCGTGCGTGCGTGCGTGCGTGCGTGCGTGTGCGTGCGTGCGTGCGTGCGTGCGTGCGTCGTGGTGCGTGCGTGCGTGCGTGCGTGCGTGCGTGCGTGCGTGCGTGCGTCTGCGTGCGTGCGTGCGTGCGTGCGCGTGCGTGCGTGCAGTGCGTGCGTGCGTGCGTGCGTGGTAGTGCGTGCGTGCGTGCGTGCGTGCGTGTGTGCGTGCGTGCGTGCGTGCGTGCGTGCGTGCGTGTGCGTGCGTGCGTGCGTGCGTGCGTGCGTGCGTGCGTGCGTGCGTGACGTGCGTGACGTGCGTGCGTGCGTGCGTGCGTGCGTGTCGTACGTGCGTGCGTGCTGCGTGCGTGCGTGCGTGCGTGGTGCGTGCGTGCGTGCGTAAGCGTGCGATGCGTGTTCTGCGTAGCGAGACGTGATCGTGCGTGCGTGCTGTTGCGTCGTACGTGCGTGCGTGCGCTGCGTGCGTGTTGCGTATAAAGTGCGTGCATGTGCGTGCGTCGTGCGTGCGTGGCGTGCATATATAGGTGCGTGCGTGTGTGAGTGCGTACTGTGTTTAGTCTTATTTCAGTAAACTAGTGAGATTCTAGTACCGTAAGAGCCTAGAGTACATTGAAATTTAATAAGTTGAGCTTGTGTAGATCCATGAAGTTACGAGCTTCTTGAATGTGTAAATTCATGGCGAGTCAAGTTTTGGTCGCAAAGTTGCAAAGCGATCCAAAGACGGCGAATCTAAACAGTTGAAGATACAAATTTATGAGAAATAAAAATGATTTGTTATCATGAGATAAACATGAATTTAAAATAAAAGTTGGTTAAATAGGAACTCGAAAAAATTGAAGCTCAGGATTTTTAATATACCGGGTGTTCATAAAATTTCAGAAATTTATATTACCGGATAGATAGATGAACGAACAAAATTACAATGAAATTTTTGATTCGAGGTGAAATAAATAAGTTATAGCCGATTAAAGAATAATTAAACAGACCAATCACAGCGCTCGTTGAGCTACCGGGCCGACTGCGAAGGACGGAGAGCTGCGCTAGAGGAGCACGAGATAAAAGGCCGGCCGAGCTCGCACGGTTACCTTCAGTGACGTAACAAAATTTTAAGTACGAGTCAATTATTGTCTTGTACTGTTTATTTTAAACAGCTTTGAGTGTTGGACCGCGCCTCGTCCTTTTAAAATAACAAGTTCCGGACGAGAGCAGCGCAGCCGAGATGATGGACCCGGTATAATATATAATAATAGGATAAGGAAAGTCGTGATGTTCACACCAGATTTTTTCTTTTGTTTTTTAATTTTAGAAAGTCTTGTTTGGTATTTAAGGATTCACATGGAGCCCATTATAATTCAAATTGTGAAATACTAAGTCTCCAGAAACGGAAATTTATAATATCACCAATTAATAGAATATAGTAGACTATGCTTCATCGTCTTTCAAGAACTAAGTAAATTTGCAAAAGGTGATTCAGGCGCCGTTTAACAGCTTCTAGAAAATCGAAGCGCCGTTCGTCAAATTTTGCATTAGGCGAAACAGATCGCGGTCCAAAGAACGAGGCCGCATTATTATAGGAAATATCAAAGCGTTCTCGTATTGTTCTTACGAAAACTAAATCCGATTGTTGCATTTTCTCTTCTTACAAATTTTCAACGGTTTTTGATTAAAGTCAATTATAAAATCAATGTTTTTTCATCTGACCAGTCTACTTGAGCGCACGCTGTATTATATACAGGCTGTTCCTTATTGTACATTCAAAAAGTGTCTGAATTTTGAAATTGTTTTTAATAATGTCTTTAATTTCAGACATCACTCCAAGAAACTCTTGTAGTAAATTTACAAATATTTACGTTCTTTGCTCGACTCTCCCCACCCCCTAAAATCAAATTAGACACAGTTTTCTAACATCTCATGGGATGCTGACGCATTTTCTTTTTTTTAAATTCAAGTTATGACAATGTTATTCCGTAGTATATTTCCCCTCTTTGTAATGCCTGTGATTCCCAACTTCTGTTTAGTTAACACCCCCTCCATTCTCCAAATTTGGTCTGAACACTTTTGAAGCACATTTACCTCCCCCGTCTCTAACAAATTGGGTTATAATCAGTTTCGCATCATCTCAGTTCTTTCTTTATAGGATGACAAGTCACTATATTAGTAATATACTTTCCCCATAATTAATAGTTTTGACCCTTAAACATCAAATACACAACTCGATTTTATAGTCTTTTGTAACGCATCGACAAAAATTCATTTATTTTCAGTTCTTGAGGAGACAAGGTGCTACTCTATAAAAAAAACTCAAAGCAGTCAGTACTTGAAACATTTGCTAAGGGAGTTTCGATATTTAGGACCCACTTTGACAACTATAAACACTGAACACATATTTTGTTCAAAAAACACTATACAAGCTAAAATTCCCTTAATGAACTAATAAAAATCACCATCATTCACTCATTCAAGCATTGATAGGTTGCCACAAAAATCAATTAAAATCGGCCACAACTCAAATTAAACTTACTTTAAGCGGGAAGAATTTCGTTGCAATGGCGACAGAGTTCGGCTTCAGTTTTTGTGACACCCTGTACACGTGAAATTTTTATATTTAAATTACTCTTTGGGTTAATTAAGCTGAAAAAATGTAGTTAGATCTTCGGTAACTCCAAAAACTTGCTTAAATATAATTATATTTTGATTACACATTATGACCATTTGCTGTAATATAAGAGCTGCGTAGACAACCAAAGATACATATACGTAAAAACAAAGGAAGGGGCATCCCTTACATTATGGGAAAAGACGGTAGTGAAATCAAAAAAGGAGAAACAAACAATCGTGTCATACATAATAAGCAAGTTGGTAGAACAACTATTGACACAGATTTTCAGATAATCAATATGATATGAATAACAGAACAACAATTGAACTAAGATCAAAGTGACAGGTGTATGTTGGACTAGAAAGCAACGAAATAGGGTAATTATGTGACGGAGAGAATAAGGAAGTGGGTAAATAAAAAATATTAAGGCTAAAGACCTAAAAAATGCGAGGCGGTGGTTCTGGGAAGACGAAGAAAGTTCTGGAAACACACTTTTAAAGATATAATAGAAACATCAGAACGGTGCAACGCACTAAGGGCATGGCAGCAAAAGCGAGAGTAATAAATGTATTAGGCAACATTATGTCCTATGTGCAAGAACTATCAAGACTATTATAACAAGAAGATATCATCAATGGCATGTTCAACCAAAACTCCAGTGAGGTTCAAAGAAGATCAGCTTTGTATCTGCAGTATTTTAATTTGCACCACTCCATCAATAAAGAAATGATGTAATTTTTAAAAACACCCATTAAAGAAGTAGAATGAGAGACTGGAAAAATGACAGAACGTTTAGAACTAGAATAGAAGCAGCATCTGCTTAGAAATGTATGCTAATAGTGAAATTAAGTATTATATAACCCAGATAGTCGTAGATCATGGCTGCTTTCAAAAGTATCTGCACAGGTTTAAACTAATCAAGAGCACTGAATATCGCGAAAATAAAACAGACGATTTAATTGGCACTATGTTAAACTTGCACAAGAAATCCGGAACTACAGATGAAGGCATAAGATTTAAAATGAGAACAAAACAGGGGAAAGGAGGTATGAGACGAGAATGATAAAAAACAAAATGAGAATAAAGAATAATACAATCATTACCATGAAGAAACGCAAAGTGGTATTAGAAAAGATGATAGAGAGAGAATTTGGTAATTTTCTAGGTAACTTTTCTAATTATTATGAAAATGTTTTTTTTAAATAATAAATAATTTAACTCTAAAATCATTAAACTAAACAGAACAATTTAATTTCTTTAATAATAACTAGTAACTCCCAAGGACGGGCAACCCAAGCTAAATATTTGGTTGAGAGTTTCGTCGACAGTTGAAGAAAAAATGAAACAATAATCGTTTTGTCAGACATATCTAAGCATTTGACATTTGTTCGGCTATATTCGGTTTTACGTAAATGAAAGTTGTGCAGCATGCGCCTACTAACGGCAAGAATTGGCCACGTGGTGCACGAAACACCAATATGTGACGCAAACTGTTAAATTACTTCATGTTTTGACCTGTAGCAGGTCGGCCGTGACCTAAATCGAAAATCTAAAACCTTTATGCGAGCTTAGGCAACAAACCGGTTCGAATGAGGTTTATAACTGTAGGAGGAATTGCAGTATTTGTTACAAACAAACACTCATAGTTACATTTTTGCAATTTTTTAGAGTAGAATGACTTTACGGTCATTAATACTCATTTTCCTTGAATTTTCTTGTTTTAATAAATAATATAAATAAATTTAAGTGAAGGCTATTGGATTAATAAATTTAAAAGTACCGTTTAACACTGCGGTTATTACCATTTATCGAATGAAATGTAAACGTCCGTGCGATCTTTCGAGAACAAGTGACACTGGCACCTTTAATATAGGCAACCAACTCTATATTTTGTTAACCATTTATTTCTTTAGTTTTAACGATAGGCAACCAACTGCAATGCAGTTTAGATTTTATACGGATATACACCATGTTCACGCTAAAAGTATTAACTAATTCAAGTGGTTCCTACAGAAGGCTTTGTCAGTTCTAGCGACAAGTTTTACAAATTTGTGAAAGTCTTTAATACAACACGCTCAGCTCTTCGGTGTTTGCCCAAATTTCTGTATCATTACATTACTGTCGTATTTTGGGACATCTTCTACTCCAAAGCTATTAATAATGCAGTCCTTGCTTCTTATTATTATAGTTAAGATAATTCTGAGCTTTCACATTTGACCTAAAGAAGAATTGGTTGCCTAACTTACAGAGCATCATTAAGTATCGTGAAGCTTCTCACGGCATTTGCAAATTGTCTTAGTGCAACAGCAAGGCCTGCTGCGAGTGCGGTCACGCAACGCGTTGAACATGACCCCGTTGTTTTTACACGCAGTAAATGCGCATTTTATCTAACAGCTCAAAAACTAGATTAATTAGCCCATGTTCTAGCAGAAAATGGTCTGACAGTATTACAAGGAGAACCGCAACAAGCACGACGTTAAAGTTATTCTGAAACGCATCTGGGTCGCTCTCGATGCATCTATTGTTTGTAAATTTCGGCTGATAAGATGTCTGGCGTGCGGGTTACAAAACAAAATGATGGGAAATAATTAAAGTGGCGGTGAGTCAGCTTGGTGGGAAAAATTTCAGCGCATCAAGTGCTACCCAAGAATTTGCAAAATTAAAATGTTTCACTTAAAGAGCGCGGTGCAGGGTGGGCTACCTACGGTTTAAGTGTCTTATAAACTGCAGGGTTGTCTTCAACTGACATTATCAGAGTAAATAGCCAAATTTTTCGTATGAAAGTGAATGTCTAAGTTTGTTATATGAGATATGGTCAGAATAGCCCGAAGACAGAATTTTCGTGCCGACTGCTAACAATCAGGTGAACAAGAAATTCAGCAAATGTGAGATATAAAATTGGCAAGAGGTAAACCTATCTACTATACATTTGAACAGAAAGTAAACAAAGCCAGCTGATGTGAAATGTGGCGTGGTTGAGTTTTGAGCGTACGTTCGGTTGCCTATCTTCAGGATTGTTTTGCATATATCACTTTCGTAAGGTCACCGCACCGACTTATCCCAATGTTATCATTTGTGTATAAATTGTTTCACGTTCCCATCTTGCAATAATTTGAGAAAAGGCGGGTGAAAAATTATCAGCCTAGGACGCCAAAAATACCTTTTTGTGGGCAAAAAGTATTATGACAAAGTAACACTGAAAGTAAGTGAAGCATTTACTTTTTGAAGCAAAAGAAAAACATTTCGTAACCTTCAAATATACCATAATTTTGCAATGAAAAACCAATATTGAAGACAGGAACAACGTAGGCAACGAAGAAGAGACTCTACCTGACGTGTACACAGTGGGTTACAAACACGTGTGGCATGTTCAATCTTTGGCGATAAAACCTTCACTTTTGGAAATATCGGAAGTAAAATTGCACTCGCTACTTTCAGCCCATTAGAGGACTATATCAAAGACATACTAGATGCAGACACCAAATAAGGAACTTGTCGGATTAAGATATTTTAAAAACGTATCCTTGAGATGACAAGCTTCGGCACAAACATTTCAGCTGCAATAAAAATCGGAGCGGTGGATTACAATAACATTACCAAGCACTAAAACTGTTAATGCACAATTTCAAAACTTTCGGACGTCTCCTCGCACATTCCACTGTGATTGAAAACTCTGAAAGCTCCCCAAATGTGCAATCGTATGCTTGCTAAAGCGTGAAATCTAAAAAAGTTTGTGTTTCAAACCATTCCACCAAAATTTTACGAACCCTAAGGTGTTGCAACGTTCAGTAAAGTTTGAGACTTCCAATTAACACACGGACTGCTGTTTATACACCCCTACTTTTTACTAAAAAAGAAGAAATGATTGTATCTCCTGTTAATAGCCAATTATAAAATAACGTAGGCAACCGGCCCTGTTTTCTGACCTAAGCTCAAATTCTTGGCTGGTAGCCAACTCAGTCACTAAAAATCATCGAGCACTTGCGTTCACTTCGAACAAGGAGCAATAATGGCGGTCGTCTAAGGCGCGGTGCTTGCCACATCGCCCCGCATCAGAGATGGTGCGCGACAACAATGGTGTCTGACAATGAGGGCAAAGATATGGGAGCTTATTATATAAGTTTAAGTCTCTCACCATGTAGAAGGTGAAAAACCTATAGAAAATGTTTACAATATAAAGCTTATAAGAGATTATAGATATTGTAAAGATAGCATCAGAATAAAAGAAAGATTTTTGGGTGGGCAATACAACCCAGACGATCTTTCATCCACATGTAAGCGACCGCCATCGGAATCGAAGATTCAGATGGTCGCCGACCACCTGGCTTATGTGGATCGTTTCCGTTCTCGAGCGCCTAGATGGTTCGTCGCTCATGTGCACCTAACTAGCGGCTGAATCGACGACCCACATGGTTCCGTCTAACTACCTGCGCTACTCCTCGTTCAAGTAACCACTAAAAATACCGCAATATATATCAAAACGCAAAGAAAAGATGTAGAATAGAAATTTCTAATTTGTCTCATTTTCATCCTTGTCTTAATAATCTCCAAGAGTGAATCATGAAAAGGCCACTTGTCGGGGTGTTTAACTGTCAAACAAACTTATGGTGTAATCTTACAGTATAAACTCAACAAGTTGAGCCAACTTGGTGACGGATGAAAGAATCTGGCAATATTTGTATGGGGGAAGTTGTACTTTGAAAAGTGTTGCTGTGGACCAACTGTGGATGATGTTGCAACCTCGTGGACAATAGAAATGTGCAGTCAGAAGATATCGCATATCAGCCTCTAGGCTACAGGAAGCATTGCGCAATGTTTGTAATTATTAAAAACCACGGAACCAACACTGATTTAAAAGCAAATAAACAAAAAGTTTAATTAGAATCAGGATGATGGACGTGGAAAATTTACGAGCTGAATTCGCATTTTTTAAAAACTACAAAATCAAAGAACCAAAAAATCAGACTGCAGAAGGTTTGCTGTGGTACAGCGCAATAAACTTCTAAACTGCACTGGGTCGCTGCGTAGCCAGTAATCAACTAAAAAAAGATAATGCACCGCTGCTGGCGCAGTTTTTCCAACGGCCTTGAGATGAGCGATCGTCAAGCAACAGCGGTCTTCCGTTACCGGGTTGCAGCTTCCATTTGTTTTAATTGTTCAATTTGCAATTATCATTGGCTGTTTCTGATGATGCAACAGCGTCGCTCGCTTCTCTTGTTTTTGCAACCGAAACGTGTGCAACAATATTTGTTTCTACGGATTTGTAGATGTTCATTGTTCAAAGAGGATTATTACAGCAAAAACATGTTTTTCTTGTTATCTTTTCCGAGTTATTGTTAACAGCAAACGATTTCGCGCCTCATTACAAAATCAAACGAACTGAACGCGCACAGCGTGAAAGTTTGAGGTCGATTACGCTACGTTCCTCTTAAATTTCAAAATTTCAAAATCTGTGCTTAGCACCTGCAAATTTGAGTGACAGTATATTTCTACATATATTAGTGGGTTATGGCAAACACGCTGTATGTAATTAGGTTTCGTGGAGACTGCTCGTTCCATTCGGTCGTGCCTGCTGTGCTCGTTTCGCTGAAGTGTGCACGCACCTTAAACTGAGAATACACAAGCATAAAAACTATGGGAAAAGATCTAAAGAAAGTAGTAGACTACGGAAAGAGACTTTCAGCGTGTTTACATTAATTTATTTAAAAACTTTTGAAATGCACCTTGTATATAAAAGAAGCAAGAAGCTCAACGTTTGACAACGATTCTTGCGGTCAGAAATCTTCAAAATTATGACAAATTCCTTGAACCTTATTTTGCTCACCTTTTGTCAAATGAAAGCATTTTTGTTGAGACTTTTGGTTTGTCCGAAAAATAATCGTCTAGTAATGGTCTCGCCCTTTTTTACCTAAAAAAACTCAAAACGCGCAAATAAGCTTTGATTTTAATATGTTTTGCTTTGAGCTGAGCAAAAGTGGTCTAGTGATTATTTTAAAAAATTCCGGTTTGGTACCAACTCTTGAAGGCGATGAACCTTCAAAACATCGAATGAATCTTGAGAAAAACATTTTTGTGGTTCGTTTGGGATTTTTAGAGTTAAGGCTTTTGCTTTTCCCGGAAGCATTGTACATAGTCGTTCACAAACGTTTTTGCTGATTTTTGCCTCAAAAAGAACTCAAAATGCCCAAATAAACGTAGACCTTGAAAATGTTTTGCTTCGGGCCTGTCGGATCTGATCATGTGCTCAAGTTACTGAAGAAAATATAGGTTTTATCAAAATTCTAGTTTGGTATCAATTCTTGAATCTTGATCAACAAAATCAAATTTGGATAATATTTTTGCCCCTCCAAATTTCCAAAACTGTGCCATTTCATGGATCAATTTTGATGCTCTTATCAATTTATATGAAAGAATTGCCAAGATAAAGAGTATAAAAATCCAAAAAATTTCTTCCTAGGAGTAGTCCAGGAACTTTTTAATTTATCCTGGTACACAATCAGTAACACGAGGCTATGCTTTTATTGCTGTTCAACACTGGCACGACCTGCTTTTTGGACTGACATTAATCTAAGCAATATAACGAGCAAGAACGGCATTACCACCTTTCATGCCAGTTCTCGCAATTGATTGAACCGTACGGGCGGTATCCTGGCGATCTTTCCGTTTTAGGTGACGTTGATTGTAACTAACTTTTAGATAAACATACTCACAACGAAAATGTATTAGACCAACGTTTTATGTCAACACCCCCTTCGTCTTATGAAAAAGTTTGAAAGCTCGAAGTCGTAGAAAGTTTCATGGCCACTCAACATTTTCCGTGCTGTACCAAATTCCACTAATTCGACTGAAATTAAAGAGAATAGCTTTCGTGTAACGCAGGCAATGCTAGCCTGAGGGCGCCAATTAATTTCGACGACCTGGAGCAAAGCTGCATTTCAATGCCCCGCTCGAGTGTTTTTCCTCCGCCCGAGGGACGCCAACTTCGACTTGAGGTGACCAGACCCGATTTGGTACAGTTCCCCGGGTGGAGCTGCAGAGACGCGCGTGCTCTTCCAACGAATTACATAACTTCAAAATAAAAATACCCAAACGGTTAACGAACTATGAAAGCTAAGCTGCGGTCAAGTAGCCATGACACACTTCTTGCTGAAACGCTTTTTCACAGCGAGTGACAATTTAGTAAATCGGAGATCTTTTCGATGGCCCGCGACGTTTATTGCGAATTTATTCGGCCGCACGTGCGGGCGGCGCCGGCGCTATATCTGGGCATTTAAATAAGATCTGAAAGCTTCCGCCAAATCAAATGCCGGTTTTTTACTTACGGATCTACGACCTTATCGGAAATTGTGTACACCATGGTTCTGGCACGTCGGGGCTTATCACTGGCAATTACGACTAATCCGTGATAGAGGTGTTTTCTCCCGAGGAAAGGTAAACGAAAACTAAAGCGCGTTGTGGACACGCGCCGTTTGAAAGCAGTTATCGAAACCTTACATGGGTTATGCGGTAGAAGGGAAAACTCATCCTTGTGCGAGAGCTCTAACCTTGCCACAATGATGTGGATTATCTAGGAAGCTCAGTATCCCTACGCGGAAATGCCAAATCTTCACCTTCTAGATGATACAGCAATTAGAGAAAACATTCATCGATACACTTAATGAGATGCATGTCGATTTATTTGATGGGTTAACAGAAATGTTTATGGCACTTGAAGCGATAACGCTCTACATCATCCAGATTGCCATTATTATCTCTGTTGTACTTTAAAGTACAGTACCTTTCAGATAAATATGGCCCACTTTCAAAAACATGATTGTTCTACAAAACAACGAAAATGGAACACAGCGACTAGTATTTCCATTAAGTAGGGCATATGAGAAAGTTTTCCTAAATGTTTCGGTATAGGAGTTGGGAAAAGACTTATGACAGCCCAAATTTTAATTTAAATCCCCTAATTTAAAAAAAAACAAAATTTTGCCAAGCAAGTTGGCGTAATAGAGAAACATCTATCTTTTCCCGAAACCTTACCCACCCTCGCAACTTAAACTAGAGAATTTGGTTTGCAAATCTTTGGACTGATTTTAATTGAGTTCTTCCATCTAGGTAGACGATTTTATCCAAAAGTTTGCCTGTAACGAAAAGAATAGACTTTTTGGTATATATAATAAAGTAACCCACCCTCTCCCCTTTATCTAAAATTAAACTATTAACTATTACTGTACCACACTAATGCAGTAGCAACATAATCAATTTCGCACAGACTCCTTTAGAACTTATTCAGAGTGGAATAAAATAACTCCATAGGTCAGACTGTGGCTTGATCTTTTTCATTGGATATATTATTCTTCAATATGCCAGAATGACCTATAGAGTCACTTTTCCGTTTAGAGAATAAAAATAGTCGATTTGCGTCAGTCAAATTTTCGGAATGAAGCGCTCACACTGAAGCTGATTGGTTTCGAACCAGTGCTGGATGCAATAAGGTTGATCCTCCTAGCCTTGACAACTAAGGCAACATTTGTATGCTTGACATCGTTCTGTAAAACGCGAAAGCGCACTTACGTCACTTTGCAAAGTTCAGAGAAAAACTAAGAGATTCTTAGAGACCTACAAAACCAAGCGATACCAGCTCTCCCTTGGGTGGGCTCCGCTATCACTTGCTGGCACCCATATACTTACACAGATATATAGGAAGACTGACAACACCAAGACTGGCTACTGCTAATTTAAACACCAATAAGATGTATCAAGCTATGAAGTCCAAGAATAGCAAATATCAACAACTTGAGGTACCATCGATCGGTTAGAAGACACATGTACTTTTCCCATACTTCTAATGGCCGAAAGAATTCAATCGCCCAGAAAAATAAAGATCCTTTCAAATTCTCACACAAATATACCTGAGAACTGGTTTGTCAGGGCTGGCTACCCTCGATCTGCTTTTAACAATCAAGCTAAACTCCAAAAAACAGCAGATTTTCACAACTGGAGGCGTAATCAAGCCGTCAGAAACTTGTCAAATCATTACACCACTGCAAAATTACCGCTTTACCATCAAAACTGCCCGATTCCATTTTTTTTATCCAATAATAAGGTAGCCACGGAGTCCGAGGAACAGCAATATCAACGATAGCATGATCGTCGTTAGAAGAATTCAATTGTTCCAGATCTTTATGCAGATCTACGAGAGGACTGACAACATAAAGACTAGCTGCTGTCGATTCAACCAACAATAATATAGATTAAGCTGTGGAGTCCAAGAACACCAAATGTAAACAACTAGAGGAGATATCATCGAACCACTAGAAGATACGTCGATAGTCTATTTTCTCAGCTCTTCTAATGACAAAAAAAATTAACAGCTCAGAAAAAAGATCTTTTTAAAAGAGGACTGGTTTATCGTCAGAACTGGCTACAGTTGATCTGATTTTAACCATCATCAAGCTATGAAGTCTAAAAACAACAGATTTTTGCAATTTTTTAATAAGTGAAAAAATTCATCTATCGAGAAGAAGGAAAATCGTTTCAGATTCTTACACGAATGTGCGAGAGTACTGTCTTATCGTCAGAACCAACCGTTGTAGACCTATTTTCAACGGACTATAAAGGAATTCAAATATAAGATCGCAGAATAGCAAGTTTCGACAACTAGTAGCATCGTAGAGCCCCTAGAACACCAATCAACCGTTGATATCAATCCTTTTCCTGTATTCGATAATCAAGAATAACGCTATTATCAAATCTTACTTGACGAATGTATCCAGACTGGTCTTTGACCTTCTAGTCTCAAGTGACAACACCATTTTTATTTGTTATGAGATGTAATCTACTTTGTCAAGTATTTCAATGATCTAAAGAATTCAACTGGCCAGAACAAAAAATGTTTCAGTCTCTATAGTGATATGCGAGAGGATTGAATTATCGTCAGGACTAATTGCTGTTGATCCGTTTTCAATTCACACTAAGATGGCGCAAGCGATGAAGTCCAAAACCAGCAGGTATCAGCACATGGTTACACAATCGCGCTGATATCAATCGTTTCCCTAAAGCCGTTTACCATGAACCATAATATTAACACCCAGACTGTTTTTTGACGTAAATGGCAGTGTTATTAACCCACTTTCCCGCGTCTTCCAATCACCGGAAAAATTCAACTGTCCAAAGAAAAATCTTTTAGTATCCTAATACGGATATGAGAGAGGAAGGCTTATCGTCAGAACTAGCTATCATTGGTCTGTTTTCAACCAATAATAAGATGGATAAAGTTACGGAGAAACCAACGGGGTAATTTACTTTCCCAAGTCTTCTAATCACCGGAAGGATCGAAGTGGCCAAAAGAAGTAAAACTCGTGAAGAACTAGCTCTTGCCAAGCTATTTTTAATACGATAGATCAGGCAACAAAGTTTAAATATCAATGTAGCTAAACGGTTGAAAGAATCTGTAAGACCAAGAAACAAAAGAAGCAGTTAATATCAGTCGTCTCCCTGTAACCATTTACTAAAATCCGTGCAGTCATTAAATCTTATATGACGGATGCATCTAGACTACTCTTTGACAACGCGTAGGGCGTACAAGTCTGGTAATCACTGGTAGAGTTCACCAGTCAGTAGAAAAAACTTCTTAAGCTCATGATAATTGTTGCTTCTAATGGATATACTTTGTATGTGCTTAGCATCTCTCTAGAATAAAATAAGAATGCGCCCTGAAGAGGTATTTTCCACTACAATTGCAGCTTTGACAGACTTGGAAATAAGTGTTGAACTACCTTAAGGTCTGGTAACAAGCATCTTGGCGCTCAGAAGGCAGACTTTATCTTTCAAATATTCGAAATAAAGTGCTCATATTGAGAATGGTTCATTCTGAACACTCGCATTGCTACTGTGGGGTGTAATGGCTTTGACTATTATGTATCCTCCAGACCGGAGTTACCGTGCCACAGAACGAAAAAACGTGCTCAGGCAACTATAAAGTATTCAGAGGAAAACCGAGAAGTTTTTGAAGACCATCAGAACCAAGCAATTAAGTAAGTGACGTTAGCTATGTCTTTAGCTGGCTCCGTAATCTTATGTCAGAACCACTTACTTGTTACTTCCTTCCTCTTCTGCCATCGTACCTCACGGTGTTGGGGATTTGAGTCATTGTTTGAAGGATTGTTTATCTCTTGCAAGGGTTTGGATTTGTGTTAAGGTCTGTCCTCTTTCTCTATTTCTCTCCTGTCGTCTTCGTTGTGACCGTCCGGTTCCAAGGCTCATAATGTTTCTCTGAATAATTTTACAATGCCCGGATGATTAGCCCAGCCGCATCGGCCCCGTTACCTTGGGACAACTGGTATTAGGTTATACTCCCTGATGTTGGGTCACCACAGCCCCGGCTGTTATCTGGTAGGGTGTACCGGACAGGTTAGTTGTCACTCATGCAGGTGAGGTTGACATTTGGGTCCTAGTTGTTGGTGGACCAATTACACCACTGTCAGAACTACTTTTAGATCTAAATGTTTACACAGATATATTGGGAGACTGATTCAACGTCATGAGTGTCTGCCAGCGATCTGTTTTCAACCATCAGTACCGAGTTTAAGAATAGCAGGTATAAAGATTTGTAGCATATTTCAACTGTTGGAAGATAAGCTCGTAAGCCTACTTTCCCAAGTTTTCTAATGACCAGAAGAATTCAGTTGCCAAGAAAAAGAAAAATCTTTAAATATCAAGACGGTTTACCGCCAGAACTAGCTATGGTTGATATACTTTCAACTAACAATAAGATGGGTCAAGATACAAAGCCCAAGAATAGCAGATACCAACAAGTTACATCATTGAGTTGACCTTATACGGATACCACCGATATGTTTTCAATCAACAATAAGCTGGTCAAGCTACGGAGTCCAATAATGGCAGGTATCAACAACTGGAAACATCATCGAGCCGGTAAGTTTAATAAATAGTTGTCATCGATGGGCTTCCTGAAGCCGTTTAACAACAAAGCGTAGTCAACAAATCTCACATGACAGACTTATCGCCATTTAGGATAGGTCATGATCTACTTTCTGAAGAGCGAAAGTTTTCAAGTGGCAAGATGAATAATCTTTTCACCACTGATCTGCTTTCAGCCAATAATAAAACTGATCAAACTACGTAATTCAAGAATAGCAGGTATTGACAAATGTTAGCATTATTAAGCTATTGGTAGATAAGTCGTTAAGACCAAGAATCAATTTATATCAATTATCTCCCTAAAGCCATTTACCAAGAATGGTCATGTTATCAAATTTTACATGACGTCTAGATTCGGACTGTTTTTTGAGGTTCCACTTTCAAGTGACATGGTTATCACTATTTGGGTGGCATTATCAAGGAAAGGGGCGTCAAGAAGAAAAATATCAAGCACTGGAACCCACTGGTGGATAAGGGATTTAACTTCTTAAAAGCTAAGGCCACTGGTCTATTCTCATTACGGAGATGTCAAAATCAAATGTATCTTCTTTCTTCCAAAAAGCCACTCAGAGTAATCCTCCGAAAGGTTTTAGTCGTAGGGGAAGGCACTTACGGGACAAACATTCGTACTCTTGATATTTGTCGAAGAGCAGTAAGTCGGCCACATTTAAAACCTCTATCAATGGTAATGGGTGTGGCAGTTTCGTAAAAGAGCCCAAAAGAAGAAAAATGCGGTAAAGTGGTGCAACAAACGTCAGCAATTCGAGCGTGCCCAAATCTGCTATCACACTGGCACTCGGTGCACAAAGCGCGTTTCTGCTGTATGAGCTCATCCTGACAGCTGCAGGAGTTTTTCCACTTTTCCTAAACAATTCTAGGCACACAAAACAGCTTCAAAGAAAGAAGCATCTTGTACCACAGCATGTCCAATACCTCCTACTTCTATGCGCAGATGGCCCGAGGAAACATCGCCATCCCACAGACCACCGCCCAACCAACAGCCCCTGCACAAGATCTACCAAGATTGAGAATCCCTTTTAAAACTTAGGAGTTCTAAAAACCGGATGTGGCTAAGCGAGTGAAGTTGATCCACAAAGCACTCCAATCACTTTATGGGTAGCCTGTCCTTAAAGTGGCCTTCTGAAATGCAAAGTTGAAAGACAAAAAAGACCAGCTTTCTACAGTTCATCTGCAGGTAGGAGACCTATATCAAGGGCGAAAATGCAATATGACTCTTAAATTATATTTACCACCTACCGACATAAATAATAATAATAAACGGTGGAACAGTCATCAATGTTTCCATGCAACAGACGATGGAAAGCGTAGAAGAGGTAGACAGCGACGTTTTTTCGCTCCGCAGTCTCATGATTGGCATACAGAAGCCATTTCTATTATCCGCTCTGGTTTAGAACTGGAGGTAGCAGTATACCATCTCATCATCTTCATTCAGGAATACATTCGCTTTGCCACCAACCTAATCCGTATCGGAAGAGACCTGCTACTTCCGGACTTGAAAGAGCGAAAAATCGGGCGCGACGGGGTCTGGGCCTCGTAGATTAGCAGAGACACTTAAGGCTTGCTGAGGAGGCGAGATCGCCGTGGTGGAGCACCGTAACACCGCCTGGGAGAGCAAGCTAGAGGCCCTCACCGCGGTTCGACAACAGTATCTGGCTATTGGTCAAGATCCTACACAATCGTCTCCATCATCGCCCATTAATGGATATCGCGGTATTATTTACACTATGCAGAACTTAAGCTTTCTCTGAGAATTTGGGACGTTAGTGATACCTTAGCTATGATGATGATGACCTTGACTAACAACTGTGTTTACCACTTAGTAGGTCGTCTTTAGGGGCCGCAACTCCACAACCATCTGGATCCAATAACCTAAAAAAAGACTTCTAGCTCATCGAAGCTTTGAAACTTCACCGTCATCATTAATACTGTCCTCTTCTTGAGCTCTTGCAAGGTAGCGAACATCATTATGCTCTTCAAGCTTGAGAAGTCAGAGATCTTTTCCCAAAACTATCTTTTGGAACAACTAATCCATAAGCACCTGCGTTTTATTTTAATTTTGTTTCCGAGTACTTCACTGCCTTTTACTTTTTAAGCATCACCAAGGGTATACATCAAGAAACAAACGATCGCTGTGGCCACAAGAGACTGGTGTACAAGATAACCTCCACCGCAATTCCAAAGCACTCAATACCTGAGCGAAAGCGCTTAGGGCCACAGAAACCCTACCATCCTTAGTCTTGCATCATGGGGTTAAGGTTAGAAGCCACGCATGAGAAAATGGAGGGGGTTCCTATTGTAAAGGGCGAGGGGACTCTCCCTGCCAGCAGCTTCTCCTCTAAGTTGAACTACTTCTGCTTGACGCAACATATTCTTTACCAACTGTGTCAGCATAAGGGGGATACTTGTTTTGGTTGTATTGCAAAATATAGCCTCCGGCGACAATTTTTTCTCGGAAACCCTCAATAATGATCTTGAATAATGTTAAATTTGCTAATAGCATCCTTAAGCCTCTTGGTACTCCTGTTGAAGTCACATTATGGCGTGCAGTTTTTGTCCCAAACGGTACTAGATCTTACCATCTTGCGTTTGTAATTTGCGAGAACAACCCTGCAATTTAAATTACTACCAAGCTTAGTGCACAATGCGCGACTATTTTAATAATAGGAATTAATAAATACATGATCACATAGTGAAGATGTGGATGGTACCACGCTCAACTTCTCTAAAGTACTCTAAAGAATAACATTAGTGTGTAGAAATTCAGTTCTTTTGGAAATTCTCGAAAGAGTAACAACGTTTAGTAGATTGTTTGTGTGTGAAATGTGCAAACTCTCCTGTAATTTGGAGAAGAGTTCCAAGAACCTTCTAAACAATCACGTCAAAATGATGAAAACGAAGGTCTAAAATGTGAAGGTGGATTATCAGCCAAAAGCAGTGATAAGTGGAACCGGATGGTATTTTCTATAACACCCACCTAAGGTCACATTACATTCAAAATATTCCCCTTGTGGTATCGCTCCGTCAGTTTCCGTAAACCGGCTGCTTAACCGTTCTTTAGATCTAGCAAGGCGGCACTTGTGGACAGCCGACTAGAGCTTGTTGTTGGAGAACGACTCTTAACGCGCATCGCTTCTTTTATTCAATAGTGTCCCTCGAAGCCTGCAGCGTGGCAACTGACACGCATTGCCAAGTAACGCGTTGGGTTTTATTTTCCGTGACAGCGTTGCTGAATGTGTTAGCGGGGTCGCTTTAGTGAACCGCATCACCACTCACTGGCAATGCTCTTACAAGAAGCCAGCCAATCGATCAGCAAAATTTCTCTTAGATCCTAAAAGACTTTTTTTCAAATGAACAAAGATGTGGACTTCTCAATGTCCTACCATTCTACAAACTGGCGTCTCTTGCCAGAACCATGATTCAGTCAACGTGTGTGGAAAATATGCCTATAAAATGGCAAGGCTCTAACACCCCGCGTGGAACACCGCCTATGAACTGAGAAGGTTGAGGCTCTCATATGTTTGCTCTTTCTGCCCGGTCGTCGCGCACCAACTCTGATTCTGGGCGATGTGGCAAGCACCGCGCCTTAGACGACCACCATTATTATCACCCCTTGTTCGAGCAAGCGCAGGTACTCAATTATTTGCAGTGACTGTGTAGGCCAACCTTCAGGCATCAGAGAGCACCGGGAATTGAACCCGGGTCCGTCCGCATCGCAGCCCTCTCCACAGCCCCGGGACCACGCTAGCAATAAATATGTCTATAGCCAGACTTCAACATTCACACAATTTTAGCAGTTAATTACAACATTAAGTAAAGACCGTTAGTGTGAACCTATTGTTTATAAAGTCTGTAGTCGAGCTTTACTCTCAAAATCCCACCAAACACAGAGAAATGCTTTCGTCGATAGTCCGTTTCTTCTGGCTACTTGGCTACAATCCAACCATTGGTTTCTTTATTGTAATTAGATATATATGATAATGTTTACTCTCTTTTTTTTAGATTAGATACTATCCATTTCATCTCATTGAAAAACTGCATTTTATGATATGCGAAAATTAACAGAGAATTTTAGAAACGAATTAGCTTCGTATATTTTATTCAGTCAGATGTCTAGATAACCAAGTTGTATCTTATCGCTGATACTAGCCTCCCCAACAGGAGTAGAAACAACATTTTGTACTTGGCATATTTTCTATATCTCTTTTATCAGACGCAAAATAAAAGTAGAGAAATCTCCAATTTTTCCATATCTTTCTGGATGGTGAAAAACAAACGAGCTTTATTAGACCATTATGCAGGAGGTCCAAGGGAACAATCCTGAACTGGCGTCCCCCAAGAAGTAACTATGCCGACTTTCACAAAAATTAGGGTTGTCCAAAAGTCCAATGTGCTGTGAAAAACAGTATTATGTTTACCATATCTGCATGGTCTACAAATTAAAAGAACCTGAGCAAGTGAATAGAGCAACATGCTGTCAGTGGATTTAGACCCTCCTTTGGGAAAATTAGAACTTTCTGGTTCTCAAACTGGACTTGATTTTACCAGTCTGGATGCATTAATAAAAACATTCAAAGATATCCAAGAGACTTTAGTCACCGCTCGCTCCCACTGCGACGTTTTCAAAATAAACATTCAGACAGTGACAGCAGATTGGCAAGAAGTTGCCAAAGTTTTAATGTTTTATTTATTTTTCAATGCATTACATTCACAATGTGCGGCGACAAACCAAGGAGTGGCCTTACACCAACTTTGAATACAGAGGCAATCGTTTAGCAACGATGAGCTCATTGGAAAAAACATTCCATTGCTATTCATGCAATATCCATTGCTCTGCAGGTGAGAGCTCTATTACGAATCACAAAGCTGTATCGATCTCCTGGCATTTCAATACATTACGCGTAGTACAATATTTTGCCTCTTCCTGGACTCCAGAAAGGTTGCAATTTGATCCATGGTTCTAATGCATGGGAGTTCGGGTTGAGGTAGTGGGCCAAACAAGGAAGAACAATCGCCAGGACAATGTGGATGTTAAATAATTACTTCTCAAGGTATTTATTCGCCTACTCTTTGACAGAACTGGTTCTCTGAGAACGAAGGACGATGACTTGCCTGGAGGCAGACCTCCGAAATCAGAAAATGCGTTGCAATTACAAACGCATTAGTTTTAGTTGTACATAATGACTTTACGATTCTGCTTAATTGCAAATCTGGCGGCGATCCTCTAATTATCACAGAGAAGAACCTTGTAGCATAAGCGTCGTCTTCGTTGTAGATCCCCGACAACTTCTTTTGGAATTGTTGTTTTTGGTCCCCTAAAGCTTCTTCGTGTAGCTTCAAATACTAATTTAAATATGAACTTTATCTTATTCTTCCGGAAGAGCCACCTGGATGCCTCTGTAGCAAATAAAGAACTAGAACATAACTCAGAATGCTCGCTTCAAGTAAGTTACTGGTCAAGGATGACTCCGAGGTATTTTATCGCTCCAAAAATTCCACGGCCTCCACTGATCTGTGGCGATTGGACATGATTTTCTCGTCAGCTAATGAACTAATTGTATGTTAGGAAGTAAAAGTGTCCGTTTGCCAGGAGGTCAACTCTATGAGGAAGTATTGTATAAATAAGAACGCAAAATTTTTAAAATTTGCCATAATATTCTAAGTTGTGCGCAAATAACTGCTTTACAATGAATTAAAGTGAATTATTGTAAAGGTGCGTATTCACTTGAAGAATACGCGTTATTTCTTCGTTCAGCCGAAACTGGACGTCAAACCCAGAAACTGGCTAGGAAGGTTGCAGAAATAAATTAAACAGCGCAATTAAAAAAATAATGAACCGATTAAGCCCTTAATAATTTTTTTGAGACTAGGTGAATTGTCAGCAACCCAATAGCTACAGTTATGATGCTTAGTCCAGTCCCCTAACCTAAATGCGGCCTCAGAACATTTTTTTACATATTAGCATGCATTTATCTTACCTGCAACATTAAATTCTTTATTTGTGTTAATGGAAAATATTTAATTTTATAGTCGCCAACTGCTTATTTGGTTTATAAATTGTTATAAAGGAAGTGAGTAATTTTTTACGTTATTTTTCGGGAGTCGCTACACTAAGATTATTTCCTCTTCATTTTTCTTAGTTAATTTAATTGTTATAAACTTAAAAGGGAGTTTTATACAATCAAAGCAAAACGGGGATATATTTTTAAAGACCCTATAAAATCTATGACGTCATTTCATAGCAAGCAATCGTAACTCTCGATAGACGTCAAAATTTTATTTAAATACACAATTAATAATAGTATAAATAAATTAATTATTACAATAACTATTTAAATATTTTTTTATGTATGAACACTTATTAATATGTAACTTAACGAATTTAAATAAGAATGCAATTTGTATTACAGGTTGCACTACAACTGAAGTTAAAATTAAATAAAATTATTTTAATTTAAATTCAATATTAGCTACGAAATTTATAGGAAACGTATTTATTTACAGGTTGCACCACTTAATTCATACCAGCAATTTTATAAAAGTGTCAAATGAAATTAATTAGATTCAAATTAAAAAATTTAATGGCTGCACTCATTTTAATTTGCAGCTGCGCCATCTACATGAAGTTATTTAAACGTTATTTTAAGTAACTATAAATTAATGAATTAAATATCAAAATTGAAAAATAATTAAATCATAATTATTATTATAATTATTTAATGCTATTAATTTAAAAAAAATTATCTTTATTTGTACTTATATACAAATGTCAACATCTATGATACTGTAATTAATATTGTGTTAAAAACTAATTATAACATTCCAAATGCAATTAAATAATAGTTATAAAATATGCAAATTATTATTATTAAATTAAATTAAATTTGCAATAAAAAATACTAATTTGCCACATTTATAACGCCGTAAAAAAATTATGCGGATACATCAAGTCTTCGTAGTTACTACTAACCCATAACACTACCTAATAATAGTAGAAATAATCTTTTTTAATTTTTATAATCCCGGTAGCAAAACTCCCGTGACTCACTAAATTTGCTGTATTTTCAGAGATAATTTCCTATAACTGATGATATTCTTTTTACAATACGCATGGTTTGCTTTAACGACCTGCTTAAAGCATACACTAAAAAAGTAAATAAAAAATAATTAAAGCCAAATGTAAAAATTGATTAATCCTATAAACTTTTTCAAAATATTGTGACGCACCCTATGTAAAAAATTTATGTTAGTGCGACTTAATTCAGAACGAACTACAGCGAAAGCTGCCGGATGTGAGCAGAGGTAAATTCAAATGTAACCCAACGGCCAAGTGGCACCCTTTTTATTAATTACCGCAAAATTACCGCAGGTAAAGGGTAACACCTACATAAAATAGTAACACGTAGGGTTTTGCCAAGGTGCGCCAGATGCGTCGCGCTGGAAGCTCATAAATATTAGCAGCCCGAGGCTGCCCGGCCGGCTACAGCCGTCAAACGTCAAAAGCGCAGATGACTGCCACCGGAGTCAGAAATGGCAGAGAACGAGGAGGTAAGTCTGTCACGTGCGAGCGGAAACTCGCGTTTTATAGCGAACCCGCGACATTAACCACCGAAACCGTTCGACTTTCAGCTTGCGAAGGCTTTAAAGGATCTTCCGCTCAAGATACAGACGCCGAGTTTGAGGTTGCGGAAAGAGGTTATAGAGAACGTTATTGCTGTACTGTCGCACACTGGTAAGTTTCGCGACTCGGCCGCCGCTGCGAGTGCTTACGGGGTGCTTGCAGGAATAAATGAAGCCATCGTGAGGGGCATATGCAGGGTCGTCCAGCTGACGCTCCTGAGGTACCACCAGGGCTCTTCCCAGCAGCTGGTCCGCAGCTTGATCGCAGCCCTCCTGAAACAGCACCCGAGATGGACCGTAAAGTCCATGTTGCTGGTGTTGGTCGACCTGGCAGGACATTACAGGAATCTAGTGGTTACGTGAGTACAAGACAAATAATGTTTTTGCAATTGCAGCATGCTTAGCTATTTAACAATCTTTTTCACATGCTGTGCCTTATACACCTTAATTTAAAGTTTAATTTATTGCGCCTTTTAACGTACCAAACTTTACCGCCTACATATGTGACAAACATTTCTTATGGTGTAACTGTCCGTCAGTGCGAGCACTTCGAAAACTGCCCTGACTGCTCTGAACTGGTCCTGCCTCTTGATGGTGAATGGCTGGAACACGGATGAAGGGATCAAAAACGACATTAGGACGTTAATGGAAGCGCAGGCTGTACTGCTTTCTGCTGTCGTTTCTGCTGGGGTCAAAAAATATTCTTCAAAAGCATATGATATGGTAAGTCTAACTTAATTTTTTGTAAATGTGTGAAAACACCATCATTCTAGTTTATTCAAATATATGCAGTGACTAATATCTCAGTTAAGGTACCTGGCTGCTATCCTGGTTTCCAGATGCTTAATATTTGATATACTCGGTTACTAAAAATAATTGAGTACCTGTATTTAATTCAAACAATCACAGATAATGCACGCAGCAACTAGTCGGTGAAACATTCAAGGTCACAATTGCAGCCCTTGTGCTATCTACCCCTACGAACTGTGCAATAGAATGTTAATTAGTGAATAGTTGCATTATCTTTCTTTAAACTAAAGCCATCTAGTAGATGGAATTTATTTACACTTAAAACTATTACGAGTATTGCCCCAAAAGCTAATGATTTAATGTTTCCATTTGTACTGCCTGTAGTGTAAATAAAAGCGTTCTTCCACTTGTGCAGAGGGAGAGGACTCCCTCCCTAATTTTAAAGGAAGGTTATGAGGTGAAGAATAGTGCGAGGGTGTTATACCTTGACGATAGATTTTAAAATGTTTGCAAAGATGATTTTATTCAAGTTACGTTTTAATTCTAAATTAATCTTTGGAAATTAATAGTCATGGTCATGAGATTTTTAATTAAGAGGATGGTAATTACTTCTAACATTATTATAATGCCCACCAAGTTGTTCCTTTGCTGCAATACTTATGCCTACTTTATGAGATGGCGACCCTTTTTACTTGTTGCTCAAAAACCACTCGTGTAATTCCTGCAATGAACAAGCGGCTGCTGAATTAAATTGTACTTTAAAGACTGCTATGGATTGCTTTTTTAACAATTGAAGTTTAAGTATCGAGACCAACATTTAAGTGTTTGTTTCTTATTATAAGAGTACAAGTGGCATCTAGTGACATCTGGTGTCTGACAGGTAACCCACTCGGTCACTAAAAATAACTGAGCAACATGTAGTTGTCTAGTGTGTGGTGGTTACCAAATCACCCTATATTAGAGAAGATGGATGACAACCGGACAATGAGGGTGAACATATGAAAGTCTTGACCTTACAATTTACAGGTTGTACTCCCTACCTGCATGCTATTTTATTTCATATAGAGGTAGTGTTGATGTAATGACAACTATCACAAAATTAGTCGCATACCTGAAGGCTTTGATTTTCAATTATAACATAATTAAATAATCTACGTCATGTTGGTCTATCATAAAAATTGATGTATAATATATAATTTAAAATAAAAAAGTTTTAGATTATTTTTTATGTAGAGCACTTGAGAATTATTTGTGCACGTAGATAAATTGTAATGCCATATGATGGCACTAGTTGATATTGCTGGTATACATAAAAGAAAAGAAAGTGAAAATGCATGGAAAAAGAGAATTTGGCAGAAATAAGTGGTGTATTTTCTTTTGAGGGAGGAAGTAACTGCTTTGAACGTCCATGTGAGATTAACCATATGTGAGGATGCAGCTCAGAGTCCCAGAACATTATTTCATCAGATATCAGAGTTCAAACACATCAAGGACTGTGAACTGTGCCGAGAAAGGCAAAAGCAGTGGTCTTGCATATAGCAAACAGATGAATCATATTCTTTGCACATTCTGTTGCAGTCTGCTTAGCAGAAAGAGGATTGCATGGAAATATATCACCGGGTACTGCAGCTATACAGCTTGGGCTCATGTTCTTTGAATATCTGGTTTTAGTACAAGATGCCAGAAAAAAACTCTGGTTTATGAAACCCAATAGGAATTGTTTATTCTAAAACAAATAGTGATTGCCTTTTGGTATTAGAATGGAATTTTGCTGATAGATTGGCTGCCGCCTCATGAGAGTATTACTAGTACTACACAATAAGAAATGGAGATACAGCATGTTACTTCAACATGATAATGCACCTTCACATTTCATTTGCCATGCTGTTGGTGCTATGTAGGCTTTTGGGTGCACCTTACTGCCTCACAGTCCATATTAGCAGAATCTTGTATCAAGTGACTATGCTCTGTTTAAAACAATGAAAATAGTGGTGTGCGGTAAGTAGTTTGTCTCAAACAGTGCTGTGTAATATCCAAAGAATGATTTACATTAGCTTAATGGAAACTACCAGAACAGTATCAAAAGTGCATAGACATTGAAGGAGAATTGTTACCACCATCATTCAACCTTTCCCATACATTCATAGATATAGGTCTTCTTTAAGTTCTTCCATGCCTCCCAATGTTCTTCATTTTTTCTTTATCCCAAGCCAGACATTCTTTTTAGGTTATCCGTCCATCTTGTTTAAGAGCATACTGTACTTCTATTTTCAATCAACTGTCTGTAATACTGGATCTCACGTAAGGTCATATTCTTGCCAGAAAAGTTTAAAAATCAGCCTTTCCTAACTTGGCGAACTAACGCTGTCGAATAGTCCTTTCTAATTTGAAGATCTGGCGCTCTTCTGAGTATTTTATTTCTCCAGTGTCTATCATATTTGATGAGACTTCCTCTATCACCTGAGAAGGTGTCCAATAGGAGATTAGTAATCCCGCATAAAATTGAAGAATATCTCTGATGAAAATTAGTGAGGGGAAAACAATTGTAATAAATCATTTTGAACGCCTCAAGTACCTGTGCCTGTTTCTGTCTGCAATTTATTAATCTTTGAGATTTTCTGTTCATAATCATTTTTAAAAATCTTCAAATTTGAGCTTTTATAAAATTTTAAATTTGCATGTCCAGACTGATTAATGTAGTAGAACGTGTATATATTTAAAAATGTAATATCATACAATATTATCATAGATGTACGAAAATAATTAACTAATAACACAGACCGCATCCACGACGTCTGATGAGGCATGTTCTTCTATGATAGCATTTCCATTCATGGCGCGGAAACAAAATGACATTGGCAAAATTTGTTATGTCGTTTTAGCAATGATTGAAGAAAAATTGTTTTGGCGTGGTTTTCTGAATTCTTAGGTCAACCTTGTTTGCAAAGTGAGTAGATAGAAGCAACATTAATTATTATAATGGTTATAAAGCCAACCAACGCATGGTATATTTTCAAATCAGGATCTTCAAAAGTTGGATACACCACATGGGCTATCTCTTCGAACAGCAAATGTATTTATAAACCATTACCACTATACCACTAATACAAAATATCACTAAGTACTTGATCATGTAATTTATAAGAAACTTCTTGATGGTGATTATTGATGTCACTTCTATGTTTTCCAAAATTTTGACTATGGTTGGTTAATAAATTAGACAAGTTTGGAAAACAAGGAAAACTGGTAAGAGGGGAGGTAGACTTTGCAAGACATGGGAAAACAAAGTGGCAAAGTTACTGGAGATAGAGGATTAATAAGGAAGTAGACCAAGACCCTAGCAAATGGTAGAAAGAAATCAGAAATAGTTTAGTTACAATATCCTCTATATTTTACAGTAGGAGAGGTGCAGATTATATTATAGATTATTTGTTAACGGTGCTAGATACTTCTAAGGAGCTGGATGCAGATTAGTAGGGTCGTATTTGTAACATAAGGATGAGATGTGGTTGGTTACATTTTTCCTTATTAGTATTGACCCATAGTTATTGTGTCCTACAAGGGGTATTCTGATTCATCGGCCTTGCTTTCTAAAGAGTAATAGTGGAACAAATCAGTTGACATCACATAACCACAATCAGAACACCACATGACATCAATTGAGTTGACCTTTTTTCTAATCTTGCTGATGGTTTCTTTTGGTACAAGTACTGAAAAAGTATCGAGATTAATACTGAATGTCATATGACTGCAACTAAAAAGACCAATGGGCGAGCAACTTATAGGTAGGCCAGAGCCACTTAAGAAATTGATTATTAGTTCTCCCTATGAAACTTTTGTATAGCAAAGACTTAATATTTAGTTCGTAGATTTTTTGGAGGAAAAGTTTCAAATAGACTAGAATGTATAAATTAGTTCTTTTGATTTTACTACCTGAGACTAGTTTCAATGTTGTCTACTTAAATCCATTAATGTATCAAGTGGCTATCAAGCATGTAGGTCCATGGTTTTTGAGTAAATATATGTGCACAGATGAATAAAATCACCAAGCTGAATAGGAAATTAAAAACACTGCTGCAAAGAAGTGATATCAAATTTTGTTTTAAGTTTACCTATGAAACACTTTGATGTGATTGTTGTATCCGCAAGATAATGAGAATTTTAGCAGTTAAGATTATATCAGATTGAGAAAGGTTTTTCTTAGTTATAAAAGACATCACAGGGCTTAAACCCTCATACTTGATGAAGCTCGTTTTGTCCATTTAAAGAGGATGTTCACCAAGACAACTCAGTAGCTCAAACGCATGGTGTGAATAGGCCTGATTTCGTGGGCATTGATGATGGGTCTCTGCCATAACCACATCCTAAAAATAATTTGAATCTCATTGGACTACCTCTGACTTACAGTTGAACGAAATCTTAATTACTCTATGTGCAGTTTAATTCTTTAACGGCTTGAGAAAATACATTCCGCTTTTTGAATATTAAGAATACTAAATACAAAGACATTGGGTAGAATGGAATCCATTTTTGGTTGTAATGTGAGTGAAAGTAACAGGCGTCTCAAACATTATATTATGTGTTAGTGTTAACATTAATCATGATGAGATTGCTCTTCACCAGCGAATATGGCTTGCAAATTGGAAGAACTAGGCTTTTATATGTCCATCTTTACTTACCATCTCAAATGCAGTTGTCCTAGGCAACTACATTATTATCCCTAATTCAAATTAAATTATTTCTAATGACTGAGTAGACATCTAAAGCTTGAGGTTAAACCATGTCTGTATCATAGCCACGCGTCTTAACTGATAGACTGGCTAGCATTAAACACTATATAGTGAATGTACTCAATTACAGCAATTGTATGAATAAAAAATTATGTAAATAGTAAATCTTGGGAACATTATCTGAAAGAGCAACTTAGGCATCAAGATACAGTTCTTTGTTGAATATGATCATTATACTAACAGCATATGACTGAAGTAAAACTTATAGCAGATGAAAACAAAATATGGCCACTGCAGAACTAGTCATTAATCCATTTGAAACTGGTGACACCATAAATTACTTACCAAAAGTTAATGGTAGTAGAATTGAGTTGGTGTATTGCACTTGTATGTCACTTGCAATAAAGAGCAGATATAGAAGTTCTCAAACAAAGTTCCCTGAGTAATAACATGGCCTTATTGCTGCAACTTTTCTTACATTTGAAACTATTCTAAGAGATGTGCTTTAATTATAGGGCCTTGTGATATATGTGGTGACTTTTTTTGTTAGGAGGAACTGGTTTATGACTCATAATACATCATGAATGTAATTCAAAATGCAAATAAGAGTTAAATATAAAAATCTATAGTATCATCCTTTTGTATTAAAGTATCATATGACTTCCACCAGATTATATAATAGCTAATTGGAAAAAAATGAATATGTTGGTATAGAGCATAGATGATATATGAGTGGGTTAAATTAATTTTTCTTACTTCTTAAATATTCCATATAAAAGACGCCATTTTTACTAAATCTACATTTTGTTTATTTCAATTGTTTTTAATATATACACTTGCATCACAGCTACATAATTCATGGGTGGCAATACCGACAGCTGAAAAATTATACGTAGATTCCATCAAATCACTAGAGCAAACCTACTTTGTACCAGTACTGGGCTCAGCACTAGTAAAACATTTTTCAGTGAACAACAGCTTGCTAGAGGAATGTTTAGTAAGTATCCAAATTTTATCTGTCATAAATTAGCCAACTTCAACTTTAATACCATCAGAATGGCCTCCTGGACACGTTCATTAAAACGTTGGTTAGCTGCAAAGCAAAACCCTTGAAAACCATCATCGAAGCCTGCTATCCAATCCTCAGGAAGATCTCTCACGACCAGTTCAAGACCATGCTATTGCCTGCCCTGCAGAAAGCAATGCTACGAAATCCAGAGATCATCATAGAATGTGTGGGGTTGGTTCTGTCGGGTATAAGTCTGGATTTGAGCCAATATGCCGAGGATGTGGGCAAGAGCCTGATCAGTAAGATCACAGTCTTATGTTAATACTTCTGTTCAAAATTACTGTTTTAGCAAATCTGCATTCAAAAGATGATGTAACCAGAGAAGAGTCGGCAGATGCCTGCAAACGGCTGGCGCAGCAGTGCAGCGACTCGGGTGCAATAGAGGCTTTGCTGAAGCAAGTCTTTGCCGTCTTCCATGGCTCTGACGGCAAATTAACCGTGGTTGAGCATAAAATCAGTGTCTTGCAAGTGAGAAAAATTTAATTGTTGCATTTAAAGAATTTTAATGTATAATTTTGTAGGGGGCTGGAAACTTGAGTTATAGCGCCGTTTCTGGCAGTGGTTTGCAGCATTTAACAGCCAAAGCTGCAGAACAGTTCATTAAGGTTCTGGAAGTTGAAGTACATGAGAAGATTCTGTGCCACGCTTTGGAAATGTTGTCTTTATGGGTTGCCAAATTTAGTAACGAAGTTCCAAAAAAAGTTATTGATGCATTTAAAGTGAGTACCCTCTTTTTAAAAATACATATATATATATATATATATATATATATATATAATTTGTAAATGTTAATTTGTTTTTAGAATGGAATGGGCCTTAAAAGTTCCACTGCACTAGTGCGAACATCCTACATCCAATGCATGTCCGCATGTTTTCATTCCAACACAATCTCGCAAACAGATGTCTTGATCCCTATTCTTCAAAAGGCCATCGATCGAGCGGTGGCGCAACCAGCACAAGCGCCTGCTGTCACCGAAGGGCTGTGTGCTGCTTGCTTTTTGCTGAAAATTGCAGCAGCCAAGGGCGACAAGGAAAACAGCTTCTCAAGCCTGTGGACCATACTTTTAGACATGGATAAGCAGTTGTTTGTATCAGAAAAATTTTTGTCGGTTGCTAGTGATGATGGTAGGTTTTTTGCAATGCATAAAACACTCCATTAGCTATATTATACATTACAGCCTTGATTCACGTTATGCAACTGTGTGAGCGATTGCTGTTGGAGCATCCGGAGAGGCTGAATGGCAGGGCAGGGCCACTCCATCGGGCCATGCTGATCTGCCTCACCAGCCCCACGGTTACTGTAAGGCGTAAATGCCTACCTTCGGCTAGGAAGATGGTACACGCACTTGGAGGGACTGTTCTTGCCAGAGCACTTCTGCGGGATTTAAATAAGTTTCTGGAAACTAGTAAAATTTATGTAAGTTACAATGGGAAAATATTTTTTAAATTCGTAATTGGAACATTTTCTAGAAGGAAAATGAAAATAAGGATCTAAATGAGGCTTCCAGTGAGATATCCTCGCACTCTGTTATCGAGTGTATTAACGTTTTATGCTCAACAACCGGACAGACTGAAGACTCTCAGCTGGTTGCGCTGGAAGCGCTTCTGCCAGCTCATCACCCAGCAGTAGTTGCCGTAGCGCCAGATCTGTGGATAAAAATTGTGAAGAGATTAGGCTTGGATCTCGATGATTTTGTACAGCAACAAGAGGATAATTTGAAAAAGCTTTTGGTGGATGATTTTTGTTCATTGCCAGTAAGTTATTGTGCTATAATTAATTATACCATGAAGTACAAAAGGTGAATTTTATAGTGCAACGAGAATGCTGTAGCAACTGTAGTGAGAGTAAATGGTGCCAAGCTGTTATCATATTTGGTGGAAACAGTAAGACAAAAACTGGATGATGAGAAAATTATTCAGATTACCAAAGATGAATATTTCACTTATTTAACGCCAGAGGGGGAGTTGTATGACAAAAGTGTGTTGCCTGAGTAAGTGTTTCTTACACAAATGAGCACAAACGCTGGCTAGAACATTAATAAACTCCAAACTTTGCTTACATTTTGTACTTCTACACACATCAATAGATATAGCAAAGTTAAGTGTTCGTTGACATTCCAGCTGATTTGTTGGTACTGGTTTGAGTTGGTTGTTTATCCAGATTTATTTATTTTGGGTGTGTCTGCATCTTTATAGTAATAAAATTCACAATAATAAATTATTCAGTCATCTATGTGACACCTATGCAATTCTCAGAGCAGAATTAAAAGACACTCGAAAGTGTTTGTAAGACTTATGTTAGCATTATTTCTGAAGTCCAATTTTTGTGCTCCAAGGTCTTCTCTTCAGGTTCTGCCTGAACAGCTTTTTTAAAATTAAATTTATTTATACCTAAACATCTTTTACATCAAGTGTCAGCATGGCCTTGTAGTTGAGACACACAGCTATAGTGCAGACTCGGCCTCCACAGTCACTAAAAGATAACTAAGTAGCTGCAGTCGCTTTGATTGAAGAGGCGCAATGCTTGCTACGCTGCCCTCGCATTAGAAATGGAGCATGACAACTGGGTAAAAGGCAAGCATATGAGAGCCTGAATCTCAGATTATGCTTCCATGTGGGGTGTTAGTATACCATTATTATTATCGTAAATCTTTAATATTCTCCATAAAATGGCATTCTGACAAATTGCGGAACTATGATGGGTGTGATACGAGATACCCCCAATATTGCAAGCTTATATAAAGGATGTGAAGGTTGCTTCTGAATTAGTATAATGCCTTGAATGTCCTCACGTAACACTAAACTGGTGATGGCGATTTGTTGTTAATCTAGTTGATGAAGAACAGGCAAAAATGTAGCAATCTAAACTATTCTTGTCTTCTTCATCCATTCTGCTTGGTTTTGGTCTATCATAATTCATATCTTCTCAACTATAGTTAGATATGTCTTTCTTGCTCTCTTTGACTTGTAAACAAGATTTAATAACTCACCTGCCTTGTCCTAACTGTTTGTGCACAACATACTTCAAGAATATTATTCCGATCCTTGACTCAATTCTAAAGTTTTACAAGACATTTATATATTCTTCTAGTCACACCAATTCCTGTGAAGTACAATGGTAAAGTGATTATGTCGCTACAAATATGTGCTCATTTGAACATCAATTTTGTTGTTTGTGAAAGCGTAGGAAGTGCATTGCCACAATTTTGTATATATAAATTGGTAGATAACTACAAAAAAAAACTAGAGGTGTTTAACTTCACATACAGGAAGTTGGTCAGGATGACGTCAAGGAAAACCCTATCAAAAGTTGGATATAGAGACAAGAGTTTAAATAAACCATTAATAACCGTTTTTTTTTTCAGATTTTTTCCCCTAGGATAGCTAGTGGTTGTTACAATGTGAGTCTCATGAAGTACAGTGCAATATTAGAAGCATTAGGATTGAAACAATCTCAACCTCTTCTAAAAAAATTTAAGTAGAAAGAAATTTTTTGCTAATGTGTGGCATGCTCACGAGGGTTACTCAAAAAATTATGCTCAAAAACATCAATTCTGCTTTTGATAAACATAATTGGGGCTGTTGGATAAACCGAACATGAAGTTACAGCTCCCAAATTGGCGGTTTTGGTATTGTATGATGCAGTACATGAAGAATTGATTATTGGCATCTTCAAAAAAACTTTCAGAAGGCAAATTCATTTGTATCACGTGTCAATTGTCTTGAGAGCTGGTTCCATTGATATGAAGAAATGTACCCAGTATTGTGTAAACGTTCCATGGCAAAAGAACTTACATAAAACCTGTTTAAGGCCTTTAGTATTAGAGATAATTGGAGTGCTTTATATTGTAAAGAACCGATCATATTTTCCAATCAAATTTATGGACATATTTAGTGAATTTGTATATTAACAGATGGCAGAACAAGCAACCATGAGAAAAATTGGAATTATATCAGTGGTAGATTTATCTTGAAGATACGATTTTTTTGTGGTGTTTACTGTCTGGCTATTGACATCCAAGAAGATCCAAAAAAGTTTTTTAATGATTGGTAGAAATATTTTTGTGATATTTGGATATAAATATCTAAAATAAATATTTGAAATCATTTTATGTGAAATATTGCTGTGAAAAAGAATCATCATCATCATCTGCCCAATTCAGTCCTTTGTTGGACGTAGGCCTCTCAAAGCATCTTCCATTGGTCCCTGTTTTTCGCCTTCTGCATCCAATTGTAATCTGCTACTCTTTTGATGTCGTCAGTCCACCTGAGGGGGGGCCTGCCTCTATGCCTTTTGCCTATTCTTGGTCTCCACTGCAGCAGTGAAAAAGAATAGTAAACAATAAACAATAGTAAAGGCAATTGCTATGGCTAATTAACAGACAAGTTTGAATCTCGCCGACAACTCATGGCTGAGTCTGAGTTGCATGTTGTTATAGGTCCATTGCACTGAGAGTGCAAAAACACGAAAAATTGTTGAGAAATGTTTGAGTTTCCTAGCAAAAGAATCATTCCTAGCACTTTGCTTTATAGCAACCGATAGCATTTTTTCTAATATACTAAATTTATAAATTTTTACATATTTGGAGTACTAGGGGCTTTGACTTTTTAGGTAAGTTTCTTCCAATTCTTCTTCCAGTTGATGTAATTCGTCGCTCGTCCCACATCATGTATTCAAATTTTTATTTATCTTGAGTCCGTACCTCTTAACCATCTTCAACATTCTTTGTTTTATTCTTTTCTACCATGGTGAATACAACTTGCCTCAGAAAAGGTTTTAGAGACTTGTTAAAAGACTAGAAAACCCATAGAAATGCTACATCTACTTAATATATTTAGTAATCCTACATCACTGTCAATAATAATAATAATAATAATAACTTTTTAAGAATCCCACTTCCGGGCAAAGGCCTCTCCATCGATTCTTGTCCATTACTTTTATTATCCAATTCTTTCCAGCAGTTGCTTCTATCCCTTCTACTTATCTCATTCTTGGATGCCATTTTTTCTTTTGACTAATATAGGTGTCCATTTTTTATCATGTTTGTCCACCTGCCTACTTCCATTTTAATATTTTATATTACATGTCAGTATACCATACAAATTATAATAAAAGAACATTTATAATTGAAATGCACTATAGCTGATGCTTTTTTTTGAGAATCTTTAAGTTTTCTTTCTAACAAAAGAAGAAAATCTGAGTTCCAGCATTGGTTAAATTCTTTAACTGCACCTTTACCATTATTTTAGGAAAATTTTGATCCATGTTACTTTAAACTAAATGAGTCAGTTCCAAGTAATTTTGGCCTTCTTCAGTAAAATTGTGTTGATAAATGTAAGATAGAAATGCCATTCATTTGAAAGTAGTCCAATTAATGCAAATTGTACTATGTCAATAACTTCAGTAGATAACAAAACCAGTCATGCTCACTGAATACTGGAACTAAAGTTTCTCAATGACCAAGAATCTTCTAATGGCATGAGACGATGAGTGTGTCCCGAAAACGTTAGTTGAACAACTGGTTTTGAATGTGGTGGAAAGTATTTGAAAGATAATGAAGATGAATTGCCTGCTCTCCACTAAATATTCTATAATTTGGGGGGGGGGCTATTTTATTGTTAGTGTCTGTAATTCGTAAAGGCCCTGTGGGCGGAGGAGCTACAGCTGAGCTAAGCTGCGTGGCCAGGAACTGCAACGAGCAGTTTCGTAACATGTAAACCAGTGACGTATTATTTGGCTTTGAAAATATTTGCTGAATATTATGAGTGCACATTACTGATTTACCAAAACAGTACAAGAAAAAATATGCAATGTTGTTTTTAAAAAGAGAGTTTTTTGCGCTGATTAATTTCTTTTGAGCCCTTTAAAGTATTTGAAGCAGTGCTCTCATAGTAAGTAAGTATTGTTTTTATAGCACTACTGATTTTTCTGTTGATGGCCACTTAAGTTATGTCGTTTCTTTTTCATCTTATACCCAATTTACATTACTTTATTGTTTGCTGTTCTTATATATTGGTGCCATGTGATTTTATGGCCTAGTTTAATAATAAAGGTGAATTTTTGCACCCTATGCAGGAATACTGCTGGCAAACTGAAAGGCCAAGGCTCCCATGCTTGCCCCCCCTCCCCTACTAATATGAGACGATGTGGTAAGCACGGCGCCTTGTTTGAATGAACAAAACTACTTGTTTATTTTTAGTGGTGGAGTCCACAATAATACCACAATCTTTTGCTGCTCAAAATTCTCAGATTTTTTACAAAAAATTTCTCTTCTATTGCATTGAAGTAAAACAGGGCTTGTATAATACAAGTACTTCATTATATATTATGGTATGTTCTACATGTGTAGACAACTATTAAGAATTGAGCCTCTTTGACGTTTCCTACTATAAGGAAATAAAATATACTGTCTAGCAGTGATAATGATACTCAATCAAATAGTTCAATGACACTGGCAAGTGACTTAAGTATGCAAATAAGTACAGGTCATTTTAATGGCACTTCACATGTCTATTTAGTAGCAGATTTGCAAGTAAAAAATCATACAAATACACCATAACTGATATTAATGTTCTTTCTTATAGGAGACTAAAGTCATGAAAAATAGTATCATCATCTATCATAGCATTTTCAGACACATTAACTTTTTTGTTCCTTTTCCTATCAGAATACAGTTTTTAAATAATGTTCCTATTGTTAACATTCATTCGACATAGTATACTCATAGGATTCACTACAACCCCTTCCAATTTTGAGAAGTGTTTCATTTAGAAACTATAATCAAATATTAATTTTGATACTGATCTAAAGTTTTATTTAATTGGTACAACCTTTGATGACTTTGTTTAGCTTGTCAAATATCCAGCATTTTGCAATACTATTCTAATAGGTTTTTTATATGATAATTCTGTTTATAATTTCATTTATGTATGTACATTCACACGTTATGTTTTTAAAGCAGGGATCAAAATAATACTGCAATGAACATGAAGCGCGAAAGTAAAGCCTATAGTTACAAGGAGCAGTTAGAGGAGATGCAACTAAGGCGAGAATTGGAGGAGAAGAAGAAGAAAAACGGCAAAATTAAAGAACCCCAATACACTGCGAAGCAGTTAGAAGCAATTAAAAATCAGAAGACTAAGGAGCAGGCTATACGTGACAGGTTAACTGAGGTAAGCAGTCTTTATTCTCAAGCAGTCTTAAATTAGCTAGCGTTTTGCTTCTAGCTTAACACCATCATCGTCAAATCGACATCTCTCATTCAAGCAGCATCGAAAGGCAACCCCATTGAGCTCTCACTCCATTTCAAACACTTGCTGCCGTCCATACTGCAGGACGTTCGTTCCCCTTTAGCAGCGCCATATCTAACGAAATTGTTCATAGACTTGCGTACAACGGTGTTTAGTGCTGACTCTGATACCCTAGGGGAGCTGATAGCGCATGTGAGTTTGCGTCTTCTTAAACCACAGTGCGATCTAGATCCGGCATGGGAGCAGGAAGACCTGACCAAAGCAATGATTAGAACTGTTGGTCTGATCCACAAGAGAACCTTGAAGAAGCATGATGAAGAGTTGGATGCTGGGGTGCCACAGAACCATTTCACTGCGCCTGCATTTTGCTACTTCTTCAGTTTGCTGAAGGCAAGCTTGTTGTCACACCACGCAAAGAAAGATGACGGTTTTGTGCATGATTGCTTGCAAATTATATCGGAGCATGCTAAGCTGCGTGGTTCAGGGAAAGAATCCGGTCTGGATCTGTACCTGCCAATTTATTTGCCACGCCAGCAGATTTTCGGGCTGCTGATGGAACTCATCAGTGAGTTGGTGGGAGGATCGAGTGAGTGTTTTTGGTAATGTAACGTTTTGCAGGTTCCACATCCGGGCGAGTTCAGTCGCAGGCGGTAGCTTGTATGCTGGATGCTGCCGTATCTGCGAGCGGACATGAACATTGCTCTAAAGCGTCGTTCAAGGAATTGGACGTCTTGATGACTGCACTGCAAAACCCAAAGGACGTTGTGAGGGACTCGGCGCTAAGAGCCCTTACTGTTATGAAGTCTTCTATACCATTGTTTGAAGAGAACTATGAGCAAGCTTTGCGGATCAGCAAGCGCGTATGGATTGCGCAGTTTGACAGAAATGAAGAAAATAGGTATGTAGAAATGTAAATTAATCTGATTGTATGACTAGAAATTAAACTTCTTGTTTGATTTAATATTTTTCTTATTGATTACTTACTTTATTACCAAGTAAATGAACTTTATTTAGTGTAAAGTCTAGGATCCAGGAAAGATGTTGCATTAATATTACTATAATTTGTAAGTAATTCAATGAGCTATATACAATATAAAATAGAATATATAACTAGAGCCACATAATTATCCTAAAAATACTTGCCATTACAATTATTTTAGTTGTGAATCCTCTGTTAAAAGCATAAATCTTGATTCTGTCCATGTTTTTACAGAACAGTTTTCTTTGACTGAATCATTCAAAATAGTCCAAATTTGCCTGGACTATTGGATTAAAGTCAGGAATATTTGATGAACTCCAGAAATTAAATGCTATTGCTCATCAAATTTTACGTACATGAGCTGAACATTGTTAAAAGATACACAGATAAAGTGTTTTTCCTGCTAATTTTTTAAATTGAACTCCTAGTTCTGTGAATATCAGCTACAAGTTTTCAATTGCATGCTGTCTGCGCAGGAAGGGACATTCTAGCCAAGGTCCCTGTTGTAGTCGCCTGCCTCACCTGGCGCTCTACTTTGCGTTAGTCCGGGCTCAGAACCTGAGGATTGTATCAAACAATTGGTCTGACCGTTTGTTCCCTCATGTGGGACAACAGCCTCATAGAACCTGAAACCTTGGCAAGCATACAAACCTACAGCTACAAACTGTTGCTGTACCATTGGCTTTTAGGCTTCTATACATTAAAATGAGAAGTCTTATGTAGAGTAATGTCGTCTGTCTGTCCGTCCTTTTATTTTTCAATTTTTGATAAAGGCAGCATCCAAGCTGGAGACAAGTTACTATTTCTGTTTAACATCTGTCAAGTCTTATAATTTTTGATCTGTAATAACTAGAGACATAACGTTTTCAGAATTCAACTAAGGACCAAAGTCAAGTCCAGACGCCAAAAATCAGCCTGATCGGAAAATCTCGAGAAAGGTTTGACTGGAAGTGGCCGCAAATTTCTGTTTATGTATAGAAGCCCCAGATATCTGTGAAACCGGAGTTCCACGTCCGTACTTGTTTAATTTTTCCACTCTTCTGTTGCTTCATTTTATTGACAAGTCAATTTCTCTAAGAATCTCCATAACTTCTTTGTCTTGATGATGAATCTTTTGGTGACTAACCATATATGAATCTCAACTAATATTTTATATTATTTACTACATATCTCTTGAAAGCATTACAGTCTGACAGCAAAAGTGATTAGATTCTGTAATTCACTTGTGGCTTGTTATATGAAATCAGCAAGTGATCTGTACATGTCAAAAAAGTTTCTTTTCTTTTCATATCGCTCATGTTACCAACTAACTGTTTCAAGATTTTTATTCGGGGGACATTTTCAGATGCTCATCTTTGTTTAACTTTAAATAATGTGGACCAATAGATGACAACAATAATAATCTATCTGAAAGAACAAAAAAAAATTAATTCCATCACCTTGGTTGCATTGTACTTTATTTGTATTTGCAAATCTGCTGTACTACCTAATGCTAAAATTACTCAGATGTTTGGCTGGACTGCAGAGGTGCGAGTGAAATAATTTGTAACTGAGATTATCCATTTGAGAAAATGAAATAACGGTAGCATCATCATAAATGCCACTATATTCCATATTTTTTACTTTTGAATTGTTTGCTATTTTGTATTTCCTTTATTTGTTCAGTATGCTAATAGGCTTTGAGATGATGTATAGAATAGTTTTTAAATGTCTAGAACAAGTCATACTATAGGCAAAAAAAATTGAACTTTCTTGACTGAAATCTCTGAACGTCCAATACATGCAAACACTGCTCACTCCACTCTTGCTCCGCTCATTATATAACTCATTCGCGTTGGTTCAGTCAGGCTGCAGTCTTGAAAAGTATTTCCAAATCCTTTGGAATGGATCGTAAAACTGTTTATGAATGATTTACCATCATTGAACTCTAAAATTCATTTGATGAACATTGTTGCAGATAGTGATCTGTTTATACTTCACTTAAAATATTTTCCTTGAAGATCCCTGCTAGAATAAGATCATTATGTGAGTAGCAATCTCAAGACTTACATTTGACTGAACTGAAAATGAAGTGGGAGTGGAGCATGTTATGAATTGGTCCTAAGAGAAAATTAGGTTGGATTTACTTTTGACCTCCCTATTGTGCTGTATATGAGAAAGGTGCTATTAATTTTTTTGCCAGAGGGCGCACGAGTGGGTTCATATATGTTTCTATTCACTTTGGTTTGAAATGTAAAAACACAGGTTTAGAACCTTTATAAATTTAATGTTAATTGGGATTAGGTACTACTGTACACAAATAGTGCCCTTGTGCGTGAGGTAAGAAAGCCTAGAAAGTAGCTTGAGAGAAAAACCACAATTGAAAAGAGATGCGACCATGTTGCACTGAGCAACGAACTGAAAATATATTAGAATTGTACAGGAAACCTAATGAAAAATTCAAATAAAAGAATAAATCGATTACAGTCTGATCCTTCGGCTGCTAATAGCATGTTTTTGTGAAGCTTATTTGTAGTTGGTGGAAAATCGAATTTAATATTGTTCCACCTTATATTAATCGGTATTACGACGATTAAAATTGTAATTTAATATAAATAAATAATTATGTGACCTTACTTACTGGTCCGACAACCTATAGACAATGATATCCCAGAAGCTATACTAAAAGGGAGGATTAGGAAGAGGAATTAATGATGAAATGAGGACCTTCCCAAATTTTTCAGAATGGAATGGAGACCCAAAAATGCACTTTTTAAACGCAACAAACCTGAAAGCAATCACTTTTGCGAGTGCGAGCGAATGTACTAATCTTCTGACAGCAGTCCTTTTCCTTCATAGATTGTTAAAAAACATACATTACACTCCAAATTATTGAAAACCGTAGAATTAACTAAGAAAAGTATATGATATGAGATCAGGAATTACAATAATTCAGCTAATATTCCAAAAAAAATGGACGTTGAGCACTCGTGAGTGTAAAAATAGAAAGCATGAAGCTCATCTTCATGTTGATGTCTCAAGTGGGCACATTTGGCCAAATAATCTTCCAACAGGATGATGTATATTATCTTAAAAGTGCCTAAAATAAAGAGTTCCACAACCTGAAAATCATTACCACAACATACTGTAACCTCAGTATCCTCTTGTACTCAATAATATAATGCTTTGTAAATCCCCACTCCAATATTACTCTAAACAACTGAAGGTAGCCTATAAACCAAATAAGCACAATCTCTCCATATTTTAGCCAAATATTAGAGTCTGATAAGGAAAATAATTGTAAAAAGAAAGTTGATTCGGTGATCAATTGTTATAACTATAACATTTTAGAGAACTTGCCAACAAACTGTGGATAGATGCACATATGGAGCTTCCGAGTTACCTCTACACAGAACTCATGTCTGATATCGAGCATCCCGTGGAATGCATTCAAGAGTCGGCTGCGCAAGCCCTAGCTGCTCTTGTTGTGGATGACAAGAACGAAATCCAGTCCATTCTCGATTTGCTCCTATCACTTTACAAAGACAGACTTCAGGTATTCATTTCTCCATTGGCACGACAAATTTTTGTAAAAATCCGTTTGTAGATGATACCTCCCAAACTGGACGAATTTGGTCGGGAAATCGAGAAACCCGTGGACACCTGGGGGCCCCGGCGCGGCGTTGCGCTCGCGCTCGCGGAATTGGCTCCTCTGTTAGATCCAAACGCCATCGGCAGCCTCATCGAATTCTTTGTGTCTTCGTCGCTTGGTGATCGCAAGGAGCAAGTGCGCAAAGAGATGCTTGGAGCTGCACTGCGAGTAGTTGACTTGCATGGAAAAGTGTGTTTTTCTGTACAGCAATCTTCAGTGATTTAATCTTTTTTAATGCAGGATCATGTAGCAACTTTACTGCCTGTATTTGAAAACTTCATGGACAAATCTTCCAAGTCAGCTCAGTTCGATGCTGTCAAACAAGCTGTCGTCATCCTCATGGGCTCCTTGGCGAAACATTTAGAAAAGGACGATCCTAGAATTAAACCAATTGTGATGCGGCTTATATCTGCTTTATCCACGCCATCGCAGACTGCAAGTTTCACTGAAGTTAGTTTTAGGTACAAACTAAATCATTTGAAATTGTAGGTTCAAGAAGCTGTAGCAAACTGCCTGCCACATCTAGTACCATCCGTGAAGGAGGATGCGCCAGGTTTGGTTAACAAGCTGCTGCATCAGCTGCTGAAGAGCGACAAATACGGTGACCGAAAAGGGGCTGCATATGGCCTGGCTGGATTGGTAAAGGGAATGGGCATTTTAGCCCTCAAGCAACTAGATATCATGACAAAACTGACTGAGGCAATCCAAGACAAAAAGAATTACAAGCATAGGGAGGGTTAGGATTTCATGAATGAGATTGAGTATTTGGTTTGATTGTCTTAATATTACAGGTGCTTTGTTTGCCTTTGAAATGCTGTGCCAAATGTTGGGCAGGTTGTTTGAGCCTTACATAGTTCATGTGCTGCCTCATTTGCTGCTGTGTTTTGGGGATTCCAGCCAGTACGTTCGCAGCGCTACTGATGATTGTGCAAAGGTTGTGATGAGCAAACTGTCAGGACATGGTGTGAAATTAGTGCTGCCATCACTGTTGGCTGCTTTGGAAGAAGATTCTTGGAGAACAAAAACGGGTAAATATTTTAGTGTTGCAAGCTGCGAATATCTACTTCAAACACTTTGCTATAAAATGGAAAAATAACCTTCTTAATGTATCAAATTTCAATTTTTGATAGGTTCAGTAGAATTGTTGGGTGCTATGGCTTACTGCGCACCAAAACAACTATCATCCTGTCTACCTAGTATCGTTCCAAAACTAATTGAAGTTCTGAGTGATTCGCACATGAAAGTACAGGAAGCTGGAGCTGAAGCACTAAGAGTAATTGGCTCTGTTATCAGAAATCCAGAAATTCAAGGTAGAAGAATCGTCACAGCTTTTTCTTGTCTAACATTTCTACTTACAGCCATTGTACCGGTGCTGCTGCAAGCTCTCCAAGATCCATCGCACAAAACATCGGTCTGCCTCCAAACTCTGCTAGATACTCAGTTTGTTCACTTCATTGACGCCCCATCACTGGCTCTGATCATGCCGGTGGTACAAAGAGCATTCATCGACAGATCTACTGAGACCCGCAAGATGGCTGCACAAATTATTGGGAACATGTATTCGCTCACTGATCAGAAGGATCTAACTCCATACTTACCAACAATCATTCCTGGCCTAAAAACATCCCTGCTGGATCCCGTACCTGAAGTGAGAAGCGTCAGCGCCAGGGCCCTTGGCGCGATGGTGAAAGGAATGGGAGAGTCGACATTTGAGGACCTCATGCCGTGGCTCATGCAGACGCTCACGTCTGAAACAAGCTCAGTTGATCGCTCGGGTGCTGCACAGGGTCTTTCTGAGGTGGTCGGTGGGCTTGGCGTTGAGAAGTTGCATAAACTCATGCCAGGTACATTATCAGCATTTTATGAAAATTAAATTTAATATTAAACTTTACCCTGGCAGATATAATCTCCACTGCTGAGCGAACAGACATTGCTCCCCATGTGAAGGATGGATACATCATGATGTTCATATACATGCCAGTTGTTTTTCAATTTGAATTTACTCCTTATATTGGGCAAATAATCAACCCAATACTCAAAGCTCTAGCTGATGAGAATGAGTATGTCAGAGATACGGCGTTGAAAGCTGGCCAGAGGATAGTCAATCTTTATGCTGATACTGCAATACTACTGCTGTTGCCAGAATTGGAACGTGGGCTGTTTGATGATAATTGGAGGATACGTTACAGGTTATGATAAATTTTAAAGAAATGTCGATTTGTGTAAAGTTACGGTTATTTTATTGTAGTTCTGTGCAACTTCTTGGAGACCTACTATACAGAATATCAGGAGTAACCGGAAAAATGAGCACAGAAACAGCAAGCGAGGATGACAATTTTGGCACAGAGCAGTCACACCAGGCGATCATTGGCAGGTTGGGCGCCCCTCGACGCAATCGCGTCCTAGCTGGCCTATACATGGGTCGCTCAGATGTCGCCCTCATGGTGCGACAAGCTGCTTTGCATGTGTGGAAAGTTGTAGTAACCAATACACCACGGACCCTTCGTGAAATACTCCCAACACTCTTCGGTCTGTTGCTTGGCTGCCTCGCTAGTGAAAGCTACGATAAGCGTCAGGTACTGCTTTACTTATCTTGTTGTCTTCCTACCATTTACACTAATTGCACAGGTTGCTGCAAGGACTTTGGGTGACTTGGTCCGAAAGTTAGGTGAACGTGTTCTGCCAGAAATCATTCCAATTCTAGAAAGGGGATTGCAGTCGCCCGAATCAGACCAGCGACAAGGTGTGTGCATCGGCTTATCAGAGATCATGGCCTCCACTTCCAAGGAGATGGTTCTTACCTTCGTCAACTCATTGGTGCCTACTGTTAGGAAAGCCCTTTGTGACCCGCTCCCTGAAGTTCGACAAGCTGCTGCCAAAACATTTGACAGTTTGCATTCAACTGTTGGTTCCAGAGCTCTAGATGATATTCTGCCTGCTTTATTACAACAGCTGGTACCTCCAATATTAAGATTAACTGTAGCAGAATTCCCGCAACTTATGTTTCAGAATGACGAGGATCCGGATATGGTGGAATGGACATTGGATGGTTTAAGACAGGTTATGGCGATAAAATCACGAGTAGTGTTACCTTATTTGGTTCCACAATTAACTACACCACCAGCAAATACCAAAGCTCTCTCCATATTAGCATCAGTAGCTGGAGAAGCTTTGAACAAATATCTTCAAAGAATTCTACCAGCTTTGCAGACTGCAATAGCCATATCTAAAGGAACTCCTGAAGAGACTCAGGTTTTATTTTGATTTTTAAGAGGCTTATTATTATTATTATCTTACTTGCAGCAATTAGAGTACTGCCAAGCAGTGGTGCTGTCTGTGGTGGATGAAGCAGGCATTCGAACAGTCGTAGACACATTACTAGAAAATACACGTACTGATAATGTTAGTCAACGAAGAGCAGCTGCTGCTTTACTATGCGCCTTCTGTGCAAATTCTCGAGCTCAATACACGACTCACGTCCCCCAACTTTTTCGAGGCCTCGTACATTTGTGTACAGACAGTGATAAGGATGTGTTGCAAATGTCTTGGGAAGCTCTTAATGCTGTTACAAAGGTATAGAAATTCTGACATAATTTTCATTTACTTTATTTATGATCGTTTCATCAGACTTTGGAGCCAAAACAACAAGCAACTTATGTATCTGATGTTCGCCAAGCTGTGCGTTTTGCTGTAATGGACATGAAGGGTAGCTCTGATTTGCTGCCGGGATTCTGCCTGCCGAAGGGCATAGCTCCAATACTGCCGATTTTCAGAGAAGCTATCCTGAACGGAGATGGAGATGAGAAAGAAGCAGCCGCACAGGGCTTGGGAGAGGTTATTAAGCTTACTAGCGCACAAGCTCTGCAACCAAGTGTAGTAACCATTACGGGGCCACTCATTCGAATTTTAGGTGATCGGTTTAGTGCTAATGTGAAATCGGCTGTCTTAGAAACGTTGGCGATTCTGTTAGCCAAAGTAAAATCTGCTGTATTACCCTATTAGACAAATTTATTAGGCATTCTATTTCAGGTAGGAATAATGCTGAAACAATTTTTGCCTCAGCTGCAGACCACATTTGTAAAAGCACTGAATGATCCTAATAGAATAGTGAGATTAAAGTCTTCGGCTGCTCTCAGCTACCTAATTCTCATTCACCAAAGGGCTGATCCGCTCTTTACAGAATTGCACAACACTATTAAGAACACCGATGATTCTTCTATAAGGTAATTTTGCCATTTTTTGAATGAATTATGTTTAACAGCAGCTGTAACTTGAAAGGGAAACAACATTGCATGCACTTCGTGGCATCATAAGTCCGGCTGGTGATAAGATGTCCGAGCCGGTTCGTAAGCAGATTTACGCCACTCTAATGAATCTGTTGGGCCATCAAGAGGATGTCACGAGGAATACTACTGCGGGCTGCTTGGGTGCCTTATGCAAATGGCTCACACCTGAACAGCTGGATGCTGTTCTCACAGATCACTTGCTCAGTAAGGAATTGGTTTATTATCTTATTTGTGAGACTTCAGTTGATGTTCCTCAGATGATGATGCACACACAGATTGGTTGCTGAGGCAAGGCAGAGGCGCCGCCCTGTCGGTTGCACTGAAGGAATCTGCTAGTATTTTATGGGATGAACAGTACCAACTGCGTCTCACTCGTACTCTGTTAAGCCAGCTTTCTGCCGACAGGGTGCCGATTACCCAAACTGCAATCCGATCATGTGGCTACTTACTGCAGTATCTCATGATGAATGGAGAGCCACTCCCGGCGAATCTACTAACTCCATTTGTTAGGGTAAGCAGGGAAGGTTTCTGATTTGACCAAAGTTGGATTTTTAATTTTTAGACCATGAACAACAGCAGTAATGATGTGAAGCAGCTGCTGGCAAAAGTGACCATACATTTGGCACGAACCGTCCCACCCGAGAAGATAGCTCCCGAGCTGCTGAAGCTACTGTTACCAACTCTCGTTAATGGAACCAAGGAGAAAAATAGCTACGTGAAGGCAAACTCGGAAAGTGCATTGATTGCGCTTCTCAGGCTCAAAGAGGGCGATGAAATGCATCAGGTGGGTAGGGTATTCAGGTATTTATAGTAATAAATAAATTAGTAGTAGGACATTAACACATATCTTAGTATTTTTGTCTTTACACAATTTTTCCCTAAGAACGCAACATCTGCTGATAATTATGCTTTGTTGAAATGCACATGAGCTTACAATATTTTGACTGTCCAAACAAGTTTGACTTTATTTTAGAAATAATTCTTTGATCATTTAATGCCAACAAGTTTGTGATTTTTTGCAGGCCACCATGATATTAGACAGCATAGAGCCAAGCCTGATTATTGTATATTGTATATACTTATTTTTCATTTATAAAATATAAAGGATGATTGTAATCCTGACAAAGCAAGATACTCTCACAGAAATCCTTGGCTTTGACTTGCAACAATGTGATAACTTTGATTTGAAAAAAGACTGAAAGTCACAGATGATAGCTCATCTGAATGTTCTCGTTATTTCAAATGGTAGGTGTTTACTCTGAAAATTTGAATGTGGATATTTTATAAAACAAATTAAAACGACCAGAGATAGAAAAGAATGGAAAAAATGGGTGAGAGATAGTAGCATGGATTGATAAACCTGACACCCTTAAAGATACCAGGGATTAGTAAAAGAGAAAAAAAATCCAAAGAAATTCAAAATTTTGTCATATTGCATCTTCTCATGTTTAATCATTCCGTTTCAGAAATGCCTGAATGTTCTGGATGTGGGCGCAAGGGAATCGCTCCTGGATGTAATCAGCAAGGTTCTGCGCAAAATTATGCACCAGCCAGAAGGCAAAGAAGAGGAGCTAGATGGCACACTACTGACTTGATCATGTTGGTGCAAAAAGGCCGGCACCCCCGTGTATTACCTTACTATACTACTACTAAGCCAACTTTATTATATTCAATGTTCTCGTTTAAATAAAAGCCGCAGTAGCTTACCAGAATCTATTTATTCGTCATAAAGGCGTACATCAAATGGATACTCGTTTAAACTAACTAAAATTAACGGAATCGAAATTGGTTTTATTCAAGCCCGTACAGCTTTAAAGTCCTGTCCATGGATGTTGAAGCAATGTATTGAGCATGGCGCCCAAAGCGCACCCCAGTGGCGGCAGCTGTGTGTTCGTTAAAAACTGTAAGCTCCTGCCATTGCTTGCATAAGTAAACTCTGCAATTTGAATTGAATTAAATAAAGTTATCATTAAATCAAGCAAATCATACCTAACGTCTGTTCCGGCAACTGCTAAATAGGTGCCACTTTGATCGAAGCATAAATCCTTAATTTGATAGCCTTCATCCAGCTGTAAAGTCTTGAAGTTCTTTAGTTTACGCAAATCCCATAACTTAACACATGCATCATCTGCAGCCGTTGCTAGGTAATACCCATTCTCGGAGAAAGACATCGAAGTAATGGCACCAGAATGACCTGGATTAATACACACAGATTATTTGATTCTAAATCTTAATTCAAAATTTACCTGTGAAATCGGCTACATTAGTTTGCTCTTTTAAATCCCAAATCTTCACTTGAGAGTCGGCTGTGCCGGTGCCAAAAATAAGTCCGTCTGGATGGAACTGAGCCGTAGTTAGGGCAACATTGGCCTGATCAGCTACTTTAGTCAATAAACGACCTGTACGTATATCCGAAAATGCCCAATGCTGGTCTTCCGAAGTTGAAAGCACGTAATCACCCGTAGGATGCAAAGAAAGACCTGTCACAGCACTATCGTGTGCTCGTAAAAGCAGAACCATTTGCGATGATGGTACATTCCAAATACGTATTGTAGAATCAGGAGAAGCTGAAACTTCTTCGTTAAAGCAAGCCGGTTTGGGCTACAACAAACCAACCTGTGATAACTAAATCTTCCGTTGGATGATACATCACCCGCGTAACTTTCTTAGTGTGGCCTTTCAGGATGGCAATGACCTGCTCTGTGTCTTTATTGAATACAGTGGCATTTCTGTCATTCCCTCCCGTTAAAATCTTGCTCGTATCTGCTGCATGGATATCCAAAGCCAAAATACCAGGAACACTTGCAGAATGCAAACCCTACAACATTGCTTTTGCACTTCTACCGGCAATAAAATTTGATAAAACTTACAGGATGTGATGCTAGATTCTTAAAAGCACGCAAATCGTCTTGTGATACTAACTCCTCTGGAACTGTGCGACCTCGTTTCTTGCGCTCCTGTGTTAGGACTGTCGCTTTATCTTGCAGCTTCTGTATGACTTCCTCGCTCATGCCTGCTTGTTCTGTCGGTTGGTTGGCCATGCCTGCTGCCTCGGCAGCAATAGCCTAAAACATTTATTTTAGATTCTTGTAAAGAGTTCTATCAATAAACATACAGGTTGAGGCACTGTCGTAATGCCAGCTTGGGGTTTCAGCGTCGCCAAAGCCTCTCTGGCGGCCGTCACTTCCTTGTTAAGGCGTGCGATAACACGACAAGCAGCATCATGCTGGTAGAGTGCATGACTCAGCTCCTGCCTGGCCGTTTGTAGCTGCTGGCGCTGTGTAAAGCTGTACAGCATCACCGCGTCCCACTCATCCTGCAGAAGCTTAAGGGTAGCTGGTATGCTTGTGGCACTCGGTGGCTTTGGTTTCACTATTGGTGGTGCTGCAACACGGTTAGGAGATTACTAAACTATTCCGTGCAGAGAAAGAACTCACTTTTGATTTCTATTAGCTCTTCTACGGTCAATTCTTTACCACTAATAGGATCGATTCCGTTTTCTAAAATGTACTTTTCAATGATGCGCCGCTCAAAGATAGCCCCTGATGAGGGCGAAACGACCGGGTGCTCCGGCACTTCGTTTGATACTACAATCATAATCGCAGATAAATTAAAAAATCTAATACAATAACAGAAAATTACTGTGGAGAAAGTAGGGTTAGGATTTAAAAAATAAAATACTAATATAAGTAAGGTGCTAAAAGTAAAGTAACGTATGTTAGCGTAATTATTACTGTAAAGTGCTATAATAAAATAAAAATAATCTTTGAAAATTGCTACAAATATGTAATTAACAATAAATATTTACTAACTCGCACAACACAACGCCATTTTTTCTCAAACAACAGACCAATACTACTATGAAATTAGCTGGTTATTACTTCTCGAAAAAAATATTAAAATAAAAATAATTTAGGCGTTTTAAAAAATTTAGCAATTTTTATTTAATTAATTTTCTTACAATAACACATATATATATATATAGGAATTTATTGGATTTCCAATAACATTCTGATAGTACCTTAATATGTTATAAATATTATGTTGGTAATTCAAAATCAAAATTTGTATGGTGTGTGACGTGACTTGCTCTATCTTTTATTTTCTCCACGTTGGAAGAAGATAAATAATCCTGTCGTGCTCTTTATTAGATTGACAGTACTGCCAAAGCCCGAAGTAGGCGGAGTACAATAAACTGTAGGTTTTGAAATGCTCTGAACGTGAAGCCGTATTGCGAAACGAATCCTTGGCATAACATGTTTGGAAAGATGCTGCCAAAAGTTTTCGACCATCACTGTCTCCACGTAATTTGCGGCGTCTTTGCATGTCTCTGACGCACCTTCTGCAGTTGCTGTTCTGTATTTATGATTTCTTTTGCACCTTATTTGCGACTTTCGCCATGGGGAACCACAAGAGCGTCGGCTTGTACGCCTTCAAAATGTACGAGTACGATAAGGTCAAGCCCGCCAAGCGGCGCAAATTGCCCTTGCCGAGAAGCGGTCACCGCATCGTATGTGATACGAAGAACCTGTACTCCTTCGGCGGCTACAACCCGCTGATCACAGAGAACGACGAGGACGCCCGGGATGAGGACGAGTTCAACGTCCACTCGTACCCGCTCTTCCAGGAACTGTGGAAATTCAACTTTGCTTCGAAACGGTGGAAACGCTACAGTTGCAGGCAATCGCTGCCGCAGGAGTTGGCTTCAAACGCCGTCATACGCGAAGGGAATTATTTGATGGTACATTCTTGTGTAAGCTTGTTATTGATAAGCAGGCATCCGGTCATTGCCATACCGCACAACTTAATAAAATTGCCTGCCTCAAACTCTAGTCGTGTTTTAGGTATATGGCGGTACGGGATCGCCGTTTGGCTATCGATGCAGTAACCAGGTTTATATTTGCCCGTTGAATGATGAAAGGGGGCAGATGTTTGAAATAGATACCACAGGACAGCAGCCTTTACCACAATATGGACAGGCCTTAGTCTACCATAATAACTATTTGTATACTATAGGTGGCACCACCGGTTTTGCATACACTTGTGATATTCATAGGTTTGTGCAAGAATATCGTAACAGGTACAATTCATCTGATTTGCATTATTTTAAGATTGAACATAATTAAGAAAGTATGGGAGAGTGTATATATTTGTCAAGGACAGGCGGACTATGAACCAGAAGGCCGGTACCGGCACGAAGTTGCATTCGATGGAAAAAACATCTTTATATTAGGTGGGGGTACAGCCGATGATGCTTTCGACTTCTTTGAGATTCCAGTGTTCAATATCGAAACGAGACAGTGGAATCAACTGAAAACGAAAAGGGACCCGAAAAGTAATTTTTTTAAAATTGTGTTGATTTAATTTATGGTAAATTGGTGTGTAAAATAGGTGCATTAGCAGCATACTATGGCAGTGGATACCCGCCGGCTCGGAGGTGCCACGGTGCTGTCCAGATCGAAAGCGAAAGTGACATCAACGTGTTTATAACTGGCGGCTTTGACGGCGAATCTGTGTTTGATGACCTGTGGCGGCTGGAACTGTCCAGCATGCAGTGGACATTCATAGAAAAGTGCACCTTGCCCAAGCCTATCTACTTCCACTCGGCAGCCGTGTCTCCCGAAGGCAAGATGTATGTGTTTGGTGGCATCTACGCGGGCGAGGACATCCGAAGGAGCAACGACGTCTACTCTGTATGGCTGTGCATTCCTAAGTTGAGCGAGATTTGCTGGGAGGCTTTGTTGCACTACAATCCGCAGATTGTGTCGTGCTCTAGAGAGAAGCTGATTGACATAGGACTACCCAGGAGGTTCGTGGAACGGCTCGAATAGACAGTTAGGTGTAATTGGCGGGGCGCAAGTAAGTCTGAAGAAATGTACATAATATTTATATACATGTTGATATTTATACATGCAAAATTGCTAGTTGATTCTGGAATTGTAAGAGCGATGTAATAGTACTAATGCAAGCCATCGATTATTTTAATAGAGTTTAATTCGACTTCAAGGTTTGTAATTTTATATTGAAATTTAGTGCTTAATATATTCATATGCGCAATGCACTGGCATGTCTAAAGTTAATAAATGTAATTAATGACGCAATTTTATAGAGGAACAGAGAAGCGTAATTGACTTCCAAGTAGACATGACTGTGCTAATTTTACGATTTCATCTGTATTTTGGTTCTCGAGCCACAACTACAAATTATATTGTGCTGCACTGTGATTAAATTTTATATGTGGAAGCATCAAAAAGTTCTTAGAATGATAAAAACTGTCACTACTAGATATTAATAGATTATGAGGTCCTCAAGAAGAGTAGCAAATTTTATTTTTTACAAAGAACAGGCGGCTTAGAATTCCCCCGCGGTAATGGCTGAGGGAATATATTCCAATGAATTTATATCCAAAGAGCCCATAAGTCAATTTGTGGGGCGAATTTTCCAGTTTCGATAAATACCCAACCAATTCTGCAATATGATGATGTGCATTATTGTTTATGAATGTGAATATTAGATTCACTCACATATTAGTATGTCTATTCCATTACCTTTAATATTACTCATGATCTCTTGTCTTGTAATGTTATATATGTATCTGTAGTGTTAATATTCCACATACATTCTAACATAACATATTCGATACCATATTTTTAATTAAAATGGTCGTCCCCGTCTCCATCTACATTACTTGACGCCCCTCTGTCTATCTAACTTGCACTCAAAAATACTATGCATTGGACTATCCTTGCCATGCACAATACACTTACACCCATTACTTTGCAAGAATCTATGTAAGGTTGTATTTTACCTATCCATATTACCACTGAACGCTTTCTCAAAGTTACATCATTTTTACTTCCATTTCCCTTCATTGTTTTCTACTACCAGCAAAACAGTTACTATGGCAGCAACTAACACTAAAGCCACCTGCATAGAAATAGTGGGTGGATGGGTGGCTGCGTGCATGTATAGGTGTGGGTGTGTGTGTGTGTGTGTGTCGGTCTGTCAGTAAACAGGATATCTCGAGAACCGTAAGAGCTAGAGACTTGAATTTTGGTATGCAAGTTACTTGTAGGTAGGGGACGCAGTGCGAAGCTTTTGGTAAAAATCGGCCGAGTCGTTTGGTTGCAAGGTCCCAAAACGGTCGCAAAGCGGCCGCAAATCTAAACGGTTGAAGATACAAAAAATTCATGAGAATAAAAATGATTTGTTATCATGAGATAAACATGAATTTAAAATAAAAGTTGGTAAAATAGGAACTAAAAAAAATTGAAGCTCAGGATTTTTAATATACCGGGTGTTCATAAAATGTTTCGGGAAATTTATATTACCGGATAGATCAAACCGAGATAAACAAAAAATTACAATGAAATTTTTTGATCCGAGGTCAAATAAATAAGTTATAGCCGATTAAAAATTAATTAAACGGACCAATCACAGCGCACTCGGAGAGCTCCGGGCCGACTGCGGGATGACGGGGGGGAGCGCTTGGCACGCAGGCGATAACGGGGAAAGCCGTGCGGCCGAGCTCGCACGGTTACCTTCAGTGACGTAGCAAAATTTTACTGTACTGTTTATTTTAATCAGCTTTCGAGTGTTGGATTCGCGCCTCGTCCTTTTTTAAAATAACAAGTTCCGGGACGAGAGTAGCGCAGGGCCGAGACGATCGACCCGGTATAATATATAATAATAGGATAAGGAAAGTCGTGTGTTGTTCACACCAGATTTTTTTACTAAGGTCACCCATATACAGGAGGTATGATGCTACCTACTCCTTTGGAATACACTTCCAGTATGTCATATTGAGGGCATTCTTAATTGCAATGATAATAAAAAAATATTTATACTTTTTGATTGTCTACTTACCTCCTCCTTACCTCATCTATCCTTATTAGAGATCTTACTCTTGATGCAGTGGGTTGGTGTGCCCATAATATAAGTACGTTAGTACCACAACTCGGTTGTTGGGAGTAAATTTTGTACCAAACCACTAGCTTCTTGTCTACGAAACTAGATGTTTCACATCTAGTCACTTAAAAGACACTCATAACTGGTGACTCAAGAGTTCCTACTTGTATAGTGTTAATAGCATCAAATTTCAACCAGTAGATATGGCCGTCCCACCTCCCAAAAACTGCCAAGCATAGAAATTCTTAGGGCAACGGTTATTAGATACCTACTGAAATTCCTACTCCAATAGACCCATATTGATAATGACGTTTATTGGTGTTCGATTTTCCTTCGTGTTGTAGTCACAAGCCACTTTTAGCCTCAATTGACACTGGTTGGACTGGTCAGAATGCAGGTTTGTTCCTAATCACCTTCTTTATGATCTCAACTGGAATCCCATCAAACCTCTAGCGCCTTGCTATTAAATGTATTCCTGGTTCTTATTAATTTTAGTACTAGTGAAAAGCTTGTATATGCATAGGACTTTCGGAAATGCAACCATCACAATACTCTTTCGTCGCTCTTATTGCATAGTACATTCATGGGGGATGTATACATTTTTTTCAGTTATATTATAACCCTTACCATTGATGTCCACTTCTTCCAATTTTTCTTTTTAGCGTCTCTAATCAATTTTCAACGACTATTTGTGCGGCTGTGTTTTTTCTCCTACATTTTTGCTTTGGTACTCTTCTTGCAACATTAGCTGAATGCTTCAATTTGATTATCTTCTTGTGACACTTTCGTTTTTACATCATACACCCTCTTAGCCTCTTTCTTGCCTCTACTATTTACATTATGCTTTTTAGTCATACCTTATCTGTCTTCTCCACAGATTCAATAATTGTTGGTTTGATCCTCATCTTTGTTATCCTTATCCACATGCCTTCTCTCCTGGCGTTTTTATAACATCTACACACGTAGAATGTACTTTAATACTACCCATTTTTATTCTACCAACGTGTACAGTAGTAGCATAAAGTTAACTGTCCTCTTGTGTAGTCCAGGTTTATTCTAATCGTCCTTATCTTTTCTTCTGAAATCTCAATAACATTGGCTCTTACTGTAGTTATTGCCTCTCTCTATCTCTATCTATCTCTATCTTTCGGTTTTTATTTTGCCTTGTCCTTTTCCAACTTTAATTAACAAATGGCCTAACCTATTTTTTTATCTAATTAATTAAATCTATGTGCTCTGATCATGATTTCTCTCTTTGGTCATTTCTGATGATTTCTTAATTCAGATTCTCGTGCCTGGTACTGCTCACCTTTCTCATCGACATTCCTATAGACACATGAGGGAGAAGACATTCCGGATCTGCTCATTCTATACTCTGCTCAATGTTCTAGTCAAGCACTTCCCCTAAATCTAGCTCTCTAACTCACACTCTAGTTTTCATATTCGGTAGTTTAAATTCTCTCACATCTCTTTAAAGTTGACAATTCATCTTGTAACGTTTGTTCTGTGGTTGCTACCTTTTTTCTCATTTGTCACTTTACCAACAATATTCTTATTCTGCTTAAAGTCTCTTTTATCGACTCAAGCATATTTGTCTTAACGTTAGTGTAGTTTCACATGGTATCTACACCATTGCTGTCGGTCTATGGCAATGTCGGTTTTCTTTTATTTGACATAGCTATAGGCGTATGTATATTCTTCATACAGACATCAAAATTGTCACACAATTGATGGATGTTGGAGTCTCCAAAGTGGTATCGGCTGTAATCTGTCTTAGTTAAAAGGATTCTCTACTTTGATCGAAGTACTCCTAGTAGCATATTCCAGCCTATTATTTGTACACAGCAATCGATGTATAACAATCCGAAATGATCTGCCAAAAAACCATTTCGTGCCGCTTGTGCATTTGAGATTACCAATGCGTCTGCTACCTATTGGGTAGATAAAACTCTCTTTTTCTATTTTAACTTGTTTTATATTAAGGTCTTCGTCGTCTAATTAAAAAAAAAATAGGAAAAACTTCCTAGTCTTCAAATAGCATCAGAAAAGGAAGAAAACAAAAGTTTGTTGAGAAAGACCAATAGAATAGATAAAAGAAAATACGAGAAGTGAACACCTGAGAACAGTCTTGTTGCTCCAAGGGAGTTATTTTATTTCACTCGCTGAAGGTGCTCCCTCAATCTGTCATCTGAGGAGACGCTTGATAGAGCTTCCACCTGTCGCCCCCAGGACAAGAAACCTGAACCTAAAGTAGTTTAACAATAAAATAAGCAATGAAAAATCAAACGTTGTTTAACTACAGCTTTTGGAGAAGCTTCAGTTTCTGCTTCTACACTAAAGTTAGCTCATTAAAGAAAGGCAAATTTATTGTGTTTTGTGACTTCTCTGTTATTAAATTTGAAATTTTTAAATCAACCAGATGAAACTAGATATTGATTCTGCAGATAAGATGTAACTATTGAATTAGTTAAAAAATTTATGCCTCATTAAGCTATTGTTAAAGTCTAAAGATAACACATGGACATTGATCTGTATGAACTGTATCCTGCAGCAGAAAATTTAATTTGGTTTCAGTTATTGGACAAAACAGTAAATTAATTTCCTGAATTTTTATCTTATTTGTGATTTTATTTAAGAGGATGAGGCAGATTGGAATCATTGATGATTAATTTTGTATTAACCGCCTTCCTATAAGCAAGCAGAAAACCAAAAATGGACACCTAAGGGAGTTGAGATGGTGAAGACACTCGTCTCTATCATTTTCTGGGGCGTCACTATAAAACATGTTACATTCATTTCTTTTTCTTTTTTACAATTCCGATTCCTCAAAACTTTGCTAGTAGGCTTATTAAGATTGTCAACATTAGAGTATGACCCATTACATTCCAATTATCCATTCAAAAAAAGGTAGATGACAGCAGTGATCATATCAAAAATCTTTACTACTAATTCTTATTCGTTTCATCTATTGGGATTATTTCTTTAGAGCAGAAATGCTAAAAGTTACATGCTGTTGCTCTGTTAAGGCAAAGGAACTATCCCACAATTAAATGATAGATGAAGTTACCTGGTTTCAAGAATCACGACCTTGAGCAATTTGAGTCAACTCCTACCTTAAAGGATTACTCCTTCTATGTTTGCATGCTGGAATGGAAAATTGATTTTAGTACCCTCTCTCCCATCATCCATTGTAACTTCTTCTATCTTTCCTGTTTTATTATATTTGTCATTGGAGTATTGTTAAGTTATAATGCATATAATTCTTCTTTTCTCTTAAATCTAATTTAGATATTCAAAACTTAATCGTCATTCTATTTTCGTTTGAGTTCATAATGGAGGTAAGCAATAAGAAAATATGAAGAAAAGTAATCTTAATACAAATAACAATAAAAAAACATTGCTAAATTTGAATTCAGTCGTCAGGTTCGGGTATCTTCACATCGAACAAATCCAACTCCTGTGCATTGTAGTTAGCACTAGATGTCAGATTTTTGCCGGCGTATAGCGCCCTATAGATCTCTCGCGCCCGAACGATAATATCCTCATCCAAGTCAGCAGCGGCAGCAACTTCGAAGGCATAACTGTTTGAGACACCCTCAACCACGTTGTAGAGGAAAACCAAATTCCCCGGATCGGGCATGGTGTGGTCCATCTTGAGGTGGCTGACCAGCCTTGACTGCGGCAGGTGCTGGCATATCTGTTGGACGTGGGTCGACACCAGTACGTGCGGGCAAAACTCCCTCTGGCTGCAGAATTTCTTCAGCACTGCGACGAGCAACGCGAAGCCATCATCGCCCGTCGTGCCGCGCCCGAACTCGTCCAGGATGATCAGCGACGAACTCTGGGCATTATGCAGCGCTTGAGATGTCTGGAAAAATGAATTGAAGGAAGAAAATTGTGGAATAGAAGGAAAAAACGTTAGTCACCTGACTCAGGTCCAGCATAAAGGCCGAGAGGCTCACTCCAGCCGACTCGGTGGCGTGTATCCTAGAATGGATGCTGTGCACCATGCTGATGTTGGCCCTCTGCGCCGGCACGAAGGAGCCCACGTGAGCCAAGTATATTATGAGGGCGGTCTGCTTCAAGTATACGCTCTTGCCACTAGCGTTGGGCCCCGTGATTATCTTCACGCGGCTGTGATTCCCACCAGAGCGGTAATCATTGGGCACGAAGTTTGAGCAGATGAGCTCCTGCAGCAGGTGCCGGCCGCCCACTATTTCGTGCACGCCGTCCTGGTTGAGATGGGGCCGGACGTAGCCGTTCTCCTTGGCTACGCGCGACATCGAAATTAAGCTAGAAGTGAACATCGTGAATAGCTGATCACGACCTGTTCTAGCATTACCAGTCTATGAGGGCGAGGGCCTTCAACGGCTCACGGATGTCCTTGTTGTAGCGTAGCACAAACTCAGTGAGCCTCTGGATGATTCTGTTCTCGTGGGCCAAGATATCTTGGTGAATGTTGCCTAACTGCTTATCTAATTCTTAAAAAAAATCTTTAGACTGTGTTTTGACTAACTTTCTTAGTTACCTAAGCACATTGCGTTTTTGTAGTGCAACAATTCGTTCACTTTGAACTGAAAATAAGAAATATAAGAAAAGCGTCAGTAATAATTGGAATTTTTAAGGTCCCAGTTTATTTACAAGCTTTTAAGTGTGTAAATTAATCAATACCAAGTTTTGATTGTAGCGAACAGGCAGAAGGGATCAGAGTTAAAAACCAGAAGGTAGTGATATTTTGAGTAGTTAAAATGATCATTAACCTGTTGCCACAGGTCTGATAAAAATATCTTGCCCTTGGAGTTGAATGAAGAAACCCAGCAGAAGAAGAACAATAATAAACTAACATTAAAATTACCTGTATTCTACACCAGAGCAAGCAGAATATTCTTGACCACCCAACCATTTTGAGTGGTTAAATATTATATAAGTACTATGAAGCTGGTGTCAGTCATTCTTGCCGACATCTACAATTTTTTTCATGGTTAAAATGGTCAGGATCAAGTCCAAAGGTACGAAATTATCGAGATGACCTCAAATGATATTTCTAGGCCTGCTATAAAATATCATGGTGTAACCATAGGAATCATTGATGTGTCTCAATAATATAAGGGACAAAAACTCTTGCCCAAACTTTTACTAGCAGAGGCTCATGTTAACTGAATTTGAGCAAATAGCTGGGGTGGTTTATTTATAATCACCGATGATTAGAATGTCAGAGTTGTTCAGTTAAGTGTTGTTGGTCGTAACCTTTACCACAATTTATGGTCCAGCTTGTAATAGATTGATATCTCAGAGAAGGGAAAAGTATAAGATAAAGCTCTTGTAGCTCTTGTAACCTGTGGAGAAGTAAAAGAATGATTGATGGGAAAAAAGCTCACAACCTGTCTGGAAGTCACATTATTATATGGATAGTAGTCAATAGCAATAATAATTGGACACTACATGTGTCAGCAACAAATGTTCATCAAACACAACACTATGGTGTGACACAATAGCCATATGTAGACAGGGGTTCATTCCAGTCTGCTTGGATGATTGCAATTTGTGTTATTGACAAAGAGATTTTCTTCTGTCTATGTAATAGTATGATTGTGCATTAACATAAGTATACAGTAGTGACTTCAAGAAACCAAAATAAGTTTAAACGTTACTATGAACTGGAATCCGGCGCTCTGCAGCTGGTTGCGGTCACACCCCGGCTCCCACTCCTTCACCACCACCAGGTGACCAATCTCTGGCACGTGCACGACGGAGCACTCCTGCAAGTATGCAGGTAGCTGATTTAGCACGAAGTTGGCGGCCGCCGTCACATTCTTCGTCATGTCCTGCTTGCGCAGCTCCTCTGCAACCAAACCAGCGTCACCAAAGTTCGCCGCTCGCGCTGCGCCTTACTTGCATCCAGCTCTGCATCTAGACCGAACTTTATGATGGGACGGTTGCGCCTGACGTTGCTCGTGAAATCTAGGGCGTTGTTGATGTAGAACTGCAGGTCGTACAGCGCCGCCGACACGCTGGCGTCCAAAGAGCGCAGAACCTGCGACGCTGCCCGGTGCGGCCTGCACATTTCGTTCAGGAACAGGATGTGGTAGATTGTCTGCAAGTTTTTTGGGGTGATTTCTGCTTATTTAGATTCGTTTTAGGTTATGCTAATGGAAATAAGGACCCTGAACACTTTCTGGAGGAGACGTTGCAGAAGATATGAAACAACGTCTAAATATGGTTTAATTAAAAAAATTACCATTATAAGCCTTTATGAAACTAACAGAAATGTAAAAAGGGAGAGTGCGTTAAATGTGGTTAAGGTGAAGGTGGCCCTGCTATTTTTTTAACAGTGAAGAAATTATCCTTAATGTTTACAATAAAGAAAAAATAGTTGTCCTGAGTAAAGCAATTGGAGACCGGACCAAATTTAGTAGACCCGAACACTTGTGCATGGAAAACCCGTCTTCTCTTACAATCATAAATATGGTTTTGTGGCTAAAATTAGAGAGTGTGACTAAAAATATTTCATGGAGTCAGCCATAGCTAAGTAGTCGTGCTGATAATAGGGCCAAGATTATTTATTTGTTATATTACCATGATGGTTCTGTTTAAAAATAAGAAACTCATAATCACGTAATCCAAAAAGAGACAAAATAAACTTACGTTGTACAAAGTCTCCCATTCTCTACTGTTCGCCCTGGAGTATTGAATCTTTTTCAGGATTTTCTGTGAAAACAAAATCATCAAAATAACGCCAGGTGGGGAGCAAACGCGCTCACATTAACATCCCACAGCTTCTTGATATTATTCTGCAAATTATCAATGAATGCTTGGTTGGAAGGTACCATAGCGAACTCGATGAAATCCATCCGCTTGTTCAGCTCTTCCATGTCTTTGATAGGATTTGTCAGAATGTTCCTGAAATTTATTTTTTACATCCAGAACAGGATGACCTCCAGAACTGAAATATGGACCTTAAACACATAACGCCCAACTTCGACTTGCAGTGCTGTGCAAGGATCTTGTACACGCTGTACCCCTCACGGTTGCTCGACTCCAGCCCGTGCTTGAACTTGGCGTCGTGCGCGCGGACCTGGAAGACGGACAGGCCGTTGAAGGTGTTCTGGTCCAAGAAGACGGAGTTGGCCCTGAAAAGCAACGACTGGAGTCGAGTTAAGCAGCCGAACGCGACCTACAGCGATATTTGGTTGATGTGCAGGAACTGCAGTTCCTCTTCTGCATTGATGTTGAGATGCGCCCAATTCTTCTGCGTGAACCTGATGAGCGCGCCCAAGGCGTGTACGGAGAGCTTGTTGTCAAAGTCTACGAGCGAGTGCAAGAAGATGGCCTTTTGGGCGCCAGTCGCGTTTTCAGGTTCGCTTGGCAAGCGCAAGTTGAGCACCGCATTTTCGCACGTGTCGTAAACTAAAAAAAGCTCCATCGGATAGTCCTCCTCACTCCCAAATATTACTTACTGTATTCGCGAAAGCCCAAAAGAAAGAGATTCGGCGGCAGCGTTGTCGTTCGCATGGAACTGGCTGAGGAATCATCTCCGTCGTCATCGTCATTGTTGGCCAACTTTATCAAGAGCTGGACGAAGTCGTTGCAGGGCGATCCCATTGTAACAGTATAAATAGGATTCACCTCCCGGTAGAGGGAGCGAGTCGCCACAAACTCGGGGCCCACATCAACGATCTCCTCCAAAACGTACATCTGAAACAATCGCTTTTTATACCAAGAATAAGCAAAGATAGCAACTACCTGTTTATCGTTAATTTTATAATATGCAGCTCCAATGCGGCCATTTTTCCACAAGACGCACAGAATGCTTTCCGGCTCTAGAGAATCTCCTCGCTCTTCTGCTGTCGAAGCTTCTTCAACTTCATTGGAAGTGCTGTCTAAGTTGGTTACATTCATTGCAGAGGAAGATTGATTGTTCGTCAACGTAAACAACACCTCCCCTCTTGAATAAGTTGTAGTAGAAGCCGACATTGTGCGATATTTCAACCAGAAAGCAGAAAGCAGAAAGTGATGTAAGCTAAGGAATGCTTAACTAAATGCTTTTGTCTAATTATTGAAACAAAACACAAATATTGTGTTTAAATTGCTTATTATATCAAATATGTAACCTTTTTTATTTACTACGATTCAAATTATTCAATTTAAATTATATTGTGGCACGACGAATACCAACCTAAAAGATGCGCGCGCGAAATTCACAACAACGTTGTTTGTTGTCATACCAACGTAACAACAAAACGGCAATCGCATCGATCAAACTTCCAACGCCGTTCCATCAAAATGAAGGTGGAAGAGGTGAAAAGCACGGTGAAAACCCAGCGCATCAGCGCCCATAGCCATATCAAAGGTCTTGGGCTGGACGAAAATGGGATCCCAATCCAAATGGCTGCCGGCTTGGTGGGACAAGCGGACGCCAGAGAGGTTAAGTGCACGCTTAATAACATTCGGCCTTCGCTAGCTCGTTTTCTGTTGCAGGCTGCCGGAATTGTAGTCGACATGGTCAAGAGCAAGAAGATGGCCGGCCGGGCTGTGCTGCTAGCGGGGCCACCAGGCACCGGCAAGACAGCCATTGCACTGGCGATCGCACAGGAGCTGGGCAACAAAGTTCCATTCTGCCCGATGGTCGGCTCCGAGGTGTACAGCTCTGAAATCAAAAAGACTGAGGTGCTCATGGAGAACTTCCGCCGAGCGATTGGACTACGCATTAGAGAAACTAAGGAGGTCTACGAGGGAGAAGTTACGGAATTGACGCCAGTCGAAACAGAAAACCCAGCAGGAGGTGCGACGCACCTTGAATCGCCATTACTTATAATGCTAAAGCATAATTTCAGGTTATGGAAAAACTGTTAGCCATGTAATCATAGGTTTACGTACCGCAAAAGGCAGCAAGCAGCTGAAGTTGGATCCTAGCATCTATGAGGCCCTTCAGAAAGAGAAGGTTGAAGTTGGAGACGTTATTTATATCGAAGCCAATAGTGGAGCAGTTAAACGTCAGGGCCGTTGCGATGCTTTTGCGACAGAATTTGATTTAGAAGCTGAAGAATATGTTCCTCTACCAAAAGGGGATGTACACAAAAAGAAGGAAGTTGTACAAGTACGACTATAAATTAATTAATTACACATTATTAACATTAACATTTTGTAGGATGTGACTTTGCATGACTTGGATGCCGCAAATGCAAAACCACAAGGTGGCCAAGATGTACTATCTATGATGGGCCAGTTATTAAAACCGAAAAAGACCGAAATTACTGATAAGCTGCGCAAAGAAATAAATAAAGTGGTAGATAAATACATCGATCAGGGAATTGCTGAGCTCGTGCCTGGCGTGCTCTTCATCGATGAAGTGCATATGCTGGACATTGAAACGTTCACATATTTGCACAGGGCGCTTGAGAGCGCCATTGCCCCGATAGTAATATTTGCTACAAATCGTGGCCGATGTGTCATTCGTGGTACTGATGACATTGTGTCCCCTCATGGGATCCCGTTAGACCTGCTTGACCGCTTAGTTATAATTCGTACTCTACCGTATGCTTCATCGGAATTGGAGCAGATTTTGCGTCTCAGGGTTACCACAGAGGGGCTTGAAATAGAACCGGATGCACTTGCATGTTTGGGTGGCATTGGTACAAGAGCAACGCTACGTTACGCCGTGCAGCTGCTCACTCCTGCTTCGTTAACTGCTAAAGCCAATGGGAAGAACATAATCACGAAGCCAGATGTAGAAGAGGTCAGCTCCTTATTCTTGGATGCTAAGTCTTCAGCGAAAATTTTAACACAAAATAAAGACAAATATATGCTGTAATATGTTATTGTGATCTAATTTTTTTTAACCAATAAAGTGTTTTCATGCAATAAATTATTTTATTATTCATGTTTAAATTTAGCGCGTTTCATAGAACACGTGCGTTGCACCAATCGGGATGAGCCATTTGTATCGGTGGTGTGTTGGTGGGTTCCTATTGGTCGCGCACGTAACTTTAATAACGTAGTGTCGCTCGAAACGTTTAGTTTTCAGGGGGCGAAGCCGGCGGTAAAACAAAAGCGAGCGTCTTGGTGTGTAGACGTGAAATTCCTGTAACTGCAGCGCCCAGGCGAAGAAGATGAAGCAGTTGATCCTGCTTGTCGTTGGCGTTTCTCTGCTACTTGGTAAGTTTGGCGTTTTGGTTCTTCTTCCAGAAATGTTCTATTATTTCGACGTGAACTTATAACAACTTTGTGGTTACAGGATGCGTGAGGGCAGAAGAGCCGACTGCTGAGACCGTAGAGGCGGACCTCGGAGCAAGCCGAGAGGGCTCTCGCACTGGTAAGTGTTGCCTATGGGCCGGTTAGTCTCTTATTTTGGCATAATTCATCAAGTGCTCTTTCACGAGCTGGTGCGTGTTCTTAGCGAAGTTTATCCGTTTGTTGCTCTTGTCTGGCGTGCACAATCGCACCTGGTACCATCCGTACCTGTGTTAAAATTATTAAAATAAATCATTACTAATAAGGTATGTATTGTATGCACGTGTATTGAAGAAATAAAATTACATTTAAAAATTTCAATTCAAAAGCCTTGCTAACTAGATTGCTTTCAATTAACAGTACAGTTTTAAGAATAGTTTACTCATCATTAAGAAACTTATCTCAACAGTTTCTATGAGCATAATACTATGATGAAAGGTCAAGTAAGAAACACTAGTACCTATTACATATTGTTGGAAATATAAGTGGTCATTGTGTATTAAATTTCTGATTATACCAGCATGTGATTAGAAGCAATTCCATCACATTTCTATTAAAAAAATCCAGAAAGTTCTCATGAAGTGCCCTTAATTCTTTCATCAAATTACCTCTGGCTCTCAGTTATAGGCGACTCATACTTCTCTCGTGGCCCAACAAACTTCAATCTCTGCATTTGGCACTGCAGACTCCTTTCACTGTAGCAAAAACTGTAGCAAGTCCTCGAATAAAATTTCGGTGAAACGACCATAACTGAAATCGGCAAACTGTTGCTTAGAGCACATATGCTGCAGCACACTTGTACCTGCAGTCGGATAGTTCCGGCCAGACCTGCCGGCCATGCATTTCACTGGGAAGCACAGCTTGAAGGGCGGCAGCGCCTTCCCGAGAGCCTCCGAGCCTGCCGTTCTGGCTGCGGTCCCGGTGGATGGGCTGGATTCCATTTTATGGTCGAAGTTTTGTCAATATTCATATTAACTGTCAATCAATATTTTTATACAAATGCTAAAGCCACATGGCCTGCAGATGATGAGGTCGTGCAGAGGGAGGAGGAGGCCATCAAGCTGGACGGCCTCAATGTGGCTCAGTTGAAGGAACTGCGGGACCGGGCCGAGAAGTTCACTTTCCAGGCCGAGGTGAACCGGATGATGAAGCTAATTATCAATTCTCTGTATAGAAATAAAGAGGTAAAGAAGGAAACAAAGTGTTTAATAATTTTGCATGGCTAATCAGTGCTACTGTTACAGATTTTCTTGAGAGAGTTGATTTCGAATGCCTCGGATGCCTTGGATAAGATTAGACTGCTCTCGCTGACGGACAAGAATGTGCTTGATGCAACACCAGAGCTTAACATACGCATTAAAGCTGACAAGGAAGCTGGCATGCTGCATATTACAGACACCGGCATCGGCATGACCAGGCAGGATCTGGTCAATAATTTGGGAACCATAGCGAAATCAGGCACAGCCGAGTTTCTCAATAAGATGCAGGACGCCACGTCACAGGATATGAACGATATGATTGGACAATTTGGTGTTGGCTTCTATTCTGCCTTCCTGGTTGCTGACAGAGTGATTGTCACCACTAAACATAACACTGACAAGCAATACATTTGGGAGTCTGATGCAGCCAGCTTCAGCATTGTCGAGGATCCTCGGGGAGACACATTATTGAGAGGTTGAAAGACTTTGTTCCATTAAAGTGCAGCTTGCTAAATGAAGTTTTATTTATCTTTAGGCACTACCGTGAGCTTGCAACTGAAGCCTGAATCCAAGGACTTTTTGGAACAGGAAACGATCCGCAATTTGGTAAAGAAGTACTCACAGTTTATTAACTTCCCCATTTATTTGTGGGCTAGTCGTACAGAACAAGTAGAAGAGCCAATAGATGAAGATGAAAAGCCTGAGACTAAGACAGAAGACGCAACAGAGGATGAAGCTGCTGTTGAAGAAGAAAAGGAAGAAGACAAGCCAAAAACTAAAAAGGTAAAATTTGTTCTTTTTTAGCATGAAGCGTAGACTTTTTTCATTCAATTTTACTTATTTTATGTCATAAGGTCGACAAGACCATTTGGGATTGGGAAGTGCTAAATGACAGCAAACCCATCTGGACCCGTAAGCCAGCAGAAGTGGAGGATAAAGAGTATAATGAATTCTACAAAGCATTAACGAAAGACACCAAAGAGCCTCTCACAAAAGTACACTTTGTGGCTGAAGGCGAAGTCACATTCAAGTCATTGCTGTTTGTTCCAGCCAATCAGCCATCAGAGAGCTTCAACAAGTATGGCACCAAAACCGACAATATTAAACTGTACGTGCGGCGCGTATTCATCACTGATGAATTCAACGACATGATGCCGTCATATCTGAGCTTTGTACAGGGGGTTGTAGACTCTGATGATCTGCCCTTGAACGTGTCAAGAGAAACCCTGCAGCAGCACAAGCTTATTAAAGTTATCAAGAAGAAGTTGGTGCGTAAGGTACTGGACATGCTTAAAAAGATTCCTGAAGCTGAATATGAGAAATTTTGGAAGGAGTATTCTACAAACATTAAGCTTGGTATTATCGAAGACCCTAGTAACCGCACCCGGTTGGCCAAACTGCTCCACTTCCACTCATCACATGATGAAAAAATGACCTCGTTGGCCGATTATGTGAAACGCATGAAACCAAAGCAAGAACGCATTTATTACATTGCAGGCGCCAACAAAGACGAAGTGAAAAATTCGCCATTTGTTGAGCGGCTGCTGCGTAAAGGTTACGAAGTTTTGTATTTAGTTGAAGCAGTCGACGAGTATGCCATCTCTGCCATACCAGACTTTGATGGCAAGAAATTTCAAAACGTCGCAAAGGAAGGCTTCAGCATTGCCGAGTCTGAGGCCAACAAACAGCAATTTGAGCAGCTTAAAACCACCTTTGAGCCCCTCACAAAGTGGTTGGGTGAGAATGCCCTGAAAGACCGCATTGCACGAGCCACAGTCTCTGAAAGGCTGAGTGATTCACCCTGTGCTCTTGTCGCCAGCATGTTCGGTTGGACCGGTAACATGGAGCGTCTAGCCACTTCTAACGCCCATCAAAAGTCCGATGATCCTCAGCGCTCTTACTATTTAAACCAGGCAAAGACCCTCGAAATCAATCCTCGCCACCCTCTGATGCGTGAGCTGCTTAGGAGAATCAATGACGATCCCGCAGATCCTAATGCCAAAGACATGGCACTCATGTTGTTCAGGACAGCAACATTGCGGTCGGGTTACATGTTGAGGGAGACGCAGGACTTTGCGCAGTCTATTGAAGTGATGATGCGCAAGACACTTGGAGTGTCACTTGACGAGCAGGTAGAGGAGGAGGAAGATTTTGCAGAAGAAGGCACAGCTCAGGATGAGGAGGATGAGCAAGAGGAGCAGGAAGTTGATGCGGAGCAACATGACGAGTTGTAAGTGTTCTAGTGTTTATTGTCAATGCAACGTTGCTTTAATAAGACTGGATTTTTTGTACATTGTATTTAATTAATTTAAATAAAGAGAAAAGTGGGTGCGAGTACTCGAAATTATTTTCGGATTGTGAGTGCAAGGGTGCGATTGGATGGAACTGCCATCTAGCAAAACATACAATTTAGTACAAAAACAGATTGTATACTGAATTTATTTCTATGCTGTGTTGATACATTTCGAATAATAAATACTTTCATGTGCAATGTTTTTCAATGTTGAAAACTCGCAAAATTACCTAAAATTAGTTACAAAAACCAAGATATGTGTTCTACATCTTATAGTCAATTGTACTATAAAAAGGTTTTGTACATTAATCATTATTTGATGTACTAAACACTAATCAGTAATCTAAACGTCATTCAATGCTGCAACTATAAGATTATCAAATACAAGAATAAATATTTCAAACAATTGATGTGCCACTTTTGCCTTTTACATTACCCAAATCAATCAATTGAAGAAAACCATTTGTCCTATGTTACAGTACAAATATCTAAACTGATAGATCTTCAATGCATCATATCTACAAACATTTCTAATTAGATATAAGAAGTAGCAAGAGAAGTGCCGGAATTTTATTGGACTTTGGTAGTTGTCCGGTTGGACATGGAAATTGCAGTGATGTTTGCCACATCAGACAGTGGTTTCGGCGCATTGGTACCTGGTATATTTGATTTTCTGCGGCCACCTCGCCTACCTCGCCCTTTCCGCCCATTGCTTGGTTGGTGCAAAAAATTCTCCTGTTTATCAATGCCTTCCAAATCCATGTTTGCAGTATTAATATCCGAAGGAACCTAACAACAGCCTCGATTAACACAATTTCACTACTCGAACCGGGTGCTTTTAACATACCTTATGGGGCGAATTTGTTACACTGGATGCATGGCGCTGCTGTGGTTTCATCGATTTCATTTTGCTTCCAGGCAATGCTGAAGATGCTTGAGTGATAACACGCAATACATTCCCTACAGCTTTGGTCCGCCCTTCGCGGAACACCATCCTATGCCCAGGAACTATGTACTCTGGATGCTTTATGAAACGGAAATGTACAATGGCCTTATCTCCCGTGCGCAAACAGTCTTGGGACATAGACAAGATACTGGCTGTTTGTCTAATACTTCCGCAGTGCACTGAAGTTTAAATAATTAAGCAAGGCACCAGATGTACATAGTAACATCTTACCCATAGCTTGATAGCGTGAGCTAATCGTTGTTGGATGGTGGAGAACCAGTATTTCACCCTCAAACTCCCAACACGCCTGAGGATTCAAAGCAGGAGACACCATCACCATCCCTTTACGAATCTGAGATCTCTTAATCTGCAATAAAACATTAATGATCCTAAAACTCCAATGAAATGAATTCACAATCACCTTTTTGAGAGCAAAGCTGGCCGTTTGTCCAGCACGAACCTCACGTACAGCCATGCGCTTCCTATGAATACTTTTAACAGCAATCGGCTGAAAGTGCCCTAAAGGATCGGGCCCTAACACGAGCGTATCGTTGAGACGAATTACTCCCTTTAAAGTCGTACCAGACACGACGGTGCCCACCCCCTGTTTACATAAAATTTGCTTTATAAAACTTCAAAAACAGCTCATTGAACTAACCGGCACAGAATATGTATCGTCGATTTGGAATTCGGCCGGCTCGTTCTCGTGATACTCCATTTTGGTTGTCAACAGATTCAGAAATGTTTTGAGTAGATCGAGATTTTCGCCACTTACATTTGAGACTTGGAAAATTGGACATAGTCTGCAAAAGCGAATTTGGGGCTGGCTCTATGATCAAAATTAATGGGATACCTCTCAGAAACGAAGTTTGTGGCGCTTAACACTACATCATCGGTTGTTTTAACCATAACGGGTACTTTGCGACATCCTGGCGATTTTAGAATTCTCAAAAGTAGCTTCAAATTATCCTGCAACACATTTGGTGGGCACATGTCGATCTTGGTAATTACCACAAACACCGGGACGGAAAGGGCCAATGCTAGTCCGAGATGCTCTTTAGTCATCCCTACAATACCGGCGTTTGCTCCTATCTGAAAGACAAGGTCACAAGCTTGGCATCTAATTGAACTCGCATATGTACCATAAGCATCCCGAAATCTGGAGCATGTCCGGTCATACCAAATACGGTCGTTTTGAGGTATCGCTCGTGACCAGCCAAATCTATGAACGTAATTACCTTTGAGCTCTTCTCACAGATCTTAACCCAGTCCAGCGAACCATGTTCTGGCTTATTAACAACATTACCTAACACCAAAAAATTAATTTTTAATATTATGCAAGGTAGTAATTTTACCTTCACTATCAAAACCGAGAATGTCGTTACCGACGGAACTTGTTCTGCCTGATTCCATCTCATGTTTATGCCTGAACAGCTTCTGGCGAGCATGACCTCTGCCATTATCAAGCTCGCCGTGAGTCAAAACTCCTAACAAAGTTGATTTTCCTGCATCGACATTTCCGACAACCGCCACTCGAATTTCCAAGAAATCTAAATGTTTTGGTTTAGAAAGCGATATTGGTAATTGTATCAAAAAACCTACCAGTCTGATCTAACAATCGCCTTATGAGGTACTGCGCCATAATCCCGCAACCTTCCCTGCGTTCACGCAACAGAACGCAGCTGCACTCCAAGTTGGCCGCAAGAGACTGGAGAGTGGCTACTGCAGCATCCTTCTCATCTTCACCTAACCCATTATCAGTATTGTCCCCGCTGGCTCCAATCTGTGAATGATTCAAACTTAAATTAACAATTATGGCTCCGTAATATCTTACCTCTATAATAACTTCCCCTCGCCCATCGTCAAGCTGCTGTTTCAACTTCTTTTGCAACAAATCAAACTGCTCCTCATTAGGGCTAACTAAGATAGCCTTCGCAAATATTTTATTAATATCCGAGTTGGACTTGTGAGCCTTCTCTTGGAGAGCGACTCCAGAAGTTTCCTTCGTGTCGGTCATTATCTTCGACTGCAATACACTACACAAGAGGTTTAAATTAGCTGTGTGGGTTCGTTCCAAAATTTAAAGCCTCTGTAATTTGTGTTTAGGCTCTCTAATGTCATGGTAGTTGGATCGAGTGCCAAGCTAGACTGAACTCGGCGCCTTATCTGCAGAGCTCATATATTTGTATTTTGGCAACTTTCAGGATTATTGTGCAATATTGCTATAAAGCTGCAAGGCAGAAGGTGGTGGTGCAATTTTGCGAATGTTGAGGGATGCTTGTTGGGTGATGAAACCTAGAATGTTGGTAAATGGTTAGTAACAGCTTGTTGTGATGTTTCGTACGTTCTTTTAAATGCTTTTAATTCATTAGATGTTTAATTAGCATTCGCATACAAAACCAAAATAGAATATAAATAAACCCAACTTACATAACCAAACACAAGGAAAACGGAAACCGTTTTGAGGAAAATCGATTATCTGATAGTGCTTACGTGGTGTCTACATTTCGAAAAAGTCATTTATTTAAAGAAAAATGCTTTCAGGCTACGTCCGGGGAGTCCACCGACATATGGTTAAAAATGTTCATCGAGCTATACGCAGGATTTCTTATTGTAAGATACTCCAAAAATTAAATTGGCGCTCATGTTAAAAAGTACGCGAAATTTGTTTTTTTAAAATACAATGGGAAATGCAAAACTTACCCTTACAAATCAACACCACATTCACCTCCAACTACACAATGACATCACCAGTTTTTACGTTGCCACATTTACTTGCACTTGCTTATTGGTGCATCAAAACCAGCAGTATGATTATTAAAATGTATATAATTGAAATGTAATCAGGAACACACCTATTACTTTATTTATAATTTAATATTAATAACAAACCTTGCCAAACATTTATGCCTTGGCAACACTGTACTCACTTTTGGCAGGTGCCAGCTGTCGTTATATGTTGTGTTTAATTATCAAAACATTCCCAAAATGAACGAGTTAAATGTATTAGAACACCTCTCGTTAGTGTCAAAAGTGTGCACGGAATTGGAAAATCACTTGGGCATCAACGACAAAGATTTAGGTGAGTTTCATAAGTATTGGGGTTATCTTATTTTAGCGCTGTGCATTCTGTAATTTATAGCGGAATTCATCATCCACTTGTCGCAAATACATAACACCTTCGACACCTTCAAAAAGATACTGTTGGAGAACGGCGCTGAGTTCTCAGACTCCTTCATCGCCAACTTGCTGCGCATCATTCAGCACATGAAGCCAGACAAGAGCGATAGCTCCAGCGCTGTAGACGCGCCCGCGGACGATCTTTCCAAGAAGTTTCCCGGGCTAGCTATACCAAACCAGCCGCAGAGTGTCTTTGACGAAATCACTGAAAGCGAGGAATCAGCCAAGCGGGACGGCGAAGTGGTGGATGACCTGATGGCGCAGTTTGAAGCGCAAGCCCCTTCTACTTTAGCCAAGAGCAAGGACGAGAAGAAAGAGAAGGTCAAGAAGGAAAGGAGCCACAGCAGGGATAGGGATCGAGACAGGCATAAACGAAGGAGCAGAAGCAGGGAAGTGAGTAGGCATCGGCGTAGGAGCAGGAGCAGGGAGAAGGATAGGTATCGAGATCGGCGGAGAGAGCGATCTCGATCCAAGCAGAGGGATAGGCGCGAAAGATCCAGAGATAGGTCAAGTCGGTACAGAAATAGGTCAAGTGGAAGGAACAGAAGCAGATCCAGGGAACCAGATAGAATTAAAGACAAATACAGGAATAGAAGCATGGAAAGGAAAATTAAACGGGAAAGCCCTGATATTGATGAAGATCCAATTCCTGGAAAGGTGAATTGAGTATTGTATTTATGTTTTGCTCAATTTATATGAATTTATTTGTTTTAGATTTATAACGGAAAAGTAGCTAATATTGTTCCATTTGGTTGTTTCGTCCAATTAGAAGGATTGAAACGCCGATGGGAGGGTTTAGTTCATATATCACAGCTTCGTGCAGAAGGTAGAGTAACTAATGTTTCCGAAGTTGTATCTAGAGGAAGTAAAGTGAAAGTAAGTTGTTTAAATATTTTGTATGAGATTTATATGAAATTTTAATACAGATCAAGGTGCTTTCGGTGACTGGGCAAAAGGTGTCACTTTCGATGAAGGAAGTTTGCCAAATGACCGGCAAAGATCTCAATCCTCTTTCGCATGCACCTCAAGAGCGGGAAGACAAAGACCGCAACCCCGACAGGCCTATGTACAACACCACATCTGTTTTGCGGCTGCCTCTTGGCATCGAAGAAGATGATGAGAGTTCCCGCAAGAGAGTCACCAGGATATCCAGCCCCGAGCGCTGGGAAATTAAGCAGATGATTTCTTCAGGCTGCATTGATAAAAGCGAGCTGCCTGACTTCGATGACGAGACCGGCTTGTTGCCAAAGGATGAGGATGGGGAGGCTGATATTGAAATCGAGCTGGTAGAAGATGAACCACCGTTCCTCCAGGGGCACGGCCGAGCTTTGCATGATCTCAGCCCGGTCAGGTATATTGTTATACAAATTGCCCTAAAAGGCACTCAACGTTTTTCTGTAGGATTGTGAAAAATCCAGATGGCTCATTAGCACAAGCTGCGATGATGCAGTCAGCGTTAGCAAAGGAAAGGCGGGAGCAGAAGATGTTGCAGAGAGAGCAAGAGATGGAGTCACTGCCGTCGGGCCTTAATAAGAATTGGATCGATCCTCTCCCTGAAGCTGATCGGGCTCTTGTTGCTAATATGCGAGGCATCGGGCTGCAGTCGCAGGACTTGCCAGAGTGGAAGAAGCACGTGATAGGGGGGAAGAAGTCCTCGTTTGGGAAGAAAACGAACTTGACAATCATCGAGCAGAGGCAGTCTCTTCCGATTTATAAATTAAGGGAGGAACTAATAAAGGTAATGTGGTTTTCTAGTATTTTACAATTATTTGGCTCGACTATATATTTGTATATGGCTTACAGTGATCCATTCAAATCAGATCTGTTATTGTTTATTAATCTGTAGTTATATTGTATATGGTTAAACATGGAGTTGCATGCTAATTGGCGCAATTTGAAAAATAGATTTCAGATATATCAAAATTGTCAATATCAGTTTGGGTCAAAATTGTAATAACTTCAAAAATTTAAACACGAGAGAAAAGCCTGTATATATTAAACATTTTACTCTTTGTAATTAGTTACGCAACTAGCATCATGTGATTTCAACTGGCATGACTCACAGTCGGTGATGTCTAAAAGTTCTCTTATTGGATTAATTGGAAAGTTAAAGAATATCTGTTTAATCACGTGACAAGCTGATCGTCAAGTGTTTTATTAATTATACTTATGTAGATATAACACATTTTAATTTTTTAAAAACACATGCTGTCAGCGTTCAAACGTGCAACCCAATAGTTTCACTGTTTACCTGTTAACTTACTTTCTTTTGTCTATGTGGCCATTATTGTGTCTATTTTATGGCAGCATGTGTTAGTTTTAGTAATAATCACGTGTATGTGCTTCTTGGAGAACACACGTGGTTTTTTGAAGCTAAAGTTGATGCCATGCAGTGGTCAGATTATATTTATCAACCAGTTTGGTGTAAGATTACTCTCCAGACAGTGATTCCGATTAATCACAACTGGTCATTCCCTGTTCCATAGTTTCATATATATTAGCAGAATGTCACGATAGACATGAGAGAATGTACCATGCTTCAGTTTTACAACCTTTTCTTCTACCTGAACAACTAGATGATGTTACTCCTATATGCCCACTCTGCACTCTGAAATCTAGTTACTGTACATAAGTATTAGTTTAGTAACATAGAAATATGAAGGTTTCCCTATTTTGCTTAGCCATATCATGAAAAAAATATTTTGGGAAATGATATTGTAGCTCATAAAAAAACGTTAAAAGCTGAAGGTTTTGTTCATGTATTACACTTAATATTAGAGCAAGTTTGTTGTTTAACACTATTATATTTATGATGCTTTCTACAAAGTAGACACTCCTGATTTTACCGTTTATTGAAACAGGATAATTAAAACTCCCTCTCTAATTACAAAGGAAGGTCATAAAAAAGTGGTCTAAGGACAGAGAAAGCAATTTCATTAGATGCAGATAATGCCTGGAGGGACCCGTAGCCAACATGCCATGGATGAACAGTAAGGTTTTGCTGACGACTCTGTTATGATCACACATGTTTTTTGAAGGCGCTTTCAACTTGTTTGTCATTTTGTTGTGGATAGGGAATTTCGGAAGTACTGGTTCTACAGTGAGAAGAGGAGTAAGAAAACAAGATTGCGGAACCTTAGAAAATATCGGTGTAACAAGACGTTCTATTTTGCAGTCTTCGAGGCGATCTGCGTGGAAGCATGCCATTACTCTTCACTTATCACAAGACTTTCGTTTTTATATGTATAAGATGGTTGTTGTATAGGAACTTTCTGAACATAGTTGGCAACATAGAAGGCTTGTCACATGGCATACTTTTCTTTACTGATGCCCGTTTCCACTTGTCATGAAAGATTTCTCCACAGTGAACGTGTTACTGTTTGGTGTGGTGAGTAAAATTGAGATCATTGGCTCTTACTTTTTTGAGGAAAGAAGCTACTTTCATTAATTTTTTGCATCAAATCTCCATGCACTCCAACTGGGAAGCATTTAATTGCACACAGCAAGAGCTTTGCTCTAAATGCTATATAATCTCTCAATGTAATGTTGCTTAGTCTGTTCATTAGATCTTGACCCATGTGACTTTTTTCTATGGGGATATTTCAAAGCCAAGGTTCACAAACATCACCTATTCCTCAACACACGTGCATAGAAAAATTCCAAGCCCTGTGCTTTTGGTTTATGTGATCGGAAATAGTCCATAGTAACATTATTTTGTCTTTGTCCTCCAATAAGTAGATGCTGTGCAACTAATATAAGTAAATATAAGTCTACTGACTTATTTAATCCTGAAGCCTTTCCACCCTTTTGGATGAAAAGCTTGTGGTGATTTCTTTTCCGTATCTCTCTGTTGTTTCCTGTTCTAGATCTTCTCTTTCGCTTCTCGCCAAATTACTCCCCTGTTCTCTAGTCCTGTCTTTCTTAGCCTACCCTTCATTTTTCATTCTCATTGAAGTCGCAAAAGAGTGGAAGACTTTAGTACACTCACCTTATCAGTGACCGTCGCCGTGGATCACTTTGAAATTGCATGGATAACTTAGTAAGGATAATACAACATAAGATTTCTTGTTTTTAGGTTTCATCAGTAAAATGAACACAATGAAAAGTTAAGTGGGAATACATTAAATTTATTTTAAATTTAACGAATCTTCAGATGCGATTTATAACTACACAAATCAATTTTTTATATGTAGATATTAGTGTTTGTCACGTCTTTTAAACCTTTATAGTTCTATAAAACACTACCTCTGTGGGTTTTTGTGCTGTTAATTTATAATAATAAGACTGAATTTCTCCTGTGTGTATAGCCTGTGAACTGCAAGGTCTCTCGTATAATGGTGATTTTGAATATCTGTTTTAAACTTATCAGTCCAATTTAATGACACTAATTGAGTAGATCTCCTTAATCAATTGAAGTTACTTTTCCACTAAAATATTCTCAAACTGGTTGTAATTCAAGTACAGCCTCATAAGAGGTCAAATGTAGATAAAACATGATAAAAATTGGTGAACTAATCAATTGTCTGTTTCCTTCTGCAAGCTCAATGTTCTGCATTGGGATAATTACACTTCCAGAAAAAGTTCAGTTGCAAAAACTCTCGATTAGTGGTAGATAAAAACCGATTAGATGTTGGGGTTTAACAGAATATTAGAACCATGTTTGCAGAATAAATTAGAACCGAGAGGATTGAGAAGATTCACTCAACAAAATGGTATACCGAATGAATGGATTAAAGTTTGGAGTAATTCATTGGATATTTAACTAAATGTAAGAAAATGACCAAGCACTGCTAATTGCAAAGTATATTTGATGTATTCGATCAGATTTAAATCGTCCTACAACAGAAGCAAAAGAACTGCATTGGCATAACATTAAAACACAATATTTTATTTCCACTTTCCAATGATCTAAAAGAATTCTCCCTAAAATACCTGTAAAGTACTTTGTTATAAGAAGAACCTGCTAAAACCAGTGCATTTCATAAAATTCTATCGACTTTGTTTGGAAAAATAGATGATTCTACCAGACTGAAACAACTAGGCCAAAGTAGTAGCAGCCATTCCAACTAATAATGATAAGGTTCTGCACTTCACTAAGGAGTATGGCCTATGAACTGAAAGATCAAGTCTTCTGTGGTTCATGCAACATGGTTGCAACCTTAAAAGGGTATTCTTGGGGACTTTTCATCATATTCTGGAACACATCATTCTCTGAAGACTACCTTCATCTTCCATTGGGGAACAGATGTTTTCAATAGACCAAGCATAGCTTAGTTCTTGCTGTTTGTTAACTAGCTGATCCTTCAAAGAAAAAAACATTATAAATAGGGTCATAATAATTTTCAAGCCAACGTGCAACCTGGTATTTTCATGACGATCGAGGAATTTATTTATTTTGCAGCCACATGTTCTTTTATTCATTACAGACAATATGATTTATATGATTTCATGTAAACTTGAGCTATATATACTTTCCATACTATGTATTATTATTATTATTATTTAATTTCCCATTTACATGGGAATATATAATTGTACAGAAATATTAAAATTTCAAATAAAGGTAATTATAGTAAAGTTAAATATTAATATAGATTTCACATAAAAAGAATACTACTATTTTAAAACTAAGTATATAGTTGAAATGATTAAGGTTCAAACGTACAAAATTTAAAAAGTTACAAAGATTATTAATAATAGCTACCTGCCTGAACTAGGTTGAGAACCTGTGTCTCAGGCCATAAATTTATCCAACTTTTATCCATAACTAGAGTGTGTTTGAGCAGTCGCTTGTGGTCGTGTTAATAATGATGATTACTTTCGTCATTTCATGAAATTTAGCTTCATTTAGAAAATTCCAGTCTCCTGTAAAAGATCATATAACTTCATCCTTGTGATATGTTGGATATCATTCCAGCTCTTTGGTTCTTTTTTTTATCTAGGGAGAGTGTGGAGGCACCTCTCATTGATATTGCTACAAACATTTCCTTCCAAATCTACAGATAGTTCTCATGTTCCAGCATCTAACAAACATCTCTTCTAGTAGTATCTCTCTGATCACAACTCATCTCCTCCACCACTTACTCAATTCCAGGTGCTTTCTCGGGGTTTTTTTATTCTCTTTATTGCATCCTTCTATCCTACCATAAATTGTTTAGCAACTCTCCAATGTTGGCATTATACCATTCCTCTTCTATTCTCTATACAATCCTTATATCGTTTCAGTAATATTTCGCATTCCAACGTTTTGAATTCCAAATCTGCTACTTCCTCGCTGTATCTCCAGAGGTCTTTCTAATTGATAGATCTACTTAATAACACAATAGCCAATTCATCTAGTTCTTGAACCTTATCTTCATTTCTAGCAAATTGCCTTCATACATAATCCCACCCTTTTTTCCCGTTTCTTTCTCAAGTTAAATTTCGCTATTTCTCTTCCCCCTACTCTTACTAGGCAGTCGTCTTGTACTAATCTTTATATCCTTCCTAAGCATTTGAATGTAAAAAAATTTTAATTTCTCAAATTCGTCCATTTCTTCTCCATCTCCTGCCTCCATCACAGACGATCTTCACACTAGTAACTCTTCAAAATATCCACCCAACCTATTTCAGAGCATTAGCTTGTCAGCATCACTGTTTTCCTATCCTTTGAGTAATAAAAATTTAATAATATTTTTTGTAATTTAGGCAGTGACGGATAACCAGATATTGATCGTTATTGGAGAGACGGGCAGTGGGAAAACCACCCAAATCACCCAGTACTTGGCCGAATCAGGATTTACGTCGAGAGGAAAGATCGGCTGCACCCAGCCTCGTAGGGTTGCCGCCATGTCAGTGGCCAAGCGCGTGGCCGAGGAGTTCGGGTGTCGGCTAGGCCAAGAAGTCGGCTACACGATACGTTTTGAGGACTGCACCAGTCCAGAAACCGTCATAAAGTACTTGTATCACCTTGCCACATAACCAAAAAGTTCAAATTGAATTACCTTTCAGGTACATGACAGACGGTATGTTGTTGAGAGAGTGTCTCATGGACTTGGATCTCAAGAGCTACTCCGTGATCATGTTGGATGAAGCCCACGAGCGCACCATCCACACAGACGTTCTATTTGGATTGCTGAAGCAAGCTGTTACAAAACGCCCAGAGTTGAAGCTGATAGTTACTTCGGCAACCTTGGATGCTGTGAAGTTCTCTCAGTACTTCTTTGAAGCACCCATTTTCACCATACCAGGGCGAACTTTCCCCGTAGAAGTCTTGTATACAAAGGAACCAGAGACAGACTACCTGGATGCCAGCTTGATCACTGTGATGCAAATACATCTACGAGAGCCACCTGGAGATATTCTCCTGTTTTTAACTGGACAGGAAGAAATTGACACGGCCTGTGAAATTCTCTATGAAAGAATGAAGTCATTGGGTATGATTCAAGAGAGATGTGTAATTGATAGGTGTAATGAAACTCTTTTTGCAGGACCTGATGTGCCCGAATTGATTATCTTACCCGTTTATTCTGCTTTGCCCTCCGAAATGCAGACCAGGATTTTTGAACCGGCTCCGCCAGGTAGTAGAAAGGTCGTCATTGCCACCAACATCGCCGAAACGTCTCTGACAATTGACGGCATCTTCTATGTGGTGGATCCAGGTTTTGTCAAGCAAAAAGTTTACAACTCGAAGACTGGCATGGACTCCCTTGTAGTCACTCCAATATCACAGGTAGAAATTTGTCATAACTTAAAAAATTTGTTATGCAGTTTTGATGTGTTCCTTATATTCAGGCCCAAGCAAAGCAAAGAGCGGGAAGAGCTGGTCGGACAGGACCTGGAAAGTGCTACAGACTGTACACAGAGAGAGCTTACAGGGATGAAATGCTGCCGACTCCAGTCCCTGAAATTCAGCGAACCAACTTGGCCACGACAGTCCTGCAGCTGAAGACGATGGGCATCAATGACCTCTTGCATTTCGATTTTATGGATGCGCCCCCGGTGGAGTCGCTCATCATGGCTCTGGAGCAGCTGCACTCCCTCTCGGCACTTGATGATGAAGGCCTCTTAACGAGGCTGGGAAGAAGGGTAAGCTGTGGTATAATTGCCCACGATTGCTTTGCAATGAATCTATTTCAGATGGCTGAATTCCCCTTGGAGCCAAATTTGTCGAAAATGCTGATAATGTCCGTGGCCTTGCAGTGCTCAGATGAAATCCTAACCATCGTCAGCATGCTGTCTGTGCAGAATGTGTTCTACAGGCCGAAAGACAAGCAAGCATTGGCTGACCAGAAGAAAGCCAAATTTAATCAGCCCGAAGGCGACCACTTAACTTTACTTGCTGTTTATAACAGTTGGAAAAACAACAAGTTTTCTAATGCCTGGTGTTATGAGAATTTTGTTCAAATCCGAACGTTGAAGAGGGCACAGGACGTTCGTAAGCAGTTGCTGGGAATCATGGACCGGTTTGTAAGCGCTCTAGTGTTAAACACAAAAATTAATTTTGGTTATCATTTTTAGGCACAAGCTGGATGTAGTATCATGTGAGAAGAACACTGTGCGTGTGCAAAAAGCTGTTTGCTCTGGTTTTTTCAGGAATGCAGCCAAGAAGGATCCTCAGGAGGGATACCGTACATTAGTCGACAGCCAGGTTGTTTACATCCACCCGTCCAGTGCTCTCTTCAATAGACAACCTGAATGGGTCATCTATCACGAACTGGTGCAAACGACCAAGGAGTATATGAGAGAAGTGACGACGATAGATCCGAAATGGCTCGTAGAGTTTGCACCAGCTTTCTTTAAGTTCTCTGACCCAACCAAACTTAGTAAATTTAAGAAGAACCAACGACTAGAGCCATTGTATAATAAATATGAGGAGCCCAATGCCTGGAGAATATCTCGTGTACGCCGCCGTAGAAACTAAATGTAATTAAAGATTCAAATAAAAAAAGCATTTTATTTACAACTAGTTAAACCTTTCCACTAACAATTTTTCCAGCTAGCCGAGCAGTAGCATTTCTTCCTTTAGGAAAATTGTTCCGTGGATCCCGAAACTTGCGAGCCAAATTCACTATGTGTTCCTGCGATCTTAGGTTTCTATCAAGTTTTGCAGCTGCAACTGTCAATTGATAATGGGCTAGCTTGCGCCTTGGTATATGCCGCAAGGCATAGTTCCAGTCTCCTGTTAGCTTCAAATCGAGCAGAATTGATACTATATGATTGATTGTTAGTGTTTTACCAGATCCTGAGCCCCACTCTAGATAATGATCTAAGGGAAATTTTACCATACGGATACCTTCTTTTTTTGCTTTTGCTAATGTTAACGGTTCATTATTTGACTACAAATACAAATGTTAAAATAAATAAATTTGCAAATGTTGAAGTTTTACCTTGTCAACAATTCCTCCAATAATGTAAATTGCATCATTATCATAAGTGTTCATTACATCCCGACAATGAGGTGTTAGATAAATCAACTTTTCTTTGGGGAAAATATCTAGGTAGCTTTTTTGATGAATATTCAAAGGAAACCATGGTTCATGCAGTGTAGGGACATGTTTCTGCAAATAATGCATGAGCATGCCTTCTGGTTCAAAATTGCAAAGATGCAAGTCGAATGGGTCTGTAATGAGTTTTCAAAGTAGTAACATTCACATGATCGGCTTGAAACTTACCCCTATGTAGCCTATTTTCAGAAAACGCCAACATGAGTTGTTTGGCACAGTTTGCGTTTTCTGGCTTATTCATGTTTTCATGGAATCCACAATCTACCACCAATTTCTGGCCGAATTGCATTGCTTGAATCAATCGATTGTTGTCGAGGTGATTCATGGTGGTATCATAAAATCTTAGGAAAATGTGGTTATGGCCCAAGTCGTAATTCAGTTCATTATCTGGCTTTTCAGGACGAGGGCCTGCCATCTCAAGCTGACGTATCTTCTGTTTGTTCTGAAAACAAGTATCAACAAAGAATGTTAAGAATATTTATGCCCAACTAACCTTCCGGTTTTCTCTCTTTTTTTCTACTTTGAACAAGTACTCCAAGTACCTCTTTCTACCGCTATATGACTGCTTTTCTAGCAGTTCCTTCCAGAACTCTGTTTTCATATAGCCAATGCTCGGAATTGCCTTTCCTTCCTGACGCATAACATCGACTTCCAGCATTATTACTTTCAGTCGATGTTCCAGCTCGGCGTCGCCCTCTGTTATTTCAGCAATGGTTGCTTCGTCTAATGCAATCACTTCGTCTTGATCAGTTGAAGTACTGAGTGTTTCTTCATCGGGTTGCTTAACTGCGCCGTCCTCTTCCTTGCTTATAGATGTACTAAGTTTGGTTGTGTTTCGGAAAATTATATTCGCCCTCCCACATAAATTGCTAGGTGAATCTGTAACTCTACTTTTGTGGTGGACATGAAGCCGTTTAGCGTTTTGGAAGCAAATTTCGCCCAGTTGGAGAACAACCTTAGTGCCCTTCGCGAATCTCAACATATTAAATGCGGCTAGTGTAGAATTAAGAAAAACCTGGCCAAGACAACTTAAAAAAGCACATAACCTCAAACAAGCAAATTCGCCGTGTTGCCAGTTGTACTTTACGTAAGAGCCTTGATTCTATAAAACTTTGAAGTTTTTGGCACTTATCGGATTAATTAAAAATGCATGCTTTAACCGAAGTATACACAGATAATCGCAGTTGCATACGTTGAATTATCTAAATGTGCGTAAATTCACACGTACAATGGTCATAAGTAGTAATTGCAACAGAATTCACATAAGATGTACATCAACAAGAAGGTCATGAAATAAGAACAGAGTTTGTAACTATTAATGACCTTCGTCGGATCTCTTCTCCCTACGAATTCAGTGTACTGTTCTCTTTTGTTCTCATCATGATTCTTATTTCTTTATACACTTATTTGCAAATCTTTCAGATTAATATTAACATCTTTCAGGCAACAGACCATTTGCTGGATCAGATGGTTGTAGAACGGCGGAGTTTATCAGTGATTTACTTCTACAGAAAAATCAAGCACCAGATAAACAAGTCGGGAACGCCACAACCAGAGCTTGTTTTTGCCAAAATTGGAAACCTGGTTCTTTATAATTGTTACATACTTCTCAACTAGTAAAACAATATTGCTAGCACAATCTTGGGAGATATTGTTTGGAAAAGAACAATGAATATGGAGGACTTTAACAGCAAGCCTAACTGGTGGGATGATGTACTTACTGGAAAACAAGATGTAAAGGCTGAACTGTAATCATGTATATTGCGTTAGTCTCGAATAGTACATAACGATGTTTAAGAGAGGCATTTTAAAAAAAGATGAGACACTGAACCAGCTACTAGTTGAGATTAAGAACAGCTGGGACTTTAATAATAGATGCGGTCATTTGGTCGTGTGCTGTAACTTAGTTGCTATATAATAAAATCTAGCCCACTTAGCTGTCCACCAAAAAAGGCAGTTGAAGTTACATCAAAATCTTAGCAACAACATTCTCACTAAAAAGACGACCAGGCATCTCGGTGACATAATGAAAGCTAGCCAATTGCATTGTCACCAGGTGTTTGAGAGCAGGGTTGTTTTACCATCAAGCTACTACTGTATGCAATAGGCTAGTGGTGCAATGTCTCAGTTTTGGGCGAATTGCATGAGAGAGGGACACAAGATGCATACAGATAATATAAGCATTTTGCTTTAGGTCTATGGAACCAGCAGAAGTAAATCGATATGGTTTGATATTACATCATCATAAAACCTTGCAGAGTAAGGGAAACTGTGGAGGGGATAATGGCGGCAATGATTATTCAACCATGTGATTTAGGGTTGAATTGATTTTAACAATTTGAATTTCTAATTACTGCATTATTTTCTTACACAAAAAATGTTTGGAGCAAACTTCAGGGATCTAATTGTTTATCAGGAAAATTCCAAGAAATAGATGCTTCAATCGAATTGTATGACTAGTTATAATAAAAAGAAAAAAAACCGATGGGACCGGAATGCTCCTATCTCAGTCAATTTTCTAATAAAATTATATGTTTATCAAAAGTACTCGATGAACCTATGTACAATTATATCATCTTATTTTGGGCAGCACAGAAATAAAAAATTTTATTCGAATTTCGCGCCATTATTTCTAATCGTCGCCAAAGTGACCGTTAAAATTCGAATTTATTCGAATATAGCGCCATTATTTCACATCGCCTCCACAGCTAGTGTTCATTTTTCCATTGGACGTTAGTTTTGTTCGGTAATTTTTTCACAACTACAAATTTGTTTGTGCTTTGTAAGTATTTAGTTGTTTTATTAAATTTATTGTAATTATTGGTATTGTTTATGTAGATAATGACTGCAAGGCCCATTTGGAATGTAAGGCGGCTACCAAGAGACTCCGTCGAAGGTCGTCAGTGGGCCTACGACCAAGGGCTCGTTCCGATGCAACGGATTTGCAAACGGAAAAACCACGGACCGTGTGCTTTCTATAAGCAAGACACATTTGGCCGTTTCCGGTGCTTGCGATGCTGTAAAGAAAAGGGTCGCATATCCCAGTGGGCCGCAACCACAGACACTTTGTTTGAAAATGCCAAGCTTCCTCCCGACCATGTTGCCTTTGTTATGTACGCGTTTTCTGAAGATTGGCAATACGACGTCACTCGGTATGAGGCCTGGGAAGCGGCTAATCCCAATGCTTGTCCGACCTCATTCAGTCAGCCTACGCTGACTCATTGGTATGTTTGGTTGTAAACATTCAGTAGCAATATCTAATTTATTTTTTAGGTATCAATATTGTCGAGAGCTGGTGGTAGACCACTTCTCTCGTAACCAACACTGGAAAGAGCAGATCGGTGGACCAGGCATTGTCGTTGATATCAAGGAATCCATGTTTGGCCATCGGAAATATGAGCGTGGTCATATCAACCCTGGTAACTGGGTATTGGGGATGATAGCAGGCAACAGCAACGACGTCCGCATGGTGGTTGTTGAGTGCCGGGATGCTGAAACAATCATCCCGGAAATTTTAAAACACGTGGCACGTGGTAGTGTCATCTATACTGATGATTGGCAGGGCTATATAAGCCTGCGTCAGTATGGATACAAGCATCATGTGGTCAACCACAGCGACCCCATGCATCGCCTTGTTTGTAAGTCAAAATAGTAAATTTTATGAGGTTTCTAATTATTTTATTTTAGCGCTTGATGCTGCACCAACTCAAGGATTTGAGATGACCTGGAGGCCTGCTAAAGACTTTTTCAACAGCCGCCCTCGTTATAATGAAGAGCCATTTGCTGACCACCTTAGCGAGTACCTGTGGCGCCGGTACTGCGCAAAACATAACAAGGACAGATTCGAGTATTTGCTGGAAGCTGTCCGCGCTAAGTATGGTGACCATCGAAGTTAGATGTGTTCCTACTTAAACGGCTCTTTTCAGGGCTCCTCTCTAATGAAGATTTACTGAAGGGAGGGGAGAGTGATGCTGATCGCCTCCGCGTGGTGCTCTCCGGGCAACAGTTTGACTGGCTAAACGATCAGCAATTTAGGTTAGGTTAGGTTTTGATACGAAAAACAAGAATTTTGCCGAGAAATGTAATTTTTAAGAAATTATTGAAATAAAAAATTGCAATGTAAAATTTGTTTCAGTGGAATCAACTAACTTAGTACCATCCATATTAGCTACCATGAGGTAGTTAAAAATTCTTTTTACTCTTTTTAAATGCTAGCGTTCTAATCTAACAATCACAAAGTACAAGTAACATCTTACTATACCTTCACATCAACAAGCGAGTAGCTAAACAACGGAACAAAAAATTTCTCGGGACACTAATAACCAGTGGTAGTTGGTATTTCCCAAAAAATGATATGGTCTTCCTTGGTAATAAATTCCAGAGTTAAACATGGGGCCGGCGAAGAGATTGCTCTGTAAGCAATCCCAGAACGAACTTAAAAATACCTTTCAATTTTGAATTTCAGGAAAATTGGAAATCGAATATGTCGAAAATTATTCGACTTCATTTTCGAATTCAGCGTAAAATTTCCTATAAGAATCACGTTTAAAATCGTAATGTCGAAAATTTACCCGAAATTCGAAGTCGAATATCTCGAAAATTATTCGAGATCAGCGTAAAATTTCCTATAAGAATCCATTTTCAAATTTTAAAGTCTCAAATTTTGTGACGGACCGACAGACCAACATTTAGAATTTAGTATCGAACTTTTTAAGTTCGTTGAAAATTAATATCTGTAAGAAATTACTGACCAAAACCAATGTTAACAAAACGAGGGCTTGTGGGGGCAATATGAAATGATGGTGCCAGATCCAAATAAACCTGCAAAGCTTGAAACGCATAGCGAAGTGCAGTCTCCCAAATTTGAGAAATCGCGTTTCCGGGTTAAAGGTCACGTAGTATTTCAAAGTTTTATGTTTAAATTAATCAGTGTTCAAAGATGAGTTGAATGATATGCTACATGTCCTATGTTGCCATTTTGAAAATTTGAAAGCGTAAAGGTCACTAACGCTGACCTTTGACCAATCAGTTTCAAAATCGCTAGCAAACAAGCCTTTTTGGTCACCTGTCGATTGGCGAAGAAAACAGAATTTGGAAATTTCCAGCCGTTCTCGAGTTTTTGCTGAGACAGACGGACAATATGAAGTTAGTAACTCCACTTAGTTTCGCCTCTTAATCAAATTTTAAATAGTTGCCATGGTGATAATGTAAAATGGCGCCAAATTTGGAAAATGATAATTTTGCTGTCCACAATAAAAATGATCTCATTGTACTGCAACTGTGGTCTGAACCTCCTCAGTACCTTAAGTCTGTTACTTAGGACAGACTTAAGGACAAATAATACTTATTTGTTATGAAAACACAAGTATTTTTTTAGACTGGACTGCAGTGAAATATCTTAGATATATTTAGCCATACTTTAGGCAACTTATATTGCTCACAAATTTTGTTAGATCTCAAGAGGTCTGTTGGGGGGTCAACCCAAAGGTACGACTTGGAGAACAGCACTTTAATCCTCTACATTACATCACTGACTGTAATCCATCATAGTCAGAATTAACATTGTCATCTTCATTCACACTAGAGTACTACTCGGCAGTTGCGTTTTTGTTTTTTTTATCATTTGTAATAAGTTTACTATTATTCGTTATTCCTAACACTTATAAGCAGCTTGACCTTGAATTATGCAATTCTGAACTATCGAAAAAACTTTGATTTACCTTTGCACGGGTTAACCAGATAAAACCCCTCCACCGTATTATTTGCTCTCACATCGGTACATGTAATGTTTACAAATTTGTCTCAAATTTCCATTGCATATCTATCTAAAGTGTAAGTTTATAAACGCTGATACCACCAAATCTCACAAACAACAAATATCAATGTACTATTTAATACACATAAAATTCCAGTTTTGTCGCTACATAGAGTGAGTGAAATAAATTTAAAACTAGGAAAAATCCCGTCTGCATTTGGTAACACTTATTATATGAAACCTTAAATACAAATGAAAAACGTTTAAAGTCAATGGCCTTCGATTGTGACGGATATAAATATGAATAAAGTCGTCTTAAATATATGTAATGAGAATGATAATGATTTTCTGGTCACAAAGTGAAAGGTTGTACAAACCCTGCAAAATTTTCAATGCATTTACTTAGTAGCAAGTAATAGTTATGGCCACTAGGTAAGCACAAATATGATTATACTAGGGCTTCCCGCCAAAAAGGTGTTTTTTGCTTCATAGACTGACAATTTTTCAGCCGTCTTCTTTTACAGTTTTGCAAAGTCAGGACGTCAGAACTGAATCGGCCACCCAACTCTGGCAATCCAGTAGGCAAGGGGCGAGATTGGCCCTGACGTGCGTGCACAAACTGCCTCGTGTAAATCAAGACCCCAGAACTTGGCGATGTCACTGATCATACCAGCTGTCTTCGTTTCTTTTCCATTCAAATGTATAGGCTGTCTTTGTTTACTATCCACAGACCTCCTCGCGTAAATGAAGAGCCAAGACCACACCACATTTTTTTGTTTACTTTCTTTTCAAATATTTAGATATATAGATTCATTTCAGGTGGCTAAACTAGCTTATAAAGCTCCTCTTTTATTCGCTAGAGCAACTGAATATCATTATAATAGTTACAAAATTATACTTTAATATTAAAATACATCAATGACAGTCTTATTAACATTTTAACTTGCAAAAATATTTAAAAAAACCTATTGATAAAGCTACTGCTAGATAACAAACTGATTTTCTTGAGACTTCGCGATTTCATCTTTGAACTGGGACATAGTCTCACGGGCCAACTTCAGTTTATTCTTTAACGCAACTATTTCAAGCCTCACCTTCTGCTTGGCATCAAGAATAACTTTTAGGGTTTTCTTCTTTTTTTCCTCAACTGCAAAACAATAAGTAAGTGTGTACACATAAACACTCGGTGTGACTTGGTTACAGTTTGTGTTGTGTTCCCAAGACCCGAGCGTCAAGGGCTTCGTGCTTGTCAATAGGTGGTGCATCAGCTGGGTGGGGTCTTGGAAGACGATTTCGTCGTAGCTCTCCGAAACCAGCCCCTTGCCTTGCTCCATGCCGATGTCGTTCGAGGCGCCGCTGTGGAAAAGCTTCAGAATGTGGTACATCGTCACCTAAACAAACCAAACCGATTATAAACATGTCGGGGTTGGTGGTGAAGCGTACAGGCCGCTCGTTGCTGTCGCTAAAGTGGATCTTTATAACGACCTCGAACTCTCCCCAGCCGGTTTCGCTGATTTCGTAGGGCGGCTTGACAACGATTCGATTTGGGTTGCTATAGCTTTCGTGCAACTTGAAGTGGACCTTCTTGACGTATGCGGACATGTCCTCGTTGTAGTAGGGCTTCACGTACACGGTCCATTGGTGCGTGTGGCCGTCCTCTTCCCTCTTCTTGCCGAAGTAGCGGGCTACGTTGCCGTAAACGATAGGCTTGACTATGCACATTCCCTGAAGCGCGATTTTTAATACAAAATCACAAATTAGTTGAAGAATACCTTGATTCTTCCGCCCGAGTCGGGGCCGAAATCCGTCGGCAGACTCATTCAAATGCAAGTTTATTTTTGTATTTAAATTTGAGATTTTTGAGGTTATAACTAGAGCTTGTTTTAATTTATCCAATTCTGACAGGGTACCATTATTGCTATATCACCTAATTTTTAATTGACACTAATTCATTAAAAAATATATATATTTTACATTTTTTGAATGAATTTGTATTTTCAATGAAAAACAAAAGTGGATTATTAAATATAGAATAATTATAGATAGGCAACCAATAACAAGTGCTCTTATGCTATTTCGTCACTAAAAAAAAATTGAAATTATGAACCAATAATTAATTAGTAACTTAATGTACTTGAGGCATGTGATTTTCTTTCAAATTTTTATTGATAACTCGGGAAATAATTAATTTTGACTATTTCATTTTGAACGTGTAAGCAGTGCAATAGTACCATGGTTTGTACGATTATTACCTTCTTTTAATTTCATTTTTCTATTTAATTTTACATTGACACTGCATACTCGTAGCTATGTCAATATATTGTTCATAGTTTTTTTTTCTAACTATGATTTTCTACTTTTTGGTCGTTTTATTGATATTAGATCAGCTCCCTTTTTTTAATTACCTCAACTGACTACTTCCATCACATTGGAATACAAATCATAAATGTTGCACTTTGTCTCTTGATATTTAGCAAGTTGTATTTTCTTGTTTTCTTTAAAACCTAGCTTTGATTTATATGGGTTTTTTAAGGTTGTGCTAAACTTGATTTTCAATTGTTCTTATTGAAAGTTTTTTTGTAACAACAGTTGCACCATTTGGTATTTCAAAACTGATTTCAGTAAGCACAGCATGAATGAATTATATTAAAGTGAACTATATTAAAACACTGTGTATAAATACAAAATATATATGTATATATATATCAAAAGTTAATACTCAACAACAATAAAATGTGCATCAACAACGACTACTGGTTCGGAAACAAACTGTTGTATGCAGGCGGCAAGCTTTCCTTGCGCTGCCTGTCTGCTAAAGTTGCGGCCGCAGCATCGGGGCTATCGCTAAACAAATAGCTGTTGTAAGACGGAGGCAGACTTTCTTGACGTTGGACGGGAGCGATGTGACTGACCTGCGGCAGGGTCACGTTAGTTTCGCGCAATTCCGTGCTTTCAGGCTGGAACAGCTCTAGTTGGTTTTTGGTGCAGTGACTGAACAAGACACTTACGTATTGTTCGGGGCTAGACGGGGCGCTGCACCTTTGAGACCAACACAACACCCTCTTCCTGCGGCACACAAAGCAGCCGATCACGGAGACGATTAGCAGTGATATGATTAAACTGACTACTAATTCAGTTACTGGAAAACCACCTTTGGGTTCAATGTAAATCTGAAAAACAATAGTGGTTATGGATGACATGCACTCACGGAAACATGCAAATTTTAGTGGCCCTTGAAAATGGATTTCAGTTTCTAATTTTTTTATTTATTTAATCAAGAACCCTTCTACCAATTGGTGTAGGGTTAGTTTCTAAATTTCACTATGTATAATTTATGCTACCTCCACCTTAGTTAGTTTAAAATCATTGATTACCATCTACCTACTATCAAAAGGAAACTTAGAATGTATTTATTGCTTGAATTAACATATTAGCTGTACCATGATAATTATTTTGTTTACCTCGGGCTCTTCATGCTTTGCTAAAGATACTTCATCGACAGCTCCATAGTAGGGGCAATTCACATATCCATCAATAAAATACTTCTTGTAAATACACTGAGATGAGTATTTGGGACTGCACTGTTTATCATCTGAAGTAGGCCTACGATAACAATCTACAATCGAACCTCCGAACATTACCCTTGCACCATCGCAAATTCAATACATACCCCTGTATGAAGTAAAAACAATTTCTAACTCCAACTCTTTGGGAGATTTCAGCGGTTGTCCTGAAATGTAAATGTGCACAGACAGAGCCCCACTGGGGTCAATAAACGCGTTGCTCGCAGGTATCAGGCTGCTTATTTCCAACTGAGGCGCGATTTCGGCCATAGCCTGGCCGCAGTAGCGCCTGCTGGTGGACTTGCTAGTGGGCCTAATGTACTGCACATAGTCCAGGCACTCGTTTGTTGTGTCGTTCTTGCGGAGCGCAATTTTCTGGATCACCACGAACAAGCCGCTGGTGATCTGAGACGCGTTAACGTCGAACTTGCACTCGAAGTCCCCGAATTCGGCCAGCTTCCTGCTGTCATTCGGCAGCGCAACTATCATCGCCGACTCGTCTCCTAGTCCTAAATTTATGGCGGGTGTGGCCTTGCCCGCGCACAGGTTGTCTCCTAATATATCTGAAGCAACCGCGTTTAAGTAAAAACAGAAGATCATTATTACGTTTTATTTACAGAATAAGTACATGCAAAATTATGTTAGAAACATTGTTATTAGTATTCTCTGCTTACATCTCGAATAACATGTTATGGAACTAATTGTACCAGACAAACTTAACAAGCTTATCAACAATCCATAACCAAATATCATTATTAATGATAATCAATGTAAACACAAAAATCGATTACAGCAGCATTTTGCTCCACTTTAGCAGTGTTGCCAAAGTTACTTTAAAAACGCTGCATTTTATTGATCTTAAAGTGTTTTATTTTAAGGGTTGAAATTAAATTATCATGAGATATCATTTGATCTACCTTTTTAAAAGTTTTTCTCACACTCAATATTTGTCAACCAGATTAGGTACCATTAAAGGTCAGGTTAGATTATAATGCGTATTTTAAGTTAATTTCAAGACTTGATAGTTAATTTTTTCTTTGTTTAAGGGTTAAAGTCAACATTACAAATGGAAGACAACTTTATCACTCTGTTTTTTGTCAATTCAAAGAAGTTGAAGGGGGGGAGGTTAATTATTTAGTATGCTATCTAATATGAAACTGACTGAGTGTATGTTCTCTTCATACTAACTAAATTAAGATCGGAATTTTCTTTTGACCAAGTATTACTTCATTTCAATATGTCATAGACTTACAAAAATTACAGTAATTCATTAACTACAAATGTGTGGCAATGCATAGTAACCCCCTTAACCCCACCTTGATTGCTTCAATAACTAAATCCTAATTTCTGTAGCGAATCCCAGATATGTGAGCTTTCAACGGCACAAAACAACTGAAGCCACAGGGATCTACATCAGACGAATATGGGAGATGATTCTATCTCCCACTTTTTCTCCATTAAATACTCTGTAAGGAGCTTTCCTTTGGTTCGTCTGGTATTGTCATGAACAATGACAGGGGACTCCACACCTTTCCTTTCCATCCGTTCCGGGTTATAGATTTAGTCTTTAGTGACTGTAGTCTTCTCTTTGCAGAGATGCCAAAAATGCCATAATCAACATCCTATTTTTCTCCCTAAATTCTTGCTTTGGCTCTCATTGAGCAGTCTCACCCTCTCCTAGCCATTGAGACAACTTGTTTTTCGGTGGGGGGTCAGCAGAAGGATACCCAACTTTCGTCTACGGCGAAGATCCACTGGTTGCACCGAAGGAGATTATCATGGCATATGTTGATTAGAGATTGCCTTTGCTCTTCTGTCCAATTGTTTTCAAAAAAATTCGTTGATCAGGCACAAATCCCCAGTCAAAATCCTTCAAAGACTAGTAGCTTCCCAACTGACCATAATCTTCTTTCGGCCGGCATACTTTGATTCACTTCAATCTTTGGTCTTTATTAGAAGTCACGCTAAGTCCTCCTCTGGTCCCTTCAATTACAGTACGCCCTTTGTTCGTCTCGATCACCTATTTCTTCACAGTGTGGATAGAGAATGCCCTCGACAGCATACTCCTTTGCACCAAATCATGAATGTATCCAGATGATCATCCGATTATGCATTCGAATTTAATGAAAGATCACTGATCTTGGTCACTCACCAAAGATATCAATAAATTTTTGTCAGAATTACCAGACATTATGATCACTTCGATTGTGTTTACTTGTGCCATATTTCACCTCACTGAGTCAAGTAGTTCATGAGCAAGGTCATCATTTGTGAATTTATTGTAGATTGGAATGTGGTAATAAAAAGATATAAACAGTGCAGCACAATTATCATTTGCAATTTTTTCCTGGCAATCCTAAATCTTATTTGCTATACATAATTTCACTAAAGCCTCGTCCATACTTATAATGTACTTAAATATTGTTTGTGGTGGGAGGTTATGATAATAGTGTAAGATCATGTAGACTCTCATCCATTTTTTCTACTTTTCTCTTTTCGTTTGGGTGAATGTCCTATGGACTTTAATACCATTCTGAAACGACTTATCCCATGATTTAAAGTCAATTTTGCATATACCATCTTCAGCACAATCAGATTAAAGTTCCTTTTTCCTGTTGCACTTAGATGTTAGCGACATATTAAAGTCACTCACAAGGAATAAATTCTGGGGACTTTTACAACCATTGCCTAAGCTTGTATTTGCATTAAGTACACACTAAAAACAATTACCTAGACGTTCTAACAACATGCAAAACCAATTAGAACCTAAGTCTAAGTGTTCTGAGCCAGGAAGCCGTTCTGAATCTTGGAGTTCCTCTTCCAGTGCTTCATTATTGTGCTTGCCGGTTTAGGATACAAGTCGAAGATACCTAGGTTGATCACAAACCTGCAATTTCGCACTCGCATTACGAAGTCAGGCGGCACATCCGCCTTCCTGCAACAACTCCAAATTAAGACTTACACCATTTGGAATTCGAGACTTACTCAGTCAATTTTCTGAACGTGACCATAAAGGAACAATCGTTAGCAACTGCCGCTACGAGATAAGGAACTAAATCGGCCACCTTTGCAGGTTCTTTGCGCTCGGAACATTTTTCACCACATTTCTTTATGAGACATTTGAGACACATGACTTTGCTGTTGCAAATTTCCTCTAAAAGCAAATCTACATAGCCCCACTCATCAAAACTGATATTTTCCTTAATTAAACTCTCATAAGTTTGTTTGTATCCATCAATCCCTAAACTATTAAATTTTTGGAGACGCAAAATTTTCTCTAGCAGGCATCCAACAGGAAGTTCAGTCGCGTTGAACAAACAACCATTCTGGCTTATTTCAGTAGAATACGTTATTGCATTGATGTTGCTATCACAGTTATCACAGCCATCACTTGCGCCAAAGTTTTTCAGTAGAGATTGTATGATTAAATCCAAAAAATCCTCCATTAAACTGGAAACCAACAAAGCATATTATATTATGTGAATATGCAGTACAAGCATAACATTACCTAATAATACTGTTTTGTTCTTCAAAGTACATTCGCAAGAGATCATAAAAAGCTTCCACAGGCTTTGTTTCACCGTACCAATAGATGCCGTCCTTAAAAACCCTGAAATTATTTTGTGGATTACGTATAAGCGATCTCAGAGCTTTCTTCATCCTGTTCTTGCAGCTGTAAAATTTTGAGTGTTCCTGTTACGTTTTAATTGTGATTGGCAAACTCACCCCGAAAATAAATCGAGCGGACAGTAGCAGCTGAGTTGGTTGATCTCGCCGTTCTCCAGCTAGAATAGAAGATAATTATGGGGGGCCCTTAATGGTCCAACGAGTTACCTTCAAATGCTGGTTTAAACAAAACTGGCACTTGCCGAAGTGCCGGTCAGGGACAGGAATCCAGCCTTGCTTCGGCTTTATTTCTACGGCCAGAGTTGGGCAAGTAAGAGCGGGGGTTTCACGGTGCTTTGGTAGGAATGCATAATCCGCAAAAAGTGTGGCCGTTCCATGCTGAAGCTGTTTGTGTTTTCTGTGTGCTGAAATAGCAAGTTGCACTTATTGGTTGCACTTTCTCACTAGAATAAAATAAGGGCCGAAGGATATAGCACAAGCATGACTTCAAGAGAGATGGGAGATCAGAAATATAAGAAATATCTGTTAGTCATCTGACTGATAACAATATCCCTACAACTCATTCTATCATTATATTGAAAATTGATGTAAATAGGAAGACAACAGAATTAACAACAAAAAAACCTTCCTGAGCACCATCTATAAATTAAAAAAAGTAAAATCATTAATGGCTGCTTACTAGATGGAATAAGTAGCACATGTGCATTGTCTCCATAACAGACTGAATGTTGGGATGTATGTCTCAACTAGTTTTAGGGATGAAGATATCAGAAGAAATTAATTAGTCATCTGTATGTAACTACTAAACTCCCTATTGATCTCTGTAGCACCTAAATAATTCTTATTGCTTTTTTAGCCTGATTTTGGCCTTGATATCTTTGACACCGTGCTATGATTAAGGAAATTGAGCCTATCATTATTTGAGTGTAACAACGTTTGCAAGAGACTGCCAACTAGTTGTTTATGTCTGTCAGTCGCACTTGTTGCTTGTACCCACCAGCTGCCCCCTTTATAGAACAGTTAGCTCCAGTTCCAATCAGCAAAGAATACTAGATGGTGCTGCCATACTATGACACAAAACTTACATTATTTGATTTTTTAGATTTTTGTTGCATTTGGCTATCATATAACTTACTTCTGTTTACTTTTCAACTTCTCCAGTAAAATAGCCTATGTTTTATTAATTTCATTGCATTACTATTTGCTGCTTTTCATCAAATTTACCACTTCTAGAATTTTTTTTTATTGTTATTTAGACTGCAGGCTATAACTGTAGTAGTGCCTACTCTTTCTTGATATTGTTTTTTATATTCATGCTCGTCCCCTCTTCTTAATTATACAAAAAAATTATTGTTATACCCATATATAATCAAATCGGTCTAATAGATCTGTGTTTGATGCTAAGTCATTCAGTCACTCTTGAGAAGTGGTGCATGATAACTGGAAAACTTTGACCTTTCAGTTTGCAGGCCATGTTCCCTTGTGGGATGTAGAGGCCTCACCATTATTAACTACTGTTGTTGCTCTACTGTCTTCTCCCACCCTCTAAATATTAAATTGTGGTTCTTTCCTACTACTCCTTATACTTATGTTTGCCTTAATGTTTCAAATAATCGCCAAATCTTTGTGAACATATCATACTCTCTGTTCTATTGCTAGCTGCAAATCGGATCATTAAAAAAATTATATTCAATTATAATTGGAAGAATTGCCTCGCTCTTACCTTCATTACATGATGTTTTCTATTATAACTGCATTCACATAGTTGAAAATAATTTAGATAGATAAACCATAGAAATGCGCTAAAGACCCCTATGCAACTTAGTCTGCATAGTTGTCTAGCCCTTCTACTAACAATGCTGTTTTGTGACCATAAAAATATTCATATTTTAATATATAACGAATAAAATCAGTCATCATCTTCAAAAAGTGCACTCATTCATGAACAATATGCTGTTTTCACTTGTGTCTTCAACTTTTAAGAGCCGAGAAAAAATTACTTCATTTACACATTTGCGTGGCCATCATTTTATTCCAAACGGAGGAACTTAACATCATTTTCAGTTTTTAAATTGCTTATGTCATCTGTTTTGGTTTTTGATGGCAAACAGGTTTGAAAGAAATTTTTGAGAAGGTTGCTTAGCCCAGGTACAATGTTTAAAATAACGAATTAAAAATACCATGGTCAATTGTGCTGTTTTGAAACAATTGATAATCTGACGGGTTTTCAATCATGGCATGCCATTGAAATGCCGCTCTATTCGTCGCTATCTACTGCAAGCAAATCTTGTTGGTCTCGTGTCATTAATAAAAGCCAACTGGTTACAATATAAAAAAAAATATGTTGTTTCAAGATTTTCAAGTATCATATTACATAGCCATTCAATGATGTCAGTGAAGCTAATCCTGATATCTGCAATATGAAGACGATACAATTACGTGCTTCCAATTAAACTATAACAAGCCTACTGTTTTCTTATGACTGAATGAAAAAAATAAAGAGAACGTGTGCATTATGGGTTTGTACATATGATTACATTGCACTGTAACAGAAGTTGCATAACACAACACTTTAGCAATTGAAGCCCTTAAACACTTATATTATTAACAAATTTAGCCACAATCTGGTGAGATCGGCTGGGAACTGAACTTGGACTATTGCTCATAAAACAGAACTTTAATCTTTTACATTAGCTCCTCCAGACTGCCTTAATATGAACATGAGAAGAGAAACCTGGGCAACCCACAAACATTACTTCGTCCGTGGTGTGGCTTCAAATTGTGATAGCACAAATGGCGCTTGATTCTCGTGACATGTACAAATCATTCAATTTGCTGTGCAAGAACAAAACTTCATAGCTTCACAAGGTGTAACCAATTTTGGTTATTTGTGGTTACACCTTGCAGCACGAGTTATTCATGGCCTCAACTAAAATCATAAAAGCAAGTAGTGACACGTTATATGACAAACTCAGAATGATATGCTGATATCCATATTTGTTGATACAGTGATTATACTAACCATCGGAGCAGTGCTCTTTGTGTGCCTATTATACCAGATGCTAATGAACAGCATATTCATTCTGCAAATCGACTACTAAGCCAGTACTTACGCACCTGGCCTGACGGGCATCAACTCCTTATCGAGCTTCTGTATCTCCCCCCTGTAAGTAACTATGCTCGTGGCGGGATGAACATAAGCACTCCCCAGTGCAGGAACCATGAGGCAGTTGTAGAACAGCAATTGCTTTGCTTCGCTGTCCGAACCTGACTGGCCGTCCCGCAGGAATATTTGCACGATCCAGTCGAACAGCCAGCCCATCACCGTGTCGGGCCTTTCGCTCTTTCGGATGCGCAGTATCGTGCGGGTTTTGGGCAGGGCCAGCACCAGATTGGCGTTTCCCTCGCCTCGATACACCCATCCCTCCGAAAGGATCCTCTGCAGCTCCGTGTGTAGGAAGTTCTGGCCCATGTCTGTTTTTAAGGCTCAAACGTTAGGAACGACTTGGTAAAGCATTTCTCGGTAGTCTAAATTTCAAACATTAAGTACTAAATGTTCTTTGGCATATGGGTGTGTGAGCTAAATTTAAGGTTAAGGGACGCACTTTCCTGTGGTTTTACTCATTTTAAACGCGGTTTTTACCTCAGTTCAATTCATACTTGCGACGGGTTATTTTAAACATTCCAGTGAATTAGTTATAGGAGTTATTCAGTACCGCTCTTGAGAGCGACAATACTAGCATAACTCCAAGAAGCGTTCTTTTGCACTGATACAGACAACTTACATTGATTGTGTATATTATGAGTAACACTATGCTTATCTACAGATCAGGATAATTCGAATTAAAGTCTGAAGCTTACATTACCTACATAAATATTTTAAATTCGCGCCATTTTGCTTGCCATTGCAAATGTTAGTAAAGCTGACAAAATTACAATTTCTTGATAAGTAGAAGTAAACAATGTAGGATTTGTACAATATATATTTTTTAAAGGCTGTCATTTACTTATTATCAACACGATTTGGTAATTTTTTTTTATATATGTGAAAAGCACTTAATAAGCTGGATACAATGATACATTATTATTTTGGGCAAACGATAAATAAAAAAGTTATAAATAATTTTTTTTTTTGAATTTCGCGCCATTATTTCACATCGTCGCCAAGGCAACCGTTTAAAATTTGAATGTGGCGCAACTATTTCGCGTCGTCACCTAAGCGACAGTTAAAATTTGAATTTATTCGCATGTAGCACCATTGTTTCATATGGGTCCTATGGCGAGTGCCCTTTTTTCTCGTCGACTGTGAACATTTGCTTTGGTTCAGAATTTTTTTCTACATCTATTAATTTTTAATTGCCGAATTAATAATTTGCCACAGGTTATCAGTATCTGGTATTTGTTCACAAAGTTTCGTTGTTTATCTATTCGCTTGTTGCTGTAAAAGTATGTTATTTTAGGACAATAACTTGAGATTGCTGTGATAGCATTTACAAATGGTAGAGAATGAAAAAATTTACATTAAATGCATGATTTTTATTTCAAAATTTCCTAAAAATTACATTTTCAGACAAAAAAATTAGAATTTCAGACAAAAAATTACATTTTCAGACAAAACATTACTGTGCTTAACCTAAATTGCTGATCGTTCTCCGAAAAGCCATACATAATAAATGCGATTTGATCGGGGGGCAGCTTAACGACCTAGAACCACGTGCCGGCTGTAGCAGCCCACTGGTGAGTGCGACCCTTCTCTTTCCGGCATCGCAAGCACCGTAAACGACCAAACGTGTCTTGCTCGTAGAAGGCACACGGGTCTGTGGTTTTTTCTTTTCCAAATCCTCTGCATCGGCACGAGCCTCTCGTCGTAGGCCCATTGACGCCCTTCAGCGGAGTTTCTCGGCAGCCGCCTGACGTTCCAGACCGGCCTTGCAGTCATTATCTGCTTAAACAATATCAATAAATACAATGAACATAATTAAATAAATTAATACTTACCAAAAAAACCCAAAGAATATACGTAAAACAAGATTGACGCTCTTCAAAGTAATGTTCACTGCGTGGGTGATGTGAATGAATGGCACTACATGCGAATAAATTCAAATTTTAACGGTCTCTTAGCCTAAGAGTCTTAGGTGACGACGCGAAATAGTTGCGCAATATTCAAATTTTAAACGGTTGCCTTGGCGACGATGTGAAATAATGGCGCGAAATTCAAAAAAATAATTATTTATAACTTTTTTATTTATCGTCTGCCCAACATAATAATGGTATCATTGTATCCAGCTTATCAAGTACTTTTCATATATATAAAAAAAAATTACCAAATCCTCAGCCTGAAAAGGTGCCTTTAACCGATGCAGCGAATGTTTCAAACACCCTATAACTAGGATACAATAGAATTACCATCTTGCTAATAACAAATGTTACAGCAAACGTCATTTTGATTGTCAAAATTGACATTTATGGTAACCACAGATCACTTACATGCGATCTGTGTTGCTCACTGTCATATCCATGCTGTCATTTGAAAAAAATGACCAGGTTGCCACATGAAACAGGGAGGCAGAAGTGTCATGGCCTGAGGTTGTGTCCCCGGCCATGGCATGGGTCTCCACAGCATTATGGATTGTTATTTGTATGACATCCTCGACAACACGATGCGTCCATATGCCATGCAGAACCTTTGTAGAGGCTCCCAAACATCGTTCGAAATATGTTCAGGACTGATTTGCTCGCCGTCATGTGACTCTTCTCGACTGGCCCAGCCAATCCCCGACCTGAATATCATTGAGGATCTCTGGCAGAGCTGGAGCGTCGTCTAGTTAGCATAAATGTCAAGAATGTAGATGAGAAGTATGTCCAGCCCAAGGAGGAATGGAAGAATATTTTTTTTCTTCTCCTTCATCTATACTCTTCTAGACTCGATGCCTCGCAGGCGCCAGGTCGTCATCGATGCCAATGGTTATGCTACTATTAGACTGTTGTTCACTTTTAGTTGATTCCTGATGTTTTATTGTTATTTTGGTGTTTTTATTTGCTGTTCGTTTAATTGCTGCATTTTGATCATTTTTTGCTGTGCTAATAAAGTTTTTTCCAATCACATTGATTTTTTTAATCGGTTGAGGAGCTGTGTAAAATACCTCGAAAAAGATTGCCTAAAAATTTCAGAGAAAAACGAAGAAACGAAAAGTTATGGCAATAATACTAAAGGTTGATATATTTTTGACCAGTGCTGTGCGTATATATCTTCACATTGCCAAATTGCTTCTGTTATTCTTTTATTAATGAATCTCCCCCCCCCCATCTAGTCAGCTATTCGCCCCTTTTTATTATTCAAAAATAGGATTTCAAAATTCTGAAATTTCAAGTTACCGACTTGCCAATATCACCAATAGGGAGTTTTTCCGTTCTGAAACCAAATAGTTAACAGGTCAAATTACGCCGATTGCAAGTACATCAACTATTGAGCTTGCATTTAGACTCCTCCCTCCTAAAATATTTACAAAACTAAAGCTTAAATGATCACATACTCTGATTAGTAATATGATGTCATTGTAACTAACTTAACTTCTTCATGATCGGAGGACATAATTAATGCTGCCCCTATTTATTCCATCTGCCTTTAGTTAATATGTTCAACAGCTGCTAGTCTTACCCATATATATATATCCATTTTTTGAAATTTGGTGTTTGCCAAAGTCCAATTAACTTTTACCTCTTGACCCCTCAAAGAATTCCTTTTGAGATATAGACAAACTTCAGGAGATGATTCCTGATGGAAAGGGAACAAAAAAGTCATATAAATATATGTTTTAAAATACATACTTCATGATGGCTGACGTCAGTTCCTCGTGAGAATACTAATCTCAGTTGTTTCTTTTCATATGCAGATCAGCTCTTAAGTGTTCTGAAGTACTGCTAAAATGGACCGTTATTCGTATCAGGAACAAGTAGAGGTGATTTACGCGTACGTTTAAGTGAATAGATATGGTCAGGAGGACGCGCGGATTTACCCCTTTAGAGTCGACAATCGAATCACAAAACTTTTTTAGCAGGGTTATTTGATGGTAGAAGTAAACATAGAGAACATGTTCCACAAGACTTTAGGCGTAATTTTGGTACAAACAAAAGTGTTGAATATCCCTTAAGAGAACACATAATTCCTACCAGTCGTTCTTCCGTAACGCTTCAATCCTACGGATCTGCAGTCTCTGCGGGAAACCCTGCTTTGCAGAGCCTTTATTGTTTGAAAAGTGCCATTGGCAGTACGACAGATCATATAACTGATAGTTAGGGTGTTAAAAATGATGGTATTTTCTCTCAAAACTGGTTGTGTTGAAGGTTGAAATGTGCGGCACGATGCGTGATGTCAGTAGATGGCGTTGCTGAAGCTTGCAGAAGGAAAATTAGTGTCACTTGTACAGTGCTGCGAGTTCAGTTGTGGATGTAGCCAGAAACCATGAAAGCAGGCAATCATGGGCACCAATGGATGGCATGGTTGCTTTGGAGGGAGGGAGTGACTTATGGGGACCGGACGATCGGTTTCAGAACTCATTTTTGACTGGATATCTGAGTTCAAAAGCGGCAAGGACCGCAGCGAAAAGGCAGAAACATTGCGTAACTTGAGTCCCACTTGATAATAGTGCTGACAGATGTGGTAGGTGTTTTTTATGGAACATTGCGCATCGTTATCTCGGAGGAGTTGTAAATAACAACAAAGTTCTGCACCGAATGGGTTATCCATACTCTCATCACTCAGCAGAACCAGAAGCGTGTGGAAGTATGGTAACTTTGTTAGAGCAGAAGAATTTTGGCTCTAACATTGAAAATGAAACTCTAATCTATGGCATAACAGTACATTGGAAGTCCTCGTCCAAAGAAGTCGCAGCTGTAGCTGTTTATTTAAAAACAAAAAATAATTATTTTTTGGGGATCAGGAGGAGATTCTACTGATGAATTAAGTGCTTCTCATAAGAACATTATCAGCGGCTTCGTTGATGGGGAATGGAGACGCAGCACGTTGCTTCGACATAGCAATGCGTGGCCATGCATAACAATGCGTCGAATTTTGCACTCAGCGACTTCGCTCCGTTTGATGCAATGAAATAGGCAGCGGCCAGTAAAAATTCTTCTTCAGTTGGCTGTTCATGAGTGGTGCCATGGTACATCCAAAGAATGGTTGCAGTAGCTTTATGAAAAATGTTGGGGTGATAACAAAAAGACATGGAAATACCTTGGAAATAAAGATTAGCGAGGCGAAACAATTGTAGTGAAAATTTTCAGTACCCCAAGTCAATAACGGAGCACCAGTTCACTTCAGTATTAATGTGTGCTAGTATCTTAGCAACAGCTTTTCGACAGATGTCATCCTACTTTCCCTGTTATCAGACTTAAACCTCCTGGACTGTTACCTTTAGGAAAAGCGTTGTGTGGAACGAGTTGCTTTCTAATGTCTAAACATGTCACTCTATGGTGTAGTGATGGCTTTCACGTAATAATCCAATATTGCGGACTTCTTACATTTCCGCATATACTAATGTCGTAAAATTTCTGTTTTTAGAACGTTTTAAAATAGACAAGACGTATATGAAGTGGCATGAATTATTCGACACTTACCAGTGAGTGCGCTACAACATGATTTATAGGTATAATGCAACAAACAACTGAAATAGTAGAACAAAAGTGATAGCACACAAAAGCTGTCATTGGATAATGAAGAAAGGAAGGGGGAACATGTTTTGGTTGGTATTGAAATCATTTTGGTAGCGCTCCATAACCCCAGAAGTGGGAGACTGTACAACTGATTTGAATTTATTGTGCGTGTGGCATGAGAACTATACGTTTTCTATTCACAACTTTATACTCCGCCTATACTACAGATTACAAATTAGAAAAAAAAATGTCTTTACTAATTTTAAAGATTTTAGATTCATTTGGGAACATTAAAATTGACAGCTGACAAAATTTTTTTCCTTGGGAAAAATGTGAAGGATGGAACTGAAATAACCATCTTCATATCGTATACTGGCCCCACAAAAACACAGTTGCCTGTCCTTGAAGCTTCTGTAAAGCTAAAATAATCCAGAGCTATTAAATCACACACTAAAAGCTCAGGCAAGGTTTTACAATACCACGTTTCTTAAGCATTAAAATGTCTGTTTTACAACAAAGGAATGAGGTTGTCCAAGTGATTTTATCTTACATGATTTTTTTTCACACATGTGACTGGTGCAATGATTCGCTGAATGGTCCAATGTTTCAACAGTAACAGGGCTAAATGCGGCTATCTAAATACGTTGTAAGAAGCGCCACCTACCGTGCACATGTTTATTTTAACAATCTTAAACGCCGCTAATTTATACTCCAGTCCAATAGATTCCAACTGGCACTTTCTCCATACTAGAATTTATAGCTATTAAAAGTTAGTTCTTCTAGCCAATCTCACGGCATTATGCGATGACAATGCTCTTGCCAGGATTGAATACCTTCAATCACTGCTCAGCTGTTTATTATTTTTTAGGAAGCTTCAGTAGGGCACTACTACACTTGTCAGAAACAGCACAAAAATTATGATAATTGAAGAAATGAAATCTTTGAAATAAGCCCTAACTGATGCTTCTAGGGAAAACTAAAATGTGTGTAGGTATGTGAACAGGAGAAGAGAGAAGGGTGCTGTGATCATGAAGTTGTGTTGTTTTTTCTTACATATGATTATTGGTAATTTCTTATGGAAATCTGTAGTTACAGTGCAGCAAGCCGGACATAGATAAAGTAGAATATTTTTTTGTAAGAGTGAAGGGTTTTGATAGCTATTTGTTAGTGGGTTGAACGACTGCTTTTTGAATTAATTTGTTTTCGTCTTCGTCTCTTAGTAACGGTGTTCATTGAAACTATAATCATTGGCAATCCTCATTATCGATCCGAGAACTACACCCAACACCAAAATATTTGAAAGAATTTTATACCATAATCGGTGACAGTAATAACAGTGTGCTACTTTTGCGAATATTAAAACACAACTATACGACAAACCTGGTTTCACATGAAAGTTGGGAGTCTGTGGAAGACTTTGGTAAACTAAAGAAGTTTCCCCACAGGATCTGATGGATCACTATATCAAAGGCTACAATTTTGAGCCTTGATTCTAGTTCTTTTATATATGCCAACAAACAAAATTATTAGTTTTGGTATACTAAAAATCCACATCTGATTGTCGTTTGCTTTTTTAATATTGAGAAACCACACGTGTAACTGCAATATTATACCACAGTATTAATATACAGGGTTTTTCAAAAAGAATCATCAGTTTTAAAATGTTTATATTATTGAAAATTGATGAACATAGACACTTAAGATTAATTTTATATTACAGGGCTAATTTTGAAGTTTTTTTACATGCCAAATCATAGGTGCTCAATATGCCCCCCCATTGGGATCCTCTACATATGTCCACACGGTAGCCAAATTTACTGTCACGGCTGCTGTTATGCTGTCTTTTGTAAACCTACACACAGTGACTAGGAATTGTCTATACCGCCGCCTAAAGCTCTAAGCGGTAAGATGTTCAACACCATATTGTCGCCGAAAATCACGCTGGACAGTTTCTACGGACTCACACTTCGCGAAGCGTAGAAGACAAAATGATTTCTGTTGTCCAGTCGCCATGTTGACGAACACTGAAGCGCGCTGAGTCCCCTAAAACTCGAGAATTCCATCTTTCGTATAGTACATTGTTCGATCAAAACAGATGAAAAGCTGAAAAGTTATCATTTTTTTGTAACACCCTGTATTACTAGATGGTATAACCGTAAAAATAGAAAGGGAACATTTGTATATGCAGTAATAACACTAGAAAAAATTAAGTGAATTTGCAGAAGAAAAAGATGTGGAAAATGTGAGTACAAGTTTAAAAGGAAAGGCATGTACCAAACGAACTTGGATATTCCTCAATGGAGGATTCATAAATCAAATCAATCATGTTTTTTAAGATAAGAAGCATTAGAAATTAATAAAAAATGTAAGATCCTACAGGGAGGTGGACATAAATAAGTATAATTTTTTAGTAGCAGTAGAGTTAAGAACAAAGAAGTTAAAGAAAATAGAACTAAAACAAAAAAAGTTTTTGGACACGGAGCAGCTACACAAGACAATCGGCCAAGAACGGTATACAGAAAAAATAATACAAGCATTTTTTCTTCTTCTTAGCCCTCTTTACATCCAGTGTCGGATATAGACCACACTTTGGGGGGGGGGGGCATTACAACGTCACGCTTATTGGGGTGTAAATGAAAAAGTCCTACAAATATAGATCGAGTTACTGAGGAAGTCATACCACCAAAGCAACGTCAGAAAAAGGAAAAGCAGTGGGACAAAGAAGGTATAAAAGGAACAGAGAGAGGTGCTGGGAATTAAGGTGCTTCAAACAAATTAAAAAAGAAATAAAGAGGCACATAAAGAACAGAGGACAAAGTTACAAGAATAAACAGTCAAAAAAGAGAACTATGAACAAACGTTAAGTTTAATAAGTGGAAGATTATTAGAAGAGAAAAGAAATAAGAAATTTCTATAGAGTGATTAAAAAAGGAAAACAAGGACATGAGCATATAGATGCGAAGGCTTTTACGGCCGGTGTTATGGTGCATCGTGTGGTTGGTTCGCAAGTTTTATCCAACTGTAGGAATTATTGCCCGAGATTATACAGAGAGGCGGTGGAGATTTATAAATATAAAAATAATTTTAACAGGGACGACGGATTCAATCCATCCAAATCTTGGTTTATTACCCTCAAGGGGCAAAAAACAGACTACGATACGGCGAAAGAGCGATCTGACGTCGGCGGTTAGCCCGATCACGTTATCTACCATCCCGGTGACGCCAACAATGGCCCCAACATCATCCCTGCCACACACTTAATTTTTAGAAGATTTTTTTTTAAGAGGTCCGCCAATTTCCGAACTCCGACCACACGATGCACAACATATACGTTAAAGGTAAAGTGGAGATAATCGAAGAAGAATAAATAGTAAGGGGGAGATGGAAAGAATATTTTTACGAAATGCTTAATGAAGATGGGCAAATAATAACAAGAGAAAATGAAGATGTCCGGATCAAAATGGAATTGCAGCAGAAAATATAAAGTATGGAGGAAAATAATTAAAAAAAAATACGAAACGCATTAATTATATAGGTATATCTCTATTAGATGTAGCATACAAAATAATTGTTTTGCTTATTACTTCTTGTATGGCACCATTTCTGATAAGCAAAGTCGAGTAATTGATATTTTTATAACCTATCTGTGAAAGGACGGGTAGAAGAGTACCAGGCTGGATTTAGGAAGTGAAGAGGAACAACACGCAAACTATTCACACTGAAACAAATAATTATAACTTGTTATAAGTATGGAACTCCAGTAGTTACACTCTTCACAGATTTTAATAAAGCCTAAGATCCGGCGAAAAGGTTAAAACTGATGTATTAAAACAGTTAGTAAGACTGATGAACATAAGAACACAAGTAAATCAAATTAGAATGTATAAAACAATATCAAGACCAACTGTATTGCAAGGCTGTGAGACTGGGGTTCTAAATAAGAAGATGCAAGAAATGTTGAAGAGGTAGGAAAGAAATATAATTAGCAGTGAAGAAAACCGAATATGGACATGAAAGGAAAATAAACCAGAAGATTCATGACGTATAGAGAGAAGCAAAGATATGGTAATAAAAGCAAGAAGAATATAGTAGCTTTGTCGCCTTCAAAGACTGGTGAAGCATAGAACAAAAAATACTAGAGGGAAGAAAAGAGAGAGGAAGGCTACGGAAAGATGGACAGAGGCAGTTCAGAAAAATTTAGAAAAGACGTATATAAACAATGGGAAGAAAACAGAAAGCAGAAAATTGTTTGAAAATGAAAAATAATTTTACATTTCCTTTACTACAATAATTATTATAAAATTTCTCTGTCGATGACGACTCCAGCTTCGTCTACGTGGATCTTGAATTACTTTATCATGTCCAGGTTGCTGGATTTGCCAAATCGACGTGGGACGTTTCTTGAAAAATGTCTCTTATCAATAAGGTTTTGTCCACAAAACCTGCTGACTTGATTATTTCGGAGAAATCTTGCGTAGCAGAATAAAACGGTATAAATGAAGTTTCCTACAAAAGAATAGAGTAATTAATATACAACTGTTATTAAATAACTTGGGGTGCAATGTTCCTATCTTACCATTAATTTAGTAATAATATTATAAATTTATCAAAAGTACTCGATGAACCTAGGTACAATTATATCATTTTATTTTGGGCAGCACAGAAATAAAAAATTTTATTCGAATTTCGCGCCATTATTTCTCATCGTCGCCAAAGTGACCGTTAAAATTCAAATTTATTCGAATATAGCGCCATTATTTCACATCGCCTCCACAGCAAGCGGTCCTTTTTCCATTGGACGTTAGTTTTGTTCGGTAATTTTTTCACAACTACAAATTTGTTTGTGCTTTGTAAGTATTTAGTTGTTTAATTAAGTTTATTGTAATTATTGGTATTGTTTATGCAGATAATGACTGCAAGGCCCATTTGGAATGTAAGGCGGCTACCAAGAGACTCCGTCGAAGGTCGTCAGTGGGCCTACGACCAAGGGCTCGTTCCGATGCAACGGATTTGCAAACGGAAAAACCACGGACCGTGTGCTTTCTATAAGCAAGACACATTTGGGCGTTTCCGGTGCTTGCGATGCCGTAAAGAAAAGGGTCGCATATCCCAGTGGGCCCGCGACCACCGACACTTTGTTTGAAAATGCCAAGCTTCCTCCCGACCATGTTGCCTTTCTTATGTACGGGTTTTCTGAAGATTGGCAATACGACGTCACTCGGTATGAGGCCTGGAAAGCGGCTAATCCCAATGCTTGTCCGAGCTCATTCAGTCAGCGTACGCTGACTCATTGGTATGTTTGGTTGTAAACATTCAGTAGCAAATTCTAATTTATTTTTTAGGTATCAATATTGTCGGGAGCTGGTGGTAGACCACTTCTCTCGTAACCAACACTGGAAAGAGCAGATCGGTGGACCAGGCATTGTCGTTGATATCAAGGAATCCATATTTGGCCATCGGAAATATGAGCGTGGTCATATCAACCCTGGTAACTGGGTATTGGGGATGATAGCAGGCGACAGCAACGACGTCCGCATGGTGGTTGTTGAGTGCCGGGATGCCGAAACAATCGTCCCGGAAATTTTAAAACACGTGGCACGTGGTAGTGTCATCTATACTGATGATTGGCAGGGCTATATAAGTCTGCGTCAGTATGGATACAAGCATCATGTGGTCAACCACAGAGACCCCATGCATCGCCTTGTTGGTAAGTCAAAATAGTAAATTTTATGAGGTTTCTAATTATCTTATTTTAGCGCTTGATGCTGCACCCACTCAAGGATTTGAGATGACCTGGAGGCCTGCTAAAGACTTTTTCAACACCCGCCCTCGTTATAATGAAGAGCCATTTGCTGACCACCTTAGCGAGTACCTGTGGCGCCGGTACTGCGCAAAACATAACAAGGACAGATTCGAGTATTTGCTGGAAGCTGTCCGCGCTAAGTATGGTGACTATCGAAGTTAGATGTGTTCCTACTTAAACGGCTCTTTTCAGGGCTCCTCTCTAATGAAGGTTTACTGAAGGGAGGGGAGAGTGATGCTGATCGCCTCCGTGCGGTGCTCTCCGGGCAACAGTTTAACTGGCTAAACGGTCAGCAATTTAGGTTACGTTAAGTTTTGATATGAAAAGTGTAATTTTTATGAACTTTTTGAAATAAAAAACTGCAATGTAAAATTTGTTTCAGTGGAATCAACTAACCTAATACCAGCCATATTATCAGCTACCATGAGATAGTTAAAAAATTTCCTCTGTGCCTCTACCCTTTTTAAATGCTATCGCACCAAACTAATTATAATCGCAAAGTAAAAGTAAGTAATATCTTACTATAAACAACAAACAAATTTCTCTGGACAAATATTAGATTTTAATAATCAGTGGCAGGTTATTAATAAAAGAAAAGATCAATAGGAAATTTAGTAACCATTACTAAGAATAAATGCAAAGCCTCTAATGTCCTCAACAACCGCTTGTATCAAACGTAAACAAATTGTAACAGTTTGAGAAAATCATCGAACACCTGCAATGTAGCTATTTCATATACAAATTAATTTCTGAACAAAAAGAACGTTTGCCGTGGGAGCAATATGGAAATGATGGTGCCGAATCCAAATAAATCAAATTTTAAACGGTTGCCATGGTGGTTATGTAAAATAATAGCACCAAATTTGAATAAATTGAAAAAAATAACTTTTTTGGCTGCCTACAGTAAAAATGATATCATTGTACCCAGCTCGTCGAGTACTTTTCGTAAATATACAATTTCATCACAAATTCGATGGTTAGGTAGGTGTACCTTTTATCTCGCTTATCATTATTAGGCTCACAAAATGCGTCATCTTAACAGTTGAACTTATTATATATTTCAAGAACTTTTCTACAGTTTAACTTGTGAATGATCCCACGTTTTCCAGAGAGCGTCCGGGGATCGATGGCCAAGTAGTGCACATCTTCATTTTTAAAGATCATTACAATATGAGAAATGTCTGTTGCGGTTTTTTTTAACTTTTACGGAAGATGTTTAAGACATGGTAAGCTTATCAGTGAAGGATTCCACACGGAAGGTATTTTACGACCTCTCGACAGTCTTCTTGAGTGTGATAAATCTTGCTGTTGAGTAAAAGACGGCAATTTTATTATTACTGTGGAGATGATATTCTTTTAAATGTTGTTCGAGTACAGGAAACGAGCGAAAGTAGGCCAAATTTAGTGAGAAGGGTAAGTGGGACAAAAATTTAAAGTACATTTGTGGATTTGCTGCGATGAAGCTTAGCATGACAGGTGTATCGTCCCAAAGAGGGAAATTCGGCTACATTCTTGCTATGTGACGTTTCTCACCAATTATTATGGAGAAGTCCTTTCCCTAGAAGTCGAATAGCAGCATTCTTTCTATTTCAGAAGATGAACATCAGCATTTTTGAAGTGAAAGCCTATCTATGTAACTTCTTTGGAAGTAAGGATGTTCCGTGTTTCCGTTGTTAAATTGAAATTTCATATATATATATATATATATATATATATTCGTGAACGACCATATGAGAGCTTTATTCTCTCAGTTTGCAGGCCGTGCTCCCACGCAGGGCGTTAGAGCTGTACTCTTTTTAGTTGATTAGAGATTATATCTTTTACCATTCTGTGTAAGGAGATCTACTCGCCATTGTTTCTTCTAATCTGATTTGTTCTTTGTTAGAGTGCACGTAAAAATTAATATGAATTTGCATCTTGGGTACCAACACGTTGTCTGCATTATGATTTAAGAACAGTTTTATTTCTTTGTTATTGGTGTTTAGTCTAGAGACCTCTCTTCTAATGCCTTGTGTGTTAACGATCATATGAAGAAAAATCTATTTGCCTTAGTATAAAATATTAAATAACATGTTCTTGGTAAAAATTTAACTAACTGAAGAAGTACAAACATCCTCTTAAAACCCAAAAATATTCCAAGCACATTAATGAAAAGTTTGGAGAGAAAAAATGGGCGAGTAATCGGGGCTAGTAACTAGGGTCCTGTGAAAACATTGCTTTGTTACCCGACTAAGTCTCTCCCCTCTCCGTTGCGTCGTACGGAGGGCGGGGAAAATTTCGGCTGGTTTTCTTATCGCTCTCGACCTTCCTCTGCCGAACGCTGCCCTCCCTGTTGTCTTTCGTCCAGTAGTCTTCGAGTATTAGTCGTTTCAAACTCGACCGTTTGGTGTCGCTCGTAATTTTGGAATGACACTCGGTATTCGTACCAAACTTAAAGACGTTTTCACGTCAAAAGGAAACTACGTGGCTGACAAACATGAAAACTTAAGGGAAAATATTAAATATCCAAGCCACTAAAAGGAGATGCATCTCTCAGGATAGGGCACTTGGACTAAAAGCGGCGTTTATGTTAGAAAGCAAAAATTCTCAGTGATACCTTCAAACATTCCCAGAAGAGGAAGCAATCCTTCACCCCCTATTGCTTTGGTGAACTGGCATAGATGGTGGTTGACCCGTGTTTAATAGCCCTCTATCGTCTTATGAAGGAATCAGAAACTTTGAGCGCTTGTGTCCAGCTCTAGTTGTAGAGGTTATAGAAGCCAGTTAAACTCCAGATTGATGTCCTGATGGAGATGGTCCTAAGGGTCCAATTTTGGACCATCAATAGCTTTCTCACTTGGGTTTTGATGGTGGATCCTTATAAAGACGAATGATTGTAGTGTACAATGCCATCTTGTTGCAAAGGTACAGCTAGATCCAAGGATGAAGTAGAGAACCAAGAACCTGTTTGTTTGTCTTTGCCTTGTCATTTCACGTAAGACTTTCAGGTGAGTTGGTCGGATCTTCGTGAATAATAGGACGGTTGCACTCTTATTGGTGTTGATTCCTATTCTTTACGTGCTGTACCATTCTCCAAATTCTTCCAGTAAATTCTGAACATACTGAATCGCCAGGAATGGCCAGCGTATTGGATTATCGTCGTGAAGGGTGTCATTGGGATATCTCGGATGTATAGGTTGAATAACACCGGGGACATTATGGAGCATTGGGGGACCCCGGCTTGTAAACACCTCTTAAATGACCTCACGCCGCCGATCTTGATCCAAAATCTTTGTGTAGTCGTAATTTAGATTGAAATAAGGAGACTACAAAGAAATCACAGTTTTAACTGCTGGTACAAGCTTCTCTTTCTGTCTTCCTATCCTCCTCCCATCTGTTTCCCATAAAAGATCATACCATAGAGATTTGTATTGCTTAGAAAAAAATAGTTTTACTCTATCCTGGTCTTCTTTGGAAGATGGTGCAGGCTATAGATTTCAAATAAAAGGAAGTTTTTTTGATATGATCCTACACAAAATCTAGTTATTTTACAAGATGATTTTGGCAACAGCCATTTTTCTGTCCTTTTTATTAGCTGAAATAAGTAAGCGAAAGCTGTTAATTTGAAGAGTAAAAGAAAATCCACCTCGAATTATTTCAAGAAATGCTTCAATGAAACTCTCCGAATCTCTGATGGCCAAAAGGGAAATTGTGTATGAACGATGAATGAAAATAGCCAATTCCAGTGAGTACTCTCTCGCAAGAGCCAGGATCTTGATTAGTCAGAGCTCATAGTATCAAGAAAGCTTCAGTTTGGCATCTCTGACCTACATATCTTGTCTAAATCGCTCCAGCACCATTTTATATAAAAGTTTAATGGCGTTCCCTTATATGATGGATCTTATAGACAAAGTATATCATGTATTAAACTGACCTGAGAATAATATGCTAAGGAGCGTTTGATGAGAGAGCTACATTGATAGTTGGGTATTCTGGTGTGTGTGCTTATGATGACAAGGTGATGCTGAACTTTGGGTTTTGATGTCTTGTTGATCTTGATCTTGTTGACTGTTTAACAGTGCGACCTTTGTATGGACAATGAGTTAATAGAGGGAAATTTACTAATACCTACATTAAATATGGCGAATGAATTTTACTACAGGAAATAAACACAAGTAAGTCTTGATCGTCGTTTTAAACAAGCAAGAATAAATTTACAAGACAGAAGTTTGTTTTCTATTTTTTAAATTGTGCTTGGATGTCGCCTTATGTGTTCGGGTTCCATTTGTATGGTCTATCCATCTATCCAGAGAGACTGGGAATGCCAATCCACATCTTGAATACAAATTAGCCTGATATATAAAATGTTTTATTTTGTAAAGTGAGTCAGTTAAAGTGACTCAGTTCTGTGTCATAAAATGGCGTCTGGGGTACTGAATGCGTTGTTTACTATTTTTTGTTAGAACCAACTTTCCAGGAAAGGACGCAAGCGATCAGGAAAAACAAAAACATTTTCAGACGTTGTTACATGCTAACAAGCTTGGGGACATGTTCCTGTGGAGAAGGGTTAGGTATGAACCTTCTCTATGGATGCCAACTCTTTACTAACATTAAAGAGACTCGATATGACTTTGGCATTTGTCGCCACAAGTTTAGGCTAAAGGGCAAGGTCGAAAAGATCGAGAAAGTTGCCCCCGAAAAGCCAGTTGAGAAAGCACAATAATACAGCTGGGTGAGTATATTGAAAAGATGAAGAGGGCCGAAGCAATGGACACACAAGTAGAGGTTTCCTTCAAAGGCGAGGAAAGGCCCCTGTGTTTTCATCATAACGACATTATGGGGACCTGCAGGTCAGCCTCCAACACGCCAAGACTGTTTAGATACAGACCTGCTGCAGGAACCCTGGATCAGGAGTGGAGAAGTGAGAGGCCTGGAGGCCCACAACATCAAGGTAATGTATAACAGAGAAGCATTAAGACCTAGTGCGTATATAGTCGCAAGCAATAGAAGTAATTGTGCTAATTCCGGAGCTTTGCTCCGGTGATATTTTTACAGCAACTCTCAACCAAGACGGAGGGAGGATAGAGGACGTGGCTACTCTGCTCCGCCCACTTCGCCCACCCCAGTTAATGAAGGACGTGATGGAATACAGCAGGATCAAAAACTTAGGCCTAATAATTGGATGCGATGCAAATCACACCTTTTGAGCAAGTACAAACATCAACAGCAGAGGTGAGTCACTTCTGGAATTTCTCAACGGTGAAGGTTTAGACATAGGTAATATAGGCTCTGAATCCGCTTTTGTCACTTGCTTCAGAAGGGAGGTGTTGGACCTCACCTTAACTAACCGTAAGACAAGTGATATAATTTAAAATGGGCATGTATCTGAGGAGCCCTCGTGCTCTGACCACAGATACATAAGATTTGATATTATAACTCCCCCTTTTAACTGCAACATACCACAACCCCAAGAGAACAAACTGGGAAGGATATAAAAAATTTCTCAGAAATATTCTCAGGGGAGTAGGCATATGATAAGGGACAAGGAGAGTTTTGGTGGCATACTCCGGGATGTGAACGAAACAATTTTGCAGACATACAAGGATAATTGTCCGGAAACTACAAGACAAAGCATACAAAGGCAATCTGACGGAATAAGCACTTAGAGACACTGAGAGATCTGGCGAAAAGGTTGTTCAATAAAGCCAACAATAACGACGACCGAGATCCTTTTAGGGAAGCACTCACATAGTACAATAAAGAAATCACAGAGACCCCTGCATGTGCAAGAATCCATTGAGTTTTAACCAAAGATGGTATTCATGACGAAGGAATCATCAAGAAGACAGATAATACCCACTAGAAAACAGCAGAAGAAAGTCTGGCCTTGTTATTGGATACACACATACCTGGATCAAGAAGAATATTAGAGGAAGAGAAAATCCCAAAGTTCCGGGTGACTTGGTCTAGAGGACTGGAGATTAGCGGCGGAAATAACTTGTCTGGGCAAAGTCGGTTGGGTGCTAGGAAGTTTTTTTCCTTACAAATCGCCTGGCGTCGACGAAATCCTACCAGTTCTGCTGCAGAAAGGCCAGACATTTTTTATTCCATTTTTAGTGAGGATCTTCAGGATTTGTATTGCTTGGAGGCTCATTCCCCAAACATGGCGTAGGGTGAGAGTCTGCCAAGGTAGTCAGAAGTATGGATATCTCTCATCAAGATCTTATAGTCTCACGTCTTGAGAAACTGGTAGATAACTACTTTAGAGGCACAACACTGACGAGGTATCCTCTCAGTGATCCTCATTCAGTGATCGCCAATACGCGTATCAAACAGGGGTGACCTAAACAGACTTTTGCAAGACAAGGAGATATCCTCATGGACGTTGAGGGAGTGTTCAACAATGTCTCCATTAGCTTAAGGCGAAGGAAACATTCGACTTCCTATGGCAATGGATTACAAAAAGCCTAAGGAAATGGATTATCATATTTACCCTATGTGAAGCAACTATTGAAGTGAGAACAACCAGAGAATGCCCCCAATGAGTTCTCTCCCCACTGTTATGGGTAATTCTTATGGATGCACTCCTTAACAAATTATCTGCAGAGGGCTCTGAATATATGGCCCAAAAAAGGAAAATTAACCTTCCAGTATAGCTTGGAAAATTTTCTAGTCTTTCAGACGGAAACCATAGCTAGGCATTGTCACTGTGCGAAGATCAAAAAGTTTTACATAAGGGGCAAGAGGATAGCCATCTTTTTAGATAGCCAAGCAGCACTTAAAATTCTAGCCACACCTATGGTGAAGTCAAAGGCTGTTTGGGACTGCATAGATGCTCTGACAGAGATAGGAAAAGAGAATTGTCTGATTCTTTATTGGCCAAGGGAGTATCAGAGACAAGACCCATCGGACCTGAATACTACTGTAATATTTCAAATAGCCTCAAAAGAGCATCCATTAATGAATGAATACTCTATAAGAAAGGTGGAACAATACAAACCGCTTGAGACAATCGAAGAAGTTCATACAGGTTACAAAAATTTACAGCAAGCCTCCTACGGTGAAACAGACCTAAACTTGGGTCTAGTTAGCCTGCTGTCGCCTTAGGAGGCATTTAAATCTTCTAAGACCAACAAATAGCCCATGCAGATGTTTCCAGAAAGTGGAGGAGACTCTAGGCCACATTTTGCGTTACTATGAAGGCCTTATGAGGCTCAGATTTTTACAAATAGGCAAGGAAAAGCTAAAGCCAAAGAGCTATAGAAGAGATTCTCTCTCTAGACTATGGGGACTAGTTAAAAGCCTACACCTAGAGGGGAGCTCTAACAAATTAGAGGGGTGCAGAATAGACCTTAAGAGTCGCAGTGCAGAATACCGTTTGGGCCCACCCCATTCTATATATCTATCTCTCTAATGCTAACAATACCAGTCCAATTTACCTACTGTAGTATACAACATAATCAGTGGCGTAACAAACTCCCATATATTATTATAAAAAAATTTTTATTTATTGAAAATTGAACAAAATATATAAGGAATACTTGTAATTTTATACCTTTAATTTTATAATATGTAATAAAGGCATGATGGTTTTATTTTTATATGCGTACATAAATATTAATGACATAAATTTGAATTTCCCACTAGTGTGCAATGTCAGCTGTTCATGTGTCGGTATTGCAGGTTCCAATATACTAAAACGTATTGTGGACCATAATTTGTGGTCGACATTAAATATGTCATGCATCTGTGCGCCGGTTTTAACATCCTCATACGAATGTAAGGAGTGCAAATTTGAGGCATTACGTAATCCAAGTGCATTAAACGTAAGCGGGTAAACATTAAAAAATTCCTTATCAACTTTGTTTATGTCAGGCTGTTGCTGGGACGAAACAGTTGCATAACTAATTTGCAGGCCAAAGTCGCCCGCCCATCATTCCTGCAAGGGCTCCGATTTTATATTTACAACATTTATTTCTGGATACAAACACACGAATTTACATTACTGATACAGCTGGGGCGGTAAGTGGAGCACGAATTGCGTTTCGGCCACCCTTGGTGAGCTTGCGGGGCTGCAAGTTCGCCGATCGTTGAGGTTAGGTCAATGGTTCACCTAAAAATAGAGATGCTGCGAAACGAACAGGTCTTAACGTTTATCCACTTAATTAATCACTCCTATTGATCGCTTTCCTCTCGTTGAAATTCCCGCTTCGTTTATTTTTTGGTTTATCATTAGTGGAAGTTATCATCGAGACATGCAAGGTGGCTTGCTTATATTGTAGCATTAAATGATTTGTTTAGGCATTGTCACAGTATAATTTGTTTATGTTTCAGTTGCGACTGTCCTGCATGATAGATGTTAGAAGCCGAATGAGCACTTAGCATGGCTGCATACCTGAACCGCACTATCTCGATGATGTCGAGTGGCGACGGCCCGCACAACCGCACCTCCCTTAACGCCATAGCCGACCACCGGGGCCTGCGCGCCGCGCCCCCTGACAACTCTCCTTTGCAGATTTTTGTCAAAGCAAAGAAGAAAATCAACGACATCTTCGTTGAGATCGAGGACTACGTCAGCGATGCTGTGGATTATATGAAAAGTAAGACGCATGCAGGTTGATGCTCGGAAGCTTACAGCTGTTTTTGTCCTTCTAGGCATTGAGCAGCAGCAGCATATTATAGACAAGGAGCAGGTGCAGCAGACTCAGATGTTCAAGACGAAGGTGCACAGCATCCGCGATGTCTTGGCACGCGACCACATGAAGGTGGCGTTCTTCGGGCGGACTTCCAATGGGAAGAGCTCCGTCATCAACGCTATGTTGCGGGAGAAGATCTTGCCGAGTGGAATTGGGCACACGACCAACTGCTTTTTGCAGGTATTTTAAAATTAATGTACCAATTGAATTTACAATGAACTTTTGTATTTAATGCTTCGAAGTTTTAATTTGTAAATTGGAGTTTGCAACGTTGTCAACTTTAAACTTTAAATTAGTATGCCTGACCACGTTACAGGTGTTAAGTTGATTGTTTTTATATTTTTAATACTTTAGCCTTCTTTTCTCAGGGGATGGTTGTGTTTTGTAGTTGTAGTGTGTGATGCAAAACTATGGATAGTTGGTCACAACTGTAGGAGTGAGGTTGTAAGCTGTGCTAGCATTAGTGCCAAACTGATCAGGTGGCCTCAGGGCACAATATTTTGAAATTGTATCAGACCTATTTATTTCAATTTGATCTACCCCTGCTTGATGTAAAACGTATTTTTTTTTTGAGGAAGGAGGTGATCCGTTGTACCATTACAAGGGCAGTAGCCAGAGTGCGATGCAATAACCGACATGTAGCCTTTGTCTACGGGTGCATGATTTGTTTCTAGTGTCTTTAGTTGAGAATATCTTGAATGAAATAAATAAATGGTGAAGATTAAGTGTAGGAGAATTAGTGAACTGGATTAATACCATAAAATTTGGCGGAGTGCGATTATAATAAGCAAACAACATTGAGTACTTAAGTTTTTATAAAGTTAAGTAATCAAAAAAAATAACCACCTTTATCACATATGTGTGAAACTAACGAACTTACACCTGCAAATGGCAGCAACAGAATACTTGGTATTGTTCCTGCACTACCACTCGGAGAATGCTTGTTCTTAGTACTCAAAGTAAGAGCAGAATTTTTTTTCTCAGAAGCTTGAATTTGCAGAGAAGCAGCTATGTTGAGAAAGGCAAAGGCTATGTGACCTGCCTGGAAAGGAATCCCAAAAAGTGTGCGAAAGCCTCCTTTAGTTCTCAGGAAAACTTCACTGTTCTTAATGAATAAAAACGAGGGCGCTGGCTTGCAAGGTGCTTCACACAAACACTATGGTTATGAAAGCAGAGGTTTACGCTGTCCAGACTATTGTCACTGAGAGTTCTTAATGCGGCTATCAGTTCTATTTGTGAAAAGAATGTCTTAGACCTTTTCAAGAAAATTGGCAAACATAATGTTTGTCCATCTAAAAAAAAAATTCGGATCTGCTTGTATTTTACAACAATTTGCTTAGAACTAATGCCATCATCGCCACATAAACTGCTAAGACACTTGTTGAGCTTCCAGCAGATGTTTTGCTTGCTTTTATTTTGGACACCAATAGGATTATTGCATTATATTAAATTATATTTGTTTATTTGTTTGATGTATTTGCGCCACAAAGGTTTCTTGTATATTTTAATTGAGATGTTTGCAGAGCAAAATGCAAATCATCTGGAGTCTTATGGGTGTGGTTAAGTAAGTGACTGCTAATTCTTTGTAGTTGTTAGTACTGGAAGAGCACAGACTATTTTAATCAGGAGCGGATGACTTTCTTATCTAAAAGAAGTACTTTTATATTTTCTTCCTATTTATTTGAATGGAAAAGACACTTTAAGTGCCTGGAAGATTGATTTAAATACTGAAAATGCCCCTCCTCTTTCCGAAGGAACACCTGAGCGCAGCCTTGTATGTTTTGGCCATTTGTTGGATTGTTCTTATGTTAATTTTTGTCATTCGTTTATGTTTTCTTTAACTCGTTTAATGCTTCAAGGGCGTGTAGTGCACACTTGTTCTTTAAACAACCCTCACAGAAAAATGTTTAGCAAAGTTAGTTAAATTGGGAAATCTTAGAAATTATCAAATTTTTAAAAAAACTTTGCATCGACACCCATTGATGCAACTTTGTGACAACAAAAACATTTATTACCACTATGATTTCTGTACATATTGCACAAAAACACTGATTTCTTTTGGGTGCGTAGGTACTTCATGAACAGCGTGTGGATTTTGTGTAGCCCAAATGCATATCCAATTTTGTACAAGAAACAGTTGCTGTAACGTGTACTGTATTTTTTCAGTGGCTAAGGCAGTCTAGCCGAAAACAGCTGCGAAATTTTAAACCTGGACGGCTGTGATCTATTGAAGTCTAAGAACTTTTGCGTAATTTGAAAATAAAATAAAGTATCAGTTTTGTTTATCTTTATTTTCTTAATAAACAGCTTTGGTGATTGAACTATTTAAACTGGTCAGATATGTCAACCATTAATTTTTTTCTAATAACTCGTAAAACTAAATACTTAACTGCTAGTCTATTCAATGATGTCTTTTAGATTTTTCTAACTAATATCTACACTCCCCCTCTCGCATTATGCTCTGCTTTTACACAAAACACTGCACAAGCTCGAATAGTTTGGTCCTCTTTCGTTTTCAGACAAGATGTTGGATGTTCAGCAATCAAACAGCTTTTGCATTCTCGTGAAAGTGAAGTCCGGCTGCATGTTTACCAGCAAAACCCTTTAATTTTATCTTTAACCATGGGGATGCCAAGATCTTGATGTAAGTTAAGGTTATGTAATACTTTGTTGCTATCTCTGACATAGCCTCAGTTCTGAGTATTATATACTCACATTGGTTTCATGGTCTGATTGTGTATTTAAATCTTATTGTGTATTGACAACTTGGAGTTTCTACCAAGAAGCCAATAATACTGATTCTATTTCAATCCAAGTTTGGTTCCTTTCTTCTTCACATGCGCTTTCCACCGTAACGTGGTATCCAGAGTCATGTCTAGATATTTGACATTATTATATATTCTTATAAGGTACAATGATATCCAAAGAAGGAGGACTAATTAGTTTTCTTGCTGGTGAAGTTAGATTTGAGTTCGTTTGGCTTAAGCTTCCATTGTGTGGTACAATCGAGTATCATACTACTAGCTACTTGTAGTCTTTTAGTGGATAAATCTTAATTTTTTGCTGTAAGAAGTGCAATGTGGCTACAGTAATTCCTTCCAATGTTGGTACATCACTGGTATAGAATAGGACAGTTATAGGGTCAAGGACACCCCTCTGAGACACACTTGATGCAGTTCTTTTCTATTAGGAATGTGTTTGCACTTTTTATTAAAATCTCTTGAAGTGCAACTTCGTTAAATTTGCTTGTAATACTTTTGGTGCTGTACGTTTTCCAAAGCATTTTGACAGATGACAATCTGACAAGCGAAAACGTATAAAAATGGAGCTAGAAGGATTTTAAACACATTATACACATGGTGTATATGTTATCTGAGCAAGTAGGAGAAGCGTGACCCAAAATCGTTCCCATGAAACGTGTGAGATTGCTAAATGTATTCAAAAATATCAAATTTCAAATAAGGGCGACAGGGATTGCAGACCAGCTGTGATGACTGGAAATGCGTTCTTTGAATGATAATGAACACTTTGGACTACAATAATTTCTATAAAATAACTGCTTTGAGTAAGTGTCAAGGTATTAAACAATTATCTAGAATCATCTGTTACATGTGAATAGAAAAAAAAGTATTTCAAGTATGATTTTTAGGTGTATAAATAAGTTCTCAGCTTTGGATTTCACAGGACGCAAATCACCGTTTACATGTAACGGTTTTAAAGCAATGACATTTGGTCTTTCGAAACATCAGCTGTGTTCACGATGGCAATCACAAAAGAGCACATTCGATTTTCTATCCACTTTGCGTTTCATCTTAAGAAAAACGCTGCTGAAGCCATCGAAATGATTTGTGCTGCATATGGTGAGAATGCTGTAAGTCATGCAATGTGCAAAAAGTGGTACCAAAGATTTCGCGGAGGAGAGTTTAGTCTTGAAGATCAACCACGCGCTGGACGCCCTCAAACATTTGGACACGGATGAGCTGCAGACATTGCTGGATCAAAACAATGCGCAAGCTGAAAAAGAGCTTGCAGAACAGCTTGGCGTCACTCAGCCAGCCATTTCCATACGTTTGCATGCAATGGGTAAGATAAAAAAGGAAGGCAGATGGGTCCGCGTAAACTGTCCGAAGACAACAAAAATCGACGGCGTGACACCGCACTCCATTTGCTTTAAAGGAACCGAAAAAAGGATTTTCTGCACAAAATTATTACGGGCGATGAAAAATGGATCTTGTGCGACAATCCCAAGCGCAAAAAATCATGGATAGACCCTGGCAAACCTTCGACATCGACTTTTTTTTTTCAATAAAACTTTAATTTTGCAGAAAAAAGCTGAGAACTTATTTATACACTTAATAAATGCCGATCAAAATTTGAGAATAATTATGACATTTAGATGTTTGCTAATTTAATAGAGAACCAATAAGTAACTTTAATCCATGGGCTTTATTTTCTCTGTTGAAATTTTGAATTGTAGTATTCATTTGTTGTAAATGTCTTCATTCAACGCTCAATTAATTTCTTTTGTCTAAGCACCTCCTCTTGTAACGATGTCATGAACACAACTGGTCAAAAATTCATTTTGTGTAAAACTGCATCATAATAATTTTAAAATAACTTTCCGATTTCAGTTCGTTACATAGCTTGGCCTATTATAATGGTGAGACTCTACGCCTCATGTTGGAGCATAATCTCCGAACTGAAAGGTTAAGGCTTTTATATATCCGTCACTGTGCCTGGTTGTTAAGCATCATGTGTGATGCAGAGCGATGTGTCAAACACAGTGCTTTAGACAACCACATTGTGACTATTTGTTTGGAATGAGACTTGAGTAGGCCGTCTGTCAGTTATGCAAGCCTCAATAACGAACTCCCAGGTCTGTCTACACCACAGCATGGGCCTTAACTGCACGATCTATTAAATGAATAGAACAAAGTTGATTCAATTTGTTATGCCATTTTTAAGCTACAATGTGATGACGTAATCGTTCTTTTATAATTATATTTAGTCTACTGATTACTCCTTTATGGCTGTGGTAATTAGGCCAACCAAATTTTGTTTTTCTAAAATGTTCATGGATTTTTATATATATATATATATATATATAACAAGAATACATTTTGTTAAGTTTATAACAAGATTTCTTATATGCAGAGTAGCTTTCTAGCAGACTGAAATTGGAGACTAGTAATGTGCGACAATCATTAATGAAGACTCTGTAACGGATTTCTAATGCAGTATCACATTTTAAAATCTTCCAATTTGATGCTTTACAATTGTTATTTGTGAATTTTATTTTATGTGTTGTTTGTTTGCAGTCAAGCAAATTTAACTTAAGTTTTTTTATTGCATTATAGCTTAAATTTCTTTGAGTTTTATTTTGCGGTGTGAAATGCAGGATACCATCAGCAATGTACCTGGCATTTCTAGTTTGTGAGGAAACATTTACAGACAACTACATGATAATATGAAACGAGGAGTAATAGGCATTAATTTGTTATTACATACTGAACCAATCATTTCCTCAATTTTTTTTGATTTTGAGTAAGTGAGTTTGTTTAGTGGTAACATGGTGGTAGTGGAAAACAATATAGTGTATAGTTCAACTGTTTTGATAGTGTAATATTGTATAGTAATGGCGCTAATATACAGATATGAGTGCTGCAGTGAGCACAAAATCTTCATGTGAAGTAATATCAGTTTTCAAATCTTTTATTACTTTCATTCAAGCTTTTGTGTCATGGGATTTAAAAGAGTTGTATGGTTTTGTAAATAGTTAGTAGTTTATGATAACTACCGGTGTAGAATTTTTTTGCTTCTGTTTATCGATAGTTTCTTTTGTTTGCTTGTGGTAGAGTTCTTGGTCTTGTTTTCTTACGTTCCAAATTTTGAGTTATGTTTTTGCAAAATCCTAATAATTTCATTTATTTAAACAAATATCCACTTTAGAACAAAGCACTACACAATCTAATTTCTCTTTTCTTATTTTTTCCTGCCATTGCACTGTTTTTACATGGAAGAATATTTTTCTGTTGGGAGTATAAAATCAGGAAAATGACTCTCGCCAAGTCTGAAAACATGCATCTCACACTTGAATGTTGGAGTGGAATGCAAAATTAACAAATAACAGGTACATTGCAATCTGTTGTTATTTATGATTTGTGTAAAATAATTTTTGTCATTCTATAAGAATTTACATAAAAAGTTCGTAATTTGCACACCAAATATGTAGGCTACACTGTAAATACAATTATGTCGTACACCCTGTTTGTGATACATATACAGAGTTTTCTGCTTGGGACAGCTTTCTGGTGCCACTCCACATCATTAAGGGATTAACACGAATGAATAGTTTGTTTACTGTGAAGGGTAACAGCCCAGTTATTTCATGGATTGGAATTGAATGTGATTTAGTGAAAATGGGTCATTTCTGCGAATTAAGTTTTTAGAGCTGACTTGTAATGACATCTGTTCTGGTGAACGTAGGGCAAGCTTTTTTTTTCTACACGGTCTGGAATAGGATTGTGCCATCAAGTTTTAGTGTAATTTGTGCTCCTACTTAGGTACGTTTTTATTTTTTGAGAGATGTACAAGTGATGTTTACTTTGGAATTATTTTTGAACTACCCTCTGATCTTTAAAATGCAAGTGCTGTATGACACTCACACTCCTATATGTGCCTGATTGTATTCAAGCCTGGGCTTTAGTTGGGCCAGTCCAAAACTTATTCACTAGTAATAGTATTTTAACAATTTTGTACTTGATGTTTGTATACATCAAGCTCACTTAAGGAACAACCTCTTCTATTATCATTTTTTTTTTGTAAAATTCGTTATTGCTTTACAATGTTTTATTTGTATACTTTATAGTCTGCTAGAGATGCTTGTTAACTTCTTCTTGTCAGAAAGCAGTTAAATAATTTTTATCCGTAAACAACATTGCTTTTGATGACGTACATGCTGTATTAGAGTTCTCTCATTCTAGACACTGTTTGTGGATTTTTAATGGAACAATTCTTTGAATTTAAGTGACAAGAATAGTATTGGTGCTAATAGTGATCTCTGGACAGACGATGATTAGGGGTGAATGGACTTGGACATCAGAATAATGTGAGAATCAAACCGAGCATTGATTACATAGGGTTTCTTAATTAGAAAGTATTAACTAGAGAATCTTTTACCTTGAACTGGTTAATTACTCCAGTGATGATATATTGAGAGATATTGGTATTATAGATATTTTATTTTATTTTAATTATTTAAAAATTCTTTGTAAAATTTAAAATATTAACTTTTCAGTCTGCATTGTGTTAACTTCTAGCCTTTTCAGTATCAACAGAATTGCTTTGCAATTTTAGAAAGATTCAGTTTCATTTTCAGTTTAAAACATTAGTCACTTGATTTCAAGTATTGTACCCATTGAGTTTCTAGAACAGCTGCTGTTGATTTTGACTTAAAAAACGGACCATGATTCAGTAGATATAGGTTCATAAGTTGCAGATAATTCCGAGCTTTGGCATCGAATTAGGATGTTACCTATGGTTAGCTGGTTAAAGCCCCAACTGATAATTGAGAGGAACACCATTTGTAAATAATTGTTGCTGCTTTGTCTAAAAAGAGTCATTCAGTCAATCCCATAGATGGTAGCTCTGGACTATTAAGGAGGATTATTATTGCAACCAATGGACTAATCTCTTTTACAACGGTCTAAACCTCTGACGTTTGGGAAATTCTGCTTTGCAATACTAGAGTCGACATCGGAGAATTAAAATTGTACAATAATTGTTTTGGTATTTTATTACTATAGTGTACATGTAGGACATATTAACAGTGCTTTCTACTACACTAGTGCAACATGCAGACAAGTATTCCAAATAATGTGGTGACTCTAGAAGTGACTGGATAACTTGGAAGTTAATTTAGCAAATGAAGATTAGACATCAGGCATAGTTGCCTTCTCCACTAGAACTCTTCCTTTAGTTCACTTCATTTTAAGTTGGAAAATACTCAGAGGGGAACAAAGTAGGCACAGCTGGGAAAATTCATGTAGATAAAGTGGTCGGCAAAGACTACAATGTAGCTTTTGACTTCCACTCTGCGCTAACCTATATTGACAAATAGAATGGATCCATTTATTTTTACTAATCTGTGATTTGTAAGAACCAAAAAGCTTTGAGCTTATCTTTAGATTGCTTAACATTTGTACACTAACACAAAGTCCACAAGGTGCCCATCATAAATGTTCAAGGATCTTGATTCTTCTATGAAATGCATATTACATGCAATTTAACGTATCTTTTATTTTAAGAAAATTCAAGTTAATTGTTTATATATCAATGTTTGTGTTTATTACATGGAACATATATTTTTTATTCATTTACTGTTGTCATAATCGTTAAATGGTAAGGTGAGGTATCTAGATACGATTACATTTTTTATGAGATGTTGGACTGTATATCTAGGTATTTTACCCCTGGGCAGTTTCATATTTTTGTGAGAATTTGAAATGAAGAAAAAAAAAAGAAGAAAGTAAATACAGAAATGTATATGACTGCAAATGTGGGTCTAAATGGCCGATTGAGAAGCATAGAATATGAATGTTTGATTTTAACCTTTATATTGATTTAGCAGATTTATTGCTTTCATTAATATTCCACCTTTAGTTCTAGTCAGTCAAAATTTCCATTGTATCATGGTTTGTAATTTAGAAGAAAGGGAGAATTATAAAGATGGAGATCTTAAAATAGAGAGTGAGGTAAGGGGAGACACGAACAAAGAGACGAATGGTAGCAGGAAAAGTGGAAATATGAGTGGGAAGAAAGGCACGAATTATGCCATAAACAGCAATGTAGGTTTTGTAAAACTGACTACAAAATTCTGGAAATATTTTAAACGCATGTGCATTTATTTGTCATATGTAATACTTAGAAGTGATTTGGGATTAATATTTGCCTCATCTCGAAAGATGGTGATATGAAAAGGCTACTGTTATCGAACTTGACAGCTCTAGATTTTTTTCTTTGGAGACGACGTTTACATTAACATTCCCCAAATAATTGAGTCTCTAAAGAGAATATATCTGTCAAAAGATGAAGGCAATATCTCTAGAAACACCACCAAGTGAACAAATGAGTACATGCCTTGCGTTCGAGAAACGTGAAAAAGTTTTTCTGTTTTGTTTACTTATTCTATTTTGTTTGGAAGTTACATAACAGATTGAATGATTAGAGTATTCTGCATCACTCTGTACATTCAAAATTTGAAGGCTTTTCTTCATTGTGCACAAATGAGAATATTGTTTTTATTTTTAATTTTTACACTTATAGTAATTATCAATTTTAGATCTAAAATAGTGCTAAATATAAAAAAAAACAATGATATGTAATTAATGTGTTATTTTATTTAAATTGTTTGTCTTTAAGGTGGAAGGTTCTCCTACTGATGAGCCTTACCTGGTGCTGGAGGGCTCCAACGAACATTGTGCAGTAGAATCTGTAGGCCAACTGGCACATGCACTGTGTAAAGAGAAGCTGAACGAATCTCAGCTGGTTCGAGTCTTTTGGCCCCGAAACCGATGCGTACTGTTGCGAGACGATGTCGTGTTTGTGGACTCGCCAGGTGTAGATGTTTCGCCCAATTTGGACGAGTGGATCGACAAGCACTGCCTGGATGCAGACGTTTTCGTCTTAGTGGCAAACGCAGAATCGACATTGATGGTCACTGTATGTTAGACTATCAAATCTTACTATTTGAAAGTAACCATATGTGTTTTAGGAGAAAAACTTTTTCCACAAGGTGTCAACAAAGCTTTCGAAGCCCAACATATTTATTCTCAACAACCGATGGGACGCGTCTGCTTCTGAACCCGAGTTTTTAGATCAGGTAAATTTACTGGTGACACTTCAAAAGACTTCTTTTGAGATTTCTTAACTTGTGTTGCTCGTTGACACAATTCATGTGTTTTATTCTTCTGCTAGCAGTGTGATGAGCAGGCGGAGGTGAGTCGCACCTTTTATTGCTCAGCCCTTGCCCGCACACCTTGGGAGCTTCAGCAGGAGCTTAAGTGCCGAATTTGTTGTAGGTGCGACGTCAGCACCAGGAGCGGGGCATTGATTTTCTTGTTAAGGAACTGAAGGTGTGCACGCCGAAGGAGGCAGAGGAGCGGATTTTCTTCATTTCGGCGAAGGAAGCCCTGCTGGCGCGGCTTGCAGAACAGGGTCACACCGCAGCTCCGCTTGCCGAGGGCTTCCAAAACAGGTATTTTGAGTTTCAAGATTTCGAAAGGAAGTTTGAGGAGTGCATTTCGAAGTCTGCAGTCAAAACCAAGTTTGAACAGCATACACAACGTGGGCGGTACATTGCCAAGTAAGTTGCACTTGTAATTGTCGATCACATAAAACGCATGCAAACATTAAACATCATGAAGCTTTTTTTACCTTTACCTCTTAAATGTGGGAGAGTGTACCATACCAATTTACTGGTTTCCTGTAATCTATAGTCAATTGTGTGACTGGTTGTGACAGTTGTTTATAGTTAATATAGTGGTCTGCTATCTGGTAGTAACTCACTATACAAGATGCTGCTCTCAGTTCACAAGCTGTCACAGGAAATAATGCACAATTAAACTGGAGACTGAAAAAAACCCTGCATGTTAACAGAGAAGGAAATTGACGGTGATAACTCTAATCAACATATTTTAAATGTAGCAGATCATTTTGGATAATAGGTGCATCATGTTCTTGGAAAGTTCACTCAACTTGCCTGATAACCCATTTATGGGAAAGTGTCTTCCGTTGAAGAAATTTTGTACAATATACAATTGGGGGGGGAAGCAGTATTATTATTAAATAGCTGCAATAAAGTACTTCCATTTTCAGAACTATACAGGTATTAAATAAACAGACAGGGAAATGGGTGAAAAATATACTTCTGCCATTGTCAACGTTGAGGGAGGGATTCCCAGGTGTAGCTCTTCAATTTAATTTGAAAAGAAATTATCTGTTTGAAGCTTAAAAAAACTGCACAAACCTTTGCAGTCTTCAAAAAACCAAATGCACGCTGAAAAGTGGTTCCAGGAAGGCTTGATAAAGTTGCTGCGTCGATGGACGCAACTGAAAAAAATTGTACTCCTATCTATGTGAAAAAAATGTTAATTTAGTATATGGTGCACCTCTCATATTTGGGTGTGCAAGTATTGATTTTGGTATTTGTCAAATTGAAGTTCTCAGTGATTTTCAGCTAACATATCATTTTATATGACATGTGACATTATAGAATTTTAATATTTAACAATGCTTTGCTCAGTAAGGTAAAATATTTAATTGAACTATAGGAGTAATGTTATATTAGGATTGTATCAGGTAAGATGGCACATCAAACGTCTTTCCTCAAACAACTCCTGATCAACTTTCAGTCAGACATAAAAGTTGAAGATACCATGGATGGTTTTGTAATAAATACTGAATTGTAAAATTGTTGAGACTTTAGGTGTCTCAACTAAACAAGTATATAATATGTCCTGTATGTAAAATTATAAGTGATGTGTTGTGATTATTAACTACTGGCTGCACACATGCAGGAAAGGATTTCTCAGTGCTGAATTTTTGTGTTGCTTTGTGAAGCAGTAGATAACAACTAATAGAAGTGCGCCACAGAAGGCAAAGACTCCTTGGTCTGCTGGAAGATAATGGCGACTGCTTCTGGGGATTTTTAAGGTCAATCCTGATAGACTAATTGGAAAAGGTTGAATAATAGGAGGAGGACCTTATTGTAGTACTGTTAAATGTGAATTAAAGGAAAAATTACAAGGCTTACATCATCATAGTAACAAAATGTGAATCACAGCTTGGCTTTTATTCAAGAGTTTTTTCTGAACTTACAAATTTGGTTTGGTAGAAGAAACTCATATTGAATGAAGATGTCATTGATGCTATTAATGATTTTTTGGAGTATTAAATTAACTAGCACATTTCGTACAGTTGGTTGTTTATTCGAACCTTAGGCCAAATCGTTATCTTGATATGACATGAGTATCTGGTGCCAATCAGACCTGTCAATGCCGTCAACAGGAATACTCCTCCGTAGTCTCTATCATATTGGTGTCCAAAACAATTTCAATATCTTGAAGGCATCCAATTGAACAGGATATAAACACAAAGAGCATTAAATGATTATAATTGCAAGTGAATTTGTGGTCTACCCTTCTGAGATGAGGTACACACTCCTTAGCATAGAATTATGCTTGAACTAGGTACTCAGTTATCTGAGAGTTGTGCAAGAAGCCATTACTATAGCTTGCAGACGAGCACATATTTATATGAGCATGATTATGAATTTTGAACAGTCTCGAATTGTAGATCTATATGAGGGAAGTGTAAAATTTCTAGTACATTCAATATGTTATGGACCAACTAATAGAAAAACTAAAAGAAAGACTGCGCGGCACCCAGGTTCTAATCAGCCCTGAATTATCTGACTTCTGAAATGATTTCCACCTTTTGTAACCATCTCTTTGAGACTGTTTTGCTACTACATATATTCTTGTTCAGAAATGGTGACGAGTAACAATATATTAACCCTTCCTGTTTACTGTTTACTGCTCAATTGGGGTAATTTTGACTTGTAACACGCTGCTTGTCCCCTGCTTTATTTGTCCTTAACACCTTACACATGGGAATGCCATTTTTTGGTGTTTTCTGATGAGTTTCATTGCTTCTTTTAGCTTTCAGTGCATGTAGCATAGAAACAAAATTTTGGAAAATTTCCCAATTAAGTTTGAAAGTAGTCATATTGCTTCATGGTGGTTAATCGAATTGCAATACTGCTTTCTCCATCCATTGTGATGTTAGTTTTAGCACCAAGTTTTTGGATGGCTTGGCTGTAAATGTGTTTTGATTCCTTTTGCTTGTCTCTTGTTCAATTTTTTGTACATTTGTTACCAAAACTAATCTTGTACACATTAGAACTCTGATTTTTAAGGGTTTTTGAGCAACTTTTGATGTTGTACTTAATGACTCACTATACTCTGAACAATCTTTTAATTTTAAAATAGATGGGCTGCAAGCATCACTGAATAAAAACATGAAAACACAACTTAATATTATTCTTCAACCTTTTTTCCATTAGGGCCTATTCATAAGGAAGCAGACTACTAAAACTCTGACCGTGATAAATTAATCCTCTAATGATAACTTGAAGTACAAAAAAAATGTGCTTATCTAACCACCAGAAAATTGTTGTGTAATATGAGATATCAACATCAGACGAGACAATCGCAACAATTCCAACAAAAAGAAAGATCTGAAAAAGCATTGGTGACATTGCCTCAAAGACCAACAAGACATCTGATAGAGGACCAATCAAGAGTAATTTTTCAATACTTGACCTCTTTCTGTAAATTAAAATGCTTTGCCATTTGAACTTCTGCACCAAAACTTAAAGAGCTGGTAGTTTAGCAAAAAACTTTTATTTCATTGTGTATGAACATGACCCAAAAACACGTCATCTAATTTGATCATCTCATTCTTTTAGCGAACTAAAGGATGTGCTGGATAAAATCTACATGGACGCCCAGAAGTTGAAAGACAACAAAATCGGCACTCGCAAAGAGCTGCACGACAAGATGAACTACACAGAGCAGCAGCTGATGTTGGTCACCAACGAAATGAAGCAGAAGATTCACCACATGGTGGAGGACGTAGAGCAGCGCGTGTCCAAAGCCCTTAACGAGGAAATTCGACGCCTCAGCAACCTCGTCGACGAGTTCAACCTGCCCTTCCACCCAGAGCCTCTAGTCTTGAACGTGTATAAGAAGGAGCTTCATTCGCATGTAGAAATTGGACTGGGGTCTAACTTGCGGGCGCGCCTATCGACCGCTCTGGCCCTCAACATGGAGTCTAGCCAGAAGGAGATGACGGAAAGGATCGAGTCCTTGATCCCGCCTTCACAGAAAGGCACGGCGAGCGTAATTTTGCCCCGCCGGCAACCTTTCGAGATTCTCTACAGGCTGAACTGCGACAACCTGTGCGCTGATTTCCGCGAAGACCTGGAGTTCAGATTTTCGTGGGGCATAACGGCGCTGATTCATAGATTTGCTGGAAGCGGCAGCAGTGTGCTAACCCTCAAGAACAAGCGTGAGAGTCCTACAAACTCCATCATGCCGTTGACTCCTGTCGAGCAAATGGATGCACCTATGCTGTACTCGAACCCTAGTGCGGACGATTGGTCGATTCTAACGAGGATTGCTCTGGCAAGTACAACTTCACAGGGCACCATGGGTGGCTTATTAGTAGCTGGATTCTTGCTGAAGACCGTTGGCTGGCGCGTGATTATCTTTACGGGTGCTATCTATTCATGCTTATATTTATACGAACGACTAACATGGACGAATAAAGCCAAAGAGAAATCGTTCAAGAAGCAGTATGTGGCGCATGCCACACGAAAGCTGCGCATGATCGTGGACTTGACTTCGGCAAACTGCAGCCATCAAGTGCAGCAAGAGCTGAGCGGCAGCTTTGCTAGGTTATGCCACCTTGTTGATGAGGCCATCGGTGATATGGATAAGCACTTGAAAGAGCTGGAGGGCCAGATTAATGGGCTGGAAAGCGCAGCTAGCCGTGCCAAGGTTCTGCGAAACAAGGCGAATTACCTAGTACACGAGTTGGAACTTTTTGAAGATGCATACCTCAAGCTCCAACACTAGTTTTATTATGTTATTATATAGTTCTAGTTATTGTTAGAGTTTTTAGCATCAGTAAGTATCATTGTAAGCGATTCAGGATAATTGGCATATTTTTAATATATTATTGTATGGTGCGTGCAATATTGCTCTGTTACTGATTGATAGCAATGTTGTGAATTTGTTTATTCTCTTGGTAAATATTTATTTGCGCTTGAATCGTCCCCGAAATCACGATGTAATTATTAATCTGTCTGAAGCAAATCTCGGAACAGGCTTTGTTGGTTACTCTGCAGTGCTAGTCCTCTAGATAAGTCAGATCTTGTAAAGTTTCCTGTAAACTGAGAAATTATAGATGTTATTATTTTCATTGTTGTGATTTTTTACTATAAAACGAAACCATTTTATTTCATTAAACTGAGAATTATTGGCTCTTTGATTTCAAAACAAATTATTTCTTTTAATTGTTTGTAGATCTTTAAGTAGCACTCGGTTTTTTATTTTAAATTTTGTTGTTTACTGTTTTAAGATCCTACAAACACCTATGGTGCTATGGGATTTTTAATTTGTAAGAACCTCTTTGCTATAGTTTAGTATGTGTTGTTTTTTCCGTATGTCTATGTCTTAGATTCCAACAACAATTCGACTATATCTTTTGCTGTAGTAACTCCACCAAGGCCTGCTTCTGACCTTAATTTATATTGCTCCTAATGATCACATTTTAATTATGTGTTCTGCTCTGCATAAATTTTTGTACCCCCAATAATTGGTCTTGTTAAGATCAAAACGTTTAAGAAATCATCTGGTACCAATCTTGTAATTTACACTACATTTGCTGCTTTTAGTATATTTCTTCTTTAACAAGAGTTTTATCTTGACTTCTATAGACAGTTGCACTTTCCTATGTTGGTAGGAAGATTACTTCATTTGTTTTGTTTAAGATGGTCGTGTAATAATTTATCATCTATGTTATTCAGCTATCCAGACAACTGCAACATTGCAGCATTGTACTTTGTAGTATTTTTTCATACAGTGGTGCTTTTTGCACTGCCCTTTTGCTAGATAGGTAGGCCACCTCGCTCATTTATGTAGTGTAAAACCATTTTAGTTTTTTCTTCTAGTACTGTTATGTCCTTCACCACAACCGTCATCAAGTCGTTTGTATAAGTAATTAAATACACGTTTTGTGGTATTTGCACGCTCAGCACATTATTAAGTGGCAAAGCGAAGCGGAGTCATTAACTTCATGTTGTCTGTCGTCTGTCCGTCCGAGCAATAACTCGTGAACGGCTGGGAATTTCCAAATTCTGTTTTCACCAATCGACACGTCTTGTTGTCTTCAGGTTTCTGGAAACTCTTCTTATTAAAATAGGTTTTTATGAGTTGTAAGAATTTAAGCAGGTAGCTGGTGCTGAGGAACATTATTATTTATGGAGGGAAGAAGTCAGGTCCTATATAATTTTTTATATGCATTATTCTCTGGTTCATCTATTGTAAACCAGTTAGGGCATGTCTCTGAAAATTTTAATGTTTTTCGTTTGGTGCAATTTGTTCATCTCGATCTTTTTCTACAATTTTACCCCATAGATCTACCTTTTCCAATATTTTACCCTGAGCATTAGATTTTTCATTCTCTCTGCAGGTGCCTTCTGCTCTTGGCTGTTTTCGAGTACAAGCTTTGTTTTCTTTTGATATTTCATTTTTCGTTTCGATTTGTACTTTTGTATGCTCATGACCAGAAATATTTTTCTAAGGTTGTCTTTGGGAATGAGTCATTAAGAGTCCCATATAAAACTATTTTAATTGAGTTAGAATTAAATTCTTCTATAGTGCATAGTCCCCTCCCTTGGGTTCTTTTCAAAATAGCCCATAACTGTTTTTTTAATGTTCTATCTATTAGTTGCTGAAGTTTTATGCCATTCACTTTTAAGTTAATTCTTGATTTCCAAAGATCAGCCACGTTTCAGTCTCCATAAGCTTTAATCTTATTGATTGGTTTAATCTTATTCAAGGTTAAATCAATATAAGAGGTACTTGTATTTTTTAGAAAGGTAATTTTGCCTTCTTTCCTCTCCACATAGACTGGCGTAACTAATTTAAGATTCTGGGAGGTAACAGACAGGTCTATTTAACGATTTTCATTGTCAAATTTACCCCCTAAAGGCGAGATTGATTTTATTTAATTCAACTTGTTGAATACAACACTTTTATTTGCTATAGTGAACATTTACACAATGTCTCTCTATTTTTTCTTGGTATTTTTCTTTTTTGTCAGTGTTGGCAATTTGTGCCAAGTATTACAAGTTCCAATAATTGTAAAAAATGGATCCGTGGAACAAATGAACAAAAATTGGATGGGAGGGGGTTGTTTAAAGTTTCTAAAATTATCGGATTTTAGACTATTTAAAATGTTCCAGAATTTTAACTCTTCTTACGTCACTAGCCAGATGGTGATAGTTTCTTGATTTTCTCCTTTTATCCCCAAGAACAAGAGTAATTTTGCAATAAACATGTTTGAATTGATTTTTCGGATTTTGTGCAAACTTCGGCCCTTAAAATACTTAAGAAACCCTTAATACCTAAAAGGGTTCAGAATTATGTAAAAGACTAGATTTGGCAACGCAGCTTCTGGTTCTAGAACTCGCCGTCATAGGCGCCACCACTAACCTTTATTGTGCAATCTAGCGTTACTTTTTTAAACTTATCCCCCCTATATCAGCAAGGAAACTTAGAAGAGCTCTTAATATTTTTTCAAAAACCAGTTAACGTAAGTGGGAACGGTTACTGACTTTAAATAATAAAGAAGGTTGCTATCTAACAATGTTTAATAAATCTAACAGATAGAAACCTTAACGTGTTGATAAGTAGCGTACATGTTTTTTCAGCATTATAAATAAACATGGCTGTGACGTCAGACCAATAAAAGCGCGCTTTACATCACTTGATATTTTAGGGGGCGTTAAAAAAATAATATCTGCCTTTTTAAATTAATATTGCCTGGACTAAAAATAAGGATAAAGAATTGTTCTTAAGATAAGTATTGCGACTTTGGAACATCTTGTGTTATAGTAACAATAGGAAATTTACGCTTATTCACACGACTCACATTATGTGTGATTATCATCTTAATGGGGGGAATTACCGATTTAACAGCTTGCAATATCAGAATTTTTATTGCCATAGTTCTGACAATAATTTCTTACCATAGCAATAATTCTTTACGTGGGATGTTCAAAAAACTTTTAGCTTATTTGTTGCAACATTTTCTCAATTGTTCGACTTTAACTAAATGTGAGAATGCTACCAAAGATTATGAATTTTAAAGTCATTGAAGTTACCACAAATACCACTTCATGTAAAAACGTTTGTCTTCACGAAATTACTAGCCATTTTACTGGTCGTTGTACTTGGAACATAAAATAAAGTCGAGTGGTGTGGAATGCGACTACACCCTGATAGCCAGGCAGCAAAGTTCGCTTCTGTGGGCGCCTGGCGGGATGCAAGTTATCTCGCTGTGTTCTATCAAATATCCTCTCTAAGAAATTCATTTGCTAATTCTGAGTATGAATACCGGATGCTGCTGGAGGCCTGCCTTGCATACTATCACAGTGCCCGTCTCTGTATCTCCGGCTCTTTATGTACAAATATTGAACACGATGCTTGCCCACATTCATTACATCACTTCTAACTCCATCGATCTGGTCCCTTCCCCCCAGTCTACAAGCTAAACTTCTCCGGTGCCAACACCCCCTCCAGATTTCTTGAGTTTTCTTTCATTTGTTACTTCTGTGAGGTTTCCAAAAGGCGCCTTATGGATTGAAGGTCGATTTTTTTTGAACAATTGTAATAACAAAGGTTGAAAGGACAACGTTCTTCCTTCATTTGTTTCAATTCGAGTTCTTCGTTTCTTGTTACTTTTTCTTGGTTACTCGTCATTTGTCATCTGTATTTTTCGCTTGTTTCTTTACGTTATTATCTTAGCGATTTAGGTTTTGTGATGGGATGGATTCGACTAATGATTGTTGCAGTGGATGGGTGGGGGCTACGTTTAGCGTATGCAGTATAAGTCTTGGATTGAAGGTAGTCAAAGGGGTACCAAACAAAACTTTTTTGTCCGTTTTATTCCCCAAATAAATTAAGACATCCTATATCCCCTCCTGTATCAAGGGTAGAATTTTTGTGGATTAGTTTTTTGTAGCAAATTGAATTCAAGCCTCGATAGTACTGTTCTGTACATGTAACTTTTTATTAATCGTAAATATATATAAAAATAGGTTGCTATAAATAAGCTACATTTACCAATAACAATACAAAGAACAGCAGACTTATGCTCTAATAATTCGCAAGAGTAACTACCAGTCGAGAGCATTCGCAGCCTTAGACCACTTATATACGCCGCCGCGCTTCCTGAACATGGCCTCGTCGAACCCGGAAAACAGAAGCGCGTTGTCCACCCCCACGTCCAAGATGGACCTGGACGGGATCTTCGAGCCCCCGCGGCAGTCCAGGAACCTCATCTGCAACACCACGTTAGCTTGGGGGCCGTGTGGGGGTATTTTTAGCGCCACTCACGTATTCGTCTAAAATTAGGTAGCTATTCTGCATCTTGGCGTTCGACTCGGGCACCATGCACTCGACGCTCCGATGCCTGGCCAGAAACTCGTCGAAGACCTCGTCGGTTATGTAAAACCGCTCCGCGTTCTTCAGGGCGTCCGGCCCCGCGTTCTCGCCTTCCAGGAGCAAGCATTGGAAGACCTTCCACCTGATCGGCGACAGTTTCTGAATTTCCTCAGCCATGTCCTCGTGGCAGTTGTAGGTGTTCACCACAGTGTTTATTTTGAAGAGCACCTCGTACTTGCTGCACCAGTCCCGGATCTTCAGCAGCTGCTCTATGTGGTTTTTGCCCTTTTGCCCTCTACCGATGGCCTGGAACGAAACGATTAGCTGAGCAGCTAGTGAAATTAAAAAAAAAACTACTCTATTGGTGTCTTCGTCGAAAGAATCGCATGACACCGCGAGGATGTCCAAGTACTTCCCGTACCTCTGGAACCACTTCTCTCGAACCATCGATCCGTTGGTTACGATCGTGACGGATGGCAGCCGCAGTACCGTTTTGCAGTATTTCACCATCTCCCCCAGATGCCGCCCTCCGCTCGGCAGGAACGGCTCGCCGCCGCTGAAGTTGATTTTCTCCATTCCTGGTCACTAGAGCTGTAGCGTGGGTGGTATGGCAAGGCGCTACTCACCTGCATCCCGCAGCATTCGGAGGCCGCACTCGGCGTCCTCCAGCTCTAACATGAAGGAGGTCCTGGCGGTGTGGAAGCAGAACCCGCACTCGTAGTTGCACTTGCGGGTGAAGTGGTAGTTGACGCTCCTCGGTCGCAATTCGCCGGTCTTGCTTTTACCGCGCTTCACCTCCACGCGCAGAATAAAAGTCAGCACCATAGAAGCGAAAAGGACCAGGTGCTCCTTCAGGCTGCAGCACAGCATCATTATGCTGTCGGCGAGCATGTTGTCCTCGCTGCGTTGGAAGTTGCGAGCAGAATGCATTTTCGTTCTTACTGCGACCGATTTATATTTGCGCTGCGTTTACATATCGCGGGAAATTACACATACATTTGTACTTCCCAGAAGTCGCAATTTCAGTTGGCAACAACTACTAACCTAAAAATGCAAGAAAAAAAATACTAGGCAATGTTGCCAAACGTATAAAAAATGTTGTTTCTTTGGATGCTTTTTATTTGAGTTATTGTATTTATGACTTTTGCCAATAATTATGTAAGCGGCCCATGAGTAGAAGAACCGCCGATATTGGCAGATATGTTATCGTATCTAAACATATTTTCATGCAAAATGTCAGTTACATTGCGTTTTATTAATAGTCTCGTGTAACTACAGGGCGTTTGAAAATTTTATCGCTTGGTTAGAATGTTGCGTGGAGAACTGATTTGTGCCAACTTGTTAGTCGTATTGCGTTGAAAACGGAAAAAACGAAGCCGTTATCGTTTGCGAGTTTCTGGATTATAAAAGCGAGTCCCCCATATCGCGTTCTCAGAACCGCAGTGCGCTATCTTTTCTTGATGCGATAGTAATGAAAAGCTTCCGTATTTATATTATTTTTTGATGTGGTCGTTGGCTGTTATTTAATCGTTTAAAGTCAAAATCTCAAGCTTTCTACAGAAAAGCTTCCATTTCCAGAATGGAGTGTTATTCCTTCCTAAAGGAGTCGTAGCACACCTTCTTGGAGAGGGTACGATCGATTTGGGAAGTCAGAACTGATCTAAGACTTCATAGAAATTATAATTTCGCGAAGAGTCTTGCAGTTGAGTTTACCCCTCATAGGCTTGGGGAGATTAATAGGTTGTTCATGCTATTGTTTGTGTTTGAAGGAACAACAATTTTCCTAACGTGGAGTTACTTAACTATCTTCCTCATCTAGAACATTTTCTTAGTCAGCTTTGCCTCATGTGTTACCACAGCACAGCCCTTCCCCTCTTTATTGGAGCAGCTTCTACTAAGCAAATTTAATATGGCGTCCCTAGCTGAAAAACAATGATTTTGGGCCCCAAAAAGAGTTTTTGAATTTTTTCCGTTTTTTGATCCTACCTTTTTACTTAAGTATCGAGACCGGTTTGTTAAAGACGTAATTTCAATTTTTTGTTTGGTATTTTTGAGTTATTTGATAACTTCATCAAATACGTCGACTAGCAATTTCTGTGCTAATACTCCTTTCAATAACTGGGCGAACCGAAACGAGTAAAGCTGGTTTTAGTTTCAAGAAACAAAGGGTTACGAAGTTACATCACTTGAAAATTCCATGTGAAAATATTAAAGAGTGAGACACTGTTATAGCAAGTCACATGATTGGTTCGTGTTTGAGTGAAACTAGGGGTCGGCACGTCCGCGTTTGCAGTTTCCTTAGTAAATGTTACTTAAATTTGTGACTGTCGAAATAATATTCTCTGGTGTTTGTCCTTTTTAAAGCAAACGCCAGGTACATTGCATCACTATGACAACAGCCTGTGAATCACCGGCAGGAGCTAAAACATTTCAATTGTAGATTATTAAGTGGTTTGCGCTTATGTTCTTTGACTTTATTGTAAAATTTTAAAATTTTCCAGCACAATCCTTCATAAGTATCAAGCCATGAAATACAAAAAATACATTACAACGATAAAAAATATACAGATAGAATAAGACACAAGAAACATCGTCTCTTTCAAAATAAGCACCTTGGGATTTTCCACACTCAAAACATTCTGCAAAGTCCTGTGTTGCGAACAATTGACTCGTTGACAGCCTGGAATCTCTCCTCTTTCAAGGGTGATTTGAGTTTTGGGAACAACAAGAAATCGCGGGGCGACAAATCTGGACTGTAGGGTACCCAAGTAATATATAATATAATATAATAATTCCACCCAGGATGTGACAAACGGACGGGTGCGTAGTCGCGATGTAGCTGCCAGTCATCAGTTGTTCACTTACTGGCATCTGATTGCCAATTGACCAAGCCAATGAAATAGTTCTTGTTCACGCATGCGAGTTACGAGACGGTTGCACAAATTATTTTTATAATATTAACATTGGTGCGATGTTTTTGGGATGAGTGGCTAAAGTAAAGGCCGCTTTGACAGTGTTGTTTCTTAATAGGGAGTGAAGGTGAAGAAAAAACCTGCGATGAGTGATGGGCAGATTACCAACTTATAGTATGCGGTAGTGTGTAGTACACATGGGTGGGACTAATTGAATAATAGGCGGGGTTAGCTGCATATGGACACTTAATTTTTCCAGCAATTTTACCTACAAGTAGATTGATTTTTTCATTACCTAATATTTCAATTTATTAGTTTGATTTTCTCTCTCTTATATGTAGACGCTACATCTTTAGGTTTCTAACACAAAAACAAGTGTTGCTGTCACTTCATTGTCCCAGTGACATTTTTCTGGTCTTCTCAAACTCCCCCTCATCATTTTGCTATCTATAGTACTAATATGATTATAGACGAAAAATCCTCTTCCACTTACAACTTGAGCAGTATTGAACCACAAATTAACCCATCACCCACACTCTATGCACTTTTGCATCCTTCATAACCATTCGTCCGTGTTTCTTAAAGATCTGGACACACCCAGTCTTAAAAAGTCCTTGTCATTGGAAAACCGCCTCTCTCATAGCCCATTCTTCACGTAAAGTTTTAACTTATGATGACATTGTAACATCTGCTTGTCAGTTAAATAATGGAGTATCTAAAGGAAAAGAACTTTTTTCACATGAAGGTGGTCATGTAGAATGGAATGCCTAAACTTTTTTTCTATCAGGCGATAGATCACATGTCTGTCGGATTCAAACATCATTTTGGCAGTAGACAAGAATGTGTGACCTTGGAGCTGTGATTTCTTTCTGTATACAGTCATATGATGAGGACAATCATGTTCTAGCTCAAAAGTCATTTGCTCTAAAGTTGTAGTCCAGAATTGCTTGATATCTTTTCACCACCACAGTTTGGAACAACACCTAGAGGACATCCTGTTGGGTGTAATACTAGTACCCTTATGTATTTCCCAAAAGGAATCACCTGGGATAGGATTCTTTAGGCTGAGTTAGGTCACCAGTATACCGCAAATCTGTCTGATGTATCAAAATACTCACTCTGATTTGCGTAGCATGTTTAAATGTTATAGAATACTGTGGAAGCTGCGATGTATGTGAATTTAAATGAAACGAAAGCTAAAATGGAAGTGTAAACGTCGTAATATTTAGCAGTCGTTTGCAGTCAATATTAACTTTCACAAAATATGGGTGGGGGGACTTCTTATGTGAAATTTTAGGAAACTTGCGATGTGTTAGGTGCCCTCCACTTCCATTTTTGTATCCATTCCAAACAACATATGCAAGGCTGTAAAGTATACAGTATATATAACAAGCTAAAGAGCTACAAAGTTCTGCATCATCTGAAGGAAATCAACAGGTGGTTTTAGGAGCTTCTGTTAGAGGTGATCGCATTCTGGACATTTGGACATTTTCCTTCTGCTGGGATACATCAAAGCTAGAAGAAGAAGTGCCTCTCCATGACTAAAATGGGCATGTTTGGTATGTTTGCAGCTTATTCTCTTGAACAAAAGCATTAACCATGGTTGTAATCTGCCTAGGTCATTTAACCATTCATATCCGAGCTTGCGGAACTGAAAATCGGAAGACGATGCATTTGCTTGGACTTTTGGTACACCCTTGCAGCTTTTTACAGACTGTGGTTTGTCCTGAATTTGTTCTTGTGCGAAGTACGGAAGGAAAGGTGTATGCAACCCAAGTACCAAAAAGTAAGTATGCAATAATTTCCACATGATCATGTTTTCACATTTTTGTATTTAGGGCAGATTCTCTTCCAAGGAAGCAAGACCAAAGCTCCGACAGCAAGCTAGAAACAGGGTGGACTTCTGAACTGAATGAATGTTCTTGGACGACGACACTGTATTAGAAAAAAATGAATATTGGTTGTAAAGTACCTAATAGTTTTGTTAGTTTGTCAAGATTAATAATGTTTAATGTATTTTTAATTTTTGTAATTGTGATCGGTTTATTATTATTTATATTATATATTTATATTTATAATAATTTGTTATATATTGATATAGTTTATATTTATAATTATGCGTTATAGGAATCTGTAATACGACTTTACATTGCAATATTTACTAACACTAATATTTCATAGATGGCGCTGTGTAAGATAAACATATTTTGTAACACCTTGTATTTATAATTATAATTTTTTTAAATATATTTTAAAGTAGCGTAAATTAAACCGATTATTATTGTAAAATTATTTTAATAAATTAATTTAAATGTTAATATGCTTTTATTAAATAAAATTAGTTTTTAACGTCGACATCTATACAATTACAAGTGGATTAATATTACAGGAACCTGTAATGACGACATTACAGATTTCTATAACAAAAGTAAAATTTAAAATTTTGCACTGCGTTTTGTATCAGGAGAGCAGAAATGCAAAAAGATTTTTAACTAAAGTTTTTGAATAACGTGAAAATTGTACTAAATGCCTAAATTTTTGTAATTTTTGAATCAAAAATCTCCTCGCGCTCCTGTTATCCTGATAGAAAACTCCGATTTTGTGCGTATGCTCCGAAATTTTGGAGCAGAAACGCGTTTTGTATCAGGATAGCAGAAGCGCGAGAAGGTTTTGATCCGAATTTTTAAAATGGCGGGAAATTTGTCGAATTAAACCTCCTCGCGTTTCTGCTATCCTGATACAAAATGCAAGTATAAGGAGCTATTCAATTTTACTTTTGTTACAGAGATCTGTAATGCATGTTTACAGATTCCTGTAATGTTAATAACTATGACTGGAAATTAGAAACTGAAGCGAAAATTGGAATTTTGTATCAGGATAACAGGAGCGTGAAGAGGTTTTCGATTCGAAATTTTAAAAATGGCGCCAAATTTGTCGAATTAAATCTCCTTGCACTCCTGCCATCCCGATACAAAATGCTAGTGTACGGGGAGCTATTAAATTTTATAATTACAGATATGATTCCAAATTGGAAACTGAACGGAAATTGGAGTTTCGTATTGGGGTAACAGGAACGCGAGGAGGTTTTTCGGTTCTTCCACGCCCTATCTTTTAAGGGAAAGTTTAGCCTAATTATGGTCCAAAGTAGATTTTCTTATATTATTTTAATATTAGAAATGAAAATAATTGTAAACTATTTTGAAAAATTGTATGAAGTCACCGGGAATTGAACCTCGGCTACTTGGATTAGAACGCCTACCTTCAACCACTACACTAAGCAGCCATGTTAAAAATCTTATTTTATATGTGCTATATATTTATAAAATTTTGTTAATGTTATTAATAACCATTCATATTTAAGAATAAAGACATAATTCTGCAATACTGTAATTTATTTACTTACCTTATGTATGCGAGGCGTCATTCTGTCCTTTTAACCAATTTCACTCGTATAACTGTTACCATTTGTAGACGCTCATTTTGCAACTTCACCATAATAACCAGGAGCATACTTCAAAGGTATTTATTCTTCAATAGGAAAAATCTCAAAGAGGGATTAAGACATATTTAATTTCCATTTAAATATATCTATTTTCTAGATTTGTACTAATATATAAGTAAGCCTATATAAAAATACTCACTCTACACACATTATACGTACACATTGTATACGGGTACTTTATAAAATACGGCATCGATACAGCAACCGGGGCAATCTTACAATTAACGCTCTGCTCAAGTCAATAATAACCAAGACATCCTCAAATATACAGATATGGGCCTGCGCCGGCCGTACCAAGTCGAATTTACAGTGCGCCAGCAGAACCAACAGCAAGCATTACAAACATGTCAATACGTATCGTGATTTAGGCATGCGACCGCACTCCGCATCGTCTCTCCGGATGTTCTCCTCGCCAGACAGGGAGAGTCTAACTTAAGGAGTATTTTGATTTCTCCGACATACATCCCAATAGTTACACAGTTATAAATATGAGTAGCACTAACATGAAACGTTACGGATATATCCATTATCATTATCATCATCATCATCATCATCATCATTATTATTATTATTAATCATATCATTATTATTATTACTTTTAAAATTATCACATCATACAGTGTGGACTACAAGGTTTAATTCGTATCGTTTCTGCAAATTTACAAACCTAAGTACAGCACATCAAAACTTCCGAATGATGTAGTCCCGCAGTACAGCAAACGCTCGTGTGAGTCGTATACGTAAAAATAAATAGCGCGCATCTATCTACAAACGCGTGGCGCCCTCTGCTCCAGTGGAAAATAAGCAGCCTGGCCCGGAGCCTACTAACTGGCGGCGTCGAGGGCGCCGGGGCCGCCGGCCGCCTGCAGCTCGTCGTCCTCGCCCTCCTCCACGGAGCAGTTCAGCGAGCTGCTGGCGGTGCTGAGCTCGTCCAGGAAGTCGAAGCTGGCGACGGCTTCGCGCTCCTTCTCGCCGTAGCGCATGAAGAAGTCGGGTCGGCCTATTATGGTCGGCCTGGAGGTGGGCATGGCGGCGCGCACGACGGCCAGCTCGGGCCGGGCAGCATTGACTGGAAGAAGGTCAGTTCAGACTGCCGTTTCGGTGATTGGCGTGCACGGGGCTGATGCGGACGCTTAAAATCCCAACATTGTACAGTTCGCTCAGCGGCAACTGAGTGTGTGTGTGTTAAATGGTTGCGTGTTATGCTAGAAGTAAACAGAAAGTGGCCCTATGCATGACATGGCATGGCACGGGTGATGATGATTATGGCCGTGACAATGCCTACAAAGCCTACTTACAAAAGCTCATCACAATTACTATTACAATTACACTATGGTGTTCCTATGTGGGGCCCACAAACTTCTATTTTTACATGGTACATTTATATTGATACACAAGGTGCACGTTAACAACTGTAGTGACAAAGCTCAAGAGGCGATTTCCCTTAGGAAAAGGAACAACAAAATTCATATGAACATGTGTTCCATGATAGATGGCAGTACTGTTCTTCATGACGGTAGAACTTGACCCGGTTATACTGTGGTGACACGTTTCTCTTCACTTGCAGGTCTGTTCTGCATAGATTTATCAGAAAACCTATCCTCACAAACAGTAGCTGAATCACAAAACTTTTGCAGTAGCGTTTTGTCATTCGTGTGAGAGGGAGTCACTCGATAGAAGAAATGAACACGGTCCATCAGCATGGCGTATCGTGTTGAGTGTCCTATATGAGAATCACAACTATCTCTGCAGAAAGAAAAGTTCTGTCACTGGTTTTTAAAATAATTACCATTATAGAAATTATATCTCCTTTACAGATGAAGCAACGTTTTGTAGGGGCGACATGATAAACCTTCACAACATTTATATGTGAGCTTCGCATAATCTCTATAGTTGAAGTTTAATACAGCAACAATTTAGAATAAATGTTCGAGTTAAATGGACCAATCGTTTTTTCACAATACCCCGATGGCCTGAGGGATACCGTGCCTTTAATGCTTGAAGGCGGGCTATCGGTAATCATATAAATGACCCGTCATGCGATGCACTGGCACTTGCATCGAGGTCCATGGGAATCACTTCAAACATCCTCTCTAAGTTGTTAGAAATATATGATATGATGTGGTGCAGCATAATGACTATGACTTAGATGATGCAGGTGATCCAGACATATGTTCATATAAGCTTTTTTGTTCCTTTTCTTGACAGGAAACGCCTCCTGAAATTAGTTCATAAAATAAAACAATGAAGTAGACTGGTAAAATAAAGAATAGTAGTATTGTCATTTGTTTTGTTCAGTAACCTAAGTCAATTGTAAAAGCAACTAAGAAAGTTACTATGACACAAAAATAACATTTGGACTATTATAAGACAGCATTATTGGAGGTTTTTAGGAATCACCGCCTCAAGATTTTAACAACACTTTAAAAAGACTAATAGAAGATTGTCCGAGTGCCATAATACTCACTAGGATAGTATCAAATGGCGTCTGCCAGCCAACTGTAAGGAGTACAATTTCCATGGTAATCCTGAACGTTTTCAATTTTTGTGAGGTCCCACAATTACAGTGAATTTCGTCCAACAAAAGAATCTCCAATTAAGTTGTTATCTTATAAACTTTATCCTTTAGAGACAAGTGCGTATGTGGTAGGGATGGTGGGTGATGTTACACGGCTTACTGATGCCCCACTGGTAACTGACGTCATCATGTTTGCTGCGTGCTACCAAAACTTTTAAATCCGTAATCGAAGCGTTTCCACTTATTCCTTGCAGGCTTCAGGATGCACTTGCCGATCTACACCACATCCTCCCCATGCGGTTTAAATTTTTGTTCTGTTTCATTCTTTGTGAAATAAATATGCCAATAAAAACGTTTTTTGTTATAAATACAGAAGAAATTGTATATTAAGATGAGAATGCTACCATTTGTTGTACTACTGAAGTCAACAAAGTGTACCAGCAAATTTTACCGGAGAATGTTTACAAAAACCGTTTTGTTGCCAGAGAAGTGAAATCAGTTTGTTCAGAAGTCACCTTAGTGAACCAAAGGTCGCCGATATATATTGGCGAAAAGTGGTCTAAAAAAACTCGTCCGTCGTTACCATACCCAACACCATTAGAAAACATAATGGGCGACTCTAGAAATCATCTTTCTGGAATATTCAAGAGTGACAAAATGGATCGCCAAGAGTAATAACTTCAAGTCTTACTTCTGACACTGCTCATAATTAATTGAGACTTAGGGGTTTAATTATTTATTTCAAAACTCAATTTACTATCAATATATTGCACTCTTCATTGGCCTACCCCAAAGAGGAAAAACTTCAATATTGTTAGACCCGCCAAGTAGAGAACACAAGTTAAAGATAGACACAAGAATTCTTTCAAAATTGAGTTCAGTGATCTTCGGGTGGTTTCGACCAACTTCGGATACACTTTTTTCAACTATCACTTATCTGAGAAAAGGAGCTAGAAACACAAAAGTGATGCCAACCGATGCATCTGCACTTTCTTTATATGTTTCAAACCAACAAGTGGTTCAATAGAAAATGGCGAAAACAGAAAAAGTGACTTAACAGTTTCTCGACCATGCATCTTGTGATTACGTTAGGTTAATATCATAGTTGTCCACCTCTTTACGGACAATAAAAAAACAAACAAAAAAAAACATAGCAATTAAAGTATTAGGGCTAACGCAGAATTGAAAGAATTTATCAAGCAAATCTTAGAAGAAACAAAGGTAAAACGATTAAAATAAATGAAAACCAATGAAAATGGATAACTGAGAAGTCAGTGAACGCAAAAGCTTTTTAGTCTAAAAAAAAGTTGAACCAACGTAAAATATGAGAAAATATGAGCAAATAGAGGAATAAAAAAAAACAATACTTTCAAATATGTATAAACAATTGAGAGGAATTGAGAAGAGAGGAAATGTATATAACGATATCGCAAAAGATAAAGCAAAAACAAAAGTAGGAGGTTGAAATAGATAACGAAAACTTTTTTATTATCCATTACGATTTAAAGAATAGCATGATTGAACTTAAAATACTTTCAGAGAAATTATCAGTGTTAAGGGAAAAAATTATGCAAAGGTATAAAGTTAAGAAATTACAACACCCCCACCGAACGCGGATCATAATGCGAGTAAAAGATAAACAAAAAAGAAAACAAAAGATACTAATAGCATAGTAGTAAAGATGAACGGAAAAGAAAAACGGAAAGAGGAGCGGGAGGGACTACATGATTTAATATTGCATAAGAACGAGAAAAAATAAACCGACCGGAATTTTGTATCCAAGTAATAAGAAAAATTACAAAATGGTATGTATGAGAAAGGCTTTATTTTCAAAACGAAGACGGTGAACAGATAAGTGAACCTCAGAAAGTGGCCCAAAGTTAGCCAAGAAAAAAATTAATTATTACTAAGAAAGAAACGAGCAGGTGCTAGAATATCAAGAAGATGAAACTTGAACATCTACCACACTTATGGAGAGTCGTCCAAATATAACTCAACAAATCCAGATGGCAAAGCGAATGACCGAAAACATTTGCAAATTCAGACTTGGTTTTAATTTATCAGCTTTGAAGTAAAACAAAAAGACAAATAACTTCTTTGAAAGAAGTAAGTATGTAACTGATTAAACTGACCAAACCAAAATAGAAACCCGAAAATCTGACACCAAAGAAGTTTAACGATTTGTAAACCATAAAAATTGATTTTCAAAACCTAATGCAGTTGCCATCACTTTTGACCTCTCTCCCGAAGAGGTTTTGATATCGTAGGAAATTTGACTACAATATTTGCGAATAAGACAAATTTCGGACAACATTTTAAAAGGTCGGGAAATGAGTGCTCCTTCCGACCAATTTTAAAAGCCAAAAACTGGCGCAGATGATATACACACAGATATACACGAGTATGAGTGGATGGATAGAGAGAAAAGCATTGGAGATGTAAAAGACAATCTTCCAAGTTCCAAATCTTTATAACCAAGATAAATGTGTCGAGAAAGTGCCCAGAAACCTAATAAATCAACAGATAAAGAAATCAATGAAAACCTAAGCTCAAACTTCGGAAGAGTCTCTTTAAAGATATTAGAAGAAAATCCTAATGCACAGTCTGTTTTGATAAGTAATCATCCACGGAAGACGGAGAGTCTTCAAAACATTCAAAACCCCAGAGGAAATGTTACTAAAGTCAAACAAAGCCTAAGTTTAAAAATATAGACTCGACTAGGGGGCGTTTTAGTATAGTACGAGGTCCAATAGTGCTTAATGCTCTCAATGAAACCAAGTTACTCATTGAAAGATTTTGAAAAACCCATTTTGTCTTTAAACATCAACACTAAGACATCCTTAATTAGTCTCACAGAGTAGAAACTTTTGACTAGACAATGGACACACTTAGATGCTGCACTACAAGATAACTCCCATATCATACGATTCTCCATCAAGAAATTTTTGACAGGAAAAAGTATTCCTGTGGTTCCTCCGCTAGATCTCAATTCCTGTGGCTTCTTTCTATTTTCTCAGTCAGAAGACCATTAAAAGGGTTGGTATTTTTGATAATATCCAAAAGAGTGTAAAAGGCATTCCAATAAAACTCTTCTAACAATAGAAAAAACGTCTTCGTGGTAGGTACCACGTCAACTACCTTGAAGGAAATAAATTTAATTTGTAAAAATAATAAAACTCACGATTAAAAATCTTTCTGTCAAACCTCATATAAGATTTTTTAGAAGAGTAAATGAATGACAATGTATTGCAGCAGAATATCAATCACGTCTATAGCAAAACTCCAATATAATGGAACAGAGATGTTAATCCCTTTCAGTTTGTTATAAGCGAATTTCCAATGTTATAACATTCAAACGTTTTAAGTAACAAGTCAAAAATGTAAAATAAACTCAATCATCCCCCCACCCCTCCCCCAAATAAAAAGTACGCACTTTGGAAATGGTAAATGAAATATTACAAACAGGGTATGAGCAGAGTAGTGTAGTTGGATAGGGTGTTGTAGATACATTTAGAAGGTTCAAAATTCACACCAAAGACGTTTCAAATACATAGCTCGTTGTTCTGTGAAGCAGCTGCACAGTGTTAATCGAGTAAACATAATGGAAAGAGAATAACAATGAAAATATGACACTCATAAAAAAAAATTGCCCTTATTCCTCTTCATGCGTAAACATAATTGAAAAACACGCCATTTATATTCGCTAATTGGCGGTCCTAGCGTTAGGGTGACACCTTTAGGGAGCTAGCAAGGCCTGTAATATACCAACTTGCAACACTCCTGATTGTACGGAGGGTGTTCCGGTATGGTCCATAACAAATCGTCAATTTCAACTACCACTAACAGGCGGAACGATGCGAATATTTTCCTCGATCACACTTATCATCGGGCAACATCGGTGATTTTATTTTCAACTGTTTAAGCCACGCTTACACTCGAGTCTTCTTAAGTGTGCGAACTGTGCCATAAGTCTTCTCAGAGTTGTGGTTGTAAGAAACTGTATATTTTGCGCAACAGACAAGGCCACTTCTTGTTCTGACATCGTGATATCGACTATGTCCCTTTCCGTTCACTTTTCGGCACGTAAAAGTAAATCCCGGTTTATATTTGATTCGAATCCCCCCCGCCCCCCAACTTGCCTTACATTAATCTAACAATCATTGATATAACAAATGGTTTACTTTACATTACTACTAATCAATTATAAATAGAATTGTTTGTGGGCCGCACTAAATTCGCGAATCAAATTATACAGGGTCTGTGTACAAATTTTCATAGTTAAATAAAATTCGTCATAATTATTTCTTATAAATTCAAATTATTAATGAAAATAGTCATTGAACATTATAGTGGTGTTCTGTAGTGTCTGAAAAAACAAAAAATCATAGTACAAGAAACAGCAACGTTTAAACAATTCTGCCAAAGCATAACTTTTACGCGGAACTGTCTATTTGAGTGCCCTATTTTTGTCCTTAAAAATGTATGTGTATTTGCCACGAATTCATCAGCTTTTGAGAAAGAGTGAAGTTATACCAGTTCCTTAAATTATCACCTTAAATGCTATAGTATGATATGGATTGCTGCTCTGTTTTGTTGAAACTATACATTATTGCGGCTGGTTTGTTTCAAACAAACGTGAAAAAGATGCATAGGAAATTGTCAATAAAATCTATTAGACTTTATAATGTTGCAATTTGCATGTTTGAGGGTGCAGCACATAAAAAAATCCGAAACATTTTTTGCAAACAAATAACTGTAGAACTATTTTTTCTAATTTATCAGTCCTTAACAAACTAAAAATAAGGTGATTTTTTTTTATTTAAACCATATAACTACACAAGATCTTTGTCATTTATATAAAGAATTCTAATAATTAGGCAACCGAAGTTTTTTGAATTCCAAAAACGATCAGAACAATTCAGGTGCTGGTATGTAATTCAAATAAAAGCGATAACGAACGCAAAACTCATACAGGTTTGCATGACAATGCGAAAAAGAAGTTTCACATGATCTACCGAAATACTAATATGGAATATGATGTCCCCTAGCCAAAACGTAATACACAACATTATGACGCACTGTGGATATCAAGCTCTTGAAGGAAAGCAAAAAGAGGATACCATTAATCTTACGTAAGATTAAGAACGGGGGCAGGCTCTATTGGGGCCTGGTATCAGCAGAATGCATTTTGCAAGCCTTTTCTCTGCTGCAGTCGTTTTTTAGCACTTCATTCTAAATAGCACTCTTGTGCAGACGTTGCATTTCAGTCTCTTTAAACCTGCATCACAGCCTTACAATTAATATGTTGTTGAACTTGAAACTTCTGAACGACCAACACCAACTGAATACAACGTCATCAAAATGAGTTCAAGAAGATCCACTTGTGTACAAAACGTTCATGACAATGCACATAACACGCATGCTTACTAGTTTTCCAGGTTGAAAATGTCGCAATACCTTCCTATCACTCGATGAAAGCACTTGATCAAATCCTTGCCGTTTCAGACGATAAAGAAGCTGATATTATGATGCTACCTTTTGAACCTACATAAGTTACTGATGAAGAGAAAGGTGATGATAATAGCATATCAGGTTATCTTGATGTACACAAAACTGTAGAAGATATAAACATTCCACATTGAATAAAACCAGCAAAACACCTTCAACTTCTATCAAAAAGAGAAAAACAAACACTGGACCAGCACGAGTTTTCAAGTAGCTGGAACAACATGATGCTTAATATCCGACTCGCCCTATAACTCAAGAGTGACGGTATATCTCAGACATTAACACTTGAGTGTACTCTGTATAGGGCAAACTTTTATTAAAACGAAGTCAGCTACAGTTCTTCATATATTCTTCAAAAAGTCTAAGATGATGAACATTCAACATACAAAAGGGCCCTATTTGAGGAACAATTTGTTAAGGAATTAAAAGGGGAAAGAATAAAATAACAACTATTGAACTAAGGAACTGTAAAATAATACTAGCAACTTCTCAAATACATAGTTCCACAGACATGACTAGTGCTGTTGTTACATCTTTTAAAACGCTTGATCAATGGAACTAGGAAAGGAAATTAAAACCAGAATAGGTTGGGTTGTATTTTGTGTGTTGTAGCAACCAGCTTCATAGAATATTCTTGGAGGCAAAATAAAGAGCGTAGAAGAGTCTTAACATAGTTGCCTTCTTGCCCAAGTATGGCAGTTTTAAGACCAGTTGAGGCTTTATACATACCACAAGGAGGATAGGTTAGTTGGTAACCGAGAGCCACAAACACAGACAATCTTAATCTAAAATCAATAGAAGCCAGTATATAGATTTTAGTAGAGCAATATGCAATAACCACCAACTATAATATGAACTGGTCAAATATCTCCATGTGATGGTCTGTCCAATAATGACCAATTATTTAAAATATTTAAGTGTAAGACCCATTGTCAAGTTAATCCATTGCCTTCTGCTACAAGTTTATGATTAGTAATTAATGAAGGCATTGAAAAGGGCCTCACCTACTTTAGCTTTACACAAAAGTTATCCTCCTTTAAGGAGGAAGGTGCAACCAAATGTATCAGTGCATAAGGAAGATTGGTTTTAGGCATATTGAGAAATGTAGTCTGTCAAGAATTAGTCAAAATTGCTTCTCCAGAAAAAGGAAAATCCCACAAGATAAAAAGCATCTTCTAATTTGGAGAAGTTTATTGAATTTCGAAAACTGCTGATCCTCGAGAAAATTCTGCACAACCCTTTTGCAATTACAAAAATGTAAGTCTATGATGTATAGATGGGCCATTATCTTCCAGGATATAGAGTACTGACCAAACTTTTGATAAAAGTTCAAAGAAAGACATAGATTTCACAAAACAAAACATCTCATGTACTTTACCCTACAAATAGAGATCTGAGGACTTTTACTAATAACCTGGTTAAGAAAAATCTTAATATAAGAATATCAGTAATTTCTATTGCAAAGTACACAGAATAATCTTCATATATCTGAAGATAAAACAAGAAAAAGATCATTGAGCTGTGTTGCTGTCGGAGCTTCAATTCCGTGGTTATACTGCCACATTAATTGCTAAAAACCCTCACCACCCCATCCTATTGAATGTACTAAGATAAGCCTCATCATTCATTTAAGGAAAACTATATAACCCATTTACATCATCTCTTTAGCAAAGATAAAGTAAATGAGCCATCTGTTTTATAACCAATTCCACCTTCAGCCCCAATAATTAGTAAGAGTACAAAAGATCGAATGTCCGAATCAAAACTACTGTCTGAAGATTCTGGGAAAACTAAAAATCCTAGATATGTTCTTGAATTCCATATGCAATCTAGTTTAAATCTTAATGAGCAGTCCTTTTACGTCCCATAAAGATTCACAAGAAAAACGGTATCATCAAGACTATCATAAACAAAGCTGAGATTTTTGCCGAGCAGTGTATGCTCAAAGTTTATAATCCAGAACGTGACAACTTTTAAATAGGTCTTGGACCAAAAAACTGGGCCTCAAACCTTGCACCAAAAGCGACATTGGCGCCCCTAGAGGGTATCCCCAACATTTTTTGTTTTCCCCAACTTTTGCACACTGTTAGGTTTGTCATTAGCGGGTGCCACGATTTGATGTAGTGAAAACCGGACGGCATCTGTATTTTCCAAGTAGGGGGGGGCGTCCCGAGCACGAATATACGAGTTTTAATCATAGTTGAAAAATTGTGTAAAACCTTAAAAAAACCTTCAGACAGCTGAACGAATTGGTGCGACATTCAATAGGAATGGATTATGGATGAAAATATTCATAGTTTTGAAAATGCCACAGATCCTATCTGAAGCAACTCGAAAAATCGGCTGTACTTGCGCAGATTCTCATAACTTGCACAACTTTTTTACTATGCCCGATTTAGTTTTTCTACTAAAGAGTGTCAAAGTTCGATATGTTGCAGAACTGTATGAATCCTATATTTCCAAGCGCAGAAAGTGTTCTGAGCACAAGTAAATAACTGGAATAAAATATCTGGTATGAACAACACAAACAATAATATTTTGTATTGGTAACGGACAATGCCTACCGAGTAGGGCGCTTTCAACAATCTTTGCAGCGGAAGAAACATGAGGGATAACAATTCAGGGCATAAATCAGAATTGGTTCAATGAAGAATATGTGGAGAAACTACAGATAAAATGTAGTGTTACACAGGAAGAAAGGAAACAGTGAAAAATGTACAGCTACAAATACAGACAATTCTATGGAGCAATAAATTGCTTTCAAAAGGGGTACTAGTCAAGATTAAACCCTTGTAAAAGCATAAATGATGGTATGATTGAAAGACGGAAAATTTGAAGAGTATGGGATAGTGATTGAAGATGAAAAATAAAAAATAACATCAAATAAACAAACCAAATTGACCTTAGACAAAAAAAGGACAATATGATAAAGAGGACAGAATACATATAAAAATTGAATACGAAAATATGGGCAAAATCTAATAGTTGTGAGGATGCAAGGGAAGATCTGATATGGGAACACAAGAATCAAAGGAAAGTGGCAATGGTTATGACCAATTCAAAGAAAGTTGAAGAGGGAAAAAGGAGAAGAAAGAAAATAAGCTAAAAAAATTTATTTCGATATAATAGTTCTCATATCTAATTGAGCAATCTTTAGGTAATTTATGAACAGCAAAATAATTTTTATGTGGTTTAAAAGAACCTTCCTGAATTACTCATTTGAAGTAAATTAAGAACTGTAACTTTGTAACCATCCGCAGTAAACAATCCAATAAAAATTTAGTTTCAATAAAATGAAGGCATTTTCCTTAGCTTTTTTAAATTAGTAAAAACTCCCACTACTTACAAAATAGTAAAAACATTATTTTTATGGCTATGCAATTGCATTTAAAACAGACCCCTGCATAATTAAAATGGCGTAATTTAGATGTAAACAATCACCAGCGCTAATATGCTACAAACTAAAATGCTAAAGCTAAATTTATTTAAAACTTCTAGGTGATTAGTATGCTCGTATGTGTGAGATTATGTATGTTGCAGTAATTAAAACAAATGAAACAACTACGATGTTCTACAGATGGAGCAATGATGGTGCATGAGTGAAATAAATGAGTTAAAGGAGGTTTGGAGATGAGAAAGGTTTGTCCACCATGTACTTCTGACATTATAAAGTACCCAAGTCTACAAAGTAAACGAAATTGTTCTGGTCACATAATTTCCGTGGTGGATTCGTCTGAAGGCCGAACGAACTGTATACGTACAGGATTCGAAAGCTGAAATCTCGTGAGCTTGCCAACCCAAGTCTCTACAGGCCAAAGCCAAAACAGTTGTGCTTGCATGCAAATGCAGTGAGTACTCACACTTTTTACGGCAAAAATTTAGAAAATGTGTAGTGTGGAGAGGTGCTTGAAATCTCTAAAGAAACACCGGCTGGTGTCATGCAAAACTAGAGCAATACCTTTTTTCTGCCGATGGAATTTGTGGATTCTGTGCAGATGCCCGTAATCTGGAGTCTCCTCGGTGGAATCGCTTGTAATGCTGCCGCCACACGATGATGTAGGCGATGAGTCGCTCGACACCGATGCCATCATAACATCTAGTAAGTTAGCTCTAGCCTGAAAATTATATCCACAGTCATGTTTGCTGTACCTAAAAAATTATAACAAAGCTTCACCTTAGGATCAGTAAGATCAATATCTTTCTCCACGTGGATCCAACCTGTTGGTCGGCACGCTTCGTCCAATTTTGTGTTCTGTGAATCATCTCCCCGCTCTTGACCAGTACTGGTATCGTCTCCCTTCTGAATCATGCGGTTGAGCTCATCTATAACGTCTTTGGAAGTGGCTCGTTCGTGAAAGCTGATCGCACGGTGAGGCGGACCATCAATAATATTACTGATAGTTCCTGAAGAATACTGAGGCAAACGCTCCGAGGTGATAACATGCAGCGGCTGAGAATTTTGCACCTGCACTACCTTCTGCTTTTGCGCTGATATGGGCCTGGAAATCTTCGAGTTTTTGTACTGTAGCTTACTCTTTGGCAATTTTGAGGGCTCCTGCACGTTATTATTGTTGTGGTTATTCTTTGAACTTTTATTTGGGCTCACAGGTATCTTCGAGGGCACGTGCTTCAATCTGGGAATTTTAGAAACCACTGTGTCAGGCGTGCTTACACTAGAAGTCACCGACTCGCTCATGTTATTATTTGGTGCCGAATTGTCACTAGAAAGAGTATCACCAGATTTCGTTAGATCACTAGATTCGGAAATTGAATTATCGCTACACAGTTTATTACTATCACTTTGTACATCTGAAGTCTCTGCTGCAGTTAACTCAACACTCACACTGCTGCAAATATCCACAGGGTGTTCACTAATGTTTGAACAATTTTCACTTTCCACGTCCAAAGGAGTCACCAAACAAACCTCTTCGGCATATGAAATATTTGGCTGTCGCTGCTCCGAGTTCGTCGTGGCCTCTGAATTGGTGCCCTCATCCTTAGCTACATTCTGTTCATTCAGAGAGTATTCCGTCGCAAGCTGCTTTAGCGTAACATAGTGTTCGTCTTTTATAATCTTATCAATGCCATTTAATTCATCACATTCACAAATCTTAATATCCTCGATGTTTTGAGGGGGCGCCTCTACGTTGAAGTCTTTTGTTGCCTCATTCGCGGAACAGGGCCGAGAGTCTTTGCCCTCCCTGGAATGCACATACTTCTGCTGCTCCGCAATGAACGTCAGCACATTCTGAAGCGCCATCTCTCTGTCGCCGTTCTCGGAGAGCGCGCCGCCTAAGCTCCTGGAAGACGTTGATGCTAGGCTTTTTGTACTCTCAAACTTAACTAACCTGCAACGTTCAAAATCACATTCATGAAAGCGCGAGATAGAATACAACACGTACCTATAAAAATCTCTAGTAAAATCAGTACCGATTGCAGGAAGTTCTCCGGTGTCATCACTGCAGCCGCTCAAAGCAGCCGACGACCTTTTGGAATACGTTTCCGGCTCATACGAGTGGCAATAATCAGACCCGTTACTAGACCAGCTATTGTCAGGCGAGTTGTTTAAGTTTAAAGTACTGTGTACTGCGTAAGGCCATTGTTTTTCACCCTGAGCGTCGTTCGAGTCCATGAGCAAAGCGACCAATTCGTGCCCTTCTCGGTCCATCATATAGCTCGAGTTGTTCCACAGGCACTCGTTAGAGTCCTCTTCCAGTTCTAGGGCGTTGTTTTCTTGGATGCTAGGCAGCGTCGACAGCGATATTTGTCCAGGGGTCATGACTTCTGATTTCTTTTGCTCATTGCGGATGTCATCGTTCGATAGGCTCAAGCTCCAATCCTCCAGTTCGGTGCGGTCGTATTCCAACTCCAGCATATCCCGATGATGTTGCTGTAGTGCAGAGCGAGTTTCGTCCAGGCGGAGCCAGTGCTGGATGTACTCTGCATCTAGTGCGGTGCATTTCAGACACTCCTCAGCAGGGCTGGACCAAGTGCTGGGAGCAGTTTGCTCTTCACTCAGTTCTAAACTTGTGTTTGCTATAAAGTTATTTGCATGAATTAAAACTAAAGCATGTTAGCATGAAAAACCTACCAAGCAGGCTAGCAGCAGCTTTGACTCGCCTTAGAGGATTGATCTTCTTTTCTGTAATATCTAGCAGCAGGATGCTGGGGCTACTTGAGATGGGCGAGCTGAGCGAGTAGCAAGGACTAGGAGCTGTTGTGATCTTGATGCATAGATGCGAGTCGGAAAAGCTACGCATTATGTGTTGGAACGGTAGAATATCTTTAGTTGGAGGATAGCTGTTCCTTCAAAAATCAAACATAAATAAGGCGCCCCAAAAGACGTGCAGAAGCATGAACCTTACCTGGGATTCAGACCAAGGAGATTAAGCGGAATATATAAAATATCTGGATCTTTATTGTCGGTGACCAAAAGGCGCGTTTCAGTTACTTCCGTTTCGTCCGTAGCCTCCTTGAGGTCCTCGAGGCCCCGCGACGGCACCACCGCCTCCCCTGACGCCTTCGAAACCTCAGCCTGTACGTCGGAAGACATGGTCGAGTAGCCTTCGTCGCGGTTGCCGCTCTCTGGAGACTCGTTTCCGGTCGTTTCTTCTTCACTTTTCGAATTTGCTTGCGCTGGAAGAATCAGAGTTAGAGGGGAACGGGCGAGGTTTCTTACCTAGCACTTCTTACCTAGCACAGGTCTACTTCTGCGGTACTTGGCCGCTTGTAGGATGGGCAACTGCAGATTGAGGGAGACCGGCCGTTGGGGAGGCACCCACAGAGTGGAGTCAACAGTCGACAGGGCCTCCAAGAGCCGCTTTGGTGTCACTTCGGTTCCTTTTAGTTCCGTCCAAAGTTTCGTGAGTATTTGGTGTCTCTTCTTGTCCTCTAGAGAGAGTTGCTTGTCTAGATGACGCAAATTATTTGAATTAAGACAATGGAATGTTGGATTGCATTGAGAGACAGATGGTCCTCTTTAGGATGGTATAAATATACTAGGGGAAGTTTGAAAATTCAAGAGCTCACCGATGATCCTCGAGTCGACGGACAGGTGCTTCTCGGTCCTGGAGAGAACGGCTTCGGCGGCAACGGCGTCCGCCTGGCTCTCGCCGGGGCTGGCCTCCAGCACGTCCGAGTTGAACGAGTTGCAGTGCTTGGCGGTTAGGCTGGTTTTCATGAGGTTGGTGGGCGAGACGTCGGCGGAGGTGTTGTCCTCGGCGTTGTCCTTGCAGGAGTCCTCCAGCGCGAGGTGGTTGGACGCCGATAGGTCCAGGTCAGACAGCGAGGTGGAGTCTCCGCGCAGCTGATGCACCAGCATCGAGGTGAGGGCCCTGTTCTGCGACTCTAGGTCTTGGATGCGCTTGTGCAGGTTGGCGATCTCTTCTCGCAGGCCCTGTGGGACGAGGAAGTTTGTTAGCAACGAGAACGCAATGTCGCGGCTGACAGCAAATCCGCGCCTGGCAGGCTTGATCAGAATAGTAAATGATAACCTTCTGGGCCAAAAGGGCTTTGACGACTTGGTTGGCGACATCGTCTAAGCAGCGTTCGTATTGCTTTCGAGACTCCTCGGCCTGTCGGTGGAGCGCGATGGAATGGGCCTGCAGGACGCCTTCGCGGATGCCTGGCTCGGAGTTCACCTGCTCGAGCTGCTGCCGCAAGGACGTTATTTCTTGGTTCAGCCTCGTAATGGTCGTCTGGTACTGCTGGCATCGACTCTGAAACGACACGCCCTGCTTAGACTTCTTTACCTACTTAACGCAGAGGTGGAGATCGTGACTTTAACGAGCAGAAAAAATGCAATCTATGTCCAGTTCTTAACGGATCAATCTTGAAAGATTGTGTTGCCAGTTTCAGGTTAAAAAAGGACATCCGTCGAAGGCTCACGACACGCCTAATGGGTTTGGAAGTAATGGGGAGTGCAAGGCGTGCAGTTATCAATTAACAACATTATGCACTGCGCGGCCCCGCTGACGAATCACGATTATTAATAATCATTAGGCGCAGTTCAGGCCGTCAGGGGCGTATAATGATCCGCATTCAGGCGCTTGGTGCCTGCTAAAAGTAATTACGGCAACATTATCTCCGTTCTTAGGCCGGTGCGCGCTCGTTACTGCTACCGCTTTTTGTTGGATTCTGCCGCATCACTTATTTTTTATTTGGGCCGCTGAAAGGCAAACTTACATTCCGCAGTTTTGCAGCTCTTGTATGGAGAGCCCCCGTGGAGGGCGTACGAACCGGGACAAGCAGGTTTCTGTTTGATTTTGCGCTCGAACTTGGGCAAACGCAGTATCTAACGAGTTTTTAGAAATATATATCATTTAGATGTTCCCTAGATAGTTCTTGCAAAAATTATTAATGGGACTAGAACCCGCCCTTATCGTGGCCTACTGTCGAAGGTCAGATCGTTTCAATAATTTCTGATCCAAGAACTCCTAAAAAAAACATCAATAGTTAACAGTGCTAAAAGTGTCTTAGTGCAAATTTTTGAAAAATCCGAACTTTTTCTTCATTTACGATCGGTATTACGTGAAAATTAGTCATAGTCTAATTCCCATTAAAATGGTGTGGAGGGACTAGTGTCAATCACAGGTGAATTCAGTTGTCTCCTAAGAGAGAAGGGGGATTAATTTGTCTCTTCTGGAAAATTATCCATTGATGAATTACTAGTGATATAGCCATTCAACATCTTCCGGAAATGTTCCGATTTGGGGTCTTAAATCCTTGTATCCGGATAAAAAATTTCAAAATCGTCGATCCTGGTTAATCAAAACTAGTAAAAATATATACATCTAATCTTAGCCTGGTTATAGTATTTACAATTCTGTATAATTCACAATTGTTTGGCTTAAACAGGTTTACTATATTTGATTATCTTAAATCGTATATTGACTTGAAGTTGCTTTTGCTGTTGTCTTTACCTTATTTAAATCTAATCAACATTAGAGCGAAAATTTTCGGAGAAGAATACACTACGCGATACAAAACTGCGTGCACTTGCCCGTTGCGAGAAACGGCAGTGGCGTAGCAGAATTAGGTTGTAACCAGATTGCGGGCAAAAGTCTTAATACAAATTTGGGGAGAAAATATCTCAAATGAATAAAAAAAGATGTTCTAGAAAAAATTGAGTATATTTTTATGTGACGATTAATTCAAAGAAACGGTCTATTCCAAAATTTCAGATGTGCCACAAGGAAAAGATAAGTACGTCCATGTACTCAAACCACCCCTTTTAATAAAAATTGGACTAGTCCAACTGGATATTTTTCTTTGTGCTGATGACGTCAGCATGACGTATGTATTTTTCTCTAAAAATTTTCGCTGTACCTCAAAGTACTTCAGATGAAAACATACGAAAAGTTTGAATTTCGTCCAAGTCAAACTCACAGAGACTTTAACAATTTTGTAATCGTAGAGTTAATCGTCCCACAAAATCGTTGTTTTGGCCGTCTGTCAAAAGTGGGGGATATGTTGGACAATCATTTCAACCACGTTAAAGGCGACGGCTCTTATTAATGACATCATGGACTGCCAATTCTGATGAAGCTGATGGAACTCATCTATCGCTAGCTATGGACAGCAATTAAAAACCTCCAGCTGATTTTGAAGTATCAGTTCAGATTTCACCTCGGCCACTTCATTAGTCACCAACTCCTCCGGGTGGTGGAAAAGATCTCGGAAGGCTTTCTCAAGAAATTCACCACCGCAGCAGTTTAGATGTATCCAAGGCGATCCAGTTCTTCTTCTCCGGCCAAAGGTTTCGAATCAAACTCGGCAGCATGAAGTCATCAGAGCAGTGTCTCCCAGCCGGTGTCCCCCAAGAGTCGATCCCTCCCCAAACGACGATGGCTCAGTATACAAACGACACAGCTGCCAAGCTCACTGCAGCTCCCGATGGCAATCCAGCGAGTCCAGGAAGAGCATGTAAAAAATATAAGTAAATGCCAAGAAGAGCTCCGCCGCCTTATTCAGTATAAATATAGAACTTCCACGGCGACACTCAGAATCTCCGACTGGGAGATACTCTGGAGAGAAGAGGCACAACACCTGGGAGGGATCCTAGATGAAAAACTCACTTGGAAGACGCACATTGATTGGAAAGTAACGAAGGTGAAGGCAGACCATCAGGCCCTTGGCTCCTTTTCTATTCTGAGAGCTTTATGTCTTTATAGAATAAATTAACGGTCTAGAATACTATCCTCCACCCGATCATGATGTACGCCTGTCTCGCTTGGGAGCAGGACAAGCTGGACAAGGGCGTTCGTCGAAAGTGCCCGTAGATTCCGATCCTCCCGTAAGGCGGTACGGGGGCGGCTTGATGTAGCCCACCACCAGCCACGCAAAGTCACTGAAAAAGAATGGGGTTAGGGGTTGGACGCAGGGATCTCCAAGGTCGCGAACGACCTCATGGTTGTGCGAAACCACGACCTTCACAGAGATACGAAAATTTTACCCATTCATGAGTTTATCTCCTTCAGCGAGCAAGATCTCTACACTACCATCCAAGGTCGCGGAAACTCAACCGTTCGTAGCCTCTACAATTATCAGGTGCCCGTCACAAGCGCCCGAACATCTTGATTTCTCCGTAAGGCGACACGGAGGCGGCCTATACAACCATCCATCATCCAAGCTAGGATTATAAAGAGAACGGGGGATTAAGGGCTGGTCCCAGGAATCCCAAATGTCGCCAATGAAGACAATGCCAACGTTTAGACGGCATTAATTTTTTCCTTGCTTTTTGCAGCTCACTTGTCCTCTAACTTTCATCAAGATCAGATATGTTGAATTATTCCAGTTTTTAGTTTTGAAACACACGTCTGTTGTCAACGTCGGAAGACGGAATAGCTTGGGGTTCTTCGTAAAGACTTTCTTCCGGCTTCCAAGAACTGCCATCGCTGCCGTGTTCCGGTGCGCCACTATACAGAAGGCGAGCACGGCGTCAAAAGTTTCGAAAGCACAAAAAAGAAGTGTAATGAGCAATGTACAGTGACCAAAAACACGTGTCTCAAAAACACACTGCTGCTCCATCCTATCAGAACGCTTGGTTATGTACGGCTTTGCCAAGTACTAGATATATGACCAACTTAAGAGTTGCTGACCTCAACTTGCCAGCAGCATAACAATCTGGTTTGTTTACTTTACAGTTAGTTTACTGACGAAAAATGTTAATCCATGAACATTAGGCGCCATCAAAATAAACTTAAACTTGGCAGACACCTTACAAAATTGTCCAAATTGATGAGTCCAAGTTCGGCAAGCAATTGAAATCCACTGCGTTTGCAGAATGATGGAGTCATGGTTGTTGCTGATACACGTAATTCAGAGACGCGGATGTCAAAAATTAACAAGTACATGTTAGAAGAACATGTGGAACGGCTATGATCGCTTCAATCAACGTGGGTACATCCACAAGCGCGTAACCCACATCAACTTGGAACATCGCTTCATAGGTAAGCTTCTCTATCCTGTCATTGGTCACTAATGTCGTCTTATTACAGCTGAAGATGACACTCACATCCAACGCATTGAAGCCTTCTGCACCCAGACCATATTTAAGAATACCTTTGGTATTACCATTGCAAAGTCAATAGACTCGACTTGATGGAAGCATTCTTTGGCGCTGACCGCTGCTAGTACAAATACTTACGTCTTTAAACTGCGCCTTGACACTTGAACCTCCCTTTTCAGGATGTATCCATAATGGAGGTTTACTAAAAGAACACTGACTGCCTACATGTGGTGCTCCCCGATCAAAAACTAAATACTCAGCATGCATGTTATTCAATAAAGCGTTTTTAGTTCTTTTCACGTCTTTCCCAAGTTAACGTTATGCCGTTGCGCATTTTAGATATGGCTGGATCGTGTGGAATTTAATTTGGATGGGGTAGGTTAGGATTTGGTTAGTAAGCATATTACAAATGTTTTGTTTGTGGGTACTCAACTCATAATTCTGGAATCTGCATAAACGTTGTCGGATCAGCTGGAAAGGACGAGGTCGTACAATATAAACGTAGTCAGATGTCACGCGGAGCGCACGCGATCTCGATCTGGAGCCTACAGGAACCGTCTAGTACAAATCTAAAAACTACCGTATTGTTCGAGTTCTACTACATGTGTAAGTAACGAGGGGGTCTCAACGGCAACTGTTCTCATATTCGAGCCAGCCAGGCGGCGACCCCGACATTAATGGCGAGCGTTGCAATATGTCACTATATATACTATGATTATAAAATAATCGCGTCGCCATGTAGCAATCCTTTCGCCACCTATGGAAGCTGGAATGGACGTTTGCAATCATCCGATAAAAGCAACGACCAGTACCTTTCAACCAAAGTTTTCCTACACAGATGAGCTAATCGCTCTATATGCCTAATCCGAAATTACACGCACTGGGCCGACTATGCCCCGGCGGGATGGGCGTAGCGAACCCAAATTGATGTTCCGACTTTGACAACCGCAATTTATTCCTCCAAATTACATACTTTTAGGCCTCGCGTTTCCGTGGGGCGCAATTAAGTTACGTAAAAACGCAACACGCTGAAAAGCTCCGTAATTACGGTTTTCAAGTCTCCGATTCCGTAAGGAGCCGCCGCCCGCCGCTCTCTCTGCTTACGCGACTTTTAATTTCGGAGCGGCAATTAAGTCCTCTACATTATGCACTGCGCCCGCGCCGAAATTAATTCCGAAACTCGGGAATGGCGAAACTTCGCCCGAGACGATATTTTTAAGTTTCCGACTTTCTGATTAATCCCCGACTCGTACGTTTGGGCGCAATTATTTTTCTCGCCGAGAACGCATTCATAACGGGGTTGGCGTGGAGATGGCGCGCGCGGCGGGGCGCTGGGACTCCGCATCAAACATCCAACTCAACAACAAGCACAATTTGGAGCTCGGGGCAGGATATCGGCGGAACAGGGTAACTTCGCTAATTTCAGTTTAAATTGTAAATTGCTTACAAGTTGGCAACTTGTGCGGCTTCGGGACCCGGCCGGCGATTACCAGGAGTTACTAATGTGCATGTTAATCTAACCAATTATCGCGGCATCGGCTGCGTCTCCTTACCCCTGCCGGATGCAATATGATATCGAATTCTATTTGCTGGGCATAAAACGCGAGCTATGGGGTGCGAATGGAAATCCGGAAGGAGAACGTGTTCATTTTCCAATTTAATCTTACCACAATTTGTTTGGTGACGTTGCGGTATTCACTCTTCAAACAAAAGCAGGACGAATTTAAGTCAAAAACGACGCATTATTTTACTCTACCGACTTTGATAATTGGATGTGAGATGTCTTATGTGTTGCATATATGGTTTCGTTGCTCAAATACTATAACAAATTTTCAAATGCCCCTCCCCCGCCTAGCAGATAGCCGCTAGTCATGTATCAACGAGGTACATAATACCTCCCAGGAATCTAGCTGCGAGTGCATGTGCAGAGTTCGAACAAAGGAAATTTGTCAGATGTTACAAGCAACTTCGCGTACATTCTAGAACCGGTTTTGAGAAAGCTGTACGAATTCAACATAAATAATGTTACAGATAATTATAGTGTAATTTTACATTATTAATTGTATGTGTTGTGTACATAAATAGTGTTAAGCGATTCTGATCGCCAGTAAATAAAATAAATAAGTAGTTTTAGTAAATTTTCACGTCTTATCCACCACTGTCGAGAACAAATACATTACAGTACAAAGATATTAGTATTATTGGTATGATCAATATTGAAGTAAATGCTGACTGATATTGCAATATCGAATGAATATACTGGACAAAGTTTAATATTACCAAGCAATAATTGTCAGATATTTAATTTAAGGTATTGTCTAACTGAATGACCTTGAATAATACTCTGAAGTCTGTGTAGCTTGTGTTACATTACAACAGTGCTTTTATTTTATTGTTCATCACCTATCTGTCACAGTTGTCAAGAGGCGCAAGCTTTGGTTTATGTGATTTTTACTAGTATGGAACAATGGGTTGTAACAAAGTTTCTTGTAATTATCCTGAGTGTGAAACTTCCAATTGTGAAAAAATCGACTTTTAATTTTTGTGGAATTCCTCAAGAGACAATCTTGTTGTAGGGATGGTGAAAATTATCATGTGTCAATATTCGGGCGTCTTTCCGGATAACGTCCGCTCTGGGCGACTTCTATCTGTTTGGACCCTCAAAGGATTCTCTAGAAGATCAACATTTCAGCGCTAATGATGAAATAAAGCAGACTGTCCTAGGATAATTCAGGCAGGACAAAGATGATATTGGAAATTAAATGGCAGTTTCACTCCTCAAAATTTAGTATTTTATTTCATACTCACAAAAATCTCAATTTGACATAAACTCCCCTTGTACCTTGACTACCTAGCAAAATAGTAAATGTGATAATAGATTGAAAAGGACACACTGAAGGAAAATAACAAGTTAAAACAAACAAACGGTGAAGCAAAAATCAAAGCAGTAGAGCAATTAAAAAATTACCTTTAAGTGTGGAGCAAGATGTTGAATTTCATTATAAAAATGAAACTGAAGTGGGACAGAAGGTAAATACTGCATTTCAGCTAAAGAAAAATCAAGGAGAAGGTGTTGGTGTAGTAGAATTTAGACAATGAGATGAAAACTCAAAATTACGCCTAATAAAATGTTTATACAGACAAAGATGCAGCTACAAAACTGTGAGTAGTAGAATTTAGAAAATAAAGGAAAAGTCAAACAAAAAATTATCATTAAACCGGTAACAAAATCACAACCAATGTATGAAAAATCGCGACGGTAGCATAAACGCAGGCAGCAGAAAATTTAAGAGTCTAAAACTAAGAAAACAACATTACCAACATGGAACGTTAAAAAATTTAATGATGTAAGCAGAAAGATATCAGGTCGATAGCAAAAAAAATGAATACGGAAAAAAGTTCAAAGCCGAGTGTAAATAAGGAAATAAATTTTAAAGTAAGAAAATTTGAATTCGTTTCTGAAACAATAAATTGTAGCGAATTTCCGAACACCCCCCGTACGCTCACCATTGCAACATCTGCGGCCACGGTTTTTATTGTCGAGCAATCAACATAATGCCTTCCAGGAATGCAACCGCGCACATGCAAAGACTCGAACAATAGAAAATTGCCAGTTGTTTACTAGAAAACTTCGTGCACATTCTGAGCCGCTTAAGTATCACATTCTGAACCACTACAACATAAATAGTACTACAGACAAACACAATGCAATTTTACGTTATTAATTCTACGTGTTGCGTACATAGACAGTGTTAAGTAATTTTTCTTGTCTGTAAGTAAAATAAATAAGTAGGTAAGTAAATTTAGGCGTATTATTCGTCACACTTGAGAGCAAAAAAGTTAAAATATGTTGAAAAAAAAAGAATAGAGGGCGAAGCACTACATACAAACTTAGAAACACCACACAGAAAATTAAACCCAGGCAACAAATTGACCATAGAAGAATACTTTACAACTATTAACAGATGTATGTATGTCTTAAGCGTTTTAAAGCTGGGAAAAATATAAGGATTATGATCAGTTATTAGAGTATACACGTATACACTGAGCAGCATATGGAGACCGCATATGTGTGAGGATAGAGCAAAAAAACAGCCAATTAAAACGAATATATACGCTCTCCAAGTAGGGAGAGGGTATGTGTATGAACAGAGATTTGTGTCTTGAAAGAGGAGGAGAAGAAAATAGAGCTAATAATTTTATTAGAAAAAAATGGAAATCTTTGATATCACTGAAACAAGGGAACTGAAGCCTTTCGCTTTTTCTTCGGGTTCGCCTCAGATTACTCGTGTATGAGCGCTCCACACCGCGACAGCTCCTTTAAATCGAGATGAAATGCGTGAAGGCAGAAATTCGGGTCACTCTAGTTTTTTGCAATGGAAAAAAATTAAGACCCCCCCCCCAATGAGGTTCTTTGACACTTAGTTTCGATTTTTTGTTTTTTGGTGGTTACCCTTGCGGTAATATATAATGTTGGTAGTGGGAGAAGGATAGAAAGAAGTAGCATCCTATCGATTAGAACGAAAGTTTTCGGTCAAAAAGAGAGGAGGAAAATGCTCATAAGTGGCATTTTCGTGCCTTGAAGAAAGGACCGGTGAATTTAGAAGTTTTTTTAAGATCGCTGATACCTAGCGAACCAACGAAGCAATCGGAAGAGGACCGAAGTCATTCGCTTTTCCCTTAGGTGTTTCACAGGTGACCTCGCTTTCCTGCACTACCCTATTAAATCGACCGACATTCAGACCGTCTGTTTTTTTGGAAATAATAAAAATTAAGCTGGTCCAATTAGCTAGAGATCTTCCTCCATAACGTTTGTTTGAACCACATTACAAGGACTCGTAGTTTTGACATTTCATTTTGAAAATTTTTACAATACCCTCGTGGTAATATATTGTGACTGGAGGGAAAAGAGGAAGAACATCCTTCAAATAATCAATTGGGGCGAAATATTTCGAATGAGAAGGAAGAGAGCGAGATGCAGTTAAGCAAAATTTTCGTGCCTCAATGGGAGGATGGGCGAATTTAAAGGTTTTTTCAAGAAAATGAAAATTGCGAATACTCCTTGAACCAATGAAATAAGCGGAATATGACTGGACTCGTTCACTTTTCCCTAGAGTGTTCCGCAGGTGACTAGTATACAACCTTCTCGTACTTATGTGCGGTCCTCTAAATCGAGATCCTAAATTCAGTTGCTTATCTTTTTTGTGATTAAAAGGAAAAAACTAGACCAACTTATGAGGTATATAGAAGTCCTTCTCTCTACAACATTTTTTTAAAGCATTTTCCAAGGATTCAAATGGTTTTTTGGCGATTTTGAAAATATCCTATCGGTCATATGTGGTGACTGAGGAGAGAAGAGGAGAATCTTATCAATAACCGATTATAATGAAATTTTTCAGGCGGGAAGGAAAGGTGAAATGCGCGCAAGCTAAATTTTCGTGAATCGAGAGGAAGACGGCCAAATTTAACATTTTTGGGAAAGTAATCAGAACAAGACTATAGCCGTTCAGTAGGTTTTCGGGTGCTCTGCAGGTGATTTGCAAGCGACGAAATTTGAGTCTCTTCTGCTTTTTGCGATTATAAAAAGCCAAACCGTCCCATGAAGTGTTTGGCCGACCACAATTGGCTAAAGTTCTTCCTCTACGCTTGCTTAAAGCATTTTTCAAGTACCCCAATGATTTTTTTACATTTCAATGTAAATATTTTTAAGATATATACCCTTGCGATAAGAGGTATAGTGATTAAGGGGGAGGGGAAGAGAAAATCGATTGAGACAAAAATTTTTGAATGGAAAAAAGGTGGGCGAAATGCGTGTAAGCAGTTTCGTGTTTTAAAGGGAGGGGAAGGGTTAAAGATTTTTTTTTGAAAAATGGAAATCCCTGAGATCCTTCACACCTTGTGAAGCAATCAAGCGTTGCACACTCGTTGCCCTCCTTTCATAGCACCATCGATGTTTCTGCCTCTATTCTGCGCTATTTTTATCGCTCGTATTATCTCGATCACCAGCTGCCCGAGCAGCAGAAGACTGTTAAACAACACCACTAACTATTATCTTTCGTTTAAGAGGTAAGAGATGTTTTCTTTACTTGCGTGAGGTAGATCCACCTTCGCAGGTTTAGGAGCAATCAAACCGCCCCTCCAAAGAAATTACCGATTGCTGAGTACTGCATTTATTTTATTTTTTATTTAATAGTATTTGAGTATATTTTTCATAATTCATCCCATTTTACGTCGGATGTGAAATCAATCGACAATTTTGCATCGCTGTTCCCATATTTATTACTGAAAAGTTAACAAACATTCAAAAAAAGTCGGAATGCCCCTTCACCTTTCAATTAATTTTAAAATATCGTTCCTATTGGAAAGCCCAAACTGCAACCCTTCCCCCGCTTCGCGGAGGTAGTCCTTATCTGCGTTTTGACATACTCCGCGCGTGGCATGTGATGGGCATGTCGTAAACCCTGACTCACATGCTTGCGTAACAGCCGCAGTTTCTGATAGGGTGGTCGGGCAAATGTACGGTTGTTGCGAGGGTGGAACAGATTAGCAACTAAACACCGAAGGGAGACTTTACAATCCCTTGATATTGATCCGTCCTCGCGGTTATTTACGGAAATTTACCTAAATCATCGGTACAGGCCGCGCATAAGGAAAGCCGGCGAGTAAAGGCCGACTTTCGTTACTTCAGCAGTCCGAGTAGGTAGCAAGCCAATTGAGTGCGAAGAGAATCAAATTCAGACAATAAAACGTCTCCATTATTTTGGACAGTCGGAACAATGTGCGTGCCGAGAACCGAGAACGTCTGCCTGCTTAAATATTAACAATCAATTGGCTACAATTTTCCGCCGCGCCCGCTTTTCAGCGCCATGGAAAATTAATGAAAAGTTGAGCGGCGGGTGTCCTATATAATTGGGAGAGGAGTTCGCGTGATCCGTCGGCTGCAATTTGGAGAGAACGGACGATCATTAATTTGGGGCAATCATCTCATATTAAAGAACAACTTTTCACGGCCGTGTTTAGCAAATTCTTAACTGTAATTGGTCCCGAAGTGTAAATTACCTAAAATAAGTTTTTATTTCGATTTTGCAAATTGCACATCTGATTGTCCTTCTTCTGTGGAGACGTTACACTAGAAACCGTCTAGTTGACCTTGAAAACGATCATTTAAATTCTCTTTAGTTTTAGAAGTGATCGTGACGAAGAGAGGAAAATTCGAACACCAAATTTAGTATGAAGCTCAACAAAATAATGTTCGAGATGGTATGCGTATTTATGCGCTGCGGACCCAGGTTCAATCGTAGGCTCAGATGCCTGGCGGGTGGCCTATTCAGTCACTCAAAGTTGTGGTCATCTAAGGCGCGGTGCTTACCACATATCACCGTATTATGGATGTTGCGCGACGGCCGGACTATAAGGACTAACATATAAGAGCCTCAACCTCTTAGTTCGCAGTCCGTGTTCCCACGCGTAGAATTTCACCATTATTATGCGTGTTTATAATTTGGCAAAAAAATCATTTCTCGTTCAATATACTTGCAATGGTTTATAGGACAGAAATATGAGTAACCCAAAAACGTTCCCTGTGTTTCTCAAAAGACAAATATTTAGAGACCATGCTTGAGCATCGAAAAAGAAATCAGGACTGTAGAAAGAGCTGTCCTACCTGCACTACTACTTGAAATAAGTCATTAGTTATTGCAACACGATTTTGCTTCTGTTGTAGTAACAATAGTCGAGGAACGAATTTTGCGACACGTTTCATGTTACGTCGTCGTAATCATCCACTAATCTTCTAGTTCTCGGACTATGGGCCGCTAATTCTTTTTGAACAGCCCGTGCACATTCAACACTTTCCAGTTTTCTACTAGTTGCTGGCCTTCCGGAACGTGGATCGTTTTCAATTGATTACTGGCTATCTCTCATGCGTCGTTCTCGAAATCCATCTGCTCTACTCGCTCATTCTTTGCAAGTTCACTACATATGCTCACTCACCGAAGTCTAACTCCCAGCTAAACCAGCTAGTTCAAATATCCTTATTCACGCATGCGCATTATAGCCACTCCCATCGGCTGCCAGATTACACCACGGCTGCGCAAACTGTTTTCATTATAGTGACATTAACTTGATATTTTTGAGATAGACCTCACATATTTTATATTTCTATACTCAATCAAACTATATTTGAAAAAGATATTAAAATTATAAATAAAAACTGCAAATTAGTGAGACACAAAATAACGAACAAAACAAAAAACGCCAGAAGAAAAGTATCTGACTTTTAAACTACAGTACTGGCCAAAAGTCTATTGACCATGAAAATTTCATCTAAAACAAAAAATGTGCTTTGCCCGAGGCCCCTATGCGTCTGAGATATGTTTGTAAATGAGAAGTACTGTAATTTGTCGTACGGACAGCGTGTATCAGGAAACATCGATGGAGCTGCATCACTACTCGGCTGACCGACAGGAATATCCTGTGTATCTCAAGAGACAACCCGCGCTTGACCGCCACTGATATTTCCCGCGAGTTAGAAGCTCCTGTGAGAGGTCTTCCTTCCGCCCGCACTGTCTAGCGCAGCCCCCAGTTTGCTGGATTAAATTTCCGCCGCCCTTGCAAGAAACCATGGGTACCTGTAAAGCATCGAGAGGCCAGAGTTTCCTAGGCACGCGCGCACTTGAACTGGACATGCGGATTGGGATAGGATCATTTGGAGCGATGAGTCGAAGTACACTATGTTCGGGACTGATGAAGTCTAGGTCATTGACGTCTCGTAGGCTCCAGATTCGATCCTGAGTACATGCTGTCCACTCACAAGCACGGCAGACGGTCGGTATTAGTCTGGGGATGTTTCTCTTCTGCTAGAATGGGTCGCATTGTCCAAATTCAAGGCACAATGGATATCCTCAACGAACATATGCCCCCATGAGCACGATAGAAACATGGAAGGGGAATCGCTTATCAGCAAGATAACGACACCAAACACAAGATTAAAACGGTCGTGGACTGGTTCATGAGTCGTCGGATCGATTTGCGCGACTGGCCCAGCCAGAGCCCGGACCTCAACATAATGGAATAGAGAGAACAAAGAGAAGTGGTTTCATTTTAAAACCATTTGCGCACAAATATCTCTATTTGATTGTACATTCAAACCCAAACAGTTAATAGTCGCAAGGACTCAATCTAGGGCTATAAGAACGTTGGCTTCTCGTTTGGTACAAGCTATGGCGACAGTGTCTTGAGAAAGAAGCACACTTCTAATTGGTAAATCGCATTTTTGGGGCTTTTTGGGATAGGTAACTAGAAAACTAGAAAATCGCAATAGTATTGAGTACTGATGATTTCATTCGGACGCAAGGGCCTTTCCCGCAGTCAGCTTCGTTTTAGTTTTGAGTCTTCCCTTTTTTGTAAGAAGCCATGAGCCTCTGGAGAATGTTCAGCATAAAGGTAGCTTGAGGACGCCCTTCAAAATTTTAATACTTCGATGTATATTTTGGCAGTTTTTAACAACTGATAACAAATGATAAGTTTGAAAATTCAAATAACGTTCGTTTTAGTGTTGTTTCTGCAAGCCCAATACACATGCGTTACATTTTCGGCTTCGAATTCTCTGGTAATTTAAACAGTTGGATTTTTAACAACGTGTCTCTACCGAAAAAAATCATTATAACTCGTTGTGTAATAACCCTAGACGCTGGCTGTTCGATTATTACAATTCTTAACCAGGAAACAATGTGGGAGGTCGACCACTCATATCAAACTGATCTACATATTCCCCCGCCCCCCACGAACAATCTCCATCCAATCATAAGATTTCAATATTGCCATATCGCCAGACGGGCAAAAATCTTATTTAAATTTTGACTTACCAACGTTTTTACTGTCGGCACGCAAAAATTTATTAAAATAACTTATTTATTTTGCTTACAAGCAATCATAATCACTTAATACTATTTACGTATACAACCATAGAATTAATAACGTAAAATTACACTGTGACATTATTTATGTTGCACTCGTACAGAACGTTTTGGCTTCCGGAACTTGACTTAACTCCAACTGGCTCGCTGCGTGATATTGAAGTAACTAAGTACCGATTCCAGGATCTACTCGAAGTTTCTAGCAACCTCTGGCAATTTTCCATGGTTTGGAACCTTGCAACATGCGCGGCTGCATTCCTGGTAGGCATTATATCGGCCGCTCGAGCGGAGATGTTTACGTGGCGGTGCCTCTACATAAGGGCATTCGAAAATTCGTTGTAGTATTACAAAATTAGCGCTTTTCATGAAAATTACCAGTATGAACCCTTTTGGATTTGTTACATCGCCATGCTTTGCATCGTTCGTAATTTTAAATAGTATAGTATAGCACTAAAAGAAGTGATTCAATTCCACATTAAAGTTACTTCCTACCACTTCATTTCCTTCCTTAATTTCCTTCAGAAGCTGCAGCCACTTTCAGAACTTCCAGCTCCGTAATTCAACGCAAATAAGAAGGCGGCGCAGGCTGGGCCTGCTGAACTTAATCGCTTATTTAAAACCTCGGCACTCTCTTCGGGCACTTATCTCTCGAGCAGGGGCCGAGCAAAAAACACGGCGCGCGGCCGCCAATTAATCCACGGATAAGTTCCGTGCTCGCTGCTCGCTAATAGATTCGGTGGAAATTCGGTTCGTGCGTAGATCCGGGGCTGGAAGGCGTTCGGCAAATTAGTGCGATACAACGTAACAAATTCGAAGTAAATCCCTCGTTACTTCTAATAGGTGCGCGCCCCTCGGTTTGCCCTCTGTTTCGCCGCGTCCTGGGGAAGCGCGCGGTTAGAGGACGTCGGGGGGTTTTGGCAGGGTGGCGAAGCTCTGACGGCGCACCGTTTTCATTACGGATATTAACACTGAATCTTTGCGCTTATTTCGTCTACCTCGCCTTCTTAACGGGAATATCTCGTCTAATTATAATTCGCTTGTTAAGGAGGAAAAATGAATTTTGTTAATGTGCATCGATGATAGCCGAACGTTAGCGGTTTAAGCCGAAGTGTATCGTTCTCACTGGTGTAAACTATAAGTGAGCCGAGCTCTTATTGTTGAACTTAAACACTTTCATTGTAGATTAGAATCTGAGCTTCAGAGAAGTTATAGCTTGCTATATTGAAAAGTTGGCGACAGACTGTAGGTAAAATACGTGATGGGATCCTGCCCTCCACCTCTACCCAACTGTTCCAACTTCTCTGTCAAGAACAACATCCTTAAGAAGACCTAAGTGTACGCGTTTTGAGAGATCAAGGTGTTTTAAATAAAATTTGCTGACGTCGCTCTAGGACAAAAGTGACTGAGAAGAATATTCGCATTGTAAGGTGACTTCTGAACGCCGATTAAGGATCTGAACAAACTACGGCGGTGCTCACTATTTCTATGTACAACACATACAATAGATAACGTAAAATTACACACTATTTATGTCAATACGCATTTCGGATTCACTTCGCTTCGCTGTAGCCACTCTTAATGTTCTTTCCGCCCCGCTGCGCGATATTTATGCCTATTTTGGATGTACCAAAAGGATCATGAAATATCTGAAGGCGCCGGACTGAAATCTTTTGAAAGGTTGCTTTTTTAGAATCCGCATACGTGTTCTAGAGGCAGCTGGATTCCTGCATTATGTCGCTCGCTCGAGCATGACGGGACAAAAACTACAGCCACAAATGTCTAGCGACCATGTTACGGGGCAAGGGGGGAGACGTTCGGTAATTTGTTATAGCTGCTTCACGACAATGTCCGGTACCATACAGGTGTCCAAACTCGACAAAAAAAAAATAAATGAGAATTTATTCTGCGCTACGCTAGCAGACTCTTCCTACAGTCTGGACTTATTGTCCTGCATTTGGATCATTAAAAGTAGTAGTTGGAAGATAAGAGATTTTGAGGATGCTGCTGCTATCGAAACGCTTGTGCGCGATCGGCTGGTATGACAATCATTTTCATTTTACAACAGCGGGTCCGTTGAAGAAAAATATGTTTCTAAATTATGAGATTATATAGAGAAATAATATTGCGTGTTTTATATTTTTATATTACGCCCCGCGTTAGAAACAGAACTTTCGACACACAAAAGAAAGTTTGTTATTCGATTTTTTAGTTGTTAAGTGGATAACAAACAAAACCAATAATCCCACCCAAGTAATTCAAATAAATTATCTAGTTTTCAGCAGATTTAGACTTATCAAATCGCTGATTTGATATTCTGTTAAGTTTGTTAAGTTTTCGTTTACGTTCTTATTCTTGTAATATTTCTTGATCTTCACACATTTAGATAATTTCTTATAATTAAAATAAATATTATAACTAAGGGACTATAAATAAAACCGTACTGAAACAGATGTACGAGATAAGCGCAAAAAGTTTCCTGCCGTTCCAATAATAACGGTAATGTCAAACAGCGCCATCTCTGGTTAAACATTCGTAAAAATTCCAGCAGCTGATTTGTCTCAGTCGCCTAAAAACTTGAGTGGTAGTACTTCGTCATTCTGCACAATGTTGAAAATCATAAGTCATAATTAAATTTCTCACTAGAAAAGGTCTTAGGCCAAGCGATATTAAACAACGTTTGAATTGTATGTACGGTGATTTTTCGCCTTCATGTTTAACTCTAAAGAAATGAGCACAACAATTTCGTTTGGGCCGAGAAAACATCGAATATCAACTACGTGCAGGTTAGCCAATTGAAGTGCTTTCGGAAGAAAACTTTGTACTCCTCCAGCATGAAGTGTTGCCAACGTAAAATAACTATCAGCAAGGTTCTAACCTCCCTAGGTACCTTTACATGAGTAAGGTTAGTCTTAGATGGTGACCTCGACTTTTGTAAGTGAATTGTAAATATAAACACGATCGATGTAGAAAACGTACATTTTAATGTACGCGGTGCCGTGGCGGGCAAGCCAAAAATTTCAGTAAGCAGACGTGCACTTGGTTACGACTCGCCGCGTTCTAGTCTGGTGCAGGCCGATGTGCCTCTTGTTACAATTGAATGTTAATTGCTTGCTTTTGTCGTTCGTAAAACGGTCGCAAGTAAGGGTTTTGGGAACAATAAAGGAAAAGATTTCCTATAATTTTGGCAGGTAAAATAAACCAAATCGCCAATTAATTTGGTACGGGCTAATTGCGGTCTGCACCGACCGATCCTAAAGCCATTAAAATATGACCTTTATCGGAAATATTTTTCGCTCCGTTATAAACTAAGCTTTTACTGTGAATTTTCAAAACAGAGTCAATGGAATGGTGCAGACCGGACAAAAAATAACTAAGAAAGCAAAAATGGCTCAATCGGCAGAAAATATCATAGTAATGATCTTTTAAGATTCAAGGGGTTATTAAATGATTTTAATGAGAGGAATATAGTGGTTACGTCATTTTATTGTATACATTGTGCGACGTTATCAAGGAAAAGAGGAGTAACATACTGAGTCGAACTGTTCACCTTCTGCCCGATTACGCCCCTGTCTATAAAGCCGTAACTGCTCAGGTGTTGCAAACGACTGTGAGTTTGAGGTGTTTGCTTACCTATGACCACTAAATATGGTGTTTGACAATTGTCCCAGGAAACCCATGCCACCATGTTGTAATAAGCCGGCCAATGGTGAATTACTGCTAGCGGTGCGTTTGAAAAGGGCCGGACGCTTGCTTCGCATAGACACTCAACAAAATACCCAGTGTTGATGTGAATCTGCATTCGAAATGTTATACGACGTCGCAGACAATCTGGCCGTGCCCAGAAGGTGAATCGGCAAATACAGGATGACCGACGCTTCGCGGCGAAGCTACAAAACGCGCCCTCCCCCCAAACGAATACATTAAACAGCCGGACCCCAAACCTGGCACCGGCGGGGGTTCGGCGGCGGAGTCCTGCGGTTGCATGCAAACAAGGGGAGATCCCGACATCTTTTTATTAATTCGCCGCCCCCGGCGCCCCCTCGCAGCCTAATACGCACCTTGTGCGCGCTAACTCGCTTTCCTGCTTCATTTGGCGCTCCGGAGGGCCAAGAAGTCGCCCTCCTTGCGGATAATGAGCGATCGTTAGCTGCCGGGAAAAACGGCGCGTAGCGTCGCGGCTGGTCCCGGATCCGGGAATCTGGACGCCCCGCGGGGAAATTTAATTTCGACGCCTCGGCGGCCGCGGCTGCTGGCGGGTGCGCGTACCTATTAAGCTTGGAATGGTAATTCGGCGATGGCTGCCATTAAAACTCTATGGCGCACTATTTCGCATGGGGCGGCCGTCGGGGTGGCTGCTGGGCGGTCATTACGGGGCGCGGGCTTGGAATGGGTCGGGGCAGACGTGGGGCTTAATAAAACTTGCTCCATTCATGGTACGGTGTGCGGGCGTGTTTATGACGGAAAATTACGGTTTTCCCCAGTGTTAATATGTTGCTGATTTATGGATGTTTGCTTTCGACGCGATGGAGTTGCCTGGAGTGGGCGACGAACCTGAACTTTGTGGATAGTGAAAGGATTTTCGGATGAATGCAGTCTAGGCACGGCAACTATGCACTAAACTATAGGTTAATATTTGATGCCCACTGGTTCCCTAAATGGTCTACAGTACTACACAAAATCATGTGAATATTGAAGATTTAGGGTATTTAGTTGTTTCAATACAATTACTGTTGGTACATAATACTGTCTAAAGATTACAACTCAAAACTATAGTTTACAGTGCACCGTATTCACACAGTAAATTTCAATTTGTAAAAATACAGGTTGGGCCAAAAGTCTGTAACTACCTCCCCTCCGCTCCTTGGCTAATGTTTTTTCCTTTGAATAAAGTTTTCGCCTGTTTTGATAGAAAATGCAGTGTCTATTTATTACTTAACAAAGTGATATTTAATTCAAAAAAGGCAGCAACAAAAGAGAAAGAGAAAATTTTTAGTTAGAAAATAAAAACCCAGGACGACCGACTGCTAACACCCCTCGTCTAATGTCCATTGCCTCTCACATAGTTTCAGAGCATCTAAAAATCGTTATCTTAATAATATCGGAAATGTTGAGTTTTGCATGAATTATCAGAACCCGACAAGATGCGCAAACTACAGCTGGCCTATTCCTTGCATCACAAGAAAAGGGGAGTTCTATACGATAAATGTAAAAGTAAACAGTGGTTGGACTATAAAGAAGCCCCTGGGCAGCATGTAAGGCAAGCCTTCTTCCCATGGAGGTGATAGTCACTGTGTGGTGGTCTAGCGAAAGCATCATCCACTATTTCTTCTTGGAACCGGGTGAAACAATCATAGCAGTCCTACTGAATTTCATGGATCATTGTTATTAAAGGTTGGCCAAAAAGTTTGAGCTCAATATCAAAAATGACACTTGTGCACTGTTTCTATTTGCTTTTTGATGTTGGGAATTGTAATCAACATTTCTCAGTCACTTTTCAGGATGGTGGACATTTATTACGAGATTACAGACAGTTTCGTTCAATATTATTGAAAGAGAGGTCTGACCAGAGTTTAAGCGCTTCAACGAAGGAGATTTTTATCTTGCAGAAAAGCCTCTTTCTAGCCGCTCATTAAACTTGGGTAATGAAGATTTGTTTATATTGGAAGATGAATTTTTTTCCAAATTGTCGTGATCTAATATCTCATAAAAACCATTTGCATTAAACTATCATCACCGGCGAATATTTGGAGACCATTTTTCTGCCTCCGTCACCTTCGCCATCAACTTTGTCCACACCGTCTACTTCCGGAGTTAGAGGAGCCGATTCGAGAGAAGAACCGGGCGCGGTAGCGTGTGCAGTAATCTCTCCATCCCGATAATCAACGGGAATATATAGTTACTGCAGTCGTTGCGGAACACTGCAATGCCGAATGGGAAAGCATTCTCGAGGGCCTCAACAGAGAGAACAGTGCTGCTTACACCGTCGCCGTCACAGTCGAGACGTTCGGGGACAATCTGGAGAGTGATTGCGATTGCATCAATGCCAACATTGATCAACTACCACCGTCGACCACGAAAAGTGAGATTCTTGCAGGGACAGGAACCCCACGACGACCTAGATCCTGCGTCCTACGAAGAAGTCCTCCAGCTGATTCGAGCCTTGAAGTTGCGTAAGGAACCCGGATCTGACGGTATTCTCAACCGAGCGTTGCAGGCTCTCTTAAAGGAGGTAACCGTCTGTATAATCACAATCGTAAACACTGTCTTCCGCCTCCGTGACTTTCTGACCTCGGGTGATCCTAAATTGCGCTCTAAGAAAGAACAGACTTACATCGCGACGTCAATGTGCTGACTATCCATGAGTGTATCTCCCAATGCGCTCAAAACCTGTTTTCCAGCGTTAAAGGTCCTGGCAGCCCCATTATCCATAGCCTCCTACGATTAGTAGCTAAAGAGTGGCGCCCGCGGCAAATGCCCGAAGATTTTGAAGCTCTCGTAAGAAGGTACGGGGGAGACCTAACGCAAGCCCACCACCATCCAGGTCACCGAAGAAAGGGGTTAGGGGTTGGACTCTAGGACCTCTAATGTTGTCAACAAAGTCAACATCAACAACATTCGCATCAATTTAACTTTGTTCACAAGAAGCACAGACCAACAAACGAGTCGAGATCTACCCTCAATTGCTCAACAACTCGCTGAAGGATCTGAAAGCGAATTGTGACATTGGATCAGAAGTAAGACTACCTGGGCAATTACGATAAACAGGGCACCTAGGGGTCAAAATCTATCTCAGTTCCGTGCCAAAATCGTTTCAGCAAGAAGATTATCATTTGCGCGTAGTTGAATTTTGAAGGAGTTTTGCATAATCTGAAGGAGAAATGCCTGATTTTGGTCCGACGGAAGCACGCTTTGCCTCAGCAGGACAATGTCAAACTGGACACCGCTAAGAAGACTACGAAAAAGTTTAAAGAGGTTCTTCTGCATCTAACCTATTGTCCAAACGATGCTCTATTCGACTAAGGGTCTCTTCCAACCAATACAGTACTTTTTTCGTGATCGCCGATTTGAGTTTTTTGATAAAGTTGAAGAAGCGTATAACAAATTCTTTGATTCGAAAGAGCGAGAACGGTAATGGTTGGCAACTAATGTTTGATCGACTGTACAACATTTAAAATTTTGCTACAAAGTGTTGGTTCGCGTTTTCAGGAACAACTTTTATACACAATTCATTACGCCTTTTACAGGATGGAGCTTATCAGAGAGGAAATTCGATTGCTACTTTAGTTTCACTACAAACTGGACCCGGATCTGAGTGCTGCACAGTCTGGACGAAATATTTGCAAAACTTATACTGATAGGACCGTTGGAAAGACTAGTGCCAGACTCTAGTTTCCATCGATGACTTGTCGAATGTTGGCAAGCGATTTTAATTGTTCTCACATAGTGATCCGGCAAGATCTGGAAGGAGACGAAGTGGGTACTACATAAACTGTCCGAGACCCAGTAGGAGAAGTGAGCCCAAGCTGCCGGTCGATGATTCGAGCGCTACAGTAACGACCCCGACTTCCTGCGTAAGGTTATCATCGTCGACGAAAAGTGGATGAGTTTCAAGAAGCCCCAAAAGCACACGGGGAAAAGTCGTCAACTCGCAAGAAGAAGAAAATGATATTCGTCTTCTGGGACCGAGATGTAATCGTCAACTGGGAGCTGTTGGACAAGAAGCAGACAGTGATTGCAACATCGTGGAGCGAGTCTGACATAAGTTGAGAAAGCAAGACTGTCAAAAAAATAACAGAAGCACCAGTCGTATTCGACGACCTGGATACAAGTGATTACCACCTCTTATGTCGATGGAACACTTCGGGAATGTCGATGAAATAACCCAAATGCTCACAAACTTCTTCCGCTCCATACCCATCAAGTTCTACTGTCGAGACCTTCACATGCTCCCCGACAAGTGGTAGACTGTCATAGATTCAGAAAACGATCACTTCAACTATTAATTTGTCTTTTTGATTGGTGCGAAAATAAGGGTATTATGGGAGGGCTAATCAAAAATTAGTTGCTAACTTATTACTTAGATCAGACCCAACAACTTGTGGAACAGCTGTAATAGATTGTGGAGGATGATTTTATTATTTTTGAATATATAAAAATATCATTTTAGATATTGAGCTCAAATTTTTGTTTACGACAATACGAGACCTCACATAGTACGACCTACGCTATGAAAATTAAAGGAGTTGGATTACAAATTTTTCTCTCACATACTTCATTCGTTTGACTTTTAACAATTTTTTTTCACAGATTTTCATCTATTTCTAAGCCTGGATAACCATATAGAATAGCTAACTAAAATACTAATATTTCAGCTTTCGAAAATTCATTATGTTTGTAGTGAGACTCAACACCCACATGTTTTTTTACGGCCGGTCGTTGCGCACAATCTCTGATGCGGGGCGCTGTGGCAAGCACTGCGCTTTAGACGACCGCCATTATTACCCTTTGTTTGAAGTGAACGCAGGTACTCAATTATTTTTAGTGACTGAGTAGGCCACCCGCCAGGCATCAGAAGCCCGGGTCCGTCTGCATCGCAATCACGTCCCTCAGCCGCGCGGCCACACTGACATTTAAAAACTTCTTTAACAATAAAAATTCATATTTATAAAATTTAATTTTTGAGATACCTGAGACAGTTTTGTAGAATAAATGTTTTTCGGTTGAAAATTACAAACATTCATTATTGCTCTACGAAATTCGACATTCCAAAATGAACAGATAGGAGTATTATTTTAACTGGTATCGAACATGATAAATATAATAAAAAAGCTACAGCAGAGATTCTTCCACTACCGCTCATAATGTTTAACTGAGTGGTCGTTACGCAACGGATTACTTCAAATTTCTTACGACAGAGGGCGTAAAATATTTCAAAATTTTGAAAAGACAATACACAATAAAAAACAATGCTCTCAAAGATTTAAAAATGTACGCATAGTATAAACAATTTTTAGGAGGACAAGAATTAGTTAAAAATGGATATTATTGACATCACTTGGAGACCAACGTGACTGAGGGGAATATTCGCATTGTTCGCCGCCTTCTCGAGGTATTTCAAGACATTATCCTGCTGTTAAGTTTGTACTTATGTGATACTTAAATAAGTTTAAAACATTATATCCACATACAAAAAAAAACTTTAAATGTACATATCATAAAGAGTAAATTCAAAATTTTTCTTTGGTAAAAAAAAACAATCGAGTACTTACCTCGAACGCAACAGTTAGCGCAGCTTTTTCTTGGCGGAGCTGTTCAGTTTTACTTTTGTACACGAGCATGGATCGGACAGTTTCTTCCATCCTGGAACAAAGACCAGCATTGAGTGGGCGCCCTCTGGACAGAACTGGACGTAATGTTTGATGGCGCATACGAGGGCGCGGCGCGTCCTTACGGGCCACGGGCAATTTCGCAAAAAGCAGCCCGAGCGGGCGGACACGCGCGCCGAAATTGGGAAGATGCCGGCAAAGGGGCAGGCGAAGTAAGTGGCGCTGCCTCATTACCCTCTGGAGCGAGTCAAGAGGCGCGGATGGATGCGAGAGCCCTCCAGATGCCCTCTGTCAGCCACTTTCTTCCGATGCCACTTCATGTCAGCGGCTCCTCCAGGCTGCTGTCAGAAGCAAACCAGACAAACATCCGTCTGAATATGAAGGGCTTAGGAAGGAGCCCTTTTTTGAAAGGCCGAGGAGGCGGCTCGAGGCCGGAGCACTTCTGATTATCATTTTCCTTTATTAGCTTTCTACTACCATCCTTTTTCGTACGTTAGAATACATTAAACGGACACAAAGACAATTCTGAAGAGTTCTTCCAACACATAGACATTTTGGAAACAAAACAGTGATTCAAGTTTCTTCCAGAAAATTTTATTATTGAGCAAGAATGAAAATACGCATAAGGTTGCCCAAAAATGTCTTTCGTTTAATTAGTAGGTAATACATGCACACTATGCTTTATGTTTTACAATGTTACCTTCCTTCGTATAATACAAAACCATATAATGCAGTTTTTTACAAAAACTTTGTAATTTTGCTTCCAATTTACCGTTCCAACTAATCCTTTCACTTAGAAGAGGATTATTAATAAATAGACATCTTAGTAAAATGGTTTTAACGACTAAGACAAGTGTGTGTAGGGGACTAAGGCTGACGTTATTGTACTTCAAAGTTACGTCTCGTGTGTTCGTTAATTCTGACTATGTGGTGATTACTTTTTTCAACTTATCCAGTTTGGAACAGTTCCATCTTGTGGAAGTAGTTTACAAGACATGACACCCTTCTTTCTTTGAGTGAAGACTGGGGTTTGCTATCGCTAAATGCTTCTTATTGCAGGACCAAGAATTCTCGTAGAAGAACCAAGTCCTCAGTAACAAATTTTGTCAAAAAAGGTTCTATTTCGCTTCGTTGAAGAAGAAAATTACACGTAGAAACGATGAAGGAGAATGTTCTGTGTCATCTGATGAGGAACTTATACATCAGAGCGAATTAAAGCATCTACAGTTCACAAACAGTATACCGCGAGTTTTCGCCAACTACGGTCTAGATAAAGTCAATATCTGTATTTTTAATATTAAAATTATTAGTTGTGAATTTCATAACTCGACCCAATTGTATGAACACTTGTAGTATCATTTTCAAAAACGGTGAAAACCTCGTTCACCTCGTTCCTTAGCATTGATGCCTTTTGTAAAACAAATGCAACATTACACAATCCAAATGCTTTTCCTCATATTTTATGTTTAAAGGCACACACAACTATCACCTCCGGAACAATAACCAATACTGTGCTTAACTTCTGTAGAAAACCTTCGAAGCTTCAGTTCATGTCTTTTCTAAAAGAAACCTTCCCTCTATCTTTAGGATATATTTCATCAATTCCATCCCCTCTTTTTAATTGATATATTTCCAATTTTCATAATTTTCGATTTCTTCCAAATCTATACTACAAGATCCAAAGTATCTACCTATTTCGCACACAACTTGACATCTAGAGATCACTGTGATCTGAGCATCACCTGTACATGGAGTTTGGAACGATGTGTTTTGCAGTGCTAAGTACTATGAAAAAAATCGGAAACGTCAAAGAATTCAGCAACAAACTGTGAGTTGCTACATGAACAAAAAAGTAGATCAAAGACACTTCAAACTTTCTCAACTATTAATAGCGTAATTGTGAAGTTAAAACGTAAAGACATATCCACAATAAAACCACGGTCAAGTTGACACAGAAGATCAACCGTGCATTGAAGAAAGCGATTCACGAAAATGGCCACGATTGCATAAAAAAATTATTCAGAAGTTGAGCTAGTATTTGGCTACACTAAGATCATTTAGAATTGAGGAAATGGACATGTGGTCCAGCAACCAAAACTGCTTGATATAAAGCGTCGCCCTAACGGTATAAAGAACGATGCCACTGGATCATGAACGACTAAAAACGAGTGATTTAAAGTGACGAATCACATTTTACCAGGTAGCAGTCTGATGAAAGTTTTGGCGTGGCGAATGTCTGGAAACCGATATCCACCAGAATGTGTTGTACCAGTAGTAACATTTGCAAATGGACTTACAATGTCGAGGTGTCTTTCACGAGATGATGAAAATAAATAGAAATCTAAATGCAGAAGAATACAGACGTCTTGACCAGTTTCGTCACATTTACAATAGCAGAAAAATTCCTTGGTGGCGACTGTTTGTATCAGCACAAATCTACTTATTTATCATAAAGCAAGCCTTGTGAGTGAATGGTTTACTGAAAACGTTATAAAACTGATTAGGCTCAGAATTAGTCCATTTGGAATGAATTCACTCCAGGTCTTAACAACTCAATATCGCAAATTGGTCTAGTTACAGCTCTTCTGGAAGAATAGTTAGGGATGTTATCGTAATAAAGAGTGGATTCATTCAAATTCGAATAAGGTATTTTCCACCAATATGCTCAGACGTAGTGTGAAAGGATAAACTTAAAGGACTTGCATATATTCCGGCAACAGATAAAAACTCCTGGGCGAATACATAACAAAAAAAAAAGGTTAAACAAGAAAAAATTGAGCTGCATAATAAAAATAGAAATAAAGAATGAGCCCATATAAAGGAAAACCAGCTATAAATACATTCTTCTTCTTTTGGCGCCTTAATCTCTGAAGACGTTAGTTATCACATTGGCCTATCTTACTTTGTGAGCCGCGACGTCTTCCTGGTCTTCTTTTATTCCTTTTCTTGGGTTCACTAGTCAGTTCTATAAGCTAATACTTTGAGCTCTCGACTATATGCCGGAAGTAGTCTAGATTTCTCTTCTTCACTATATATAAAAACTCTTTGTTTTCTCCCCATTACTTATATCTTTGTTCTGTGATCTGTCCATGGGATCTTCCACACATTTCTATAACACCAGACCTCATAACTCTTTTTTTCCTATATTATCTCTATAAGAACCTATCTCTCAGCTTCATATAGAAACACTAAGAATATGTAACATCTTCACGATTTAGTTCATGTCTCACCATTTAGTTTTTGTTGTTACATAAGACGTTTTCATTTTGTTAAAACTAATTCTTGCTATTTTTATCAGGCGTTTAATCTCCTATGCACGATGCCAGTGTTCGTTCACGGAACAGTCTAAGTAGACTATACTTGGTAACTTTTCAATATTTTCCCTTCTATATTTATGTTCTTGCTGATGATAACTATTTTGTCGATGTTGATCCTCAGTCCAGATTTCCATTTCTCCACAACCCTATCGACTAGTAGTTGTATACCTTAGTTATGGTCCGTCAGGAACACCGTGTATGTCTTAGATTGTTGATTATTTGACCATTTACTATAACTCCTTCCCGATATTTAGCAAAGTGTCGTCGAAAAATTCTAAGAATATATTAGATAGGACATGCGATAAGATGCAGTCTTGTTGTACTCTTCGTCTAATAGGTATATTGCTTGTTGTATCTGCGTCATCTATTAGAATACAATCAGCTGTACAATCAAGCGGCTTGAGCAAACAAGGATCGGAACCAGAACGTCCGAGAACAGAGACCGGCAAAGGTCATCAGTAGGTCGACGAGGTTGTTAGGTAATTAATAAATGTGAGTCTATTCAAATACAAAGAGCCATCACTACACGACTTTTGGTCTATCTTGTGGTGGACATATATATTAGCCCTTGGCTTTATTACACAATTTTTGTTCACTCGGTCCTTTGTTTTGTGAGTGCTTCCCAATTCTCAACTTCCAGTTCTCTTAAATCTTCCTTCACATCTTGGAACCATTCCATCTGCAGCCGTCCTCTTCTATTTCTTCCTTCCGGAGCTTCTCTAAAAACTAGGGAATTCTTTGATCCGACATTCTTCCTAAATGTCCCAACCATCTCAAACTTGTCCGTTTGATTGCACCTATTATTGTTGGCTCTTGATGCATCTCATACAACTCCTTATTTGTCCTTTTCCACCAAGCTTCTTCTTCCTGAATCCCTCTGAAAATCTGTCTTAATAGTCTTCTCTCCCATTTTAGTAGTTGTCTATGTATCTTGGATTTAATGTCCACATTTGATACCCGTGCACTACTATCGGTCTTAGTATTGTTCTCAAAATGTTTTTACTTTTTATTACTTTATTTAAAGACGCGGTACTTCTTTATACCTAGCACTATTCTTCTTTCTTTCTCATTATACGAGTTATTTCTATTATTGATTTCTGTGGCTATGTAAGCGTAACTGTCCGTCTGTTTAAAATTGTATTGTTTCCAAGTCTGGCTACTATTCACTTTAAGATTTGTCGTATTGGACTTGGATGTCGTTACTAAGTATTTTGTTTTTATTTCGTTCACTTCTAGTTCATATGCTCTTGCTTTTTTTTCTATGTTTCGAAATATATTTTTTAGCTCCTCTTTTGTTCTAGAAACAATTATCAGATAGTCTGCATATGCCATTACTTGGTACGAGTTTTTGAGAATGTTGTTACTTCTACTTGTTCCGCTATTTCTCATCACTCCTCCAAGGCTATATTAAATAATGTTGTGGAGAGAGGCTCTCCTCTTAGTCCCTATGTAGCTTAAAATTTCTGGGATCTTGCTCCTCCTATGTTTACTTCATTCCAAGTTTCTTTTAGCGTTATTTTGACCAGTTCAATTATTTCTTCTGGAATCTGTAAGTCTTTCATTGCTGTTAATAATTTGTTTCTCTTTAAATTGTCGTAAGTCTGTTAATAGTCTATAAATAGCATATGTAGTGTTTTTCTTTTTGTTTTTTCTTGCAGTTGTCTTATCATGAACAGTTGATTCATTACCGATCGATCTTGTCTGAATCCACATTGACGTTCTCCGATTTCACTTTCTGTTCCTTCTTTTAATCTATTATTAAATATTGTAGCCATCCTCTTAGACGCTATATTCAGTAGTGATATTGGTCGGTAATTGTTACAATCAAGTCTGTCTCCTTTTCTATAGATTGGGTTGATTATTGCTTTCTTCCAATCTCTTGGCATTTTTTTTTTGTTTTCCCATACTTCATAAATTAATTTATACAGTCTATCTATTGGTATGTCGCATCTTGCTTTTATTAATTCACCTTGTATTCTATCTTTTCCTGGTGTCTTATTATTTCTTAGGTTTTGTATCACCTCATCAAATTCTTCTCTTGTAGGTGCTTTGCTTTTTTTTTGTTCCTTTTTCTTCTTTTTCTTCCCCTGATCTTTTTCTTCTTTCTCTTCCATAATTTCTTGGTAATGTTTTTTTCATTTTTTGAGTAGTTTTTCTTTTTTTCTATTATTTCCTCACCTTTGACTCGGCATAGTTTGATTTTCAGTTGCCAATATTTTTTGTAGAACGTTCTTACATCTTGTGTGTTGTAATTTTCTTCTATTTCTTTTTCCATTTCTTCTATCGCCAGAGTGGTCTAAGCGGTTGAGGCGCGAACTGCGATGAGGACGGACACGTTCCCGAAGCTCTCTGATGCCTGGCGGGTGGCCTACTCGGTCACTGAAAATAATTGAGTACCTGCGTTCACTAGAACGAAAGGGGTAATAATGGCAGTCGAACATAAGAAAGACTTAACCTCTCAGTTGAATGTTGCTTTTATTTGTAGTTTCTCTAGAGCAAAGTTAATTAATCTCTCTCCATTTTCACTTGCTTCATTGTGATTGCTATACTCCCCCACTGCGGGTCTATTTATTTTTTCTTGTCCTACTTGTACGTTGCAATCTCCTAATATAATTTTGACATTATATTCAGGTATTCTATCATATAATTCCTCCAAATTTTCATAAAACTTATCTTTTGCTTCTTCATCTGCGTCTTCTGTAGATGAGTGCACATTTGTTATACTTAATTTCCTTTGTAGTCCCCATATTCCTTGTGGCGGATACCTTGACTTTAAAAAAATTGGTCAATAAATGTTTTCTCTTTTATAAACCTCTTATTTTGTTGTCAATTCTTATAACAAGTGAAAATTTGACTCATTCCATAAACGGTTCACGAATTTCGCGATACAACATTGATTTATGTGATTTTGACGTGAGGGATTGTTATTTCCTGCGCGAAAATGATAAACGACGGATTTGACTTTAGCCTGTCGAACGACAGGTCGAAAGCATTCCCGCATTGCCAATTCATCGCCGTTGCAGGCGGCATATCCGCGCCGCTTTGCTGCCAATTACCCGGCACGTAAATAACAAGCGAAACAATAATTCAAGCCGTGCGGGTCATTATGAACGGTTCCGCGAGCGTCGCAAATTGGCGTCCCGGCATATTTGAATTTCACATCCCGCCGAGCGAGAATTTCATTTGCGCGGCCCCGTCCGCAAACGTTTCGAAAGCGAAAGGCCAACAAAGGGCAAATTGCAGATAAATTGGCCTCATCTGCGTCAGGATTAGCAGTGTCCCGGAGCCGGCATGCCGGAGTCCGGAGTCCGGGCGGGCGGGCAGTAAAAGCGTGCTAAAAAGTGGAACGGCGCCGTAAAAGCGGCGTAAAACAAAATAAACTTTAAATCCGCAGCGCGTTGCCGAAAGGGCGGCCTAATGACGCCGGCGCGCGCGCTGGAACGGCGCAAAGAGAGGAGGCCGTGGAACGGCAATAATCCGGAGGATTTGAGCAGGACAAACGCGCAGCGCTCCGGGCGCGAATCCGACGGGTCGAGTATTCAAGGCAGTTGTTAGATTATCCGCAGCCCCCAAATCCTGGCGCAAGTATTGCGAAGTTCGCTGAACCAAGAGTGGCCAACTATTCGGGAGCCTCGGGAAAGCGGGAGGAGCGCAGCTGGAAAATGAAGCTGTCGCCGTGGCGTAATGCGGGCGCCACTCCATAGCACTTAACGAGGGGCTTAAAAATGTTCGACGTCGTTTGTATAATTTTTTGCGTGCTGCAGTTGTAATAAAGAACTGAAAGGGAAAATGACGATGATTATTCTATTCAAGCGAAGCTGAAGTATGGACAATCTTTTGAGGTGAGTTATTAATCGAAACAGATGATAATCCGATGGTACCAAATTAGGTCTATAAGGAACAGGGGGTAGGAAGCAACAGTTCCTATTGCATTGAGTTCCTCTAATATCTGTCGGGTTCTTTGGTCGTTTGTCGTCTGACGTTATCCATCTGCAGCAGTACTGTCATCGAATGGCCGTACCAGGATATTGTTGTTCCAAAGTAATCCGACCTTCAGGGACCACACAAGACAAAAAGATCAAAATTCTTACATTTATAGATTCTGCAGCTTGGCCTTTACACAAGCCCTGATTGAACCTAGTTGAATTACAAAGAAAGTGCAAAATTGAAAATCAATACATATCCCATCGTGGTGTATAGTGTGTATATGGTAAGCATCGTTGGTACCACTCTTGTGATTTGTCATCAAAAAACCGACGACACCCTTATTCTGCTTCCTGAAACTTACCAAAATAGCGTCCAACAAAGTTTTTGATCGAAACAGATAATCCGATGGTAGCTAACCCTACAGGCGAGACGGAATAACAGTTCAATCCTATAGAGTTTCTCCAATTCTTGGCGGGTTCCTTAACCGCTTGTTTTCTCGAAGTATCCATCTGTAGCAACAACGTCTTCGATTGGTCATACCAGACAAAATAATCCGACCTTCAGAGACCAACTCAATGTAAATCACACCAGACACAAAAGTCAAAATTCTTACACTTCCTTAACCATTGGTTTGATCTATTTAAATTACCAAAGAGGTACAAAATTTAAAATCAAAACATCCCAATGCGGTATATAGTATCCATCCATCTGCAAGCCAAATTAGATATGCCTTGTTGATGCCACTATTGCCGTTTGGAATCAAAGGACCGACGACACCTCTTTATTACTTCCCGTCAAGATGTAGGCTATTGATCGGAACAGATGATAATCAAGTGGTGTCAAATTGGAACTATAAGCGGAATAGGATGTTTAATTCCATTATGTTCGCCCAATTTCTAACGGGCTCTTTAACCGCTTGTGGTCTAGCGTTATCTATTTGTAGCAATATCGTCTTCGATTATCCATACCGCACTTCTACGGCCTGCGAACTGGAAGGTTAAGGCTTTCACTACCCGGTCGTCGCGCATCATCTTTGGTGAGCACCGCGCTTTAGACAATCGCATTTTACCCCTTAATTATTTTTAATGATTGGATAGGCCACCCGTCACGCATCTGAGTTCAGGTTTAAACCCGGGCTCAAACATTTTATAACTAATAACAGCATATAATGAAGTCTGTCTAAAATATTTCAGAAAATACGCGAAAATAGGAACGGTGGATATAAAATAAGCAAGCGGCTTGTAATGGCAATCTGCCTCGCGCAGTGATATTTACGAACAAGTAGCCATTGTCTGCTGCAACATTTCAGTTTCCATCGCAGTCTAAACAGCCGAAAGGATCCGCGGCAATCGGAGCCATGCCGAATTGGGTGCCGACACGAAATTGAACTCTGCGAATTTGTCAGAACAGTTAGGAGAGTTCGATTTCCCGGCAAATAGCGCGTTCCCAAAGCCCTATTGGGGTAGGTAATCTGATACAACGGGCGATACGACGGAGGGCTTGCCCTCAATCACTCCGGCAGATGTTACGTGATCTGCAAGTTCACACCGCCGTTCGAATTTTACGGGCTTGATTACTTGCACAGCAGGTGATGACGATGATTATTATTACTACTGCGGGGGGCGGGCATATATCAGCCGCTGGTTTCCTCCTTCGCGAATAAATCTCCGTGTAATCCGCCCGCGCCGCTCCTCGCCCTCGCGGCCCCACGATCGTTCCGCTATCGCTCCCTGCGCAACACTAAACGTCATAATCGCATCAGGCCGACAGGACTCTTTCTTCCCTTATTGCAGTGGTCGCCAACTTATTAGTTCTTATAGGGACCGTAAACTAAGATCTTTACGAGCCCGGCGCTTTATCGCCTAATAACGCCTCCCGGCACTTTCGTCATTGGCATTAGTTCCGCTCCGGACAATCACGAACATTCGGCCACTCCGAATTTGGCTCAAATATTGGTTTTGCAGCTACCGTGTAATTCGACAAAGGAGAGCGAAAAGAAAAAGTGCAGACACTCGCCCACCGCGCCCTTAATTAATTACAGCCTCTCCATCGACGTAGAACATCCCCCTATTTTGCAAAAATGTAATTAAAAGAATTCCTTTAAAGGAGGTTCGTGAACTTTTCTGCATTTTTGTACGACGACGCCATGCTGGAAAACTTCAAAATGATAACTTCCGCTTTTAAATTCCAAATGTAAGAAGTTTCGAATATCTCCAAGCCGAGAGTCGCAATTCAGAATTTTATTGCTGTTACACAATGCAACTATTGAGTTGTTGAAAGACAACTTAATCATAAACAAGAATAGTTCGTTGTAAATGAAAAAGAACTGAACGTACAAACGTTTCGATATTATTTTTAAGTACAAACTTCAGAATGTAACAAATCAAAATCTGGCAACGTAATTATTGAAGGCACTCCTATGATGATGTTGATTATGTTTAATGAGATGGCTCTAAATGTCTACTTCTTTACGTATCATCTGTTCATTTGCCCCTACTTCATCTAAATGTTCTTGTCTTTAGATATCACAAATTTTATATCACCCAAAGATTAGATTTCATAGCTAAAATCAGATTTGGAATACATACCGAGACAACTCATGTGTACATAGACACCTTGAATTTCGGGAAATTCGTGGGTATCATTTGTTTTTCGGTCAGTTATGTAAAAACGTGTTCGGCACAATTAGTAGTTAGCAAAAGGTATCGCACTAATTCCTTCGTGAGTCGATAGAGGAAACGTTTGTCCTCGATGCTTTGTCCCAAAAGATTCAGTTTGCATTAAATTCTTGCTGGAGAAACTCGTAAAGCACCACGAGTGCCACCACGTACGCGTTGCGTTTCTCTGTGCCCACTGAAAGGTCCGAAAATGTCTCATGCAACGGCTGCTAACAACAAGTACATGAACAAGTCGAAAGCTTTCGTCAGCAAGTGAGTGCAGCGATGTAAGGAAATAAAAACGGTTGATAACTTGTCGGATCGTGACATGCAAAGTGCCCCCGAAAGTCGAAAAACAGATCGTGAACTTGTTTTCGCGGAACCCGGGCTTAACATTGCGTCTAGGTGCAGCAAAATTGAAACAGAAAGGTGTAGGTATATCGCACGTAGCTATTCGAACCCATCTTTGTGCACATAATATCAAATGCCGTAGTTCAGTGAAGAAACCTTTGTTAGGTAAAAATCATGTGATAAAGCGACTCGCTTGGGCAAAGGACAATATCGGCCGAAATTGCTGCAATGTAATTTTTAGGGACGAAGCTTCTGTTTGGGGATATGTCATCGTCTTACGAGCTTGTTCAACCTCAACTAACAGGTTGGTACAACGAACCGTTAAACACCCAGTAAAAATGCATCGTTGGGGTTGCTTCCCAAAACTAGCTTTCGGAACGTTTCACCTGTTTACGTACAACCTAAATGCTCCGAAAATGATCGGGATTTATAAGAAATATTTGTTACCAACTGCCAAACGTTGGTTCATCAAGAAAAACGAGAAATAGGTCCTGCAGGACAACGATTCAAATACCACAGCAAGCTTTCGAATGGAAAGAGCAGTCTGGGATCGCTACACTTGATTGGCCGTCTCAGTCGTCTAATGCAAATCCAATTGAGAATGTGTGGGCGTACATCAAGCACAAGATTAGTGGAAGGAAAGTGTTCACTTTGAAGTAGCTGACAAGAGAAATTCGTCGCATTTGGAAGTGTTGCCGCATGAATACGCCATCAATTTGGTCGAAAGCATGCCTCGAAGATACCAGGCAATTATGACTAGACACATTATGGGTACAATAGCATCTTTGTTCTGATGGAGTACAATTTTCCGCATTAACTCGAACACGTCCTTACTTAACTGAGTGTAAATTGTGCACATCATAAAAAAGGAAACTGACAATTCCAAAAAGAGTTATCGAAGCAAATTCCCATTCCAAGGCTGCAGATGTGGCAAAGCAACTATAAGCGAGTTGTAATAGCGTTGTCAGATAGAAGAAAGAAAGCATTTAGCACTATGGAAACGTCCAATTTAGCAGGAACTGACCGAAACTGACCATCAAGCAAGTTCAATTCTCCGTCATAATGTGTAGTATGAAGACGATTACAGCTTGTGGAATGTGCAGACAACTTTAACTCAAAAAAATACTTGCTATATTGGAGGAAAGTCTTCTTCCCATATTTTTACGAGGATAACTTAAGAAAGACTCCAATCCGTTTATAGAAGCTGACGCTTCTTATGAAAACGCTAAGAAGAGTCAAGAATGGTAAGCAAACAATGGCACTTGGAAGATTTCAAAGGACGATCAGTCATCTAACATGAATTCCATAGAACACGCCTAGGCTGCTATTATTGATTTAGAAAATTGGCCTACACTCCACAGACTAAAACTATTGAACACATTAATCCCATATCTGGTTAAGTTGAGACTGAAAATAACAAAAAATAAATTAACTAAATTCAGTAAGAAAACAAATCCAAAAACAAATGTCTACTTATAGGTTCTCTTGTTGTTGTAGGTCGCAATTCCAGCAGCCCTAAAAGAATTTCTGCAAAACTCGCTTAGCAAGAAGTGCAAGCTATACAAATATAGAAAGTCCGGAAAAGATACTTGTGTCCTAACGTAAGGTTCCTAACAGATTTAACAACAGTAAGTAATCAACGCTATTCTAGAATGATTGAGGAAGCCCTTTGACTTATCCGACTTAAGCAATTCTATAGGTGACAATGACGTCACTTCCACCTCCGGCACCGACCTCCAATACTTCCGACATTTTCAACGATAGAGAGGATGTCAAAATATTCACCATGAAGAGCTCCAGATCGTCCGGCAAGTTATTGATACAAGAAAATTATCTCTTCTATTATCTTCCAGAAGAAAAAAGCTTGGATTGCTGTAATAAAGACCTTCCAAAAAAAGATCGGCTTTCTTAAAACTAAAAACGTAGCGGATGGCATATTCATTCATCCCGATACAAGACGGATGGTGAAGATTTAGGGCCATTTTCACGTTCTAAACGCAGACAAGTCCCTTCGCTCACTCATCCGTGGTGTCTCAAAGTATGTACCAGAGGACGACTTGAACAACTTATCGAGAACATCTCTGCCCTAACCATGGGGCAGAGAGACAAAAGATCTACGCGGCGTCCTTGCCTGTAGTTAGTCAGTGTCACTGTTGCCAGCACTTAGGTCATTCACAAAGTCATTTCAAAAGCAATCCAAGTGCGTAAAATGTGAGATCGATCAGCACTCTAGAATAAGCCACCACCTACGTTAACTGCCAAAGCTCTTATCCAAAAAACTTAAAGCAATGCCCTCAGTTCCCTAAGCCCACGCCTCACCAAACTGTAACTGCCCCAAGTCACATCCGCCGCAGTCATCCAAAAGTCAACCCACAGCCACTCTTTGCTGCAGCTCTACCACCAAGACTGGGCCACAATTGCAAACACTTCCGCATTCCTAGCAGCCTCTCATAATCGTCTAGGCCAGAAAAAATGTTACAAAACCTTTTTGAAATTACTGCAGGACTGATGTGTACGGAAAACGTTGGCGCCATTCTTTACCATTAAACATCACTAAATCTTCTGCCATATTTGAAACGCATTAATGGCACACCAACATTTCAACCTTAAAGCTTCTAAGAGTAAATAGGATAGGGACTTGGTCTCTTAGACACCTTTAACGTCAATGAGTTAACACCGACGTCAAAGACATGCCGACGCCACGAGACAACCGACGCGCATCCTCGTTTGGCGCATACATCACAATGACGTGCCTTGCTTAATATCAGTGTGAACACTGGTGTGCATTTTGGCAATATTATTGTAAGTGTCGCTAATACAGAAGCACGCGTCCAACTATCAGCGTCCTAACTCACCTATAACGAGCTCAAAAAAAAAAAAAATACGGAGTTACTATTAACGTTTCAGGGTCTGTGTTTGCTAGTGTTCAAATAAAAAGCCCAGTTCCTTCTCCCCTTGAAAATTGTGCTACAGAATAGACAGAGAACAGTTACGACGATGAATCTTCTCCTGGAGCCGAAAAGTTTACCATAGTATTAGGAAGGAAAAGGTCCCCCTCGCTCCACCCGATATGAGTTAGCAGTTTAGCAAGATCAACTTTTCCAAAGCAAAGAATCAATAGCAGTCAACCATAATACACTCTAATAATATCTGCCTCCTGTCCACTACCTGATTGTACCTTCACGCTGTGTTTCGCAAGGTCTCCATCTCCTTCAAGAAGGACTAGAGCAATCGGGAATTTCGATACTAGTAGTGTAGATAATAAGGAGTGATTTCTGTAGAGTGCATATCTTAGAAAACTGCACAAAGAAATGCAGTACTCCAACGCCAACTGCTCTAGCCCAGAACTCGCTAACTACAGGGGATGTTCCAATTTTTCGAAGCACCCTTTTCCAGCGCAGCCCAGTTTAGGAAGACCTTCGTAAAGAACCACATACAAAAGTTCAAGGTCACTGAAAGCCGAAATATAGTCCGTCTTGGGCGCTTCGTGGTTTTTACAAAACCACAACCTTTACAGAGACATGGAAAAATCAATGACAGGAATCCCAAAAAGATGAAAACCTTTATGGAAGCATATAGCCATGGAACACTCGCCATACGTGGACTCTATATTTATGAAGTAGATAGAGGCACCCGCCACAAACGTTCGAAGATTTTGAATCCTGCACAACGCTTATACGAGCTCAGCACCATTCACCTCAAAAAAGAACTGAGGTTGAAACCTGCACCTACATTTCTTTGAAATCAACATCAAAAACATAATGTCATAATATACATAATATGGTGCTCATGCGCATAAGCTCCAAATTGCCCAGAGCCCGACACCCAAGACTATCTTTAACATTGTGAAGTTTTCACGAAACACGGCATTACAGAAGTGCCATTCATTCATGAGTTTATCTCTCAGAAAATTCAAAATTATTTCAAGCAGCGGGTTAGCTATACCCCCTCCCCCTCCAAATACCCATCAAGTCATTCTTTATTTTTTTTTCTTCCAAATTTTCAACTTTTTTTCCAGAGTTTTAATTATTATTATTTATATCTGGAAGAAAAATTCTTCTTTATTTAACTTCCTTTTGATTTTTATGTGATTTTTTCTATACAGTACATATAATTCCGAATGCTATGTGGGTTTTCCTTTTGTTGCAATTCAACGGACAAAGATATTCCATTTTTTAGGTGTAATAAGAAGTCAAACAAACCTCTTCCATTAACGACTAACTCTTGACCAATATATCACTTATGTTACAACAATCCGCAAAGAAAAGCTATTTAAGAGTATAATGAGGGGCTTGAGCGGGAACATAACCTGCGAACTGAGAAGTTAAGGCTCCCATATGTTCACCAAGAACCTCAATCACTTATTGAGTTTTGATTAGATTTTTGGGGGTCTTTAGAGAATTTTTATTATTTTATATCATATTTGCTCCAAAACAAATATTAAAAAATGATGGTCTTCATACTACTTTGTGTAAGTTCACTACTTATACCAATATTTTTACATCCGGATTCTACTATAGCATTCATTTCAGTTGCACCCCTTCCATCGCATTAGACGCATCTTACATCCATATGGTCGATGAGCACTCCAATCCCCCCGCGACATCCTACAGCTGGAAGACTGCGTCATGATTGTAACCACGAAGGTGTGCTCGACGCTCGTAATGATCCCATTCCCTTTGTATTCGGCGAACGTGTACGGGTTCACCGAAACATGAACGATCCTCCAGTAAATAATATATGGGGCCGATTTCGCGCTTGATGGACCGCCAACAACGCTGGATTTAGGGCCGTCTGGGGCCCCTCGCGCTGCCCCGGTGGGAGGCACGCCAAGACGCACTCCAACCTTCGGCCTGCAAGATATTGATTCCTGCTTTGCATTCCTGCTAGCCCTGCGAATTCCCTTTTGCAATAATCTGCGTTGGCAGCCTCCCGGTGCTAGGGGACGCGAGCTCTCGACGCGTCCAACAGATTCGTAAAAGTGAAGAAACAATTCGATAGCCAAGCTGTGATCGTGTTCCTTTCGCATGTACCGATCAATTGTGACCTAAAATATAATCAGCCCGACTCACCCCGGCTTATCGGGCTCAAAAACTGGCACAAGGGTGTTTTATGGCCAAAGCATCTGCAACCAATCTGGAATGAACGGCTCCCAGGGATCGTTTTGACACAGTTTCGATATTATTCAGTTACTTAAGCGCCGAGGCAAGCGGAGCGAACAGAATGCACTCCAGGGCTGATGGTGCAGCCCCATATATCCGTTTTATGAGAGATTCCGCTGCTTCGGAATTGGTTTCTTATACAGGACTCACCCCAGCGCCACTTTAATTGAAACCCCCCGGTAGCAGCTTCTTCGGCTGCGTGTTTGGAGGCAGGCGCCGACGTATCTGTAGTTTATTGAGAGGCGGAAATTGATGAAGACTGGAAATGGGAAAGGATGAGGTCAAACACCGACTTTTGGCGGAAAATTGCAGGGTTCAACGTTCAGTTGTTTAATATATACAAGTTTTATTTTTATGTTGTTTTGATTTTCGTTTGTACTGCACCAACATACTGTAATCACTTTTCAGAAGAGCTGACATTGATTACGAGATTACAAACTGCGAACTTCGGGTTTGATTTAGCATATTATTGGAAGAAAGGTCTGACCACAAAGATTAAGTTGAAGGCAAGGAAACAGTTGCTCAACGAACAGCAGCCAAATAGTTCAAGTGCTTCAATGACGGAAATTCTGACCTTAAAAGCAAGCCTTCATTCTTTCGCCCATCAAAGTTGGACAACGAAGATTTAACTTTATTCACAAGAAGTACAAACAAGCAAAGATCTGCCGTCAATTGCTCAACTAAAGAGAAGTTTGAGAAGCTGAAGGCGTCGGGGTTCTTCCACATCTAAACGCTGCTCCATCTGACTACAGTCTCTTCCGATGAATGAAGCACTTCTTGCATGGACGCCAATTTGAATTTTTTGATGAAGTTTAAGAAGCGTGCCAAGAATTTTTTTATTCGAAGGAAAGGAATGGTGACAGAAAATCGTGAAGGATGTTGAACACAAACTTTTTGGCCAACTTTATTGAAAATAGGGGTATAAGCACCGAGTAGGCAAAGCAAGAGCAGTTTAAAGCTGACGTCTGGTATTATAAAGCTTTTAGTTAGCTTACTTGTAGATTTATATAAAATCCCTCTAACATCTGACTGATTAAGCCAAACCGGTGCCCTTTGCAGGGACTGTGGACCATCTGCAGCTCCTTCCGATACAAACACACAAGAGCAGCCGAGCACGCCGTATTGACATACAAGGGCAAACAAATTTAATGCAAGCTTCCAAGGGCGGCTGCAGCCCTTAATAAGATAAGGGAAGCTAAAATATACAAAGGACAAATATTTGCTTTTCGTCTTTCCGGCTCGGAGTCCGGAGTTTGCAAAAAAGGGCGGCAGCGTTTTATTAACTTCGTTCCGAGCGCAAATAGGATTACGGCGCTGCGCGCGAGGTGGCCGCCGCCCCGTGACGAGCCGCCGCTGCTAATATTTGACATCAGGAGCGATGAATAATAAGCGGGGGCGCCAAATTGACGCAGCTCGCATCTGGCCCGGAATAAGATAAGTGCATTAGGGGCCCGCTCGCAGCCGCCCCTGTTTATTAAGAGAGGTGCGAACGAAATTGCTTTGTTTCCGATGCCGTTTACGCGGCGCGAGATACAACAGATGGGATAACCGACATGAATATTAAGGCGTCGGGCGGGCCCCCGGAGCCCCGGAGCCCTTCGACAGCAGTAAGTATATAATCTTATTTCATAAAACGTCTTCCCGGAAGAAAAGGCAATCAGTCTGCTATGAAGTGGCGCCGAATTTGATTGCGCGCGCGGGGGTGGAGCGAGTAAATTTATCGCCCGCGACGCCTAACGAAGTTGGATCAGCTCAAATCGCCGTTTATTTAGAATAATTTGCAATGGAAACGAGCACTCATCAACTTTAACGGAACAAAAGAAGCCCGCTCGTTCGTAAAGAGTAAATTCCTCGACAAAAAGGGGAAACATCAAAAAGCAAGACAATCACCATCAAATAAAACTTCGAATATGCTCGATCGACCTGATGTGAGGGACTGCCTGTGAAATGAGAAGTTAAGGCTCTCATATATTTGCGCAGCATCTATGATAAGGGGCGATGTGGCAAGCACCGCGCACCTTAGACGACAGCCATTATTACCCTAACAAAGCGATTAAAGTAAACGTAGGTACTTAATTATTTTTAGTGACTGAGTAAGCCACCTGCCAGGCATCTGAACCCGACCACACTGGCGAATCAGTATTAAAATCAGCAAATACAATAAAATTCGGATAACACACCACCAAAAGGTGCACCGTAACTAGGATAATTGTCTTGTATATGACAAACTTCTTCTTGTTAGATAGTCAGCTCCTAGAGAAGAAACTCGAGTATCAATTTGACTGGCTTTGATTTGGAAATCGCCCTATCAGTGTGAACTCTCTAGGTTAGTTTTCAATTCAAGGTCACTCCAAGGTAGGTAGTTTCCTTAGTCCAGGTCGAGCCATTAATAAAGTAGTCTTCTGATCAAGAGCAACATTACTGAGCTCTTTCCCAGATTAATTCCCATTCGCCACCTATTACACCAATCGTATAAAAGGTTCAGTCCCTCTTGTAGCCGTCGAATCATAACGATGGTCTCAACTAATTGGCCGTTGCCATGAAAGACGTCGTCGTCATAAAATGCTGCAGACAGGATGCCTTGGAGAACCCCGACTCGGAGTTGCTTTCCTGATAACCTCGATAAGAAACTTTCTTCTAGAAGGAACAACCGGACAAGCTGAACTATCGGCAGAGGGATTACGATAGAAGCCGTCTTGAACACCAGACCATGCTGAAGGCCTTGGTCAGACAAAATCATACTGATGACCTCTTGGTAATGCTTTCTCCGCGAGCTTTCCTATAGTCGATAGGAAACATGGCCCTGGATTTTCCCTCTAAGTTCTCAGGATTGGGAAAGACAACGTTTAAAAAACCTGTCATGCCTTGAATAGTTTCGGGGCTCGAATAAGTTAGAATACTTCCTCAGAGGTTACTTGTTCCAATAACACTCTTATTCTTCAAGATAACTCACGAAACAATCGAGGTGGCCAAGCTCGACATCGTCGCAGCTGAGGTTGCATTGCCGACTTGGGCTACGAAAGTCGACGACGCATTCTCCGCTGATATGTTGTGTCGAAGAAGGGAAACTACTCAAGAACTTGGCCAGTCTCCACAAAATAAAGTAAAAGTGCAAAAACAAGAGTACAAAAAGTTCTGCTACAAGCAGACTCTGCCACGTCAATCGCAAATATCAATTGGCAAAATTTTCTTCTCAAGGCAGTCGTACAATGTGAATGTGTTTAGTATGAGAGAAAATTACCGCTGTGCTTAATACTGCGGCCAGTGACAGTAACGAAAATTCTGCAGTCTGAGTAAAGAGAGGTAGTAAACCGTCTTCTCCAAGATCTATGAGAACCAATCCAGGACAAACTCTTTTGCTGTTCTTGTAGCTAACTCTGCAAAAAAATAATGCTCAGAGGATGCATTCACCTCAATTTTTGAAGAACGACACTGAAAGTAAGATATCACCAGCCTAAGAAAGACCCAGAGATCAGGAAGTATTCAAACGTACTTGTAAGCATCACCGCGTCCTTCGCCAAGCAAAACTGAGTATAATGCTACCTCCACCACTGACAACGACCACAAATGCCTCAACACATACACATCAGTTCATCCGGCAAGCGCCCCCTCAAAGAAAATGATTCCACCGGTCATCCTCCAGGAGAAACAGGTTTAGCCTACCCTTAGAAAGAGCTTACGCAAAACTAGTGTAAACTTCCTTAAAACTAAAAACGTAACGAAACAAATATCAACCCATTTCTGACGAAGGCGAGGATCTAACACCATTTCCACTAGCTGAAGGCAGATAGCTCCCTTCACGCAGTCATTCTTAGCTCTTCAAACACAACGTCTCCATCCTGACAGTATAGCGGTTGAAAAGGGGCCTCCGCCAATAACTGATGTCGCTCGTATTTTTTGGAACTTGAGCGAAACGATAAAGAGAAGATTTTCGACCTAGATCGCGTCCTTGACTTGCCTGTTGCGGTGAAGAAACCAAAGAAGAAGAAAATTATTATCCAGTGCCATAGCTGCTAACTAACCTCAACTGCGTCAAGTTTGGAACTTATGGAGACGATCTTGCATTTGCTGCAGCTATCTAGAAACTATTTCAAACTCGCCACCTAGGACGCATCCCGTACTACCCTCCACCGCAGCCCAACCTACAGGTTTGGTCCACCATTGCTGGATGTCTCTACGTTTGAATCAGTCTTCTAGAACACTATGACGGCCATGTAGAACAATACCAGTCTGATCGAGGTCGTCAACAGTCAAAAACAGTTCAGAAACCACTAACTTGCTCAAATCGACTTCAAAGCACATCCAAAATTCCAACATCAAAACTTCCTGGATAAGTAAGGATAGAGGCTTAGTCCCAGAAACATTGTAAGTGAAGGATGTTAACGTCACATCAACCAAATAGCAATTAACTGAATGGAAGTTGTCAAGTTCTCTATGATAAAAAAAATTGTCAAATTTATTATTATTGTAAGAGAGCTTTGAAAATGAGTTAGAGCAACTGCAAGCTAACCAAAGAAGAATGTTACATCACGACAATACACTTAGTTATTGGTTAGTTATTGCTCACTAGTTTTTGACTTTTACACTTCCAAATTACTAAAAGTTATCGCAGTAGACGTTCAAAAAAGAAACCTTATAAAGTTAAGATTCTTGGGCCAAAAAGCTTTTACATCTCACTCCTGCTGAGGTCACTCGAATCATTGCACGTAACGGTTCCCCATTGGTTGTTGACCTCATTGATAGCGACTGTCTAGGCAATTCTACATTTTTGGCTTTTAGGTTTTCCTGTTGGTTTAGGCATACTTATTCTTAAGGTTCTTTTACAACACATCTATAAAGGGCTCTGTAGATTTTAATATGGCTGTCTAAAAACTCTGGAAGTGTTTTACTAACCATAGTCAACTACGACTTGTGCTCCTTTATATGTGGAAACTGTCTCTGGAATAACTAAGCTAATATTTTTGATACGGGTCTTACAATCAAGTCCATTTATTGGCCGGTGTTGGAAGGCAATAATCTGGTAACTCATAATATCACATAAAACATTTACAATCGCGTACGTACTCCTCAACGACATATGGATTTTCAGTAACCCATATGTGCATATTACGTCTATGAACTTTACTCGATACAAATGTCGCCTAGTTTGACAGCATAATTTTTTAAGCATTCTTTTGCAAATTGTAAAAGGATTGCATAGTTATCAGGTTTTAAGTGTTATACTTTGGATGCATATAACTTCAATCTCTTATGCAGCACTTTGAATGGGATAGAATATGGAAGTGCCAATTTATTTTATAGGATTTTGTGCGAACGTCTTGAGAATTTTTCCTGCACCAGGACGACCACTTATTTTGCGGTCACAGACGTTACCAATTGCTAGTCTTTTATTGTGTAGATACGTGGAGGTTGCTGATTCAACTATATGCGGTAGTTTCGTCAAATTTGTGTGACAGATTTTGTCTCAACAGTCTCCATTTAACAAACAACTGACCCAAAATGTAAAAATGGTAACTTATACCATCTTTTAGTGGGAGCTAACTCAATTATCTTTTCCGCTGCATTATAATGATGACGATTTGATATACAAATATAGCATATAACACATCTTCGAAGCATCTTAAGATTTGCTTCTGTCCTCTTTTATTCAAATAGTGTAAAAATGACCTCCATCTTAGATTATTCAAAACTTTTTCAAAACTTTGTTAATATTGGGATCGATCGACTATAACCGTTATACACTTGTCTTTCTATTGTAGATGTTTTAGTTGGTCATGCAAGAATTTTGATTAGAACATGCTGATTTATTAATATTTTGGCAACTGTTCTTTATTACCCAAGGTGGTTGTTTGGTTGCTCGCAGAAGTGTGAAGTCTTTATAGGTAAGTTTTCCATGTTCTGGATACCCATTTTTACATATTAGTCAACGTTATGACTTAACTTGCAACTACATTTTTTCCATACCATAAAAATAAAAATGAGACATCTTAGCCATATGCAAATGTTAGCAACGACAATCTATCAAAATTTTTCTAATTGTCCAATACCACCTTGTGAGTTGGCAAATATCATCATGCACCCTAAGCCTGAGAACAAATGTTCTACAAGTGTCTGATGACAGCTGTTGAAGACGTCTAACTGATTCCAGATAGTCAGTTTGGATTCCGTTCTGGTCACACCACTACCCTCCAGCTTCAGACTATATCAACAAGCAATCCGGGGCCGTCGATAAAGTGTGGTACAACGGACTAGTATTTAAGATGGCCTTCACCGCTGTTAACGGTTTACTTTGTTTGGTCCTCTCCAAAAGGAACTTTCGATTCTAGTTCGGTGGTGTGAGGTCATCGGATAAGCAACTCCAAATCGCCGCCCTGTCCTATACGTTATTCAACATCTACGCCCGAAAGATGGCGTCGACGCCCTCCGTTGCAATGATTTAATACGCAGACGACACGGCAGTGTTTTCCTGCTCGTTGAACTCATCTCTTGTGAGCAGGGCGGACCGAAAAGTTTTACATCAACAAGCTCCAGATCATACGGAATCCGTCCTTAAGATCCTTACGAAAAATTAAGAACTACGACAATCCGACCATCCATGGTCTCAATTAGGTCAATAGAGGCGCTCGTTACAAGCGTTCAAAAATATTTCTTCCGTGTGGCAATACAGAGGTGGCCTACATGGCCTACCAACGTCCAACCCTAGGTCATATAAAGAAAACTGAAGTTATAGACTAGACCCAGGGATCTCTAATATCCCCAGTGAAGTCAACGTCAACGTCAGTATCAACGTTTTATCGACCACTACATCGAGGTATGCGATTGCAAGCGTTCACATTACCTGAAAAACAGAACAATCCACTTTGCATCTTGTATGGCAATGCATATGGTAGAAACAGTAAATGTTGTCTCTGCTTTATTTATAACCCTTGTATTTAATGATACATCCATTCATTGTTGAATGTAAAAATTATTTCTATAAATACGACGGTTATGCCCTATCTTAATTTGTCGCTATCAACTAGAAGACCGAACGTTATATCTACAATTCTGATGAGAAGCCGTTACCTGCCATAAGTCGAGTGACGTCAGCAGCGGCTCTCCATAACCATCCTTACAACGACAAAAACGTATTTATCAATTTTCCACGATCCCTCCGCCCCCTGCACCATGTCGTTAAATTGTTCACACATATTAACAATTGTGTCTTTAATCATAAATTGTATTCTATAAAAAGAAACGGCAGTTTTAATATTTCAGTTCCAGAACGCACATTAATGCCGCAGTGCTCCATTTCACCCAATTTGAACGCTAATCCGAAACCGACCTTCGGCTTATCTCGACTCTGACGGATCACGTGGCACTCTTAACGAGCTAATTACGTTTGTTCAAGCCCGGATTAATTCTGCAGCCCTCGCGCAAAAAACCGCGGGCCGAACGGTAAATGGACGGCTCACGGCCACGTGGCACTGGAAACGCGAGGTTCGCACGAAAGGAAAAACCGCCGCGCGTGCAGCTTTTCGCCAGACGCTTTTCCATTTGGAAACTTATGCGGCGCTCTAAAAGCATTTTTGGCAGGGAGAAAGAAAGCGCCTGTCGCGGTCTCGAATCAGCCGAGTTCTGTAAAACAAACTGCCTTTTCCGAAGCGAATGGAATGTTTTTTCATCCGCCCGCTGAACATTAAATAAATGACAGCATTTTTCCAAGATGAAAGGTTATTTATCTAAGCGCCGCAGACGTTGCCGCACTTCGAAAATGTAATTAAAGTTGTTCGAGGGTCGATAACCAGAAGATGCAATGCTCTTCATCACTTAATCAGTTATTACTGATTTGCATGGTGTATTTCACATTTAATGAGCGATCTACTTCAAAATAAAGTTAAAACTCGTCACAATTTTATGAACACCAAAGAACGAGGCTTAAACGCCTCGCATGGGATTATGGTTTGCTAACTGGGAGGTTAAGGCCCTTATATATTCGCTGTCTGCCCGGTCGTCGCGCACCATCTCTGACGCGGGGCGATGTAGCAAACACCGCGTCTAAGACCATTATTACCCCTTATTCGAAGTGAAGGTAGGCGGTACTCATTTATTTTTTCTTCTTTCTTTCATCCCATGATAGGAAAAAAAAGCTTCATAAATTGACAAAATTAAGTGTCGTATACCTTTCAGTGCCTCACTCCAATTTCCTCCTATACGGAAATACATTTAGTTTTCAATCTAATTATATGTCACACGTCGGAATGTTTTAGTTTATATAAGATTAAAGGAGTTTCTATAGACCGCGTTCACCTTAAGCACCCTAACAATAAATCGGTACAGATAGAAAGTTTGGTTCATTCTCCATACAATGATATAGCACGTCTTGATTTTCTGGATTGCAATACCTCACATCTACTTCACCTTATTAGAGGATGAATTTCATTCCCCTATCCTTGTTGCAACCATCTTAAAGATCGCCAAACACATAAATGAAAAATTCATTCTGTTCCATATCTAATGCTATGCCGCAAGTCTATTGTTTCTGGGTTCTAACTTTGTACCCCCGTTTTTGTCTCTTAGAGCATAAATTACATTCTCTCACTGTTTAAGAAGAGTTTAAATTCTAAAAATTAAAGTCGTAAGCCTTTTGGAAGGACAGGTAAACATTGAAAATTTAACCCCTGCAACTATCTTTTTAATAAATGTCACCCTCTTAGGAGTTGGAAGTCAAAAAATGGCGAAACGAGGATTCTATAAATTTTAATGAAGAGTCTACATACCAAAATGTAATGTCCTGAGATTAGTCATTTTCAAAATCGACCTAAAACATTTTACCCTCTTCATATAAGCTACAAATTTTGATGTTTCTGTATTCAGTGCTGCATTCAAGCTGAGCAATACCGAGTCATTTAATCAGCCACGATACTGGTATTTATATATTGAAATAACGAAATACATAGGGAAAAACGATCTTGTTTTTAGTTACCCCCACTGAAATAGAAATAGAAACTAAAGTTACTATACAACGTTCGGTACTAATAGATAGATCGTCAAATAAATAAAAGTTTTACTTCTGCATTTCCTCACTTTCCTACCAAAAGAAAAGAAAGAGAAAAAAAGTGATACAAGAAGCTGTTTTGTTCTACATCTGACTACTCTTTTTCATCAACTTCAATAAAGAGAGCAGTTCACAAACAGCTACCTACATGCTGAGGTATTGTTTGTGTTCTGTACGAATTAAAAGTCGCACAAGTGGCTGCTAGGAAAAACGTCACAATTTCTACTATGGGCAAAAGCTAATATGGATCCACTGATTTACTGAAGGTTAAAGAACCCACCAAGCACGTATATTTGAAAAAACTTAAAATAAGAACTCGGTAATGTAGGATTGAAAAATTATTTCCAGTCGAACCGACCAACAACTCTGGTTTAACTTATGTAATATTCAGGACTTCGAAGAAACCTGACCAACCAGAGAATACAGTAGATTGTTTGGATAAACCATCAGCATAGAAAGGCGACAACTGTTATCTTGTAAAATACTTAATTTTCCAAACTTTAATGCAACTATAATTCATTGACGATTAAACTTTAATAATGTTAGATCCCACATCATCACCAGAAAAAAAAACTTTATACTTTAAAATTGATGAATTTTTGTTTCAGAGATCTGAAGGAAATCATATAGTATATGTTCTTACAATTAGTATATCTTCCAAAAATATTCTCTCGGCTATCAAAATGTTAAGAATATCTCGAAAACGATACGACCCCAAATAATACTGACCAAAGACTCCGTGAAACCTGTTAGTACCACACTAAAATTAAGCAGAAAACATACTAAAACAAACAAAGACACCTTGCAAGAAGTACTCCAAGCACTACTTTCAGATTCATAAAAAACCTTCTGAATATGAATAAAAGCTTAATCCATGCACTATATTATAAAAAATTCAAAAAAGATTGCTAAATTTCGAATAAAATTGTCATTAGTGGTAAAGTAGGCCTACAAACTATCTACTAGCTTATCTTCTTTCACGATAAAATTAATGAAAAAATTCACTAATACGTACATAAGGATAGGAGGGGAAGAGCGTTTTCTCATTCTTACTGTAGAACCCGATGGTGGGCAAGTTTGTTGTAGAACTAAGTCAGCAAGGCTATTACACTCAAGGGTGTGTCAACGATCTCGTAATACTCATCCAGGGAAAATTTCCAAATACAATTTCAAAACATCAGAAGACCTGAAAATTGTAGGAAAATGATGTTTTGAAGACAACTTAAGTGTAAATCCTTAAATGGTGACAAAAAGATATTGGAATACGCTGAAAATGGGCATATCTCTTCAATGGCGGCAGCTGTGTTAGCAAGTTAACTATCGGAAAGTACTCTTGAATCGTAAGTGAATCTAGAACCCCAATTTTTTCAGGCTGAATCAAGGATAGGAGCTATACAAAATTGGCAGGATAAAACTACAGAATTAGGAGTTTTATTTCAGTGTGTTTTTAAGAAGATAACAGTAAAGTGGCGACCTCCTCATTTTCAATACATGGGTAAAGTCGTATTTTAAAGTTCTTCATTACTCTTTCCAACAAGTGTCGAGGAATATACTTAATTTCTTAGAGTATTGCGTTTCGTAATATAGATGGCCCTAGGGTGATGTTTGTATACCTTAATCTTGAGATATTTCCATATGAGAAAATTACAAGGGGCGAAATCTGAGAGGCGAGGAAACATCTTATGTAACACTTGGAACAAAGCTCTCGCTGTGTGAACTACAGTTCCATCTTGTTGTAATTAAACGTTCCCAGTTGGAGTGCATCGAGATTCGGTGCAAAAGTTGTTGAATCATTTCCACTATCGATAGAAAGTAACAGTAACACATTAGCCTCCCTTCTCAAAAAGTAAGAGCCAATGACCGCAACTTTACTCAGCGCACACCTAACAGTGACTCATTCACTGTGGAGAGGCCTTTCGTGGATATCTAGTAGATTGTTAGCACTCCAATAATGAAAGTTTTGCTCTCTGCTTGTTCCTGCACATGTTGACTGCTAAGGGCGCTTCCAGGCAAAACTTCCTAGCTAATCACTTTCTCTACCATCAGACTATCCTTCGCTTCATAACCTTCATTTGAAAATAGGAAGAAAGTTTTTCCCCACCCTATATAAAAATTTGTAAACAAAGGAAAAAATGCTTGTGGCTACAAACCGAGCATTAGGTAGATCACGGCAACAGCTTGCATTTTGCAGTGGTGATTATAACTTTTACCTATAAGCCAAATTGGAGCTGGCTAAACTCTCATATATTACAGACTCTTGCCCCATTGAGGCATTCATTTATGAGAAGAGCTGGCTCTTGAGAAGTTTTAAAAAGTAAAAACATTGTGAAAATTCTACTTTCTTTGTAAACACCATGAGCTTTTTCCATAAATAAGTGAGCTTTAAAGGCTGCAATATTAATGGTCTACGCTATTTTGCTTTCTTCGCTATAGTGGATTTTAGGCACACAATCTTTTTCTGGGTGTTGCAGATGGCTCTTTTTATTGGCGTCCATAACGACAATTTATTATTATTTTTTCAATCAAAATTTAGTTTCTGTCTGTCTTTATAAATTATGTCTGGCTATGAATCTTAAAAACCTCATTTTGGAAGATCCAATGGACAGAAATTATACAAAGGCTATAAGCCGAAGTCATGTTTCTCAAGAAAAAAAATTACTGACGTAAAATAAAGTTTCACTAACTAGAAAAAAACTGATAAAAACATTTGTGTGGACTATAGCATTTTACAGATGTGAGACGGACGATCATCACTAGTTAAAAGAAGATAATTGAAGTTTTAAAGATCTGGTGCTATAGATGTATATTTCAGTGAACGAGGTAGACAATATTATAAACGCAGAAATAAAAGGAAGAATACTGAAAACGGAAAAATAATAGATTTTAAGAAGAAAAAACACACTTATGGGGCATATACCAAGAGGATAGTCTTGAAGACTATTGTAGAGGGAACAGTTGATGAACGAATCCACAAGGAAGACCAAGGTTGCCATACAGATCGTAGAAGACCTGCAGTGCAGCAGTTGTAGTGAACTAAAAAGGAAGGCTGAAAATAAAAGAAGATTGAAGCAGATAATGTGGAATCAAACCAATCAAGAAGATTGATAATTGAAGGATAAAGGATGGCCCTTTCACTTCAATTCTTTTACTTGTAACAAATTTAGAATATCCAGACAAGTTCTTCTATGAATCCAAAGAGAAAAAAGTGAAGATGGATCATCAAAGGTTTTCCAAGCTTATATAAAGAAAAATCTGCATGACCGATTTGACTGTGTCTCATTTTAGGCATATATTAGCAATTAATTTACCACAAGCTGAAGACATGACTAGCCTGCATCGTCGCCATTTTACATGTTTTATAAGCGTCGTGCCATCAGGTTATTAATATCAAATTCGACACAATAAAATCTCGATTAAAGCGACAAGCGCGGCGCTTTTCCGTTTTTGCGGGGCGGCCGCCTTTGTTAATTTCCGCCAGTGTCAGGACGACATTTGACGGGCGCCGCGACAAAGGACGCCCGCCTGCGAGGCCAGCCGTGATGGGACGGGAGGCGGCGGAGGCGCGCAGGCGGCGGCTGGGTGCTCACGTTGTTATACACAGATTTAATTAATAAATTAAACGCTCGCGCCAGCTCGTTATCGCGACATGTGACAATCGCGCTGATATTTCCTGCGCCATCCCAGATTTAACGCGCGCCTGCAGAGGTGAATGAGAGCTCCAAATGGAAAGCGAATGCTACTCGGTATCTTCAGTGCGTTATAGTGAAAGGGAGCTTCGGGAGGGGGCGTTTGAGTGCACTGCTCGATAGGCCTCTTATCGTAACAAAAATTATGATAAACCTTTCTAACCATGTGTTTGTTTGTCATTCCACGTGTAACGTGTTGCCTATATACATTTATATTGAAAGCGACACTAACAAAATCGTTAATTTTCTAACCCTCTCTAATCAAATACCTTCTTTTCCAGTTCTTCACTTTTTCACATTTTAACTTTCCATATAGTATATTTCACAATGGTATAATTGAACAAAAAAGACAAAATAGTTGATACTATTTTATAGATAAGCTGGCAGCACACTTCTGGACTTTTTCTCAAGAGAACGGATCAATAAATAGGGAAAATAATAAAAATTCTAAATGGTTAACTGTGACAAGAATATAACACCCTTAAGAAGATTCAGAATTTTTTAAAGGACAAGAAGCAATTGAATATAAAGATCAAAAATGTCTCCCATTGACTAGCGCGACTGAAAGGGATATTCGCATTGTTCGCCGCCTTCTTGAGGATGACTTGCATTACTCAGACAATCTGAAACGACAATACTCGATGCTATACAGTTGCTCAAACTCGACAAAAATTTACAAATTGTTCTAGATCACACTGGGATACACCCTTTACAGTCCAGACTTGTCGTCGTGCGATTTTCATCTATTTGGATAACTAAAAGAAGTACTAGGAAAGCATAGAGATTTGACTATGGTTAGTTTGTGTGACAATTACCTTCATTTTACGATAGCTGGAGCAAAAAAAAGTGTAGAGAAGTGACTTTGTATATTTGTATTTTTTCGTATGTTTAAAAAAATGTTTCTTATTTGACTCACCGATGTATTCCATAGTTACTACAACTATTATAATCCTCTTATCTTATTTGCTACAGCACGACTGATGTTTCTACAACGACTTTTCATATAAAGCTAAGACTATTCTTTTCTCATAATTGAATGCAAGACAGATTTATTAAAAATTTTAATCCCTCTATATAGTCCCTCTTTTTCTGTCCGTATAATGAAAGGCAGTTTACAAATAATTTGAGAAATATCGATCAAATTTGGTAATGAAATGTTTTAAGGTCAAAGCTAACGGAAAACCCAACCCAAAGGGTAAAAGTCGCACTATCCAAGTTCACATAAACGATTAATGAAATGTCTCAACCTGATTACTTATTCTTTTTATTTCTTTTTAAGGGCAAATTTTAATATTATACGTTTCTTCTGGGGGTCAGTATATTTATTTTCTTTACTTTTTTTCTCATCTAAGGCTAGGCTGAACTATAATTCCCCAAAACTTAAAAAACACCATCGTGTACACCACAAACGAATCAAAATCCTCTTTTGCATGTAAGTAGGCCCATATTTCCTTTACGCATTACCATAAGTGTTCCCTCGGGGTTCTATCAAAAGCCATTTACAAGTCTCAAACACACACATAAATATCTCCCCTATTGCGCTTTAGTGTAATTGTCCTAATACAAATACATGAGGTAATTTATCCGTTTCCTTATAAATTTGAGCACTTGCTATTGTTCTGGAACAGAATGTCAGAGAGTGTCTTCTAGTTCCCTTTAAATGCATGTTCTTACCTCAATGTGCCTGGCATTAACCTATCTTATACCTAATAAACCTATAATTTAGCGTTCTGAAGCTTCATCGCGATTTTTTGACCGTAGCAATCAAAACGAAGTTATCATTTCAATGGTTTACAGCTAATGTATGTCAGTCTTCCGACTTCGTTTTGAACGTTTTTACTTTTAGATAGTCGTATCATTTTATTGGTGATCAAAATGAAGATACAAGACTAACTCAGAAAGTTACTTAAAAGAAAAAAACGATCAAAGAGCGAGATAAATGATTTACAGGACACCATGATGACCAAGTGACTTACCTTGAAAATTCGTGGGTGAGGAGACGAAGTCGTGATCTGCAACGAGCAGCCTCCTGTAGCGCCTGCTTGGCCCGAGCTTCGCTGTCGGCCCGAAGACGACGTTCGCGGTCTGCATCTCTCTGGGCCGCTTCTCTCTGCAAGAAACATTAAATTTCAGTCTCAAGTTAAACTGCATTTTTTTGGCAAAAATTGTAAAAACAACTACCGAAATTCACTGTTTAATAGCGACAAATCGCTGCAGCTTGAAGAGACACGAATTCTAATGCTTGGCATAATTTTTTAGTTTTGACATCCGACACCAGATGCTTTTATCGTGGTGATTTTAAATTGGAAAACCAAGACGCTAAAAAATTTCGGATATATTGGATAAACATTCATGTCAAATAAAAAAAAATGGCAGAAGTATTAATTTGACTCAATCTAATATTTCCAATTCTTTGAAGGCCGTTGAGAAGGCTCACAACAAAGAAAAACGGATACCATACAATTTGAAGGAAAACAATGTTGAAAGGCAAAAACCTTGTATCTTGATAGGCAAAACAGAAAGAGGTTTTGCATAGTACTGTGGATGATAACTGGATATATTTCGATAATTTCCAATCAATTTGTAACCTAGACCAACCACCAACATCTACAGCAGAACGGAATATTCGTAGAAAAAAGGTAATACTCTATATATGGTTATATCAGAAAGATGTCCTATACCTTGAACTGTTAAAACTAAATCAAACGATTACTAGTAACCTTTATCATCAACAATTTGAGCTGAGTATTGAAGGTCCAAGATACACCAAAAAGCTTGACAAGGTACTCTTTCAACAAGACAACACCACCATATCTTGGGTTACTCAGAGAAAGTCATAGCTAATGATAACTAACGCTTTAATTGATGTTTTTTTATTCAATTTATTTGAATAAAGGAGGAAACTTTTGAACACTACTATTACACTATTTACATTGAAAGGGTTCATTAGGTTTCGAACAATCACGCGTTAGATTTGTAGTCTTACAAAAAAAATCGATGCTCTTCCCTGGGAATCGAACCTGGGTTCGTTAACTAAGACTTATTAAGGTCGAGAGACAATTCATGTGCTTAATAGAGTTGAGACAAACAATAACTTATTAGGATTAATATAAATTTTCACAAATTTGTAAAAATCAAAAATAAATTTGCGATTTAAAATAAGATCCCTTGTGCGTTTTATTTTACAGGCATTCAAATAGTTAACATTAGGAATTAACAGCCGCAGATGGTCCAATTAGTAGAGCTAGCTAACAGCAGCAGTTGCACTAATCACACAGCAGTAGACGCTGCCGTCTTTCCGTGCAAAGGGAGTCGTCCAGAAATGGCGCATTCAGGTGTAGCCACCTCAAGCAGGCGCATTCGCAACAGACGACAATGTGCCTACCATTCGCCCATAGACAGCCATCCCCAGCACAAAATCCATTGTAATTTCCGCCCGAGACGGAAGCGTCTGGAGCAGGAATATTAAAAGCGAGCGTTCAACTCCCGATCCTACGCCAGGACGCGATCCCGCCGCGACTGGCTGCGCCCCGACGTGCACCCCTTGCGAGCGGGTGAAATGACCAACCGCGACGAGCCCGCAGACGGACAATAACCGCAGACGCTACGCAAACACGACTACGTGCCGCTGCCATGCACCAAGCGGGCTCTCGCGCAGCGCCGAGGAGCCGCAAATTAAACGCAAGTGGTGTCAATATTTTTGTTCCATTCGCCGACGGCCAATTAAGCCGACCAATACCGTATGAATCATCATTGAATGTTTTGATACATTTCCGAACTCTCGAGTTATAATTATCTTATAGCAAGAGGGTTGTGGTTGCAACACAACGGGGTTGTTGCCCATATTGCAAAAGACACTATACCACAATTTGTTAGCGCGATGACTAAATTATGTGATTATAGCATGACATGGAAAACAATTTAGGTCAAAAATATCACTATCAAGTTTGAAACTACCCTAAATGGTGACTGACAAGATCCTAAAATCTCGCTGGTCATAGTTTCCGTGCATTTTCCAGTTCTGTTGCATTTTTTGAAAACTTTATTGTATCTTTAAGCTCTATACGAATTATCGGACTATCAAAATGGTCATAGTGTTGTTTCTTGTTTGATTTAGATCATTATGTGAAATAAACTTGGACTCGCCTAAGAAAAGCAGATCAATGTAATGACTCAAGGATTAATAGCAGAGATTTCAATGTTATTACAAAAAAAAAAACATTTTGTTTACAAGGATAAAACGCATATTAATTATAGGGCGTTTGGAAGTGTAACGATGTATATCCTCACATTACGCCAAAACGACTGAACCGAATCAAATGATTTTTCGCACGATTACTGGCATATTACTTTGATGATCGATTATCTGTGTGCTGAGATAATTGATCGCGACCGGTCATCTACATGTTGCGAGCTCGCGCCAGCCAGGCTACCCATTGTTAAGCATCCAGATATGGAGTAACAATCACCAAGCAACCAGGTAAAATTATTTATTTCAAAAAATCTGACCCCTGCGAAGCGGAGTGAACGCGGCTAGTCAAATATACAGTAAAGGCCATGGACTGAATACTGAGGTTATATAGGTTTCGTTTTTATATGAATCATGCAGTAAAATTATGCTCATAAATGTGTTAATATGAACAAAGTCAACAGAGGATAAGAACACAGCACAAAAATTTATTTGTGCAAAAATTCCGACTTTAGACATCGAGACTATGGCCAAGAATAAAAGAACTTGGTAGAGATCACAGCTAGTATCGACGTGATTGTCTTCTATTCCTTTTCAAACCTCGTTCATGTTCAATGATGTTTCCCTCTGCAAGTGTCACTGCAATGACAGCCAGTCGAGAAAGGGCACACGGCAACAGCTAAACCTTTGAATCACGAGCTTGCTGCAGTGTATCGGCTCGTTATTCTGCTGGTTATATGTTGGACTTGAGAATGTGTTTGTCCATTGTACCCGTGATGCGGACAAATAGAGCTATTCCACAAGAAGAAAAATCCCATACCAAAATGTGGCTGCTATTGAGCGGATAATCTGCAATATTCCCATTCGTTCTAAACAACAAACGTTTGCTTTCGTAGTTCCAATTGTCTCCTAATGTGCGCTCTCACCTTTCTCTTCTTCCTGTTGGCTCATGATTTCTTACAGGGTTTATGCGTAACGTTGACTTCATTGACGAAACCAGGGCTCCCTAGATTTAGTCCCTAATCTTACTCTTTTTGATGGGTGCCACTATTAACCTTATATCTCTATAGGCTAAGAATGCTCTCCTAAGGTTATGAGTGCTTCAAAAGATAAACTTTCGGATTGCCGATCTTTTCACAACTCAGTCGAGGTCACGGTTCCTAACAAACCACCGAGCGTTGTGTAACTTGGGAATTTATTGAGTTCAGTTCTAAACTAAAGCCCCGTAGATCATAATAAGGCGTACATTTGTTACATAATGACGGGCTTGATTTTATTTGATAGTTGGATCCTAGGGTGTACAAGTGAGCCAAGTGCCTTTGACTAATAAACTACCCGATCTATGTGAACTCTGCAGGTCAGTTTCCGGTTCAGGGTCACTTCAAGGTAGATATTTTTCTATTTCGAGGATATATATTTACTGTTCAGATCAGTTTTATATTCAGAATGAATGGTCTTCTAGTAGAAAACAAGACCACTGAGCTCTTCACTGAGTTTATTCACATTCTTCACTTGTTGTCTTAGCAAGCTGCATAGTACGGGCGTGTCATCTACGTACTGGAGGACAGTGCAGTGGAGGACGTTGTCGGCATGTCCTGAGTGTAGAGGTTGAATAGCGTTGGGGATAAAACGGAGAGTGCCGACTCAAAATTGCCTCTCTGATAACTTCAGATCACCGAACATAATATGGGATTTCCTTCCGGAGAAGAACGTGACAACTGAAATAATTTTTTGAAATAATGGAGACCATTTTAAACATCAGTCCGTTGTACCACACCTTGGCTATGTCAAGATAGACTACACCGGTGGTTTGCTTCTTGATGTAGCCTTTGGTGATGCGTTTTACTATTCTGAAAAACTGGACGGACTTTACACAATCACTTGGAGGTCTTGGACAGCTGTCTGCAGACGCTTATGAATCACAAACTTTCTAATGGTTGACAGGACTCTTAACCCAGACGATAAATATACAACTGAGAAGCCCAATGCCAGAAAAATGTCACCACCACCGTCAAACATGAGTTCCCTCCTGTCAGTTAATCGAGAGAAGATTCAAGGTATCCCAATCTGGTTTGACTTAGCGATTCCTCCGTTAGTCTCATTGCAAATAAAGACCTGAATATTGCTTACTTTGCGACACCGAAGTACTTTAATAGGTTTACTAGATCCATGCCACTCGCTCTATCTTCCTTGAAAGATGAATTCCCACTGTTGCACAATCCGACTACTTCGTAAAATTTACTCATATCATTTTTAAACATTAAAATACCAATAGTAGAAAAAGCAAAGCAGATAACAAATAAGCGAGAAAATCACAAAATGAGATTTTTGCATTTTGACAAAAAATGATGAATACAAATGTCCATAGAGTATATTGCCAACAATATTTTTAAGCACCTTATTTTGAAACTTCAAAGTTAAAGAAACTTGATATCGTAAAAGAAATTAAAGATGAGACCCACAAAATACTGTCAATCAAAGGTTCGCTCAGATTAAGAAAGAATAGAAGGTTTTATAGTTTTTCATCGTGTTATTTTGTATTTATGTTATGCGTATATAAAAGTGTTTAACTTTAACGGGTAGTCTATTCAGTCACTAAAAAGAATTGAGTTCATTTCGCGGTTGTCTAGGGCGCAATATTTCTTCATATCAGAGATTCTACGCTACGGCCTGGGCGTGAGGGCGAACACATGGAAACTTTGACCTTCCAGTTCGCAAGCATTAAGGCCTCGTCTCTATTATAAATTTATTTCTCGCATTTTATCAATGGTAATGGAAAGGGGGAGTCCAACATTGAAATGCGGAATTTTAAAAAATTCTAATTTATAAAAAACCAAACAAAAGAACCATTAGAATGTTAGGAATGCATTGCAGTTAGTCAAAAATTTTAAGAGAAAATCGGAGAATTTGAAATTATGTACATTAAACCAAAGTGACAGTTAAGGATTTGAAGGAGATTCAAAAGAAATTACCAATTACTTCCAATATTACTCCTGAGTTGATCTTAACGTCCCCGAGGCAGGCTCGGTGCCAACACGGCCACGTTTTCGTCATAATTGATGACAGGACATACGGACACGTCCACTTGCGTCGGCCCCGTGCGAACGCAATCAGGAATCGATTCGATTGCGAAGAGCCACTCGACGCGAAGTGACAGGAGCGTGACTGTCCGGGGCCGCCTCGCGAGCACGACAACGCGAAACCGCCGCGTGCTGGCAGGCACAATGGGCGCGCATCCGCGCAAAAAGGGGCCGCCGGCCGATATCAGTTTTCAATAAATTTCGGCTCAGCTGGGCGGCTAATGCGAAATTAATCGGGCGACTAATGCCGGCGCAGTTTATTGCCTTGCTGGCCGTTTCGCCCGCTGCGCCGCAGCCGCCATAATTTATTTTTAATTGCGATTTTGCAGTCTGGTTTACAGAAGAGGATGGCAGCGTGCAAAATGCGATGCTGGACAGAACAGCAATAATGCGGACCCCGAGATCGAGCGATGCCTCGTTTTATCAATTGCTCCGAGTAAAACGATTCAATGAGTCAAAAAAAAAATAGTTTTTCCCTTTAATTACTCACACATCGACTCTATGGGTAAAAAAGTCATTAAATATAACTGTTATAATACCTTGAGAAACAAATATCGCCATAAAGTTTAAATAAAACAGCAATAGGCAAAATGAAGGCGCGAGCGAAAAATTTGTTAATTTAAGCGTCGGTACAATTTACAAAACTCAAGAATATCAAACAACGTAAACCATATACGGAAGAAATTTCAAAAAAAATATGCTTTTGCTTTCATTAAGTGATGAAATGAAAAAATTTATTTAAGTCAATTCTTTTTTACAAAAGAATGCATCACTTCATGAGAAGTAGCATGAGAGTCGCCTTAAGTTCCAATTTCCAATAAATGACTATTATGAAGCCAATCTATCCTTTACGGAGAAAAGTTTCAATGGCAGCCTATTCTTTCTAAAGAATTATAGTCATGAGTACTTTATGAAGTGGATCGTTAGTCTGGAGCAAAAGTTAAATATTCTATAGGTAATCCATACCAAAGGAGTAAGCCAGTGTTTCTGTAATATTGTTCGCAAACGACTCCTTCAAAAGACTCTAATTTATATCAAGATCATAGTGGTAGAAGCAACCGCCATCGCCAAAATGTTCTTCTATCGTAGATAGGACGAAACTGATCGAAATATTTTCGTACCCTTCCAAATTCAGGATTTTATTCAGTTTCACGGGAGGGCTCTTCCTATTTCATAGAAGACCCACATACTGTAATGCCGCTTATTCCAAAGTTCACTATTGCCATTATACATTCTGACAGGCCTTCATCACACCCAATCTTTCCCATCTGACTGCCATACGATAGAGCGCGGTCTATCACTATATACCACAGCATTTCAGTTATCTAATGGTGGAAAGGATGCTTGAAGAACGATTAGCCAAATGGGCTAAAACACAAGGACCTGATAATCGTAGACCAAAAGCCAGACCTCCAAAACGTTGGGAGGATAGTTGCACTTCAGCATCACAAGAGACAGATCAACAATAATTAACAGAAGAGACGGGACACATTCCTATTTAAAAGAACAAAAAGACGATCCAATGACACTGTTTTGTATTATTTGGCTTGTATGCAGGTTTTCGACCGTATAGTCATTTGTTTCAATTTTTGAAGTATAGTCGTGGCGGTGGCTGGACAATTAGTAGCATTGCGGAACTGCTGACTAACGTTTTCACATAATAATTAGCAATTTTGATTAACAACGTTCTTTAACGCTAGGCAGTCCTCTTCTGACATTATGCGTAGCTTATCTGTCCATGATTTTGTCGTGGTTGTGACTTCACGTTTACACTCAATATCTTATCGCTAATAGTTCTAATAATTATTGTCGATTTCCTTCTCCCGCTCCATTAACCATTATGCTTGTACTGTTTGGCGTTAGGATGTTAGAGCTCTTTCATGTTCCAGTCTTCAACTTTCATTTCTACGGTGACCTGGCATGGATTTCAGACGACCATTTTAGGTTGCCTCATCTTATAGAGGAATCAGAATCTTCGGAATCTTTGCTTCAGCTCGGAGTGCTATATAGGCCTTTGCTGCGCATTTCCGCACGCCACTATCGGTTGTAAGACAGTGGTGTAGAGTGTTAGCTTGTTTTCAAAGGAACAGTCCACGTGATCAAGCTCTAGATGGGTTCTTAGAATGTTTTTTAGCGCTTCGTGTTTTTTTTTTAATTACGATCCTCCACAAGAACATTAACATACTAACAATTCAGAAGTTTATCTGACAGAGCGCTCAAAATCTATTCTTCAGCGTTAAAGATTACAACAACCCCATCATACGTGCCCTCTGCTACTATGAGATGCGCCTGTCGCAAATCTCTAAAGATTCCGATAAGAGAACCAAACATAAGCCAGCCACTATCCAAAAAGAGGTTAAGGGTTGGACGCGGGGAGTTAATGTCACTTTAGAGGAGAAAGTTAAAAACCCTTCTACATAAGATTACCACGTAAATTATTATAAAGAGATACTCTTAAGTAACGTGCCCCTTCTCTTCAGAGTATCTCTCTGTGGAAGATTGTGAGGTTACACGGACAGAATAGGGTAGCGGCGAATTTTTCGGTACCGACTTCTATCCTATACCTATTACAGATTTCCTTTATGCCTGCATAGATCGCAGAGAGCTTATTGGGTAATAATTGTAGAGGATATCGTTGGTATGTTCTGCAAGTACAGATTGAACAATACCACGGACAAGACCAAACCTTGAGCAACGGCTCTATGCTAGAACTTTTGACTGAATCAGCTGGGCTATCAACAACAGGATAGATATTGAAAGCATCTTGGAGGTAAGCCCGTTGTATCACATCTCGTCGACGATGCTCTGCTTCTTAGTGAAGCTTGAAGCTTGAAGCTTTTCATGATTTTTTCCAGAAGATTGGCGGGTGGTGGAGTTCCAACTAAATTATCCGGAATCGGCTGGAAGTCTGCGATCGTTGTTCTTAGACGATGGCGGATCATCTGCTCTACCAAATTCACCAGGACTAGTAGAAGGCTGGACAACTTTTCAGGACTTAATAACAACGCATACTTTTCTGTATACCTTTTACACTATCGGTCCGGATATTTTTGATCAGATAGTGTATAGTGCAACAAATTATTGATACCTATATTAGAATATAATAAACCAATTAATGCATTTGATGTGTTTCAGTTTTGAATACTTGGATTCACGTGTAATATCTTACATTTTATCTACAGTGAAGTTGATAATTGTAGTTCGAAATGTATACAAGGTACAATAACAAAGTAATGTAAATATTAAATGAACGCAGTTTCCCGTCCTATGATCATCATTGGTGCTGTATCATTAATGAAAGCCCCCTTTTGAACATCTCCGTGTTTCCAATGGCGCGGAAAATGTAAAATCTGTCGCAGTTGCTTGTTTCCAACCACAGCCGATAACCGCCGAGCGGGTTTTCAAAACTACGTGCTCGGATTTAAAGTGCCCGGATTATGACCTCCACAGAGCTGTCCCCTGAGGCTTACAGGGGTATCCTCTGGCCATTGCGGTCCCCACGCTGCCTTTGTCCTGTCAAGTCCTGTCACGGCCAGCGCTATCCTGGCCGGCATCCCTCGCTTCACTTTCATCAGATACGGCAGGCGCGCAAAATAATGGAAACGCCGGGGACGGATCAAATCTGAACGACGCCGTTTCCTCGTCGCGGCTGCTTAGCGTCAAATTCGGTACATCAGATTATTAAAAAAGCGAATGTGCGTTAGGAAAACCTGGCGCAAACTTTTAATGAAGCGACCAACGGCGCCGCAAAGAAAGGCCTCGCATTGCAGGCGCAATTCCGACTTCCACCGGAGTTCCGGCTTTATTCCGGGTTCTTTTGTCTGCTATTAGGGATTAAAATTTCCCGAGTATAATCACTCGAATGAATCCCGCCGCTCCTTTGATCCCTCTTTTGTTGTCCTTTCATTAAAGATACGCCAGGGGAGCTTTCCTCGGCTTAAATGAGTTTCCTCTTCGCGCCGAATTTTCGGAATATCAATTCGGCTATTAATTGCTCCGTGGCCGGCGAGCGCGTGCAGGCGCTCCGTCGCGTTGGAACAGCCGATTAACTTCGTTTTCGATGCATCGCTGCCATGATGCTAAGTGCAAATTAGCGGCAGCCAATGCGGTGGGCTAAAGCGCGCGAGTCCCTTTTTGCGCCCTGAATGGATAACAGCGTTCGGTTCCGGAAACGCCGACTAATTAAAGCCTTGTTAGTGTCTTCATAATGTTTAATTAATACCGGTAATGTTTATAGGGCAATAAATTGTTAGGCGCGGCTCTCATTAAGACGCCGTAATGAAGTCGGCCGACTTTTCCTAAGCTTACGCTGTGTATGTTCAACTAAACTTTCAGGGCTTCCATAGAAAGGGAAATTTCAATTTTTCTATTTATTATATTCGACCTCTGACCAAATTGCATAAAAATTAGCGACGTGAAAAGATCCCCTGCTCTACTTCCTTTTTGTTTAAGGACGAAGTAAAGCGAAAGCATTCGCTTTGTGTTCAGATTCCTTCCCTCTCACAAACAGCCCGATGATAAGCATTGCGGTAGGCCTCGGAAATTGAATTTATCAATCAGCGGCGGCCGTGACCGTGTACGACCTGTGGCACTGGACGTGCCCTGCAGGACGATTGCCTACCCGAATCGGGATTCCAGGAGCCTCTTCGCAGGTTTCCAGACAGATCATCGCTGCACGTCGCCTGAATTTTTATTTTGCCAGCGTTCCAGACCCTCCCGCTATTCCGACGGGAAGGTTTCAGAAATTCCGATAAAACCTGGACAAGAGTTGGAATTATGGTGAGTGTCTATAATAAAGGCAAATCACTGGCAGTTGCTAAGTTGGAATGCCTCCACATCAGGAGCAGTAAATATTTTCCTCAAGTATCTCACTCCTACGATCGGACCGCCACCCTCGCCACCTTGAGCCCCAACTCGTAAGTCTATTAGAGCTATAAGCCATAACATATAGCCTATTAGAAAACTTTTCTTTTGGTATGCAGGCTGCGGCGCCCATGTGCAATCCGCTGCGTCTCCGCCCCTAGATTGATTCCCCAATCTCGGGGATCATCCGGCTCGAGTCGAGCTTTAAAAGTATTATATTTGCAGGCTTATTTTTATGATTGATATGTAAATAACGGCGGGGGCGGCCGACCTGGCCCGCTGCCGCGGGAAGGAAAAACAATTTAAATTTCGGCTTAGGCGCCCGCGCCGCCTCCTCCGCGTTCTCACGCCGTGCGAATTATGTTTTATTAAATTTTTGCGAGGACGTGTGCAGCCTGGCGATGCGGAACCGCCGTTCTCCACCGAACTCAGCAGGGCTGCTCAGCCGCTTATGCGCTATTTAGCGTCGGGGCTAATGACAGCGGCCATTAGGCCCGGATGATATCGCACATGGGCATATTTCACCGCATTTTAAATGTGATTGATAGAGCAAACACATTAGCATTCGCAGGGCAGCGGAGTGTCCCTTTGTGCGCAGCATCTCCTGCTCATTGTGCGTCCCTTAAAAATGTCGCGAGCTTCCGTCCTAGGCGGAAATGCATTAAGGCTTCTTATTTATGCACGAACTGGCGGTATGCGGTGCGACGATCCCGTCAGAGTTGAAATCTGCAAGATGAAGACCACGCACTTAATCCACCCACGATATTTCAACTATAGAGCTTATTCGGCAGATGTATTGCTTCAATGCAAAAATTCGTGCCCGACTTCCATAGGTGGCGTAAACGCTGATGGTTTGTTGTGTATCACAGAACACGTCTATTGTATGTTATATGAATTTCGAAAGCGTAACAAAAGAACATTGGAGACTTTTATTTGGGTCGAACTCCTGCTCCCAGAACAGTGAAAAAATATAATGGTAGATTTCAAAACTGCGATTCTAGCTGGGACTAGCAACCTCACTTTGGTTGGCGTTCCGGACATCGATGATGAGGTACGTATTTTAATGGAGAAATAGCCCCAAGAGGTACAACGGAAGAGGTATATAAAGGTTTAAATTTCCATGCGACCATTTCTCTCTACTTGGATCCATCGAGAAGGAGGAGGAGAGGAAGTAGAACTAACTCGAGCTCGTGGTTTTTAAGAGCCCGGGCGAGATCCAACATTTATTTAACAAAATTAATACTTCAAGAATCCGAAATTTGATTCCGAGCAAATTCAAAAAACTGTTTATTGTCAATACACAGACTGGTTTTATATTGTTCATCATCTTCTGGACAACAGCTACTAAGCGCGATGAACCCAGTAGCAGCGAGTCAAAATTCAAGAAGAAGAAGACAAACCATCAAAGAACTGCTGAAAAACCCCAAGAAACCGATTAGCCGGGGGGCTATAGAAAACTCAGAATATGGACTGTAAAGTCACCTGGGCGATCTTCAAACAACCCTATTCACACACAAAATTAATACATGTCTCATGTCTCACGAAAAAAAACTTTCTAAAACGTCTTCAACTGATATCTTAGGCACTCCCTCGATACAATGAGAATTGAAAGTGTTATCGTGATCAAGCAGTACACTCAATAGTAAGAGGAGTTTATAATCCAAGCAGTTGAATATCAAGTCACCTCAGTCAAAATTAAGATTAGGAAAATATGGATCTCTGCAACTGCAACTTACAGGACCCCAAGATGCACGTTCAAAAGTAAACGTTAGCAAAATCTCTTCCACATTTTTAAAGAGAAAACTATTCTTCCAAAAGAGGTGCCAGTATAATCACCGCTAAAGGAAGTGAGCTACATCAAGCAATACATGATTGTGGATGTTAGCGCATTCTACAGGAAAACCAACAAACTAGCCTACTGCTACCAAGAGGCCAGATTTATCAGATCTCTAAGAGCATCTCGTTAAATAACATCGAGATCAATAATGAATTCGTTTTGATTTCAGATCACTCTCCCGTGTTTTTAACATTCAGCGATAATATCATTAGAAAAAAAAAACTTTGACTAACAGAAATACTAATTGGAGAAAATATTCAGTAGAATATCTTCCTCAAAACTCCGAAGAATTGGAGATCAAAGCCGAAAATTATGTCCACCATTGAAAGGAGCAGCATACACTATACTAGCCAAAGAGATTTAAATGCAATAAGTATACCAAAATAAATTGGAAACCAATACCAAAGAAAAACCATTAAAAAATGGTAAACTTCGAGCGATAAAATCATTCTAAATAGATTGCCAACTAAGACGAAACAAGAAGTCGTAACAGTTAAAAACAAACTTCCATACGAAACTTTTTGATTAATTTACTGACGACTTGACAACAAACTACTCGCTTTTGGAAGACCACCAAAGTAGTAAAAATGCCGGTCGCCCAGAACTTGAACAAGGAGCAACCAGAAAAAAGGCGTTCGAAGAACATTTAGAAAAAATGTTCCAACCAAACTAAAGTCGGCTGGGGAATTGGGAACGGGACAAAGAAAACCTAACCAGTCAGTGACTCCAAAGGAAGTAATGATCAAGACCCAAATCGGTTCGATTAAAGCTCCTGGTTTTGGCCTAGTTAATATAAAAATATTACAGACACTACATCAGAAAGCGATAGTAAAAATAATTAATAGCACTCTCAGACTAAGAGACGTATCAAAAGCTCTAAAATACTCAAAAGTGATCATGATCTCGAAATAAGGATCTTAACGAAGTGCAAAGGTATACATTCATTTCCTTGCTATCAATGTTGTCCAAACTGCCCCATAAATTCAACCCAATTCGATTATCGGAATAAACATTCTACAACGATCAAGTACACTGAATTACAGACATAATTTAAGAGAAAAAAGTGTGTGTGTGACCTTGTTCCTGGATATAGCGCAAGTGTTTGATCATATTTAGTATGATGGTTTGTTTTTTAAGGTGGATAAACTTTTATCGGTCGAATACTATCAGCTATCTGCTTAAATGATACTTTTGTTAAAAATTAGATGGCGCGTATTCTCAACTTAAAGCGAGGGTGCCATAAAGTAATGTGCTATTGTGCACTGAAACGGATAAACTCTTAGTGGCTAACTTTGCGGATAATACTGTTGTTATGGTGGTAGACACAGAATAGTGAAACTAACAAACTATCAAATCTCTAGATAGTATAAATATATCTAATAATAAACAGCAAATTAACCTTAATGAAACTAAGTCTGATCATGACAACTTTACAAACAAAAAAGATAAGTAAGGTCCAGTAGAAATTAACAACTAAGTCACCTCCCCAACGCTACTCATACAAATATCTAGGATTGACATTGGATACGAAGCTCAGATAGAAGGAAAATTTGAAAAAAAAAACAATCCGAATTATAACTAGAATACAATAAGTTATACTGTTATCTGATCGTAAGGTCGCTTTAAAAAATTCCAAATAAAGTGCTACGTGGTGCATTAGAAATACTGATCTTCATTTACAACTGAAAACAGTCACCAGCAAAATCAAAAGATTTGTAGAGACCCACATGACAAGACTACATTGTGATTCCATCGACGAAGGCATCCAAATTATAGACAGCACCAATAAGTTATTTAAACTTCTACTAGTGACAAGTACTATGTGACGTACAGAGTACATTACATAATTAGAGCCTAGGGTTTACTATTCTGAAAAGGAGACCTGTCTCCGATAAAATATTAGTCACACAACTAAAATGTGTGACCCGCAAATTGAATATTACGCAGATAAGTCGGACGAAGAAGTAGAACAATAATATAACTCGCGATATTCTAAAACGAATATAATACGACACTAATCTTGGGAAACCTAAATGCCAAAAATTGGAACAGTGAGTTCAGTTTGGACACAAGAAATAAAAGAGGTGAGTAGCCTGAGCATCCTTGTCACAGAAAAACAATACGTAATACATAACATCTTTTTAAGCTCCTTCCCCCACGTCTGTTATGTACTTGGGTTTCACCAGGTGATATAGGGAGAAATCAAATCGACTATATACGTATGAACAAACGATTCTGAAACCACTGTCTGTCAATTAAGACTTTTCCTGGCGTTGACATCCCATTGGACCATTGTCCTCTAATTGGAAGATTCAGAGTTAAACTCGAACAAGTCAAGAGGACAACAATTGGGGGGAGGGGGGTAGTAATGCAAGAAATTTTAAAAAGAAGGAAACGATGAAAAATACCTGAAAGAAAAATGTAAACATAAATAAAAAATTCACAATAAAAAAACACAGCATGAACTACAGGAAAAACAAAATGTTGGATGACAGATGGTATACTGCAACTTATGGGGGAAATAAGGGAAGCAAAAAAAAACGAAACACGATACAAAAACATATAAAAAATAAATACGGCGAGAAATAAGGGTAACCAGCAAAAATTGAATCTGTTTATTATACACAAAAAAGTCAGTCAATATGAAAGACGTCAAAAGAGCCTACATAGCTGAACTTTTTGAGAATAACAGACTAAAACACCCTCCAGACTTCAACTGCTGGGACAGCCTGCCAATAACAAGAGATGAGATCACAAAGATAATATCTCAACTTAAAGACGGCACTTACAGCAAATTTCTGAAATTATTTGATACAGAAAGCATTAGACAATTAAGGCAATTATTTAACAAATCTTCTACTGGAGAGATGCCAAACTGTGGTTGTAATAGACTTTTATTCTTCTACCAAAAAACTTTATATCAAACATTGTAATGACCGTCAGTCTTATGAGTCACATTCTGAAACTATTCTTAAACAGAATCCTTCAGAAATCATTTAAGCTATGCGGGGAACACACCACCCAAGCGCAATTTAAATTTTGTAATCGGTCCTGTACCAAACTTTATTTACAACTGAAAATATAATTCGCTTATATGTGATGTGGTAGTGTTTTACAGCTGCTCCAGCAATGTACAACTGGAAAACAAACTTAACAAACGTCAAAGTTGACGCGTTCTTTAGACTAATCCGGCAAGCAAACAGGGCAAAACCAAAGCAAATTTCCAATTCCATCCGGAAATCTGCGTGATACATCTCGGAACGCCGCGTGCTGCCGCTGACAGTTTCATTTCGGAAAACAGCGCTGGCCCAGCGTGCCGCTCGCGCCCGGCATTTCCACGCAGAACGATCTCTGCACTTTGCAGGCCCCAAACGCGCGGACGCGGCCTGAGGAGAGGCAATTATTTTCCTTCGGAGCCGCTTTCACGGCCGATCAATCGTGCCCGGTGCAGGTGAGGCGCGGGCCGCGGCCATCAATCCGCGTTTATTTCTACCGGGAAAGAAACAAAGCGTCGCCGATCTTGAAAAGCTCAATGGCGCCGTTAATGGGCTGTTTAGTCGCGGTCCGTCTTGAAAGGCTCGCGAGCTGATTGCGAGATTAATGGCGCACTATTCGAGCGGACTGGTGAATGGGCTTTATTTGGATACAAAGGCTGCGCGGAAATGATTTGTTTTTCGGTATTGTCTCTGCGCGCCGTGAAGAATCCTTTCGCCGATTCAGTCGTGTATACCTCGACTTATCGCAATCTGGCTCGAAGGACCAACTTTTTGAAATTTAAATAAATTATACACCGACTTCAATACAGCTAATTGATTACTGCAGCATTAATTTTAACAACTAAATCTGATATGGACGTTAAAAACGTTTCAGAAAAAGTTGTTGTTACCAAACAAAGCCTCGGATGACCTGGATAAAGTTGACTGGCCTTTCATCGAGTGACCAAATTTACTAGCGGCTGGCAAAAATAGTGCTAAACTTTAGCGCGCGATCGATTCAGTTAAAGTTAAAGCCGAACTGCGGGAAAGCAAGGGCGCGGGTGGTCAAGTGGACTTTCCGGCAGGCCCCCTGTTGTCCACAAACAAGTCCCAATCGGTATACGAACGGCTGCGGAAATTAAGCGCTGGTAGCGGAAGTAGCGACCTCGCGAGGACATTATCACTATCTCTACGACGCTGCTATTACGCGACCGGCGAACTTAATCGCGCGAATGGATATTGCGATGGCATTTCGCGCTTAATTGCAGATTGCGCCGCCGACTAGCTCATATGCGGTATTGGCTTAATTTCAGCTGTGATTGCGGAACCTCTGGGGTCGGGTGCTGAAAGTTTGTAATGCTTATTACTATTAGCGTATGGAAATTCATTCGAAATTTGCGCAAAAATCCTAAGATGGTTAGGTCGAGTTAAAAATGTTCCCTAACGACAGTTTATTGGGTATTAAAAGTTCTTTTCAGTTTTCCCATTCCCCCAGGAAAAAACTGCGCAACAGTTCCGATTATATGTTAGTGAACTGTACTCATAGAATATCGGTGACACATTAGAATGCAAACCATACCATATTTGATGTAATTTTATTCCACACAATGTGTCACAAATTCAACAATGTCACTCTATATACATACATGGTGAACTTGTAATTTAAAAGCACCCATTTTGGAAAACATTTTTATTAGGATTATTTCGTTATTATGTAAGTGGCTTTAGGTCTTCATAAAACTGAGAGAATATTAAAAGTGCAACGTAAAAATGCCCAATAAAAGGATATGGCAACACGAACGTGCTTTTACCGAATTTAGAATCGGTGCCAAGTCTGTTAATAAATGTGGACCGGCTGATTAGGCTTCGTCCCATTTTTAGGAAAAGAGGGTAAGAACATAAAAACATTACCAGACGCCTAGCCTTTCTTTCTCCAAGACCGGTGTCCGCTATTGAACTTCCAAACTGACAAATTACCTTCCCGGTTCTTTAATCTTCTCTTAGTCTGACGCAGACCAAGACGTGTAAGCTCCATCCGACGAATTATTCCATCAGAAGCGCCCCGATCTAATTAACGCCTGCCGCAATTCGCCGCGGTAACTCATCGCGGACGCGCCATCAGCCCTCATAAATAAGGGACGAGAGGAAAGCGCGGCCGCTTCCTGCAACGGCCGGCGATTTAGCCGAGATCGGGTTGCCGGAAGCACTCCATCACCGAAACTGCGAAAATATTCCGCGGCGGAAATGGCGCCGGGAAGCGCGATCCGCGCCGGGCCCAACCTGTGGCTGCATCCGAGCGCGGCTTTTCCATCGCGATTGACGGAGATTTATTCGGCGGGCAATGGGGCTGGGAGAAATACTGCGCGATGGCCATTTCAGGGGCGAGGGCCGCGTACTTTATGCGGGATAAATGGCTCCTGCATGCAAAACTGGACTGGTCAGCTAGACCGAAAGGGGAAATGAAAAACGTCGTCCAAACCCACAAGACATGCCTGGACTCTCTTTATTAAGAAATTGGTATATAATATTATTTCACCTTAGACATTTCTCCATTTTTGGACAATAACTATAGCTGGATCAGCTCTGTCGTTATTCATACCCTGCGAGCTGGATGGTTAAGGTTCCAATGTTTAACTTCATTCGTGTACCGCAATATTACCCCTTATTCAAAGTGAGCGTGGGTGCTCAATTATTTTTAGTAATTGAGTATGCCACCCTCCACACATCGAGTAAGGTATCTCAAATGCTTGGCCATCTTGACTCCAATTTAACTTTTTATTAACCGAAAATAATATTCAAATCAGTCATACTCGCCTGAAAGATCCGACATATTGGATGCAAGTCCCTAAAAGTGATCAGAACTACACAAGTTACAGCAATATTGCTTTCATGTTATCAGTACCACTTTGTCTTACCCTTATCAAAACTTAAGGTGCAATCCTTTAGACGCGCCTCCGAGAAACTTCATCTGGCGGAACAATGGAAACAAAAGCTCCTTAAATTGATTGCGAGGTCGTCTTAAGCCATTAAGCAGTTGATGGAACTTTAAAGGGACAGCGAGGGGTGAGCGCAGACAGTTGGAAAGTTGGAAAAACTGCTTCCGCTAGCGGCTATGAAGTTTTATTGGGAGGAGAGCCTCTCTCGGCGACGTGCAAAACCCCTTACCGCGCTGATCAGCCAGCTGTTCTGCGGTACTTATCGGCGAATGCGGTCGGGGATAATACGCGAAACGGTAATATGCTTCGGAGCACCGGAAAAAGGTACGATCGCGTTAGCGCGACGGCGGGCGGAGAGATAAAAGGAAGAAGCCGCCGCCGCGCGGGATCCATAAATTCGCAGGTAAGCATCGAGCAATACTTGAGTTAACGCCGTCTAAGTCTTCATAGGGCTTAAAATCAATGCGCGCCGAGGGGCTCGTGTCTCTATCGATTAGAGTCCTTTGTCTGTCTCAACTCCTGGATACCCCATTCCTGTCACGATCCCGTAGGCGCTTGGTTTACGTCTTTTTGCACCGTCTGCGCTCGCACCGACGAATTCAAGGTTACGTCCGATTGTTCACCCTTAAAACCACCTCCAGCCGTATACTTTTTATCATAAATCAAAATTAGATACAAAGTCGCAATAAAAAGAGTGGATGATCTTTTTCTGCACAATGTATGGTGCTTGATTCACATTAGTAATGCCTGGTTGTTATGCAACCAATTATACTTCCAAGTTTTTTGGATTCCGTAGGTATGGTAAGTTTAAAAGTTTAAATGAAGTTCTAATCAGGAAAAACTTACTGAAAGGTCAGTGGCTGAGAAAAAACACTTTAATAGTGTAAAAATACTTCCAACTAATTCATTACAGTTATTAGGTATTAGTTACGATGATCTGTCAGCTGAGGTGTAAAGAACAAACGCACGATCCGCCTCGTTCTGTCCTGATGAACAGCCGACTGGTATCATCATTAGGCCGAATTCATCAACCTTTTTGCTAAATTGCAAAGCAGCTTCATCCGGCGGGCTCTCGGCCCCCACCGCCGCACTAATTTTAATAACAATCGGTGAAATTGCGCCTCGTCGCGCGAGCGAAATCGAAGCCGAAATTATGCGACAGCTCCCGCATTTTGGTACAAAAACTACCCTGAAGCGGCGGAGTCCCGAGTGGCGCGAAGCGCCCCACTTATCTCCGGTGACGGGCGGGTATCAGCAAACCGCGATGTAAATTCGGCCTGAATTATTCATTTAATTAGAATATGGCTGCCTCAGCCCATTTCGTGTCGCTCAGAGCCGCACACGTCTTCGCCGCCATTGTCTCCTCGGGAGCGGCGGTGGATTGTCCCGGAACAATGCGCCGCGGATTATGCGGCTGGAGATCATGCCTTCGCTGTGCAGCTCGGCGCGCGTCAATTAGGGCGGTGTGGTCATAAATCACTGTTTCGTTGGCCTTTTTGGACAGCTCGACTAGGAATCCCCAAGTATCCAATTTTAGAACTGCTTTTCGGAGGAAAAATTGAAAAGAACACCAATAGTACGTGCGAACAGAGAGGTTAAGGCTCTCGTATGTTTCTTCTCTGATGTGGGGCGATGTGGCAAGCACCGCGCCTTAGACAACCGCCATTATAACCCCTTGTTCGAAGTGAACGCAGGTGGTGAATTATTCTTATTGACTGAGTAGCCCATCCACCAGGTATCAGAGAGCTCCGGAAATGGACCGCGCCTCAACCACTGGACCACACTGGCTTAGTGCTGATAATAAGATTAATAAAACACAACATCATAGTTAAAATTAGTTATAATCAGGTGAGCGTACTCTAGATGAAAGTTCTAAGAAGATTGTCACGCACTTCGTATATAGTTCAAATATAATAGACGTTACTGTTTTGTTTTTTCTTCTTCTTCACTCTACTTTAACAACAATAAAACTTAAGCCAAAACGAATATTTAAATTATATAACTCCATATCAATATCAAACTTATCAACGATTGTTTAAGAATATAAAATACATTGTCAACGTAACTCAACAACCTACTAGCGTTACACTCCTAACACCCCATATTGGAGAAGTTAAACGTCTAGGGCGAAGTTAGTAACGAAAGGATTTATGTACAATTTACGTATATTTTGCCGGAAAAGTTCCAAGACTGATATTTTAACTCTGTATCTATCACATAATATGTGTTCTAAATAGATATTGCTTTGAAATGTCTCCATGTGACCTTACTAAGTGACAGGGCTATGCTTGACAATCCACTGTTCGGCTTGTTAATTTAGTTGGAAGTTACACTAGTGAACTGACAACATTAAGTTCTGCATTAAGGTAGGAAAGCATGGAATATGATGGAGCAAACATACGGCAACAAAGAATTACCGAGAAGCCGAGAGAACCGCAGAGATTCAGTGCAAGACGATCTCAAAGTCGGCCAGTCGTCAACGTCACATACCACTGGAAATGTGAAAATAAGAAGTCTGTCACGTTACTATGTACATGATATCAGAAGACCTAAATAAGGAATAAGGATATGTGTTACCAAATTATATACGACGATTTAAGGAAACGGAAACTTAATGTACAAACACACTGGCAGAGGAACAGAAAAAATAACAAAGAAGAAATTGCTACCATAGGAAAACTGTTGAAAAGGGCCTCGTGTGAAAATTCCGCTAAAAGGAAAGCGTCATAAAAACATTGCAGCAATTCAAACGGCTATGACAGATGTGCTGAGAAGCTTTATCTGTTTGCTTCCATGGCGCCCAGAAACGGAGATTACTTTAACAAGACCTAGGATTATTAGTTAAATAAATTATTTTCTATGCGCCCACCCCTGGAACATTAATAATAATAACACGAATGAAGCGAGAAATATATCCATTATTCGTACAATAAACACAAAAACGGTTTAACAATATAGAAAATTACTTTACATCCAATTGCAAAACTGCAGAAATTATGTTATAATATATCTTACAGAGGATAAAGAAATTCGGAAGGATCAAAATAAATACAAGAATTAAATTGAGAAAATTAAGAAAACAGAATACACAAATGACGAGAGAAATAAAAAAAAGTAGAACGACAAGAAAATGAAAAGATGCGAAATAATGTAGTGATGTAAGAATCAACCATAAATATTGCAATCACAAGTTAATTGAAAAATTAACATGATAAAAAAATGATTATGTTAAATAAAAGTAAACTTAAAGACAAAATAGAAGTAAAGATAACTGATGGCCTATGTAAAAAAAAGACATGAGAAAAGAATACATTTCTCCTGATCTCGACATAAACTAAACACCTAACGAAAACGATAATGAACAAAGATCAATTTTAGGAAGTTTTAACGGCAATTAAGAAAGAAACCAATAACACGGTAGTTATTCTAGGTGATTTCATGGAAAAAGATCAATCATCATCGGAGACCTTCGGAAAACTTAAAGAAAAGTAAATAAAAAATAACGGAAACTGATTACTAGATTTCTGCAGGAAAATTCAGCTTTTTACAAACAATTTTTTAAAAGCATAAGAAAATACACTATTACAGTAAATAAGCAAAAAAGTAAAAGAGAGAAATCAATAATTGATTACACATTTAAATGTTAAGTCCATTTTTTACTAATAGAGAAAAATTCGACATCCAATAAAGAAATCTAGAATGAAGGAAGACTACCCAAGAGAAAAGTAATTAAAAAATTATACTTACAAGCTGAGAGAGACGGGATACGTAAGAAGATACCATAAAATAATTAAGGAAGAAGTAGGGAAGGTCCAAGTAGAATGTTTGGAACAGGACGTAGAAAATAAATTTATAACCCCTTCTGATAACAGCTCCAAGGACAATCTGTGTAGTTTCCAAATTGGGTAATCAAAATGAGCAAACAGAAATTAAAAGCGGATATAAAACAAAGAAAAGGAAATGGGGAGGCTATCTAACTAAGAAAAAAGAAAAAATATATACTGAATATAAAGAACAAAAAGAAAAAACTTTGAATATAAAATGGAAGTTAATAGTGAAAGAAATCAAAAACTATTTTATAGAGAACTTAGAACGGAAAAAACACCAACATTAGGAATAAAGATGGCATACAATTGATAAAAATAAAGTGCTAAAGAGAAAAAAGAAATATTTTCAAAGAATTTTAACCGTGAACGACACAGTCCAAACTAAAGAAGAAGAATTATTATTGGAGGTACTAGAATAACTAACTGACGAAGAACCGAGAGTGGGGAATTGTGCAAAGCTATAGAAAGAATTAAAAAAGGGAAAAGTAGCATTGCGCAAGGGGATAGAGAGAGGGTCAGAACATGTACAATCTGAAGCATTTATTATAAGAAATGGATTACAACAAGGTGAGTACACGCCCATTACTATTAGTTGACTTTTGGACATCACTATAAAAATATGCAGAATAACAGTCGCAAAACAACATTTCAGAATGATAGTAATATTTAAACCAAAAATAAAGATACTGCAAAGAATAATTAAAGGATTAGAAAATGAGAACAAACACCGTTAAAACTAAGGTCAATGAAAAAGTGAAATGGGAAATACAGGTGAATTATAAAGTCTGATATTTGTAGATTACCATGCAACAAGTCAAAAATGTCATGTAACTTGGAGGAAGGAAACCCAGACAGGAGATAAACAAAATATTAGAAAATACCTCTAAGCTTTGTTACGCAAATTTATTCCTACATAAGGTAAAGATCCCGAGAAAGCAAAAACCGCGATATATAAAACATTCTACTAACTAATATTGACCTTTGGAGCAGTGATAACAAAGGGACAAAAGAATAAACTACACAGTATGGAATTGAAATATTTAAGAAAAGTGTCGGAGCTTACTAGAAGAGATAAGTAATTCGTGATATATAAATAAATAGTAGCGACTTAAGAATGGCCAACTTTTAGTACAATAATGGACTTATTTATAAACTGACACGCATATTTTGAGTAACAAATGCAAGGAGTCCCAAAAAATTTTCTAGTTAAAACTTAAGCTCAGTAGGGATTCTTCCTCGACTATCTGCTTAAAGCTCGTTAATCTTTCTTTAATTATTATCGGCCCTAATTCACCACATTAAGATATCTAAACTAGTAACCCTTTCAGTAATGCACGGAACGTGACGGTTTTGAAAATTTATATTCAGAATTGAAAGGTTAGAATTCTTTGAAGTAAAACATGTGCACATTATCAAAGAACCAGTTTCGTGCTAAATAGTTTAGGGTCCATGGTTCTTCTATCCCCACCCTCACGGTGTCACTACCGTCCTTAGAATCAATAAGTAAACCTCACTAGAGACGTCGCTTAGGACGTGAAGATAAAATGGAAACTTTGTCTTGGCTATCAAAAAGACATTTTCAGGATCATGCGCAAACCAACGGTAATTTCTCCGATTCCTTTTCTTACTACAGAAAAAATAAAGGCTTCTTTGTTTGATAAACTCGTAAGTAAATTGCAACAGCAATTGCGTTTGGTCTCAACAACTTAACAGCATGTGTTATATCTTGATCACATGAGACAAGCATCTCAGAATCATCTGCAATCATTCACCCCCAAGATGGTCTCCAATCTTCTAAGCGACTTTCCTGGTTAATTTTAAATTATTTGGACTATTGTCGCCTTTCAGCAACATTCTACACGTAATAATTAAAAAAATTTAAATCCGAATTGTCAAGAGGTCACAATTCCTTGGAGCAAAACATGTCCACATTGCCGAAGAGTTCATTTTTCATTGAATGGTTTGTGCGAGTAAGAGTGGTCAGAGGCCACGATTCCCGTTACTATCGTCTAAGTAGAACTCGTTCGTAACTGTTTCTTTCTTTAAAAGAAATGGATCCACATATCACCTTTATCGCCAGCGTGGTCTCGTGGTTGAGGGGAGGGTTGCAGTGCTAACGGATTCGTTTCCCAGTGCTCTCTGGTGTCTGGCGGGTGGCCTTCTGTCAATAAAAATAATTGAGTATCTACGTTCATTCCGAGCAAGGGGTAATAATGGCGGTCATCTAAGACGCAGTGCGCGGCGACCGGACAGAGAGAGTGGGGAGTTAGAGCCGCACCATTATTATTATAAAAAAAAACCTCCTTCCCAGGCCGCATACTTTGGAAAGTGTCGCGCATACTAGATTTCTCAATTTTCCAGTACGAAACCTTCAATAATCGCCCCTCTTCAGATATTTTTCGTGCTCAATCGCTATGGACGTTTTTACTAAGATATTTATATTGAACTTTATCCGGACTTTTCTAACGTGCCCTATATACAGCTAGTATAAAGTTATAGAATAGAAGACAACAAAAATCTTTGACAAAATAAAATAATAAACTGTAGGATTCAAACGAAACTATCATCGAAAGACAATATTAGACAAGAAAAAAACTATGACAAAAGTTGTAAGAGAAGAAATACAATAATGACTAAAAAATAACAAAAGTACAAGAAGCAAAAATAAAAGTAGCGTTTTCCACATTAAACCAACAGTTACAGCAAGAATGAGAAAGAAAACATGATAATGATACAATTTCCATAGCTTCTATTAATCTGAATCGGCTGGTAGAGTTAAAATAAAGTAAATTCACATCTGACTATAGAGGAGATTGCAAATAGGCTTGAGTGCAATGTAATACGCATACACACACACAAACACACGTATTAGGCTGAATTAATGAGTATCCCACGCTTTGTCGATTAACGACCGCCGATGCCGTTTGGAAGCTGCTATCTTGCAGCTGTCCTACCATCACACCAAGTCCTGGCTCGATTCTGAAATCCACCCTCGGCGAAATAAAAATCGGCAATACACCACCACACGTTGCTCAGGCGATTTAATACATCCCCAACCATGCACTAATAAATTACCATCTTTTCCGAGCTCTAAGCAACACCCTTCAAGTATAGGAGGGGACAGACAATTTCTTCGAGTCACAAGCAGCCAGAATCGACATGTTGGTAGGTCAATAAAGAACAAAGCTGATAAAAAACTTAAATTGCAGTTCGTATTACAGAAGACATTGGTAGCTTTAATAATACAAAATATAGCTCACGAATGGCAATTGCATCCCTTAAACGTCATGCATATTTAATTTCAACTTCAACACGTAATCCGCATCGACGACTAGATCAATACCTTTCCAAATTCCCAAATTTCTGCTTCCGTGATAAGCTCCCTCCATGAAGCCCCCATCTCGGCCGGTGCGTGCGCTTATCTTATGAATAATTACGCGCATTATCTCGCAGGCAATTGGCGGCACCGCCACCTAAATCCCGTCCGCTGCGTCATCCGAAGTCGAACCATGAATTATTATTCTATTTGAACCGATTACAGATCGCGGGAACCCCCTCCGGGGACCCGAATTTGAGCAAACGTTGCTCACATGTCTGCATGAAATAATTGATTGCGTTCGAGCTAACGCGACGGGCTCGTAATCCCCGGAATAAGGGCGCGTGCCCGATCCGCCGAAAACGCGGATTCGCCCTGCCCGGCCGCGGACGTAATCCTTGCATGCCGCAGGTCATTACGCGTTCTGTGAGAATCGCGCAAATTGCCAGGGCCCCATAACGTTTCGCCCTCCACCTGCGCCCGCGACCATTTTTAATGCGCCGCCGCTAAAATCTAAGTTTCAGCCGGGCAGTTAGCTTAATTGCATTGTTTGGCTCGCAATTATGGCTGTTGCGCGGAGCCACCATTGCTCGGCTGCAGTTCGGATTTCCCCCGTGGAGCCCACCCCCGTCGAGTTGGAGCGCGGCCCGTGATTTCCCGCTTTTCATATATTTGTGGGTCTGGCCATTTTATTTCAGGTCTGCCTGAGCACCCACAACTTACTACATTTAAGTAATAAAATTGTTTTCGTTTTCTGTATATTCATTGCTAAAAAGTGAAACTAAAAATCACAAGTTCAGTTGAATTAATTCTGAGCGGAACTTTAATAATAGATATGCTATATAGTAAACGTATACAACTATTCCGCCCTCTCCTCATGTTTTATCTCTTAGACATTGAATAGTGCACATGCTTCTCTTCCCATTTTGTATGTTAACTGTTGAAGAGAGCACGTCAAACGTTAAAGCTCGGTGATTATCCTAAGTTGAAAATTATATTTTGTATAAATTGAACTTTAATACAACTCTGCAAACATCTGTAAAGTGCCCCCCTCCCTCCCTCTTAGGATCATTTTTCTGTAGTAGCTTATTACAACCTATAGTTCTCGAATCACGTCAGTAACCTTCATTTCTAGTACTCCTCGTCCTCCCAAAAATTTTTTTTCTTTAGAATGCTATCCCCTAATTGTACATTGCCTTCTCAAAATTTGAAACAATTTTATGTCCTTTATCGTAAACAACTGATAATCCGTTGCGCAACTAATGAGGCTGCCTTTTGTTCTGACATCGTAATACTGATTACAGAAGTGATAGTTCGAAGTACCCCACGAAGGAACTCTCTTCAGACATCCTTCTCCCTTCATCGATCAGAAGCTATACGTCTTTTTATTAAATTTAGAGTGCGTAAAAAAAAATTTCAATTTATATTTGATTTACCCAAGTAATATACAAGTGAAACCGATATATAAGCATAAAAAATAAAATACGTTAATCAGACCTATAATTTGTCCAAATTTGATGCTAATGATTGAAATCTGAAAAATGGCGGAAACTACTACAGTTTCGGTTAAATTGGCAACATTTTTTACTAATCAACACTGATTTCGAATCATTTCGAAAGATCGATTTGATCTTTCGTAATTGCGATTTTTGATCAAAACTTCAAAATTGTATTAAACTTCTATTTATAATTTTTTTGCTTTGTGTTGTAATGACACACATTTTGGACATTTTGCTTATTAAATAGAGTGCAATAAATAATTTCTAACGACGTATAATTTATTTACATATATTACTTGAAAGTTTAGAAAATCAGAAAGTAAAGTTATTCTTTTTCTTCCGCTTAACACTATGCCCAAAACAAATAAGTAAAAATAATGGGGATGAAAATTAAATACCATACTTTACAAAGCATAAGAAAAAATAATTTTCAGAGAAGCTCGCAGTTTAGAAAGTAGCATGTACAAAAAATGAGCGAAAATTGTCAATTTCACCTCGTTTTGTGGACAAATAAAACTCGTTTTACAAATTGTGAAGTATTTAAGAGACATAACCATCATTTTTGGTTAAATCTAGATCACTTCGACTGCTTCATTACGACCACTTGGACTCAATGACTCAAGAGGAAGTCATTTTCAAGTTCATCCGAGCCTTTAAGCTGTGCAATGTACCCCGCCCAGATGCTACCCCAAACCACTCATTACAGACTCCCTTCACAAAGACAATTATCTTCATCACCGCCATCACCTGTTCCCGTTACATCCCGAGTTTTTGAAAGGTGGCGAACGTTACCGCGTTGCCAAATCCGGAGAAGTCAGAGATCTTTCCTCATAATTACAAGTCGATTATTCTCTTACTGACTTTGGAAAGCTTGTGGAACAGGCGGTCCACAAGCACTCGAAGACAGTTAGAGAAGGCCAACTGACTCCGGAAAGACAGTTTGGATTCCGCTGCGGTTATTCCACTATCCTCCAGCTTATTAGTGTAATGGACGACTATACCAAAAAAGCAAACTATCGATAAAGTGTTACACAACGAATTGATGTACAAGATAGCCTCCGCCGCAATACTGCTGCCGATGGTCCAGCTTGCATGGTCCTTCTCTCCGAGTTATCGGAGAGACAATTCTGGGTCGGCTTCCACAAGGCTTAGTTCTGTTCCCAATAATTTACATATTTATTTATATATATATATATATACACACACACACACACACACATATACGTGCACATGCGCACACCCACACACACATATTTGAAGGTCTCAATATTGTACTCTGATGAGTTCTATATTAAAAAATAATTAAGCCTCATAAAAATATAAACATACAAATTTATTTTTTTACAAAATTTCTCAAAAGAAATTTATACATTCAACACCAATTTGGTACTCCACAATTCAACAGCTTAATCAAAGTAAGCCTAAAAAGTAAATAAATTTGCGCATTAGTCACGCACAACAGACGTTAGACATGGTATGGTGTCCTACATAAATTGACAAAACCTCTGCCAAACCAAATACATCTGTTATTAACATGTTTCCTTCTAATAAATATTTCAACAATAGATAAACTAAAAACATAAATATGATAATGCAATCTGGACTTCCTCAAGGAAATATTTTGGGACCTCATCTATATCTGATTTTATATGAGATATACCAACTACTACTGTCACACACGTATACGACACGGCACTCCTATCAGTCGATCGACACCCAGAAAGAGCTTTGAAAAAGATCTAAAACCACTTCTATATGTTACAAAACGACTGGCGGACCAAATGGAAAATAAAAGTTAACAATGAAAATTCTACTCAGATTACAATAAGAAGCACTATGTCGCACTAAACAACCAACCTAACTGACAAGGAAAAAATGTACCAGAGCCAAAAACAAAACAAATAAACTAATACATCAATCAGTCCTATTTTTAAAAAATATACTTAACATATACATCCCACAACAAAAATTTTCAAAAGTTTCAGTTGAAACTCGCAGAATAATGGCAAACCCTTTATGATAAAATAAAACTTCCCCTGAAGCGCTGGTAATGCCACTTATCGAAACTTAAAACGACAAAACAGAAAAAGAAACCTCAATCATGACAACCTCCTGATAGAAGATCTAACCAAACATCAATCACTAGACGGCTATACTCAGATAGTCAACGAATTGTCCATCTCGTTTACTTATCACTCATCAAATTTGAGTAGACTGTACACTGTGTATGTGTCAATAAAACTCTCACAGTGAAGAAATACCATGTGCAAACCTCCGTTGAAATAAAAAAAATATAGTTGCAATAACCTTTCTAGTTAAGAGTCAAATCTTGGTTTTGATGGATGCACATTCTTCCTTCTTTTACAACTCCATCCTGACTTGTTTGGATTCCGGTGTGTAATGGTGTACTTAAGTTTCCGATACAAAAAAATCTCATCAGTCTACTAGTATGTCAATAATCGTTGTAACACTTCGAAACGCTGCCGTTATGATTTGCAGCAAAAAGATAAGGGATATATCTTGTAGACACCTTTCGAAAACAAAGGTCGTCAGAAATGATTGCTCAAGGACTGCCGTGGTTTACTCCGACTTCAGAATAATATTAGCAACCATTAATAGACCTTGAGAAGGCGGCGAACAATAAAAATATTCACCCCTTATGACCTTAAATTTCAATCACTTCTCGTCCTCATAAAAATTTCTTATGGCACGTATATATTTGATGCATCTTTCAAATTTTCACTAAATTTTGGGCGATCTGACGACCTCTATTACGAGAAACCTGAAAATAATCCTTAGCGCAACAGATATCATGACTCCATCCTACAGGTGGAATCTCTTCAAGCATCCCTACTCACAACTCTCAGAAAACGCGCCCCTCTGTTTACCTTGGGACGTCTAACAAGAAAATCACGTTTTATATTTGATTCACCCCCTTAGTTTGGATAAATTTCCTGGCAACTTCCAATTTTTTGGTGTAAACATTAGTAGCAGGAGGAAATCCTTTATTCTTTAATATGCAAAAATACCTTAGGTGAGATGTTTTTTTATCTTTTATTTGTTCAAATGCCTTCTTTAAGCCGAGACTCAAAGCGCAATCCTCAAAGAATAAACATTCCTTCTGGAAAATCACGTTCCCACTAGACCTTTTACAGGAAATTACTGATGGTTTTCTTGCTAATATTTTGAATGCTCCTGTACTATATTTAGAAAAACTCGCATAGCTGGAGCCGTTTAACGATGATAAATGATTATTTAACTATTTCGGTGGTCCTAACTACGATATTTTGGATATTAAGAGTGTAGAACTCATTCTTCAATGGAAAAAAGAGTCAAATCAATTTATTTTTTGTATCTCAAAACGGTTTCTAAAAGACGGGCATTTAAGGATTAGCGGCAACAAATTAATGTGAGCTTTGCACCAATCACTCAAGTTTACATTGTGCACATAACATTTTTCGCAAATAACAAAACCGCTGCTAACAGAACTCATATTGCAGTGCAAATATTATGTCTGTGAGTGACCCCACAAATCGAACCCACCTTTTACCACTTGTACTGCACCGGCATCACTGATGGCATTAAAAACATAAAAAGCAACAAGACTTGCTACATCTAGCACAAATGAAGTCAAAACTCAAAATAACAATTGTTTTTATTAAGTTTAAATACCGAGCAGAGAAAATATTTAGATTAAGATTTTAATGAATAATTCTTTACGTATTTATGTTTTTGTGTGCGATATAAACGTGAAATATTTCGGTGATAAATTAACGAGAATTTCACATTAATTAAATAAAATAAAGAATGAACTTACAAAAGTGAAAAGTGTAGTAAAGTAAGGCGATATTAAACAAAAATACTAATAGGTGACTTTGATTCTATGGTTGAGAATAGACACCAAAAATGGAATGCGGTGCTAGGACCGCATGATTAACATACAATTAACGATAATAGCAAAATATTATTAAAGTTTTGCTCAGTCAACAACCTTACTATCGCTAGTACGTTTTACAAACACAATAAAATATATACAATAATAAAACAAATTGTCATTAAGGCAGTGAAATCCGAAATCAATTGCGTATTAATACAAAGAGACAACAAGAAGGAACAACCAATGTAAGAGTAAAGATGGGATTTGAATTAGGAAGGGGCGCTTATCTCGTAAAAACCACACTTAGAACAAAAGAAAAGAACAAGAACAGTACTACGATAGTAAAACTTTAACAATCTACTGATTAAGGAACAATATAGTCAGAAAGCAGTATACAGAAAAGACAAATGATGAATTTTCAAAGACTGACCGTAATGATATTAGTAATAATATTGAAAAAAGGTGGAAAAGACTTGTAATACTAACTCAACAACAAAAAATATATCTGGTGAAAGTAACTAAGTAAAACAAAAAGAAATAGAAAACATACAGGATGGTCGACTGATGATGTTAAAAATAAGTTAGTGCGAAGAACAGACTTTGAAAGAACTCTCTGCGGAAGAAGAATTACATATGAAGTATATAAGGTCCAAATAAAATGTTTTGTAAGATACCAAAGAGAAAAAAAGTAGCGACTAGAATAAATATTAGTTGAAGATAATTATTCATCCGACGCTTGAAAGAGTATCAAGGATTAGAGAAGAAGAAAAAATAATAATATATCAGCCAGAAGAATACTTTAAAGAGTTAAGAAAAGTGTTCTTAATAATGTTAAAGCAAGAAAGTGCGAGATACTGATGACAATACCAAGAGAAGAAGCAGACATAAAAACTAATAAATATATAAAAAACTGGGTTGAAGAAATATTAGCAAAAACAAAAGTAAAAAAGGCACTCAAGGTGTTAAAAAAAGAACTATATCAAATACTCAATTTAGCCCGAAACACCAAAAAGACTTCAAAAACCCGGAACGCAGCCATAATACTGCCAATAATTCTAGGGGATTGCTCAAACTACAAAGATATATTCTTATTAAGTGTCGCTGTTGAAGTATATGATATAGACATATCTCGAAGACGATCAAAGTGGTTGTAGACCTGGACATAACATACAAAATCATCCTTTTATCTTACAAGAGCTGTCGGAAAAATAATTAAAAAATATAGGACAGTCTTTCTATACTTAGTCGCTACGAAAATGCCTAAAAGAAGAATGTTGATCTAGAACTAACAAAAGTCACTAAAGTGCATATACAGAAACTATTATTATGGTGAGAACTAGAAATTTGATTTCTGAAACGGTTTGTTGCAAACGAAGGTATGAGGAGGGGACGGCCTATTAGTTTTCTTCTGTTTCTACCATATACAAGAATCCGCAGATTATAGACTTTGGGGTATGTGCTTTTGTCGACGATGTTGTTCTATCTATGTGCAAACATAAATTTTTCAAACAAATCTGGAAAATGAAAGCAAAGTCTTGGCTCAATAGAATTTACAAGTGTGTGTAGAGAAATAAGGAACTAAAAGTTAATATAAAAATTGTTATATAAATTGGTGATGAATATCCAGAACAAATACTATGGGGGGAGAAATTTGACCTTGAGGAAAAGAAGAAAACAACATCTACAGGCAAGTAAAATGAAATTTTTAAGAGCGATAATGGGACAGAAGAGAAAAGACAAAAAGGAACGAAATAATAAGATCAAACACAAAGATACAAGAAAGCGAAAGTGTGGAGCAAAACAAAGTGGGAAGATCAAGAACTTGGAAACTAAGGAAACTATTGAAGAAAAGAGGGATAGCATCAAACGATGTGACAGATTTATTCATCAAGGTAGTAACCAGATGAGCGAACTGTCCTCTACATCTATACATACGCAAAAAATTGACGGAAAAACATAATATTCAAATATTTCCAATTAAAAATATATAAAAAAAATTTATCCAAAGCGGCCTACTTATCTATTTGAGTGCTTAAGGAACAACTGGAAAAATAAAAATGGTGGCAGTTGCGCCTCGATTACAAGTAACAAGCCGGTACTACCCTTTCTAGGAATTACAAATTAATTAATTGTAGTAATTATAATTGATTCCAAAAAAATGACCTGTTAGTGTTCACTAAGGACATAAAAAATCAGCCATTCGTCCGGGCTACTTACACGACTGGCTTTGGTGAGATTGGTTCCCATTCATTAGGAACGCTCCCTTCCGCCGGGAAAGCCGGAAAGACACAAGCCCCCAGCGATCTATGGCACGCAAGCAGTCCTCAAACCGGAAAAAGCGAAAAACGCCGCATATTCTGCGCACATTCGCCGCATCGGGCGGCAGCCGCCGAATTCGGCCGCCGGGAGCTGGGCGGCATTAAAATTCATCAACGCATAAATATACTATCGGATAAACAGAACTCCGTGCAAACGCCGCTTTATGCGCGCGCGATCACCGCGACGTGACCCGAATGAAAGCAAGAGTGAGGAGCCGGGCTTTCCGCGACCCTTGAGGAATGAACAGCCCGAGTTTCCCAGACTACGCGAGCCGCGAGTGCTGCCACGGAAGCGCCCCCGGCCTGCACATCGCACCCCAGCTGTCCGGCACCCTCTGAGCGAGCACATGCCGGCTGCGCTCCCTCTCGACGGGGCCAAGGGCGCGCACGCGCCTGTCGAAAGGAAAAGTCCGAGTTTTCGCGAGTTTTCCGGGGCCGGCGAGCACTTAATTTCCGGGAAATTTAGCCGGTGTTCTCGACAAAAAGCCAATTTAAGCGAATAAACGAAACGACGCCGGGGAGCGCTCTTAATTAGAGCCTGATCGGGGCCGATGACAAGCCCTGTCAGCTGCAGGCCGCCGCCGCTTTTCTCGGCGGAACTCCCCGGGACGGCCTGCACACGTCGTGGTGCGTCAAAACGCGAGGCGGAGGAGAGCTGCGGAAAAAGCCCGGCTTCGATTCCGCTTTGTGGGGCAAGTGTCCATAAAGTTGGGAAGATTAGAAAAGCCCTTCGACCCAGTTCCGATGTTTACGGCCGGAATTGCTGCTTCAACAGAGAATCGGATTTATTGACTTTACACTCAATAGTGTCCTAACAAAGATAAACTTAATAAAAAATACATTAAAAGGATGCGTTAGGTGAATGCGTCTCTAAATCAAACAGACAAGCCGAAAAAAGCGATTTGGTTGGCCTTCATCGTAATATCTTTTAAGCAGGCACTTTAGCATGGTAAATATCCCGTGTTCAGCGACTTTGACCTAGTTGTTGATCGAATACTTCACGCAAAAAAGTTACAATATTGCAAAAGTATCTAACAAATTACCACATCTAGTGAGTAATGAACTCTTTCAATGTTTTTATTTCTTTTCTTTATCCACTCGTTGACAACCTTCCGACTCTTGGGTAGTCCTATTCTTCTTATACTTTCTTTATTAACATCTTTCTCTCCCAAACTTCCACTACATCCATTTTTGAAATATACCAACGTATCAAATGCATAAAGAACTATAGGTCTTAATACTTAAAATTTGAGAATTGGACTTCTTTTACCTGGCAAGATTATAGGAATATTTTCTCTCCTCTACATTCACCAAGATGGTTAAGTGTGGATCTTTACTTTCGACCTTAAGAACAAAAAGAGTTAGATTGCAGTTAGTCGCAGCAACGCGCACTTCTGCCTACTTACGTTGTTGATGTATACCTGCCACGGATATCCCGTATATTTCAATATATAAACGAACACCGGTTGCGTTTTTTACGAGTCACCACCCTAATATCTACACTATTTTAGATATCCTCAACTCGGTACTACATGACACACTTTTGATGATATTGTACTATGTAAGGCATCTACACACCTTTCACTTTTAACTATCATTATTTCGATTTCAGCACTTTTTCGGCGTGTTCTGTTACGCATGCTCCAAGAATAAGAAATTGTTCACCCTCTCTGCCTCTTATCATGAAGGATAAATCTTCGACATATGCTATCTTTTATTATCTTCTCCAACATTAAATCGAAGAGAATGGCTGACATTAGAACACCCTATATCACTCATATTGTCACCACAAAACTCCCCGACATTTCCCCATTGTATCTGAATTTATTTTTAATATGTTCCAATATCATTATTATTAACCTCAGCAACTTTGACGGTATTGGTAAGCTTTCCGAGTCTTGATTGTATCATATACCAGCTTAAAATCAACGAGTAGCCCGGATATGACTGTGTTGTAATTGTAACTGCTTGATGTTGAAGGTATGATCTACGACCGATCGACTCCGTCAGAACTCACTTCGATACTTTTTTTCCAATTGGTTCTTAATACTGTGGCCATTAATTTGTATATTGCGTCCAGGAGGGCTATTCCTCTCTCTGTGGTTCTCATATTCCATCTTGTTACCTTATTTATGAGTGGGTGCCAACACAGCGTCTTTTGTTTCTCTATTATTTCCACAATTTCTTCTTTTTTGATCTAAACTGTGTCTATTGGTCGCAAAACGCTTTTCTTTAACCTACTCGTCATTTAATGCTTGTTCAAAATATTCTTTTCCACCATTAACTTGACGTGTCCTATTAGTTTTCCTTATTCATCTCTTTCCTTTTTTTTCTGTACTAATCTTTCAATCCTCTTTCCTATGTTGCCACCTTGCCCAATTACACACTTCTTTGGATTTCCTCTTTGGAGTAGAGTTCAAATATCGACACTATCGCTGATTTTGTCATTGTATACTATAGTTGCTTCTACATTTCTTCTACTTCCGTTGTCTCTTTAAGATTCATACTTTTTTGTGTATTAACTTCGTATTTTCTCTTGTTATGCTTATGCGTTATCTTTCTCCTGTTTATTCATTTTTTCATCTTAATTCGCATCATAAAATGATCAGAGTAAGTGCCTGTTGATAGTTGGAAAGTAAATCTTTTCCTTCTCGGTTAATGAATTTTATCGCCCATCATTTCAATTATACAGATTATAGAGCTGGTACGTCTATTCTATCTTTTCACTGTTCCTTCATAATATGTTCCTCTTATGTTCTTCTATTACTATCTTCGCCTTTCCTTTAAGTAGAAATTTCAAATTTTCCCTCGCTCATGTCTATTTTCGTGCCTTGGTCGTATCGTTGTGTAATTCTATGCCTGCTAGTTTTTTGGCGAAATTCTATCAAGGCGACTGTCGCTAATATCCATTTTTATCAACCCTTCCATCTCTTCATTAAAAGCCCTTGTATTATCTTCAACAGTTATATCTTTGGTAGGCTACCTTTGACTTTGTTTCTTTCTTCTTCATCTACCTATTTCTCGTGCTTTTGCTATTAAATCATTTTATGGTCCTTAAGCTACTATTTTCTAAATCCACTTCTGTAGTACAGCTAATGCGATTCTTCTTTTTATCTTTATTTTATATGGTACGCATTTTTTATCCCTGCTAAAGTTCAATCTTTCTCCGAGAATTTCTTAAGATCCTGTTCATCAAAGAAGAGTCCTTTTATCACTAGGTTGTTCCATTTTTTGGGCTTCCCTTCACAAGTCATATTTTGGTTTTCTTTTCTTAATATTCTTGTTTCTTCCAAATACTCTTCCTCATCTTATCCGATTAATTTTAATTCCTTCACCACTTTTATAATGTGGGCTATGATAACATGTATACAACATATTATTGTCTTAACATAACAGGAAAACAAATTACAGGAAGCAACTTATAGGTCAATCATAACCGACCAATCAACTACTTGAAAAAACATGAAATAGCGACTTACAAATAAGAAGTGACTAGTTCTCACTACATCCAATGATAATAGTGATAAGGCTCTAATGCCCCGCGTGGCCTACAAACTGAGAGGTTAAGGCTATCATATATTCGCTACTATACCCAGTACCATCAAATTGAATCTATATGTATAGTTATATAAAAGCGCAAACTCTACTAATACAAATTAAAAAAATAATAAATAATGAATTATACAATAACTGCATTAATATCGCTATTTTGCCTTTTACGTTTTTATTTGTCAAACGTCGAAGATAGCAAACTTGCTCCCCTTGCTTTTGTTAACCGTCTAACAGTGAGCATAAAATCGTAAATTATGCCACAATCAGCACTCAACAAAAGATGAATGATAAAAACATGAAAACTTACAATAACTCAAATAAATTTAGGCGTTACTTAAGTTATTTAACCGACATTCACTGCTCTAGTCCACAAGCTCCATCAAGCACACACGAGCAACACGTCCGCCTTACCCAACCATTTACGCCTCCTGGCAGGGGGTGGGCGCGCTCTGGCGAGATTTTTGGCTAAAATTTACGCTATTACGTTTTTATGCGCGAATTCCGTGGCGCTGGCTGTTCGCCCGGAGCCCGGATTTGGCAAGGGCTGCGGTGCGTGCCTGGCGCGCGGGTTGGGAGAGATAACCGGCGGATTCCTTGGTGGAATTTCGTTTGCTTGGCTGATTCGGGGTGTGATTTACAGACGTGGAGAAAGGGTTGGGCGCAGATGTGAAATTGCGCGCGGCCGGCGGCCTGCGCCCCCGCCGGAGGTGATGGCCGTTTTCGTTTTAGCTTTATGGCCGAAATTTATTTCAAGGGCGCCTTTAACGGCCCCCCATGACACTAGCGATAGCAAGTGGGCAGGAATTTAAGGCCTCGCTACCCTTGTTTTTACAGCTGCATTTGTAGCTTTTTATTAATACATCAACGTCGCGCTATCAGATTTCCCGCGAATTCGCGGCGTTTTTATGGTAATTATTATATCTAAATTTCCCTTACTCACCCTTTCAGCTTGCTAGGCACAGAATGTTTGTATTAACGTGTTAATTTATTATTAATTTATTGCGACTAGTATCATGTAGGGTCAGTCGTAGACCTTAGCTAGCTAACAAATCTACAAGGGTCTACCTGCGTCATCGGCTCCACGAAATATTTAGTCTGCAGTACACCAGACCATAAACTGGAGGCCTATTGCATTATCAGTGTTTAATGCGTACCGCAAACTAAAAATAAAATCACCTTGTAAAATTCGCCATTTTGTCGTTGCGATCTAGAGGCAAACGTAATGCCTTCAATGAGCGGATAGTTGCCGTTGAGACCCCCGTAGTGCTTGTACACGTGCATAGACTAGAACAGGGCGGAATACTCCAGAATTATCCGGCGCTACGAGAAACTTTGCTGTATAAACAGCACGTAGCGGAGAAGTAAGGAAGAAATTAGGTTATCAGAAGTAAAATTAACTGTGCTTTTATCTAAGTAATTTTCTATTTTAGTGACCATAAATGTTATTAAATAATTCAATTGTTGTAAGTAAACTAAATAAGTAGTTCAAATATATGTTACAATATTTGATGCAGCAAATATTGGCTCTGGCTAATAAACCCGCTTGTTGGCATACCACAACTTATATTATTTTCAGCTTTAATGGCTTGTGCTTGGTTGCTATCGTGTACTATTATATACTCTCACATAACTGCAAAAGTTCGGACCAGATTTTCAGAAATGGCGGAAACAACCGCATGGCGGGGCTGGTGTTTTATAACCATGCTGTTATTATACATGTTTCATTGACAGTGGCGTTGCGAGTTGTCTAGAGGTAAAAGACTCAAAAATTAAAAATAAAGGGATTGTTGAGAGTCTGAATATTGATAAAAAAGATTATAAGTAGTCTAAGTTTCATTTCATAGCAAATATTGAAATCGCGAGTAACTACCTCATTGTTTGGTTGCAAATCCTTTCTTTTCAAAAATGAATTTTGGAAGCTAGAAGTCGCAAGGCGACAGAGCTATAGGATGGCTGGACTCATTGCATCTCTTTTCGAACTCTTCTTAATCATCTGAATAGCTTCTGCATTTTAATGCACTCTCATCGGCTGCCAGATCAGATTGCGACCGCACAACTGTTCTTATTAATTTAACACGGACTCGATACTTTCAGCACAGACGGCGTAAAGCAAATACAATATGAGAACTATTGAGTCATTAATGTTTATTTATTGCAAATTAGTGTTAATAAAATCTTGGGGCTATTCCAATATCGCTTAACAAAACAGCACCACCATTGCGATAGCATTCAGAATGTTATAGAAAAACTTCTGTTTTATTCATCCATACCCTTATGTTATATTTATTTCACTCATGAAACCGATAAGCGAGTCCATCTGCACTTTCTACATCTAATATCCGACTCGCCTTTTACTCAAAGCCTCCAAGAGGTCCGTTGGGTTCATCATCATTTTTATAGAAGCACGTGATAAAGTCGGCTATCTCCCAGAAAGTGGCGTGGCTGGCACGGGTCGCAGACAGTGCGGTGTCCGCGAGCAAACATTCCATTACCCGATCCAGATCATCGCGGATAGTCCTCATACATATTCCAGCATCTGCAGTTTGATCAGCGGCGACGAGCGCCAGAAAGCTTTCGCTGTATCGATAACGTGCCTGGGATCGGCGTGCAAGGAGCACACACGTGCCAATCGAATGGTCCACTGGACGATGCCCCCGATGCATCTTTTAATTACCGAGGGGCAGTCGGCCAGCCACCCCTTTACAACCAAATACACGCATATCTACTCTCTAATACACTGCTGCGGCCCGCACTAATTGCTATTAATCCACGGTTTATGAATATTTACTGCAAACGCCTATCGTTCGCGGGCGCTTTGTTCGCCGGATTTCGTTCCGTTTTGCATAAAGCGGAATTTTAATATTGCATATGCCCATTAACGGTCGTTTAGATAAAAAAATATAGAGCTTGACTGCAAATGTCGCTAGGATCGAGCATTTCAATGTAAGGGTAAGCAATTCGAACACCCCAAAAATTCACTTTCAATTATTTATAAAGCAGAATGATAATTTTTGATATCTCCAATGAGTTTCAGGCATTTCGACAAGTGCAACAAAAATCTTTCAAATAATTGCCATATTCATGGTTATAGAGCTACAAATAAAAAGTCTAATGAAGTGCCTTTGAAAGCAATAAAGCGACACGAACGTGCTCTTATCCGTGATCTGATTATAATCAGATCACGCTCTTATCTACAAAAATTCCGGATTTAAAGTTCAAGTAGAATCGTTGGCTACTACAACCCTTACAGAAAACGAGGGGAACAGTATAAAAGCATTCAACCGAAAATATTCAGTCGCTTCTTCTCAATACCAGTGGCCGCTATCTAACGTCCCACACTGAGATGCCAGCAATTTAAGCTGTAAATAACAACTGTATTTCGGTGAATAAATGTAGTACTCAGATATATAGCGTTTTCATTTGCATGCATGCGACGACCACCTCGGCAAGTTCGTTATAAACGATCATTTCTTTCACATTCGCAAAAGTTGCGATTGTATGATATTAAATGTTCTACTACAAATAATAGAAATAAAAGACAAATACGATAAACATTTTTTATAAATAACTAAAAACATGTATGATGTGATAGAACAAAGGAACATTAAGAGAAATCAGAGGACTTTAATATTCATATTGGAAACTCTTTAAAGACCAATTATACGAAGGCATATCAAGTATGAAGTATAAAACGAAAATCGCACGAGATTAACAAGCTAAGAGAACCCACTTCCAATTGAAAGGTTTTTATAAAAAAAAAATATGAGTACCACCAAAATAGGGAATACACGAATCAAGTGGATCATGTTCTCATTTATGTCAACCCAATATCTAAAACAAATAGCCAAAAAGGGTAGATAGAAGCGCAATCCGTTTCCTTGGAAGAATAACAATAAAAACCAATATCAGTCCTCGAAAAAAATTGCAAGGACAGAAATGAAAATAAACAGCGCGAAAGCACATACTAAGTTAAAGTAAAAAATGGAACATAAAGATAATTAAGAAGACAAAAGAGCTAGGGGAATATGAACCTACGAATAAAATATAATATTAAGCGCAATAAAAGAGAAACTTCTACGGCTACAGAAAAATGCCGAAAGCTTATGGAAAAAAACGTATAACATTATAAGACTACGAACCGATTGAGTTTTAAAACATATATGAAAAAAAAATAATTCATAAACTTCAAGAAATGAAAAAGTCTCAACAGTAAAACAATGCATGTAAGAAAAAAAAGAGGAGTTAACACCAAATGAAACATAAACAATGAGATGATGGAAAGAATATTTAAATAGTGTAGTAAATAATAAAGGAATACAATGAGCAGACCAAACTGCAGAAAAAGAACACCAATACCAAGAGCAAGGGGTTCCAGTAGAAAGGCCAACCAGGGAGGAAGTGTAACAACAGATTATACATCAAGAAAAGAGATACCATCTGGAGAAAACAAACTCACCCAGAGTTTCTAAATTATGAACGAAAAGAGAGATAGTGCCTGGAGTCATCAAATTTTATAAAAATTATTGTGGAGATTACTAATTAATACGTAAGTCGAACAAACCTCTCGATGACTTCGTCTCGTTTCCTTCTGTCGTTGATCAGGGAGAAAACTAGAAAGTAAATCCGAGAAAAAAGAAAAGAGGAACAAATCAAGGATTTTCCTTGGGGCTCCGAACTGGAAGCCGTCGATATACGTTTCTCCCTATTACAATCCCCGTTTCGCGGGGGGGGGAGTGATGATTTATAAACTGAGATTAGAAGCAAAATATACACGATTAAAGGTGGCGAAGGCGAAAGATAATACTTGGTAAATTAAACAAAACTGAGACTACTAATCTGTAAACAATATATGCACCAAGGAAAACTACCGACATCGGACATACAAAGCATCGCACAAATGGCCTGGAACCAACAGCTGTTTCTCCCATCCATCCAGGCAAAATGCAGCAGTAAAAAAAACCTTCGACGTTTACGAACCGCTCGTTTCCGAGTTTATTATAGAATCGGAGATCCCCTCATTTTCATATTTGTTAGGAATTACGTTCTTCGTATGAATGTTCGGTTGACTCATAGCTATGTTACAAATGAGTTTTTAGTGCAGTGACTTCGTATTAATCAAGTAGTACTATACATGGAAGTCTATTCAAAAACTGATCAAAATTTTTAAATTATAATTAGTACCACTGGGTTCAAGACAATCTAAGCAATAACCTACATTTTTCGGTTTATTGATTCACTGCTTAGTTGTTAGAGTTAGGGGTAGCTTGTGTTGTTGTTTGGCGATTTTTATGACGATGCAAATATGAAATTCTGCATATAACTTGTGAAATTGTCACGGAAACTTAGTAAATATTGAAAAAAACCTTTAAATTCATACTCAAGTATTACGAATAGTCTACCTTGTTTACAATTAGTTGGAAATTTTGTGCGAAAAATTCTAAACTTGTTGTTCTTCAACCTCTATACTCCCCTGATCTAGCACTAACTTTTTGTTCCCAAATTGAAAGAAAGATATTTTGACAAATTTGAGAAAATGAAAGACATTCCAAAGATAGGCCATATACTTCAGAAAATAATACATAGACAAGCCCGAAAAAATATGTTTATTTTTTGAGCACACCTCGTAACAGCTCGGAAAAAGCATCAACATTATCGTTCAAATTGCGTCAGCATCTAATGAATGGGCGTAATTATTTTTTCATCGCGATCCGGCTTCGCCCTGGCTCGGCCGGCGCGGGGTAGCGCCGCCATACCGCCCCAATAAATTAAGCCGGCTCCCGGGGGCGCATCGCGCGACGCGACACATGGAGCAATTAAACATGTTTTGTCGCCCCGCAGTTATTTTATTCGGCAACGCGGCTTTAATGTGCGGCCGGCGCGCAAAATTTAATTAAACAATTTATCGGCGCGATTTGCGCGCGGCACCGCCTTTCTAGCGCCCACGCTCGCCCGGCGGCATTTTCGGCCATCAATATTCAGCAGCTTATGAAGGGCCAATTAATTGCCGCGCGGGATTCCGTTCCGAATTTTAATGAAATTGGCAGTGGCTCTAAGAGGCCCCGGTTCCTCCAGACCGATATGTGGCGACAATCAATCTCTGAATTAAATGTTCATTCGTCTGGTTTTGTTTCTAGGGGTGAGTGAAGGGAGTTCTGCATGAGAGACAGGCTGTCTCCAGTTTTCGTTTACCCCTTGGTTAATAGGTCTGATAGTACTGATTTGAGACACGTGATACAGGTATCAAACGTTCTCAAACTCATCAAGTATTGAAACACCCAATAGCGTTTCTTTGTTATATCAGATGGTCTCTCATGTAGTAATCAAAATGACATGTGAGAGACATTCAGTTGAAGCAACATGCTGTAACTGAGTTCCTAACCTAACGGTTGAGGGTTGTGAGCCCATTGACATTCATCGACGAATGAGTGTTGTTTATGACACCACATGTGTGGATGTCAGTATTGTTAAGTGGTCGGCAAATGTGAGAGGGAAAATCCAGATACAATAGATCTGCACGATCAGATTCAATGTGGTCGGCCCTTGATATTCATGAATTAATGTCATCAAGCGCGTGTAAACGAACTGAAGATCATCGCTGGAACTGTTTTTCTCAAACAGGATAGAGAAACTTATTCACTAGACGTGCACGTGTGGGCAAGGATGGTGATTTTGTAGGAAGATTGTAGACTTGTGACTCTCTTTCAATCGTTTAATAATTCTCATTCACTATTCAAAACTCCACTTCTCTTAATTATTAAATTTCCATAATTTTCTATGACACTTCGCGACATATATAGCAAAATGATAATACTTCTACATCAAACTATGCTCAACCACCTACATTAACTTGAATTTGTTCATAAAAAGCATAGGCTAACAAGTGAATGAATTTCTTCTGAAAGCGAATTGTGGCGTCAGCTGAGAAGTCGGTCTAACTGGTTAATCATTATAAACAAAAGATCAAAAATCTGCGAGATCAAAATCCGCTGTCAGTTCCACGTCAAAACCGTATTGGCAATGCCAAACTCTATTGCCAGCAGTTAGGCCTGTCTACGATAAACTAAAGCGAAAATGACAAAAGCGCGCTTTGCTTCAAAAGAACAATTCCAAACCGCATACCATCAAAGGACTAAAAAGGAGTTTAAGAAGCTGAACGGTGTCGAGTAATTTTCAACTCCAGCCCAAATGTTGTTTCATACGATTACGGTCTCTTCTGATTAATGGAGCACTAATTGCGTGGTCACCGTTTTGAATCTTGATAAAGATAAAAACGTATGTTAAGAGTTTTTTAATTCAAAAGAGTCAGAACCGACCAATTCTTCACTTTGAAGACTAGTTGTTATTGTAAAAAAATTAACGCATGAAAATAACATTCTTGCTAATCAGCACAAACGTTTTAGCAAATCAAAGTGAAAACCTGTTAAATGTAATCTGCCAGGATTCGTGAAGGTGATTTTAGTCTCAAAGATAAACCAAGGGTGACCAAGTATTGTTGATCATGTTTTGAAAGCTGTCGTAGAAGAAGACTCCAAACAACCGATTTGGCGTTTCTCATTTAAAAGCAATTGGCAAAATCAAAAAAGAAGAGAATGTCAGCAAATTTTCATCCGCGGTTCTTTGTTGTCAAGGTATAAATATAAACCATTTCTTGACCGTGTTACCACTGGTGATAGAAAGGAAAAAAAACGGTTACGGTGGAGAATCATCTAGAGAATTTTTTTGCTTTATTGCTAACATTTGGGCCGCCAAAATAAAGCTGAACCACTAAAGCTCCCTGCTGGAGCACTATCAGATTATACTTCAACACTTCTTGAAGAAAAAAATGTAATGATTATAGTAGCACAAGAAATGCGTTTCTTTTTTCAATTCTAAGCCTAAAAGTCTCTACAAACATAACAGAAAAATGTATTGAACGGTGGCACAATATTATTAAAAATTTAGGGATAAACTATAGGTACTTTTATTGCTGTATGAAATAAAGTATTATAATTAAAACGAAACGTTTCAAAACTGGGTTTGTAAAAAATAATTTGTCCAACTTTCCATCTAATGATAAAGTCTTGTCAAAATACTCCCCTCCAATAGGCTATCTATGAACAGCTGCCGCCATTTCTGGGGATTATGGAAGAAAGCAGAAAAAGTTTCATCCAGGATACTCTAGTACATCTCTCACAACCGCCTGCATTGCTGCAATATCTTCATTGCCCTTCACTTTCAGCGGCATTTTCACATGGGGAAACAGAAAAAAAAATGGCGACAGGTCGGCTAAACAGGGAGACGTGATAGAGCAGGGATGTGATGTTTGGCCAGTTATTTCGGATTGATACAACAGTATAGGGCTTTGCATTGTCGTAAAATACGGAAACGTTTCAACACGTCAACGTAAAAGTTTTGGTTTTATGGTGCATTAAACGTCTAGAATTAAAAAATTAAATCAACATTACTTTTAAAAGTTGTTGCTTTACTTTTGGTAGCTGGTGATAACGATCTCGCCATTCGTAGCTTTGGTGCTTCGTTTGAGGGTCATACTGGTAGCTCACGTTTTTTTTAATCACTGCGTATAATCTGGTGACGTACATATCTATTCAATTTCAGTTCTTTTGATATTATACGTACAATAACACGGAGATCTTGCAATAACTGCCTCACACATTCCATATTTGTATCGGTATGTGTTTTGCCCTCGGGAAAACTTTTGTGCCATTCAAAGATACGACTTTGAATAATCGCTCGTTCCCATATGCTTGCTGTATTGCATTTAATGTTTGACTAGGGATTTCCCTAGTTTAACGCAGAACTTAATATTAACGTTCATCACGTCACTCGTATAACTTCTAGTAGCCGGTTACTAAGCACAGCCCTTCCACCTACTGAGTTTACACAGAAACACTTTTAAGGTCAGATCTATTCAGAACACATATCATGTGAGTGGATAACACCCACTCCTTGTGTTTAATTGTTAAAATCAATACTGAAACTTTTCTGGAAAAGGCTGTACTTTAAATTGCACTACGTTAACTGCGATTTGCCCTTGATGGAAGTCGAGAAAATCTTATATGTTCATCAACCCCCTATAACAACACTTGCTTGTAAGCTGAATTGTTAATCCGCTCAGTTCTCAGTAGTCCTTCTGTTTAACTTTCAGAGCCGGAAAATAATAGCACACTATCTCCAGCTTCCAGCTAGCAAGCAGGACTGACCTCCCTCTCAATGTTTGTACATCTCCGACTCGCAACCTACCATACAAATCTGCAGCTCCCCCTATTCATCACGCCGATAGAGCCAGTGGCTTATCATCGTCGGGAATCGTGTCGCGCTCCCTCCGCAGTTCCGATTTTGGTTACCTAAGGCCTTCCTTATCGCGACCACTAGCGCTGATTATCTATAAACTTCGGGCCAACGCGGAGCTTTTCCATTCAGCTCCACGCTCACCCTCGCGCGAGCCGCTCATTTCACTACAATGCAAGGCGAGCGTGTGGGCGTGATATATTTGTTTTTGGCGCCCTGTGCGCCGAAACTCGCAAACTTTCGGAGATTAGAAAACTTTCAGTGAACTAAAGCGTTCGCCCAGCCACCACCATACGTTAATACGGTGACATATTTATGGTAATGCCCGACTCCCGTCTATATCTGATTATATCTTAATTATAATAAAAATTAACGCTTTCTATCTCGAGCTGTAATTCCAATCGACGTGGCGAACGCAGAAAAAGTGCCACAAAAGTATCGCGACCTACATTGCAGGTCCGTTTTCATGCTTCATAAATCTCGAGCGTTGCAAAACGCTGGCTGCGTTTGGCGCCCATAGACAGAGTCGCGAGGAAATCCGTCACTTGTCTCGATTAACTGCAAATCAATTAGCAGCACAAATAGATCGCGATAAGTCCGCCCACCGATAATTTAATTAGATAGCGACAGTTTATTTTAATTAAGGGGCCGGCATGCGCCGCAATAAATTCCGCGAGTTCGGCTCGAAGAATTCGAAAGCCGTTCACGGTTCAATTGCGCCGTGCGCAATCTACAGCTTCCGGTGCTAATTCTGCCTCTTTTGGCGGCAATTGCAGAAATTAGCGTCCGATTATGCCGCCTGCAATTTACGTGGATGCAGGTTTCACAACGTTTGTTTCCCTGTGTGCGCTATTACAGAGCGCTTTTGCACAAATCTCAAAAATGCAATGAAAGCAAAAGGATAAGGCCGACTCTGCTAATTACAATCAATCAGTTGCAGCACTGCGTGGCAGCAACTCGACGTCAACAATTCATGATTTTCTGTTGTTCTCTAGTAAAGTTTTGCAAAAAAACATTATGTATGACTGGTCTTAACCTTTTTTTAGTTTTAATATCTTCAAATTACAATTCCCCCGGACGAACAAAACAAGCATAATGTGCATATTACAATTCAGTTAGTGAACAAGCCAACAAATATCCTGCATTTGTGCATAGGATTTCGACCACATGTAGGATGCATTAATAAAGAGAAAAATTGAGCAAAACGTCACCTCTACTTACCAAATCCAACTCCATCCAGGTCCCAGAAGTGAAGACTGCACTGAAAAGAACCCGTTTCGAATCAGTTACCAAGCTAAAGGCGGACGTACTGATCCAATTAGCGGAATACCAAAATGCAACAGCCCGTGAATGTAAGAAAAATATATAACGAAGCAAAAGCACGTAAGTTGCATCAGTCCAGTTGCATAATAGCAACACCTCGTATATTATGATAAACTTAAAATAAATTTTACCGCGGCGAATTTTTCTTCAAATTCTTAAATTAAGTGTTTATCAACTGGAAAGCGAGGCTGTTTGTTTTCCCGGGATTCTGCGACCCACTTTCGCCTAATTGAGATGTTTTCAGTCGGTGTGACGTCAGCGCGTGGCTTGATTTAGCGGGTTTGTAAACTTTCAGCAGTTTTCAGCGGCGATACGCCTAATGTCCAAAACCAACAGAATGTTCGCGCTGTGTTATAGTCACCGGGTTATTCGTATTTTAAGCTTGAGCTATAGTTTACGTCCTGTTATTCTTTAATCTATCATTGCAGTAGACACAGATATGAGGTGTCCCTAAAAAATAATAAAATTAGACGGCTGACTTGAGGAAGACTTAACTGCAATTTATACAAGCCAAATTTGGTTAAAATAAACTTAGAATGGTATTTTTAAGGCACATCAAGCGATTATCTTTGAACAGGAAAAATAGATCAGCAAAATACGAGCAATGGTTATGAGAAAAATTTTAAGTCAATAAGAAACAAAAGAAAATCTAATAAAACTTTGAACGCCCTCTTCGCCCAACTCCACCTTAAAAACTATTTTTGGTGATGTAGATAATATAAAAGTGACAGCGAAATGGGATAGACGTCTACCTGATGTATTGTAAGCGATTACACGTAGTGTATAATTTCTAGTTGCATGTATATTCTTAGTGACGTATATAACATCACATTTAGTGTTGTGCAGAAGTACCCACGATAGCGTGTACCTCATTTCCCAAAAGTTCGCGGCTACTCGGGCATATCGGAAAAAAAAACAAATAGCGCGCGGCGAGTCGCCGGGGCAGATTCCGAATTCAGACGCCGATTCCGGTTTTAAGTGGAGCAAGCGGGATGATCCAGGCGGGAGCTGTGTATATAAATAATGCGCAGTTAATTGTATAGTGTGTGTATATACATAAATAGTGTTACAAATTTGTATAACTGTAAGTACAATAGATAAGTAGTTTTAAGTAAATCAGTAGGATTTATTCACCACTACCAAAAGCAGAAAACGTTACACTGTAAACGTGCACCAATTTTTCGACTATACGCACATTTTGAAGTCGGAGAAGCCCATCTGGAAGATTTTACGGGGTCTTCCAAAAACTTTCTCCAATGAGCATATCAAAAAGGCCAAAAATATCCCGGTTACCACTATTCGCCTAGGAGAATCTGAAGGCAAGAGTTTGACGCATGTAAAGTGGATGCAAATGTCAGTCAGTGTGATGTTACTTGAACCCGTGACTTAGGCTGATGTGAACTCATCACCTAGCCCGAGCAGAACCCGTGTTATATGCTTCAACGTCGATAGTATAAAAGCACGTGCAGTTGACCGCAAAGAAATGCAGTGCTCGGAGTAGTGATCCTGTGGAGTTAGGACAAAGCATTTAAACCAGTAGCAGATACTAAAGGCAAAAACATAGCTTCTCAAGAAACGCCGGTTGAAAATTTTTTATCTCTAATAACAGATCCATTCGAAGATAGTAGCCATTGTGTTGAGAAAGAAACAGCACTGGCTGAAATTTCCCGAATTCTTCCGAAAAAAACTTGACTAAACCATCAGTTTTACTTTAGCCATTGAAAACGACTAGAAAGCAATGACGCAGTCTCCTGACTCTACGGAGTCAGATAAAGATATTGCACCAATAGCAGACAACTAAAAGGTTCTCGGGCATGCCAGATAAGGGTCGAAAATAGTGTCCATGGTGTTGAGAGCGGTTTCGACCGAAAGAGATTCAAATTTACGAAAGCCAAAACCTAATTGAGACCATTAACATCAACCCAGCTAATAAAGACAACTACACGAGAACTTATGCATCTTACAGACGTCCAATATTTTCCATACAATATGCACCATTTGGAGGCAGATAGGTCTATGCGGAGGTGTTCCTGATACCTATTTAGATGAGTACATCAAAGAAGATCTGGAGGTCCAAAACATGGCAAAGGGGCAAAGTTTAATGCTTGTGTTTTCGGGGGTGAGACGTAATGATAAAAAAAAAACCATTTCCGAGATGCAAGAGGGCAGCGCCACTGCTGCCACGCGCAACGATGCTATTGAGTTACGCGGTGGTCGCCACTATGCAAACTAGCAGGGAGATTGCTAGTTCCAAAAGTCGTCCGGTATTCCAAAAGTCACCACGGCATGGTCGTCGTAGAAGTTTGTACGCCAGATACCAACAACCCCATCTCCTAAGCTCATCTCCATAATAAGCAACAGTTACACTGGCGTGGTGAAAGTCAACACCCATCTCAGTGACGCCCAAGGCTGGCTAGGCAACCCTGGGAATCACCATAATACTACAGTTTTTCCAAAAGCTAATCTTCGAAAGCTTCTGAAGCTCACCCCGAAAGTTTCAACATTTCTGGAGGGAGCTACTGGTATAATTCTGGAAAATGTTGCTTCGTATTAGGACTTCTAATCATTGTTTGGTTTGGATCGATAAAAAGTATCTCGAACCAGCATAACAGAGGACGGCATACATTAATGTCGAAGAGAACAAGCGCTTTTATTACACCCGCGTTAACGATGGTGCAGCCACCACAAAAAGACGCATTAAAAGGCGACTACGAAATCGCACCATGCAGTAAAACGAATTGTATCACGTTCATCCAATGCAATCATGGTTAAAGGATCTCGTCAACTGTGATCATTCGTTTAAGGGGTAAGAATTGTATTCTTTGCTTGTTTGTGGTGGATCCACCTTTGCGGATTGCCCTTATAAAAAAAAAACTGCATCTAAAAGGTAAACAATGCATTTATCTTCATTGTCATTTGGCATTTTTAAGGTTCACTTGTCAAAATGCACAAATAGTTCATTTCATTTTTGCCACCAATTTCGTACCGCCATGTTCTTGCAGTGCATTACTTCACATTATTTGAAAATTTACCGAAATTGATTAGTAGTAAGGAACCGTAATTTTTGTTGACTTGAACTATCGTAAATTTACAAAAATCCCCCAGAGTATTCCCGGGTGTAATTCCGCCGTTCAAATTAAAATCAACACGCACACGCGCCGCGCCGCGCGCTTTCAGACGCCATTCAGTACGTTTCAGTTGGATTTTATTGGCTGCGAGGCTCTTAAGCCCGGCGTCGGTGCGCGGCTCCTGTATTTACGACATCGCAGATAGGCCGTAAATAACTTTGTATATTATTAAGCCTCATTTGCCGCGCCGTAAATATTAGAAATTTCATGATACGCGGACTGAACGCCTCGTGCAACGGCAGCCCGTTATTTATGCCCTATTTGCTTCCGAATGGAAACTTAAATGGTCATCGCTTTCCCATCCCGCATCGCTGGCGGCATAAGCGGCCGATTTATCACGTGCCGCCGAATTTTCGCCGATGATCTCTGGCGGCGGCGGTGCAGCAGCAGCAGCGCGAAGGCACAACAGGGAAAGTAACAAATTACCTCGGATGATGGCGTTATTAATTTGTCGCCTATTGATCGCCCGCACCCCGCGGAAGTATGTCAGGGCGGCCGTTATCTGTGATAACGGCGATATCAATTCCCCGGAAGCTCGGACCATAACTCAAAGTAAACAATTTGGAGGGTTTGATGTATGGGAGTGCGTTTTCTTGCTTTTTATAGTTCCTTTGTGTCTGACCAAGAAAGCACGCGGCGCGCAGATCGATAGAGTTTGAGTTTGATCTGCCAAGCACAATCAGCAAAGCGAGACGTGGAAACTTTCCTTTCAGGGTTTATATCGAACTGCAGCCATCAATCCATCGAGAGTTTGATATTTTCCAACTTGCCTCAGACTGATAAATAATCATTAATGCAAGCTCTGTGGGCATGTAAAAAAATTAAAATCTCCTAAAATTTAATTTGCAACTTTTTGATCGCGCCCTGTATTCATATACATATATAAAACATTCGATGATTACTATGCGGTCGACAACTGCTCGTCATAAAAGAGCCTAAACGCACGTGAGCTTTAATAGCAGCCTTTCTTGCACGATGGACGAACATTTCAAAGTTATTAATGCGATGGAATAAGTATGGCTTTCAAACTACTCTGCCAGAAGGAGCTAATGGATCCAGGTCATCAACATATTACGAGGAGTTCATCATTAAACTTCTAGACTCAAATGTTTTGCTCACATATTCGAAACATTAATAAAATTTTATGCAAAACTAGTAAAAAGGCCCATCCTAAAGACAAGCAACTTAAGCTAAATATTTGGTTCGAGTTTCGTCGACAATTGAGGAAAAAAACGAGCCAATAATCGTTTTATCACCCATATCTAAACAAGCAACATTTGTTCGGCTATATTCGGTTTCACATAAATCAAAGTTGTGCCGCATGCGTCTATTAACGGCAAGAATTGGCCACATAATGCATAAAACACCGATAGGTGGCGTAAACTATCAAATTACTTTATGATAATTTTAGTTTTGACCTATAACAGGTTAACCGTGACCTGAATCGAAAATATAAAACTTTTATGCGAGGTTTGACGACAAATCGGTTTGAATGAGGTATTGACCTTTAAAATCAGTTCATTTCTGATGTCCATGACTATCAGTGTTTGATTCGCTTCCTACAGGAGCCAAAATCCAGCACCATTTCCACCTAGTGAATGCGGACAGGCCTCACCGTGTTGTAAAAAGTAAAAAAATCCCTCAGAATATTCCCCGAAAAAGAGCGGAAGCAGGAATTCCTTGATCGGAGCATATCCAGCCTCACGGTGAACAGAGGTAAGTCGATCTTTCATATGCACGGCGTCCTCAATTTGGCCGTAACGGTGGAGCAGCCAAACAAGAGGAAAGTCGTGAGCCAGTGTCACCGTTGTCAGCGCTTTGGACACGCACAGTGGTTGAAGTGGGGGAACACACACTCCGTGGACTGCAAGAAGCCCCGGAATGAGGCCATTACCTGTATTAATTGCCATTTTTTGGAGATGTCATGCCTTCTCCAAGCCAGTGCTCCTGCGGACTACGACTACTCCAGGCCACAATTACGAAAGCGGATGCTTCAGCTTCTTAGAGACCTTAGCCAGCTCTGCAGCGCTTGTTGGAGCTACGCAGGCGTTACAAATTTCGTGGAGATCGTTGCAGTACTGTCTGCAAGACTGCCTGAACCACTGAGTTACCTACACTTCCGCCACACTGGGAGTGCTTGAAAAGGAACACCAATTTCCAAAGCCAGGACTTCCCAAAGAAAAAAGGTTTGGGGCTTAGACCCAAGAATCGCATAGATAAATGGTTGATCGTATAGCCTGCCTTCATAGCCGCCTACAGAAGAATTTCTTATTGCGAATTTTTGTGGCTGCACTGTTGTTAGTACTGTTGTAGTGAAAGTGTCTACTTCTTACGATGACAAAGCTTTTTATCCATTCAAATCAGTGATGCAAAGTCCTGCATGTGAAGCAAAAATGTATGCATAATTCCACCGGTAGTTGAAATACCGTAGAGATCCGCAAGATTGGATGGCCGATCTAGGGTGTCGTTGTTAGCTAGGTGGACACTGCTACTGCCGCTGTTGTTGGGGTAGGTCATTCGACATCCTTCTCCCTTCTGGCATAACTGCTGTTTATTAGTGAAACGGATGTTGGGGCTAGGATTTCTGGTGTCTGGTTTGCAAGTTTCCACAGCAACCTTACCATAATGATCTTTAGGAATGCCCAACAGCCTCTATAGGGTGGGTCGCTGGCAATTTTCAGAGTGGTGTCTCTCAGTGCATTTTGCGCACTTCGGTGGTGTGGAGTGGCCAAAGTTTTGGTCACGGCATCATTGCCTTATCTGCTACTTCCTGCGCAGCTGTTCTACCTGAACAACCGCGGAATAAACCTCGAGAAACTCGAATATATTTTAGCCATGAATTCCCAGCTCAGCAACACGAGGAGTATTAGACGCTTGTCCTTCATGTTTCTCTTCTGATAGTAACCAAGATGTTTTTGACCACCAGATCTCCTTTGAGATAGTCGTCTGAAAAGATCTTCCTAAAATAAATCATCCCTCTGTATTCATCTTCATTGACTTAATTAATGCTGGTGGCGTCCTTATAATTGAGTCTTTCTTCTTCTCAATACGATGGGCGGTATCTTCAATGGCGATCTTTGCGCCCAACTCTTCTTGAGTGGCCAGCCTATGATGCCTCTTACGGTCTGTTACTGGTGTAAATTGTTCGTCTCATTGCGGGCTCAGGAAATTTCTCAGATTACTACATTGTTTCAATGTCAATTGTGTTTGTTTGTGTCACCGGCAACTTCACCTCAACCTTGGTCACGGCTTTAAGGAACACCACGTTCGCGCCCGTACTCACTCCTTTGATGGCGTAAAAACATCTGCCTTTAATTCGGAACTGACAGGCTTTGGCTGAGTACCAAAATACCCACGAGTTGCTATATGTGCAAGAGTATTAGTGAGTTTTTAGTGATTACAAGGGACAACGACTCCTAAGAAATAAGGGGGGATTTTGAGAAAGATTTTCAAGGAATTTTGAGAGAGAAACGTGTGAATATTTTGAGTTTTTGAAGAAAAATTGAGGGGGAAATATTTTGGGATTTTTAAAGAGGGAGATTAAGAGAGATTGATAGAAAGATTGAGGTAGAGGGATGGCTGGAGAGTTATTGAGAGAGGGTTGGGGGGGAAGGAAAAGGTGGTGAGAAAGGGGAGGACTCGCCAGCGGCTGGATTAGCGGAGATCGAGTTGATCGACTCAATTGCTAACAATTAAATTGTTGACGAATCGCCGATTATCTAAAGTTCCTGGCGATTTGTAAGGACATCCTGAATAGCCGCCAACGACTCGCCGGCACCCAAACTAGAGCCACATACGTCATTGCAATTGCACTTTAAAATTTATGTTAATTGGCTCATCTGAACGCTTCTACTCAATACAACTTTTCAGCAACTCGATTGTTGATAATGTCGGAACGGTTCCAATTTTTAACTTTTATTATTGTTGAAGCTCAAGATCTGATACAATCATAAGAAGTAATACGAAAATTTAGAAATTATACAATTATACAGAATAAACTGTAGATCGTCATAAAAGTTATAAGTCGAATGTAATAGAATAAAAAACTTCATGGCTCCAAAAGAACTTCCACAACACCAACCAATGCTGCTCGTTCTCTGCTAGAAATATTCGCACATTCCGTACGGTCTCGTAATGTGACTAATGGCGAAGATAAAGCGTTCGAACATTCCGTCCGTTCCATCGCGCAACATTCGTCATTCCATTATCAGATCCATTTTCATTTAGCCTGCTATCTGAATATGAACAAGCGCCGACTAGGCGATATTTAGCTGTCCGACTTCAAAAGAGCGCGCGCGACCGCGAATCCATCAGGCTGTCTTCGAGAGACTTCGACGGAATACTTTCGCCGATACCTAATTATTGTTTCGGCGCGGCGAGATTAATCGCCGATTTTTCCGGTCGGGAAACGCACGCGCCGCCGCTATTTTCGCCCAGCGAGATCAAAGCGGAGATGCAGCCAGCACCTTCGCCTGGAGATTGATGTCGGAAAGGGCGAGCTTCAGACGCATCGATTGTGGCGAGGACGTTTTCTTCTTCTTGCGCCGGGACGCCGGTGATGTACGAGCCGGAGAGTAATGAGATTTTTGACATATTAATACGAACAAATGAGGACAACATGCGAGGGGCGCGCCGATTTATCTTCATTTGTGCCCGCAACTCGTCAAGGATTGTTGTTGTATCCCCTATTTAAAGGAATGGTAATTTTACGCGATTTATCTTTATTTTTTAGACGGCTAACGAGATTTTGCTATAAACTCATTTACAGCTGTCAATAATATGTTGGCGAAATAAAATTGTTATTGTTTTAGTCAAATGTATCAAATATGGTATCATATTAGAAAGCAAATAGAACCATATCGGCACTGCAACCGTTTAGTACCGTCACACAGCCACTTGCTTATGCATTAAAGCTTAGTATAAATTACTTAATAACCAATGATGACATATTACAACGCATTTTTGAACGCTCCCCATAGGAGCACCATCACCTTAGACGTTCGCGTCTAATAGCGGGGTTGCCTCCAAATCGTCATGGTCGAGCGGCGAACATAATTCCTTTAATATGAGTGGTTACCGTAAAACTCTGGGTGCTTGCGCAATATGTGAAGATGCGAAAATTTATCAGATGGTTCCAGTACTACTAAAAAAACCTAGAACAGATGTTGGAAGTACAAATAGCATGCAGCAAAGCAGCCAAGAGGTCCAAGTGATTTCATGTTAGTAATTCTTTGTGTGGTGTACATAAATATTATTGAGTAATTCAATTTCTTGTAAGTAAAGTAAATAAGTAGTTTAAATAAATTTACGCATGTTATTCACTATCTGCTGAGAGCAACATCGTTACAGTATATATTAACAAATTTGGTTAAATTAACAATATGGCGGTTTGTGTAGAATCCTCTTTTATCAATTTATTTCAAATCTTTGAACGAAAAAGATTTAAAACTGTCAAGGTCGTTAGCATCACCCAAAAAGATACTATAGAGGGTTAGGAAACTTTTTCGAATCAGATCTACCTTTTCTCGGCTCAAAATTTTGTTTATTCTAAGAAGGATGTAATCGTCAGTGTAAGAGAAAGATAACGATATAACGGCAAAAACCTATCAATAATTTTTTGTTTAAAAGCTCAATAATGATCTACACTACTTAGAGGATCTGCAAATTAGTCGAAACAGCTTTTCTTCAGTGATCTGACACTTCTAACCTTCTGAAGCACATCATATTGTTTAGAACTATAACCCCTCTTTCAAGTTTATGAATAGAACGAATCTCTATGCTTTTTAGTCTCTTTTTTGTTTCGGTCATCCATTCCAATGTTTCTGACTCCAACATATTCCCTTTAATGTCAACGAACATCTAAGTTTAACTTTTTGTAGTTTTTTGTTCTCTTGATTCTGCTATCTATATTATTCTTATCTCTATTTTCTAGATCCTTCTGTACGAAGTTGGTTCAAAAAATAACTAAACAAATTTTCCATTTCTTCAAGTAGTCCTCTTGGTATGTTCTTTAAAACTTGTGCCGAATTCGTTTAAATTTCATCCGATGTGCCAAAAAGTCTCTTTTTCAGCAGCGATTCTAATTTGGAGAAGATGAAAAAGGCAGGTGATGATAGATCACGAGAGTAAGAAGCTGGAGAATAACAGCACGACATTCCCGGAGTATGACTTAAAGACTTATCATCATAAGGTTGTTTAAAATTTTGTTCTGCGAACGTTTCCACCAAGTTTTGCGCAAACATTTAATTAGACTCCATAACACAAGAATTAAGTGTAGAAGATATTTCAACTATAATTCTAACAATCTTTGTGCTATCACTTAAGCTAATATATTTGCTGGCTCCCTAGCAATTGTTTCCTTCTTCTATAGTCTTTACCTAATAGAAAAATGGATGAGAAACGCATCCATACAATTAAAAATATTTCGATTCGACATCGTATTAGACTTTCGAGGTGGGCAAGAGACAAAGGAAAAGAAGAAGAAAAAGTAGACAGTCCAACAGAAAAAATAGAATATTGGGGACAAACTATTATTATCAAAATATTCTACAAAGGTATTTTATGTCTACAAATATATGCTCATTGTAAAAAACGCCAAATAACTATTTTTCGAGCCACCCTTGTACAGGCTCTCTGGAGTATCATGCGTATTGTTATATGCAGATCAAGCCCATTTCATTCGAAAAAGCTGCTCGTAACTCCATATCCTGCGACCCATAACTCAGGTCCGTCGTCGAAAAACGACGCTCCGCAGGCCCGGCTCGCTGTCACTCTCGAAAATATGACATGCGTGACAGCGCCCGCGGCTTCCGTACGCCGCGGGCGCATAAATAAATAATGCCCCGAATGTCGGTGCGCTGGCGAAAAACTCCCGTATTTACGGGCACGTACCCGTCGCGTGTTCCGCGCCATGCCGGCATTCGAGAAGCGCGGATCGGCCCTTTGTTGCACCGGCCGATTTTGGGCACCGGACGCTCGGACCCCATACAAATGGCCCGGCAGCGGACTACGCGAATTATCAATCAGCTCGCCGATGTGTATCGATGGCCATTATGGCCGTGCTTGTGCGCATGGCGATCCATCAATCAATTTCCATCTGCGGGCCTTTCATGTGTCCTGGCCCGTCACGGTTGTCAGGCGCGGGGAAACTGCACGTACTCCTGATAATTCCCATCGCAGTCGGTGGCTAGGCAGGGGCACGGGGGACGCCGCTCCACTCTCATTATTACTTCGAGCCCGCGGAATTAACGGCGTTAACTTTTACATTATTAAAATTGACATCGGATATTAATGGATTGAAATTGGTGGAGCCTACATTTTGAAATGCATAATCCAATCTAAAACCCATTAAAGCACTAAAGCTGCTTGCCTGCAGATATTTTTATCATGCAAATTTTTGGTAGTGTAATCACCTCAGTATTCAAAAGGTCTGTAAAGTAACAAATAATGCACAAACAGTCGTTTTCCCTACTGACACCGTCAACATTATTGCTTTTTTACCGAGCCCTCGAAAAATAGTGAACATCACATTGCTTCTAAAAAAAAAGTTTCGAACATTTCACCAACACAATCAATCTGTTAAATAGCAATCAAAAATCTCGAAACGATTCGAAAAGGCCAGATAATTCTTTCGAGTGATGGAAGATCACTGAAATATGCCAACAACACCATTCAAGACAAGACCCAGAAACTACGACGATACTGTCAAGTTCCACTCGACCCTTTTTCTTTAGACGGAGTTTAAGCTCTTCCGACAATAATAACGCGTAGATTATCAAACGATCTTATCATGTCAAGCCCTAGTATAGTCCAACAATTTTACAAGCTAGAAAAAATTTGTAGAAGCTGCTGAGTGGTATTTTATGAATTACACATGCCTAAGCTTAGTCATAGTTAAATGTTTACCAAAATAAAATACTCAATGAACAACCGTTTTATTACTGCGAAATCAGTAGAAGAATCCTAAAACAAAACCATACTGTGCGTTTGGTGGAACTTTGAGGGGGCAGTATATTGTAGCGAATTTCCAAACATCCCCCATAGGTGCGCCGTCACGTAGACATCCGCGGTCGCAGTCTTTTTGTTGCGCCCCCTTATCGTCGAGCAGGGGACATAATGCTTTCCAGCCGATTGTATGCGAGGACTCGAACAATGCAAACATTCCAGGCTTTTCCAGGCATTTCTCGCAAGCCGTAGAAGCGACTCGAAGTTGCGTAAACATCGCGCAGCAAGGAAGCTCGGGGAAGTCAAGTACCGGAAGCGAATACGTTCTTTAATAGTTCTGTATGTTGTGTACATAAATAGTATTAAGTAATATAAACCATAATAAACATGAGCTTCTACAACACGATAACGCTGCACCACAAACACTTTGTAGATAACTAAGAACAATATTCGGCAACTGGATGAAATAAACTTTTCTTGACTTTCAATGTCCACTTACTTGTTCTGTTCCATGGGCAGGTTCGAAATCTAAACCTAAAGAAGCCGTATAAAGCCGGAATTTCCAATATGCTAGAAGGATGGGTTAAAACTATGAGTGCTGCAATCAACAAAAAACTAAAAATAAATTTAGAAAAAAGTATAGGTTAATAAAAAATCTTCGGAGAAAAGAGACACAATGACTTAAAACAATCCTTCATATGAAGAAAATAAAGGCGGCCAAATAAGAGCTCCATGAACTAGATAATCTATTACTAAACTATGGGGACATAATAATTTGTTGAACTAATAAAGAGTTTATTATTCAAACGTACTTTGGGTACTGAGGACTTTTTGCAATGGCATACGCAATGGTTACATGTTGTGCATTCTTCGAGACCAATTGCCGAACCAACTTTGCTACGCTTAGTCAGGGATCTGAGCACATTCACCATACTATGGCATAAGAAGATTCGTTATTAGGAACAGCACAAAGTGGCATGATGTAAGATCTGGAGCATAGGAAGAATGCTGGAGAACCTTCGGTCTAGTACTTGCCATTTTCAAACTCATTAGAACATTTCGTTATCTCATAAAACTCCTCATGCTATCTGACCATTGGGTGAAGCGTGGGAAAGCCAAAGATCACATTTTTCGCACTTGAAGCACTTGCAGTACAATAACATCCAAACACTCTTCTCTTTGGCGATAGGTCACGTGCCTGTCAAAATGGAAAATCTTCCTGGGATCAGTTCTTTGTGACAAACGAGGATGGTCACTGATAGCTATTAAAGATCACTGATGGTCACCGATTATCTTTGAAGGTCATTCATAATCACCGATCAACTTTCAAAATTGCCTGAAATTTTGATCACACGTTATTAGAAACTCTTTTTATATTTCTAGAATCCTACGTAAATCTCCCAAACCCGTGCATCTTTGACCTTTATAAGTATTAAATCAATTAATTTAACTTATTTATTTTATTACATTTATTAAAGTAAGTCAAAGGTAGTAAGGTTAATCAACCGAAAGGTCACTCACTTCAAATTATATACTTCCTCTATAAAGATTTAATATTAAATTAACGTATATATGGTAGAGATAATAGTGGAGAAATGTAAGTGTAAGGCTGACGTCATTAAGTTCATTGTAGGTAACAGATCTTTACCGGTCGTTGACGTCAACAGACAAACAACGGCAAACCAAGATTACAGATAAAATCACTCGTTTTTTTTTTAATTATAAATTTCAATAATTTCGATATTCGAATTTCTATCAGTTTCCAGACTTCTACAGCATCCTGGTCTTACCCTCACCAATTTTCTCCTCCAAGGAAAGGGTAGATGCATGTAAATGCTTAACAATAATAATTATAAATTTGCGCAGTCCACAGTAACAAAGGTCGCATTTTGTTTTTAGAAAAATTGCCCCGAGATTTGCATCTCATCTAGATATACAAATGAGTATTGTTGTAAGGACATTGATAAAAAAATTAATTTGTTAAAGCAAATTCTTCTGCGAGTTAACAAAAGAATTTTTAATGGTCTCTGCGGTGCAACGACCGTTTTATGCGCAAATGAACACGAAAAGTCAAGCAAATTGGCGTTTTCTTGCAAATGTAATTTCATTAAATATTAGGAGTATTCACGCAATTGGAACGCGATACAGATTTAGAAAAGAGATTATTGATGTTTTTCATAATTGTTATTCAGCGTAATTATGTATTTTCCTTTATTGGTAATCAAATTTACATGAAACTTTCACATAGTTAACTGAACAGCCATTATCTAGTATCATTGTCCCATGATAATTAAATTCTTAATAGAAGAAATTGTGAAAGCAACGCATACTCTGCCCATACAAAAACGCACTAGTAAAAACCAAGTGTCCAAATGGTATAAAATATTTCTCTCCACAATTTCACTCCACAATTGACAAAATATGTGTCAACGTAGCTATTGCCCATGGTAATATTCAGCCAATAATCAAAAAAGTGTTGAAATTTCCAAACGTGTCCAGATAGGTATCTCGCATCCTTAATGGCGAACAAAAGACTACATGGATTGACATCCCTAGGAAGTTCCTTACTCGTTACGAATAGGAGAAAACATATAATAAACTTGGCTTTATCAAAAAGAAACGTGCACTCCACCATATATTGTAATCAAACGAAACGAACTAACGTTAGTGATGCAAAAAGTGGTGACGTTCTAATCAGAAGTGTAAGTCTTCTTCAAGACAAGGCGGCACACTTCCACATTGTCACCGTAACTTACACTACATTTGGCAACAATGAATGATCTTTCTTAGAAGTTAGATTCGAGTTCTTGCAACTATCATATGTTCAAGACTCCTAATGACGCTTTGAAGAGCAGCAGCTCAAATTAAGCAACAATTAAGTCGTTTACGTTTCCAAGATCCCAGTAGCGAGAGTCAAATTGAAAACACACTGTATTTTAGAACATCAGTGTTGAAAGTTTTAGTCATAAATTTAGAGTAACACTACGACATGTTACTGTCATAATGAGAGATATGGTAAGAATAAGACACTACACCCCGCATGGGAGTATATCTTATGAATTGAAAAATCAAAGTTCCCATATATAATATATAAGAGGCGATGCATAATGATATGAAGAAATAGAATTTATCATTTAATGTGAGTGAGTGTCGATTTTTCTGTTTTCTAATAGGAGAAAGGTTGAAAGATGGCGCTTTAACTGTTTTATACTGAATATATCCAGTCAAACGTGTACAGGACTCTCAAACAGCATAATCTTCCAGGCTTCAACTAGCGGCTGCTGCCCGCTGGAGAGTTAACCGCCGTATTAAGTCGGTAGTCCCCCGGGAAAGGGTCGGCGGCGCGAAGCCCATGCAAATTCGCGGTGTGTCGTTGATCAGTGAACTTTGGCGTCGGGTCAGAGCTCTGCAGCGGGCGCCGGAGGAGCGGCGTCGCGGTGCCGGGAGGGTAGCCGTGAGCGATGGCCTCGCCGCCGCCCTTCGCCTAGCTCGGCGGCGCTCAATGCGTGCTCTATTTAAATGCTATTCATGAGGGCTTATCTACTCGATATGTTTACTACTGGGCCACTACTAATAGTACTATCTGTAGTACAACCCATGTCGCAGGGGTGGCGGTTTGGCGGGGGCGGCGCGGACGGCAATAAAAGAGGAGGAATGGCGCATGCATCCATATCGGAGCAGACGTTTTATGGTTTTCTGCCAGATCTACAATTCTATATGTGAATCGTGTAATAATTACACAGTTCTCAACAAAAGTTCTCTTTAGTTGCATATGAAACTTGTAAGTCCTTTAATAGAATTGCCTTAATTTCTAGGTTGAGTGACGTAATTTGGGACAAATCTGAGATAAATTAGATTAGAGTAAGGTTGGAGTTTCCTTAAATATTGTTAGTTTTGTTCGTTTTAAAGTTATATTTATTCATGAATGCTCTAGAACAACGTTTCCCTCCCATAATGGTAATGAAATTTTTGGGAGAACAGCGCACTTTCTTAGTTTTTTGTTTCTTTTTGCAAAAGCAAGCTTAAAAGTGTAATAGAGTTTCGTGACCCAAGGGAGTAAAAACTTTATACCTAGAAGAACGCTGGATCTTCTATTAAAACTCAAGGTCAAATGTGTCGCTAAGGAAGTGTAGCTACGAATTCAAAAGAACAAACATTTTCCAGCTGAGAATTAAACAATTAAAATTATGTCCAGGAATTTGAAAAAGAGAAAGGTGGAGTTAGAACGAACAAAAAAGCAGATAAAAATAAAATGATCAACAGCAAAAATTTGTTGTAGTAGAATAGTTATTTGAAAATGAGCGTCAAAAAATTGAATTTAATCAAGACGTACACAATTAAATAAAACGATCTTCCTTGTCAACAATAGTTTGCCACTACTCGGTTGTTTAGAAACTCCTTTAAAGCGTTAATTTTAAGAAATTCTTTAAAGTTGTTGTACCTCCTGGACTCGAGTTAACATTTAGGGACTGGAAAACGTTAGAACTACAAAGGTGTATTACATTGGAGTGGTCATTTAAGTATCCAAACAAATATTTCTGAAGTCAAATAGCGTTATTAGATCTAACATTGTCGTGAAGAAGTATGGGCTTCATAACATTCTTCTGGGTCATCCAATTTGGTCGCAGTAAAATTATACAACCACATTCTTGATCAGGAACGCGCCAAAAAAAACGCCATCAAAATCAATTCTTCCAATGTTCCTTAAGCTGGTGCCACTATACATGGTGCTTAGTCTCCAACTTGTAATCATCATCTTTGTTGATTACGATTTGGTGGTATAGTGAATATAATCTATCCATTTTTATTTATAACCAATGTTGGCTTTAATAACACTTTGTGACGATTCTACCAAAGATCATTACTATAGCTTTCACTGAAATTATAGGGCCTTTTGGATAATTCAAATTTTCATAGGTTATGTCGGAAACATTTGTAATTAAACTATTAAGAACCAGTCTCTTGTACGATCAAACTCATCCTCCAAACTTTTTCTGGGCGAATGTTGCATACATCACATCTTTGGTTATTGAGATTAGTCCTTCCGTTGTTTCTGATTTGACTGATCTCACTGTATTACAGAGATAAGTTATTGTCTCGCAATACCATTACCACTGTTTATAGGTTTGTTTTGTTTTCTTTAAGAAGGACCCTGATTTGACGAAAGGGCGTTGTTTCAAATCAATGAGTGGAAAAATGGCGGCTTCTTCATTCATGCTTATATAAGTGATAGAAATTTACTACTTGTATGGCACATTCTTTAGTATTCGTTTACTAGCAGTAGCATTTAACATATATATAATATTAGCGCGCCGTAAAAGTTTTTTCGTTAATACAAAAATTATTTATTTAATATTCTAAACGACATATCAAATTAAAGATCTAAATATATATGTCACTGTATTGCAAAGTATCCATCCATTTATCTACAAACCAAGTTTTACAAGCCTTGTTGGCACCACTCTTATGGTTTGGAATCAAAGACCTGACAACACTCTTCTACTTTCTGAAAGTTGGGGCAAAGTGGCATCCGGCAAGAAATGAGTCAGGAATGAGAAAAGATGAAAATCGGATGGTGCCAAATCAGTACTATAGGCGGGGTGAGGCGATTTCACCGAGCTCCTCAAATTTCTGCTGGGTTTTTGAGTCGTATGTGGTCTGGTGATTCTTACCTGTAGCATCACCGTCTTAAATTGATCATATTAAAGTGTCATTGTCCCAAACACGTATTCTATCAAAATATTGCCTATAAAACTCGACGGTGATTGTTTGGCCTACTTTGAGGCCGTACGATTTAATATCGTATTTGACCTTCAATTTCGCGCATTATTTTCTAACTCCCAGTAATGCTAAAGAAGGGCCAACATTAATATTTAAGTGGAGCACGTGACCTACATATTCAGTTTTACTTTACAACAATGAAGTTTGGTACAAAGAGAAACTACGTTCTTTAACATAACTGTCTCGTAAGTTCTAAAATAGTTTAACATAAAACATTAATTTTAAAATCCAGTATATAAATTTTTTCAAAGGTTATAAAAATTAAATACAGAAGAAAAGTTAAGTTTAAAATATTTTAATTCTACTGCAATTATAATAAAAAAAAAAATATTAAAATTTGTTTGACCCATTATTATGTATGTTCTATTGTATCCCAAATAATATTAGGTGCAATATAAGAGATAATATATTTGACTTTGTAATTAATTCATAGAGTGAGTGATAATAATAACTTCTTATAAAAGAGGTTTATATATTTTCTAGAAAATCCGCAGCATTTGCATGAAATAAAAGATATTGTAATCCTTAAGGTGGTAGAATTGAGGACAATAGGGTCACGTGATTGTGGCGTTTGATTGCGATGCGGATAGACTCGGTCACTAAAAATAATAATTTAATGTCTAGACATGTTGCTTGCTACATCGCCCCGCGTTACAAATGGTGCGCGACCTGAGAGCGAACTAATGAAAGTCTCAACCTCTCAATTCTCAAAGATTGTACCTCATTATTAGTATTAAAGTGATAGAATTGTATGGCAGATCTTAAAATACTAGAACGCAGATTGAAAAATCGCCTAACACCTAACATTACGTGCCCAAATCGCATACCGTTGAAAAGTGTAGCAGTCTGTTGTGTATGTTCAAAAATAGCGGCGCAGTGTATACAAATCTCGTGTTTCAATTTATGTCAAAGCCATCAACAATTGTCGTTCCAATCTCATCTCTATTTGTGGAAGATATAAAAGCGGCCATTCTTCAACATCGTGATAGAGAAAAATGTGCAAGTTCTGCAGGCGACGTTTACCCAACATCCAGAAATGTCAACACGTCAAACCGTTCATGAAAGTTCTTAAAAGCCGCAACTGTCGGCGAAAGATTGTGTTCGTCGGATAGAGTTTGGAGAGATCGTGCTTGCCTGGTATGTTGACAGGCCTCGGTTGTTTCACTACATTTTTGAAGTGGAGATATAATTTTCTATGTTACAGGACCTATGAACCGCCACAATTGCCACTACTGGCCTAGTGCTAAACGCATATCTTATTATTATCTCCACTTGAGACAACTTAAATGACCTCATATTCATACAAGATGGTGCCCTTCTCATTTTGTATGCACTGTTCGAAAGGGGTTCCACATTCAATTATCGGGACGTCAACTAAACCGTCATAATCAACTAAATAGCCAAGAATAAGCCCCGTCTTCATTCCATCTGACTTTTTCTGTGGGGGTGGTGTCTCCTAAATAAGATGGAGCTTTTCCTTTATTTTAATTTTTTTATCGGACGCCTCGGTCATAAAAAAGAAAATACGTCACAAATACATTTCAATTTGTTATTTTTACAGGTATGTACCAGCATATTCGGAATGCCGAAATAAAGCACGGGGCAGGATTCCGAAATCCCCCTGCTCCAAATACGCCCCGCATGATTTATGCACTCGCCGCTCCGCTTTTCGTGGAAACTTGCTCGGCATTAAGACAAACTTTAACATCCTCGCGTTATCAGGGCGAATTCATTTTGTCGCGTGACCGATTTCCGCGTCCCTACACCGAGCCCGGATTTTCCAGTGAACAAGGCAGAGCAGGCGCCAAAGGGCCGCCGCGTCCGGTCGCTCTCCGGCCCTGGCGGCCGCCGGGCCTCCGGAGGCCCGATTTCCCAGGGGCGCGCCGCGCTCGTCCCAATTAGCACGTGGGTTTACAAAAGTATTCCAATCAGCATTAGCGCCGCTCTCGCTTGCAGCCCCATCTGATGAGCCGCCGTCACGCAGCCCGCATTCCTGCGCTGCTCGCTTTAATTAACGTAATTTGTGCGCCACCGCTAATTATCGTAATTTATATTCATTTTTTGATAATTACGGCGAGCCGCGACAGCCCAGCGCGGCGGCCGCCCGCAGATCTTAACGAGATTTTTAATTCCGGACACCGAAAGCCGCTTTTAATAAAGCCCGCCAAATTGCGACACCTGAGAGAGCGAACCGGGGGAAACTCGGGAAAGCGGGAGCGGCGGACTTGCAAATTGCGCTGCGCCCTTTACGTCAGCCCACTAAGGAAAATAGTTGTCGACAGTGGCAAATTACGCGAGACAGGCAGTTACATGGCAACCGGAGCGGAGGCAAATTGTTTCAGATGTTGTTAGGCTCGGAAGAAATTCAGCAGGCCTCCGGAGCCCTGCCAATTTTTTATTAACATTAGCTCGTTTCCGCAAGCGCTCGCGAGTTCAAAGCCTTCGTTGGGCTGCTTAAAAGGCACAATTTGCGCTAATCTAAAGGACAAGCTAAAGTTGGCGTAGTGGAAAGTATTAACAAGCTGAAGTCCGCTTTAGTTGATTACAGCAATTTTGAGAGCAATTTTCAAGTAAAAAGGCCTAATGTCTATATAAGAGCGATTTTTTTCAATTACATAAATAACGTCGAACAAAATACGCCAAAGCTATAGAAAGGATCATTAATTGATCCTGAGTATTTGCAGATTTTGGATTTTACATATCTTTCAGTGAAATTACTTCTGCCTTACCAGGTTTTACAAGTCATCACTTCAACAACTTACAGCGTTTATATAAATATGCAACTTTATCTTTTAGACATTGATGCCACCAAAAAAGGCAGTATTTATGATACTGATCGACAATGGGACTTATGGACCATATCATCCACCAGCGCTTAAAAACACCCGCCAAAAACATCCAAGTAATCAGTTCGACTCGCGTCGTGGCCATTTCACCATCCACCAGCTCTTTTGGTTAGTGGAAAAATCATGGAAAGCTTCACAAAGAAAAATGTTACCACCGCAGTTTTCCCCGAGGTATGGTACAACGGAATAATCCTCAACATAACTTTAGCATCCATCTTGCTGCCGATGATACATCTAACCTGTCCAATCTTTAATTCCGAATAAAAATCGAAGGCGTGAAGTCATTTAATAGGCGTCTCTGAGCTGGCGCCCTCCAAAGCTCCATCCGATTTCTGGGATTATTTAACATCTACGTAACGTAATAACAGCCCAGTACGTTGATTATAAAAACATCTAGACAGTATTGAAGATTAATACCACCGACGGAAAATGAAAGTCGTCAACACAGAGACGAAGCAAAATACGTCGGAGTGACCATAGATAAGAAACTAACCTGGAGAGCCCTTATGGAAACAGCGAAAGCAGTTCGATAAGCATTGGCTCCATCTTCCTCCCAAGCAGCTGGTTATCCTTCAGCAATAAGTTTACAATACATAAGATTCTTTTAAGTCTCATCATAACGCATGCAACATCAGTATTAGGGTATGCTACAAAATCTCACATTCAGAAAAGCACACTGAGCAATTTTTGAGGTTCCATGGTTTGTATGAAACACAAGCCAATTACCGGAATTCATCTTCACTCCAGAATCCATGGCCATGGAAATCATTTTATCCGTAACTTATACGATTTACAAGGTCAAAATTGTCCGTAAGATAATACAGCGGACAATCTAACAACGGCCTACCATTTTCCAGGATAAGTCACCTTAAAGGGCGAGATTAGGGGTTGAACTTGCAGACACCTAATCACTATAAATGTTGAGACAGTTCGCACTTGATTTAAGAGGTTTGAAGCTGGTGACTTTAATCTGGAAAATAAAGACATACAATAAATACTTTAAATTTTCCCAGAATAACAGTACACATTCATTTATAAAGCTTCACCACGTTAATTGTTCTAAAATGGGTTTGTAGTGTGATGTTTGTCTTCAGAGAAACGAGGAAAAATATTTATTGAACAAATTAGTTAGTTAGTGAGGATCTTCTATGAGAATGTTAACCATAAACGGTGGCAAAACTTAACATTCGAAAAAAGTTCTGATATCTATTTAGTGGGATTGGAAGGGTGTAATTTATTGTAAATTGCCTTCACAAGGTGAAATCATTGATTCGGCAAAAACTTTGTTCCTAGTTAGATATACCGAGGGAAGGAGCCAGCACAAAACAGTCGGAATTATTGAACACACAAGGCATAACTCTCCAGCACAACACTGGGCTGCGTCAAAAATTTGTTAACATTTGACTAGGATGTTCTAACTCGTCTATTGGATTATTGCTTATTTTCTCATTCCAAAATGTTGTTTGCAGTAAAAGTTTCAGTTACATAAAAGATGGCAATATGCGACTTCTGGAGAGAAGAAAGAAGATAATAAAGAAAAATGGAGTGTATATAACTCACGTTCGGCTGCGATACAAACGGACCCAGGTTCAATCGTAGGCTCAGAAGCCTGGTGAGTCACTAAAAATAATTGAGTGCATGACGACCAGAGGAATATATGAGAACATTAACTTCTTAGTTCGTAGACCATACTTCCACGAAGGATGTTAGAACCTCTTTACTACATTATCATATTACAATATTAGTGTGACCATACCATCCTTACCAGTGGTTTGAGATGAATTTTACACGAGGAATAGATAAATCTGTAGATCAAATCGCGAAAGGCAGAGTTAAAATATTAGAATAGACAATTAAACTAATTAGACTGTTAAAGTAGTAAGGTAATAATTTTACACTAAATTGCAAAGTAAGATACGCTAAAATTTATTTAAAAAATAACAAAATGGCTTCATAGCCAACTACAGAATAATACCTTCAAAACCTATTGCACGGCCAACATATAAATTAAATGATGTTTGATAAGGACTACCGCTTTATCGTAACATTAAGCTCGAATGTAATTCCGTTAAATGAGTAAATTTAATAGAGCGTTATCAATGGCACCCGCATGTAATAACACAGCTATAAATGGGAATTCATCCCTTAAAGCTTCTTTAGATGAACCATTTTATTGTTCATTTATTTTCAGGCTAATACTGCAGCGCCTGTTCTTTATTAAATGGAATAAGCGAAATACGAGGGCAGTTTGATAAGTAACTCGGTTTGATATTCAAGTGCGTGCCCCGATGTTTCTCCAGATTTATGATTCTTCGAGGCTATTAAATTACTCGTTTATGACCAAAATTGTTTGTTTAATCAGGAAAGTTTTGAGTTTCAGTAATAGATGGTAATCTGAGAGAACTAGATCGGGTGATTAAAGTAGATATGAAAGAATGCCTAAGCCTTAGTTTAGTCAATTTTTGATAAACATTTTCTTTGCTAAACTCAATTTTTTCCGCGATCACTGATTTAAATTTATTCAAAAGTGCTTTGTAGTAACCGCCAAAAGTAATTTATCTCTTCTGAAAAAATTTCTTTTGCGCACCAAAAAAACTGATGCTACCGTATTCGATATACGACATTCGTCCGTAGTTACAAAATGGGGTAAAAAATACGTTAAAATTTTCTTAACTTTTGCAAATAGTCGGGCAAATGTTCGCATACAGATTCGCTTTTACTCTCGAGTTAGTAGACGCGGCAACCACGTTGATCAGGCAGTTAGACAGTTTTACCCCCTCCCTCTGTACTATGATGATACTGACCAAAAAAGCGGTAGTGGCAGATACTCTACCATGAGGGAGAATCCTGTTTAGAGATCCCTACGTATAACGTCTAGAAGTCGCGCCCCTTTTGCGTAGCAAAGAAATTTCGGTATATATTTGATTCACTCTTGTACACAACAAATTTTGTAGCAAATTATTTTGGCAGCTTAGCGAGTTGCTTTTTCCTTGCCAACCCGAATAATTCATTAACAAGGCCCTCGCATGCGATGTAAAACAGCGGTTTGGCCCCTTTCGTAATTAATTCCTCCAGGAGCGCTCCTCCGGAACGGAAAGCGGGCAGATTGATTATTGCCAATTAAGAACGACTGCCGAAGAACAAGACGGGACGGCTGCCGATCCGACGTCTTTATCGCCGAAACATTTTACGGCAAAAATGCGCCGGCAAGATACATGCCCCCGATAACGAATGGGCCAAGCCGGCGGCGGGCGCGCGGCTGCCAACAGCTCGCCCCCAGATTTCCCCGGAGGCCGCGGCCTTAAATCTTGACTAATAGCTGCTTCATCTGCAGCCGCTGTTTTAAATAACAATCTCTCTTCCGAACAATTAACCCGCCGCCCCCGGCCGGGCGTACGCCCGTCACCTTCTCCGCGCCGGCGGCGACGTCGACGTCGCTTAATTGTTTCCCCAGCGGGCGAACTTCGGTCTCGCCGCGCGGCGGCGATCGAAGCCATTTAATCGCGGCGCAAAGTTTCCACTCACCCTGGAAAGTTGCCGCTGAAGTTTGCCGAGGTTCTGCTTGTCGCGCTGCTCGACTTTTTGGGCCGCTTCCAACGCCGCCTCCAGCTCGGCGATGCGAGCTCTCAGGTTCTCCTGCGGCAAAGAGCAAAAAGAGTTAAACGCTGCAGCATTCCGGTGTCGCAGTTTTATAGGTATGGCGCAGACAAGGCGCTCCGTGTGCAATAAATATGGAAATCGGGGGATGGAGACTTCAGCCAACATGAAAGGTGGCCTAAAAGTGATTTACAATACCTCAGTGTTTTAAACTAACAAAAAATTGTAATGAGTGATTTTTTGGGATAATGAGGGTCGTAATCGTAACGGTTATTTTTAAGAAAAGTATCGTAAGGATGGGCGTCGCTTATATCTGCCAAAAAGAATGAATTATAATTAAACAAATGTAAAATTACAAATACGAAAGATTATATTTTGTATTGTATAACCAATCTATTGAAATTGATATTTTTGTTATATGTACTCGAACAATAGGAAATTACGAGATGTTTACTAGAAACTTCGCATACGCCCTGGAACCAGTTTTAAGTTGCTTAAATATCACGCAGTAAGGTGAATTCGAGTGCCAGAAACGAAACAAATATTATTAAGTAATTTTGTAAATAAAATAAACAAGTTGTTGAAGTAAATTTGCAAGTGTTATTCGTCAGTATTGAGAGCAGAAACGTTATAATACATAAGTAAGCTACACCAACTGGTCAAAACTATCCAAGTACTCATTTCTAATTAGTAAACTGTCCTGTAAATGTCTCTCTAATCTGGCCAACAGATTAAAAGATGCACAAAATTATACCTTGATCAATAATAAGCAGGATAAACAAAATGGATGAATCAAAGACGTCCGACAACTTAAAGTAGGGTTTAATTATGATTGTCTCATGACTGAAAAAAAATCATAGATAAGTCGGCTCTTCTTAATTTACCCCAAGTTAATTATTATGAACGTGACAACATATCCACTACATATTATATTGAAGATCATGGTTTGCAAAAATTTAGTCATCCTGTGAAAACCCCATCTAGAAGTTGCCAGTCCTCATGTTCGTCTAGCCAGCATCCTGACTATGAGTAGCTGGCCGCAAAGTAAACATTTCTGTTGTAATTATAGAAAACGATATCACTAGATTGTAGACGATTGCAATTATATATTTCGAAATTATTAATCTAATGGCAGCTTGATTAGTTGATTTGGGAGCCGAATACCTGGAGAACGATACCTAATAGAATGTGAAATTTGAAGCAAGTGATGTTACAGTGTGAATTAGAATTACAACATCAATTTCGCTCGAAATTCCAACGATCCAACTCTTTAAGTTGCCATTTCTCATAGGACGTTTCGACACTCAAATAAAAATGACGCCAAAGTATCAATAAAGCGAAGCAAAAATCCAATCCGTATCATTGTCAATTACTGGAGTTTGTGGTAAAAGGTAAGTCCAATGACAAGTTTTAAGTTGGGTGTTCGGATATTTGTATATGTCTGAGACAATGATTTATCATATCAAAAAATCGTGTCTTAACTGTCAAACTTAATGGTTTTTTAAGATTTATCAGGAGCAAACAATAATAAACTTAGTAATAAAATTGTATTCGGTGTAAGGCATATAAATAATGCAATTACATTATCAACTTCGTACTTCATAAACAAAATTGTATAAATTTTGTAATTTATATTCGGTAATTGTTTTGTAGCTTAACGCACTAGAAGAAGTTATTTTATAGAAATAAAGTTAGCATGAAAATGCATTCCACTCCCTGTAGATCTTTAGTTGCAACCCCTACATCCCTCTTTACAATCATTTGTAATGCAGCACATTTTGTCAAAATAAGCTGCAAAAAGTGCGACTTCAAGGGGTGTAAAAGGGAGGCTGGAGAAAAATTTAAAAAGAGTTGTAGACAGAGCGTGTAGGTCATTAGAGAAAATAATTTAAAAACGTTGTATTTCAAAGAGTAATGAAGAACGCAGGAGTTGAAATCGAATTCCTGAAGGTGGAATTTATATAGGCACACCTTTTTGTACCACAATATAATTTAATGCACTTGAAACAGAACGGTTGCGGTACGAAGATGTTCGCTACTATTCAGGGAATAAATTCCAACCAGCAAGAACTCGACTACAACTTCTAAGTTCGTTGTTACAATCCTTTTAAATACGACGTTTTTTATCACATATTTATAGAATGATTTTGAACGGACTACTACTCTAATAACGTACGTGAATGCATAGGTCTCTATAACGTCTACAGCGTCTATAAGGCCTTTAGAATCTTTTTAGCCCCATTTCTGCACCCTTTGGAGCCGCAAACTGTAAAGCACCGAATTAGTTAATATGATTGAAAATTAAATCGCTTTACACAAAATTACGTAAAACTCATTGCTATCAAATAACTGGAGAGCATGCGAAGTCATCCAATAACGTTGCCCCAGAAAGGGTTGTAACGACAGGTACAATTATTGTAGTCGGAGTGACAACGCATCTTTTGATGCCACAACTATTCTTACAGAACAACTGCTTAAAGTGCGTTAAAGTATTAAATAATTACCGTATCTTCTTCAGCACTAAAACGCGTTCGTTCATTTATTTCTCAAAGAAACATCGTTTTAGTTTGTGAGAGTGTTGTAGAATATTTAACATCTTTCACAATATTCACAGAAATCAGAATTTGCACAAATGATGAAGAGTGTTTTAAACAAAAACAAAAAAAAACTACATAATTTTGTAGTATAAGAATATTAGCTTACAGCACCGAATTATTGCAGAGCCCCATAAAAATAACAATCTGCCGTAGTAAAGAAAAAATCGCTCTGTTGATGTTGGTAGCATGTTAAAGACTATTCAAAGGTGGACTACATATATTCACTTTCTATTGAGACATTATGGAAGTTCATCAGAAAATATAGAGTTGAAAACGGGCATACAGAAAGTTTCAAACAAAAAACTAAATGTACTTCGACTGGAAAATAGAGGAGAAAACAGTTAAAGAACAAAGAGAAACACAGAACACTGGGATTGGTGTGATAAAGAATGCAGACAATAGTAAATATAAAAAATAAAGATATTGCACAGAAAGGTATGCTTATATGTTGGAAAATGCAGAAAATTAATAAAAAAAACTATGCAAACTATTTCACAAAAAGAAAAGATATTAAAAAAACCAAAAACATGAAATTAAAATGAATTTAAAATGAGACAAAATGGAATCAGATAAATTTCAAACCTATGCCTAATACCTGTAAATGAAAATACAGAATTAACAGGAAGAGCATACAAAGTTCCAACAAACATACAAAACAAAAGATATAAACAAATTGCAAGACACTTTTAGCAACGTTCATAATGCTTCTGTAAAGTGCCAGCAAAAGCCTTTTCACAATGAGCGCCATTCCATCGATTGTCGCTTTTCAAACAAGATAAATCTTGATCACACATATATTGAAATCTCTGGAAGTTTCCATCTCCTTTGTTTTCTGTTCATCTCTCAGATTGCACAACATAAGATGCAAATAGATCTTCCTCCATGAACTTTCAATTTCTTCACTATCAATCGTAGAGTCAGTTACTGATCTCGAGCGAGAATTTGTCCTTCCTTTGATCATGTCTGAGAGCGACTAGAGCGTCTCCATTACCATTTTCCCCAATTCGTAGCAGAACCTGATGATCAGTCGTTGCTACTTTACTTTGTGACCCTGCTTGTCACAATGACTAGTCATCTAGTGCGAGTTTACCTTGACGGTCACGTGTACTCTACGCTAGACAGCGCTTCTCGAAATGTTCCTGGCTGGCCATGCGCGCATACCTGACCCACGTTACTGTTGATATATCGAACCATTTAATCAATTTTTTGACACGCCTTTTACATAAAAAAAATGAACAAAACGAACTCTTATACATAAAAGCAGAATAAGTGAAAAGAAATATTAAATTTGAATTCACACCAGAAGACGTATAAGAAGTAACTCAAAGTTGAGAAATAACAAAATCACGAGAATGAGCTTTTTGTAGAGTAACTCATAATTAATGATTTTCTAGGTAAGAAGACATCATGTGGTTTATTCTGAACTGTCAAATTGGCTTAGGCGCACAGCAAATAAAAAAATAAAGGTTCTATAACAAAAATTTATAAGCCAGGTTTAGCCAGGCGAAAAAGGAAGCAACAACTAACACTTAATTAGAGAGCTAGTAAAGAAGAATCTCAGAAGGTGCCACACAACGTGTTGACTAAGTAAATAGAAACAAAAAATCTTTTTGTAGTATAGACAAAAGATACTGCTGAAAACAATAGTTCTGTGCTTGGATGGTTTAAATTCCAAGTATCGGTGGCGCCAAGGTTTTGAAACAATTAAATCACGAAGTCAACAAAGAACTGCGAAAAGAAATGAAAGAAGACCCCTCCATCTCAAAGACATTTGGCAAGATTTTTCCTCTTCAATATGCGTTGTTATTCTTGGATAAACATAGAAATTCCGAATGTTCTCATTAACCAATTAAAACAAAGGATAATTGGGTGAGATTATCAAATGGTGTGTTTTGATTGTCCTTTTTTAGTTTTCAGTGTACAGGTTTTAATAGAGAGTGGCCATTCTGTAACTGTAACGATCGCCATTCAAAATTTCCAACTTCGTCTTTGAAAAAGTGTGAGTCTCACCACTTGTCCAAAATCCAAAATCCACAACAATCAGCGATTTGCTTTTCATGAGTTACGCGAGAATTTTCAAAATCCCAAATGCGTCAATTGTTTATTTACAAATCCGTCGAGTTAAAAATGTTTCGACTAAACTGAAAATCCACTTCCTGATCCTCTAAAAACCAATAGACGAGTCGCCAATGGTCAGAATAGTCAGTAAGCTATTGTATCAGTTAAATTTCGTTCGCATAAAAATGTAGATATGTAGTAAGTATTCGGTGAAGGAAGCTTCTCAAAATATTAAATTGTTGTGGACGATGCGAAGTCGACGTTTTAGGATTTGCAACGACACTTTGAGCAACTATGGCAATATTCTCACAGGACCTTACCTATCAAATTTCATTAACTTTTGCAATCAATATTAAAACAATTTCTTCATTTGCTGCACTATTTCGAGGAGTTTCAGGGAATTTTCTTACCGTCCCTGCAAAACTTCCCTAGATTTTAAAATGCATTTTAACTACAAAAACTCGCTGTTCTTTTGCATAGTGTTCCCTATTTACTCATCGGAAAAACCACAGATACATCTATCAAAGTATCAGAAAACTACAAAACAAAAAAAAAGCGCAAAATTTAAATCCGGCGTTATATTTGGGACACCCTTTATAAAACAATGTTTCTAATGTAAGATGACGTCAAACAGAATTTATATAGAAAAACTACTGAATGCAATCCTGACACTACAACATGCTGACACTGTATGACATGGATTTTTATGAATTTTTATCTATAGCCAAAACATATTCCCAAATTGCAAGGAATATCATCAATATCAAATAGATAGAAATAGTGCTAGAAGTCACCTCCGATTATTTCTTTAGTTAGTAAAACGTTAATTTAGGTTTAACATTCTCCGGATTAATGCCGATGCCAAAATTCTCCATTACATTTGGAATAATTCCTTCTATTTGCGGCGCATTCCGTTTGGGGAACAACAGATTTAATTTCCTTCGTTTCCTCTGTCCAGCTCCATTGTTTTGCCTTGAATAGCATGCATATCTCAAATGTATATGTTTGGTAGGAAATGGTATGCATTCTCAAAAATACATAAAGGAATTTCTATGAAAGCATTCTTTTGTAATAATAACTATGATTAATATTTTTCTCTGTGTAAAAAGCAAGAAACTTTTTTCAATAACAAAAATTACAATGTCTGTTATTTTATTGGTACACACTGTAAATGTACTTAAAGTTAAAAAATAAATGACAAATAAAAGATAAACAAACAACAAGAAAGAATTAACCAAAGGCGAATAACCTCAACAGATTATCAAAAATAAAATGACTAAAGTATAAAAAGTTTACTAATCAATAACATATTTAAATTTCTCGACTCTAAATTCAAACAAATGGCAAGATTACAAAACTTAAAAAATTATACAAGAATGAATATAAACAATAATTATTTTTTTAATATTCAAAATTATTTCTTTTAGGTAATCTCCAAACTTAGGAAGGTGGTTGTGACACCAGTAAATCGCACACAAACGCTTCGTCAGCTACATTGTCGTTAAATCTATGTCCTCCAAGTAATAATCGTTGGACAACAAACATAAACTCAATAAATTTTAATGAAGAGTCTACACGCCTGAATTTAATGTCCCGTGATCAACAGTTTTCAAAATCAGCTTTTCTCATCCCCTTAGAAGCGGAAAAACTCTCGCATATAAGCAGCATGCGCAAATGTTGTTTCTATATTTTGCGGTTTAGGCTGGGTGATGTGCTAGCCAGTCAGGACATTGGAACTTTTGCTATATTCACTCTTATTTCATTGCTCCTTATCAACACTTCCTTCTCGTTTTTGGTCTCTCTCTTGGTTCTAACTCTTCTGGAACCCATTCCATTCGAATTCTGCCTGGGTTGCCTTTTCCTCTTTTCATTAGATGTGCATACCACATGATTCTTTCTGCATTAGTAATTCTAATTACGTTATCATGTTTTAACAATTCGTCAATTTCATGGTATAACAGCGTTCTCGTTTCCTCTTCATTTACTTTTTTAGGCCCCATTATGGTTTTGATAATTTTCCTTAAAAAAATTAAGTCAATTGTAATTGGATTCGTTAATATCTTGGTGTTTTAATATCTTTCAGATCCTATATCATTTTTATTCTGTCAACCTTGTCAAAACATTGCTTGAAATCTTTGAAATATATTTTTCACTAATTTGCATCATATGTATCATGTCTCTAAAGTTCTTCAATCATTTCTCATTTTCTACTGTTTTACTGGTGCGTTATCTTTCCCTCTTCTCATATAATTATATAGTGACCTTGTATTATTTTCTATTTTAAGTTCTGACGTCGTTTTTCCGGTCTATTCACTTTTTCTTTTCGATTGTTTTCTGTATCACGTTTGTTTTTCCTTTGTATTTTTCTCTATTTTCGAATCTTCCAATACATAACCGATTTAATCTTGTTTCTTTCTCGTGTTTTATTAATAGTTCACATTCATTGTCAAACCATAATTTTTTATTGTCTTTGTACCAATTGTATTTGCTGCTGCATTGATCACACCTTCCCTTGGTATACTTCAATCCTCTTCTACGCCCTTTTCTTCCTTTCCTTCGTGTAGCCTGTCTTCTAGTTCGTTCAAGTATTTTCTTCTTACTTCCAATTCTCCCATGTTCCATCTTTTATAATTTGTTCTTTTCTTTCTTATATTGAGATATTCTAATGAAATAATGTGAGACTATATGCAGCAGGTTCATAAAATAAAATCAACCAAAAAGCAAGTTACGCTCCAGTTAAAGCAAGTAAAATAATTTGCCTTTGTGGCACCAGTGTCGCAAAACAAAAACTAAATTAACATCTATTTCTTTAAAAAAACTAAAGTAAAAAACGAAAGATCAAAGAAGACAACAATAAAATGTAACATTACAGCACTAACGTTAATTCGTGAGAATTTTAGTAACTTTTACAGTCTCTAAGAAGAACATGGTATGGGAAAGTGTATAAAACTACCACACTTTCCCTTTTATATCTTTTACTCTCACTTTTCTTTAGGAAGTAACTTTAAAGTTAATGGTTGCACACCTACATACACGGGACTTGTTATCTCCCCTTTCACAATTTCCAATTTTCACAAAGCTCCCATTCAACTAATTGATATAGCTCTTCAACTAACTGTAAACACCATTTAAGCGCCGCCAAGCTTTCCCTCTTCAAAATAATTCCGGCGCTTATGCATTAGCGCAGAAGTAGGCAAATAGGGGGAATTCCGGCAACCGCAGCCGATGTTTTGGCTTAAAAATTGCGAGGGGTTGCGATAATCCGCCCGCCGGGGGCAGAAGACAGCGGGCGGGGGCTGCGGCCGCGCCCTGCCGAAACGGTTTAATTTTAACAAAAGCTTGCAAATCAAAGGCGGATCGCGCCCCGTTCGGGGAGATAAATCTGTTTTAGGCTAAGCAAATCAATGGGCCGAAATGAACACATCTGCACAGCGGCGGATTTATTGACTTCATTTGGCGCCGTCTCCGCCTAATAATAAAAACGGATTTCGTTTTGTAATTTAAAGTGGGGAGTGCGGGCGAAGTTGTGATAAAATTTTAACGCTAATTGACGAACCAAAGTTATAGAAAGGGGTTAAAACGATATAATATTTATTCAGAGCGATTCTCCAGAACAAAAGGGTGAATTCAAATCACTATTTTTGAAAAAAGGGGAGGTGGGTCAAAAAATGGAAAGGGATTTAAAATCAATAGCACTGTAGCCTTAAGGCTTCTGGTATTATCTTTTCACTTACCTCGAAAAGAGGTCTGTAGACTAAGTAACCTTTGCACAACTTGTTCTGTAATTAGAAGCTCACTTTTGAGAGGAGTCGGATCTTACTTCAAAGTTGAATATATGTTTCATCTTCTTCAATACAAAGTCTATAAATGGGTTCCTCTGAGCAAACACTCATTGTGTGCGTATGGTTACGTAGTCAACAATAACCGAAAATTTGGTCTAGTAAGCAGTTCAATGTGGTGTCTCTTTAATCAAACAGTGCTTAAATGGAGTTTTAAGCAACTCCAACTGTGAACTGAAGTTTTGGTTACTCCAAACAGTGGTACAGGTCTAATAAAAATATTCTGATCCCTTTTTGCTAGTGCATCAGCTTTTTCATTTTTTATACACCCTTATGCACTGACTATTTCCGGACTAATTTAAAATTGATCCACTATTTAGCCAAGGATTTTATCCGGCCTAGCTATCTATTAGGGCAAGAATCTTCACTTTTTTATAGTTTCTACATAGGACCTCATGTCAACAGAAATCTATAGTGTAAATCTCCCTTTAAAATACTGTAGCATATTTTCCCTGAGATAGACGCGTATCAAACTAATAAGGAGATCAGCCATTTTCTTCAAGTTGCTTTTAGATCGATTCGTGTACCAGATTGGTGTTTCTGACCGACATTCACATCAAGTAAAATTTTAAAAGGTTTATTAATAAAGTTTTGGCATAGTATCGTTCCTAATGTTGCTAATGTTGGTTTGCGGTAATTTCTGTTATCCTAATAAGAGCAAAAACTAAATTAGTCTGTTTCATTACATTTAAGCCGATGAGAAGCTATCCTTACCTTCGTTTTGACTGAAATGTCTAAAGGAAGCAAAATTAGTAAGGCTTCCATGGCTACTGTTGGAAGTGCTCCTCATTTCACCTCTAATACATAAGACAGAAAGGAATTTAGCTACTTCCAACTCGACCTACTCCTATTTATTCTATCTCACTTTGCTAGTAATCCAAAAGTAATCATAGTCTCACCATCATCAATTCATGCTCCTCAAGACTGACTTAGGAGAGCAGCGGTTTGAAACTGTCAACGATCAAGTAGAAAAACAAGTGGTTCCATCTAATAAGAGGCGAAAAATCAGTCTTGTGTGTCGCAATGGCATATCTTGCACCTATGAACGATTATATCAAAAGTTTCAATTGAATCCGAGTTACCGACATGGAATAATGCTGATTTATACTTGTATTGTTATCGTTATATACGTTTTTCGTTATATCTCGTATGATTGAAAATAGTGTGAGAAATATCAAAATAAAATTAATTTAATTTGCACCTTCCAAAACACATTTCTGATGAACTTTGGTAAATCATCACAGAAATACAATCACTTGATCTCTCTTAAGGTGAAAGTGGTTGTGACACTGACCAATCTTGCACAAATTTTTTGGCACTAATATCGTCGTCAAATCTTCATCCTCAACGTGCTGCTTTGGGTGGTTAGAAAATGATAATTGCAGGACGATAAGTCCAGCCTATAAGTAGAATGTTCCAGTTAGTTCAAAAATAATTTCTCATTATTTTGTCGAGTTTATCAGTTGTACGAATCCAAACGTTATCGCATCTCAAATTGCATTGTCGTAGGTTAATCTGACCTAAGGAATAATTGCAGCAATCATTCATCGGCGATTATCCTCGGGAAAACAGCAAGCGATGGGAATATTCTTCTCAGTCACACTAGTCCTTGGACGACAACGATGACCTTAACTTTCAACTACTTTTCGTAATTTAAAAAAATGTTTATGCGACTTGACTCAAGTCTTCTTAAGAGTGTTGTTCTCGAACTGTGACTTAAGGGCCCTCAAAATTTTTGGCGTGAGGAACCTGATACTCCATTTCACATTCGACGAAAGTTGACTTTGGTCTGACGTAGTAATACTAACTAAAGAAGAGAGTGCCGAGTACTTTATGGGAAAAACTCCTTTGAGACATCCCTACCTACAACGCTCAGAACTCACACATTTCTCCGTTCACATCACGATGCAAAATTAATCCGGTTTATATTTCATTCGCCCACTTTAACCACCCTCTTAAGATTCGTAGCCAAACTTCTGAGCTTTCGCAAGGGGTCGCTCGTCTTCCTCAGAAATTAAAGTCCAGTCCATCGTCTTGAAAGTGGAGTCGTTTATCTTCTCGCCAAAAATATTGGCATGCTATGTAATTTTACAAAAAAAATCTTTTCGTTCCTTATAGACCACCCCTTATTCAATTACGTCCTCATATCACAAACAGATAAACACAACATAAAATTATGTAATTGTTCGGTGCCATAAATCACTCCAACATTAATTGTTCCGAGATGTGCACTCGACCTATTGGAAGTCACTGCGTAACGAAGTCAATTAATTAGATCATCTTTTCAGCTTACAAAAAATGGCGATAAGTAGATCAATTATATACTGCTCCCATCTCATTTTAAATTGTAATTACATCTTCTGAACGGATTATTTAAATGAAGTGCATCAAGCTGAAAGGCTTTCAAATTGCGTTACATCCATAATTCAATCACTGCCACTACTGGGAATGAAATGGCCGACTGATGTTTCTAAAACTAGTTTAGAAGACAATATTGTATTGATCAAAACGGTTCATTTTTAGGTGTTTATTATATAATTCAATTAAACACACACACACGCACGCACGCACGCACGCACGCACGCACACACACACACACGCACACACACACACACACATACTTATAGTCTGTAAATCTTTATGAAATATAAACATTTTTTAAACAATTTTCCTATGTTTTACATTGAGGATCCATCTCATGGCTACCTTTCGAAATTTGAACACGTTTTTTATCATCCACTTAATGCTTTAAATATGTTTGGGAAATTAAACAGAGTTGGTTTCATTTCTAATGTGAGCCCAACGCACGGAAATTACATTTTCGACCTCGTTTCCTCTCTATGAACATTTTATGTCATTTAAACACCTAATTTTTCGATAACGCAACTTTATTGAATTGTCAACGTAGTTCTTTTATTTAAAGGTAAACAAAAGATCATAAATAATTCTTCGCTGTTATTGATAACCCTTCCTGAAGACCTCCTAACCTCACAAAAGACAAAACTCCGAATCATAAGAAAATAAATTTGCACGAAAACCATTTCAGCCAACCAGCATTGCGCAGTTAACCAACACAAAGCCACCCTGTGTCACAGCTTAATAAACTCCTCTTGTTGAAACTACAGCCTTGAAAGAACTTCCCTAACAGTAAATTAATGCATCCTGTGAGAAATAAATTGCAAATGGCGCCATCGTAATCCATTTTGCCTGCCTTAGAGCAGTTAAAATCTGAGGCGGTCCATTTTTGCGACATAAGCCGCCCTCCGGGTCGGCGTCAAGACGCATACATCTTCATCAGAACTTCCATAATCCCTCCTTAACTTGCCTAATCAGGCTCCGAGAGTTTTGAACGACGATAATTGCGGTAATTAATGAAGAAGTTGCCCCCCAACGACATGTTAACGCGCCGACTTCGGGGAAAATTGTTTCCCGGCCGCCGGATCTCCTCCGTCCGGAATAAAAGCGCGACGAGCTCGGCGGCAGTTCCAAAGTCTATCATTGCGGATCGCGCATGATTAATTAATCAAGTTACGCGATAATGATTTGCAGCGAAGAAAGCCCGACTTCAACGGCGAGGGCCCCGCGATAGTGCAGCAGAGTTTGGCTTAATTAAATCGGAACGAAACGCGATCCCCGGTTTAATATTCGTTGTAAATTAATATTGCTGCAGCTAATTAAACTCCGATAACGCCGAACGCGAACAACGCGCGCCCATCAAAGAGAAGAAAACAACAATAGCAGCCGGCGCTGATTGAATTACCGGGCCCTCAAAAGGACACGGGGAATGCAGCCACGAAATGTGCAATAAATTTCAATTTGTTTTTATTAAAAGCGAATTACGCGGCGATATTTCACTTCAACGAAGTTAATCGGCGCAATCATCTTGTCGCTTCAAAACGCAGTGTGCAAATTCGCCGGGGTTCTTCGAGCCGAAAGCTCGCCGTAATAATTAGCTGCGAGCTTTCTGGGTTGAAAAGAAACTGAAGGCTTACAATTACAGTTAACCTTCTCCAGCAAGCAAATTTAATAAGAAAGTAACATTTGCTTCATAAATAAAACTTCATTTACAAGACACGTGAGACAAAAAAAAATAAATTTATGATAAAAAGTAAACTTAAATTCCAATAAAGCTATAAGTAAAGACACCAAAATCAGTAACTTAAAACTCGAAAATAAAAGCAACAGAAGAGATCAAATTCTACAATAAATTATTTAGGGTGTTCAAAGGTCGAAAATCCGAATGTGTTGCAGGCTGAAATGCGTCCTCAGGCCGTGAATGAAGACAGACTAGAATTCTTCGTAAGTTCACCAGATGGCGTTGCAAGAAGGCAGGGAAAGAAAAGCGGCGTGGTTGCGAGTACAGTTATGGAGAAAGAGGAATATCGTATAAACAGACAGAGGATGCAAATGGAAGCGACTGCTTCCACAGAATTTAGTAACTATGTACGGGAAAATAGCACCGAATCGCAGTTTAAGAGCGACAAAGACTGTTCTGAGAAAGCACAAATGTAAAAGCAGCAGTCATCTAACAGGTGATAACTTGATAATGGCAACCAAACGAATCACATTCAACACACAGGCAGACGCAATAAAATAAATTAAAATAATATAAAATCTGTACACAACAGGTTCCCCATACTTTCAGTTCTTGGCAGAAACAGAAGTGTGCGGAGACCTAACAGTTACATCAATCAGCTATATAGCGTGAATCTAAAGACGTTCTTTGAAAGTCTGGTCGTAGCAGACAAATCATAGTCGCGATGGCAATTTAATGAGTCCTCGTTTCTAAAAAAATCCACAGCCGGGACTGATTATTCCAAAACAAATGGTTGTTATTTTTGGGATCAGAAGAAATGTTTACTAATAGATTGGCTGTCTTCTTTTGACAGCATTGCCAGTGAACGATACTGTAAATTAGTGAAGCGACTTTGCCAGCTTATTCAACAACGCCGCTAAGAGAAATGAAAACGCGTCGCTGAATCATGGACCTAACGACTATGCTCTGTTTACCGCAACAAAAGAGGCTGTGCACGATAACATGTTCTCCTCCAACGACAAGGCCCAATCGGCTGTCCACAAGTGATAACGCGTTACCCTAAAAGGATAATTTAAGAGCAGATTTATGGGAACTGCCGGAGCGATAGCAAAAGTACATAGACATTGAAGGGAAATAACTCTAACGAAGTGAACAATTACTTCTTCCTAATAACTGATTAGTGATATATCTGAAAGCCTCAAATACTTACTAATACGTGTGAATTAACATAATTCTTAGATATGTTAGAAGGTGCTACTATAATACATTTAAGATAAAAATTGGGTATTTTACAAACACTCAACCTTGTATTTCTTATTATACATCCACTCTAAAGTTGTCAACATAAAGAAGACACATAAAATGGCACTAATCTTTTTGAGATTGATCAATTATTTTTTACATACTTAAAAATCACAAAAATACTTAACGAAATAAACGCCATGAAACTGAAGAGAGACCAGCCAAAGAAACTTTGGTCCAATAAAAGCTTACCGTCAATCTGTTGTCGACTTATTCATTTTTTAAAGAAGTCGCACAATAAAATGATAAAATGATAAAAACAGCACAATAAATGGGAATTATTGAATTTTCAAGAATTCCTTCAAACTGATTAAAGGAGCCCAATTTAAATCTTCCGAAACATGTTTTTGAATGCGACGACTTGCAAACACTGAAAATATTCCAAAGATTTCAATATCAAAATTTGCAACTTTAGAGGTAAACAAAAACTGCATGACAGAATTCTAAGTGAACAGCTAGTGGTAGCTGCCTACAAGTTCACAATTTTTAGTATCTTGAATATTCTAGGCATTTAAAAGTGATACTGGTTAACATTTTGAGGGTTTCTCAAATTATCCAACGATTTATGTGTCCCCTTACGATACATAAATTAATCATGAATATTCAGGGATTAATCTCATAACATATAGTTTTCCTTTAATTAGCTGGAGTGCAAGATGCAAAAAAAAATGTATGGTAAGAGCAAAACGTCAATACGTTTAGATGCTATCAGAATCATAGCAGTATAATGTAAACTTTTAATTTTCACTATGTTTATTTTTCGTTATGAACAATGTTTTTTGCTCGTTTTTCGCTTTTAAAAGAACTGGGAACAATAATATACATTAGAAAACATTAAAATTTATTGCCATACCACTATTAAAAATTGAATATCTATTCGAATAACAATATCAGTCCTAATGTTACATGAGTATGTAACAAAAAAAGTGTCATAAGAACTTTACTTTTAGCAGTAGCTGTGTCTATCGGATTTTAAAAATATTTGCTGAGAGTAAAGATATCAATGATCACATTCAGTTTGAACTGACCAACTAGTCAAAATCGTAAGAGCTCGAATTAAAGGAAATCCTCCTCATAAATAAAAGATACCATTTTATAAAATCCAAAAACTTGATGTCTCGCATAATCCAACGATAGCTAAGACTAGCTGCTTACAAAAGACAAAACGAAATATACACTGATAACAAATGACAAAGATTCAAGAAAATTTGATTGCAGTTTCTCGCTGGAAGCCTCGGCCAGTATTGTGAAGGACGCAATAGTGAGATATCATATAAGGCCATGCAATCATAGTGAAATGGGTAATCTAAAGAAACGGCAAATTCGTGTTCGCTTTTGTTTTAAGCTTAGTGATTAAAAACGGCTACATAGAGGTACAGATCGTCAACTAATGCAGAAATAAACAAAAGGTTTGTGAAATTCAAAAATACATGTTCTAGAAATCATTAGAATATCTTAATATACAAATTCTGGTGTCTTGAGTGCCCAACTGACTGACAACATCGACCAGCTCAAACCACTGAACGCAAAAACATCGAAATTTATCTGAAATGTAGGCCCTGACTAAGGTGGAATTTTATGAAATTCTACTCCTAAGGAGGTGAATTTTAAAAACGATTAATCCTAGAACGTCGAGTTTTTGTATGAAATTGGTGTTTCAGCATTCTTCAATGTCCAACCACCAAGAGAGTAAAAAAGCTATTACAAGCGATAAACTTTATATTTTAACTCTTCAAATATTGAAAAAATGCATTCCTTAACATCATTAAATACGAAACAGATTAAGCTTTTCAATTATATGTTTAGCGATTGTTATGGTGGTTGCAGCAAAGACCCCCTGCTAGCGACATACCATTGAATAGAAAATAGAACAATATGTTCTCGTTGCTCCAAATTCCCTCACCTATTTCCTAAAAGGGTAAAGTGGGGATGAAATATTGCAATTCAAAAACTCACGGAATGTAGCGATCAATTATTTGGTTAGATTGAAAATTTAAAATTCTTTCGTTTTTAGCACTCTTTCTAACCTTAAAAACTAAATACATTCCCGAAGAAGAGAAACCCGGGGTGAGGTACTGGAATTGCAGGTACATAAAGCTTTTGACATATAGTTCTATATGAAATTTAATGAGCTGCGGGATGGATTGCTCGACGTCATTTATTTTCTTTTTTCATATGATGATAAGATAAAAGGCAACTCGGAGATGTCGGACAGCAAAAGGAAAATATCAACACTTGCAAAAAAGAACGAAAAGCATGTGACAGCGGTGGATAAGAAAGATAAAAAAAGGAAAGAGAGAGAAGGAAACGGAAAGTTTCAGATTGAAAGAAGGAAACGGGAAGAAGGAAAAAGAGAGGAGGGATTGAGAAAGGTATTTAGATAGACAGAAAGAAAGTTAGCCAAGAAAGAATAAAGAAAAAGATGATGTATGAAATTCAAGTTTGCAGGAAATATGCAGGGGAGTTATCAGAACCCTACATTAACATTAAGCTTTTGAACGGGAAGAATGATTAAGTCAGTGTAAATAGGACTTTCTAAAAACCTGCTTATATTTTATAATCACAATATCCTCCAATTGTTTCAGGCCATTATTCTTTCCCTGGTACTATTACAGATGTCAAAGAAAATTAACTCACTTTTCAAGTATGATTATTTATTTAAAATTTAAATAACGGACAACAGCAGACTGTGCTACTTATTTTTATCATTAACTAATACACCACACCAACAATATTACCTTATTTATTTTCATACTAAGTGGACTTATTTAAAGGAATAGCTGAAGCACAACTCAGATTGTATTTAACTGCAAATGTTTGCTGACTGCACCTCGTATAGTGCTTAAATAACTTCATTGACTACATTCTAGAATAGCAGGCGAGTAGAGCAAATTTCTAGAACTTGACAGATTCATTCCGAATTTCCAAATATCTAGGTAAACACCGCTTCCTGTGGCCAACCGCTGCACCCTTAATTTATTTTTGGAAAATCTGAACCCCCCACAATTGGCATAAAACCAAATCGGCACATCTGCGAAAAGTCATTCGTAAAAGATCTTATAATTGACCGTAAAATTACGGATAAATATCAAGTCTGTTTTATAGGTGGCGGAGCTAGTGTTTTTTATCCCCATCTTGTGTAAGATGGTCCAAATTGAACTTATGAGTGGGTTCTAAGAACACAACAGTTGATGTTGATTTTTGCATAAAAAAACTCATATTGAGCAAAAAAGCTTTTGATTGCTTTGTAAATCGTCAAAATTGTCACATCTGGGGTAGCGAATATCCACATGCCATTAACGAAAATGCACTGTCTGGTGTACATTGTGGGCCGGAATAATCATTGACCCATACTTCTTTGAGAACGAAGCTGACAATGCTGTCTGGAGATTTTAAATTTTTTTTCAATTAAACCAACGATTTAAATTTGAATAATAAAATAGAACCACATGTCACACAGCAGGTGAAACACTCTGGTCGTGTTATCTTGCAGAGGGATAATATCAATTAGTCACCATTGGTGTGGCGACCTTTTCGCCCTTGAACCGCCTGTGTATCGTGGCGGTATGCTGGTGGCTTTGATAACTGCCGACACGTTTCGCTATCGCACACAAAACGGCATGTGGGCTTTTGCTCAGTCGGCGAGTCTACATACGCCGTCGGCGGCACCCTTTGAGACGCAAAGTGCTGTCGAATTAAGATTTCCCGCAAATTATCTACCGCAACGCGGCCAATTCGATCGTGTTTAATCAACCCGCAAGACATACTCGAATCGCAAACCGGCCAGTGCGGTCATGTTCCAGGCACGAAGACATCGCAAGGTGGCCACCGTGAAACCAACGCCGCCAAAGCCGAAGCCGATTACAGGTGAGCGATTTGGCAATTACTCATCGGTTGATATCGGTAGCCGCCCCCATCCGCTTTCGCGCCGGCCGTTTAAGGGACGATTTAGGCCTCAGCGTTTTACCTTTCAAAACGGGCCGTACTTAGTTCCCCACACCGCACCACGAGGGCACGGCTATTTACACACCTGCCTCTCCAACCGTAGTCTTGCGGTCTAACTTCACTAGACTAGGGCTATTTGACGAAAGGTTTTTGTTAACAAACTGCTACGATTCCAGGGCTAAAAAAGACCATCACACGTGTGTAATTGCTGAAACAGAACCGCATTTCTGAGACAGCATTATAGAAAACTTGGCTAAAAGGATGGCTGCACGTCAGCGGAGTCATGGAAGGTGTTTAGTCGACAATCATATTTTATACGTAATTACCAAGTCTATACTTTACAGTGACGATGAACAAAATTGGATTGTTGCAACATTTTGTGTTTTATTCAAGTAAAAGTTCAATTTAGATCACCCTTTAGAATCATGAATACCATCAGTGTAATATCAGACATTATTTCCATAAGTCGATTTGTCAGAGACAAATTGTTCAAAACTAAGAACAAAAGTCTTAATTGTTGTCGTTCTATTCAGCAAGAATGGCAAAAAATTATAATTTTGGAACCATAAAAAATTGATAATTTGGTACATTTCGAAACGGTGATTTCAACTTACAATAACATCATTGACAATAACGTTATGAGTGCTTTGGTAAATTACAAGTAAAGAGATTATTTTGAGTATAAATAATGACGGCTTTTTGTCAGTTGAAGAAACTTGGCAGATAACAATAAATATGACCGTATCTCTGCGACTATTTTTCTGCTTAGACACTTGGAAAGAAGCTTTTTTGGATCAAATCGTAACAGGAAATTAAAAGCGAACCCTGTGCAACAATGTACAATGAAAGAAGAACTGGAAACGAACATGTAAAAGTGTAAACCCCGTAGTAAAAGCTACCGGAGGTGTTACGGTTCCGCCCGCCAGACCGACAAATGGACCGGTATAGTTGCGGGCAGTGGGGGCAGGCCGAAGCCTCCCCCGCATAAGGGCATGCTCACACAAAGGTCAACAAGTTCCACCTGTTCCTAAAGCGGTGCCACCACCCCTAAGAGTCCAACACCAATGAGGGGGAACTGGGAAGCCGCCCCAGTTGGCTACCCCCCTCCCCTTAGTCCTCGTGTCAGTAAGGTTCCCCTTACCACGTTTGACGAGTACCCGTCGAGGTCACTCTCGTGATACCTCTACCCCTCTGTTACTGACTAGCGGCATCCGTTGCCCACAGTTGTGGGATTGGGTAGCTCCACTAGCAGTTTTACGGGTATCTCGCGCCACGGGGTGAGACGCACTACCCACTCGTGTCGGTAAAGTTTCCTTTACCCCGTTGGACGAGCGGCCGTCGAGGTCACTTGCGTGAGCCTCTACTCTACATCAGTTGATACTTGTTGCGCCCGTTACCCACACTATTGTGGGATAGGGTGGCTCGAAGCACCTTTACGAGTCTGCGTCGTAGAGTGAAACGCAGCCCCACTCGTGTCGGTAGAGTTTCCTCCACCACGTTGGACGAGCAGCCGTCGAGGTCGCTTGGGCGAACCTCTACCACATATCGCTACTGCTACCGGCGTCCTTTGCCCAGAAGTGTGGGGTCGGATGGCCTGCATAACAGTTTTAACGGGATAACGTCATGTGGTCTAACGTCTCCGTAGGCCTGGAGCCTAATCGATGTAGCAAATACTCCGTCGATAGTACTCGTGTTGGCAGGATTTCTCCTGCCTCGTTTGACGAGTTGCCGGCGAGGTCACCTGCGTGAACCTCTACCCCACATCATTACTACAGGCGGCATCTGTTACCCACGGATGTGGGATAAGGTAGCTCCACCCGCAGTTTTATGGGTAAACGGTGTGGGGTCTCCCGTTTACCCTTCTGTCTGTTTGGTGGGATTACAGAAAAATCTTTCTTCGAATTTTTTTCCCATCTAGCAAAGAAAACACGAGCCACTTGCCAAGTTGTAAGTGGAAACTCTTGAAAAATTGTCTCGTTATCCTCTATCACTACAGCGTCAGACCATATGTCGCTCAACGGACTACAAAAACTGATAAAGTTAAAATGGGAAATAAAATGTATCACATTCTTCTGCCAATCAGATATATCCATTGTTGAACTTAAAACCAAAATGCGCCTAAAAATTATTTTGTTCATGTAAAGAAGACGAAAGTTCTGACAAAGGGTACTTATGGAAACAAAATTCTCTGCCAGTTAAGCAGCACATTATACTTGATACAGAAAAAATAAAATAATAAAATGCGATTTTTCGAGAAAATTATTAATTAATTTTTTTTATTCTAGCTCTTTAAGTACATCAAGAAATTGTTACTCTTTATATTGACTTTGATATTAAATAAATTTAGAGAACGACAGGTTTCTAATACGAAGACTCTGTTAGTGAGTCGCAGTATTACCGCCTTAATATCCATTAAAATTACAGCTGGTAAGATGATTTCAATCTAGCAAGCTATTACATTCTCGTTACCCCAACCGCTTCGGGAGAAAAACGCGCAAAATGGGTTGGAGATATATCGGGCGTAGGCCTGCCGCCGCCTATTGCAAAATAACGAACCCGGGGGCCGCGAAAATCGGGAAAAACACCCAAATAGAAATTTGATCGATTCGCCAGCGCCTGCACCTTCGCCGGTTTTGTCGCCCTCGCAGTGCCGGCCCAATCGCCCGGAAAAACTGATAGCGTCATCGCGCAGAAAAATGGCCAGACCGGATTGATTGATGCCGCCGTGCAGCGCGATTGTTGCCGTCCGCGGCGGCGGCGCCAAGTGCGCCATTGTTGTCAGCACCTAGCGAGTGAATCGCTAATCGCGCCGCGACCGGAGCCGCCGGTTTCATCAACCTTTCGCCTCCGCGGACTTTGTTCTTTTTGTGCCGTCGCGCGCCTGAAAGGCTTCCACTGAAAAGCCAGCGCTTCAATGCTCGCAGTTGCATCTCGCCATAGAGGTGCACGCACTGAATTCCTTTCAGGGCTTCAATAGGGACAGACTCTTCAATGGCAAAGCTGCATTGCTCCAAACCGTGATTGTACGACAGAACGAGAGCGTTCATGATTTGCTTCTTATTACACACTCCAATCTTATCATTTTATTACCTCATCCCAAATTATCATAGACTCACAAAAATTCTAATAATTCATAAAATGTCATATTGACAAATAGTCTCCCTCTTTTGCAACCACCGTTTACCACCGCTCAGGTAGTCTTGTAACCCCCTTAAAGAGATTACTTTACGAACCTTCCAATACCGCCTTATTGATTATTTCAATAACTAAATCCCAATTTTCGTAGCGAATCCCAGATATGCGAGCTTTCAAAGGCGGAAAACAGTTGAAGTTACAGGGGTGCACATCAGATGAATATAGAGAATGACCTCAAGTCTCCCACTTTTTCTTCATCAAATACTCTGTGACAAGCTATGCTTTGTGTGGTCTGACATTATCATGAACAACGGTCCATTCATTCTGATATGTCTCGAGAAATGACTTATAGACATCTATAATGACGGTAACATTTTCTTCACAAAGATGCGATTCCATCGAAATCCATTGCTATAATTATCTCTCTCTCTCTCTTGCCCTGATTCTCGTTAAACAATCTCACCCTCTCCTAACCAAGTTAACTTTTATTTTTGATAGAGCTCGGTAGAGAGCTACCCAACTTTCATCTATGGCGAAGGTCCGCTTCAATATTGAAGAAGGAGATTATCATGGCATATGTGGATTTGAGCTTACCTTTGCTCTTTTGCCCAAATTTTTGACCAGACCCATATTGCTAGTCAAAATTGTCCAAAGACTAGTTTTGGGAACATCAACAAGCATGACCAACTCGTCAACTAAACACGATTTTGTTTCGGCCAAATACGCTTTGATTCGCTCCAATCTTTGATCTTTAGCAACAGTCGCGTAATAAGTCCCTCCTCTGGTCCCTTCAATTACAATACCCTTTTTGTCCATCTCGATCACCCATTTCTTCACGGTGTGGATAGAGAATACCCTTGATGGCATACTTTTTTACAGTAAATCATGAATGTATCTTGACGACCTTCTAATTATGCGTCCAATTTGATTAAAGATCATTGATCTTGGTCGCTCACCGCAGATATCAATAAATTTTTGTCACAATTACCAGACATTTTGATCACTTAAATTGTGTGTTTACTTGTTAACAAATGCGGGCTCACATGTGCCAAGTTTCACCTTGCTGAATCAAGTAGCTCAAGAACAAGGACATAATTTGTGAGTCTATGATATATTGAAATGAAATAATATTTGGAACTATGTGACATTGTCTTTCGGGTATTTCCATTTAAAAAAGGCAATTGGAGTGTCGTTTAAGCTGTTACATTACGATGGTAGTGGGGAGGTGCTCCCTCCATCTTGTTGTAAATATCTTCGTCATTGGTCAACTCTTCAAAGTTTGGACCAACGGATTCTACGGTACGTGTAAGCAAAAACCACCAATAACAGCTTTGTTAAAAAAGAAAGGTGGGTTTTGAGTAACTCGGTAGGTGCAGTTGTGTCTATTAGTTGAATTCCATCGCCCCAAACAGTTTTGAATAGAAATGCTACATTTAAGAAATGTTTTTAAGCCAACAAACACTGCATTTTTGGGACATCTCGTATTTGTGAATTAATAAGTTCCAGGAAATAGACGATCTTACAAAACAAGGATGCAGCTATCCTGACACCAACCACCCGAAGAAGCTCTTCCCCAAACTCTAGCAGAGGCCGCCAAACCTAAACATCCTGCAGATTGTTTATTCGAAACCTCCGCGGGGATTTGCAACGTATCAAGTTGCGCGCTCGTTACGTGCGGGTGCTCCCGCGGAGCGGCAGAAAGTAAACGCGGGATAACGGCGGCCGGGACATTGTTAGCTTAGCAATCGTCAATTTGTCGAGGACGTGTCTATCCCTGTTGACTCTGCCAATTGTCAAACAGCGATGAAATGTGTTCGCCATAAATCTGCGCTGTCCGCGAGGGCTAGACGCTCAGCTCCGGTTCCTTGACGGATGGTGACGTTCGCTGAAACCCTTTGTCTCGGGGTGCTGCAGTCGCTAAGACGCCGTCCGCCGGGGAGCTGGCAGGAATCTGTGCCCTAATCAAAAGTTGCTAGGGGAGGCCCGAAGTCATAATAAAAGTAAAATAGTCTCGAGACTTCCAGAATGTAAAGAAAGTTACGGGAGTCCCTTGAAATATGGAAGGTTAGGGTGCGCCCCTGCAGCCTTCCCCTCGTACTTACAAAGCTGCAATACATCATTTAGCCGGCCTACCTTACAGCCACTCGAGGTAGTTATGCCTAAGAAAACGTTCGGATCTATTTAATCCAATGTCTGCCGAGAACGATTGCTTTCAGCGGCTCTAAGGAATATTACATAAACTAATCGAAAAGAGACACGGTACCTTCAAAGGGAAACCGTTTTAACAAAAAAAAAGTAAAATTAATACGCGAAAGGACTCATATATAACTTTCCAGATCCACCTTTCATTTTCATGACTAGACGCTTCGTGGAACGTTTTCGGAAAGAGAGTTCAATAAAGGATTTGTCAACATCTAGAAGACCACATTCATTTAGCTAGAAGTAAAGCTAATATTAGCAAACATAAGAAAGTGTTGTGAAGAACCAAGAGACATCAACTCAAGGACGTTCTCTTCAGTTAAACATTGTTCGAAGGTAATTGCAGCAAATACTGCAGAAAGGTTATACTGTTCCCATACAAATTTAACTCGTTCAGAATTGAAGCCAAGAGAACTTAATCAAGGTTTCAGTTACGCCGCACAGATTCAAAAATGAAAATCTTAGGACTATTCATGAGAGAGCATTACATCTCTGCTCAAATGCCCTTTTTTTTAAGACCATGAGAGGAATGCCGTGTATGTAACTGCTGAGCGAAACCCCACACGATTTAAACTTTTCTACAAGCTACTATTAATGATAATTAAATGATGTCGTTCTAAGAAGACGAAGCAGCTGCACACACCCCTCGAGTTACATGGTCCTTCATTTAAAGGATATTTTTGAAAAAAGGTTGATTTCAAGAAATTCTGAAATCAACTGGCCTGTCCGATCCCGACTAGTTAAAGGATAAGATTTATGTTAATAAGACAAGAACCATTCACGAGACAACGTTAATGCGAAAATTGAGGCGCTAACTTCCGATGTTATAAGTAACGTCATGAAAAATTCTCTAAAAAGAGCAGAACCTTGTGAAAGAGAAATGGAAATCATTTGTACGATATAGTATTTTACAAATAATTTATTAGTTTGTATTTTTAGCGTTAAATAAATGGAATCAGAAATGTACATTACATAATAAAAATGTTTAAATAGAGTTCATTTCTTTTGCGCCACCTTGCATTATCCTTACCTGCCCTAATAAAAACTATCACCATATTCCCAACAGACCTAAATATTAACAATTGCTAAAGTAGTCTTATCTAATTCACCAATTAACATTATTATAAATAATACAACTGTATAGTAGCCCACTTGCACTATGTTCTATTAATAGGTTCAGTATTCGCTATGATAGCGTGAATAATTCGTTAATTTCCTCTTTCTGTTGAATTCTCTTTAAATAGCAAAACCTTAAAAATTCAATTCGTTAATATATTTTATTCGAGTAAATATTTTTCCCCCATCATTTCCTAGAACTTGGAGGTATACTCCTATGATTCTCTGTTTATCAGATAAATAATTATAGAACATAATCTTATCTGCAGGATTCCTAACCTCCAAAGTAAAAAATTTTTTTTCAACCCTAAAATCCTCTACCACCAGACTATAGATTCTCCGACTTTTTCTATATTATCTAATTAACCTCTAGTCGAATACAACAGTTACTGACAATATTACACAGCTAAAACTATCAACCACAGAAAAATACTTTAGAAAAAAAAAGAAAGTGCTGTTTGACTGAGACAACAAAGATTGACAAAATTGAAATTCGAAATCATTCAGCATCTACGTTAATCGTCTGATTTCACTCTCTCTGACCTCCAACTATCCCTAAAACTCAAAATACTTATGGCTAAAAAGATAATCTAGTGAAATGAAAGGGCAACTGCTGTAAATCGTCGTTTTGAAGATTTTGAAGAAAGCGAACACCACATGTGTTGAAGTTCTGGAGAATTATGTTGAAAATAAAATACAATTTTTAGGACATTTATTTTATTTATATTGTCACGAGAAAACTTCTCAGTATGTTTTTGTAGATGTGCACATGAAAGCTAATTCTAATCTAAAAAATGAAAGAACTGACAAGTTTCGCACTTGAGACTATATTGTAGTACCCTGTACTTCGTATGCATGCTACAACGCGTCGTACGTGTTTCGATGGTCTTTTGTGGCCCTGCAATTGAATTATGCTCCCACATTCGACATCTGGGACGTGCAATCATCGGAGAAACGGATACCAAAGTAAAAGAAGTCATTCTGTCCAAATCTTGACTCCTTTTCCAGATACGTTTTTCATTATAGCTTTGGCGACGAGAGGTCAGGTCGTCAGACTAGGGAGTGGGATTACCTAATTATTTATAAATATTTAATAGCAATTTTTGATCATCGCAACACAGTCCACTTACACCAACCTAATTCTTCTACATTCTACAAATAAGATTCGCAAATAGCAAATATTTTCAATGCGCGGGCCTATACTATATACGCAGATGATCAAATATAACTTCTGTGAGATTAGACCAAGGAAAAGGTGTACCAAAGACATTAGAAACTTGAACAAATTGGAAGCAACGCCTCATGTACTTGAGATGTTCAAAAATGATTTGCACTAATCTTCTATTAAGAAAAAGTGAATACACATTTCATTGGAAGTATTTCTCTTCAATGTCCATACACTTTTGGCATCGTTTCGACAGTTTCTGTAAAGTTGCTGTAAACCACTCTTTTTTAGTGTAGCACGGCACCACTTGTAAACAGCCGACTGAAGCTCATCGTTGTCTCTTCCAACATTTTACTAGACATTACATTTTTCATGACGACTAACAGAAAGTAGTCATTCGGTGTAAGATCCGGCAACGGTACCACGACTGATATATGGCCCCACAACGTCATGCTGAAGCAAGAGATTACGTTTCCATATTCCTTGGCGGCGGTGCTGAATATGTTGGCGAAGTCACTTCAGTAACCATTCAATGGTGATATTTTCGGCAGAAGGTAACCAATCTATTAGTCGAATATCCTCCCGATTCTGTTTGTTTTGGAATAAACAACCTCAACCGTGACTTCCTGGAACGAGGGCTTTCAACGTGCTGCCATTTCATACCACAATAATTATTTGTTTGTTGCAGCCAGATATTAGAAGACGTCTCCGGAATCACGCTATATAACTGCACTAATTGTTGTCTGCTTCTGCCGGGCGTTGAGTGTGGAAAACATATTGTGTCATTTTGAAGTATTTATGAATGACAACATGCAAAGCAGACCTGTTCCATTCACCAGTGCATTGAATGTAATTCACCTGTTTGTCATTATCAAGTAGGACACGTGCACTTGCTGAACGCACGCTTTTTTTGTTTCTCAGTACAGTTCTTGTCTAACGAAACGCAATTCTAGGACTCGGTTCTACATTTTCTCATGCGAGGAAACCTCGTATGAATATTCAAAGCAGTGGCTCAAGAAAACCACACCATCCATTGCTATTCACGATCGTCTGCTTTCATAGTTTTCCGCTTTGTTCACAACTACACTTCACTCTCAGAATAACACCAATGATTTGTTATCCTTTATTCTGTGCACTCTAACAACGTCATCTGGTGGCATCACGTGGCACTATAGTCTATTTCTACACAAGTAGTGTGTATGTGTGCATTTCAATTTTAAGCACAAGAATTTTAAGAGGGTAGAGTGCGCCCTAAATGTTGAAGCTGATCTATGTAGTGTGTAATACCAATATTTATACTTAACAAATAACAATCACATAATCTTTCGTAAATGAGTTAAACAAGTCAAATACGACAGGTAAATGTGTATAACATCCGGTTTTATACTTAACGAACATAATTAAGTCTTACTGAGGCCCTATGCACTAAACCAATCAGATATTAAATTGCGCTGATTGCAATTGGTTTATGTTCGACAACGCGATTTGTAGTTGCTTACTAATCATTCCGTTTAATTTATTGCAAGCGATGATATCGTTACACCGTTTGACAACGCTGCATAAATCACTTGTTGCAAGATGGAAAGCAAAGAAACTTATCTGCAACTATTCCGCTGGGCGCGCTATCTCGCTGCATTTGTAGTGCTGCAATCGCCACTCCATTATTCAGTGCGCAATTTTTCGCGTGGCCGATAGAATCTGGCGCCGCGTCTCGAAATTCCATCCCGATATAGGTGCATCTGCATAGCTCGCGCCGACGAGGGGCGAGATTAACGTCTTCGAGGACGGCGAAGGTGGCCGGAGAAACCCCCGCTAAACCCTTTATCTCAGAATGCAACGCTCGTAAAACTCCGAAGAAGGGCATTTTCATCAGTTTAATTGCAGCCTAGCTGATGTCACTCCGAGGTGCACTAAAATGCCGGGAGCATCGCTAATGTCCCTTCCTTGACGGAAAAATAATTCCGCCGGGGCGCGGGCTTGGGATTTTTACTTCGCCTTAATTAGAGGGCGCTGCGGCGGCGGCGATGACAGGGACGCTCCCGCGTAGACTTCGGTGGCCGGCCAGCGCGCAGCAAATTGCTAAGTTGCTCCTGCGGCAGCGGCTACTTTGAAAGTAATTTCGTTGCAGGGTTTGTTTATTAGGCGAAATAATTGTTTAGCCGGCGGACGGCGGCGCGCGACGCGGGCGGGAGGCACGTAGCAGATATGGGGTCACAGCCACGATATCACTGCTTTATAGCGGGGCCGTGCCTCTGCATTCTAATCATGCGTTTGCTCCCCTTGGTCTAGCCTGTGTGATAACCCTGCATGCCACGCCGCCCGCCCGTTGGCCACACTGGGCTTTTCGCGTGCACTTCGGCATAAATCACAACAAAGCAGCTGCAGTTTTCCCCCGACAAAACAAAAAGGAAACTTTCGGATTGATGATTCAGTAATGCACACACTTTCGGCATGTTTCGGAACAAAAGGGGTGATTTAGAAACCCCAATTGGGAAAATGTGGTTAAATTAAAGGAAATAAAAGGGTAAAAATTAGATTATTCTCGCTAAAACGCAATGTTTTATCCTACTGATTTATGATAAAAGTTGAGTGGGCAAAAGACATCATATTCAAATTTGGTATAAGGTTCTATTATAGAGAACTTTGGTTAAAAAGTACCGATTTTATAATCGCCGCTTTATTGTAGGGCAAAAGGAAACAAAGAAATGGTACATTGGCCTAGAGCGGCATCCGAAATTAACGCATCCACCAGGTAAATACCAAAAGTTTCCGACCCTACTATATACCAAGAGTAATAGGAATAAAACAATAGAGTTTATTACATCTCAAGAACTAAAAGTTTTATTTGCAAAATACTCCTGCAACTCTTCGTGGTTAAATTTTCTACCTCGAAGGTCTTTCTTCGGTTTTAACAATAAATAGTAGTCACTGGGACGTAGAGAAGCTCGTCAGAACAGTTTGAATCTTTGATATAATCGGAGTACCCATCTGGCACTAACTTTATTCATATAAAGGTTCTCATGGAGAACAAAATCGCATGGCTATTAGAAAAGCCCTAACATTGTTAATGTCTATCTGGCACCACCTAAACCTCGAGTAATTTTACGTTTTCTTCCGAAATAACTTCAACGAACCAACTTAAACGTGACTCGTATTCGATGCTTTCTCGACACAAACATTCCTTTACAGTGGAATATGAAGGCGAAGGTTCATCGTACACATCATCCAAACGTTGTTTAATGTCATTGAGACTAAAACCTTCTTTAGTGAGAAATATAATCATGGCTGGGTATTCGATTTTCAACATTGTGCAGAATGGTGCGACATTATCAACTCAAGTGATTGTTGTTATGCGTCTAAGACAAATCGGTTGCTGAAATTTTTATGAACATTCTAACAAAGATGGCGCTACCTGACACTATCGCTATTTTATTTCTCTTATTACTGGAACACAGCCACACGAGAAGCTTTTGACACTAACACGTATAAGACAAAGCATACAGGTAAATATACTGCTTTAGAAGAGATTAAACTCTCTTATTGGTTTGTTCTCAATAACAGGAGAATAGTTGTTTCATTCTTTGAGGACATTTCATCTGAGTTTTCAATAAAATAGATTAAAAAATCACAAAATATTTCATTATTTCTTAATACGACTGTGCTAATATTTGATGAGATCCGAAAAATACTGATGGTGGTAAGAGTTCGCCGAAAGAAGAGTTTAATAATGCTACAACTAGTGCTGATAAAAACCTGTAATATTTGAGTAACTTATCGAAAGACACACTCTACAAAATGTAAAATGTGTGTTGAAAACCCACACTTTATTAAATATATTCCAACAAGTAATAACAAATAACTAAGGTCAACAAAATAAACCACAAAATTAAAATTTCGAGATAAAAAAAAATTAAATTTTAGAACCAGCTTTAAGGACACAGTCAAGTTTTACTATTCTACAAGGTGTTCCAGAATATACTCATACTTTAAGTAATAAAATCAGTGTTTATTGGCTTAGAAGCAACTTCGTATAAAATATCTGGATAAACGCGTAAAATATTTCCATTGAAAAATGTGTGAAGTGATAAGATTCACTAGACTAATTGCATGTACTTGGCTCCTCAGAATGGGCAATTATTTTTCGACCAAACTGCCGCCGGTGATGTTTACCTAAGCATGTTGCAGGAATCTGTTTGTTCACGCCTCGAAGTGTGGTTTGATGCCGAAAAGATTTACTTCTAGCAAGATGGAGCACCTTCTCATTACCACCTCGATGTAAAGGCCTATTTGAAACAAATGAATTGACGAACAAGTAGTATGGAATTCCTTGCGGATTCCTAAGATCCAATAACAATACTTTTTTATGGAGATACCTCAAAAACAAGGTTTACTGCACAAAACTAGCAACAATAAACGAGTTACAAGAGGAAATTGAAAGATGATGTCTCGCAGTTCTAAATGAAATGTTTCGTAATGCTCTCGAATCCGTTTTAGAAAAACATGGTTATCACTTTAAATATTTTTAAACGTGGATTTAATTCTTAGCAATGAAGCTAACCGTGAAAGAAGAAGAATAAATCACATGTGTCGTATACAGAAACTGCAGAGAAAAGGGTAGATCGAATTCGAAAGTTTTAATGGAGAAAACTGCCAATGAGAAAAGCATCATCAACCGATAAGTACGAAGAATAGTCAAGATAGTACTCACCTCACACTTTACACTGGAAGAATCCCACAATCGCCAATATTGCAGGATTTGATTCGTTAGACCTTCGTTATTTAACACTGCCAACATCTTCAGCCCGTCATGATATGGGATGGAATATACATATGTGGCAAGACACTCTTTATTTTCGTTAAGTAGGGAGTCAAAATCAATAATAGAATGCAAATTACGCGACATTTTGGAGTCTATAGTACTTCTGAAATCTCAGCAGCACTTCGGCAAAGAGTGGGACTTTAAACAAGACTATGCCGAGCCGCAAGGCAAACATTTTTCACGGGTTTCATCGCGTTTCCTAGATGGTGATTTTTGGAGGCCAGGGCTTGTGGTAAACCCCACAGAAGTTTGAGGTCGCTGAACAAATAGCTGAAACGTGAGTGGAATCGAATTATATCGAAGAAGAGACATGTCTGAAGTATTAAAGCAAAGAGTGGCTACTGGAACAAGTAATCATTCTCTCAATTTCAACTAAAAATTCTTACAAGTTATCCTAAACAGGGTAAAATATTTCAAAAATAAATATGAGTTTCTAAAAAGATAATCAAAAATCAACCAAATAAATATTCTAAGTATGCCTCATTATTAAGCGAAGCCGAGATTTGTGGTTTACTGTGCACGTTACCTTTGTCGATTTAATTAAAACATACGTCACTGTAAAAAATGCAACGTGCAATTTTAAGTAGGACTTATAAAAAGTTAATCGACATCAGAAAGTGAATGTAAAACAATTCACTAAAAAGACAAAGGCTAATAGGCGGTTTCCTATACCCGGACATGTGACGTCTCGGGATTGTAAGATAAGGGTTGATCTTCACTAATTAGGACACGCTGAACACAATGGCACCAAGCATTTTGACTTACGAGGTCGGAAACAGGAAAAGTGACCTCGTGACATTTCACATCGTCACCACTGTTAAAATTTCAGATACACTCAAGATCAAATGTGCAATCGATCACAACTCAGCAATCTGTTGTAAAGATCATTCTTCATTGTAGGTATACTTGAGAGAACTATTGAACCTATCCTTATATGTTTTTGAGAAAATGTAATAGAAGCGCCATTTGCTCGCTAACAACCCTGGGCGAATTGAAAAAGGATGAGACCTTTTGGCTTGGGCATTGAAAATCAACAGCACCAACAGCGATCTTTGGACCCTGATAATAAAATATAAAGAAGACTAGTTACAAAAATCAAAACATCGCCAATAGAATTTGAGCGAACAACCTTGCAATGTGACCTTTCATTTAGGGATTAGCTGAGGTCGTACCAAACAACCCCTTGCCAACCCTCTTCTTCCTGCTTAAGAGGAAAACAACATAGTCTACACAGACATAAATAAAAAAATATCCAATATTAATGGTTTTTCCTTTCTCAATGCAGTCAATAAAAAAATTTATTTAGTGTTTCAAAAAATTTTATCGCCATTCCACTAGGTTCGACTTTTTCGTACCCAAATAATTCAAGTTTTTGGAGATTAAATGGATTGTTGCCACGTGTCATGCAATTTTTTTTATTACTGCAATACCTTTACAAAAAAAAATTCAATGTCACCGCTATCAAAGATTCAGGCAACTGAAATCTGTTATTAAGCTGTCTCAAAATGTGCTAAACATGCGAGTGACTATAAACCCAGGAACCTGTCCTAAAAATCAGTCTCCTTATACTTGAAAAACTCAGAAATCATCCTTATGCGTTTGGAAAAGATACCGTATAGTAGAAGTAATAAAAAAAGTTCTTTTATCTTAAGAATTGAAAAACCACATCAGAGGAAAGCACCGAGTACAAGAGCACATCTTTGCTCCTGATAATGAAAACTAAAGAAAGTTGACTACGAATGTCGAAACTACCATCAACGGAATTTGGGAGAGCAACCTGGAAATCTGCGCTGCGATTGTCCATCTAGAAGCTAGCCAATATCACCCTTTCACGGGGAGAACACCAGGTTCTATAATATATTGACTTAAACAAAAAATTCGACTTTTTTGATAAGCAATACCGGTGCGTTGTCGTGGTAGAACATTTTTTTTGGCTATTCCATTGTGTTTTTCGACGATTGCCGATTACAGTCTCTTCAAAAGCACCCCGAAGTATTCACTAGTAATTGTTTTCTCTTCTCAAAGTAGCCAATCACAATTTCACTTTTATCGATTATGTATTGTCATTCAAAATGTTCCTGTTTAAACAATTTTTAAACTATGAATTAGTCTTAGAATGACTTTTAACCATAAAATATGCAACATTTACAGTTGTTTCTGTCGTCCTTTATGAGTATATGAATCAAACTACCCACGTAATGATGTTAACTATTGTTTTTCATTATTGCAGAGAGGAACTGCAATGTTCTAAGCTTGAAAATGAATCAAAATGTTTACTAAACAAACTTAATGCGTCAATTTTAATTGACAGCCATGAAATTTCCCACCACGTCGTACGTGGCTCTTTAGTGCCTCATAAACAGCGGAAATGCAATTTCGGACGAGCCTTTCCGCATACGCTTTTACAAACTTGCAAAGCAAGAATAACGACGCCATAACAGCCGAAGTGTTTCCGGGGAAAAATGGCGTAATTGCAGGTATTATCGAGTTACCGAGTGTTTTGGTTAATAAAACGGCAGTTTGCCCGTGTAAATAGACACGTTAGGCCAAATTCTAATCTCCCATTTGAATTTTTAATCGCCTCTAAGAGCTGCGCCTAAAAGCGGCCAGTCCAAGCGATTACATCGCTTACTGTAAGTGGATGCACTAGCTCGCCCACCTCATGTTTAATTTCTCAAAGTTGCCTTTACGGACCTCAAGCCATGACGAGACGCGAAAAACCCCAACACTGCCCCGAAGAGAACGCTCCCGCCCCGTTATTAATTAACGCGGGCGAAAGTGTTACGGCCCAGACGGATATTAATTAATTTTTCACGGGAATTTCTAACGAACATCCGCCGTGGCAGGGTTATCTTGCAGCGCAGGGGAGCAGGAATCTTGCTGGATGCCGTCGATAGTCTCCCGAGCACAATAAGAGCAGCGGCGGGAATTTTTATCTGGCGCGGCGCGAGAGGGAACGAACTCCTCGTAATTCGATAAGGCGCGTGGCGGAATCTCCACCACGCGCCATTAGACATCCAGACGCGGAAAAACCGATATTCTAATTCTAATAACGCGCGCCCCGCAGCACGCCCGCGAAACTGGCGCGGAAAAACGCCGCGCTGGGGGCGAAATGGGGGTTTTATCGGGAATTGTTATACCGAGCGGGCGACGCAGGCGGGACGCGGCCCGACTTCCGTCGACTGCTAACATCGTTAGATAAACAATGATGCCCTTTCGGCCGGATCCGCTCTTCAATCATGGCCCTTGCTTGTGTGGTAAATCACGTCATTCATTCCGTCCGTCTGTAGGATATTGAGGGAGACGCTTCGGGGCGCAAAAAATAACCCCAGAACATCTTCTAATTGCAATTACATCAGGAGCTTTCCGTCGGGATCTATTTTTTGCTTGCTGGGAGCTTTTTTGGTAAAATGCAAAACCTTCTTGTCTCACTAAATGTTGACCTCCGATCTTCAAAACAAAATACAATCAACAAAGGTCAGACACGAGTGCTAATCAATTCCAAATTAGAGAAACTTGTCTGTTCGAAGGGTTATTAGGGTGTAATTATCAAAAGCTCTGAAATCCATAACAAAGGCAGATATATCCAGAAGAGGGATTAAACATCCTTTATACTTAACGATTCTTCATAGGTTAGATTTAAATATATGGAGACAAAAGTAACTTTGCATATCATGACTGGTTTTGATGTTAACATTGACTTCTTAAGCCCTAGCGTGGATGGTGGATGACCACCTCTGTGCCTGACTCACGGATGAATCAAGATATTCGGGCACTTGTAACGGACTCTGTTAGCTTCGTAGTTTACAGGATATGGACGATCGAATTTTCGTGGTCCTGTATGCAGTGGTTCATCTTTTGAGCGCCGAGGGCGATAAACTCCTGGATTGTGGATTGTGGAAATTTTCAGCATCTATGGTAGATAAACGTCATAGTTTCTTGGTGGCATAGTGTTTGTTAATATAGCTTTTTGCGACCCAGCCCCAAATTGGAGCCGTAAACGTCATGATGACAAATGATCGTCTTATATAAGATCCGTTTGTTTCGGTTTGATAATCATTTCCAGGAAACCAAGTACTGATCTTTGGTAACCGCCCTATCTATGTGCGATCTCCAGGTCAACTTGCGGTCCAGAATAACCCCGAGATATTCTTCTTTTCAGGGTATCTCGCTTCCAAAGATCTTGAGGTTTGCCAGGTCACTTCGCCAATGAAGTGATTTCTTGCTAGAGAACAGGACCACCAACCTTTTCTCAGAGTTAATAATTATTCTCCATCTATTGCACCAGTCTGCAAAGAGGTTCAGTTCCTCTTTGACCCATAGGGTCACGATTGAGATCCTCGGGGAGCTGAACAGCACTGTTGTGTCGTCTGTATACTGGACCAGTGTAGTGCAAAGTATCGTCGGTATGTCCCGGGATGTAGAGATTATATAACGTCGGGTACAAAAGGGAACTTTGAACTTCCTTACAGAGAAAAAACGCCGAATAAATTGAACTACTGATAACGGGATTGCAATTGAGGGCCATGTTGGACACGAAACCGTTATGCCACACTTTGTCGAAAGTCTTGGCCACATCGAGAAAAACTACATAGGTAATTTACTACTTGGTGTACCCCTCAGCGATGTGTTCCATTACCCGGAGAACCTGAAAGGTAATAGAGTGGTCGGAGCGGAAGTCAAAATAACTATTCGGAATCAGTTGGTGGTCTTCGATAGCTGCCCTCAAACCCTTCCCCACAATCCATAGAAATCCTTAAATAATGTCGTACTCCCCCTTCCCAACAGTCTTTTGAAGCTTCTTAAAGTAATTTTTTTCACTGACAGCAGAAAGCTGATAGAAGAGTAATTCCACAAAAAATATGTCTATTGACCTGGTGTTCCGGCAGATAATCTTTGTCCTTAATAATTCTTACTGCAAAACCCAAGTGTAAGCGCAAGAAAATAGCAAAACCATGTCCGTCATATATGTGCAAAACATCCAGTAAAACAGATTAATGAATATATCAGTGAATGATGGCACTCGAAGAACGGTTAACTATTCTTGGCACTCGCGAGTGTCGCTGCTCTTGACAACAAATCTCTTCTGGTAAGCTCAAATTTTCACAACATTAACATGGATAATTCGGGCACGTTCCCATGCGTGAAGAAAACTCCGAGGAAGAATGGTAAGGTCTCCTTTAGTTTGCCTAGGAAGCCAAAAACAAGTCATCTCCGATACGAGAGCAAAAAAAAAACGGACTGTTGTGAGATAGAAATAAACCACCATCCAGAATCCATCTTTACGAATTTCTGTCCATCTTCAAAGATACGTGCTACCGACCAAAGCTTCTGGTAAAGTTTAAAGAGAGACAGTTTAAGAAAAAGCAAAGCTTTACAAATACCTCATCTGCGGGATTGCAACTACCTTTTACCATATAAGAACTTTCTTCAAACAACTTGATTATGAAAAACCTTTTTAACCCAACAGGGTCCAGAGAGTTTCTGGGCGCTAAATACACGGAATAACTCTTAGAGACAAAGTGGGTCGATTAGATTATTATCGTCCAAGAACGTCACTTAAAGAAGACTGTTGAACAATGCCACCAATGTCAAAGATATGGATATACCTATTGTGTTCCATAGTATAGCAAGAGGTATCACATTCATTGAAGACCTAGAGCCATGCGAGTTCGGTCACGTGAGAAGAAGAGGTCTACCAGCAACGAGCCAAACTCGTAGATCTCAGCACCATAAATTGGTTATGATAACAAACAGCAAGTCAAAGCTACTTGTTCTAAGAAGCATAAGAACTCCAACAGTAGAGGTGTGAAACGTTGCAAAAATGTTGTTGGCTTACATCAAGAACGAATTGGACCAAGACGCACGCTGGATCTCTGGGAACGAATATGTGGGCCAGCTGACCAAATTGCGTCTAGAGCAGGGCTGTCGTTTTTAAAGACAGTCGAATGGGGCTTTTAAACAACAGGTTACGAACTAGAACAAGATCTAAATGGAGACGGATGAAGAGGGAGATATAAGAAGAAAGGGGTGAAAAGAGGGATAGAGAGATAGAAAAACAAAAAAGAGTGGGGAAAAGAAAGAGGAGGGGAATATTATTAGCGACGAAAATGGGGTGACATGCACGGTATCTTAACCGGTACACTGTCCACTTTATCACTAGCTACAGTAATTTTTCATCCTACCTCACTAGAATCACCTCACTAGACCAAGTTAGATACGTACACATTTCGCTAAGCTATTCTGCGGAGAAGGTGACTAGAGCTAGAGTGGAACGGGTTAAGGTGGTCATGATTGCAGACGGAAGTGCGCGAGTGGTGGACGCTTTTCTCAAAATTTGTAAACCGTTGCGCAAAATCACGCTTAGACGCGAATTTGTCATGGACGCGTGGAGTCGAGCAAATTAATGTTGATGCGCTACGCAAATTCCAAAATCTAAATAAACTGACCAAACAAAGACTGCGGCTTAGATGAATCTACTTTGTTGCGAGTATTGTAACTGTTAGGACTTGGAGCTATCAGTGATTTCGCCGAACATGACTCGGGTTTTCGTGATTTTTCCTAGTCTTACGCTAAGATGAATACCAAGGCAGGTAAATTTGCAGCCACGAGAGATGTAATAAATGGCGCATGCCAAAAATATTGTAAATATAATTTAATTGCTTGTAAATACTTCGGACAATAAGTTCTATTGTTCCACGGAGCCCTAAATCAGCCAATAAAAACTAGTCTCCACCGTATGAATAAGAAAATTCATGAAACCAATCATTATGGGTTTTGGGGCTGATTCGCCACCAATCTTGTCTGCATTGGGAAAATATGACCTTTTATTTTAAAAGTTAAAATAACAAATCTAAGAGCTTGAGACAATGTCCGTAGCAACTTTTGCATATTGATGATAAAGAGTAGAAAAGGCCGATGGAAACTACCGTTAAGAAAGCGAACTGGAAGTCTTGGATTTAGGCGCTCATTTGGAAGCCAACCAAAGCATTAACAAACAGTCTTTCTCCGATTCCCCCTCCTTAAAAAGGGAACAACATCGTCTATACCACCTTGAACAAATTTGAGGCTTTCGTTGAGTAGGGCTTAGACGGTAAGTGATTGTCTTGGGGCTCAATACAGTACCAGTCATACTAGAAACCTAATAAAAAAAAAATTAAGCTGCGGCTTTAGGCATATTTTCCCACTTTTTTAGCGTCCCCAAAAACTAGGGCCATTCAACTGTTCGACTGTATTTTAGCATTATTTCCTCAATCTATAATATTCAGACTCTACATCCGCAAGAAAGTATGGTCTGCGAAATAGAAAGTCAAGGCTTCCGGCTCATCCGAGACCAAGTGGTAGGTAATACGCCTTAAACAGCAGTATTATTATACTTTGTTATTGTTCAATTACTTTTAGAAACTGGGTTATCAAAACCAAGCCTCTTAACTGTCTTGATCACAAACTGACACATTTGCTTAATATATAAAATTAAAAAAATTGTAAGAAGAACTAATCGTGCGGTTTATCATATGACTTGTTATATACAATGGATATGCCTCATATGTAAATATTGACGTATTTCATAAACAAACTTGTTCAGGAAGTAGCAGAAATGATAGTAACAAAATTTATCACAGGAAACCAACCCACTGCTTTGTAAATATGCATGGATGTATATTAATGTGGTTGATAAAGGCCCGCTTAACTATTTACATGTATATCATAACACAAAAAACAGGGAACAGTATCAAAACGCGTCGTTAATGTACTATAAAAATATCTTTGCTCGATCTAAAAGAAAAGTGGATGTGCAAATAAAAAACACAACTTTATGTTGCATGCTAAACACGTTGAAGCTCAACGCGTGATGTGCGTAAGGACGACAATGTCACACAATTCGATTATTAATATTAATAGCTAATTTTAGCCCCGCAGTGGCAGCGCAGTAAAAAAGACGGCGTCCCACCCGCCGCCCCGACTAATCGACATGTCAAGCAACCCCTTCTTACATACGGCAGCTAATTTGTGAATTTAAAAGTGCGTAATAATTGAATTGGTACTTAGTGGTTTAATTACAAGTTTAGGGGCGAGTCAACCGGCTAATTTAAATCTTCAATGAAATTGCATTTTTATTTCAATATAAAATTGTCTGGCACGAGGGGTATGCTACTCAAATTAACTTTTATTATAATCAAATAGTTGTCACGCATCAGGAATGTGACAAAAATTACAAATATGTAGTTGCTTTTAGCAATTAGAAACCTCTAGGATGATACTAATGAGAGATCCACGTATGAAATATACGAATTTGATAAGTGGGCAGAAGGTTCTAGATCAAGGACAGTGGTGTGTGGTCATCGGAGAAAACCTTTGTGCAGTTGTACCATAGGGACCTGTGCTGTCCCCGAACCTGTTTCAGCTATGTTCCATTACGCGGACGACATACTCAGGTTCCATCTGGCTACAAAACGGTTGTAAGATAGACTAGACAATCTCAAGGATTGGTTTGATCTAGAAGAGAGATCCTAGAAGAACTTAGCGGTACTGTTCATCCGTCGGCAGGGAAAAAAGATCCGAGTCCGCTTAACTAACCATAAACACCACACTCACCTGAAGCAATTACATTGAGGAGGTCGTATAGAAGGTCAAAGTAGGGTAGTAAGCTCTTCCCAGAAAGTCCGGAGAAACTAAAAAAGCCCCCTAACAAACCCTTCACAGGGATGCAAGACTTCAAACCATCACGAGGTTCGTAGAGAAATTGGTAACTAAATTATACAAGAGCACTAAAGGCCATCGCAATTCATCGTTCGAAAATTACGACCCGACAACGCGCAGTTACTACGAGCGCCCATCACATGATTCTTCCATAGACAACACGGAAACAGCCTACATGGCTCACCACTTGTCCATTAGAGATCACAATTAATGAGAGAACAGGCTAGGAGATGTGATCTAAATACCTCAAACCAACAGATAAAGTTGATGAAGGTAAAAAAAACAAAATAAACGTTATTTTTTGAGAAAGCCAATTTTATTTTTCAACAGTCTCCATTAAGGAGTTCCAATTTTTTTCAACCCAACAAGAAAATACTTTTTCTCAAATGCAGCAAAATACTCATCGACGGCAATGCTAGTGCTTCATTGGATGAAAATTGGGGAACACAAAAAGTCACTTAAAGCTCAAATGTAGCTAGACAGGTAGAATACAATTAATGTGTGGCTTCTGGATAAAATTTTATTATCTGCTTTTGTTTTTGAAGAGTGACGTCACCAAATAAATTGTGGGGCCATTTCTAATTTAACCTAATTAGCAAACAAATTAGTAACCAAATCAGAATATAAAAGCGAATCAATTAGAACAGTTAAATAAAAATAGCAATTGGGTAACATTCCAGAGTCAGACCAACAAAAACTTTCCTTTGGTAATGCCGGAAAAATTTAATTAGATAAATTTAAGAATCCAAAATTATCACCAAAGCGAGTCTTCTACTGAGCATTTTCGATTATTACAGGCGTCACAGCGGACGCAGGAAAAAAATACGCACGTAATCCCGCAGTTCCTCCATTTTATTTTCTTCTCCCCGAGGCACTTAGATCCACCCCAAGTAAATCCTTAAGTAATCTGGAATTCCATAACACTTAGTTTTATCTTACAATGCATCGATCTGGCTTTGGCTAAACCTCCTTGGTCAGCTTACGACCCTCTGCTTTCACTTTCAGGGATTACGCCTCCTAGGACTCACCTACGCGCGCACTTTACACGCCCTCTGCTGGTAATGCCGTCGAGGGCTTTTTCCGTGAGCGGAGGCTCGCCTTCCCGGGGCGGCTCGCGGCTGACGACTTTCCAATTCATTATGTGCCCATCATTTTTTGTGAATTCTGCGCCGCCGCCCGCCGCCCAGCTTTTGCTGAATTTACGTCCCTTCTGGTTCCGTCTGACTGCTATTGAAAAACACTGATTTATTGCGACGGCCGGCAAGACAAATAGCTTCTGCTAGAAGGCGATTGTTCTTATTGATTTAAATGCTGCCGATTTGAATTTATGTCGTTCCTGGACACCCCGCCTTGGTGGGCCAGCGTTTTTAGCGTCGGAGCTAACGGAAAGAACGCTAAACGGCCACCATCAAACCATAAATCAAACTCCAAAATCTGGTGTCACAAGATGATGTTTCACCATGTGACTATTATTATAATACGATGTGTGAGACCATTAAATACCAGAACACATATAACAACATTAATGTTAAATTGGGTCACTTAAAATAATTTTAATAATTTAAAATAAAATTCTTGTTTCGAACTGAAATTTTCATTTTCGGTATATCAAATATCTTTTTCAAAGTACACGTCTACAACCTCCAAATTTTATAAACTGATCTTATCCAGCGAATTATTTACAAGTACAGTAAAGTGTAGTGCTTGCTAAGAGTGTGTAATACTGTGAAAATAATTAGATTAAATATTTAGTAAACAGCTAGAAACAAAGTTTATTGAACGTCAATGCCGTATATAAAAATGTATTCAAGGCGTAAATTAACAAATCATACTACGACAGCTGAACGATGGATGAAAATAAAAACAAAAATCAGAAGAAAAAATAAAGGTGCATGTTTTTAATAAAAGCAGGAAAACGGTTACGACGTCGCTTAAAACAAACCAAATATTGCAACAAAATTTTGGAACGCTCCCCGTAGCAAGTAGCCGCCAGACGTCACGTACCGACAGACATAATGCCTTCCAGTACGTGCGTGGCTTGAACAAAGGAAAATTGATAGATGTTTACTAGAAAACTTCGCGTACGTTCTGGAACCTGTTGCTGTTGCTTAAATATCATGTAGCGAGGCAGTCCTAAAAGTCAAACCAAGTGGCGTCAAGCAAAACGTTAAGTGCAGGTTCAACATAAATACAGTGCAATTTTTCATTATTCATTGTATGTGTTGTATGCATAAATAAAGTTAAGTGATTTTAACTGACTGTAAGTAAAATAAATAAGTAGTTTAAATAAATCTGTACGGATTATTCACCATTGTGGAGAACAGAAATATTAGGATATTGTAGAGATAAAATAATTAAAAATTACGATGAAAAGAATTCAAAAATTTGATAATCGAGATAAGGGAAGATCAAAAAGAGTATAAGGCGGGTACAGCAAAATAAAGAATTTAAAAGATGAGAACTTGGAATAGTGAAAGGTGAAGGAAAAAACAATACCAAAATAAAAGCAGTGTAGTTAGAAACAAAAGAAGAGAGAAGTAGATAGAATTTCACATAATGAATTTAATAATACAATAAAGCGCGACGGGCGTGGTAAATAAAGATAAAAAACGGCAAAATCTCTATAATAACAATTTTTAGGATTTGAAACAAAAATTAAATCCGACACCCTCAAGGGTAAAAGGACAGTTTAAGAAGAAGAAGAACAAAAATTAAAAATAAACTAAAATAAAAAAACAGGAAGGCTCAGATAAATATATAGATAACGACCTGACAGCAGATGGGAGAAGAATGCAGGCGATAATCAGAACAAAATAAAATATCAACCAAGTAGATTATTAAAAATCTGGTGTGAACATCACAGCGAATTTCCTATCTATATTATATAATAAACCGGGTGCCATCCTCTCGGCCCTGCTATTGTCCCGGAATTAAAATTTTAAAAAGGACGAGAGCGAGTCCAACATAAGCAAAAAGTAGCAGTACAAGAAAATATATGAGACCAAAAAACAAATGGCTAAATACAATAAAGAACGCGACTTGCGCATAATTAACCAATGGTAAATGGGAGTTAGACTGGAAAGCTACAACCAAATAAGCCTTAGACCTACTAGTACTCGAATCCATCACTAAAAAGAGATAGGTTGGTCTCTTTAATCATTTAATTATCGGCTCAATCATTTGCTTAACCTCGGACAAATATATTTATTAATTATGAGTTGGTCAAGATTGTAACATGGATTTCCTCAAGAAGAGTAACGCGTCATAATGATCATTGAGATGATTCAGTAAATTTCTATTACAATCCATTTGTGAAATTATCAAACGTTATGAATTGAACTTTTACTGAGGTTTATTTCAATATATTAGGTTTTTTATACAATTTCCCTTCCAAATCAATTTACTTTTATCCAAAGTATCATGGTAGCCCTGCTATCTGCTAACTTCAACGATATTTATTGTCTCTCATTCTTAAAGCATTGCTCTGTTTTAAGGGTGTTCATATGATCTTCTTGAGGTAAGGGTGAGAAAGAAAAGATGATGTCGATGTCAGTTATGGATTTTTTTTGTTTTTCCTCTCTTTTTTCCGACTCAAGTTAATTTTGCTTTCGTTTCGCGAACGCCCCCCTTACATGCTTAGTATCCGGCTTCAAGTTCGATTGATTAATCAATAACAACACCAATACCAAATGAAGATAAAGGATAAATGTCCCGTGTACAAAAATGAAATATAACTGTTTTAAACCGTATATATAAAGTATTACAAAATGTCAAAAAATAAATAAATGGCATTTTTTGCCTAGCACAGTCTGTAACAGACTAGCATGAGTATGGAGGTAGTTGAGACAAAGTTTTTTGCCTTTCGACCTACTCAACTTACCCCTGGGCTTTGAGAAAAAGCCAACAAAAAAAGATTCTTACTAACAAATATAATGGTAAAATTTAATTAAAAAATTTTATAATTTTTTGAATTTAAACCAATAAATCATTTAAAATAGAAAAATTAATTAAAAAATTTAACAAATAGAATAAAAGAAAAAAAAAAAAAAAAAGTTTAAAAGAAAGTAAAAAAAATAAAATTTGACCACCCACTCGAAAAATTTAAATTGACTTTAAGCAAAACAGAAAATAGTAAAATTTTTTTAAAATATTTAAAAAAAATTAAAAGTTCTGAAATGTAAAATAAAATAAAATAAATTAAGGAAAAAAGGGAAAAAATTAAAATGAAAGAGAAAAACAAAAAATAAAAAAGAGTAGATAGAATTTCACATAATGAATTAATAATACAATAAAGCGCGAGGCGTGGTAAATAAAATAAAAGCAAAATCTCTATAATAACAATTTTTAGGATTTGAAACAAAACTTAAATCCGACACCCTCAAGAGTAAGAACAGTTTAGAAGAAAACAAATTAAAAAAACTAAAATAAAAAGAAGGCTCAGATAAAATATAAATAACGACCTGACAGCAGATGGGAGAATGGATAATCAGAACAAAATAAATAAAATATTAACCAAGTAGATTATTAAATCTGTGTGAACACACTTTCCTTATCCTATTATTATATATTATACCGGGTCCATCCTCGGCTGCTGCTCTCGTCCCGGAACTTGTTATTTTAAAAAGGACGAGGCGCGAGTCCAAACAACTGTAAAATAAGCAGTACAAGACAATAATTGACTTACTTAAAATTTTGCTACGTCACTGAAGGTAACCGTGCAGTCTGCCGCACAGCTCCCATTATCGCCGCCTACATGCTCTCTTGTGCAGTGCGCTCCGTCCCGCATGACAAGCTCTCCGAGCGCAATGATTGGTCCTTTAATTATTTTAATCGGCTATAACTATTTATTTGACCTCGGATCAAAAAATTTCATTGTAATTTTTTGTTCGTCTCGGTCTGATCTATCCGGTAATATACATTACCCGAAACATTTCATAAACACCCGGTATATTAAAAATCCTGATCTTCAATTTTTTTTCGAGTTCCTATTTTGTCTCTAGCTTTTACGGTTCTCGAGATATCCTGTTTACTCACAGACCGACATACACACACACACACGAACCAATGGCCCAAACCAACTTTTTTGGTCTCCTGAGGCTATAATTCGTCCAGAAATCTGAAAATCTCTTTTTACACTTGCATTTGTTTATGTAGAGAATAACCGTTGAAATGTGATTTCCATGTAGCGTGATAAGATTTTTGTTTTTTTCTCGATCATTTGTCCTGTGGGTACCTTAATACCACTATCAGGGAGTGCATTACCGCCATCTAAAAAAATATGTGATCAAATGTTTGACAGCTTAACGTTACAATCTTTTGTTTGCGGATTGTCGTAGTTTTACCAACATTAGAGTAATTCAACATCCAACTTTGGATCCAAGTACTTGATTTTCCTTTAATTAGATAATTGAATCATTAGGATTCTAGGCATTACGATTTTGGATCCAGAAACGGATAAACCTAATGTATTTTCCTTCTAACTACGTTTGCATCATTAAGTTCCTGGGTAGTTGCATTAACGGATAAACCTATTATACATCACTTCCAATTTATTGCCGTCACCGTCCTCCTTAAGTTTATAGTTCTTAGGGAAAAAACTAATTAGTAACATCACTCGAACCTCCAGCAGCCTTTATCATCGCACACAAGCCACCTCCTGCCATTAGACATCCTTGGCGCGGGCGCTATTGTACTCTGAACCGCCAGAGGCAGCCTTTGATAAATCCGCTAGGAACAATGCCACGCTCCTGATCTAGACATTTAGTGAGCAGGCGACGCCGACCGGCTTGACCCTCGGCTGATCACACGAGCAGAAGGACGCGGCCCCGACGCTCATTATGTGGAAAACACGACTTAGCGCCGTTTGTCGCCATGATCAAGTGAGCAGGCGACGCCGTTCCGGCAGCGACCGCTGAAGACTGTTCACAGGAGCGGAAATGCAAATTTTCAGCTCTTCTGCTCATAACAAGGGAAAGTTTAATAAAGCAGCGGAGCGATTTGAATCCCGAAATTGGGCGCGTCGCCCTTATCGGCACTCTTATCGCCAGCAGCGGCAATATGGCGCTTTGCCACGAGGTGTTAAATTTTAAAAGCAGAAAGTGCAATTCCCCCCAAAAAATACGTTTCTCCATTATTTAAACAAAACTGAAAGCCTAACAAAATCTATCGGTATGTGAAGTATGGAATGTTACTCCATCTTGCTGAAAATGTTAAATGGGAAATTTCTCGTCGTACAATTGACTTAAAAATGGTATTAAAGATTTCCATATGTGTCAGGGTTGTATCGAAGAAAGTAGGACCAATTACGATCTACCGGAACATCCACACCAAACACTAAATCATCTCTGAATTAAAGAGTTCTTCATTGATAGCTTGAAAATGTTTGACTATTCAAATATCAGCATTTGAGAATCAACCTACCTCAACAGATAAAACTGGGCTTTACTAGAGAACCACGAACACCATGTAGTAAATCAGGGACAGTATGCCTTTCCTTTCACTTGACCAGGCTCTTTTAATTCGTGAACCACAGATATATGATATACATGATGCGTAGCTTTTTTCACAACTCACTGATACGTACCTAACCTATGGATAATCCTAATGGCTGTAAAGTCAGCGCAATGGCTTTTTAGGAAACGATTCTGTGGTTAATGAGTTCGTACAATACATTTTCGCAACCTGTCGACATATTTCTTTACATTTTCTATACAAAAATTCCTCCAGGTCAAATTACATTACATCTTAATCCGTATTAAAATTATTAAGACAATGCCGTATTTGACAGAAATACACTCTCTAATACAGAATTGACCATAAAACAAAAATTACAAAATGTTTTCCGTGAAATCTCAATAATTCTGTGTTAAACGTCTTCTGCAGTTACATTAATCTCTAAGATAATGCGGCGGTCTTCGTAATGTTCCAAGTTATTAATACTTTTAGATGCATCACAAATCCAAAAATTCAGAAAATTCAGGGCACATGCATAGGGGAAAGCCAGTCTGTAGGACTTTCAGCCTTTCTTAGTGCATCCAATACAATTATGGCGTCATAAAATACTTTTTTAGATAAACCAAAATTTGCAAATTCAACCCTTGCCCATACTTGCTTGAAGAGCTTCCTCATAATTCATAATTCTTCTAGATCTACCTAGAGCCCCCTGAACCTCCACAACTGATCCAGCCATCTAAGAAGCTCACTTTCTTGAGTGCAAAGAGCATGCTACAAAATTGGTTCTTATGTTTTGTTGATTCACATAAGCATTGAGGTCCTAGTAACACACAGCAAAGTCAGACAATGTAATTTGCGAGGCAGCCGTGTGTACCGCATAGTTGTGAGATTATTCCCAATTGGTACTTGTATCGCCTAACTGTGACCGTTCAGTATAATTTTTTTAAATTTTTGACGATAGTGATGGTGATGGTCCGGATGAGTGGCTCAAAGAGATCTTCGCCGCTAGTTCAGAACAGCGCAATCTCTGGTGCTGCCTCTAGCACCGGTAGCTAGAGGACCAACGGAACGTATCAGTGCTCTTCTAAGAGTTCCTGAACAACCGGTTGTGGTGAGTCAAGCAGAAGAGTTTTAAGGAGAATACGGACTCTAAACCATCTCGTAAGCGCTGACGAGTCCAGGTGAGAATGCTGCCGTCTTATTTCTCGGCACCCACCGCCGCCGCTAATCCCTTCGAAGTTTTAGGCGACCGCGAAGAAATATATGCGAAAATGCCCGCCGTTTCCCGCTGATCATTTGCGGTAGAAAGAGGCCTGGCTTACAGTCCGTAAGGCATTCCCATGCTCACAGTCTCAAGATGAGTCCCATGTTACTCATATTTCTGAACCTTGAGCGGTCCAACAAAAATAAGCCTATTTTCCGCGTGCACATCGTCCTCGATTTGGCTGTAACGGTAGAGCAACCAAACAAGAGAAAAATTGTGAGCCAGTGCTACCGATGTCAGCGCTTTGAGCCCACGCACCACGTTTCTGGAATTACTCCAACGCATCGTGCCGGCTACGCAGATTGCTACAAACTTCATGGAGGGTGCTTGCAGGCCTGGTAAACTGCAGCTGCGACTACGACAAAGCCATCCTTGGTATGTTCAGTAACCACTGAACATCTGAGTATCGAGTAAGCTTTCGCTACATTAGAAGCGCTTGAGGGGCAATCGATTTCCAACGGCAGAGCTTCGAAGAGAATAAAGATTAGGGGCTTAGACCCAAGGACCTTGTAAAAAAAGGATGTCCACGTAATACCACTCACCACTGAACCATACGTACCTAGCAAGAATCAAGCTTATTTGCTCCTTCAAGAATAGTTTAGGTAAATTAAAATTTTTGCTTCACATAATAGTTGATGGGGTTGGATCCTCTAAGGATATAAGAATATAAATATTCTTTGGTAATCCTTCTCAGCTAGTTGTACGAAAAGCCTTACAGTGCACATATCATAATTCAATTTTCTTTTTGTGACCTCTCAGATAGCTGACAAGCAAGATACATGCACTGGATAGTCCAACTCTTAGTACCTTGAAATATAAAGAAGCCCTTATTGAAATCAAGCCCTTTAAAAACAACAATCAAATTACGGCGTTATATATTATACATAACCCTTAACCGAATAGAAGAAAGGTGCGAGAGCCTTGATACCCTCCACAACTTTGTCTTTCAGCGTAACCGCCCAATGGCACATTCCACTTCCATTTAAACGCAATTCTCTTCTTCTGGGGACGCAAAGTTTTGCGGAGGTTGAGGAGACGCTAGCTCCGCAATGCCACCCCGAACGGCGCTACGCACCTCCTGGCCGTGACTGCCGATGCAAATTCGAGCGAAATAATGCGCTCAAATTACTCGTATGGACTCTAATAAGCGTTCATGAGCGTATTCATTCGCAGCGATGCTAACGACTTCGACTTTCAATTGAGACAGTTTATGAAGAGAATTTGCATTTTAAATTGGATTTGAGCCAATTTTCCGGCCTTTTGTCGCCCCGGTTTGGCGCGGGGCCATTTGCATGCTGCGCCGGGCGCCTCTCGGTTAAATACGCGGCGCAATTAGCTGCCCCTCGATGCCCCGCGCCGATATGAGGCACGGTCGATATTGATGCCTTAAAGGGCTGATTTTGCACACAAATATGCAGATGTGCGATATGGACGATACCAATAAAAAGAGTGCAAAAGATAGTCATTGAAAATGTCATACAAAAAAACAGCACCCCCTCCAAACAAAATTCTCCTGTCATTCCCAAAAAGTTGATTTGTTATAATACTTTGTCTTTTGTTCTATGTACTTCTATACCAAAACGCCTCAAAAATTGCAATTTCTGAATTGTCCACGCCATATAGGCTGACGCCGCACTTCACTTCAACAACTCATGAATCTTTAATCGATCGAGCAAACCTCCCAGGTACGCCAGCAGCGGCGCAAATAATTAATTAAGTCGTCAGCGGCGCCAACGTTGGGAATAGAAGAATCCGTTTAATCATTCGCGCGCCGGAGGAACGCGATAAATTTCAGCTGCGCGCGGGCTAAATAATGAATTAATGCAAACCTGCGCATTTGAATGCAGATCGCCAATTACAGCGGGCCTCTCGCCGCGCCTAATTACGATAAGCGTCGTTTTTGAGCGCATAATTAGCCATAAAGATAATTTAATCCCCGGCACGCGCTAATTGATGTGACGCGGCGAAATGCAGCGCCAAAACATGCGTGGGTAATTGGTTCGCTGCCAACTGCTCCAGAAAGCCTCCCTCGGCCATTCTGTTGCGAGATGATTAATCTAATTCGTGCGTGGTGATAGTAGAAAGAATAACAATCCAAAATCAACTAATTGAAATATTAGAAAAAAATGACAGCACCAACAGCTTAAAGTACAGAAGGAATTCCCCTCCTTCAAACACCTCGATTAGCTTTTCAGTGCTGTAATAATAGCCAACAATGAAAATATGTTTCTTCTCTTTTGTGTTGTAAAACATTTCCAAACGCCTCCCGTAGCAGCCGTCGCGTCGTCACGGTCAAACGATGTACATAATGCCTTTTAGGAATGCAACCGCGCACGCAGGAGAACCCGAAATGTTGCAGAAATGTTTACTAATAGCTTCTCGTAAACCGTGGAACCGATCCTGAGTTGTTTAAATAACACGCAGCAAAGCAGCCAGGGGAAGTCAAGTACCGGAAGCGAAGCGAACAGTGCTACTGTATCATAAATTGTGTTACATATAAATACGGTTGGAAATAGTGCTGGGTAGTGGTGCGTTTCGAGCGGTCGACCCAAAGCTGTTAGAAATTTTGTAATTTACAATAAAATAAAGGAAAATAAACATTTATTGTTTTCACAGAGTGAGTAGCCCTAAAACAAGCAGAAGCACAGGTAAGGGTGCATTTGGTTTGATAATCATTAAATACGCATAAAACCGAAAGATTCAATAAGGTTAGAATAACAGATTATAATCTATTATTCTAACCTTATTGAATCTTTTATAATTATAAACACAGTACTTAGAAACTGTAAACTAAATTTTATTATTATTACAAATTAAATAATAGCGACATCTAGTTTTCGGAGGCCAAGTGAAGCTAGCGCCTGTCTGGGTTTTAAATCGAACTAAGTAAGTTTAAAGCAAGTAACTGGGCTGGCGACGCCAAACGGATAAACGAAATACTGGTAAAGTTAAATAAGTTACTTAACCAACCGAATTGTAAAAGAAGTAACTGGAATAAATATTGCAAGAAATAAAAAGCTAGAAAAAATAGATTCAAGAGAAGAACGTATAGAAACAAAAATACACATATTTCAAGCAGAATTAAATAAAATTATTTCATTAATACTGTGACATGGAATTTATAGTTACGGTTGTAAATGATCTAGTACTACAAACGCTATTCATGGAATGGGCAGTAATTACACTTCACAAAGTTGGTATAGAGAAAGACAAGACTTTTAAGACATTAGGAAAACTTGGAAGAATCTGGTCGTAACATTGATCATTTCAAGGAAACGTTGTACCTAAGTGATAAGCGAAGGACTGATCCGCCATATATTGTTCAAACTCCAGCAACCATCAAAGCAGTACAAGTGAAAAAAATAAAAATACCGTGGTGATCTATGTTTCGCCTAATCAGAAGATCAAAAAGGTATAGCGTAACAATATTTTTATAGATGACGATATTTTGATCTTGGAGTAATATTATGATAATAATAATAATAATAATTATAATAATAAGGTTCAAAGAAGACATACAACATCAATCATGGCTTTGTAGGTAGTCTATTATGACGGTGGTTTACTCCAAAAGGCACCCAAACACTGAGTCCTTAAAATGTTCACTAAGTGAAACAGTGATTTCCCTAGTAACGCAACATATGACTGGCCAAAGCGGTTAAAAGCGTACGCGCAAGCAAAAGGCGATCATTTTAAATAATATTTAATTTTTTATTGAAAAAGTTCTCTAGAGCACAAATTAATATACCCGATTAGTTACCTTTTGACCTGACGTAATACAACTCTCAGTAATACCTTCGACACTATGTTTCTCCCAATATCCGATCTCACCTCTAAATAATACCAGATGTTTACTCGTTCATCTTTCCAGAACTGTTTTACCATTCCTTCCAATATTTTTAAATGACGGCTATTCTCTATTCAATAAACAATGTACCAATGAAGTGATTTTATTAGACGTAGCTAATTAACTAATTTTGTTAATAAAAGTTTTTAGCACCCCATATGTTGTGGACAAACCAAAAAAGAACGTTTGGTGTTGAAGTATAGATTCGGACAATGACTCTGTTGTAGTCGCACAATGTGCTTTTCGGGCGCGCTTTCAACCTGCGTCCAAGTCTCCGCTCCCGATCATAAATCGATTTTGTTGTGGATAGGAAACTTCAAAACTAAGGTTCTGTAATGAGAATGGAAAAAGAAAAATCACATCACTCGTCTGGTCGTACTCCATTGCGAATTTTGTATCAAATCCTTTATTTTCATTTGGAAATGCGTGAAAACATTTTGGAAAGCGTATAACATGGCGCAGTTGCTTTTTTTACCAAGTTTTCAGGATCCGCTAGTAAAAAAAAACTTTCATTACTGGAGTATCTTCACAGCAAATGTGTTACTGATTGGTGTGCAGCGGACGGTACGTACACAAGAGGAGCTCGCGAAACGGCGGAATTTTTGCTAGAAAACTTCTTCCCCCGCGACGATGCAGAGGAAGACGACACGAATCAGGCGGATGTTAGGCGCGAAACTGCTACGATTGTCGGCAACCGGCGAGCCGACGTTCGTATAACCACGGGCGAAATTTATAGGTCAATCGCGAGAATGAACGCCAAAAAAGCCCCGGGGCACGACGGCGTTACCGCGGATGCGGTGTTGAAGGCTTTCAAGATTGCTCCCGCTATCTTCGAAAGCATCTTCAATGCGACTTTAAGAGTTCGGCATCTTTCCAAGATGCTGGAAGATTCAGATTTATACCGAAACCGCGGAAAGATGATCCTACCGACCCAGGCAGCTTCCGACCGATAAGCTTGCTCCCGGTGGTCGGTAAGGCGTTAGATAGATATTACAACGCGAATAGAATACGTGGTACGTAAAAACGGCGGTTTCCACGAGGGGCGATACGGTTTTCGTGCGGGAAAATTCACGACAGACGCTACGGGTATGCGGTTTCCGAGGTCAGGGACGCGAGGGACGCGAAAGAGTATTGTGCGTTAATAGCGCTAGATATCGCGGGGGCGTTTGATAACGCGTGGTGGCCTGGAATTATCCGGGAACTAGCTGAGAGAGAGTGTCCACAAAATCTCCTCTAGCTAGTAAAACATTACTTTAGCGAACAGGTAGCGCAGGTAGAAACGGACGACGGAATCGTGGAGCGAGAAATAACGCGGGGGTGCCCCCAGGGTTCGTGCTCTGGACCGGCATACTGGAAGCTGATATACGAGAGTATATTTAGGGTTCAGTTGCCGCAAGGATGCCGAATCGTGGGATTCGCAGACGACACACTTTTAATAGTTCGGGAGGCGCAGTTTAAAACACTAAAAGCGCGCGGAAACGAGGCGCTCGAAGCGCTTAAAACATGGGCGAATAGCGCGAAATTGCGGTTTAATGCAAAAAAGACGGAGGCGGTATTTTGTGGTGAACGACCTAGGCAGGAGAGACCGACTTTCCTGCTCAACGGCGAGCGCGTCTACTGTAAGGACTACATCCGGTACCTTGGAGTAGAAATCGATGATCGATTATTGTGGAAAAGCCACATACGGACTGTTTGCGATAAAGGGAAACAGATTTCTCATCGGATCGGAGAAGCGGCGCGATTAACTTGGGGTTTCCGCGGTAAAGCGGCGGCGCGGATTTGAGGGGCAGTACAGCCGGCAATACTGTACGGTGCTGAAATTTGGGCGGAAGGGTGCAAAGTTAGAGAAACTAGGGACTTGCTAAGCGTACAGAGGATACTCGCAGTTAAGGCTGCAAGTGCTTACCGCACTGTAGCCATCGAAACCGCGTTAGTATTGAGCCAGTTACCGCCTTTGCATTCTATTTTGCAGGAGGCGGCCGATCGCAGGAGGCTGACGACCGGGCCGGAGCAGCAACTCCGAGAGGAACTGGGGCTGCAGCAGGGCGTCATCGAGCGGAGGCAGCCCATGGAGGAGACGGGGCACCCGACCGAGCGAGATGGCATCCCATTCAGCGTGGCGGAGCCGGAGGAAGGACAACTGTGCTGCTACGCGGACGGATCGCGAACAGACGACGGGCGAGCTGGAGCCGCGTTCGTGGTCATGCAAGGTGAAGAAGAAATTCATTGCGAACAAGCCAAACTCGCAGACTGAAACACCATCTTCCAGTGCGAGCTCATAGCCATTCGAGAATGCCTAGCGTATATCCAGAGGCACAAAGCAGTCATCCCAAGATGCGCTATAATATCAGACAGCAAGTCAGCGCCACTAGCTCTCAGAAGTATGAGAGCGCCGACGGATTTGCAAGTCGAGGTTTGGAGCCTTGAAAAGACGCTGTCGGCCGAGATCGATGTCCAGTTCCATTGGACCAAGGCACGTCGGGACTCCAGGCAACAAGCGTGCGGACCAGTTGGCCAAAGAGGCAGCGGCAGATGGACCGCTTATATTTGAGACGGTACCAATGGGGCTCGTAAAGAGTCGATTACGAGCCAGGACGAGAGCAAGATGGAAGCAGAGATGGCAAGCAGCGGAGACGGGGAGACATGCGCGGATATTCATCCCCACGGTCGACACGGCGCGACAAGCTGCGGAGTGTTTTAACCGGCACACCGTCCAGCTTATCACTGAGCATGGCAACTTCCGGTCCTACCTCATCAGAATCCGGAAGCTGGCGGAGGACCAAAACAGATGCGCGTGTGGGGAGGTCGACGACGCCATGCACGTCCTGCTAACCTGCAACGTGGAGGACGAAACCAGGGCTAGGACGGAGAGGACCCTGATCACGAGCGGCTGGAAATGGTCACGAACGCGGGAGGAGATCGAGAGACTTTCGGGCGTGCGTGAATGGTGGACGGCTCTTGCGGGCTTTGCGGAACGGTGCGCGAGATTATGGGTTGACGGGAACTTGTGATGGGTGCGCGGGGGTTGGGAAAAAGAAAGTGTTGTGCGAGATGCAACAGAATAACAGACACTAAGTGCGGTGTAGGTTAAGGTAGATTTAGTCTGTTTCTTTGCGTAGAAATGTAAAAGCTAGTAGGACTCGGAGCCATCAGCGGTTTCGAGTCGCCTGCTCCGACTCGGGTTTCTGTGGTTTTCCCGGGTCCTGCACTAAGGCGAATGCCGGGGCAGGTAAATCTGCGGCCACGAATAGTTTTAAGAATTATAAAAGACAGGTCTGCGCAAAATTGTTTATGCGGTTGCGGTAGTGCTGGTATAGTGCCGTAAGGCAGAGCACCAGCCAACTAATTAATAAGACATTTCCTGTAATATTCTTTCTATTATATTTCATTAATAAGTTGTATGATTGGTATGCAGTGAGTAGAGTTAGGGTCATTAGTCTTTACTTTTTTGAGGGAGGAGATCAATGTGCTACTGTCACTTCCAACGGACGTAGAAATGATTCAGCAATTTTTAGCACCAAATCTCAAAGAACTCCAACTGAAAAACGTTTGTTTCCAAAAGCTCCGCTCAACGTGCTGTATGAAACTTTCCTACGCGTTTAATCTCCCAACACAGTCACATCGCTTGGCCAAACCACTCTTTCTCCAGGTATACCTTAAGTCTGAGTTTTACAAACATAGCCCTAGGGCCATCTCAAACGCACAAAATAAAATACAATAAGAAGTCAGACATATTCCTCCAAACATATTGGAAAGAGTAATAAAGCTTTAATAATAGTGCATCAAAAATAAAAGACACCACTTGGCCTATATCCTCTTTAAAACACACTAAAATAGAACTTCAGTTCTGTTGTTTTACCAAGCAAATTTTTTTTCCCTGTAGTTGGTTGATTCACTCTTGAATAGTACGTTTCATGAATGAAACGACGTGGTTATATCGCTTTACATGATAGTATGTACCATCTTTCTCCATCTCTCTCTCTCTCTCTCTCTATCCGTTGCTCGTCTTAATGAAGCTACCGTGAAACTTTTAACTTGATCTATCCATCTTTTGAAAGCATGTTCCATACATCTGCCGCTACGCCGTGCCGGCGGAATGCACAAAAATGCGGTCACGGGCATTTCAGAAATTTATTACAATATTGGCCTTTGTCTCTTCTACAAAACCTTTGTACTTTTCTATTTATACTTTGATATTCTGCCTTTTCTTCAGTATTTTCAAGAACGGTCTTTCTGTAACCTTTCACGATGTTCCATGTTGATTCTTGAACAAGAAAAAACTTGCACCCTTAACTCAGCCCATTCTTAATATTTACAAACCACGAAGACAGTTCCTTCGGCCTCGTTTGGCCAAACGAGAATTTATTTCCGCGAAAGGGCGCCCAGCATATTAAGCAATAAATTCGGACGAATTTGGCTGCGGCGGGCACGCGAGCGGGACACGCGAACGCTAGATACGGGGCGGCCGTCGCGCCGGGTATGGCCAAATGGGGATCTGAAAAGAGCAGATGTAAAAAATGTCCTTCCGCCCGTTCGGACGGGCCGCACGGCCCCCATAAATCCCGGCGTTTTCTCCATTTTCCGCGCCGGGGATCACGCGATCGGCTCCATTATGCCGGCCGAACGAGGCCGATAAATTAACCTATCTGCACCTGAGCCCCACAAAGGCGCTCTCTGCGAAATCCGATTTACGGGGCGGGGGCGGCCGGACGGGCACCCATACTAATCCCGATTTTTCCCCAGAGCCGCGGGAGCAGGAGTGCCGTTGCGGCGAGCTGGCGGGCGCAATCGCCAATAAAGTGCCTAAATTAAGAGGCGGCACGCGGACGCTCCCCGCGGAATTATTAATAACGGCGGCCGGGGCGGCCGCAAAAATTCGGCCGAATTTACGTTTGCGAATAAGAAGCCGCGGTTCATATACATAAGTTTAATTTAGAGCTAAATGGAGACGAGACGATTTTGAATGCGGAACTCCGAGAATTCAATTAAGTTCTCGTAATTCAGCGAACGAATTGCCTCTTTTGAAGAACCGCCTAAGGCATGTCTGTAACAGACTCATATACCTTTCGGATTGAATAATTTTTTTTAAATAAATATAAGACCCACACTTACATTATTGCCTGTAATATTAGTTTTTAGTTATTAATTTTTTTCGCAAATTTCTCGCTTCAATATAAAAATATTAGTTTTTTCATATATTTAAATATTTTCATATTTTAAAGTTTCCGCCCTCTAACGATAAATAGCTGTAGCTTGAATATACGTAATTTTGATGGCCGTGTCAGCAATTAGTTTTTAATTTTGACTTCTGCCACCACATAATGGTTTGCATTTGTAACAATAGCATATTTTATAGTTGTGTCAAAAATGTTGGAACCCAAACCAAATAAGAGTTGCTTTATTGCTTCAATATAAAGAAACTGATGCTTAATATCATCAAATACTTGTACAAGCTTGTGGTAAACGTGCTCTACCGGAAACAACAGGTAAAATGTGGTTTTGACGTTTCAATTGCGGTAATTTTGACTTAAAGAAAAGAATGTTCCAGACGCTCGAAAAAATTCAAAGACAAAGTATTACAGTAATTATTGGATATAGATTAAAGTCAAACACAAAAAAAATGCAGATTCCAAAATGTTTAAAAAGAAGGAAAATGGATACCATACGAATTGAAGGATAGAGGCACCAAAAGGAAAATGTTATTAAGGAAATATTACTGGGGATAAAAAGTTGATATATTTCGATAATCTCAAACTCAAAAATCAATTTTTCTCCTAGACTAACCACTGACCAACATAGAAAGAATACTATGTTGTACATGTGATGGAACTAGAAAGACGTGCTGTAATTTGTCAAACGATCACTAGCGACCTCTACCAACAACAATTAAGCATTTTTAACTACATATTTAAGGTCAAACGCCCAGAATACGCCAAAAGACACGACAAAGTGGTGTATCAGCAGGACAAGCGTTTGGTTAGGATGCCCTACAACACCCAATAAAATTCACTAGACATTGTTCCTTCTGACTATCACTTGTTAGTACATGCGTTATAGAACAGCACTTCAGCTCATATGAACACGTCCAAAATTGGGCTTCTCAATAAATCTCTTAGAAAAACGAGTCGTTTTTTGGAAGCAAAATCCGTACATTGCCAAAAACATAGGATAAAGTCATAGCAAACGATGGTCAATAGTTTGATTGATACACTTAATAATAATAATTTTTTTTGAATACCATTATTAGAAATCATTGACTAGTGAGTCTAATGTTAACTATGTACGTGATTTTTTGACAAGTTCTAACTCGCGTACAATATCGGATATACACCAGGACTAATATTGAAAAAAATACTATAACGTAGGCCACTGAGACAAGCAGCGCATTTCGTATTGATTAAAAACATTCCTGTGCAAAGTCCTAATTTTTACCATATAATATATGAGACTTGCCCTGAAAATTTTGATCCAATGTTACTGTAATGAAAACAGTCGCGATGTAACCGATCATCCAATAAGCTCAAACTGCAGTGCGCATGCGTGAATGAGATTTTAGTAAACGGGTCAGTTGGGATTTAGACGCCCATATAATGCGTTATCATTACAATAACAATAATAGAGCGAGTAGAGCATCGAATCTGCAAACAAAATTTGTATAAAGCTATTCGAATAATTCAAAAGGCTTTCAGGAACGATGCAATTAGTGCAACACAAATAAAGGCATGATGTAAACGATTCAGATGTGGTCGAAATTTTTCGAAAACCAGCAGTGAGCAGAATATCAAATAAATGTTACGTACACTATCTACAATCAACAAAAGTTGGCAAATGATAGTCTAAGAACTACAAAATGAACTACAATACAATTCAGATATTTCGCCGTGCGACTCCTAATTGTTCCTATAACTTAAATCAGCTTTGAAAGAGAAGAGATCGCAAATCGTCGATGAGATTTGGGTCAATTACACAAAGCAGTTACACTTGTAATTCCAACATTGGATTTTGCAGAATGTTTTGAAGTGTAAAGTCAATACTGAGAGAAGTGGTGAAATTTCCATCTGCTTACCTTAAAGGGAACTAAGGCTGCGCTCAATATTTCTCTATATAAATATATAACTTTTCATTATAATTGTAATTTTTATAGAGTATTATGTTGCGCGATACTTTCAGGATAAACTATGTAATTATTTATAAAACAAGAATTAAGATTTAGAAACAATATTTCTAAGATACAATCCGTAGCTTATTTTTTAAATTAGTAAAAATGAAGTCATATACAACCAAATTTTTCAACGAAATATTTTCCAATGCTTGCGCTATAGCAATATATACAAACTATATCAATATACTCCCTAAAATGTCATCCCGATGTCTCTATAACGCGCCTTTATAGCGGCTTTTATCGAACCCCCAACAACAATAAAGCCGAATTTATATGTCGGCGGACAACCCTGAGCGCGCTGCCACCTACCTTTCCATCGTCGTACTTCTCGTCCTCGTCGGTCTGTAAACCCCGCGTAACAGTGATCCTCTCTTCGACTTTCGGCGTCGCGACGCCCTCGCTGGCGCCATCTGCGCTCTGTTTAATGAACTCAATGCGGCCGGCCTCCACGCAAATGTTGGGGGCGAGAGGATACGCGTTGGGACTGGGGTTGGAGTCGAGGCTGGCGCGCTTGGGGTAGGGCGGCGGGCTCGCGTTCAGGTCGATGCTGGGCCGCTTGGGGCGGTGCGTCTCCAGGCTGGTGCCGTTATCGTAGGCGAGCAGCTGCGCCTTCTCGTCGCACACAGGGTGCACCTGCCTCACCGAGGGCGCCAGCCGCGGCTTTTCCGGGTCCAAGGGATTGATGTCGCTCGAGAAGCGTGAGCCGTTGGAGGCCCTGGAAACAGACGACCCAAATTAGTTTATTGCTCTTTTTATTAATTTTTGATATACAAAAGTCCGAAACAGGAATAAAAGGAGTGTGTAACAATCATTTTTTTGTGTACTCAGGATTTCAATTAAACAAAAACTAGTTTTTGTTCTATCAATATTCAGTTATTACAAAAGAAATATTGGTTCTACCAATCAAATGCGTGTGACATACTTAGATAGTCAGGATAGTTCCTTTCGTTAGCTTTACAACCACGCTAACGTTGTCTTCAACCAAGCACTTTAAGCGTAATTATCTATTATGCGGCTTCAAATTTAATTAAAAACTACAATCAACTCATCACATTAATGGGCAAACAAAACAGACATATGGACATAGTAGGTTATGCGTCAAAGTTGGTATTATTAAGCGCAAAATGTGAATAAAAAGATAGGTAGACACAGCTTCGGTGAAGCAGTCCGCGAGTCTTCGAGATGCACTCGTCGCGTTCAACTAATTCATGTCATTGGCATTTTCCAGCCAGTACTTATGAAAAATTCGTATCAAGTGACGAATTTGTGCGCAAAATCAAAAGACATTAATGATTATCAGTGACTAGAAGCAATTTTCACCTCCAAGCCAGAGCAGCGACGGCTATAGCATTCGCTGCAGATCTGCCATAGAGCATAGGTGACGACGGTTCTACCATCTCCCCTGACTCCGGTGATACCAATCAACACCACCATTAACGCCTTCGAGGCCTTAAGAAGAAGCTGGGATATATAGTTAAGACACCTGCCGCTTCCAGGCCCAGTCTGAACGCATCAGCTAGTTCGGCGAATGCTCCTCCTCGAGAACGAGTCCTACTCGCAAAGATGAAAGAGGGCTGGACTTCTGTGAGAAAGGTAATTTAAGACCATCGTATTGACTTTATCAAAGCCAAGAACGTGGCGGATGATATCTCCATCTACACCACCATAGTCACAGTTTACCGGTGCTTGACGCTTCCTTGACGAAGCAAAGATCAAGCGCCACTTCCATGTGCTGAAAAGACATGCTTCTCCGGTCCGTGAGTACGCAATCGAGGAGGAGCTGAAGTAGAAGCTCGCTCCATGAGAACAACATCCCCATCCTCACGGTGCGAAGGATGAGAAAAGGCCGCCACCGCCGCTCATGCTCTTGGAACTTAAGGGGAATGATAAGGGTCAGAAGATCTTCAACGCCGATGTGGTTATTTCAATAGCACAACCACATAAGAAAAAGCTTCCAGTGCCATCGATGTCTGCGTTTCGGCTACGCGCAGCGCTACTGTCACGCCAGTTCGAAATGCGTAAAATGAGGCGAAAACCACTACTCCTAGCCCCGTAATAAACCAGCGATTTATGCCATCTACCAGAGACCACATTCACACAACTTCAGGGAATGTCCTACAGACATCGACGACGCTGTAGCAACCAGAGGTGCCAACTGCCAAGCCCCGGATAGACTCACCAAGGCTAGGCTGCCATCGCGACACTATTCCAGAACGTGGACCCCTCCACGTTTTTTAGAATCCTCCAACAACATTGTGTCCACCACGCAGAACGCCACGAACATATTCGAGGTGGTTGCGGAGCTGATGTCCTGTACGGACGACGCCCCTGCTATCTTGGTATGTTCAGAACTCTCTGAACACCTGGGTCACCATTAAGTTCCCGCATCTCTGGGAGAGCCTAAGAGGTAACCAACATCCAATGCCTAAACGTGCCAGAGAAGAAAGGTTAGGAGCTGAAACCCAGGTAACTTAAATGCCAAGGCAGTTAAAGCCAAGGTGAAAATCCGGTCCACACATTAATCGGCAACTCAACAAATATTTTTCGAACTTAACTCAGAAATTCTTCCCCAAATCTTATGACAGTCTACAACAGTAGAACAAACGAATTATCTTTAAGGTGGCAAGAAGATTATTGATGCCATTTTGATGCGATTTCATTTAAAATTTCTTCAATAAAAAACGCGAATATATTTCATAAAAGAAAACTGAAGCGTCAAAAATAGCACCAAATGAATACCACCACAAAAGAACTGCGCGGATTTCTGCACAGGTGTTGCCCATTAAAGGTCGCAGCCTCCGCCAGCACTCCAATAAATAATTGCGGGCCCGTATAAGGCCTCGCTCGCGGCCAGAAGCAGTGCGCAGCGAGGAAGGATGATGATGGCCGATCGGTTTATCTGCTAATCTCTAAACTACCAGGCTAAGGGCCTTTGTCATCGGCTTCATCTCGGGCCGACGCTAACTGGGCCTCCTCGAGCTCGATGCGCCATCAGATACCACGAACGGCCGTAATAAAAGGATCGTGGCTTCGATTCGGCCGATACGGCCGAGCCGTCCTTATCTTCTCCAATTATCGCAATTTTATTTGAATTTTCTCGGGGCTCCTTTAAAGCCCGGACAATCTGCATAATCGAGCTTCCCTAATGGACAAACATTTCGTTTGTCTTCCAACAGCTTAGCCACGGCAAACTCCCATAAAGATATTGAAGTAAAAACAAACACACTATGATATTCTTTAATTATAATACTTTACTAAAAGGACATTCCTCTAAATGTCTAAATTTCTGCACTTTAATATTTCTCGCCATATCTTCTCCTTCCAAGTCCTGTAATAATTCATGTTTAATTCCAAGTCTCGTTAATTTTTCTTCCGTCCTATTTGGTTCATATATGGTTTTTAATATCTTGCAATCATATACTCTCACTAAAGTTTGTTTTGTTTATCTTCTTGTCTTACAGTACGAATATATTCACATAGTATGCTTCAATGTCTGCTGTGTTCTTCCTTTAATTTCCATTTTGCAGTTACCCTTATTGATTATTAATAGTCCTAAGTATTTAAAACTGTCTATTTGTTTCTATTTTTACATTTTCCATTAGCGTTCCATTTTTCTGGATTTAACGTACTTCATTTTGGTGTCCTCTTTTTTACATTCTTCCTTTTCTAACTCTTCAAAAAGCTCTTGTAACTTTCTTTAACTTCTTGCTGTTATTAATATATCATCAGCATGCGCTATTATTTGTTTTTCTTTGTTCGCCTATATCTATTTTTCTTATATTTTCTAATTCTATATTAATGAGTGTCATTGATAAAGCATGTGCTTATGGGATTTCTTTATCAGTTTTGATTGTGTCGATCATACCTTCTTCAAAGCTTAACCATCGCTGTGGTTTCTTTCAATGCCATTTCTGCCCAGCGTAATAGCTTTACTGGTATCTGCAGATCTCTCATGACCTGCATTATACGTATTCTCTTTATTTCGCAACATTTCTATATTATCTCGCTCATGTGAATTGCATCGATAGCTAATTTTCCAATTTATTATTAATGTCAAATTACGATTCGATTTAAGCTTACTGTCTTATAAAATTCCAATCAATCAGCTCTTAAGTTTAAAGATAATTCAACAAAAATTTGATTTTGGAAATGAAAATATTAAATTTTTACATGAAGGGGAATATAAACCACCAATATGGAAATATCAATTCTAGAACTTACACGATGCTATTTCAGTAATTTAGAAGTCAACGCGTGATGTTAAATTCTAAAAACTATTTACATATCGCATCACTTTCGCTATTCTAAAGAATGAAACCGTTGTGGTCGCGTTTTTTAATGATGTGACGCAGATTTATGTTTATTTTTGTATCAGTTTATGTCTCGGGTGAAACCTTATCAACTATGCCATGCATTGCTTCCACATAAATCTTATTCGCCCATTTTGGCTTGGTGAAGCTAGTTTCTGTTTTCAAATTTGAAGTAATACCTCGCTGGAAAAAGCTCGTAATGGGCTTTGAAAATGATCCACCAAATGACTGCTAACTCTTATATTGTGCAGATGGAAAAACATCCCCATGCGTAGTTTCGACTACTGTCATCAAATTGGGAGTACCGATTTTCGCCAAAAAATAACGTAGTGCGCCAGTCACCCAGTTGAGAACGTATCTCTGATGCATAATTCTGTCGATGTGTTTTCTGGAAAGTGGCCAACAAGTTTTCTTTTGACGGTGCGTTTGTGTAGTCGACATTATAAATGTTCTGGTACTTTCGTCAGTTCGGCCAGTGTTTTTAGAGGTTCCTTAACAGCTTTTCTTACTATTGATAGTTATGTTCGTTCGGATGATTTTGAGAGGTCGGGTCTTGGCAGTGATAATCGTTTATCGTTATTTTATTTTGAGTGATAATCAGAATCACTGTTGAGAAGAGTATTTTTGTTATGGAGCTGACCTATGTTACACCCACAGCTGAAATCACGCAGATCTTTGCAATCAGATAAACATTGCGTAGATCAGACAACTTTAAACTGTTCACATATATTTAAAAATGTTATTAAACTGAAACCTTTTTACGCCTAATTTACTTTACCACTTTGAATTCACAACTTATAATTAGTGTTTACTTTACTCTGATACCCTATTATAATCATTATGATTTTATTGATCTTGTTCATAAATTCTTTGTATACATTATCAACAAATCTCAAAAAATGTATTGTAATTTAGTTTCTTGTCCTGTAGGACAATCTTATTTGAGAATGTGATATTAAATAATTCAGTCAATTCAAGTACCTAAAATGCAGCCCCGCTTGGCTAGAAAATTTTAGTACTTTTTCGAGCACCAAAATTGTCAGAAGCGTCACATAATGACTATTAACATTCTTCTCCTTCAATTTCAACTATATTCAATCAACAGCTTTTCCCACTGCTTCCAATTCTATAAAACCTGACATAACAAATTTCCAACACAGAAAAATTCTCAAGGCCAGTCAGCCTCCCGTCCGCAGCTTTAGTAGTCGTACGCAATAAACCACCAGAATACATGTGTTGTGTTTATTTTTGGAACTCACCAGATTTATCATAAAACTCAAAATATGCATAATTCTATAACTGATCTTTAAGAGAATAGTTTTGACAAAACGATCATCGGTAAAGTAGTATTACGGCCAATTTTAAGTTTTGCGATTAAGTGGGGCTCCGATTGAGCCAAATCACACGAATAAGATAGACGATAAATCATTTCAAACATAAATTTTGCTGAATGATAGGTCGGTACGTTATCACATCATTTAACATCATACCAGAGTGTTTGCCCTCAATTGCTGCTTCCAATTTATCTAAAGTAATTAATAATATTTTCTAGCAACCATTTTTCCTTTTTTAAGATGATCAAGCAGCAAATTTATTCAGCATTTCAAATACTGATGCTAAAATATTTCCAGCCGACTGAAATATTTGTTTTCCTCCAATTTACAGTATATAATCCAGTACATTTTAGTTTTTGGCGTGTAACTGTCAATCAAGGTCTTATCCATGGTCACAAGTTGTCTCTTAAAATTCCTTGAATTCCAAAAAATCGGCTAAAGTTCTGCTTTGAATTGTATAAATACGGCGCCCAACTTGCAGAACTCGTGTGTAAGGGATGGCCATGACTTCTTCAATTTCATGTCATGGGCTTATTCATAATACTTAGTGTAACTACCGTTTCCAGTCGTTCTCAACCTGATTTATTTATAAGAACAATATCAAATCAGCATTTAATTGACTTTGCGATTCTTCTTTTAAAATAAGAAAATTAATGATCGCTAGACTCCATTCTTCTTTATAATTTTAAACCCATAAAAAGCGTCTCAAAAACAAACTGACGAAGTAATTTTATACCAACAATCAATTCCTAAAGCAGAGTTGCCACCTCAACCATATAAATTATTTGGAAAAATAGACCTAAACTACTCGCAACAGCTTTCCAGCTGCAGTGTATACCAATTCACAAACAAAAATTCAATTAGAGCGATAGCGCAAAGCGCACGTACAATTGATCAGCGTTCAGAGTGGATTGCAGCAGCCAGCTTCGCCCAACGTACAGCAATTAACGATTAATTATTAGGTTCAAGTACCAATCTGCTACTGATAAAATCCATGGCAGTCCGCAATTGCAGCGGCTGCGGATAACATCGCGCGCTTTTGTCGTAAAACCCAATTAAATTCGCTTAAACAACTAAAATTGGATTTTACGACTAGCCTAGATGTATCCAAACATTAAACAGGCTCGTAAAATACAAATAAAAACATCTGCTCTATTAATACGATTTTTTCAACTATTTTTTTTCTCAATAAAAGACGACAAAATGATGAAGCTTTTCAACAATATATTTGCAAATGCTGCTGTGCAAGTGTGTTAAAATTAGGAGCGCCTAAATGTGGTGGAAAAGCTCAAAAATTGCTAGATGCCACACTAATTTATAGTTGTTGCAATTGAGAAACTTTTCCAAAGACTGTCGTTATTAAAGCAAAGTTTGAATATCGCCAACAAAGGAGGCAAAGAAAAATATTAGAAATAAAAACCAAAAGCTTACAAGACTGCTCACCTCGATCGTTGTCGGCGAAACTATTAAGATCTTGCTTAAAAAGAAACAGGGCCACAGATTACTCTCAGATCAGCATAATAGCTGATGTCCCAAACGAAGATGACCTTCTTATAGTTGCGAAGGGTTTCACATTCGATGTTATGGTGGTACAACACAATTGTACTACCACAGGAAGACTACACAAAGAAGATAATCGAATTGCTCGATACGAACACTTACACAGTGCTCAAACGCAATCCTACATCGCAGATATTACGTGACACGAGCAAACTGATAAAGAGTTCCTCTTTGGATGACACCACTAAAAAGAGACTAATAACATGAGAGGCGCTGCCTTCAAGAATATACGGGCTCCCTAAAATACACAAGGACGATGTACAGTTTACCATGGAACTGGAATCGAAAGATATGATTGCTTTCTTAGACGTACAGGTGATGAGATCGGAGAATGGACATTTACTACACACCGTGTACAGAAAACCCACACATACGAACAGATACTTTCATAAGAAGTCAAATCACCACCCAAGTCAAAAAAGGACGGTTATGAAAACCTTGATAGTTGGAGCACGACGTATATGTCAACCACAGTTTGTGGATAAAGAACTCAAACATTTGGAACAAGCCTTACAAGGGAATGGCTACTCGAGAACAGAGATAAATACAACACCTTAACCTAACAAATGAGTACGAAAAACAACCAAAATCGGCTACGGTAGGCAAAGCTTTTTTACCTTATATCAACAGAGTTAAGAACCGAATAGGAAAAATTCTCAATAAACACAAGGTGGAAACCATCTATACTACCACCAATAAGATACGAGATTTGCTTAGATCAGCCAAAGATACAAGAAACCCACATGATACACCAGGGGTATCCTGCATACCTTGCTCATGTGAGCAAGTATACATTGGGATTACGGGCCGAACGATTACCACCATGATAAAGAAACATAAATGTCATCTCCGCCTTAATCAACCCGATACATCAGCAGTTGCTGAACATGCTAACAACGAGTCAGATTTCGGACAAACCCAAGTTTTATCCAACTAAAGGAATTACTACCTGAGATTATAGAAAGAGGCGGTGAAAATTTATAAATATAAAAATACTTTTAACAGGGATGACGGATTCAATCTACCTAAATCTTAGTTTATCGCTCTTAAGGGACAAAAAAACAGGCTGCGATACGGTGGAAAAGCGAGTGACGTCAGAAAATGCCAAAATGTTACCTGGCCTATTGACGTCAACAACTAGCCCGATCACGTTATCTGCCATACCGGTGACGTCAATACCCCTCCCCCCAACACCATCCCTTCCAAACTCGCACGAGTATAAAAGCGAAAACGCACGGGACAGTCACTTAATTTTCAGAAGATATTCTTCTGAAAATGTTCGCCGCAGTTGTGGACGAAAAGTCAAGAGTTTCTGAACTTCGACTATGGCCTTATAACCCGATAACCAACCATACGATGCACTTTCTTGTAGTAATTAAGAATGGTTTTGAAAAGAGTAGACTGTTTTAATGTACAGTATCGATCTAGCTAACAATGGAAACGTAGCATATAAGGTGGAACAAAAAGCGTCTTTCTTTTTCAGGTTGAATAAAGGAGAAAGGCAGAAGGAGAACCCATTTTTTTAAAGTAAGATTACAGAACCGAAAGTTTTATTTCAAGATGTATCTCTCATCTTTGATGAACTTTTAAAGTCGCATTCGTAGTTTTTTATTACTTCTCATAACAGCATTACGAGTGAATTGTACTATGAGTCACCGAAGTGATTGCGTTTACGTAATCAGAAACATCGCTACGAGAAATGAAGACGAAGCCCTATAAGAGAAAAAGAGCATGGCAGTAAATTTTACTCTAATTACCAGCTTCAGTGAGATATCCACAAGTGATGCCGTGATATAAGCAAAGATAGTTTGCAGCAACTTAACAGAAACTGCTAGAGTGATGACGAAAGTGCGTAGACATTGAAGAGGCACACTTTTAATGAAATATATATTCACCTCTTTCTAACAAAAGATACACGAGGAGAGAACAATTGCACAGGGTAGGAAAAACTATCCCTCGTTTTCAGATTGAACAAAATTCTTATTATATGGTAAAATGGGTATTTTATTTAAATGTGTCTTAAAGAGGTCATTAGCTAAGTGGTGTCCTTCATTTTTGATACACTGTTGAAGTCGTACTTTGAAGTTTTTCATTAATGTTTCCAACATGTGTTGAGGAATATGCCTGATTTCTTGGCGTATTGGATTTGGTAGGGTGATGTTTATAAATCTCAGCCTTGAGATATTCCCAGAAAAAATATCTCACGTAGCACTCCAAACCAAACTTTTGTTGTGTACGAGATTCGGTACGAAAAATTGACGAATAATTTCCATACATCGATTGGAAGTGACATTCACATACTATTCCTTTCACATTATTCCTTCGCACATGAAACAGCGATACGTTCGCTGGATATCTTATCGAATATCACTCCAATAACGAATGTTTTGTTCGCTATCGCATTCTGATAAGTGGAAATGTACTTCGTCTATAAAAAGATATTTCCACATATTTTCAGGCGTTTTTGCCAATCTAGTTTGGAGATTTCCTGTACAACAACCATCTTGTATGGATTAAATCGAAGGTCTTGGTGCTAAATTCGCTGTATGGTACCAGACAAATGAAATAGCAACGGCCTATTTATCGTCCCGGAGAGTGCAAACTGGATTCTCTTGTTTGTATCGATGTTTTCCAGTGTTCGCGCACTCCAAGGTCTTCCTACACTACTTCTCACAGACCTAATACATCTGAAATTCCCCACCCATAACAAAATTAATTCGAATGGAAATTAAAAGCGCGACCGAAAAGTACGTTGTACGGCCACAAAAGAGTCATTGTTCTAAATGTATATTTCGACAGCAGACGCTCTCTGTTCGTTCGCCCACGGTAGGATGGCTATTAAAGGCCCTTTTAGGCAAAACCACACTATAAAGCAGTAGTGTCACCCTATGTCGGCACCTTTAATCTCGTGGCTCCAAATTTGCCACCATCCATGGATCATTCAAAAACTTATTATAGTTATTATAGATTTTTCGAGTATAAATTACAACACACATCGATATATAAATCCCTAATGTTACATCAACATCAAAATAATAACATTCATGTTTATTTATTATTTTGGTGTGACAAGTGATTTATATATCACCGTAGATTATAATCAAGAGCAATTAAATAACTTTTTGAATAATCTATGTCTAACATCGTCCACATGTTCGCTTGTAAATCCCGAGCAAAAGCAAATATGAAAACACGTAACCAAAGGTGAAACATTCTCTTTCAATTTGGTCTTTCAGCTAATCGATGGTTGCCGGCTTTTACAGTAACACCTATCTTTTAGATATCCTCATAAAAGCATCTGTTGATGTGAAGTCTGGGAAACACGCAGAAAAATTGACACCACTTCTTTTTGAATTCATTTCTTCGAAATAATCGCAACAAGATAGACCCTCACACCACTGCCGTAGTAGGGGGAGTGCTCTATCCTAGAAAAAGTAAATATTTTCGTCGCCGTGTAAATATTTGCCTTGTGGACCGACAGATTCCTTGTGTTTGTTTAGATAAATATCACTGGTGACGGTTTGCTCGAAAAAGAATAGCTCGAGAATACCCAAAGGTAATATCTCACGCTACACTGTAACCCTTGGTAAGTACAAATCATGTTCTTTAATAACATGTCGATTTTGAAGAGAGCCCAGCCGGTGAAATCGAGCCAATTAACTTAGAAGTAGCTCTAAACTATTTTGGAAGGGAACTACTAAATCTTAAACACATTTTCCTTAGCACCATTCACAACACTTTTCCAAAGATCATTTAGAGAGAGTGAATACCTTTTTTGAGACAACCTTTATATTAAAATCAACAAGACCACAGGTGGAACAAAAAAATTCTAGCGACTACATTGTCATCAAAAATTGCTTATCGTTCAATTAAAAATTAAAGTGGCGCCACATATCCGAGTTTATATATATTTCGGTTGTTCCTTTTCCATTTTTGGAACTTCTCACTTGTTATCAATATCAGGTCGGATTTTATATTACCCTCCCCTCCCTTCACCCGGAAATAAGTTATTAGCTAAAAGTTTTAATAAAAGTCGATAGAAAAGGTCAAAATTCGCCCCTGGAGGAAACGCAGCGGCATCCGGCGCGAGAAGCAATCCGGCCGAAGAATGTTCCTGCGCACCGCGATCATGTTGGCCCCCGATAAAAATGCAAAGTTACGTGTGCAATTTGCATCGGGATAATGCATAGCTCTATTTATCTCGGCGCGCGTGGGAGACGAACGCGCAGCCCGGAGCCGGGAATCTGCACGTGTTTGCGCACTTTTTCGCGGGCACCAGAGGAAATTAAAATTGAATTTATGGCCTTGTAAAATAATGGTGGTTAGTGCGCTTGTTCGCCGGCTCACCTGCAATTTTTCAGGTACGCGACCGTAAAAATAATTGGCGGCCGTAAATAAGCCGCGGTCGCATGCGCATTATAGCCGAGCGCGCTGTAAGCAGGTCCGCCCGTCGGAGCGACGCGCGGGCACTCGGAACGGCGCTGCCCCTCGTAAAAATTGGGGACGGTCAATTAAAATTTCGCGAAGGTGTCGATTTCCCTGAAAGCTCGTTAACTTCAGCGACACGGCGGCGCCGCAGCACGTCTCCGACTTTTTCAACCTTTCATTGCTTTATTTTGCGTTATAACCATGCTTTTCTCACGCACCTTTTCAACTACAACATCAAAGAAATTTCTAGGCTTTAAATGAACTGAGGGGTGTCTGATATTAAGCCAAAATTATACTAACATGTATATTTAAATACCAACATCCCTTCGCGGTACTACTGCTTATCCAGTTGGTTGAAATAGTCCACAACGATGTTTTGCAATTCCTCCTGATCCCCAAAACGTTTCCTTGCCAACAATGTCACGAATTTTAATGCGACGATCTTCCCTAATCAAATGTTCGACAATTGTGCAGTTGTCATCCTTGTGTGAGATCTGCCTTTTTTCTTCTCCGGATCATCATTCAGCTCCGTTCGTCCATGTTTAAATTTTTTGCAGCAAACGCTGACTTTTTTTCAGTTCGGGCCATAAACGTCCTCTAATCTCCTTAGACTTACAAGAAACTGATAAATCCACGCACCTCACACTTCGAATACTCTGCGATTTTTTTTGTTTGCTTCCCGAAAGCTAAATTGTTCATTTTATATATGAAAGAATTTTGGCAAGATGGGTGACAGATCTGCTCACTTCAGAATAAAAGCAAATTCGTATGCAAACACCAATCGAATATTTAGAAGTGTATAAGAAGAAACAAACCAAAATTGGATTCACTATCAGAAACAAAACTGCAATCAAAATGATGTGAACCAACTACGAAATAGATAAAAAACCACTGGAAAGGTGTTGGTGTCGCTTTTTGGGTTTACCTTGAGTAGGAAAAGACATTACCAATAAATACTTCCGGACACTTTTGGAGAAATCGAGGATAGTGATAGCGGAAAATGTCTTGGAATGGACAAAAAGTGTTTTTCTCTTGCAACAATCCATTGGAAAATTCAAGCTAAACAAAAATTGACTAAATCATGGCTTAAAATTGTTGTACGTCTACCCTATTAACTCGATTATCTGTTGTCTGGTTAAAAATATAAATCAAATAAAAAGATAATAGAAAGCGTTTTATATACAAATAGCAAGCTTTTCTTTAACGATTTAATACAATTTGGAAAGCTATGCACAGTTTTTCTAAACAGTAGAACCCCCCCCCCCCTCCCCCAAAAAAAACAAATACCACGATACGGGTCAGTAGATGGCTTAGTCCTACTCAATACAGATCAAATTTGCTTTTAAATCTTCCTTACTTACGAAACGATGAAAAACGTCCCTACAGATTTGAATTTGAGTACAGCGTCATCCAGTAATACTCATAGTTTATCAAAACTTGAGGATTTGATCATAGCGTAGTTATAAATTCGAATCGCCTTTGTAAAATACAAGGAAGAAAACTTTATCCCTAATTTTAAAGAAATGTTATGAAGCGAGAGACAATCTGAGGTTGAAGAAAATTATTTCATTAAACGCAAGTAGTCGGGGAAGTTTTGCCCAGATGGGTTCTTAGTGGCCAACACGTTGTGGACGAATGAACAGACAGCTTTTGCTATTGAAGCGTACATTCAGAACAATGTTGTAGTAGCACAACTATTCGGATGCACTTTCAAATTATGCCTACAGCCTTCATTCCCAATAAAAAATTGATTTTGTTGTAGATTAAGCATTTTAGGAATATCGATTTTGTAGTCAAAATAGGAGAAAAAAGATCTAGGGTGTGCACAAACTTCTCTTCGAGGTGATTTGCGCGCAAATACGCCGTTGCTCTTCACTTATCTATTAAAAAAAATATTTCGACATTTTTATATTAATTCTCGATGCATTACAATTGAAAAACGTTCGGTTCCTACAGGATAGAGACACAGATAAAATTCCAAGTGTTGCATGAGATGTTTCCTGAGTGCCTACTAATATCTACATAGTGACGTCTTGTCCCGTGTGACTTTATCCTATAGGGATATCTCAAGTTTGAGATTTAAATATACTCTCTTAGGATGCTCCAAACCCTGCAAAATGCAATACGTGACGAAATCAATCATATACCTCAACACATGTTGAAGAGAGTAATAAAGAACTTCAGAATATGAAGGACACCACTAAATTGATATCCGTTTTAAATCACCTTGAAGTGATTTGTAGTTCGTTTCGTTTCCGACGTCTCATGCCTAAATCATGATTTATCTACTGTAACCAGATATTCAAAGATGTCTCTGTATTCACATTATACAACAGCAGCAACTATTAGCTTACTTTTATGCGCTTCTAATGAGCGGTGAGCGTATGGACAACCTATTCTACACAGATCTTTATCATATTCAAATACTCATGAATGATAGTATGCAAACTTACATTAAATGTGATCCGCCTATTTGTCATTATTAAGTTGGTTACACGCGTTTGCTGAGGCTCGTACTTTTTGCCTTTCTCGACACAGTCCTTGTTACTTTTGAAGTTCGATGTTCAACTAAACACAATTCTGCGACTTAGTACTGAGTTTTCACAAACGGCTGCTAATCTCGTATGAATGTCCGAGGCAATCATTCTCTCCCTTTAAAGAAACCAAGCCATCTATCGCCGCCCGAGATTGTTTGTTTTCATAATTTTCTGTACGATCCAGCAACACCATTTGGTGATATCACGTGGTACTATAATCTATCTTCTCACGCGCACTGGGCGCGCATTTTTATCTGCGACACCGTCGGATTTTTAAATGTGCAAAAGAAATGTTACTACACTGCTATGATAAACAACGTTAAATGCAAAGCGTACTGAATGTTTTTTTTTGATAATCATAGAAAACAGTATGATGAGCGACGGCAGGATAACCATAAACACGACTCCATTTCACACAAGTTTTCATGCGATTTTTTGAGAATGACAAAATAATTTGATGTTCATATATAAAGCTGAGTGATGTAAATGCTAAAAGTAAATTAAATAAGAACGGAGAATTCGAAATGGTAAACTAAGACTAATAGTGGAAATCATGCAGATCATAGTAACAAAACATGTAATAGCGCGACGGCGTAGAGGATCTCACGAGTCCAAATTGGTACTTTAGTTATATAAATAAAGGTTAAAATAAACTAAAATATCCACCAAGCAATATAAAGTAGTAATAGCCGAAAGCAATAATTACATAAATACCAAATAGGGAAACTGCGGAAGAGTAAACAAAAAACTATAAATGAGTGAAAAAAAATTCAGGTTAGGATTTAGAAAATATTCTATTTTTACATTCGTGCTTATTTTTAATGTTACGGGCAACAGAGGAATTAAAACCAACTTTGAAGAACATGGGAAGATAGTTAAATGTAGTAGGGTTGGAAATCATAGTGGAAAAATCCAAATATCTAATATTGGGAAAAGAAAATTAAGCAAACGTACTATCATGGAAGTATGATATTAAACGGGCAGATTACAGAAAACTTGCAAGGAAATTTGCGTAATTATGGAGTAACAAATTAAAGTGATTAAATACTGGAGTATAATATTAGACCATGGGACTTTGGGACTAAAGTGCTGACGAATACAAAATTTAACGTGGATTAAATAAAATATGCAGAATAAAATTATAAATTATATAAGACCGGAAGATGACTTTCTAGAAATTATGTTAATACAAAAATTAGTAAATAAACTGGAGGTTTAAGAAAGGCGAATATTGTGAATGATATTTAAGGGAGTCAGGGAGAGTTACAAATGAAGGAGAAGAACGAATGCTGAGTTGGCAAAGTTTGTAAAGAAACGAAAATAAAAACGGTAGTTCAACAAAGTAAGTGGTTGAGTCATAGAACAAGGTTATCAAATAACAAAAAAGATGTATAAGGTGCAAATAGAAGGTCGAAATAAAACGGGCAGATTACAGAAAACTTACAAGGAAATTTTGGTAATTATGGAGTAACAAATTGGAAAATACTGGAGTAAATATTAACCATGGGACTTTGGGCTTGAAGTGCTGACGTATGTACATATATAGTAAACAGTAGCGATTTTAAATGTAGAAACTGCAGAAAAGATTTAAATATTAATATTTTAAAACTACAAGAAGAAGCAAAGCTTGTCCTAAAATTGTTCAGGAATTTATGGGGGCTTGTCGGATCGACCAAGCATGGGTTGATCTCACTATAGTGTAAACAAGTATTTCTAAATTTAAACACACCATTTACTCTCCCAACTACACGGCCTTGCTCAGAGGACACATACTAACGGCTCGTACCATATCTACAAGCTCAGGTACAAGTGATTGATTATAATTTAATCATGGCAACACCGCAACATGGCAAGGACAAGATTTATAACAGACACGGGGAACTACTCGACCGAGACCTTGTTCTTTCAGCTTGTGTTAGAGGAGACGATTTTTTCCAAGCAGGAAGCAAAAAAAGCGATTACCTTATTCACAAGCAGAGAGCGGCGCGCGCTGACACAGATTGTGTATGTTGCATTCCAGGAGCGTAGGCCAGGACCAGAGATTAACTGCGGGTGTAGGCAGTAACTTCATTGTTGCTTATATCTTCATTACATTAAATAAGCGCATACCCTTCGGTTTGGCATAACAGGATTGCAGCTTTATTGCGAGCCCGATCCCACACTTGACACTCCTGTCCCACCGAAGGGAGTGCGCGCCGGGCATGCTCTCCCTGTTTACAAGCCCGGCAAATCGCTCGGAAAACGCTACAAACCTTGCCGGGCTGCATTTGCATAAAACAATTCCTGGCCGGGCGTGGGCTGCGCCTCAAGAGTCGTCGACGAAAACCGAAATGAAAGGCGATTCGCGAGCCCCCGTTTTTATCATGCAAATCGAACGCATGTGTTTGAATAATGATTCATTTTACCCGCTATTTATAGTGCAACATAAAGGAGCCCCTCGGAGAATGAGTAATTGCAGCTCCGGGGCATGAATTAAATTAAGAGCCGCGCGCGAATGTGTGCGCGTCCGCGGATTTTTGATTGATGGCGATTTTGAAGAACCCCGCAAACTGCTAACTGTAGCCAAACATGTCGAATTACAAGAAATATTTCAAGAACTCAGCTACAAGTGAAGAACACATCTACCTTTTACCTTGAATGAGATGAGATGGAGATTGATCTTTGCTGCTGACATACAGACTCCAACTATAGTTGGAACAACGCACTAACATGCCCACGTCTCATCTTTTGTCATGGTATCTTTAACCCTTTAAGCTTTAAATTTCATTATAACTTCGTCTATTTTATTTGGAAACATTTACAAAAATATGTAGTCGCATTTGTTGCCACTAGGAACCTACCATTTAAATTTTCTCTCTAATGAAATTGCAAGGTACAACAGAACAGTAGTTCTGTAAGACTTTCGTTCAGTCTCTTTCAATTGACATGTTGATTTTCAACTATTTACAGGTTCTTCGTCACTTTTTTGTCCTCTTCTTGAAGTCTCAGAGTTAGTGTCAATAAAAATTCTATAGGAAATTGCTTGAAAGTAACGATCCGCTCCTTTAGATTCGCCAAAAGAAAGAATTAACCAAACACCAATCAACGAAATGCCAAAGAACGCAATGCTACCGTTTTCTGGACTTACGACTCACTTTACACAGAGAAATATACATGTCTGATTTGTCAACAAACCCCTCGTGAAGAAGAAATTTGTTGCTTGCTAAGTCTTTTCGACATATTGTAAATCGGATGGACTATAGAATTTGCTCATAAATCTGACGGGTTTAGTATATAAACATTTACCATGTAATCTCTTTTGCCCGCTTATCTTTACATAGATCTTTCGGCTTTAACTTATGCCATTTTTTGGCTCTTGCATAATTTTATCCCCTCTTCCCACTGTAGAAAATTTCAAAAAACATCATTTTGAAAACCAATTCTCTGGTAAGACATGCACTCCTAACATCCATCAGCTGACTCAACAGAATTAACCTCCCAAGTGTAAATTTGAATTGTAAAATATATGATGACTCATTGGCTCAGATGCAATAGATGGATTTAGAGAGAACATATGTTTAAAACCTATTCGTCCTTTGGTTTTCATTCAATTTCAAGCAAGTTGAAAGCTGATAATCATTGTAGAGCTTGTCATGTTCAAGTCCACTTTTCTTGTCCCAAAATCCATGCAAAATGATAACCAGACATTACGAATGAAATAAGCAAATCTGTGAGTTCCATTTTTAAAAACTGATAGTCCTTGTAATTGGTTTTTTAGAAATTCCCATTATAAAATGAAATTCAATAAATTATTTCATTTCATCAAAGATTGTAGGACGAAAACGATCACCGTGTAGTTGGGAACCGTAAACATTTGTCTCAAAGACCGCTTTTTCTATCAGTTCTCTGGTAAAGGAGGTGTCTGTGGGGAATTTTATATCATACGGTACATTGAACCACAGTTTTTGAAATATAGAAGGTTTAATAGAATAACGAATATTCTGCGCCTACAGAAATGATTCTTAAAGGTAGTAAAAGGAAGGCCATCTTCGCTGTTAAAATCATTAATAGTTCTCATTCCTCACCGAGGGTATCAACTTGTAAACTGATCTTAAACTCATCTTCTGATAAACTTACGGTTACTAAATGATCTAATGAAATTCATCTCAATAAACAGATTTTCAATATCTATAAATGTATTACTGTATCCCTCAAAGAAAAAGAGCCTAAAGATAAATTTGCGTTGCAAGTACGTATGGTACCAACTAAAACAACTAGCTTTTATCACAAAAAAAATCAATCTACGCCCTAGAAATTTCATGGAAACATATATCTGCATCCTATAAATACACCAGATATATGTGTACAATAGAGCTCTGGTGGCTTAGTGGATAGATCGCTAAACTATGAAACCACGAGTTAGGGGTTCGAATCCCGCTCTCGCCAATTCGATCGCTGGCATTTTTACGGCCCAGCTCGACTCAGGCTGCAATAAATGAGTACCTGGAGGTCAAACTCTGGGGTAATAATAGGCGGCCGGTACGTAGCGCTAGCCACGTTACTACCCTTGTGTACCGTAGGCTCTAGATTGTAGCAGACCTATCCTGTTACGACCCCAAAGGGCCTTCAAGGCCTGTTACGGGGAACTATTATTATATATGTGTACAATAAGAAATTATCTGATATTTTTCCAAGGCACCAAATAAAGTGAATTTTCAAAACATCAATACAAACATAGATTCGAATTCATGTGGCAAAGGTTAGAAAATCTAAAGTAAGCAAACTTGGACTTGGCTGCAGCCATGATCATAGGTAGATTGGAAATTCATGATGTGGTACCAGCAATCCCCTAGCAGAGCTTAACAGATAGAAAATATCATCTGTATTATACTCATACAGCTCTTGACTGACCAAGTACATTTTTTCCAAAATTTACAGACAAATTTTACAAACACATTTTGTTCTATAAGCTCTTCCATTATTATTTCATCACTAAAGTGACGAACACTTACTACTAGTGCTTATAACGGAATAGAACAAATGGCAATGCGTTGTGAAAATCTCTCACTAGGAGCGCTCACCAGGCGTAGCCAACTCTTCTTCGGTTATCTAACTAAAAAAACTTTTTTAAATACAATTCTTATAGTAATCGTTTTCATATACTTCAGAATTTTAACTCAAAATCCATAGTTTACAGAGTGGCCTCTTAACGGTTATATTAATATTGTTGCATCAATAACGTATTAACTATTGAAATTTAAAAAATTTACATCGATGCAACGAGAGCGTATGATTGTAACTATACAATGTAAATATTCTCCTCAGTCAGTGATCTTCATTTTTAACTGCTTCTCGCTCTTCTTAAAGATGTTGTCTCTAACTGTGCTTTATCTATACAAACTGATTATCAATGCTAATTCACCTAACGACAAATTGGATGTTTAATTTTTTTTTTCATAAGCTATCGCTATTTTGGTATACATTTGAAATTGATTAGAAAGGTCAGTTCCCACTCAAACAGATTATTTCGAATCAAACTTAATTATTGGTTATTTAATATGACTGCGACGAATTGCCAATATGTACAATCCGATCCAATTATCGAAATACGTATCTCTAACTTTTAAATGATACCTGGAGATCAATGTGATTTGACCAACAGATATATAACGACACTCGGCTACTAAGAAGAAGTAAAGCAGTTAAGTGATTTTAAATATGTTTTAGTAATCGGTTGCCACAAGAGCAGAGACATTTTAACCCATCTGTTAGATAGGTGACTGTCAAGCGGAAATGTGAAGGCGAAACAACAAAACAACAAGAGTTCCGCAATGTTACCGCTTTTCCGGTCACCATTATTGTTGTACATCGAGAATTGAGACAAATAAAATCACACGATCAAGCAACTACCCACAAAGTCCAAATTTTCTGATGTAAATGCTAAATGTAGTCTCCATTGGTGTAAAGAACGCCGCCAGTAGACTGCAGATAACGGAAAAAATGTAATTTGGAGTGACCAATGGCTTTTACGTTGTCGTGATCTAATGGAAAAATCTGTAGCACCAACAGTATAATACGAAGAAGGTGACGTTGCTGTGGTGATATTTTTCATAGAATGGATCAGACTCTCTCGTAAAACTAAATAGAAATCTACACAAGAAAGATTACAAAGATATTTTGTCTAGTTTGTCTTGTCTACAACAATGTGCTAATCTATCACAACAACATAAAAAGCACAGCATAAAAAGGAGGAATGATTTGAAAGCAAAAATAAATTGTCCTGGACAAAACCTTAACTTGAATCTCATTAAGCACCTTTTGGAATGGATTAAAACACCAGCCCCACTTCAGATCCTAACAACTCACTAAAATATTCTGGATATCTTCAAGAAATTTGGAAAATTTTTCCAAAGAAATTCCAATAAATGATTAAAAATTACCTGTCACAGAAGCAAAGTATGAACCCAATTTGTATTAATGTCAACTATTGGGATTTGTGGTATATGTCAAGCCTATTTCCAGTTTCGAGATTTGTTAGGCTATAAAAATCAATAGTCTGGGTTTCATTGTGCAATTTACTTCTTATCGTCTATTTTAGTCGACTTTAAAACATAACTGTCAAAATTTGATAGAATTCACAAAGAAGTATTAAAGTAATGATTTTAGGAACTTGAAGGTAACTGACCACGTTTTAATGTTATGATTGACCATTTTCTCCAAATTTCAGAATATTTTTGGTTTTATGAATTATTATTTTCATATTAAGATGAAGGTTAAATCACATTTTTGTAAGATAAATTGGATTCGATACTTAAAATGGTGAGAACTGTGACAGGTAAAGAAGGTAGTTCAAGGAATTGAAGAAAAACAAAGTGGTTTCAATGAACAAATAGACGCGCCACGGAAAATGAAATGAGAGCCTGAAAAAGAAAAATCAAGGTAAAAAGAAAATAAAGAAACAAAGAAGAAATTAAAGGACAAGAAACTGTATTAAGATTTAAAAGAAAGAAAAAACAATATTGTAATAAGAAGATTAGACATTAGAAGAGACATAAAGAGAATAGTATTTATTTGAAGTATATGAAGGTAATCACAAATACCTTTCTTAAGTAGCATTAAATAGATGTTGAGGAAACAACTATTAAACTAAAAAAAATGGTTAATTGAACTACGCAATGAGGAGGACGAAGTCGTTGCAAAACAAAGCAAAACAAAAGAAATGGAAAAATAATAAAAACGATGGGAAGAGAAGGAAAAGGAGAAATCGTAAAGATATGAATAAATAACGGCCAGTTGATAAGTTATACCGGCAATGTTGCTTTAACTTCCGGAAACAGAAAAGAACTAGAAAATATTATGAAAGCAGAGGCAGGGTAGAAAATAAAAAAATAGACCAAAGTAAATGCAAAGCAATGCACTAGAGAAGGTTGAAAGAAAAGTGAGAGATTGTGGTTAGACAGAGGTACAAGAAATTTGAAAAAATGGAAGAATTCGAGTACCTGGAGTATTAATTATAGAAGCAAACTTGAAAAAAGTAAGGACAATAAAAGCAAATATAACTAACTTGCTGAAATTACAGATTTATCACAAAATACAAAATTAAAATCTATAAAACCATACTAGGACCAATGGTATTTTAGAGCTGTGAAACGAAAAATGAATAAGATGAGAACGAAAGATAATAAGGATAATAGGAATAAGTATGACGAAATAAGTTACGTAGGAAGAAGTAACGATGAGATATATATGGGGGTATTTATAAAGAGCACGGGACAAGTGAAGTGATACCGTCAAGATTACAGCCATATAAAGAATCATTCAAATTGAACTTCATGTTTTTCTTTCTAAATAAAACAAAAAATATTAAAATTTTATTGCTACCAGTGTAAAGCAACAACTCAGCTGCTAACACGCGATCACTCTTTTAGCAAAGGTTTCCATAATGTTTTTTCATTTCATCAATTACACGAACAAGTTTCGCTTTTAGTCCTGGAATCGTAGCAGGTTTCTTGACATTAACTCTTTTAAATCGTTAAATCGTAAGAAAGCGATCACCTGTCAATGTCATCGCTCTGCGAGATAACACGATGAGGAAGTTAATTTGAAGTAAAGTAAGTGCTTCACGTACCATATCACATATAGCTCTATATTCAAGTTCAAATATTTGGTTTCATTGAGAAAAAACAGTTGATTAGCGACTCCCCTTAGTGTACACCATTGATACCAGCTTCGTCTTCCACAAAAGTACGGATAACAATAATTTCTCCAGACCACACCAAACAGTACATTTTTGTGATTGCATTGGTTTTTGAAGAATAATAGCACGTGGATTTTCACTGTCCTAGATCCGACAATTTTGACGATTCACAAAACCGTTTAAGAAAATGAATTTGGTAGACTCTATCATGTGTTTAGATACCAACTGTACAAATGAAAACTTGCAACGTTCACAAGACGCAAACGGCATGCAATTTAAATTCTAAGGTTCAATTTAGATACCTTCATGGAAAGATCTCCAGAATGGTCCCGCGGTGCGGACGGACTCGGGTTCCATTCCCGGAGCTCTCTGATGCCTGGCGGGTGGCCTACTCAGTCACTTCGAACAAGGGGTAATAATGGCGATCGTAATAGGTGCGGTGCGCTTGCTGCATCATCTCGCATCAGAGATGGTACACGACGAACGGGTAACGAAGGCGAATATATGGAAAGGAGTGGAAATACAAGAATAGTGAAAATAATAGCGTGGAAGGCATCTACCTACAAAACGAAAAAAGCAAGACCGAAAAAGATGAACAGAAGCTATAGAAGCAGATCTAAGAGAAAAACAAATCGCCTGTCAATTATTTCAATTTGAAGCCGTCGGAAGGGCAACAATACGGCCGTTTCTTAAAGACGGCAACTGGCGATAAATTCGTCTGCCCGGGCAGACGCCATGAAATCAGAAACGAACCGGCCATAATAAAGATTCGCGTGATCGAAGTAACTAACAGCCGGTGCAGTTAGTAGATCACAGAGCAGCCAAGCCCGTGGTTACAAAATGCCGCACGTAGGAGGCCAGATCATAGCTCTCCGGGACTTAACACCCACGGCTCTTTATTTGAGGTACTTTGGGCCGTCAATTTCCGAGCCATCCAATTTGAAAGCATTATTCTGGATTATCTCGGCTAAAAATTTATCGATCTCCTACGCTGGCCGCCCCCGGACGGCTCGGGTGTCCGTTCCTCGTCTTACGGCTCATTAAGACGTAGAGTGGAAGGCTCGGAAGGTTGAAGTACGTATCAGAATTACAAATTTGTTATATATGGATTTTCACCCAAAGATTGTGACCGAGTAAATGAAAAGAGGGCACCACAAGTAATGAACAGCAAACGCGAGCCAATTAAGCACCGTCCAACCTTTCGACACCGAGCGAGATTCCTCGGAGTCCACCAGCCGTCCCCGAGGAGCGGACGGCTTCCAGCCGGACGCCGACAGCCCGCATTCCTCGCTGCCGCGGATCGGCAAAAATCTCGTCTGCGCGCACGACCGCTAGTGCTCGGGAATTTTTGCATCCGAGTAATTGGCCGCCTGTGGGATCTCGAATTGTTCGCGCAGCGCCAGGCCGGGGGCATGCACGAGACTCCGCAACGTATCATTTCGCGAATTGCCTGCATCCTAAATTACACCCTGTCTGGCAGCGATGATGGTGTACGATGGGCTATGTGGAGCTCGACATTTAGATTGTTATTACACTTTTGTGCGCGGCTCAGCGCGTAATCTTCCAGGGCAGCGAGAAGATTGCGCCGGAATGCAACTGCACAGCAGAAGACATTGTGGCCATTGTTATGAACTTGCTTGAAGCACTGCAGCAGCTGGCAGCCTTGGTAATTTGTAAGTAACACACCAATATATGGAAAGCGCAACCTGGCACAAATTCATTCGAATAATGACCAAATATGGTAATAATAAATGTTATAACCTTACCCTTCGCGTTCAAACCATATATCTATATCTAGAACTAGAAACAGGTATCCTCGAGGTGCATAAACTATGTCATATATACGTTGTTTATCCCGAAAGTATCGAGTCAATGTTAATCGCTTGCACGATTAACCTAGCAGCTTATGAAAATGGTTTGTAACGCGCATGCGTGAATGACGACGACTTCATCAAATGGTTCAATTGTGAGTCAGACACCTGTGAATGACCATACAATTCGGATGATTCAGAAGGTTTTTGGAAACGATAAAATGAATACAAATAAAGGCAACTGATACGACAACGTCCCCGCTGTTTCAAAAATTTAAATTAGATTTGAAAGGGAAGAAACTCCAGACCGCCGACGAGCTTTAAACCAATACGAGGCAGTTATCCTCAATATCCCAAGGTTTCGTGTGTATTTACCAAAAGTGACAAATGTGGTAAGGCTTATCAGCGAAGGAATTAATTGGTCTTTTCTTTTTTTGCGGGTACTATAACCGGTGCCATATACTAAATTTACTGTAAGCATGTCACGTATTCTGGAAGATTTTCGCGATGAAAACTTTTATTTCCAACTTGACGGAATGTTTCCATATTACTATCGTGATGTAAGGGCTCATCTTAATGAGAATTTGCCAAATAGATGGATCAGATGCATTCACCTCACACACTTTTGGGAATTTCGCAGTAATAAAGTTTATGCTAAAAAATTGAAACTACTGATGGATTACGATTAGACATTGAAAGAGAATGTGCTCAAAAGCCCAACTAAAGGATTCTCGATGTTTCTGATATCGTCGATTTGCATTTCCAGCAATATTTAAACCAAAATGGTCATCAATTTGAAAAGAAAAAATTAATTTATGCAGTTTATTGTGAACGTTGAAAGGGAACTGTATGCTAATACAGACTTTATGATTGTTAAAATTGTGTATACTTTTGTTTGCGACACCTTGTATAGTCAACATCGTTTCCTTTAGTGCCACTGCAATGTTGAACTAGCTTATGGATTCATTTTTTGCAGAAATTGTATAAATCTTCTTTAGAAGAAACCATAAGGTAATTTTCAACAGCCTTTACAGAAGTAAACTTCTTGCCACTTAAACTATTCTGCAGATTGAAGCAGATAAAAATCTGATAAAGGAGCAAAGCGAGAAACTGCTAAGGAGTTTCTCATTTTAACTCCTTTAGCTTTCGTGGCCTGTCGTAATAATGATGGGGTATGACGCCTTTTCGATTATCAAAATCGAGCCGTATAGAATTTCCGTATAAAATTATTTAGAATTGCCCACTATACTTGTCCATCCAAGAAACTTTCATCGAAATCAGCATTTGTCATGTGTTATGGACTTTCACTTTCTTCATTTGTAAGTTGCTGTACAGGATTGAATTTACATCGTCTGGTCTGATCCAGAAAAAGCTGCTTTTATAGCATCCAAGCAGAGAAATGGGTAGAAACGCGGACCAGATTATTGTTACCCGTCAAAGAAAGCGACACTCATCGATAGACCTTGGAAATGAATCCAAGATCCTATAAATGGCAAATTTCAGATCTATCGTCAAGAATTATACTTTCAACAATCTTTTCAGTTGTAATCTTTAGGTTATTTTCACTACAGTACACGCAGACGTCTCGTCATCAATGCCAGAAAACCGTTTATCTGACTTACACTACTAATATCTGTCGTACAGTATACAACAAGACCATAAAACAAACACCACCACCGCCATATGGGAATGTTTCTACCACCTATAAAAATCAATAAAAATCACAAATCAAAATGAACTTTTGCAATTTTGTAATATATTGGGTTATAAACTCTTTTAGAAAATTTTATAATGCTTCAACATGGCCAAGCAATGGATTGTAATGAGCTGAATATTTGTATTTTTTTAAATTCGCATTCTTATGAGCATTAGGGGATGCCTGCGTACTAAAATTTTAGACAAACGTTCTGAATAGAATGTACGATATACACTTAAAACCAAAATGAAGATCTATGGGACACAATTCAAGAATGTCTTTACAATTCTTCCAAATATCCGATTCATAATTAGGAGACCTTGCGCAAGAAGATATAAACAGTTTCGTGCTTATATCGACTTTGTATTGGAACCTCATGTTAGATCTTACTTTTTTTCTAATGTCCGAAATGTTAAACGTCATATTTAACCTTAAAGAAAGACAATATTTGAAATTCTTGATGAAGCAATCCACATAACGATATTGCGACGGCCTACACAATTCGTGTAAAAGTCTGAGATAAGAATTCCTGTGTTGCAGTATTCCTTGATGTCAACGAGGCTTTTGACAGTATTTGGCATCTCGGTCTACTATACAAAATTAAACGGTTGTTTCCACACCAATACTTTCTTCTCTTTAAATCATACTTAAGTGAGAGGTATTATCCAGTAAAGTACGGCGACAGCCAGTCTGGACTCTACCCAATAATGGCAGAAGTTCCTCAGGGCAGTGTTCTGGGACCAACCCTATACCAGATATTTACAAGTGATCTACCATGCGATGACAATACAATGATGGCCACATACGCGGACGATACGGCGTTATTAGTTTCTCACCGAGATCCATTCTACAAAGTAGTCTAGACATAATACAAAAATGGTTGTACAGGTGACGCATACAAATTAAGGAAACCAAATCTACAACTATTACGTTTACGACGAAACACAACTCTGCTCCTCCGGTTACACTAAATGGTATACAAATCCCCACCCAACAGGAAATAAAATATCTTGGTTTGACCCTCGACAGGCGATTAACATGGAAAACCCATATTACAAAAAAGAGAAGGCAACTGGATGATATGGTGAAAAAGATGTACTGGCTCTTAGGGAAAAGATGTAAGTTATCGATAGAAAATAAAATGTTAATGTACAAGACAGTTTTAGTTCCGGTATGGGCGTACGGCATACATCTATGGGGCACTGCTAAAACATCAAACATTGATATTCTGCAAAGATTCCAGAGCAAAACACTTCGTGTAATGACCAACACTGAATGGTTCATTAGCAACAAAACACTTCACGACGACCTAAAAGTTCCATGGATCAGAGATGAGGTTGAAAGACGAATAGTCACCTATGTCAATCGAATAAGAAGTCACCCCAATGTGTTAGTGCTAAATTTACTAGATATTATTAATACCACTTGTAGATTAAAAGTACTTAAAACGCTAGACCTTACTAACTAGTACTCGTTATATTAGTATATTCAGGGACTCGCCAATGGGCGACACTCCCTCCACATGTCAGTATTTTAGTTTAGTTTAGTAATTAAGTATTACATCAAATTTGCTCGTCAGCCTTTGGGCTAGTTGTAAATTAAGCATATAAAATAAACGAAAAAAAAATAATAATTGCGGTCGTCTAAGGCGCGATTGGTGCTTACCACATCGCCCCGCATCAGAGATGGTGCGTGTCGACCGAGCGCAGTAGGCGAACATATGAGAGCCTTAACTTCTCAGTTCGCAGGTTGTGCTTCCACGTGGAGCATTCGAGTTGTACAAGTTGGGACGATTTCCATGCTTTTTTGTAGTAGAGAACGGAAGGAATACCGTCTTCATTTATTTTCGCATTACTTTGTTTTCCAATAGAGGGTTTTGTAACTGTAAATCGATTTTAAACTTAATTATTATTGATTTATTAGGTGAACACTACGATGCCATCGATCAAAACCTCAATAGAGCTCAATATGGCCGATGTCAGAGACAGTGAAGTAAATTATGACGATAATATGGATGGTTTTTATGATTCAAGAGCGAAAGAGCAGATTAAGACGTCAGTTTTGAACCTTAGGCAATATCTAGTAATGATTTAGGTACGGAAAATTGTATTGTTTGTTTTGGAAAATTTCATATGTATATAAATGTTTCAAAATCATTTATCAGTAAGCAATTGCTATAAAATACAGTACATTAGTTTTAACTGTAGTTTATATTTATCTTTTTCTTAATGGAATTTAAAGTGTCGTGTGAAAGGAGAGGGATGATGATCAAACGATATCAACCAATTTGTTGACAGAGAAATGTTGAAAAATATAAAATTTTAAACTAATACTGAAATAAATAAAAAAGGCTATACAAGAAAAATTACTCAAGGATAAAAATTCACAAAATGTTCTTTTCTTCCAATTTTCTTAAATATTTGTATAGTACACTTATCAGATATTAGTGATCTCCTTCTTAGTACTTCTAGGACAAGCAAATTGATGAGTAGGAATAAGTTTACATGGATACTCTGTATGCTACACTTGAATTATAATAGCAAGTTTGGGTAAAAGTGGGTTCACTGTACAAAATTAGATTTTTCTTCAACTCCATATAGGACACATTTAGAACCATCTTTAGTTTCTATTCAAACTTTACAATTAAAGAGGTATATAAGACTCATTATCTATATGAAAGAACAAACTCAATAAATACGTCTGATTCCTTCACTGACAATGTAAAATTGTAAAATTTATACAAGTACAACCAGTATTGTAGAACACTCTATTTAGAAAGTTCTGTTAGAAATTATTTCGGTAAAGGCCACAGTATCTACATGGACCGATTCTATAATACACCCGCTTTGATTAATATTCTCTGGGAAAGAAATCGTTGGGTGCGAGTATCGTAATAATAAACGGAAGAGGTTTTCCTGTTGGCATAAAGACGAAGAAAAAAAAGGTACGATACTCTATTGGCAGTAAAATGTCTTTTCACAACACATTAAGCTACGTCAAGTAGCCCCAGAAAGAGCAAGTGAACATCCAAAAATCAGATGTTATTTTCATCTATTTCAAGAAAAACAAGACTGGTGTAGACCAGATTTCATTTCTTCAAAAGAGCCTGGAGTAATTATCAACAGCTGACTGCTCTATAAGAAGGTAACAGGGAAAAAATCAGCACTGAAATACCCTTCATGAAGGATATTAGAAACGAATTGGCCAATTATACTGTTATCCAGTAATTCAGTAATCCAGTACAGACAGGACATTCTTAGAAGTAAAGCAGCACACGTCTCATGGAAAAGTTGCGTCTATTAGAATAATACACCTTTGTAAGTTCCGGACAGATACTTTGATAGGCGCACTTGATGTGTCGGATTCTGGATGTAATCATAAATCGAAGTCTCAATACGCATCAGTGTCCAATGCAACGATCCGACTTCCTCCTCTAAAATACCTCATCTTGCAACCTTTTCTCCAGTATTAAAAAAGCGAACGACTCATCTTACGATTATCTTATCGTACAAAATTTCATCGCATTTTCAATTACTAACTGAGAACTAGCATGACTAATTCTCACTTTGGTGTATAAATCATGAATTATAAGTCACCAATTGCCTTGAGAATGTTTGTTTCTGTGTCACTGGTGCGAGCATGACGTGCGTGCATCGTATTTTCGACCATGCTTCGTCCCCTGGAGTACATCGTATACCATTTGAAGACCTGTCTTCTCGATTATGTGTGGCTTTAAAATTTTGACGTAGTTTATCTGTTGATTAATATTTTTCCCCTTAAAAATTCGTAACAACTCATTATGCAGTGGCATTAGGTATCGGATATTCAATTACTACCGATGTCAAACTAACCCCTTCAAATTATATCAGCAGCAGGGCAAAAGTTCGTTTAAAAACACAGAGCACCAATGGTGTTTACTCTCTACGTACGTACACAAATAAAAAATCAACACATTAAATGAAACAAACTCCTATTCATGTTCAAATAATCCTGAAATCTAACTTCCGTCTGCCTTATTTGGCTAAACCATAGACAAGGCTTCAAAAAACGGCTAATTAGACCAATCCTGACATACTCGAGCTGTTCGCCTGTTCAACTGCGTGAATCATAGTTGGTACAGACACTTACGAATTAGCCACAGACAATTTATTGCGTTCTGCTCCGTACGTAAAAGGAAGGTGTGCAAATCGTAACCCGAAGCGCCAATTTCGTCATCTACGCGAACCTCCGTTCTATTCGGCACCTTCCTTTGTTCGCAAAGTTTGCTTGGTCTGCTAACAGCCAATCCCGAAAAATCTGCGATTTTATGCAGGCAGCGTACCTGTTGACGGCTGTAGTGCAAAATTGATGGAAAATAATACCCCGGGGCGACGTCGAGGCGTCTCGAACATGATGTATGTAAATTCGCGTTCGCAGCAGCGAAGTCACATTTCACTTTGACGTGTTTGCTGTGGAGGAATTTCCGATATGAGCATCTCGGGGGAAATTGATGGATAGCACTTTCCTTGCACTTTCGCTGAAGTGGAACCGCTCGACGGAATATGGCAGCTATTTATTTCTATTTGTCGATAGGATAGACAAATCGGCCTATATTGTCAACTAATTTAGAAAATTAATTAAGTATCATACAGATGGGCATGTACATCAAATTTCTGATTTCGTATTTGAACACAAACAAAAGTTTGGAATAGTTACTTCTGGGGGACTAGCATGGGACGTTCCAAATTAATGACATTGTAATTGTTCTTACCTCACTCGTTTTTTATTAAGAAGAAGTGAATGCCTATTTCATTAGAAAGAATTCCCCTTCAATGTTTAACAGTTTCTGTAAAGTTGCTGCAAACCATCCTGTAGAGTACAACACGTCACCACTTGTGGACAACCGACTGGAGTTCGTCGTTACAGATGGACTTCTTAAAGAGTACTGCCTTTTTCATTGCATTAAACATAGAGCTTGAGGCAACATGAGGTACTCGAAATTACGCAGGGTCGCAGCTACAGGGTAGCAACTGTTGTCATGTTGGAACAAGGCTTACTTACTGCGACAGAGTTGCACTAAAAGAATGCTGTACATCTACAGCAACTTTTGACATACTTTCACACGCTTCCACTTCTGTTGACTGCTTATTACAAACAGATTTTTGTTATCTTTCAATCTTCATAACTGATAGTATATAAATTTCCACGAAACAGTTCCGTTGTATTACCAAGAGCAGCCTACGAGCATTTGCTGGATGCCTGCTGTTTTTGCCTTCATCGGCAAATTCCCTACCGCGTTTGTATTTTGATATCCAGTTAAATACAGTTCCGAAACTTAGTTTTGTATTCCTACATACAGCTACAAACCTTTCATGGATATCTGAAGCAGTCAGTCGTTCCCCGTCTTCAAAGAAACAAAACTGCTTTTATGGCTTTCTGTTTTGTCCACTACTGTACATGCGGCACTGCGTTTCAGCAACGCCATCCAGTAACGTCACGTAGCACTACAGTGCTTTTAACCGCAGTTGAAATAAATTTTTACTCATGATTCAGAATAAAAAAGAGTACAAAGTTGACTACAGTTGCAAACACCACAAAGAAAAATAATGTTTTTATCAGAAACAACAGTCGTGTCCAGTTAAATCAGAAAGTCAGATAAATACAATCCTTAGTAAATAAAAAGGATGTATTTAGTTGGATAAAGTATTTTTTACCATAAGAAGAAAGTCAAATGTTACAGGATTAAATAATTTTATTGGCACTTAATTCTGAACTTTATTTAACCAAAAATACTTTTCAAGCTGAGATGAGCCTTACTTTAAACCTTATTATCTAGAACTTATATTTATTTCGATAGATACAAAAGTTATAGATAATGTAATGGCCACATCGTCGAGAAAAATTCGCACGCAGTGGACGGTGTCAAGTGTGCCAATATCGATATGTGGAATACCAAAAGCAGTCACTATAACAAAGATGTGTTGTTGAAGCGCCCATTTCAAACGTGGATCATTCTGAATAATTTGCACGTCTTGAGGGACAATGTTCATTGCTATAAAGATAATATTGGAAGATTTTGGGGCATCCTTTGTAGTTCCTCTAGGTTTCTACGATTAAAAGAACATAACATTTTCTCTATCACATTGATCAACAAGTATCAACTCGTTGACAGCATTACACAGTCTCTACAGATTTGGAAGAAAGTGCTGGAGTCCACTGGTGATTACATTTATGAAGTCTTGCATTTGGAGTTCAACAAAATCTATGTTGTTAGTACTTCATTTACGACTTTCGCACTTCTCTATTCAATTCATTAAACAAAAATATACAGGATCCGTTATAAAATCTAAAATTCTAACGTAATGTGATAATTTGTTTCATATGGAAGTTGTTGCAAGGTTAAATTTGCAGCCGAATGTGTTGCTGGGCGAACACCCTCTGAAGTATACGATACGGACTGTGCCCGTCCGACTGTCAAACATGGTGGCGGTTCTATTATAGTTTGGGGCGCTATATCATGGTATTCGACATTCCTCCTTATCACATTACATAGTCGAGTCACAGGAACAGTGTATACAGAACTCTTGGGTAACTAAGTCCACCCAATGGTGCAAATTATATTTTTAGATGGGAATACTGCATTCCAAAATAATAATACCCCAATTCAAGAGTTTAACATGTTCCCTGGTCCACCCAGTCCCCAGACCTGAACATTATCGAGTCTCTGTGGGCTGTTTTGGAACACAGGGTTCGGCGTCGATTTCCACCTCTTTCGCCTCTATTTGAGCTGGAGGCTGTACTGCATGAAGAATAGTTTCAAATTCCACTAACCACTGTTCAAGACTTGTGTCGGTCTATATCGTCCAGAATTTAAGCTGTATTGCGTGCTGAAGATGGATTAATGCCGTATTAATACAAGATGTTCCGACTTCCACAATTTAAAGTTCCATTATTTTGTCCAATGCCTGTATGTAGTCTACCTAAAAAGTACCAAGTCTTAAAATATAAAATATTGCAATTATAATAAGCAGAAATCTATATGTTTATTAAAAATGGAATAAGACTTCAGATACGTTATACGTAGCCTTAGCTCCCTTCAATTTAACCACCTTGGGATACGCTTCTTTCCACCGATAAAAGCAATCTGTAAGATTTTGCCTTGAAATCGCGGATAACTGCCTAATCATATTAGACCGAGTCTCGTTGACCCGGAATTTCTTCCTTTTCAATAGTTCAATAGTTACGATAAACTATTTCAATATTAAAACTTTAAAATGGTAACATTACATAATTAACATTACTGTTATAAACTTTTTCTATTTAGGGCCCCAACCAAAATCTTACAATACCAGATATAGGCACGGATTGATTTCTCGTCTACCTGCTCGATCCGTACAAATTATATAATGGTGTCTTCAAACTAAGGAAATGAATAGACAACAAGTTCACTTCAACTAAGAACCAGAAGAAGTAATTGAAGTGAAGGAATTTATGCGATTTGACAGGGACCGTCTAAAATATAGTTGTCGCTCTATAAGCGATTGTTTTAAATCAAAATACCAAATGTTGTACGATAAAGTTCGGAAGTAATTCGGCCATGATTTATGAATAGAAGGAATATATATTCCTTTCATAAAATTATGTTTCGTAGATCGAGTGATATATAAAGATATCCTCGAGAAGGTAATGCTTCTATATTCAGATCGTTTTCATGAGCTGGCTTCATATTTCAGTGATCTACCAATAGAGAGCACTAGGCTGTTGCAGAAGAGTGATTGGTTGACACTTATAGAGTGACTAACTGAATTGCTAAACTTAAATATGATTGAATTAATATGAAAGGGTTAGATGGACGTCTGATAGGCAAGCAAGAAAAATGAGATTGAAATTTGAGGAAGAGTAGAAGAAGATACTTCATTTAACCATCTAGGATCCTTCTTTAGTCCATTTATGGACACTACAAAAAGCTTTTCCATAAAATATTAATATTTTTTATGCAAATTATTATTTCTAGGTTCTTCTATAAAAACATGACATTGACATTTTATAATTTAATGTCAGTTATTTCAAAATTTCTCATAAATTAGTTTTCACCCAAATGTTCTTTTCATAATTCGATAAAAAGTATATAGTAAAGTGTACCTAGCATTAAAACATTATGACTGAATAAATTCATTAATTTTAACGTGGTAACAGTGCCAATCATCAACTTTTAAAAGCATGAAAAAGATAGAAAAAACAAACTTGTAGCAATAAACTCAAAATGTGAGTGAAAAAATTCAGGAGATACGGCGAAGTTTAAAGTAGTAAATTAAAACTTGGAAAATCGAGTGAGTTTAAGACCGAGAAGTTTGTGATAAAACAAATAAGCCACAATATGACAAAACAATAAGTTTCAAAGACTTGAATGTTATACCACTTTCTTGTAAAAATAAAGAGATTCAAAGTGCAAAAAAAGATAAAAATAAATAACGATACAACCAGAAAATACAGATATCAAATTCAAATGGTAAAAAAAAAGAGGAAGAATTAATATTCTTATTATAAGATTATTATTCTCAAAACCAAAATATAAAAATAGGGAAAATCAAGAACAAAAACAATATTACTATAAAAGAGTGTGGCAATTAAAAAATAGCAGTGTACCCGAAATTAAAATAAATATTGTTATACGAGTCATGTACATTCCAAAAAAAGTGTTCACAATTGCCGAACAAAAGAAAAACAATGATCCAAGCGAACATGTCTCCATTTGGAGTAAAGTGTGAGATTATGAAGAATAAAGCTAGACTAGAAAGAATGTACATAGAAAACAATCTAATCAAAGGAGAAGGAGCAAACGAAGAGCAAAAGAAAAAGGTAAGAAAACAGAAATAGGCTGCACAAAACTAAAAATTAACAACGTCCAATATGAATGATCAAATAAAAAGGAGGAAACCTAAAACTAAAAACAGAAGACTATAACAAACTAAAAATAAAGGGGGAAGATGATAGATACAGTGATAAAATAGAAATAAATAAGAGAGAGAAACAAAAGAAAAAAATAGTGCCAAGGTACACCCACAATAAACGATACTCAAACAAATACCAAATGAAAATTAAAAACAATACAACTGTATCCACACATTTTGATGCAGTATATCACACGAAGTACCAGAGTGGCACCGGCCACCGTCAGTCTGTCCATCTTTTTTGATAGCTGGTTAATTTCGGCCCGAGTTTATTATAAAACTCCGCCGCACGACTTTATTTTCAGGTACGCCACGAGTGGGTGATTATTTGGAATTTATGGGCGCCGATAGAAGAGGAATGCAATTCAGGGCCATTTATAACGCCTTTACAGCGCTTGGTCACCATTGTTATCGCCTATCGCCAGCCGGATGAAGAAATGTCTCGTGCGGGGTCATCTGAATGAGCCTGCGGCCGCAGAACGGCACTCCGAGATCGTAAAAATGCCATCTTGCACAGGAGAGACGGCAGACTAAACTCGATATTTAGCAGCCCAAAAGGGACTCGAATAATTTAACTGTGACAACAGCAAATATTTTTTTAAAAATCATCACGCTTCGAAATTCAGTGTTTCACTTGGAAATTTAGAGCCAATGTTAACATAATAAAGCGATAAAAACAGACTATAATGCGCATGCATCGACCTAGTCGAGAGTTAGACGCCGGTGAATGAGTACACGTAGTGTGTGATTATCGTATTTTAGGTGATTGAACAAGTAGAGCAGCGGAGCTGCACCAAATTTTCTGTAAAGTTGGACATTCATCTGCAGAAAGTAAATATTCGGAAACGATGAAATGAGAGCGGAAGGAATAAAGGTATGGTACAAACGATTACAACTGAAAAGCAGTTGGAAGTTATCTGCGTTCTGGACCAGCAATGAGTAGAATCCTGTGTACAGGCTGCAACCAACAAGGATCGGTGTCTGACAACTCGAGAACTAGAAGATGAGTTGGAAATTCTAAAAATTTTGAAGGAAAATCTTGGTAAGAAACATGTTGCAGCAAAATTCATTTCGTGGCTATTGTTACCAGAGCAATTGCTGATGGCTTAATTTAAGCTGCCTCGACTAGACAGTTATTTGCGATTTCAAAATGAGACTACATAATGTTTTGAACAGTGAAAACTATGCTGGGATTACCTTGTTAGAGCTGAAGGTGCTTACCATGAAAGATGCTCAATACTTTCAGAACATACCGCGTATATTTCAAAAATTTAAAGTGAAGAGAAAAAGAGTGATCTTTCGGTTAAAATATAGAAAAGAATAAGTTTAAAGAAAATTTTAAAAACTTGATCCACGGTTTTTAGTAAGTTTCGTAGCGATAGAGTCCGCTTTCCCGTATTCTTAAAGCTTAGATCTAGAAGACTAACGGAAAGTTCGCGAGAGTCCAATAGTTCTATAGTTATTGCTGAAGAGTAAGCCTACGAGATAACTCGTTTGAAAGACACTAATAAAATATGTAGTGAACGGTACATGAAACGCGTTTATACCAACAGAGTCCAAAATTTATTCGATTACGTCTTGTGAGAACCAATGCTCCCAAGAAATAAATGAAAGAGGATGCTCAAATTCACGGGGCCCTTGTTTTAGTCCTCGAGCAGTTCGACATCCTGTGTAAGAATAGTTAAAACCTAGTTGAGTTCATTATTATTCTGAATATCATCCTGGGGCTCTTCTAAACCAACACTTTTCGAATGAGACTCCATTCGTGCCCTTTTTTCTTCCCATAGACAACGGAAAGGAGTTCCGCTCGTTTAACTGCTCTACTCCCGTTATACTTAAACATTGTTTGTTATCCATTGCAACAACCTTGACTTAAGCACAATTAGCCACAGCTTGTTATTATTGGAACTCTATAACGCTGATGTGGAGCCTTGGGATTTTTCGATTTTTGACACAATTCCATTCTTCATCGGTGCTTCCTAAATAATACGAGGTGCGTTCAAGTTCTAAGATCACCAAAATTTTTTCTAAAAAAGTACTTAGCAAAGAAAGTACTTCTCAACGTAATCTCCGTCTGGACGTACACATTTTCACGTCGTCGCCATGATTCCATGGCTGCTGAGAACATTTCTTTGGGGTGTGTTTTGCCCACTGGAAAATCGCTAATGCAACAGCGCCTCCATTGAAAACTGAATGGCCACAGAGAGTGTCGTCCTTCTTGGTCGGAAATTCATAGCGTCAACTCGTGTCATCATGCCCTGCGTAGCCTTATGTTCGTCGGTCAGCATTCGTGGGACCCACTTTAAAGAAACTTTCCTCATTCTCAGGTCATCATGTAATATCTACAGAAATACCAAGTTTAGAGGCGATATCGCGCACGCCTAATCGACGGTCTTCCATAACTTGCTCCACACTTGCGCAATCATGGTTTCGGTCCGGCTGGTTCGTGGCCGAGACTGCATCGGTTCATTCTCACACAACTCTCGACTTTCTTTCGATGTTCTGTTTAGTTGTCACTGTTCTACCAATTCTGCTTTCATCTTTATTCTGTGCACTACTGGTACTTAACGATTTTTCGATTTGTTAAATTATAACTACCTTCTTCTTCTTCTCATATCCTTCTGTCTTTTAGCGTCGTATAAACTACCAACTAAATTTTTTAACATAATTTACATCATCAAATTTTGAAACACGTTCTGTTCATCAAACATATGTTAATACTGAAGAGTTTGATCGATCGGTCTCTAGATGGCGTGACAATTAGCGAAAATATTGCTTTTAGTCTCTCGTTCATTAATTTTGAGCTTACTCTATATTTGATTAAGAGCTCAATAATTAGCGGATGAAAAAATTTCAGCCATTTTGTGTTACAACTGCTTAGGCGTTGAGCTGCATGTGCGAACGTGCAAACCTTCTTAGAAGTTCATTATAAATATTCCGCACGTTATGTTGTCAACGTGCGAGACACCGATGCAACTCGCACGGGCGATAATTAAAACGACCATTACAAACAGTGCTGATTTGTGACCGGATATGGCCAATGGCATCCTGTTTTCTGTTTGCAAAACATACTTTATGCATAAAATATTATGCGATAATGTACTGTCGCTTTTGTATAATTAGTAGAAAAAACTTTCAGTTTACACATCCTTTCACCCTTAAATTCTTACTCCGTATGAGTTCTCGGTGGCACACCCAATTACTATTTTAACCGCTTCCCTCTCGTTCATTTCAGTGATACATTCACATCCTTCTTTGCAATCTCTCCTGCCTTGCTAAAAATTTTTAAGTGTTTTGTGTACTTAATCTTAATCTTCATCTTTCGCAGAATAATTTTTTCGCTGCATTTATATCCCTGAATCTCAATGCTTTTTTTATTCAATTCCGTTGTAATTGGTGGTTTAATGATATTTTTTAGACCTTTTATAATACAATTTTCCTATTATTCTAGATATCTAATTCCCTTTTTGCAACTACCTTCTTATATCCAATTTCAAAGTGGTATTTCACATTTTTACACTTGTTTTGGTTTCTGCGTAATGACAGTGTTGGTGTGTATTCTAGGGTGTCTGAATAAAATAAGACTAACACAATATTTAGATAATAAATTTTATTAACAGAACATCTACTATAATGTTCAAAATAACACCCACAATAAGTACTTGGTTGTAATTCCTTAAACATCATACAATGTTTTTAAGCATTCTCTTGTCACCATTACAAGCTTCAAGATCTTTTAAGTATTAGGTGTATAAATAAGTTCTCAGCTTTTTTCTGCAAAATTAAAGTTTTATTTAAAAACAAACAAAAAAAGCTTAAGTATCAAAGTATTCTCCGTTGGCATCGATGACCTTTTGCCATCTTTCGGATAGCTTGCGAATTCCCTGGTGATAGAAGATCACCGGCTTCGAGACGATTAAGTTATTGATGCATTTTCGGACTTCTTCTTCTGTTTTGAAGTGTCTGTAACAACCGGAATAAATGATAATCAGAAGGGGCCATGTCTGGAGTATACGCCGCATGTGGAAGAAGTTCCCAGCCCAACGCATCTGCAGCTCATCCGTGTCAAATGTTTGAGGGCGTCCAGCGCGTGGTTGATCTTCAAGACTAAACTCTCCTCCGCGAAATCTTTGGTGCCACTTTTTGCACGTTGCATGACTTACAGAATTCTCAGCATATGCAGCACAAATCGTTTCGGTGGCTTCAGCAGCGTTGTTCTTAAGATGAACCGCGAAGTGGATAGAAAATCGAATATGCTCTTTTATGATTGCCATCGTGAACACAGCTGATTATTGAAGTTATGTGCATCAAACGCCAAATCGTATGATGTTTCAAAAGACCAAATGCCATTGCTTTAAAACCGCAAGAGGGCGGACTAATACGTTACATGTAAACGGTGATTTGCGTCCTGTGAATCTAAAGCTGAGAACTTATTTATACACCTACATTTTGTTGAATAATGCGTCACAGATTTTAATTATGTTCATATCGGCAGACTGCCTGGGCTATTAAAAAATTAGAATTGCTCAATAACAAGAGGTGCCATCCTCTATGAAAGCATTTTCCTCATTAATTGATTGGAGGGATGCCTCCATAGCAACTTCGACTACTGTTACTAAAGTGGCATTATTGACTTTCGTTAAAAAAATGATGAATCGCCAAAAGTCATCTGGTCGTGAACGCTTCCTATTACCCAATTGGAAGAGTGTCAACAATAATTTTTCTTGGCGATCTGATATCTGATACCTACGCCAATCTGGCCACTATTTCCCAGGCATCCTCAATAGTTTCTCTTTCAGATGCTCATTTTATTCGTTTCAAAGGACCTCACAAGTCGGGTTTTGACACTAGTAATCATTTATCGCTTCTTTCAAAATTAAGTAATAATCCGATTCACCGTTGACAGGGGTAATTCTAAGTATACAGTTATTTGTAAATTTCGAGAATTGATGGTCAGCCTATGATAGTTCGTGGTTGAAATAATCTAGATTTTTGGAACGCTAAACTGTCCACAGATGTTTAAGAATACAGGGAATTTACCCTTTTCTCGCAAAATTTACTTTACTACTTCGTACTATCAAATTCCACTTCTTTTCTTTTTATTATTTCTCGTTTTAGTTCCTTGCTATGTTCCTTCTCTGATGTATTTTCTTATATTCTCTTTCATTCTTCTTATGTCCTAATCTCATTGCGTTCTTGGCCTTTCCTGTGTTCTTTTACCTCGCGCTTGCTTTTAACATTGTTTTTGGTATTCTTTCTTCGTGAATTCTTATTATATGACCACACCATTTAAGTATTCTTCTCTCTATGGGTTCTATTAACGGGAGTAATTTTAATTCTCTTTTATTATGTTGTTTCTTAACCTGATTTTTTTGCGTTTTCCACACTATCTTCGTTAGATATCTCAACTGCATTGTCATTATTTTACTTTTATGTCTTTCTTGCATAATATGTCTCTCAGATGAGTATATTAATGTTAATATTTATACACTGTTATATAGGTGTAGTTCAGCTTTTGTGCTTACTTCTCTTTTGCTTATAACCGTCTTGTTCATCTGTTACTTGTTTTTCCTATCCTGGTCAAATTTCTCGTCCAATCTTACTAGATTTTCTTATTGTTGTTCTTCGATATACATACCATCTTCTTTTCCTTTTTTTGCGGCGATAACCTTAAAACCCCCTAGTTTTGATAAATATATTTGCCATCACCTTTATCACTGCGGTTCGAATCTTTGTTGATTTATATTACTTGAATTATTATATTACTTATATTATTGAACACAAAGTGTAAAAATCATATGCAGAAGCAAAAGAAACACATTATTCAATATATGTGAAGATAAACTATAGTACCACATGATGCCCCCAAATGACGTAGTTAGAGTTAGGTCATTCGAACAGTATTGCGAGTGCAGTTGTGCAGAAAACCATGGAAGCACACAATTGTGCATAGCCAGCGTGGTTTTTATGGAGACGGAGGCGATTGCTTTGGACATCCATACCTATATAAGCTGACTAGCCTTGTATGGGAACACTGCACTGAGTTGCAAAACTGTATTATTAGATATAGAAATTCAAAGGATTCAAGGACTGTACTGTGTGGGCGTCCGGTAAATGTGAGCAAACAGTACATTATCTAGTGTACGTCCGACTTGATAAGTGCAAACAGGTAAATCAATTTTGACGTACTAATGGATACAACAGGTTTGACTATCGGAATTTTGCATACAATCATCTATGATAATTTGAAAATGATAAATATTTGTTTACATTTGGTTCCTCGTATTCTTACCACTCGGCAGAAGCAGAATCATGTAAAAGTATACCAACAGTTGCTGCAGTGAGTATATGGTAAGAACCAGTGAGTTCATTAAAGCGGCTCCGCCGACATATTTAACAACGCCATCACGTTAAAACATAGCACGCCCCACATTTGTCGGATCTTGCGCCAAACGACCACACTCTAACCCAATAAAATGAATAACTTCTCCTTCAACGACGAGTTTCAGTCGGCTGCCCACACGTGGTGTCATGGTACACTCAAAAATGATTTTAACAGCTTAAATGAAATTGCTGTAACGATATCAAAAGTACATAGACACTGTAGAGAAATAAATTTAATAAAACGCGTACTCATTTCTTTCTAATAAAAGATCTGTTACAAAAAACACAACAAATGGCAGTACCAATACCTCATTAAAAAAGTCGGATTTGTTACATCAACTTTATACATAAATTTTATTTTGTCATATTGAATATTATGCGTGATGTAGTGTTTAATTTCTCTTCTTTTCGTAAGATCATTGTTGGTATCAACTACTATAAAGTCCCTTTTGGTAACTACGTAGAATCAACATGTCAGACCGATGTTCCCCTTTACTGTCCGATAAAAAAAGATAAGAATAAGTTGTATCTATATCTTTATACGCCTGTCTATCTCACAGTCTGTTTGTCACTTTCTGTATCGACCAAACGACGTAATCCATTTAAAAACAAAGAGCATAGTTGTGTTTGTTCATTCATTTTTTGACCTAAGCCTCTGTTTTTATACAAAAATTGCTACTATACAAATCCAAAAATTAAAGTAACTTAATCTTAACAGTTCAAAACACAAACAAAGAAGAATATATTGTATAGTGATAAAACTGCTTTTCGAAGAAATTATTTTCACCCCTTTTCGCTTTTGAAAAGAACAAAATTATAACTGATTTTTGATCCTGTGCTCAGATACCTGGCGGATAGCCTACCCTAAATAATTGAGTACCTGCGTTCACTTCGAACAAGAGATAATAATGGCGGTCGTTTAAGGCGCGATGCTTTCCACACTTCCCTATACGAGTCGACTGAACACTGAAGTCAAACATGTGAGAATCTTTAACCTCTTGCTCCTACACATGAGGAATAGACAAATCTGCAGATGGAAACACATAGGGAGCCATTGGTACTTTTTCTCATATTGTATATAAAACAGGAGACGTAACCATAACATTAAAATATTAGAATAAGCAATTAAACTAATCACATTGACAAAGTTGTGACAAAATAACATTATTTTGGAATGCAAACTGATATAAGCTAAAACTGATTTGAAAACCCTGTAAGAAAAAAAAACAGATAAAAGCGTAAGGAATCCAAAAACGTCTAAATTTAGTACAGATTCAAATCATTTCCATCGAGCCGATGTCATATCGATCATAGCCAAGGAGGATCGATAGATTCAAGTCGAAACATGCATCAGCAATATACAGTTCGGCGCGGCGAGAAACAACAATCAGTTGCAAATTTATAAATTATGTAGCCTTCAATGAAGCTCAAAAAGTAGCCCCGGGTACGTACGCAATAACCCAGTAACAACATAATTGCTCGAGTAATTCAGTAATGGAACAATCAAATGTTTCAATGAACAATTCAAATCGCCTGCTTTGTAATTCAACGTTCGTTTAAGGGACAATACACCGAGTTTTGCCCGGCCGCGCTGTTATTGCATTTCCAATCTCGCAGCAACATTACATTTTAATCGACGTAATTGACTCGCATGATTTCAATTACCGATACAGTTGTGTCGCTTTATCGTCGTTATAACTTAATCGCGTATTTTAAATTATTATTAAGAATGTTAATAGATACCACAGGTAAACTGCATAATAAAACTGACAAACGGGTCAATTACATTCGCAATCGGGTATGCGTGTGTTATAAAGTTTATTTTTTATTTTACGTTCACCTGAACGGGGATGTTATTTATTTTTTATTGTAGCCATCTTCACACCAACTGACCGAACTTGACAATATCAGGTGTGTTTCGTGGGCTTTTTCATGATTTTATCATTTTCGAAACACTGCTAAATAAGAACAAAAGATTTCTGATTTGTAAAATGGAAAATGTAATTCAGTGAGTGAGCAAAGCATAAAAATGCTTTAACAATATTATGTTTCTCTTCCAGTATTCTCAGTGTAACTGATCTTTGAGTACCTAAACGAGCGATAAAAACCAAAACATGATACGAAAAATGATTGTAACTCTTCGCCGAAGCCCCGATAATGTCACAGATGCTCAGTGCGTACGTAAAGTACCACGTGATTCTGCCAGACGGCGTTGCTGGAACGCACAGAAAGAAAGGTGGCAAGACATTCGTATAGTGCTGCAGATGCAGTTGTGAACAAAGTAGAAAACAATCACAGACAGCGATGGACGGCGTGGTTTCCTTGAAAGGCAAGGACTGATTGGTTTAAACAGCCACACGAGGGTAGTTGACCTGGAACAAGACGACAAGAACTATGTTGATGTTATAAGTTGATAATAGCAAAGAGATGAATCAACAAAAACCCAAAGATAGTTCTCACTGCACGCAATTATATATTCTATAATAAATTACGATTGTCATGGATCGGGGGGGAGGGGTATGTGATTATTTTACATTCACCAACGTCACGGGACGTGGAGGCGCTTCAAAATGATAATATATGGCCCTTTATCAGTCGTCACTCGACAGGTTCTCGGATACATCGTATTTGACATAACGAAAAAAGCAGCGCTCAGTAAGAAATCTTCGTCAAACGACGAGCTTCAGTCGACTGTCCGCAAGTGGTGACGTGCTACAGCTAACGGTTGGCTTACTGAATCTTCGTGGAAACTACTGTAGCGCTACCAAGAGTGCACCGACATTCAAGAAAATTACATGTAATGAAATGTGTACACTTCTTCTTAATGATGGCAAAACAATTGTAGTGCCAATCATTCCATATATGTAATAAAATAGCAACGACTCAAGCTCAGACCTAAAAAACAATCTAGAGCGTGTTTATTGTATGTGAAAACCCATTAACTGCCTGTAATATATGTATATGCCCCATAACTAATTTTCAATCAGCTCTGATGCCTATCAAATCAGATAAAACGGATAAAGATCGACGATTCGAGCTAGAGCCGCCCAACTTCTAATGCACCTGTAATCTTCCTGACGGATAATCAATTATCTCAGATCAATCAGGCGTTTTTTCCTATCGAACCTCCAATTTGCATATCGGCAGGATCTTACAATACTCTTCAGTCAGCTTCATCGGTGATTAATCATACTAGTAACGGAACAGCAAGTGACGGGCGTCGTTCCCGTTCCATCGTAACCCAAACAGTTTTTGCGGGATTCCACAACTTGTGTTGATGTAAACAAAACAACAGAGAGGGTAATTTAGAGTCATAATAAGGGGATGCGCGGAAGATTATGTATAACGGGGCGCTTCGTATGCACGCTGTCTGGCAGGGGCGATTCGATACTTCCACTAAAAATGCGTGCAGCGACAGCCCATTTTATAAAACTCTCCGCAACGCGTGTTATTGATGGCGGCCATTTTTGTGACAAAGCGGCGCGCCCCTTTGATTGGAACAGGAGCTATACATCTGAGCGTTCCCGGCTCCGGGGCGTTGTTCGATACGGAAGTGCGATTGTTTATCGGAGACGATAATTGAGTGGCAAAATATGTTAGCGATAATTATAATGATGTCCAATATAGTTGACTGCCTGCACTCCAATTACATTTCATTACATGTATAATATTTGCCGTAATTGGCGCCGCAATAAAGCTTGCACCGATATCGGTTGCGACGAGATGAAGTTCGCTCTTTGTTTTTCTTACTCGAATATTCTAATAAATAAAAATGATTCAACAGAATAGGAACAAATCAAGTGTATTCAACCCCGCGGACACACTGTCGCTCATACACCAGCATTGCGCTACCAAAGTGTTCAGTAGTCACATATGTTTGTACAAATCCACCACGAAAGCCTACGGAATCTTGCAGCAGACATACAGCCAAAATAGTTCGACGACAAAGTATAAAATTGTTTAATCGTCGAAAAAAGAAATGCCGATTTTTTCGATCATCGCGGAATGATCTACCAACCTCTGTACACGAATACGAATTGAAAAGTTTCCAGTATTATCACCAAAGTATTACTTTTTTATTAACTTCAGATCTATCCGCCACAGATTATTTTTGAGAAACATTCAAATCAAAAAACTTTGTGCATTTTCAATTCGCAAATTTTAGCAGTCATTAATTTTATTCATTTCCAAAAGAAACTGCAACAAAAATTAAATACACCGTAAGTTTTTGGATTCTGACGTTCTAACGTGACTTCATTCACACAACTGACGAACCGCGTTCATGATCTTCAAAAACAATAACTAACATCAGAAATCCTAGTCAAAATCCACGAGATAATTTTGGTAGAAGAATGCGTGCGTAATTTATGTCACATTATAGATTGAGACTAAAAAGAATCTGTAAACTGTAAGTATTTAAAATAAATCCAACGAATTATAGCCAGGTATGAGACCTAGATTTACACATCGTAATCTATAATGCAACCAAAGCAGTGGATTCAATACAGTAAATCGGCTACAAAAAAGTAAACTCAATTCTGTCAACTGAAAATGTCTTTAAAAGAAGAGAAAGAATTCCAAAAGAATTTTGGTTAAAAAAAAAGAAGACGGTTACTGTACAATACCATACAGCTCTTCCGAACTAACTAAAAACAGTAATTTTGGACAAATAATAAATTTAAACAATAATAAATTTTTACTGCGCTGTAACAGCTCACGCAACTATTTAAGAGCCATCCTTTAGCAAAAATTGAGAAAAGCGAAGTCACTGGTCCCATTAGGCTTCCTTAATCTTCAGATATATCCAAAACTCAAAAAAATTGGGTCACATGAATAGGTCATCAGAAATAAAATTAACTATATTATGATCAACAAAAGATAATGTGATTCGATAATTTCAGATGAAAACTTACATTCGAGCTGACATGGGATATGATTGTCAAATAGCTACAAGACATGATAAAACAAATGAGTGACAACAAAATAAGGCATGGAGCACAGATACATACAAAGAATAAAATTAGTGTCAAAAGGAAAAGACTTAAAGTTCCATAAAAGTTTAAAAACTGCAGACAAATATCCAAAGTGGAAATCTGTAGGAAACAATCTTAGACAGCCGACAAAATATTCTATACGATTGAGAAAAAAGAGCAGTTAATGATGTGCATAAAAAATATAAACAAATGAAAAGAGTGCTCAAAGAGGCCAAAAAGAAGATACTAAAAGATGAGAATGATGAAATATAATCCTAGGACATATTTTGTTTAAGCTTTATAAAAAAAAGTTAGGAAAGCCACGGAACTGTACGAGTTAAGTGTAATCATTAGATGACGATGGTGACCTTATATTACGTAGAGAATGGAAAAAATTCTTGAAAGAAATTTGTGGAACGGGTCTTTGCAGATAATAAAGAAGATAACACTACCCTCTTATTAGGGTTACCGAGCGCGTACTATATGACAATTGTGAGGACTCCGGTAGTGTTATAGCCATTTGAATGACGCTTAACCTCGATAATTAGACGTTGTTGCCCAATATTTGATTAAATGCAAATGCTTCCAAGCAGTTCAGACCCCATGTGATTTTTTACTTTGTACATTGTAGTGATTTTGTAGGCAATTACAAAGGATACAATTTTTATGGGACTCTCAGACAACTCAATAAGGACTACTAAGGACAAGGTGAAATAGACTATTATCAAATTTTTCACGGCAGAGAGAGTAAAACCATACGAAATTTTGAGAAGAAATTCGGGAACCTTAAGGAGACTCGAGTATACGCGTGACATCAATTTTTTTTTTTGAGGAGGGCGAAAATCAGTTGAAATAAAAGTCACCGACATCGTTCGAGGATCAGCACGATTGAAGAAAATATTTGCATTGTTCGACGCTTTTTAAGCATCACCGCCGAGTAATGACCGAAGAAATAGTTTCTAAATCCATAATAATCTATAACCAAGTTTTAGCAATCATTACTGGCGATCTTGAACCCCATACAACTGCTCAAACTTGACTAAAAAAGAATTTGTTCTAAATTACACCCTTCACTGCATATTTTATCATGTATGATAGGGTACACATTTCCATATGTTTCTTAAGAGAACTGCTTTGCCTCTCTACTGCGTAGTGTAAAAGATACAAAATATTCGATGGTAGCACTACGTGATTCTCACTCAATAACATATATGGTCAGTTGTAGATTATATAGAAGGAAGCCAGTTATTTTCTTAACAACAGAACCAGAATATTGGTAAATGTCTATGGAATGTAAGGTAAAAAAATATTTTGTTGTTTTAAAAGACTCAAGCAATGATCTAAACATTAATTTGTCTATAAATGTTTACAAACAGTAGCGGTACACAGAAAAATGTATATGAATCATATGTGATACAAACTGGCTTTCTGGTAAACATACAAGATGACATCTATGTAATACATATTTTCTAGGAACAAAGTGAAAACACTCATAGTTTTGAATTAATGATGTATATTTTACTTATAATGGGAAAATAAGTTATTACGAGTGACGTGTACGCATAATACACATATGTTCCAGTAAAAGAAAGTGATTTTAACCATCATTTTCTGTTAAGACATCGCTTTTTATATTATTAAGCTGGGAATATTGTAATCGCAGCAAAATAATGGATAAAAATTCTGATGAAACTAAAGGAAAGGATTGTATTCATAAAGATTGGCTCTCATAAGCTATCCTAAGAATTCATAATCTCTCGCTCCATGTTCTTCAAGTGATTCTTCATCAGACAACTAAAATGAATATACTAAACCGAGAAAAAAGTATAAAGCATTGTTTATTTATTTTTTTAAATAACATGAAACTTGAAGTTTTGTTCAATATTTTTTCCTATTTTGAAGTACTCTTATAGCAAATTGTCTTTATGTATTTGAATACAGTTATTCTTTGTAGATAGTTACAACGCAGCTATTCAAATTTATAATTACAAATGCTATTGTAAAATTGCAATATTTTATTCACTGTGTCTGTATGTGTATCCAAAGTTATCTTCCATTTGTTCTTTTACTCAGAACCGAAGTCATCAAAAAGCAGGCATTAAGGTCAAAATAACTAAATCATCTGAACTTGTTCTTAACAATGAACCGACATCCTTCCCTGACACAGAGAGAAACATTTAAAATAAGACATCTTCATTATCTCACTACCTATGATAAAGTACACAAAAAGAGTGCAAGAGACATTGTATGATACAGTAAACGTATAGTGGTACTAAACTCTAAAATTTTTAAGAAATGATCAACTTCCAACGCATATTTCACTAAGCTTTTTAGAGAAAGCTAAATCCGGTAAAGTTATTTAATTAAATCCGGGAAAACCACACGAAAGGGATGATATCAGAAAATACATTGGCATATGTATCATAATGTCATACATTCGTGTCTCAAATTTCGGCAACTACTGGAGATCATCATTTGGAAGTAAGTTGTTCCAAGCAACAATGTCAGACAACCATTTTGAAAAAAAACAGGAAATGCATACACTTTGCAAATAATGAAGATGTAGTACTTTAGAAAAAACTCAGATAACCTTCTCTTCAAAACTATGGAGGAATGCTTATCAATTGATGAGCAAATGTGCCCAACTCAGACAAGAAGTTATTTGAAACAATATCTTCCGTAAAAGCTACACAAGTGAGGCTAACAAAGTCTTTGTGGTAGGTGGAGCATCTGGATACTCTTATGATTTTGAGGTCTACACAGAGGCTGTCGGATAAGCCAGACCTGGAATTTTTTGATAATGTTCTTCGTCTAAGCAGAACGAACCCTAAAAACTAACTATAAGATATATTGTGACAACTATTATACATCTACCTAGTTGTTTGTGCACCTAGCCAAGCAGAGAATCTACACATTATGAACATTAAGGAAAAATGCAATTCCTAACAGTAAATTACATTCAAAGAGTGAGACGTTTCATGTGCGGCATGGAAAGATAACAAAGTAGTTTTGCTTCTGTCAACTGTAAGTGGGGAAATTTCAGTTTCTAAAGCACATATTTGATAATAAAATGAGGAACAATGTGTCAATAAAATACCCTAATGTTATCAAGCAGTACAACAAACACATGGGTGGTGTTGACCCTGCTTGATAGCCTGCTAGGCAGACACAAGAACAGAATCTGGTCGAACAAGCGTTACCGCCGTATCTTTTACCATCTGTTAGATGTGATTGAATAAATGCATTGTTGCTGCATAGGAAAGTTCTAAGAGACAAAAGAGTAGCTCAAAGTCCGTGCAAAATAGGACACAGAAATGTAGTTAAGAGAGGATAATCTTCTAATAACATTAAACAGCAAATAATAATGAAGAGTATTTGCTTCACATGTGCCGATCAAAATCACAAAATAAAAGCTCTACAAGATCTCGCAGTCAATCCCAATCTCGCCCGATGGCGGCGATCTTCAAAACCTAGGAAAGTTGCCATAATCCATGTCTGAGATGGCGGATCCTATGTTTCTGCTGTTCTGTAAATAGTGTTCACCACGGATCATTACATTTTTAGTGCCGCGCAGGATTTAATGCGCGGAAATTATCAAGATGAGTGTTCAGGAAGCGGCCGATGGATGTTGTGGGATGGCCGCAAACGCCGCGTACGTCTGTCCGTCGGTTTAACGCGAGAGCCAAGATCACAGACGTTTTCATTAACTAATTAGCTAATGGTCTATATACGGAAGCCGATGCGCGGTAATTATATCTCCGGCATGCAGCCGCGGATTAATCGCTTGCACGTAGGTCGGCAGTAACGAATCAAGACCAGTAGCGAAGCGGAAAAAAGACGACCGGCGTTATTTATTGCCGATAGGGACCGTTTCGATGTTCGGCTGCATGCCACAAACATATAATAAACTTATCAGAGTATCAACAATAGAGAAAAAAAAACGAATAGCGAAGCTAGCACTACATAATTAAACAACGAAGAAGAAAGACTGACGCTAACCAGTTCGGAGATTCGAGGACTACCATTCTATTTGGCTTTTTTAAGTTAACCGTAATATTCCATTAAACTTAAGTAGTTACTTCATTGGATTTCATTTTTTATATAATCTAGAAACGCCAGATAAATCACTTGACATTATACCTAGATAGATACCTGGTGATGTATGAATTCCAGAAAGTGTTAGAATCCTTCCTTTCACTGCTTTTCTATAGCCTTGTACGAGGCGCATTCCAGTTCTAAGGTCTCCAAATCTTTTTCGGATAAAGTATTTACCCAAGAAAGTTAAAACTTCTGTTACTTCTCAACGTGATCTCCGTCTAGACGTACACATTTTTCATAATGTTATCGCCATGATTCCATAACTGCTGAAAATACTTCTTTAGTGTGTTTTGCCTATTGGAAAATCGCCGATGCAACAGCGGCTCGATTGGAAAATAAGCGGCCACGGAGAGTGTCCTTCATGGTGGCATCACGCGTCCTGAGACATTGCCCCAGCGCAGCCTTGTGTTCATCGATCAGCATTCGTGGGACCCACTTTAAAGAAATTTTCCGCATTTTAAGTCATCATGCGTAATGGACTTCACAGATCTTACGGAAATGACAGGTTTAGAGGCGATATCATGCACACTTAATCGATAGTCTTCCATAACAACTTGCTCCACTCGCGCAATAATGTTTTCGGTCCGGCTGGTTCGTGACCGAGCCTGCTTCGGTTCATTGTCACGAAAACTCTCAGGCTTTTTAAATTTTAGCACCCATAAACGCACATTTTAACACCCATAACGTTTCACCGCATGGCTCATTCAATTAGCGATGAATTTCGATAGGCGTTTCACCACGCAAGAGGAGAAAACTGATGATTACACCTCATTCTTGAACAATAAACGTCGCCATTTTATATTGCAAATTCAGAAACATTTCCCGCGTCTTTTAAAATTAAATGCATCTTTCTTCTTACTCTCACCACTGAGAAAAAAAATTGGAGACCTTAGAACTTGAACGCACCTCTTATAGCGTTAATATTTCAAATTGATACAGCCCATTAAAGAAAAATAAAATATAGCTAAAAATGCCCATTAGGGGATCTATAAATAAACGATCGGAAGTGTCTAGGCCTTCCAAACAACCTCAAAAGTTATGACAAAGATTGAACAAGTAATAAATTACTACTGAAAAGGACAGAGTAAAGTTTGCCTCCAACAAGCTACAGTCACATGCCTCAGTGGTGTCGTGCTATACACAAATAATTTTTTACAGCGGCTTTACGGTAACTTTCGGAGTGATGGCAAAAGTTCCTAGATTTTGAAGGGAAAGAGGGAAAAATATTATTGTGCCAATCATTTTTGAACGCCTTGTGAGTAATTAAGTTTCGATCAAATTTGTCGCCATTCAAATTGCTATATACTAGTTCAACAAAATAAAGGAACAACCACATACCGTGCAAATATTTTATCGCTACACAGGAAAATTACAGAGAAGGATTGTAAGCAAATGTTACCTCAAATAAAACAAATACCATATATAGGGTCCACCAAAATTTATTGCATGTTTTATTTCATTATTAACTGAAAAACTAATGAACCACTCTCTGCAGGGATATTTTTAACTGAGAGAGTAGACTTTAGAGATTTTGTCCCAATTGCTGACAGTAAGCAAAATGGTGTTGAGAAATTTATTTAACTTAATGCAATAATCACATTCATAAGTGTTTTTGAAGTCATTTAATTTCTATCAGCGTTCTCAGTGTAAAACTAATACGAATTGGGTTCATAATTAGAAAGAGATAGATTTATTTTAGACAAAAATCAAGTAGAAGAACACGGTTCATCTGTAATGATCTTAACGAAGGTGTAATAATATTTCAAAAACATAAGTGTTACAAATTCTGCCGTCTTTCATTTGCCAAACCAAAGTATGCAAAGAATATAAAAAAATTGCTATAGTTAAGAACAAAATAATCATGACAAGATCAACAAATTTACATTCTGTTAACATCTTCATCAAGGACGAAGTATACTTTTTTTAAACAATGACGTAAATAAGCAAAACTGTCAATATTAGGTACAATAAAATCCCCTTTATATTGCTCTAAAGTAACTTTTATAATGTGGTTCGTTAAAAAAAAACAATTGTCAGACACAATAATTGCTGTAGCAAGATACGTTCAAATGCTGTAGATCAAGAGTTAAAACAGCATTACACATTATTCGTTTCAACAAGCTGACGCAACAACTCATTCTGCAACAACTAGCAAGGACATTTTTAAAGAGGATTTAATAGTTTAATTTCAAGGAATGACACCATTCCTTGGTCAGCAAGACTTCCGGATTTTCAGCTCCAGATCATTTTCTTCAGGCAAAATAGAGTTTAAAAAAAACATGTATATCTAGGAAAGCGCATGTTGAATATAAGAAATGACATCCATGCTATGTTATGCAAAAGTTTATCGTTCATTTAAAAAATCCATCGAGGAAAAGTAATAAAAACAATGTTCCTAACCTTCCTTTTTAAAATCCTTACGTATTCATCAAGCCTAACGTAGAGAAAATTCAAAACGGTAAGCTATTAAAGTTATCCACTTGTAAATGAACGAAAGATTAAATGAGATACAAAATTGGCCAAATTCTGTTCAATTTTTCTGTAACGTCAAACTAACATTTGCTCTGATGTCAGTGGCGTCACAATACAAAGTATTACAAAATTTATCATATACTGGTTGCTTCATAACAAGTAGTTAATTGGGCAACCTCAACTTGGAGGAGGGAAACGTTCAAAATGCCAAGCTATTGGGATTTCTCATCGCACTTGTAGTAGCCAAATAATTAAAGATATATAAACCAAAAACCCTTTTATTTGAAGCCGACAATCTTCAAATATGAGACACAGCGATTTTCACCCAGCTTTGTACAATTTTTTTTAACTTTTACCGAAAATCTTCCCAAGCTATTAAAAAACAAAGATCAAAATTCATACTATAGACACAAAAGTGGCACTAACGCGTTTGACTTTGTTAATAAATATTCTTATAAACTGATTATATATATATGTAATCAGTAAACCCTGTATACCTTTCGGTGTAGGGTGATTCTTATAAAACATTCTCCAATTCAACTAAAAGTTTAAGAAGAATTGCAAAAAATAAAAACCCAAAAGACTGAATCAAATATGAACTAAAATACTTTTTTACCTGTCATGCTTCTGAGCGTTGTAAGTAGGAATAGTTGGAGGAAATTTCTCCAGTCGAATTCCTCACCATATCACTTTCTTAGTCACTATCACGATGTAAAAACAAGAGATTTTCTCACGAGAGAGGGCATAAAACCATCTGAAATTTTAAGAAGACTAAAGCACAGCTCAGGGACAATAACCAACCTTAACAAGATTCTATTGTACAAATTTCTTGAGGGTGGCCGCCAATTAACGGTTGCTGAAACTGCTTCCGAGATTGAAATAAGCTACGGAAACGCTTAGCCAATCCAAGAAATTATTCTGGTTCACGACAACGCTAGTAGCAAGCTTGACAAAAATTGAGGATTTGTTTTAGATTAGACTGAAAGAAACTCTTTACAGTCCGCATTAACAGCATGCGATTATTTGTTTAGGCCACCAAAATAAATACTTGGGAGATTAAGCCTTCGTGGGCCATTGGCTGCTGTCACAACCACATTCATTTTACAACAGCGAGATAAAAAACTACTAATCCATTTTAAAAAATGTTTCTAACTCAGCAAATTATGTAGAAGAAATAACTTTGTATGTTTATATTTCTATAGTGCATCAAAAATGTTTTAAATTAATTTCGGTTTATATTTAAAACCCCCCTCGTAACACGAGATCCTCAGTTGTCTAATTTACTGATTAGAATAATAACAGCACTATCACAGCACATTGGCATTTTGATTGTTGTTGCATTCTCTGATTTATTTTCTGAATGTTGTATTGAAAATTCAGTAAAAAAATAAGAAAAACATTCTTCTAAAATGGCACCACAGAATAATTAAACGAATAATAGAAAAATGGTTGCTTTTACAAAGCAGTGTTGTAATACATAACATAATCGGAAAAAATAACGTTGATAGTAACGTGCTAATATTCTACTCGTATGAAGATATTAAATACATTAATTTTAAAGATAATAAAAAGGTGCAGCAACATATTTACATTTGAATAAACTTCAAATTACGTTACTTAAAAAAACTTCCCTTTCATTACATATGATGTGATGCCAATAGCCAGCCAGCATTAACTATTTATTGAACACAACAAAGCAACAATTAAAATATTCCTTAGAAATTCGTAACAGCGATTCAACAAATAATTTAATCAATTCAAGTTGTACAACATTTTTATGCACCTTAAAACATCTGCTAAGAAATCCACATTATAATAGGTTCCAAATTTAATTTTCAGTTCCTAACTTCAATCGATTCAAATTAATATATATAGTACTCGACTCGTATAACCATAGTGAAGTGCCATCTATCTGGTTTACAATGCACTGCAAGAGATGTCCGTCCTACTATCATAACCTCTAAATCAATGGCAAAAAAATGTAGTGCGATAAGTAATATTTGGGACAACGCCTTCTTTTCGTGTTTTGGCTAAAGAGGGTTAACAAAGCACGGAAAATTATGTAGACGAATTTAGGAGCCACAGAATGTCGAAGTTGGGGAAATAGAACAACTTTTGGAAAAAACTGCTATAGTATATAGTCATAATTGCAAAGAAATTCGGAGTACCGCGTCAAACTATTTTTTAGAGTTGTTGCTCTCTAGATTAAAGGAGAAACCTGGGTGTGAACCTCAAAGAGTAGTTTGATCAGTAACGGGTCCATCTCAAGAGCTCAACGGTGCTATTCACCCATAGGGCAAGGAGAGAATACGTGAGTCCACGCCAGATCAAGCTCACTTGGAGTATTCCATTTGACGAGGTTATGCAGACGATAAAAGTAGCGGAAGCGTCCTTTGCTTTATCCGGGTAGCAAGCAAAGGCACATAATAACATATGAAATAGCACCACTTTTACGGACATGCTGAAAAAACTATATACAAAAGCTCCAAAATGATTCAAAACCAGATGTTGCAATCCATCTTCGACGTTCCGTGGTTGGTCAGTAACACGATCCTCTACGAGGTTGTAAAATTATACACTATCAAGGAGTTCGTGAAGGAGTTGGGAACTTACCACACAATGCGCGGATGCCACAAACGCCCGAAGTATATAATTACTTCATAGACGACACCGAAGCAGTCTGTACGGCTAATCATCCTTTCATCAGGGACCGCTTTAGCTAGAGAAGAGGTTAAAAGAGGGACCCAGGCACCTCAAACAAAGTTCACTTGAACTAATGGATAGCTTGGTGTTTTAATAGTTTAAAAACTTAAGTGACTATAAATACGGTCTACTTATGGGTTTCCATGCAGGTTAGAGTCGCGATCGAGCAATATATGCGATCAATCGATCCAGCAGTGTATGCTGCATAGTTGCGCGTCAACCAAAGTGTTTGTGTCTGGATTAGTGCCCGGAGAAGATTTTCGCCCATGACCCGAAACAGCGCAGCCTATGGCACTACATAGAAAACACAGGAGGAACATGTTCGTGCTTCTCCAGGAGTTCCTAGGGAACCGGTCGCGGGGAGCAACCTCAGATATCTCAGCTACCTCAGTCGCTTCAACCAGTGCTGGTACTTCGCGATCGTCTTGCTTACCCTACCAAAGACTCGGCGACTCGGCCTCGCCAGCCCCAGAAAGAACCAGGATGAGTTCAAGCCTTTCCGCACGCGCTAGAAAAAGAGGCCTTATATGCAGTTCGTAAGATCATTCACAAGCGACAAATTGGCTTTATCAAAGCAAAGTATGTAACAGATCATCCATGCCGCTACATCCGACGATTACCGGTGATTAACTCACTTCGTGGAGGAAGCAAAAAACTAACACCATTTCCACATGCTGAAGGCGGACAGATCTCCCTGCGCCGTCATGCGTGGTGTCTCCAAAAACGTTCCCTAGAACGTCCCCGAAGAAAAGCTGAAGCAGGAGCTTCTCGATCGAGACATCCCCATCCTCACGGTGATTCGTATGAGAAAACGCCTCAAGAGACGTATGATGTCGCCTTTGTTCCTGAAACTTGAGTCGTCTAACAAGGGTAAGTCTATTTCCACGTGCATGTTCTCGATTTGACTGTAACAGTGTAGCAACAGTGCCACCGTTTCGGGCACGCGCAGCACTGCTATCACGCTACTCCAAAGTGCGGGGACATTCATCACTCCGGGGACTGCAAAAAGCTCCAGGATAAGCTCACCACCTATGCCCGCTGCCAGGACTCACCCAGCCAGCTTCCGATGATGCCCTGCCTTCCCCAAACTAGCGCTCCGATCGACTACGGCCGCTCCAGGCCGCAGTCTGAACACCAGAACTGGTTCACCATCGTCGGGTGGTTACAGAACGTAAACTTCACCATGTTTCTATAATCATTCCAACGAAAACTTGGATACTACCCAAGCTTCTGCCACTCTGAAAATGCATGTTACGGCACACGAACTTCCAACTTCGGGGTTTTCCAGATAAGATTGGTTACGGGCTTAGAGCCAGGGACCTTGTAAGCCAAGTATGTCCACGTCCACTTCTATATTGCCGTACAAGTAGGGAATAGATCAGATACATTTGACCCCTTCTCGTATTCAAATAACAAGGTAAAGGCACGACCACAACAAAACCATGGTTGGGTAGGGCAACGTGTAATGACAGAAATAGTCTGGGAATAGGGTTTTGTGGTCGCATAGCTGCCCGCAATGTTAAGAACTTCCTGTAATATGGCAAATTATTTTATAGATAAGAAATTTTATGATGTAGAGCAGTGTTTTTCGACCTGTAGGTCGCGACCCCCAGGGGGGTCGCAAAGCTTTACTCGAGAGGTCGCGGGTAAAAGAAAAAGACAAGTGTCTATAGGTCTCAAGAGAAAGAAAATTAAATATGTAGTCTTTAAAATCACTGACAGTTTTATTATAACCCTGGGGGGCCGCCAGAATTTTTTAACTTGTAAAGGGGTCGCGTACTCAAGAAGGTTGAAAAACACTTTACCATATGGCACTGATTTTTTGTATGGATCTGTTATTCATCGAATAAAATAAGCCCTTATGTAAAACAGCATGGAAATCTAAATGCAGAAGAAACATTCCAACCAATTTCATCTTGTCTACGATGAAGAATAAATTGGTGATGAGTGTTACTGGTATTAGCACCAGCAGAGCTTTTGATGAAATGGTGTGAAGGCCAATAATATTACAGAAGTGAATAGGCTGGTCAAAGTCCTGACTTAGACTCTAATGAATTAGAACGCCAACTTCGTTACAAAGACTTCTCGTACACGTTGATGAGAAAGTTCCGTAACACTTGAAAAAAATCAATTTTTGTGCAATTTTTTTATTGTTTTGTGTTTATAATATATCAGTTAGCTGCTTTAATTCTCAATGGGCAAAGCTAAAACGTTACTGCTGAAAGAGATAACTTTCATTGAGACAGTCTAAAAAGAAATGTATGATGTTGAAGGTGAAGGAACAGTGATTACAGTTTTAAACAGGTGTCCTTTTCATCAGATAGTATATATCATTATCAATCTATAGCCATTTAATGAGTGAGCATAAATTGGGTAATTTATTTTTTTTCATCGTATGGACTTCTTCTTCCACTGGCATTCTTGGGTGTACGCTTTTATACACGCAGCTTATAATTTAAATTATTCAAATTAATTGGCCTGGACCTCCGTTCCGCAGGTTGCGTTCCCACGCCGGAATCCAATTAGGCTTTCCCCGCATCTGTTTGCCGAGCAATTTTGATCCAGCCGCTTAAACTGAAACATCTCGGGCCTCTCGTGGAAACCCATCCTTAGAGCTCAGCCTACGCCGTCTGCAATTTCACCACTTGGCGCCCATCAGCTTGCACTTACGCCCGTCGATGGGCCCTCATCCACGACCACGCGCCTCGGTGCCCCCAGGCGTCGCCCCGCAAGTACGTCGAGCCCGAGCCGGCGCGACAACGCGCCCGCTCACACGGCGACACCGCGCTGCAACTTCCTGCACCTCGGGCGGGTGCCCCAGATATGATTCACTGGCTAAAATACTGCAAACATTTAGAACTCCTGGCGCGGGCTCAAGCCGCCGTCTTTTGCGTCTTGTTGCGCGCTAAATTTGCACTCTGCATTCTTGCGGCCCGAGATCAGCCGAGCGGTCTGTTTGGGCTGCTAGATTTATACGGTGCACCTGTAGGGGAAGGATAAATAGCGACTTTTCAGCGGTGCGCGGTTGTTTTGGTGCGCGCACACGCACTTCGCGCGCTCATTTCCAGCCAATTTTCGTAACACTCGACGTGTGTCTCTGTGAATGAAATTTCGTCGGGCTTGACGTCCCAATTTGTGTGGCGGAGCACTCTCCTGAAGTATTTTATTAGCTGGCTAACATGAATCAGTATCGTTTGTGTTTGTTTGTTTTCCGCTTGGAATGAAAATTACTATCATTAATTTAAAATGTACCTTCTAATCAAAAGATGGGATAATTTTTTTCATTACTTAAAACGTAATCCTAAATGTCAATGCACGAAGTCTGATGATTCAGCCTAACATATGACATCTAACCACTTGCACTTGTTCGATTTGATGTGTTAAAGTCATTCTGCGATCGTCCGACAAATTCCAGTAATGTAAGTGCATAAAACTTTGCCTGAAACTTGGCAAACCTACAACCAAGACGATGGAAATGGTTTGTCAAGTTTCTAAAAAGGCAGGCACTAGTTTTAGGGGTAACTACTGGGTACAAGAGAATAAAACACAATTTAATTTAACGCTATCTGTAGGATTCTTGATAGAATTGTACATTTTGTTTTTCATTGTTTTCATGAATCAAAATAACGCCCACTAAGATATCCTACACCATCGAAGAACGCGTGTTTACGTAAAGGTTTACTATCAGAATGGCGAGTCTCTTGCGGCGACATCGTGGAAATTCAAAAACAAATTCGTTAAGCAAAGTTGACAAATATACACAATGTTTCAAAAAACTATATTTTTAATGTTTTGAAAAAAATTAATTTCCTTTTATTTAAATCAGTTTTATCAGAAAATTCGAAAGTATCAAGACAGTGACTGATAATGAGTCGAAGACAGGAACAGGACGTCCGATCGTCGTGACCCTCCCAAGGCCGTTGCGGGAGTGCTAACAAAAATAAACCCCTTACTTCATCCAAAAGAAGAGCAGCTCGTCTCAATATGAGCGATTATTCAATCAGAAAGATCTTGAAATTGGATTTAGAAATGTTTCCCTACAAGATCCACATATAAAGATTAATTTCAACCAAAGATTGACTTTTACCAATGAGATGTTGGGAAGATTCCGAGAGGAAGCTGAGGAAGATAAGTGTTGTGTTTCCTGCAGGATGAAAATCCTCATCTGACTCAAGTTACAAGAATCCACCCAAGAAAAGTCAGTGTGTGGTGCTGAATCACCTGCAGATGCATTCTTCCTCTCAGACTATGCAAATGAAACTGTTTACCAAGAAAAAAATTTGAAGAAATTCGACGCCAAAAAATGGTTGCAGACTATTGGTTCCAGCAAAGACGGCCACATCCCATCGCACTGTGAATAATTTCGAATTGATCTCCAATGCATTGGAAGACAGGATTCTCGGAGTGGATGTCTCCAGGAAGACATAAGTTGGCTTTGATTGGCCGAGTAATTCACCTGATCTCAGCTCTTCTAATTTTTTGCTTTAGCATTTTTTGAAACCTCCATTAATAGCATGGAAAAACTCAAAAAATTGGATCACAGGTGAAATCCAAGACATATCAGACCATATTCGGCAATTTCTTCTTTTAGCTACTGAATTCTTTATCTTTAAGAAAATCTATTAGGGTGAGATCAGAGGAACACGCAGGGAATTCAACACAGAACAGATCCTTGCATTACTATTGTAGTCGAAAGTAAATCTCTTAAGTCACCAAATAACTCTTCGACGCCTGGACTGCCGGAGTCCAACAAAATATTTAAATAAACATTACCAGTTACAATTTGGCCAAAACGTATGGCTCTCGAATGCATAATGTTGATGTGTTCCATAATATCACGTGAATTGTGTCGATCAATTGAGCTATTTAATTTAAATGTAGTCTCATCCGTCTAGTCGATTTTGGATAGAAATCTTCTACGAATTTGCCCAAGTACCATACACAAAATTGTTTTAAGGCAATAAGCACTGAATTTATTGAAGTTTAATAAGTGAATGTATTTTTTGAGACACCTTGTAGTAATATATCACTTCACGCATATATGAATGTTATGTACATTCTGTCAAATGATCCACCAGGTACAACTATAGAGTGTTCGAACTACCGATGAAGTTTTTAACCATAAATCAAAAATATGCCTCTATTACAATCTTTTGAGGAAGATGAACTTCCTCCAGCAGGTCTTTCAGCTACCTATCGACAGGTAACCATCATATAGCTTGCCTTCCATGAGCTTGAAGAAGACTAGACTTTCCTTCTGATCTGTTTTGATGACAGAATTTTCATTTCTTGAAGTAAAAAATTTTCACAGAACTTTGCTCAGAAGAAGAATGGTTCCCCATAAGAATTCATAGATTAGTTCTATTATTAAAGAACCACCACCAGTCTTGGAAGAAACAGCACCATTCTCTAAAACACCATCAAATGCAGAAGAGGTTACACCATTCGTGAAAGACATTACAAGTTAAAAAAAATATGCTGTAAGCTTTTACGACATTGCTCCGTTATCGAAGATGAACATAGAGAGAAAGAGATTTATCATGTGCTTCAGCTTCATTGGCCTTGAAACTTCTCGGAGGTTAGAAGAAACCTCATGTTTAAATCTCCAGCAAAAAAGATTACTTTCTCCGAGGCACAGAAAAAAAATGAAAAAGACGGTAATTTAAGTTGATTATTTCGCAACGAGTGGTTTCATCGGCAAATCTAAAGAAGTATGGCGCCATTTTCCATGAGTAAAAAATCAACGCACGAACTATATGCGGCTATATATAGGATTACAACTATCTTCATTAGTGATTCCGCACACCAAAATCATTGTTTTTTCGCTTACATAACACGTTCGCTTAGCAGAATTTTGATCACATCGGACATTCCACTTAACCTAGTCTTTACAAGAAGGACGTTTATTTTGAAATCATAACAAAGAGGCTCATCGACTTGCCGAGTTCTCAGTCATGATACGATAGTTCTTCGAATTAGGCTGGCGTGTTTGCATCAGTACTGTGCGATGAGCTTTCCCACTGTTTTTGACTTTACGAGTCCTCCCACACGAGTCACATACAGCAAATTGAGCAGAACCGGCACGTAGAATTTAATATTAGTACCGCGCAATTTATGTCGCGCTGATCAGATAGCGCCGAAACAACGTGAAAAGGTGGAAGCGGCGCTCGCTTCCTACGAGCGCTTCCCTAAAAGGTCAATGGCGGCGCCAGTTGCATAATCGGTCGGAAAGGTTGCTGAACTAGGAATTTAAAATTCCGCAGGCCGCCGCAATGCCGCGATAAATTAGCTGAATGAACGTGCTACAAAGCTAATTATACTCTACCTGGCTCGTGCAAATATAATTTATGAGGCGTGACACACTTCTGCCGTGTTGCAGTTCGGCGGGCCAGCGTTCAGTGTGGTCATCCTCTATTTCTGCTCACCTGCAACAGGACCAAAATTAGCGTACCGAGTCGTTGACGGCTTCAACGTTTCTATTAGCCGCCGCATTCGATCCGGCTCTAGACATGATCAGCGCTTTATTGCGTCACAAATGGCAGAAGCACTTAATGCCAGGCCCGATGAAATGCGGTGGTTAATTAGGAACGTAAAATCAGTCATTACTAATTATAGCCAAGTGGCTTTATTGCACACAATGGTTTAATCAGTGTAATTTTGGTACAGTTATAACGTAACAGCATCATATGCCTTTTCACAACAGGCCATTTGGAAAGCTCGTAATAGTGTAAAAGTTTTGTTGCATCTATGCGTAAGAAAGGGCGCCATTACTATTGACAGTTTCAGTTTGGGACTAAGTCCACTCAATAAAAGATGGGTGTGGTGAGTCTGTCTTGATATATATTTTATATAACACGATTGGGAAATTTTAGACAGTACGAACCCACAAACGTAATAGGTTTGGTCCAAAAAGAGGAGGAGGACCCCGAAGTGCGCAAACACCAGGAAACATTGATGCATTAAAACGTTCCGTTTTGCAATCTCTGCGGCGATGTGCGCGTAAGCATGCCGTTGTTCTTTACTTGTTTAGTTGTATCGTAAGGTGAATTTTGCATCAAGACTTTCGTTTTAATACGTACAAGATGATTATTGTAGGAAAACTTCCGAATTTGATTAGCAAAATCGCCTGGATATGTATGGAAACATCTTAGTGTACCACATGACGCAGATTCTTTTTTTACCGAAACTTTACCGTTACTTTTTTTTTGTAGAGAAAACCCAATGTGTTCCTGTTACTTCCAATCGATATGTGGAAATGATTCGACAAATTTTTGTACTCAATCTTGATATAATCTCAACTGGAAAATGTTGGAGTTCAGCAGAATATAACCACTCACGCAACAAGAACTTCAGTCCACCAGAACTGAATCGTGTGACTTCTCCCTAATGAGTTATATTAAGGCTGAGGTTTACAAGCATCACCCTAGGATCCTCCAAGCCCTTGGCGGCGACACTAATCTTCAAATATGGTCCGAATTCGAATGGTTTTCTGTAGTAAATCAAAAAACCTTACTTCAAGTTGGCAGTACATTCTCAGTTATTAGCACCCGACAATTATGACAAGCATCCCAATAGACAATAAGCCGTAACTTGCATAAGCTAAGCAAAGTTAACAGACGGGGTTAATGTGTACAGATTAATCGACAATCAAATGATAAGAGGGGATCGAGCTGCAGAACTTGTAAAACAATAGTTTTGAGATTCAAGTTATATTTTACTTCTGGTAAGATTTATTTTAAAGTGGTTCCTGAAAGTCGAATCATTATCATCATCGCCGACTTTTAATGTTAACAATTTGATAGAATGTGTTATCGTAGAACAACAATATCCTAGTGTGGTCAATTAAAGATGGATGTTGCAGCAGATAAATATCGCCAGGCCATACACCCAAATAACCCGGCAGAAATAAGAGAAACTCCATGGATTTGAAATGTTATCCTATACCATATATAGTCCTCATGGCATCATCGAATTACCCTCTGTTCCGATGAATGAATCACTTCTTGCTCAGATATCACTTTATAGAACGGTGTCGCCATACCAAACTATAATAGCGGGACCAACAGTGCATAAACAACTTGACTCGTATGTGGACGGATGGCGTAGGCATAGGTTTTCATTTATAAGTTTGCATCTCCTTTGAAATATTAAAAAAATAATTTTCATATTAAAAAACAACGATAAGTCTTTTACACCACCCCAATCTTAAAAGATGAGATGTGCATCGTTTTTTTTTTATAGTTTCTTATTCAGCACTTAGGAACCGCGTTTATGTCCATAAATGTTAAAAAAGAAGATTCTATTCTGTTTTCAAATAAAAAAAATTCTGCTCAAGCTATGGAATTGATTAATTCGATTTTGAGTGAACATTCTGTGAGTCATTCAAATTTTAGTCTTGAAGACGATCCACGTCTAGGTGCAGTAAAAAAATTTTGAAGACGAAGAACTTCAAGTTTTACTGGATGAAAATCCATGTCAAACTCAGTTAGTCAGCAAGCATTATCACTTCGATTGCATGCAAAGAAAGATACAGTAGGAAAGAAAATGATAGAAGAAAACAAAAACCAAAGAGTTGACTTCTACATGAATTTGCTTTCTCGGTACAAAAGAAAGAATTTTTTGCACAAAATCATTACGGATGATGAAAAGTAGATTTTGTTTAACAATCCTAAACGCAAAAAAGCATGGATCGATCCAGGCCAGCCATCAACATGAGTTGCAAAAACAAGGAGTTATTTATTACAAGTCAAGGAAGGAGGAAAGTGATATTGCTGCATGACAACGCTCGTCTACATACAGCAAAACCAACCCAGGAAGCTACCCGGCATGCGGTGTATTCTCCAGACTTGGCTCCTTCTGATTACCACTTATTCAGATCGATGTTCATATTTGAAAGGCCAGCGTTTCACGAAAGTTGAAGATGTGCGCAAATGACTCGATGACTATTTTGCTTCGAAATCACCAAGTTTCTATCGCGAAGGCATTCATCGTCTACCCGATAAATGGCAAAAGACTATAGATAGTAATGACGCATATTTCGATTATTAATCTTTGTAACAAGTATCTTTTCAATAAAGTTGAATTTGACCAAACAAAGCCGAATTTCTACTTTCACATTTATTAGAAATTTGGCATTGGTGAGTGAGCACATATGGTGTTCGATCCTGAACAAAGTAGGCACTCGACATCTCCAGATGAAGCTATAATTCAACATCACTGAATGAATCGTTTAACAATCTGAAGTCGTTTGATTTTCCGGCTTATTATAATCTTTTGATTGGCTTTTTTCCTAACATCTCTACGGATTTAAGTATCAGTTGTTATATCTTCCTTATCTTCACTTCGTTCTCTAAATTTTTCGTTAATTGGTCCCATTCTTCTTTATTTGGATTGATGCCTTCTCGTGCTTTCCTTTTATTCCAGAACTGACCTAAGAAGTATGACCCAAGGAAGAACAACAGCTTGCTTGATCGCATTTACATTGTCTTCAGGTTCGATGTTTTTTGTGCTTCTTCGGTAAATAACATTCAGTTTACCAGAACCTAACGCGTTTGAGGCATTCCTATAGCTGCCCCTTCAACACTTTGGGTTTTCAGATACACTTTGCCAAACATGTCAAAAGAAGCATTTGGACTGGATAAAACAAAGACCTGTTTCGCTCACGTTAAAAATATGGATATCTATGTTCCTAGATTTATTGACAGAAGAAGAGGAGCGGAAAGAAAAATACTATGTTGGCTTCGAAACATAAGAACGCTTAACAACTTTTCCGAGCTGCGATTGACAGAACAGTTTAACCAGATAGTCGCCAACCTCTAAATAGATAAAGTTGCAAAAGAAAAAGAAGAAGGACTTCTTTTTCCAAGAATTAAGAAATCAAGAAATGTATCATCATTCTTCTTCGAGTCTTGAGACTGGTGGATCTCCATGTCGTATATCAAAATTATGTAACGAATTCTTCTAGCTAGTTGAAAAGCAATATGGCAGACATTTACCATTATCAAACCAAAATGGATTATTGACGTCTAAGCAGTTCTTAGCTAATTGTTTTTATAATAAATCAAGCAAAATTAGCTTATGATCTAATTTTGTCACTCAAGGGTCCTCGTTTTTTTTACAAATCCTAAAAGGATGTTTCGAAATACACTGCAGGTTTATAGACTTTCAAATAATGAATGTTTGCATATAATGGAGATTATGGTTCCGTCTTTTCTTCGTTCCACTGATTATCTTTTTTATCCTTTTTCAAAATACAACTCGTAAAATTTTTTTGAAAGACAACAAAACTTTAAAACGAGATGTCCATAAAAACATAATGGTTAGATTACATATTAATCACATTTATAAGTTTCGTACTCCCCTTATCACCTGCTACCTATTAAATTTTTCTTTGACACTTACCCCTTGCTATTATATTTCTATGTATGGTCCTATAAAATATTCAATTAATTCTATGGTTGCAAATTGTCGAATCATTAATAATAGGGACGTTTAGGTTACAATCCTCTGCTCTTGCATATCGTTGCGACCAAAATGATTAACGACATTTGAGTTGAAACACATCGTTCAGATAAAGATATTTCATTGTGTCTTGATCACTTGCATATTAAAACGCATATATATTTTTTAATTCTATTTCTGGGCAGAGTTTCATTCTAGCTTCCAAGCACTCCACGTTATGTAGTTTGTGTTCTTTTATTGCATCAAATATGCTACATTACATCCAAAAGTGAAGTTTACTACATCATAAATTGGACATTCCCCACGTGTTCGTATCACGCCCGTGTTCTCAGTATAGTTATGGTGGTTTGTGCAACCATTTTACATAGCCGGCGCTTTTGTCGTCATTATTCGCTGCTTATGTTACTCCTGCCTCTATGAATTGTTTTTATCGTTTCCATTATTTCGTCCACCATCTGCCTACAGAAATAATCACAGTTGAACGAGTCCGGCAAATGTTATCGTTCATTTAAGGGGTAAGAATTACTTTCTTTGCTTGTTGTAATAGATCCAAATTTGGAGGTTGCAGAGCAACCCTTACTATTTCAAACAGCCAAACGACCTCTGTGGTTCATTTCATTTCGTGTCCATCAAACAGCGGCAATCTTGCATTTTGCTTTTTTCACTTTCTTACATTTTTCGCCGAGCTAAAACCGCATCGTTCTGACATACGCCATTTGGGGCCCCAAAGCTCCCGCATCTAACCGCTGCGAAGCGTGGGCACCAAGTGGAGCTTGCCGAAATTAGTCGCGGCTTCTCGGAAAGGCCCCAAAATAGCTTCGACAAGGTACGTTGACAAGCAGATATGCGTAAGTTTAGCGTGCTGCCAGGACAGGTGTTTACGGCCGACGACCCGCGCCCTGCTAATTGCGGAACGCCGCCAGCCGCCCGTAGCCGCGAATTTTCCGCCGAAAAGGGGCTCCGGCCGCCTGCGGAAAATCGGCGATGCAGAGATGCGACGCGCGAATTACAGCTTTGCATGCAGGGAAGGCCTCGGGCAGCTTCTCTTGAAATGGGAAACATTCACCGCGAAGCCTGAGCCTGCATAAAAAATGAGGCGCGGGGTGCAGCATAATGAGGCTTTGCAAGCTTGGCGTGTTTTTGAATAAGAATATTTCCCTGCAATAATGTATGGTGGAGAGAAGTTAACACTGTCGTCGAGTTGAACAGTATTCGGAGCTTTTCATCTGGCTTATAAAAAAAATGAATTACTAATGACAAAATGCCAATAATAAAACAAGTGACGTCACTAGTCAACTATCTGTTATATTTCTCTTTTAAATGTGCCAATAAAAACTAAACTGACCATCATAGTAATAAAAATCATCGTACTGAGATTCAAACCTTCCCCTAAAAAGCTCTTCTTACAGGTAAAGTGTGTAAACATTAACAGTAGACATCTTACCATATTGGTATATCATATTACCAAATTGAAAGGCTTGCAAATAAGTGCATCATACACAGTTGGTTCAAAATAGGCAGACGTGTGACGTTTTCTGGCATCAAACTGCCCCAGGCGTGTATATTGGAATGCCAGATGGTGGAGATATATTCGCTGGCCCAAATAGCAATTTCTCATTTTTGCTACGTGACAGGAATTCGCTATAAGTAATGACCTTGGTACTCCATAAGTAACAAAGGTGACATCAAAAGATTTTGTTTCGGTTTATATAATGTTCCATTAATATCTACCATCACTCTTGAGTTACAAAAAAATTATTATGCAATCCACTGTGGATTGCTGATTGCTTTTTTATATATCGTGGTGATTCCACCGTTCACGGTCACAAAACTTCAGTGACGTTTACATTCCAATTCGCTTTTGCTTTAACGTGAGTAGACACGGTACCCGTCTTGCGTAAAGTTTTTTCATATATCATACAAAATGAACTAAAAACGTTCACTTAAGATACCCGTTGCTTCTATTAAATCCCTATTTTTACTGGTCGGTCGACTAAGACCACATCATGTATTTTGTCGATGATTTCCTGTCTGGCAACTGTTTTCGATCTCCAAGACTTGATACGTCTTCGATGCTTGTTCTACCATGCTTCAATTCGTTTGCACAAAGTCAAACGATTCCATGTAAGCGAAAAAAAATTCTAATTTTACCCATTTTGTACGGCCATTCGAAATACTTGCATTTAAGTAGTTACCAAACTACTAATTAGTGTCGGAGTAATTTGTAATATAACCACATGTACTGTCGCCCTCTATAAAAAAGCGAACCAAGTTGCTCATGTATGTTTTCATAAGTAACTATAGTTTAAAATCACCGGGAAAAGTCAATATCGACGGGGAAAATACCTACATATCATTTCCTTTCCTTTATTGCACAACCCCGAGTAAGCCTCAATTAATATTGAATACTTATTCAGAGCAACTGAAATTCAGCCAATTTCACCAAATTCCCCTTAAAAACCGTGACTAACCAAATTCACACAAAGCCTTCCAATCAATACTTCGCGTAATTCTGCAAAAACGCCGCGTTAGTAAGCGGCATTTCCATAAGAATGGGGGAAGCCGTTCGAACAAACAAAGACGAGACAGAAGGCCGCGGAGAAGCGATCGCAATTAAACTTGATTAAAGGTGAGGGCAGGTGCGAGCCACCGGGATCAGGCATCGGCGAGATAAGATGCGATCTCGCCTGAAAAAGCGCGGCGGAAAGCGACTTTAACGAACTCGCACATGCATTATGCATGAGCGCGGGATGATTGTTTCTTTTATGCGGAACTGCGGGATTATTTTTGTTACATAATGAATTAATGGCGGCTTTGTGCGCCAGCATGCGCGGGGCGAACGATGCCCGCATAGGAAGCGCGTGCAGGTGAGCAGTTGGCTGCGCATTTTTGTAGACAGCGCGCCGGCTGCCGTTTTCTTTGTACGAAGTAATGGACTTCGAAAAGGTCATTATAACCCGCAACTCTGTAATTGAAATGCAATGATAAAAGCAAAAGTAGAAGTTTTATTTTAAGACGAAATAAATAGAAAGTATCTACAAAGGCAGCAAATGCAATCTATGATTTGGGGAACTGTAAAATTTCAAAAAATCTCTCAATAGTTCAGGTGGCAAAACATTAACACTAATATTTAGAAAGAATGCTCAGTAATATCAAAACAAGACATGGAATAATTTAAGTTTTCTACGCTCGAAATTGAAGAGGGTAGGCAACACAAAATGTAGCAAAGTGATAGAGAGAGCACTAATCTCCGATAGAAGAACAGAGAATATTCCAAAGAAGCAGAATAATATATCGCATTCCAATTAAAACTCACAGTAGATAAAATCCAGAAAACCTAGAGAGACAAGAGATCAAGAAAATATTACAAAAAAATAGCACAAGCTAGCAAGTAGACATTACTGAACTTAATAAAAAAATAATTAGAAAAAGAAATCGTACGAAGAAAATGAAAAAAAAGCAAAACAAAACAGAAGAAATAAAAGACGGAAAAGAATTAATCCACAAATAAAAATAAAGCCAAGGTTCATAAAAACCCAAGGATAACAAAAAACTAATAAAAGCTTTTATAAATATAGTGGACTCAACAATTGAAATAAATAACTCCTATAAAACACAACCGAAGAAATATGCAAGTTAAAGAATAAGCAGAAAATAGGACGCTTAATAGAAAATATATACATAGAATCCGGACTAACAAGACGAAAGAATCATTCAAAAAAGAGAATAGAATCTGGTTCCGAAAAACTAAGCGACCCTTCTACGAATAAGGAACAATGAAGATAAAATTAATAAATTAAAAAAGAATAAAAAGAACAAAGATAGAAAGAGTAAACAAAAAAATGATGAAAGGACGATTTCACATTAAAGAAACCAACGGGACGCAAATAAAACAACAAAAGCTGTTTGGAATGAAAAACGAACAGAAATGTATATGAGATGTTAAAACACACCTATCTCGGCTCAAGTAATTAATAAAATAGATATACTGAAGACTACAGTTCTAGAATTATTTGAAATTAAGTGATCAAGAAAAGTGGAATAGAAAAATAGTAATGAACAAGACCGAAATGAAGAAAGGACATATGAGGTACGTATTATATACATAAAATAGTAAGGATAAGCCTAATATATTGGAATTTTATTACAGACAAAACTATAGCTATAGGTTTAAAGTTCCCTAATAGGAACATTAGTATTATCTAGTGCTATGCTCCAACAGAGTTGACAGGGACAAACAGAAGTACAGTTTTCATCGTAACAAGGAACTTCAATGCAGAGGTTCGCGATAACAATGAATGTGTTGAAAAAGCGATATATATATATATATATATATATATATATATATATATATATATATATGCAATAGAAGCTAAAAACGACTACGGACAGAGACTTATCGAAACACATAATTTAATCATTGGTGCAACATTATTTGATCTTAAAACATCACCAAATCAGAAGACAGAAAATCAGATTAACCATAATAATAGACAACAAATGGATAGGTCCCCCTAGGTAGGATCGGATCACCACTTCTTAGTAGGAGAAATTGGGCTAATGTGCACCATGAAAAGAACAGAACATAGGTAAAAAACAATATAATTTACAAAAGTTGGGCGAGGAAGAAACGCAAAAAAGTGAAACACTCAGATGCTATCACAAAGAATTAAAGAACAAGATAGGAATAGAACAAAGAGAAAATAAATAATAAAAAGTACAGAAGAACATAAAAATAGTGGATTAGTGAAGATACGTGGAACTTGATAGAGAAAAGGTAAGCAGTAAAGGCTGAATTAAATAGGTTAAGAAAACCAATAAACACAAAAAAAAACGCTAAGGTGGACCAACAAACAAACAAACAACTATAAAAAAACATAAAAAATGTGGACCGAAATTATGGATAAAAAAACCGAAGAGCCAATATACAACTCTAGGAGATTATACAGAAACACTAGATTTCTGACAAAAACATTACTAAATAACAGAAGATTAATCAAAACATTGAAAAAAATATTACAGAGAAATGTTAACACAAGAAAGTACGAAAGAAAACACACCATCTAAGAAATAAATCATAAGTCATAGCAGGCTAGAAATTAATATGAATAAGTTGACAAAATTTGAAATTGAAAAAGCAAGAATAGACGAGATTTCCAGCATAACACCACTGAAGATATTTGAGATAATGAAAAGAATCCACAATAAGGAACTAGTCTGACAATAAAGATGTGAAATGTGAAAACTAGATAGGACATAATATGTCAAATGGATCCTATTATATAGTAGCGGAAACGGCTGAAAACCACAAAACAATCAGAAAAGGAGACAAGTGATAAAAATAAATGCCTTACGATATTAGTAAAATCTTTTAACCTAACACCATTTCTAGCGAGGAATTATGGAAGCGAACCAACCAACTACCAGTACTATATATAATACTCAAACGAAAGAGAGATTGGATTAGTCATACGTTGAGAAAGACATTACAAAATAGGCATTTATATGAATAGCAATGAGACAAAGAAACAGAGGAAAGACACAAATAGCATGGAGGAGAAGAACAGAAGAAAATGCAAGAGAGCTGGTAAGAGATGAAGCTAATCGATTAAAAACAATGGAGATGCTTCGTGAAACATACATATGAGAAGATCCCTCGTGATAGCAATTGTCACTTAAATGTATGTCGATCTAAGAATATTACATTACACAGATCATTATATTCATTTACCCAATGATTTAATTTAAATTTGCAATGGCAAAGATTTTCCATGTCTCTTTTGTGTTCTAAAATTTAATCTACAGATCAAAGTTAGTAAAAACATTGTTTATTGTGAACTAGGGTTTTTGAAACTCCAAATTAGCTTTTCAAAAGTATATTTCTTTGCAATGACAACAGAACTATAAACGACCAAGCTAGATAAAGAGATAAAAAACAGATATAAATCTTTCTATGAACATAAGTATCCAAAATGTCCACACTTTAAATCCATAATAAAGATCATTTTTTCACAGCACTGTTAAAGTGTTAGGATAATGAAAACAAAGAATATTACTTATCTTTTAAGCTACTGAGAAGCCTCCAAATATTTAAAAAAGCCATCAATCATAGTTATAGCAGTTATAATGTGACAGAAAACAGTAATTAAAGATTATAATAACACTCCCTTTTATAATTAATGCTAAAGCTTCGTTTTCCTTTCTAATTGTTCTTGATCCTAATCAATACTAGTCTTGGACAGTTGTAAAGACAGTAATGAGTTTTTCAGATGACACATTGTCTAATGTTCGTGACGATGAGTGGTCCTTAATATTACTATTAAGATATTAAAAAATGTTTATCCGCGACAATATGGAAAAGTAGATAGTTAAGGACAATCTTCTTTGGTAAAATTCATTGATAATTTAGCTAAATCATTTTTATAGGACTGGACTTAATTGATTTCAGTGTAGTGAAAGTTTTATGGCATCTGCACGTCCTACAGGTGGACTGCTCGATGTAAACAAATATTCTTTACAAATGATCTTCCATCTATCTTCCATACCAACTGTTTCTTGTCACTTTTAGTATCTCCCATTTCAATTAATTTTCTTTTTTTTTTATCATTAATCAAGTAAGCTTGTGTTTTCGATTTACTTACCTTGTTATGTATAAGAAGTACAGTATTTCCTTTCTACTCGAGACTTATTCGAAAATTTATATTTCACATACTTATTTAAAAAAAAAGAATTCATTATATTTTTTAAAACTAGGTAGTACAGGTTACACAAATAATGTATTACCTAGTGGAAGTCTTAAGCGGAAGCAGGGGCTTCGATTTTTCTCGGGGATCGTGTAAGTGAAAAAAAAATCAATACAAGGTGCATAAGCAAAATCCGAGAAAAATAAACGTTTAATAGAAGTTTATCACAACAATTATTTAATAGTCAAAACATAGAAGTTACAAAAAACTTTTATATGTTACGTCAGACGAACAGAAGGCAAAACGTATGGAAAACTCTGGAGACATCATTACCATTTATGGCCAGTGTCCATCTTTTGGAAGTATTTTAAGGACGTAATCACAATCCTAGAGCACGTGACAACGCTTCTGTGGCCGATTCCTAAAGAGGCCCTACTGACAGTTTCTAAAAGCTTTATGACCATTGCTAGAAGTAGTCATTATTTCAAATGTTTGTAGCTTGTTTTGTTTGTTTCGCCGAACTTTTTAGACATACCTCGTATGTCTCAACCTTTAAGCTGTAAACTAGCTAAATATTAGTTAATACAAATTGTAGAATATCGCAACATATTACATCATTTTAAACAATACTTTTTATTTTCTCAATAATCATTTAGTGAGCGTTCTTTGTGTTTTCCCATTTCCCATACGCTTTATGCAAATAATAATGCGTGTGGGCTTTTGCAAAGTATAATTAGCGACAGTAGTTTCCACAACTAACAGCTGCATATAATACCAATAGTATTTATAGGCCAATTTAATGCTATTATCTGCAACGAACGCAACAAATATCCGTGAGAAACTATACTCTCTGTATAATTAGAGTTTAGACAATGCAAACAATGGTGTACAGTCGATAGTGCAGCGTCATGCAATAATGTATCAATTACTGCGCCAGAACCATTTGATGTATAACATTGGAAACAATGCTTTATATAATCATTATAACTTTTACAATTATCTATGGGCTTTGCTATAGTATACCCACATAACTCCTATAATAAAACACGAGATATGACAAAATCTATGAAACGCCATAAAGAAGATAAAGATACAGAGTAACAATAGAGTAATTTCAAATTTCAGAATTTGACTATATAAATTATTGATTTATTTAAGTTACAGACAATATAGAAAACACTCTATAAAGCAACATGTTATAAACTAACCTTTCATTGGATTACCAGAAGAATGTCTTATACATATTATATATACCACTTACAATGAAGTTGCATTTTTCCAAACAATAAAGAATTGCTATAATTGTATTAATATATCGAAAATATGTCATCCCATAAAGCAGTTTAGTTTTTTTTGAAAATCGTAAAAATTAGCAATGCTACATGTGGAATTTTATCCTGATATTAAGTACGATAGTTACGATGATAAATGAAAAAGTTGCAGGATAAACACGACTACACGTAAAATTATGTATTTTATTGCAACTATTGAAGACTTCCAACTTATTCCGGAGAGTCAGTGTCAATTCTGCTCCAGCCATTTCACCCCGCTCCAATTCCCCATACTAATAGAACGCATTACCGAAACTTACACCAATAAGCAAACCATCAGTATAATTGTTTTCAATGTAGTCAAGGCTTTCGACAAGATGTGGCACAACCGATTGGTCTACAAGGTGGCTTCCACCACAATCCCGATAACGATAATGTTCCAAGCCGGAGTCCAGAACATTCCGATAACGCCCTCCGTTACATTAACCCAAAACGCAGCGACACAACTCTAGTAACCTGTTATAGGAAGAACTGTACCTCCTGGAATACTAGTACGAAAAACTTAAGATCATCGGAAGGGAGATATCCCAGAAGGAAAAAGCAAAATATTTCGGAGTTATTCTGAAAAGAAAGCTGACATGGAGAGTGCACATCGATAGAACGGTCACCAAGGCAGCAATCGGCTCTTTCCTTTAATTTCGGAGGCAAATGTCTACCCGAAACAACCTTCAAGACAAAAATCTAAACTTTCATGACGTACGCAACACCTGTTAGGACTGGGCTTCAAAGCCACATCAATCAACTACAGGTTATCCAAAATTGGACCTTAAGATCAGTCTTTGGCGCTCCGTCGTTAGAGGAATTACAATCTCCACCGTGGTACAAACATTCCTACAATCTATAAGTTTATCTCCCTCAACACTCAGGATCTTCAACAAAGCATACAGTACCACAAAAAGGCTAACAACTATGAGATTGATTAGCACGGAGAGGAGACAGTCTATACGGCTCACCACATCACGTCACATCAATAGGTTAAGGGGATAAACCTAGGAATCTAAAATTTCACCAGAGAAGTCAACATTACCGTCACTGTTAAAATGCCTTATTCCAGTTAGCTTCCGTTATTTTTTCAAATACTAAAATATGTGGATCGTCTCTTACCATTTTATCTACAGCATTCAAGTTTTTCTTCTTCTTCTTCCATTCTCCTTTTACTCTTGAAGGTGTCGGATTCAAATTTTTCAGGGTTCCAGAAAAATTAGAATTTACAGTTCCGGATCGATCTCTAATTCTCAAAAGCACGCGCTTCGGGTATTTGTAACGGCTGCGCATTATGTGGACATAGTTTCTAAGCATCCAAACCGTTGGATTGGCATATTCACAAGTAGTGTCGTAAAGTTTAGTTGTTATTTCCTTCGCGAATTCGTCTTCGGGTTGTGCATTCTTGTAATATGCCGGGTTACGGCGGACGAACAACTAAGCGCCAAAGATGGATTAGAGCACCTGTTTCTAGATCACCTGTAGCTTTTGTACATGAATCTTTGCACCAGATTCCCAGACTAACGCTGCGTTTATTATCATAAGCCCGATGATTTTTTTTACAGACCTGAATCGTGTTTTTGGGGAATTTGCTACTCGGGTGACGCATCAAGTCTCAGGAATTTTCCCAATGTGGGTGCTCCAAATGAGTTTGGCGTCTATAGTTACGTCAAGATATATTTGGTCTCTCTCCCCCATAGAATGGCACAGTTGAAGAGTATATCCATGTTTTCTTTACTTATCTGATAGACGAACAGTACTCCTCGGGATTAATCAGGATCCACCAATTATCAAAGAAATCCCCAATCTTTAGTCCGTCTTCATAATCAGGTAGGACTTTAGTAAGCTAGATATCAACGCCATTTGGTCTGCGTAATGGGCGAGCGTCTTAGAGGACATGGTTGCCAAGTCTCCAATAAATAAATTGAACAGGGTTGGAGACAGCACAAATCCTTGTAATGTACCTGCACAGAGGAGCCCCTTCGATGACCTCACGCCACTGATCTTAATTTAGAGAACCTTCTACCCAATAGAGAGAACCAATTAGACTATCGGTATCGATATGGATGCTGAAGCTCTCTTAAATACTAGCTCGTTGTTCTAGACCTTTTCTAGGGCCTTGGACAAGTCAAAAAATACAACTCTGATGACTTATTTTTTGTTATATTTTTCGGTAATGCATTTTATCACCCGTAGAAACTAGAGGGCGGTGGAGTAGTTTTGGCGAAATCCCAACTGACCTTTTGGGGTTAACTTAAAGGTACCCTTTCTTCTTGATTTAGGAGCATTATGACGTTCACCAAGTTCCAATGGTACAGAAAACGTCGTAACCACAAGATAGCGTTGGCTATGATAATCACATGGAATACAGCTTTCTTTTTCAGTCATAATGCAGTACTTTGTTTTCCTCGTGAATAAGATCGGCCGCGTTGTGAGTCTACAACGTTCTGGAACTCCGCAACGGAGGTTTTAACTTCCATGGTAATCCTTCTACAAACGCGACTGTCTTCAGGGTTTGCTTCGCGCGATATTTCGCCCGATTTTTCTCATGTATGCGCTACTTTAGGTCTTGGGGTAGAAAGTCCACACGTCGACCAAAAAGGTTTTGTCATGGCGAAATAAATAGAGTTCTAGATGACAGTTTTCTAATTGCGCACTGCCTTCTTCAAGTTTTCCCCGAAGCGAATGATGTGATCCATAGCACTAAGTATTAAAATAAACATCTTCGGCTTCAAAGTTAGAGGCATCGGGTTGACGTCCAAGTCCAGCTCATTAGGTTGTTCAGAGCGTGTTAATATAGGTACTTCCTTGAATATAACGACGTAAATGAGGCATTAGAAGATGGGCTCCACATATACCCACCATCGTCTCCAGAAAAATTAGCGTCCACATCGTTCAGTAGCAGGTGTGTGTGTGTCGGTAAGTTATAAGCCAATATTAGGACTTGACTGGACTTTTCGAAGATGATGTCTCTCTCTCTCTCTCTTGGTTGCGCATCTCCCATTTTTGTAGTGTCAACTATAATTTGGACGCTGGAGTTCATTTCCAACGTTGACATAAATCCCAATTATGAGAATAGCATCTAAATTATACCCACGTGCAAAGTTCAACATTTCGACCTTTTTTCTCTTAACTAGTTTGCGCTCTAAAAGGCCAGTCTCGGGTCAACAAGCCTCTTGAATGGTTTAACCATCCTGGTGGACCAAAGCGGTTAAGGATTATTCTGGAGAATTTCACCAGAATTGGTAGAAATACTCAAAATTGTGAGGATCCTGGAGATAAACGACAAGAGTATCTCCAGATCCAGATATTGAAGGAATCGGAGGATATTTTGTGCTCTCAATTGAATCCCCATTGACTGAATGGCGTTGCTGCTGCCATTATTGTTGATCCAATCGTTTCCAGTAGTTGATTGGACAGATTAACGCTGGTGCCCCTCGCTTTTGCGTTTAAGTCGTTCCAGGGGTCTAACTAACTACAGCAATTTCAACTAGTGTTGGTCAGATCGCTGCCCTCAGTGCTGGTTTGGGCATCCGTGTCTTACAACAGATCCGTGCTAAGAAAAAGTTGCTAAACGTTACTAATACATCTAAAACTATTTAATGTCTAGTTCTTAATTAGATCACTGAGCAGGGGTAAGAACTGGAGCCGGGGTATAAATTTGAATACGTCATGACTATATAATTCCTTTGGCATTTAAAGTACCTCAAAATATTAGAAAACAATAATCTTCAAAGACGATATCGTTTGCCACACAGCAAAATTTGTGGAATTATAGATGAAGATTAATAAAAATGAAGCCTACAGAAAATGTGTGTTAAATACAAACATTCGTAAGAAACTGAATTTATTTATTTATTTAAACTAGAAATCCTTATACCGTTAGGTGTCGGATTATAACCCAGTTTACAGTACTTATAATATAATATCTAATATAACTTATAAAACTTATTAAACTTAATTAACATTTCTTAATTAATTTATTCCAAGCCTTTCTGTCTCTTGTCAGGTTCCTTACTTTTCTCCATTGTATGTTCCTATTTTCCGCTGCTAATTTTACCTGTTCCTCCCACTCCCTTCTTGATCTACCTACTGCGCTCTTCCCCTCTGTTCTTGCTTCATATACTCTCTTAGCTATCCTATTATCATCCATTCGCAGCAGATGTCCCATCCAACCTAATTGCCTCTCTTCTACCAGTGTCAATATAGGTTTCACTTTCAGTCGTTCCGGTATATTTTCATTTCTCACTCCGTCCAGTCTTGTTATTTCTTTAATTTTCCTCAAATATCTCATCTCCATTGTTCTAATTTTACTCTCGTTTCTTCTGTTGATCGTCCAGGATTCGCTGCCATAGATTAACGAAGGTCTTACTACTTTTTTGCATACTTCCGATTTTATTTGTTCCGGAATTTCTTTTTTCCCGAGGAACGTGTTTTTCAGTGTGTTAAATATTTTCCCCGCCTTACCTAATCTTTCCATTATTTCATTATCTATTTCTCCCTTGTTATCTATTATTGTACCTAAATATTTGAAATTTGTTACTTGTTCTAGTGTTTGTCCTTCTATATTGATATTGTGTTGAGGGTCTGTCTTGGCAATAATCATAGTTTTAGTTTTTTCTATATTTATTTCCATGTTTATTTTTCTGAGCTCGCGATGATAGATATTGATATTTTCCTGAAGTTTTTCGGCTGATTCTGCTAGTAGCACCATATCATCAGCAAATAGTAATTCCTGTATTGTTATTCTTTTTAATCTCCAGCTTCTCACTTCCATATTATAGCATTCCTTTTTACAGATCTTCACTACATCGTCCATGAGTACTGAGAATAGGAGTGGACTAAGCACGCATCCCTGAGAAACTGAATTTATATAAATTTTAATTCGTGCACGATTAAATTGCATTATACAAAGTTTCATTTATTCATAAAAACTTTCGCAATGCCGATGTGATGTCGACTGAGTGCCCTAGAATCACACAAGTTTGGATCGATGCCGCCATAACCTTTCCTTGCCGATCAATGTCGGCAGAGGCCGCGGGCCGGCGGCAGCGGCGCGCTGCGGTTCACCTTAATTGGCCAAGTTCCGGTCAAGAGCAGTTGCACCTGAATGCACCGCCGCGGCTGTCTTTACGCACATGGCGCCGCTTCCTGATGCAAAAACCGGAGGCCGCCATCCTTGAAGCGGTGACTCACGGCGTTACGAGATCAAAGGGAGCTGATGCTGAACGCCGGCCACGCTTGATCGAGTTACAATGGCTCTTTTTCGTGCGAACCGAAAACTGGGGTAGCGCCTACTTCTCGGGCTGATTAGATGACTCACCGCCGAAGGCCTCCTGGTTCGCTGGCGCGCGGCGCGCGGCCGGGTAAACGCGGAAAGCGGCTGGAAATTGGACTGGGCGAAGCGCAAACTGTCAATCACAGGGTGTTGTCAAGTATTGGAAAAGGGCGAGATTAATCATCGTTCGGGGCGGTTCCCCGATCCAGCTTGCGCCCATTTCCTTAATTAAAAAAGTTAAGCCTTCGGAGTTTCGACTTTTTCATTCAGATTGACAGATTCTTAATCGACATGAATCAACTTGTGTTAGTGCAAAAAAGAAATTTCAATAAAATTTAAACCTTCCAAATTCCTTTATACTCTTCCTTGACCTATAAATTTTATTTTCTTATAACGCTGCCATATTTTATTCTCTTTAAATGAGTGAATGCTTCGACAACATCGTCGTCAAATCTCTGCCAACCAAGTATTTCTTTTAGTGATCTAAACAAAAGATAATCGCAAAGAGATAAGTTTGGACTACATCGAGTGTCTCAGTGTAATCCTGAACAAATCCTCAATTTTTATCGCGTTTGGACAGCTGATTTGGACCGGAGTTACCATAATGCAGGCGGCGAACAATGGAAATATTCTCCCAATTCACGTTGCTCCTTGGACGACGTCGCTGAGCTTTATTTTCAACTACTTTTTGTCTTTACAAAAATTATACTTCAGTCTTCTTAACGGTGTTACTTCCGAACTGTATCTCAAGTCTTCTTACAATTGTGGACGATTTTGTGCTCTCTATCGTGAAAAGCTCGACAATAGTTCGTTGTGCAACAAACAAAGATACTTCTTACACTTACAACGATCCAAAGCTTCGACTCACTCCGTTGATTTTATGGCGTATGAAAAATAAATTTCGGTTTCCGTTTGATGAAATTTTAATATGCATTTTTTAAATGCGACATTTAACAGTGATCACGTGGATAAATTAATTCAATAAAAAAAAGAAAAATAATAAAGCTTACATAATTCTTAATTTATTGAAACTAAATTGAAAAATGTGAAAGATAAATGATAGAGCATATTGAGTTAAATAGAATCAAAGGCATATGGCGCCGGAGTAATTTAAAACTACAACGTACCATTACTAAACAATTAGTTTTACAACAAGATATAATTAATCAAAGTAATAAAAAGCATCCTTGAAGACTGCGCAACTGAAATGAAAACAATAACGCTGTAAATGTAATTATCAGATATTAAGCATTAGAATGGAGTTTGCAGATGCCTCGGGTATTGTAAGTGTTGAAGTTTGGGTACAGATAGCAAAAATCTTACACAAACTGTAGAGAGGTGTCTTGAAGATCGTCAATTAAAGTACGAAGTAACAATATCTAATTTTTTTGTTTGGCAAAAGAATTGCAGAAACGATATGACTGAATTTCTGAGTAAATTTGGTTGTGAAATGCTACCTCACGCGCCATACAGTGCACGCATGAGTTCACCAGACTACTCCCGTGAGTGAACACAGTCTTCCTTCCCTACGAAAGCTGCTCTATATAGCCGTTCCCCTGGTCATCCAAACCTTGAACAAAAGCTTCCAATGCGTTGGAACATGACCACTGAGATATAAATGATAATGATAAAACACATAATGACTTTAGTTTCTTCTTATTCCGTCGCGGAGTGTTTACAAAAATAAACTTGGTGAAATTAAAATTACCACCCACATAACAGTCTCGGAGGGAAGGGAGGGTTAGCGTTGGTATACATTAGCGCGGTCACACCACGTTGTCTAGATCCAAAGATCGTGTTGTTTAAAGACTTTCTTGGACTACATTAAGGGTTGGTACGTTAAAAATGCTTTCCACGTCATTCACGGCGAGATTGAAGTGCTCAAAATCCTCTTTAGAGCATTTAGAGCATACACATAAAAGCTGAAGTGACCGAAATACTACGAAAGAATCACTAATTTAAATATAGCGCTAAAGTTAGATACTCCTCTGCCAGAGTTGAAATACCAAACGCCAAAGAGGGGAAGGGAGGGTGCGTCATGCTATCCAGGTGAACGACAAAAATACACACATAAATGAAACAATTAAGTGCATTATTTATAAAATTCTGCACGTGTAGAAATAAGAACATAAAAAAGCATTCATCACTAATCAAGATAATTACCATTATCATCGTTATCTGCTTGCACAACACTAAATCTTTCATAACCTTCATTTTTAAATCCCACAATAATCTGAATATTGAACAATTCAAATTTATGTTTCTTTTGATTATCATTTGTTGGCGTCTTATATCTTTTTCACTTTACTATTTGTTGTATAAAACAATTATTAATTACATCAATCCATTTTTAGGTCGCTTCCTTTGTTGAGTAAGTAGTAAGGTACAAGACTTCGTTACAATACTTCACTGAAGCCAAATATGGTATACCCCTCCCTCTCACACTTTCAATACATTTCATCCAACAAATGAGCAACTTTTTGACGTAACTTTTGTGCAGAAATTATTCTATATGTTTGTTGATGACCTCGAGACTCAAACATATCATAGTTGTGAAGACATAAGGCGTCGGCATCTTGAGGAAGATTTGAACACTACGTCCCTTCGCACAAGAGGTAGCCTTCGCCTTTAAGCATTGCTTGTGTTTTGTTCCCAAGGTATGATTACGAGGACTTTTAACGCAATCATCTCGACTTTTAGTGGTTCTACATTCTCAGGACTCAAATCTTCGATAAAAAAGCACATTTCTATCCTCTTAGCAATAATACTAAGTCACACAACCCTTCATGTAACATTCAATATTACAATGCGTTTTTCATCATTAATTAATCATCACCATACCGGTGCACATTTTGTCAATTTTCAGTCGCCAATTGTCACCAATAATTTAATCAGTTTTTTTACTTTCCTTATCCTATAATAAGAAAAGTAATGTAATCGGCGGAAATTTGACCTACCCAGTTTTTCACATTTCTGGACGAAATATAGCCTCAGAACACCAAAAAAGTTGGTTTGGGCCATTTGTGTGTGTGCACGTGTGTGTGCGTGAGAGATAAACATGAATTTAAAGTAAAAGTTGGTAAAATAGGAACTCGAAAAAAAATTGAAGCCCAAGATTTTTGCCAGAATTACCCAAATAATAGGATAAGAAAGTCGTGTGATGTTCACACCAGATTTTTCATCTTATGCTAACCCGACGGACGTAGTTTCTATAAAATATTGGTTGTTTTAATATTTTCTTCCGTTAAAAACTATTATAATGCGTTATGTAATAACATTAAGTACCAGTCGTACACTCATCAAGATTAATACTGATGAAGGTATATGGAATGGAAATCACCGATGTCTAAAATTAGCCTACAAGTAAACACTAACAATCTTCATCCAATCATAGTTAATGTATGGGCTGTGGCAAAAATATATTTAAATTTAACTCGTCCACATATAATTTTAGTGTTCTATTCCCGAGCAGTCAAAATGTGCTATTGGTTTTGGTATTAATTTCACAGTTTGGAAGTGGAACAGCGACCTACTTTATGCATTTGTAGTAGAGACTACCTTGCCCCATATTATGAGGTTTCTAAATTTCCTCGGGTAATCTTGAAGGTTTTTAAGCAATGTCCTGCTGTTTATGGTTTGTACATGTATTAGGAAATTTTATGAAGTTTACACTATCAGACACTTGATCCTATAGAGAAATCCTTGAACTATGGTAAAACCTGATTAATTCCTCTTTATCTAAATACACTCATCATTTAATATTCTAATGTCATTAAAACACATTAAGAGCGAAAGTACAGCCTTATAACAAATCAAAGTGCAGATTTTATCCCTCATATTAGGCCAGACTTCAGTCCTAAGAAGTAATCACTGGAAACTAGAACAAAATTGTAGAAAAAAGTGATGACGTTGGCTTTCCTAATTATAACAGAGTCAATAGACATGTTTGTTAACGAATAATACCGTAATCATAACTTATTTTATCTTCTGTTGCAAACCCTTACTTCGAGGAGATTTACTAAATATGATGAGATTCATTAAATTTCTCTTTAGTCAAAACCCCTTGCATTGAAACTAAAATTAGCATCTGAAAGCTTAATGGGGCGTGAAATCAATTGACAGAAACATAATTTCAAAATTCCCACCAGTTTCCCAGGCAAGGGAGAAACATAAATGACCACTAGTAACGTAAGTCGGACACATAAGCTCAATTACAATAGGACTTCGACTTAAGTTCACCAGATAACACCACACAACACTCGTTGAGATACCAACACTTTATACATATGCAAAACTACTGCTATAAAAACCCACATTGTATGAAATGCGCTGGCCATCATGCCACACAATAGTATTCGCACGAATGACGTAAAATGTGGTAAAGACAACATGGAAAATTGCCACACCACAAACCACTCCTAGTTATCCTAGACCACGAATCAGAAGTAAAAAACTTCTGAGATATTTTAGCAAGACGCCTAAAAGAAAGCTTTCTACTTAAAACAGAAAATAATGTGGATATACACATGGGGCTTTTTACTGCTTGATAAGTTATTTGAAAAAGTTTTCTTAGACTAGAGCTCAGTATAGAAGAACTTGGTTTTCCCCAGAAGCATTCCAACATTGTTGTCAACTATATAAAATCTGATTTAGAAGACAAAAGGTACTGTTGTGCTCTATTCCTTTATGTCTTCGATGTATTTGACAGGGTATGGGATATGGACTAATTTACAAAATCTAAAATAGCCTATTTATGTATGGTATTACAAAAAGATAGACATTTTCTAGTGAAATATGAAGATGTCTATATCTTCCTGGAATCCCACAAAGATCCTTTATACCGCATCTTACCAAAAACTAGAAATACAGAGATCCCCTTTTTTTGTCGACAATAAGGTCATATTAGCTTTTAGTCAAAATCTTGTTCTTGCTTCTCAATTCTGACAAACTAGACAAATGGTTACTATTATAACGCATAAAAACTAATGAGAACTAAATAGACTCATTAAATATTTACAATAAAAAAGTTGATGTCCCACTTCCACAAAACGAGGCCGTAAAATATAGTTAGACACGCGCCTGACCTAGTCAAAATTTATGTGACAAAAGCGATATCCTAAGATGTATTGGCTATTAAAAATGAATACAGGTACTCAACTATTTTTTGTGACTGAGTAGGCCACCCAACAAGCTTCTGAACCCAAGATTGAACCCCAGTCGGTCCGTTTCGCACAATTCAATCGCTCGGTCGCAATAACATTTTTGATAAGACAAACAAGAGTAAAAATACTGATTTTGCATAAATGCACATCAAACATTTAATCCAAAGGAGTTAATGCTAACCCAGTACATACCTACATAAAAACCGCTAAAAATCTAAAGGTTAAACTAACAAATTCTTCTTTAAAACACTGTATTGGGACTGTTTCCTTCTCGCTAATCTAAGAAGAAATGAGTACACTTTTCATTATAGGTATTCCTCTACAATATCTATGCATTTTTGCCATGGCTCCGATAGTTTCCATTAGGCTGTTACAAACTATTCGTTGGGCACACTGTTCCACTATTTGTAGACAGCCGACTAAAGTTTGTCGTTAGAGAAGAACTTTTGTGTAATGTCTCTTTTATCAAACAGAGCGTAGTACTCTGAGAATATGGGTTAACAGACAACACATTTTCAGCGACTCCCAGTACCACTCAGCCGTAGTTCTCTCACAAGGGCACAGACAATTTGTCAGCAGAATCATTCTCCTGATTCCAAAAAGCAATGGTTGTTTGTTTTAAAATAAATAATACCGGTCGTGGCTTTTTAAGACGAGAGCTTCCAATGTGCTGCCAACCATTCCGTATATTGCCCTTACTTTTCTGGCGTTTCGTGCCAGAATCATGGTACCTCTACTGTGATTAGACACTCAAAGAATGTATTCAAATCTACACAATACAACTAAAACAAATGTTAGATTATCTCTACATAATTCTCCTTCTGCTTCTGGTGAGTGTTTAGAGTATGGAGACTTTATTGTGTCTTAGTCAAGTACTCACGGATGAGGGTGTGCAAAGATCCGCAAGAAGAATCTTTTGCATTTGGCGATGCATCGAATATGATTCACCCGTTCCCTGACATTGACTTCTTAGCGTGATTGGGTCTAGTCCATAGTCTCCGTCCTTTAGTCTGACCTGTTACAGATGTTGGTGCCTTCGTGCCACCTTAATAGTTGTACAGGCTACGGATGGATAGTTTCCCGTGACCTTGAATGCTATGATAAAGTTGTTCCGCATTCTGGGAGATATTATCTTGGACGGTCGAAATTCCTACGTTACGATGCAAAACAATGTTTCTTATGTACCAAGCAGCACAAAAAATGATCCCAAGTGCCCAATTCTGGATTATCTAGAGCTTCTGCGTATCCCCACATCGGCGTGATGTACATCATTATAAACCGCAAAATATTCATATATATAGTCATTTTATTTTAGAAAGACAGTCTATTCTACGAATTGAACATTGAGCTAAGAACTTGTCGGGAAGTCATCACTTTGTGTGCAGCCCTCTTCACGTATGGCGCTTCCAGGTAAGCTTGGTATTCAAGGTTACTCCAAGATACTTGGGCTTCTGATTTCTGGTTGAAGATCCTGAGTGGTCAGATCAACAAAGTTTCATCCTGGTGGATGGAATAGGAACGTTGTGCTTTGGTAGGCGTTCATTCCTATACTTCAGCTGTGATACCAGTGTTCTAGTTCTCAAAGATGTTCCTGAAGTCGCTATACTACCACATGTGGATGCAGTGGTCAGCATCGTCTGCATATTGGGCCATCAATATTGAGGACGTCGACAGTACGTTCCGGGCGTAAAGGTTGAAAAGCATTAGTGCAGGACTGGGTCTTGTGGGACGCTAGCTTGAAAACGCCTATCAGTTAACTTCACCCCACCGAAATTGATCCAGAACTTGCGACTAAGCGGCAGGGGGATGTTTGCTGAATCCGTCTTGTAGATTAGTCCATTGTGACATACCTTCTCGAAGATCCTAGCCATGTCAAGGAAGCTACGCTGATAACCTTCTTCTTCTGAAAATCTTACCTATACCCTATTATCAAGTTAAATATAAGTTGGCTTACAAGAATTTGAATGCACACTGCTTTTGTTTTTCAGCACAACTTTTGGACTCCGATTTCAGCGAAATACAGTATTGCATGTCGGTGCTGCTTCCCACACAGGACTATTAACCTCGCATAAAATTTTAAAGTGGTCAACTCTCCTGTCCCAAAGAACACATCCAGTCTATCGCTGTCCATGACTGTCTGCTTCCATAGTTTTCAGTTTTCTCTACAACTGCGCTCGCAGCACTACATGAATGTCTCACTACCTTTCTTTCTACAAGTTCTACTACCGCCATCTGATGGCGTCAGCTAGCATTATAGTCCATCTACACACGCACAGGGCGTGTATTGGAATTTGACAACCGACGCTTTGAGAAATAGTGTCAAATTTTGAATACTTTAAATATGACCAAACTTCAATCAGTGTACTGTTAGAAAATAGACATTATCACTAATAGTAACCCAAACGATTCCGAATTTAAAATCAATTTTTGTTATATTCAAGCGATAGATAGCCAATACTCTCTATTTCTCTAACATTTTTTTTTCTTATTTTCATTTTATTGTCACAGATGTGCTATAAATAATAACAAAACCCTTCCCACAAAAAGCACGGCGATAATTACAGCAGAACTTAATTACAAATTAATGGACCTTAGTGAGCCGCGCCCAAAAATAATCGGAGATTAATGGCGACCGCAGTAAATAAACAAAGTGCGTGAAATCCTCGAGGCGACAAAGTGGCCGCCGCAAATAAAAAACTATTTTCGGATCGAAAAATGGCGGCCGCGGCCGGTTGCGTGCAGAGCAGACCGAGCGCTGAGAGTACGTTCAACTGCAACTGCACTTGACCGGAACTTAATCATCGACGATCGCGGTCGCATGTTACACAATTTACTATTTAATTTATTAATAATTAGTTGTGTCGGCGCTAAGCAACGAGTTAATCGAAGTCGACAGGCCTGTTCTGCGAGAGACCTGCCTGTGGGTCTTGGCAGATGAAGAGGAAGAAGGTCGTGGTCGTTTTGCGTGAGCAAACGCACATTGCGCGCTTTTTTTGCCAACATTATCCTTAGCGTCTGTTTGTACAAGAGAACAAGGAGAATAACGTGAGCATGAATATGTTATTGAATCTTTTTTTATCTTAATCTAGAAAGTCCTTCGACATGTTCCTGTTTTCCTAAATAGATATTCTTCTATACAAAAATAACATTTCTTCGCTAGTAATATACAAGATGCCACAAAATTGTACTCATAATGATAATAAATGCAATGTTAATTGAATGAAATTAAACAAACACAGCCGATAACAGCGGACGAATGGATACGACAGCGTTACGAAGCATATCAATTGAAACTTTTCAGTTTTCTCTTTCACCTCATAGATTGCTGATGGTGTTGTTTAGTAAACTTTACCTTTGAGGTATTTTCATAAAAAACAAAATTCAAAGATTTGTTTCTAAACAAACACATCGAGATAGGCACGATGCTGAGGTTTCCCATCTTACTGAATGTAAATCTCCTTGTCACCAAACAATTCCTCCACACGTTGACAAATCGATTCCTACAGCATGCTTAGGTAAGCATTACCAGTGACAGTTTGGTCAAGAAGTAATGGCTTTAGGAGGGGGCACACTGCTGGTATCCCACACCACATTTTGATAAGTTCAAAGAGTGTTCCATGGTAACATTCGGAAAGAGATTTAAAAATAGACCAAGAAAGAAATGGAACAATCAAATAGGTAGTTATTTGCAAGAAAAAGGGTTAAAATTGAGAGAGGCTGAAGAACTGGCAAAGTAGAGAAATAAAATAAAATAAAATAATGACACTGATAGTAATGATAGATAGTAATTGAAACATTTTACTAAATCAACAGTAGCCCAAGAGCTGGTAAAAAGTTTTGGACTACATTGTATGTACTACCAACACTCTCGATTATATACTAAACATTTTAGAAATGTTTCTGATAAAGCTCTTTCCACCTATATTTCTGGTGGAAATAAAATTGCTCATCCATTTGACTGATTTGGCTTAGTGTCAAGTCAAGATGAATCCGCTTCCTCCCTCCGCGACTTTCATCTTCATTCTATTTTCGCACACCTGTAAATTAATTATCGAATTCCAGAGTTTGAGAGTAAGTGCCAGATTTAACAAATCTGCCAGGCGCCCTCGCAGCACACCTGGCGATTTCTCTACGCAACCTTGGAGCGTGCGCTCTCTCGTCGGCTTCTAATGTTGAAACTCTAATTAAAGCCGTCCCACGCACCGCGCGCTGCCAATTTGTACCCGGAGTTCTTTCCAGGTTAATTTAACGAGGTGAAACTTCGAGTAGGGCGGCTGCGGCGGCTCGGCCGAATAAATTCAGTTCTTCTTTAATCAAGGCGAAAATAAAAAAGGAACAGCCGCGACTACAAGAGCCGCGTAAATGAAAACTAGGGCCGCGAAGATTTACCGATAAGTTAATGCCACATTACACCTGTCATCATAAATTACGGTCCGCGTTCCACCGCTACACCTTGTGTTTAAACAGAACGTTCGATCTGGAGCGATTATTTTTTGCAAATCCGAGACGGTTCCGATTCAATCAACGGTACTGAGAGGTCTATTTTTACAAACAGAGTGACGAAAACATCAGCAAATCTGGAGATAAAAAAGGGGCGTTATTAAAAAACTATTTTAAGGTCACATTATTTCCAAATAATTATAGTATGAGATACTTGCAGTTTGTTAAATATTAATATTAAAATGACTTCTATAAATTCAAATGCAAAAAATGCTAAATTCGGTTCTTCCTCTTTATTTTTTCATTATCCCATACGAATTCATACATTCAAAGCCTCTATTTGTTTATCCAAATTTTAAATCATCTTAATCACACAATTTTCTTATTAACAGTCATTCAAATTTTCTGTAGTTTAATGCGTTCAACTGTTTTCTAATGACTTCAGTCACATTATTTAAACATATAATTCACAGTGTTCTGAATGATGTTCAATATCACCCAGCTCAAACCATTGAATGCAGAAAAACATTACAATTTGTAGATATATTTATTGCTTGTATAACGTAGATGCTCATTTACCTTGGATTTTTGAAATTCCACCCTTAAGATGACCAAAATCAAGTTTTTGAAATCTCAAAATTCAATCCTTAAGAGAGCGCAATTGAGGTTTAATATTCGAACTCAAAAATGCTAAGTATGCGGAACAGAACGGAGCATCTCATTTTTGTGTTCAGGTGTTTTAAGGTGATTGTAGTAAGATTGGGGTAAAGGGCCAGGGGATAAAACCTCCTTTGAATCGTAAAAATAGAGGTACCTAGCGTGCGACGTATCGTTGTGTAGGAAATGGAACAATATTTATGTTTTCGCTGTTCAAACCTCAGGACTACCGACCAATCAGTTTTATACGAACCATGGGGAAGAAGCTTGTCGAGCAAATAATCCACCAGCGCCTGAGGACAGCCTCGAAGACCTGGAATTAATCCTGGAGGGTCAATTCAGCTTCCGTCCTAGCCACTCCACCACCTACCAGGTGCTCCAGGTGGTGCAAAAAGCCTCGGAAGGCTTCTAGAAAAAGTTCACCAGAGTGATTTTCCTAAACACTGCCAAAGCCTTCGAAGAGCTGTGGCAACAACAGAATTATCTAAAAGATGACCTCAGTGAATATCACCTTGCCGATTCAATTGATCTGGATCGTTCCTGTCCGATCGCAAGTTCCAAATAAAGTCATTTGAGAGGCATCCCCTGATCTGGAGTCCCTCAAGGCTTAGTCCTGTCCCCAGACCTTTTCAACATTTACGATGTTTGGGATATGCCGATGGCGTATTCAACGTTTTCTGCATTATGCACACGACAGTTTTAGAAGAACGTACAGCGATGCTATTTTCTATCAGGATGAAACTTCATTAACGTGATAACTTGACACCACTAAGGATTTTCAACTGGGAAATACTCTGGAGAATAGAGGCCAAGTACTTTGGAGTAACGCTGAACTCTAAGCTTAGCTGGAAGTCCCATGTGAAGAGAACCGCAAACAAAGAGAAGGCAGCCCAACAAGCTCTGAGCTCCATATATCTTACGACCCATAATGATGTACACAGTACAGGTGTTGGGGTAGATAACGCTGCGAAAACCTACGTTAAAAAGCTCTACCTAGTCCAGAACCGGGCACTTCGGATCATCTTTGACGCTCCTCGGAATGTGATGAACACGGCTCTGCATCGCAACCCTGAGATTCCAACAATCCCCAAAGCGCTGAAAAACATTATCACAGAGTTCAAGGTCACAGGAATACATCCATCCATGGCTTGTACAACTATGAAACTGACAGAGGCGTCTGCTATAAGCGACCGAAAGCGTGATTCACCGGTAAAGTGGTAAGGGGGCGGCTTAATAACGGTCAACCAACATCGCTATCAGATCATCCAGGAGGACTAGACGAAATTGTCTCTGCGATGGCCATTTACTACCAACTTTGATCTGGAATGTTTTGCTAGTCAAAAAGGAACGGAACTGATAACATCGGCAGCCGGATGAATGTTAAGCCATCTTGAATACTAGTCTGTTCTGTCACACCTTGTCGAAGGTTTTGAGCATGTCTAGGAAAATCACTTCTTATTGAAAACTCCTGTGATTCTTTCCACAACCCGTAGGAGGCAAGGGCAGTGCACTGTTTTGGTGAGATCTAAACTGACCCTTCGGAATCACTTCTAAGCTGTTTTTCGACGATTGTGGATTATCCTCTCTAGTACCTTCCCAGGATATGCAGCAGGCTATTGGGTTGGTAATCCTAGGGAAAAGAAACCTGATTCCCTGGCTTGAGGAGCATTACGACATCCGCTAGCTTCAATTGGTGGGGAAAGTGTCGTAATCCCAAGACAGCGTCGGTGATGTTGACTATGCAGACAACTGCTTTCCTGGGAAATACTTTAGTAACTTCGTTAAAGATTTCATCAAAGTATTTCGTTGAAAGTCACCGGTTAGATGGGTTTTGGAGCAAACAGCGTCAAGGTCGGCATCTTGCTAATATAGATCACATTGGTACTTTAGGCTGTGAGTGAGCACCTCTCCCATTTCTCTGCGATCATGTAAATGACTACATTTTCCCCATGGATGGGTGGCATCGAGAAGGTTTTTTTACGGAACACCTTGAATCAACCTCCAAAGCAAATTGTCAACTTTCCCAGTTGCCGTCCCACAACTCTAAGACGGCTGCTTTGTCTTCTGCGATAATTTTGTTGTGACTCCGTCCCCTTGTCCTATAGAACCATGGTTTATCGTACACGCCGTTACGCCCAATTCTTCTCTTGGATCCGTTCCTCCGTTTTTTGTTCGTGACGAACTAGATGCTGTCTTATATGGCAGCTTCTAGACGTCTTGCTTCCTTCAGGTGGCTTCTGGGGATCGAATCCATGGTTCGGAGAGGGTGATCGGTGATGGCCGGCCACGAGACGGATGTCCTGAAAAAGACGTTGATTCCATCGGGTGTTTTGAAAGTGAGATGAATTGGATTGTGAACAGAGTTCAGCTCCAACGCATATTGTACAGTTACGTTTTTGAATATGGCATTATCAAAAACGTCTAGATCAATCTATGTGGATATAGTGAGTGAGTTCCAGGGGTGAGTCTACTACCAGGTCGCGCCGTTAGATGTACCTATGCAATGTCAAGCCGTTGTCGTTAATTATCGTGCTGGGTGCTTCGCATTTAGGATTGTGGCGGTGTTTTTTTTTTGGGAAAATGGCTTCCAAGTTATCTTGTCCTTAACTGCTTGTCTGCTATCAGTTCTATTGCAGGTATAGTTCGGAAGACTGAGCCGATCCTCCGCTTTGAGGTGTGTTTAGCAGATGAGGGTGGCATCTATACTATACCTGTACATAAAGTCTTCTCCTCTTTTCCTCTATCGACATTCCAAACCACCAGTCTTAGATGACTAGGACTGATCGGTTATCGAATCTATTCATCTTATCGTAATAGTGCTGCAAAATAATTGATATGCGCGAATACTTCCTGCACGGTTAAAGCACTCTGGGATGATCTCCAACAGCTTCCCAAATTAAGTTTTTGAAACAGCTGGAAGAAAGGTCCCGTTCCCGATTGAGACTGGCTGCTCTGGGCTGCTAGAACTACTGACGCTGATGACGATGGTTCGCTGCTAGTGTTGTAGTTGGTTGGTTGACTTCTTCGCAATGTTGAGCTGATTTTGTCTCTGTCTTTCCTTGATTGGTTGTCTTCTCTCCTCTAACCATCTGTGTGTAGAGGGTGCTAGATAAAAGGGTTGGTTTTGGTGCAGCTGCTTTGGTGCTGTCTTCGCTGCTCTCCGGAGTGTTGGTGGCTTCGGAAACGCCGGCAGCCTCTATAGTTTGCAGAGTGTAGCCTCTTGCTGTGATAAGTTTATTGTCTTTTTTGTGTTTCTATAGTAACTAATGAGTAAGAGCATTCCAATGTTGTAAATCTCTTAGGTAAACTTTGCAGCACATGTCGGGATTACTCTTTTGTCTTTGTTTTCAGGAAGATTTCTTACAATTAAGCTTAATAAATTTTTATTTCTCTAACCAAGTGAGATATGTTTTTAATTACCAATGCTTTTCAGTTGGATTTTGGTATGTATCAAATTTCATCATGTTGTCTGTATCGAATTTGGTTAATTTAGGACAATAGTCGATGTTGGTAATATTAACTTTGAGATACTTACGGCTACATCCTGTTGTGGATTTCCAATTCTCAATAAATTTTCTTGACGAAATATAGGCGAAATATTCACTTTATTTGTTGTTCGACTGTCGCTAGTAGGTGTTTTTTGTAGTAATAGAGAATAGTAAGAGTTGTTATTAATTAAATAATTTGGATTTCATAAATTAGTGGAGGTGACTAAAAAAATTAGTGGACTACACGAAGTAAATCAGTTCCGAAAAGGCAAAAAGAGTACTGATCTCCCAAATCGATTAATTTTGAGGAGATTGAAGGTTACAATCCTAGCGCATTCAAGTATTCAGCAGAAATTGATTGAACTAAAATTTAAAATTTTCCCACTTCCACTCTATTCGCACTCAGACTATCACCTGTCCCCGAAATTCAAAACAATTCTAGTTGGATAAAAAAGTGGATCAAACAAAAGATGATGCAAAGCGTAAAAGCTACCTTGAGGTAATCGAAAAAAATCCGCTTCCGCTAAAGAATTGCAAAGCCTGGAAAACTTTTCGGCAAGTGCGTATAATTTCGAAAAGACTAGTCGAAAAACAAAGTATTTTATTAATATCCAAATTGTTGACTTTAACGTCAAGCCAAGTTCCTAGTAATCTAAATTTAATCAAGGACCTCATAAGCAATTGTGTATCTGGCAGACTCAAACATGCATCTGGAATTATGTTTCTTGTTAACAAGTCTATGAATTAGCTTTAAGCTTGTTTTAGTGGGGTAATTTGTATAACCTGCTAATTATCCGCCTCTTCTGTGTCCTTTGAAGATAAGTTTGCTCCCGTTTCTTACACTTTATGATCATCGGCTGCTCTCGTATTCGAATATGCGTTATTAGAAATACAGATGACATAAATAAAATACTTACTTGGACAAATACTAACACTAAATTTAAAAAACAAATTACACAATTACCAGTGTTTGGTTTGCAAATTAATTTACTAATGATCCTTGAGCATTAGTCCTGATCAACCAGGAAATCGCATAAAGTCGCAAATTGAAATATCAAGTACCACTACAATTAAATTGTTGACGCAGTTATTTACAAAAAAGGCAGTAAGGTTTCGACATGAGTTATTGTCCATGAAGTTCCTAAGACAAATGAAATAAGCTCGCAGTATATAAAAAAGACATCCTAGGATGCATTTGTATGCAATGTAAATGCATCAGAAATTATCTTATTTATTATTGTGCCCTTGTAAGTTTTATTCATATATATGCACATTATATATGTTCCCTTACTATTAATTGTTATATATATATGTTTATATTTGTTTGCCGTTTATAGCATTCTATAATTACTATTTAATTTAACAATAAAAAAAATTGAGAATAAACCCGTAATTTTCATAATCTATCATAATACCTTTTGCCACACGCTCTGAAACCAGTTGCCGAACCAACTTTTAGCGTTTCCTTGACGCACATTCGGCATTCTACGGCACTAGAAAACCTTAGTCCTTGGAAATTTTTTTAATAAGGCTTAATGGACAGGCCGTAAGAATTGTCCCCCATTGACAAAATTTTGCATTTTCAAACTTTTCGGGCCATCTACTGGCCAGATAAGGCACGGGGTGTCCGAATGGAAACTATTCTTATTTGAAGAGTCTAGCGATAAAGCACATGTCTACCAAATTTGAAAATTTTTCTGGCAGCAGCGACAGATGAGGATTGGCATCTTAAATTCGGAGAGTCTTCCAGATTAAAATTTCCTCTCGGAAACTTCCAATACCACTTGAATGTTGTTGTATGGTAATGAAAATCATCATTCACCAATCAAGAGGCATTTGCATTTAAATCTAATCCAAAATTGTAGATATTCCGTATTTGACCAAAATGACATTACGAGAGCTCTTTTCGTTGCCACAGTTTAAGAACAAATATAACAATGTGTGACCACCGCTTCAGCTTTATTATAAAACTTTCCTAGTACTCCATTCTATTGAATCTATCAAATCACAATGCTAAATTTCCTTCATGTGATCCAATCACCATTTGAACTGAAAAAATCTGGGAACGATTATCCTTATGCATACTCCAATAAAAAAAACAATTAATCGAGAGAAGTTTACAGTGATGAGTAATTCATGATCAGGTATTTGAATTGATAAAAAAAATGTTAAGAGGACAAAGAACAGCAAAATAATATTCTTCTTCTTCTTCTCCATCATGCTTTGGATACAATTCGTTACGACACTACAATTCTGTATTTTTATACTTGCTCCTTCTCTTTTGACATTTCATACCATAAAAGAAAATATCGAAAAACGCTATCTCAATGCAAGTTGCAATAATGCTTTCAACTATGGAATAAGTGTACCAGAATTATATTATACTAGATTATACAAGAGTGTAATCTACTAAATCAAGGTTTAGATTTAAAAATTTTATCCTCTCATTCTTGACTTAAAACTACGTCAATTTATAAAAACAAAAACGGTCTTCCTGTAACTATCTTAGATAGTGATGAAAACCTACATAGCATGTAGCAGGTAGAATACTCGGTTAATTAGCAGAAACATGAGGTTTGCTCCACAAATTTGGGCACAAAAATTATTAAAATTTTAACCACTTCATTACTGAAAACCATTGGTACTACACGGTTAGTAGGATTTCTCTGAGGGTGGTAGGTATTTTTAAGAAAATTAGCAACCGCGTCGAGCCTGTTCTTTTGAGGTAAATGAGGTTTTTTGTTCTTGTAGAATTTAAATGTCTCATTCTAAACTTAATTAAAAGCTCTAGCCAGAGAATGATCATCGGGACCTTCTTATAAGTTATGGTCCGCCAGTACAACTTAGGATCATAAGCTGATTTTCGCCTTCTAAACTAGAGAATGCCTTGCATTTACGCTAAATTTTTTTTATTTAAGTATATATTTAAATATATAAGAAAATGGCAACAACGAGATTTCAGATAATGCGTTACATAATACTCACTGCACTCTATGGACATGTTTCGCCAAGGCCCTGCATACAAATAGCAAGACTAGCGAGATCTAGTTACTAGTTTAAAATCGTGCGTAGGGCATTCCACTGTGGCACCAGATCAATCGTTGACACGCCGCAAATTTTAGCGATGTAGGGTGTTGTAATATGCCTAAGCAGTACTAAACATTGCAAACTTGCGTAGGACCCCACTTTTAAAGCCGTAACTTTAGGCTATTGTCATTTTAAGGTGAAACTAGAACGATTACTATTCCTTCTTGATGGCCTTTTCACAACGCAGCCACGTAGGCGATTTCTACGATCCAGCAACGAAGTTGGGAAATATGAGCTGCGGCTTTAATTACGTTAATAGATTCATCCTGGAAAGGTGTTCGCCGCTGACTGATAATTGACCATTGTGCCATAGCCGCTGAAATGTCCATAAGGGGCTTAGCTATGGCAGCCAAACGAAAGCGAATAATGCGAGCCGCTCTCCTCGGCACATATTTTAGATCGGAATTGAATAAATCCATGATATAACGTTAATTATTTGTTCCACTTAGGCGCGCATGATCCTCGTCTACGTTCGTATTACATGTAAATATGGAAGCTCTCTCATATAAGGCTCGTTATTCGTGAATGTTGTGAGAGTCTGTTTAGTTTGTTTATTTCGAACAGTGAAGCTATAGATCCATTCAACGGTACTACAGTAAATAGCCTATACAGGGTAATTATATAATTTCGTTTGCGATAATGTTAAAAAAATTACTAAATGCCCCAGAAGTTCACGAACCCCACATGTATGATTATAACTTATAAATAAGAGAAAACGCCACATTGAAGTTTAAAAATATAGAATATTGCTACAATGGAAAGTTCGGAAAACAAATGCACACCCAACGACGGGATCAAGAAAAGAAAAGCCACGGAAGAAATAGATGTCTTCAATAGGAGCAAACTAACAAAGATTACTACAGAACAAAAGAAAGTCAGGAGGATACAGAAAATGTATATATAAATCTCATAACAGAGGTTAAAGAAATTTACAAGTACAATTCCCACTAGAGAAAAACAAGTGACAGAAATTGAAGATTATTCTGATAACAGCGAAGTTTACAAAATCATGAATCGAAACAATCAAACAGGCTGGCGCAATGAAGAAATCAGAAATGAAATTAAAACAAAGAATGGGAAAAGGAGAGACTACACATGAAAAGAAAAGAAGCATATAAATAACATAAGAAACAAAAAAAAGGCAACAAAGGAAAACCATGAGAAAATGGAAATTGCCAGTAAACGAAATAAAAAGCCATTCTATAGAGTATTTAAAGTTTTAAATTTTAAAGCAAAGGATAAATACACTAAACCAAATTAAGACTAAAGATGACAAATCTAATAAAACTGAAGTGCTGAAGAGATAAAAAATATTTTATAAATATTCTGACATAAGACAAAAAAAAACGAAAAAGAAGATAAACAAAAACAATTATTGGAAGTATAATACAGGGTGGTATCCAAAAGTAGTAGGACTGATTTAAAAAAAATATTATTGAACATTGAGGTACATCGACTTAGTACTCTTCAAAATAGGTCCCTTGGGCATCCATACACTTCTGGTAGTGAGCCTTCCAGGTCGCGAAGGCCTTCTGAAAGTCGTCCTCCGGGATGCTGTTCAGCGCCCTCGTCGTTGCCGCTTGGACTGCTTCCCTTGAGTTGCCTCTTGATCCGAGGGAACAGGAAGAAGTCCGACGGTGCCACATCAAGGCTGTAGGGGGGGGGTGAGGCAACGTGGAAACGCCGAATTTGGCCAGGAAATCCCTCACAATCCACGCGCCGTGGCACTTTTCTCATCGACAAATCCTCTATGATGATGCGTTGGACTGTCCCGTACGAAAGATTCAGCTCATCACTAATTAATTTAATACCCAACCGTCGGTCAGAGTTCAAAAGTTGCTTAACTTTCAGCACATTGTCATCCGTTCGCGAGCTTGATGGACGGCCGACGCATTGGTCGTCCTCGACGAGCTCCCTCACCTCCCAAAACAACTTGTGTCACTCAAATATCGAGAAACGGCTCATGGTATCCTTCTTGTAGGCCTGCGTAAGCATGTCCTTGGTTTCGGTCGCTGATTTTCCAAATTTGTAGCAAAACTTGATGGCGTACCGTTGCTCCAAATTTCGCTACATCGTAACTGACGATGAGGCGTCACAACAGGAGGTCACTAAAACAGTGGTCCACACTCAACTAACGCACGCAGGCGGCTGCTGCCGGTCGAAGCCTGTTCCCAAGGCTCCCCTCCATAACATCCGGCCTTGCAGACCCCCTTCCATCGCTCCGCGCGCGGAATAAAAAACAGTCCTACTACTTCTGGATACAACCCTGTATAATGGTACGGCTCTAACGCCCCGCGAACTGAGAGGTTAAGGCTCTCATATGTTCGCTCTCTCTGCCCGGTCGTCGCGCACCATCTCTGATGCGGGGCGATGTGGCAAGCACTACGCCTTAGAAGACCGCCATTATTACTCCTTGTTTGAAGTGAACGCAAGTATTCAATTATTTTTAGTCACTGAGTAGGCCACCCGCTAGGCACCCATAGAACTCACAGAAATGGAACCCTGGTCCGTCCGCACCGCAGCCTGCGCCTCAACCACTGGACCACTCTGGGGGTATTATTGGAAGTAAGTAAAGAAGTAACTCTCAAAATCAACAGTACAGGAATTATAGAAAGCTATAGAAAAAATTAAAAAAGGAAAATAACAAGACATAATAAAATAAAGACAAAAATGATGAAAGCTGTGGGGGAAGAAGATACATGAATATTTCCAGAGATCTGTAAAAGAAAACGTCGCAAAGGAAAAGCATTAAAGGACAGGAAAGTAGAAAACACACTACTAAATACTACTACTACATGAGAAAGAAGACAGCTTTAGCTGGTTAGTTACGTAACACGACGTGCAAGGTTTTCAAAGAAATTGCAAAGTTGTGGAGCAGCTTGGTAAGAAGAGGTGTAGAAAAGCAACTGATTAGGCAACAAAGAGTTTATACGATAATTGTAGAAACTATGCTAAAAAGAAACATGCGATAGATTACCATAGGGTAGAGTTACTATTCATTATACTTATAAACGACATTACAAAGATATGCACAATTTTGTATAGGGCACAGGAATATAGAAATAATAAACATTACAGAATGTGCATTTGCACATAACCTAGTAACATTTGTACCCAAAGCAAAAAAACTACTAAGAAACTTGGAAACATGAAAATAAAACAGATTACAACGTGAGAATACAATTAAAACTAAGGTATTGATAATAGCGAAACGGGACGTATAGATGAGTATAACAAAAGAATAGAAAACTCATCTAAAAGTTATTAACTTCATCCCCACATAAGACAGAAATTTCAAGAAAACGAAAATCGTGATATATGAAACAATCTGTCAACCTAGTTTGACCTTAGGGAGAGAGAAAGGATGTTTAAGAGTTGTCACAAAAGATGGGGGGGAAATGAAGTAATTCGTGATGAACTACAAGTTGAAGTAGTGGCAAAGAAAACTGAAACACAACACTTGGAATGATTAGGATATTTCATAAAAATTGACAAGGACAAACAAGTCTATTGATAAAAAAGGAAAAGACCATTAAAAACAAAATTAACAAATGAATAGAAACTTGGTCAACATTCTATGAATTGAAATCTACTAATTAATTTCAATTCACAACACGAATTATAGAACGAATTTTGGAGTTTCTCTCTGGTGAAGATGCCAATTCTTTTGACTATCTCCTATCGATCTCTGGCATCCAGACAGGAGGCAGAACATTTTTGCCCACGCAGCTCATTGACCAGCTTGCGTGCAGCCTGCGTCCGCGCACCTAACGGTTCCTTTCGTGCACCTTTCGCACCTGTTGGCTTCCCAGCACGCGTCCTGCACGCAGGATCCTCTTCGCCGCAATTCAGCGTAACTTTTATTCAAGGGCCGCGGAATTGACGCAGGTGCTTGCGCAAGTCACACACCTGGGCTCGGCGAGCAGCCGTCCGGCCTGCTTTTCAGCATTGCTGGAATGTTCTGCCGCGACACGGCTAATTGAATTAATTCGGCCGTTCGCGGCTTAACGCCAATGCGGGGTGGCCTAATTAAATGCAAACGAGCGCGCGTCGCCCGACGGCTTCGCGGTGCTACGAGGGTGTCGAAATGAGTAACTTGGTTTGCCCCCAACAGAGTTTAATCCACTTTCCCAACGTTCCTCCAGGTTAGAGATTCGTTCACATATATTAATTTACCCTCTGTATCAGTTCAGTTAATTTTTGCTCACCGATCCGCCATTTTAGAACGTTTATCCGTGATCACTACCTTCACTTTCTCCAAAGGTGTCGCATAGTATGAGCCAATAATAATTTCGCCCTTCTCTAGTTTTTCTTTATTAACCCCACCTTGTTTCAGTTACTGAACATTTGGTAAAACATTCGACATTAGCGCACTTTTCTACAATTAATATGTTAGTTTCACTTATTGGAAATTTATAACAATGGTAAAAACACAGATACAAAAGGTTGAAACTTTTAAGTCTCTTCGAGTATTAGGACTGTCAGTATGTCAGTAGGTTGTTTTTTGACGCGGTCTTGATATCTGATATTATGTTCTTGGATGATATCTTTGATACTGAGGCTACTATAACTAGATGGTTCTGCACAAACCAATGGATTTGGTTATTACCTGAAGGTAGTAGACTGAAAGAGTTAAATTTTCACGAGATTTGACTTGCTTGATTTTCAAAAAATAATTAGGAGCTTGAACCAATTAATCAGTAGTTATCTATGTTAGAAATATGTTTCAATAAATCCCTAGTTATTTACCTTTTTGGGGTAATGGATTTTCGGGACGCTAAACTATTAGTTTTTATATATTTGCTTTAATAAGCTATAGTTTCATGTGTATTTCAAAATGCTTGGGTAGTTTTGTAAGTTTTTGGAAGCCACATCTGTCTGATTTAGAATGGGAAGCCAATATTGCCCTACCTACCGCTTGTGAAGTTTGCTAGGATCATGTTTCTAATTATCGTTAAGTCCGCGGTAAAAATTGGGTATAAAATAGAATCAATTACGCTCCCTTGAGAGCCATCAGATGTGAATGGCAGAAGAGCTAAGATAAAACCTTCGTATTTCTTAAAAAAAAAACTTTTCAACAAGATATGGCTTAGAAGAAGGTATAAAATGAACATCGTTGAAAGTAAATAACTTGCCACACCTAAGGCAAGATATGGCTGAACAAAATTCTTCCGGTCAAACTTAATTTTTGTTACCACTCTGTGTATATGTTCGATTGTAGAGGATTACAGACGAAATCTAAACTCAAATTTCGTTATTAATTGATTTTCACTAATTCGCTTAAAGTTCAATTTATCAAAAGCCTCTTAACAAGATACGTAACAGACTAATAGGTCTGTATGAGGCAATAAAAAAAAATAATAATGTTATCACTGACAGCGGATGGTCCGTTTTCCATCTTGTTTGGAGACAGTTTACCTCGTAAAGTCCATTCTTTGGATTAATGTTTCGTTTCCATGTATAATGGTGAATTCAATTGTCATAAAACGCTACAAAAATCTGTTTGATTCTTCTTAAATATTTGCAGTTGGCTGATATTTGTATGCGAATTAGCTTGGTGAGCAGCCTACTCAGCCCTCTTCGACAAAGTTATTTGATATGTAATTCATTAGGCAAAATAAAGTAAGTTCGCTTAGTACTTTCATTCGAAGAATCAATTAAATTCGTTTACCCAATGTTTCAATAGTTTCATAAAAAGGACACGTGTCACCCAAAGTAGGAAAAATCCTTTTCTGAATTTCCTTCTCTATTTTGTATTCCAATAATAATAATAATAATAATAATAATAATAAATTTGAAACATGACAATTCCAATTTTATCTATTTTGCACTTAAAACTTGTATCTAAGCAACTGTCAAATAATAAATTTGTATTAGAATTATTTGTAATCATAGATAATTTATCTATAGGAATGAAACTTTATAATCACATGTATAGTTGTTGCTGTCACCCTCACGTATTTCGTTAAATTTGATTTATTATCGTACGTCAAATTTCTATTTCGGCCGTCACGGTCGAGCGGCGAACATAATGCCTTCGCTGCGGGCAGCCGCAGTCCTAGTACGTGTGAGAATTCAAACAATACAAAAATTTCCATATGTTTACCAGATAGTTGTTCCTGTATAAATAACACAAAAATTTACTAACGTAAAAGCATACTTTATATCCCTACTTATCTTGTTTACCTCGTTTCTGGTATTTTACAATTTCTTGTAAACAGTTTAAATACATTTAAGGATGTTATTCGCTACTGTTGAGAGCAAAACGTTAAAATAAGTTATGGTAATGCCGTTTTGAAAGTTCGACATAACGTACCAATACGAATATTAAATAAATATCAGTAGTATCTACTTACTCGGCAATGTTCAGAGATGTACATACTAACGGGATTGCTAATGGTTTACCTGCAATTAACACAACTAATTAGTTTAAGATACAAATGTTATACATACTTAAGATAAGAAAATACAGTAAAACAGTGTTGTAGCAATAATGTTATTAAGTGCAAGTACTAGTAAAATTAGCATTTAATTTTACAATAAATATAAAGTAACCCGACACTGTTAGGTATAAGGGTATATGATAATAATAATAATAATAATAATAATAATAATAAAATATAAAGTACAAATGCCAATCTAATCAGATTTAGATCTAAATATAAAAGAAAACACAAAGAACACCGAAAAACCTCAAAAAGTGTTTTGCGTATATAATCAAGCAAAGCGGGTGTAATTTTGTTCTATTTTGGTGTAATCCCAGGAAGAAGGTGTTACCAAAAATATGTAACATAAGATAGATTATAAAAGCAACGTAAGTTTTTATTTTTATGCGTATCTATAGTAGAGAAATTCTACGAGAAATTCTACCTTCGGATGTGAAAAAGCAGATATTAAACTTAAAACAAAAACAAAGAACGAGTTCAGCTACAACACCGATCTTGACCATCTCGATCGCTTCGTGGATCATCTTTAGGAACAGAATGTTCATAACCCCCTAGACCCAGCGACTTATGAAAAAGTTCTCCAGCTCGTCTGAGCCCTAAAATTAAGCAAGGCATCCAGTCCGAATAACACCTAAAATCTAGAGTTTGTCTGCGTTAGCACTATTCCCAACACTATTTTCGCCTTCATCACTTTTCAAGCATTTGGATGGAAATTTCCCACAGAACTACAGATAGATTAATTCTTCACCGGCAACAGGAAAGCTTATGGAACAGATGATCTACAAAGACATAGACAACTATCAAAGACCTTCAAATTGATTCCCGAAAGTCAGGTTGGATTCCATTTCGGCCAATCCATCATCTTTCAGTTTCCCAGTGATGGAACGCACCATCGAGAAACAAACTACTGGTGCAGTCTTCCTCAACAAAGCCAAAGTCATGACTTAATATACAAAATGATCTCAATTGCAATACCGCTGCAACCGTCCGACTTATCAAGTCATTCCTTTCGCGAAGAAAATTCCTCGATGTTTTACAAAACCTTCCACTACAAAGCGGTGCTGTCTAACTCGCTGACAAGACGAATACAGGAGAAACTAGACCTCTTAGAGGAATCGTACGACAAATAGTAAACGAATACCAGAGAAGAGCTCGATCGTCCTGTCTTCCATCAAAAGATTACTTCATTAGCGAGACGACCTAGCAAACCTCAGAATTTTTAGGAAGGGCGACACCCTGAAAAATAAAGACTACCTACTCCGGCTTAATTCTAAATAGAAAGTTGATATAAAAAGCCCATATCGGAAGAGCAGTAATAAGAGTGAAGGCTTCAAATCGGCGCTCGGTTCCCTCTTTCACTTCCGAATCTCACTGTCCACCCAAAATAAGCTCCAGTTCAGGGCTGGAACACAAAGCCCCACATTAATAAGCCCCAGATCATCCAAAATTCGTCTGTGACGCCCTGTAATTTGCATACAACTATAACGTGACACAAACATTCCAATCGTCTAGAACATATCGGGTAGGGATTCCCAACGGGGTCCACATGGACCCTTTGAGTTGATGGAATATTGAAAAGGATCAGTAGAATTCGAGTGGTTTATGGGAAACCAATAAAAAATGTTTTCATTTTTAACTTTTATTTAATTTATAAACCAAATAGTACATGTTCAATTATCAAAGAGGTAGAGCAGAAATCCCTGATATAGGGCCACGGTAACAACGCCATCCGTGGGCTTTACAAACATGAGGCCAACAAAGGCGCCCGTTAGATGCGCTTCGAGATCTTGATTTCTCCCATGAACCAGTGCGACAGCGGCCTATATGGGTTACCACCCTCTATGCTAGGTCACATCAAAAGGACTGAAGTTAAGGACTGCACCCGGCACACTTTGACTTCGCCAGTGATTTGATGTTTAAAAACACAAAAAATTGAAATTTTCTTAATATCATTATTAAACGATACTCCTATAATTGTAAAGAAGAAAAGGAACACCCCTCTATAACAATAAAATAATGCATGCGTACTACAAAAGACTCAACTACACAACTATAACGCACCATTGGATTATTCATGCGATGACTTGGAAAAGGTCGCAGAAGAATTCCCGCCAAGTGCAGAATAACAAACAACATCAACATAATGAGTCACACGTTGATTCTTACGGAAAGAGCAAACGGTCATGCATTCGAAAGGTGCAGTAAATTAAGTCTTGGTTCATTATATTAATAGCCTTTGTATGTTGAGCAGTCGATTGTTCTTTTGTGCCTTACATTATGCTCAAATAGATGTTTATCAATTACCTGCGGTTTCATTTCTGCATTGAGCAATGCTTGGCAACTCTATTAACAACATATGACTGACCGACATAAAAATGCGCCGCCACGGTCGATCTTAAACTGGTTCGCTAGCGCAGTTCTAAGGTTCCTTAGTTGTCGCTACAAAGATTGTTATTATGATCAAGAAGGTGGTTTCCTGACTGCTACACAAGGGATGTGGAGATAACGCCCAATAAGATACTCTCCCTACCTTTCTGTATTGATAAACCCAGATAGAAGATTAAAGAACTAAAGAAATAAAAAATAAAGATTTTACATGCGACAGCTTGTCTTTATGTTAAATTAGACGCGATTTCGCAATGTTTAGAGAAAAAATTCGCGGGAATGCTTGCTTTCTACTCAGTACATGACGCTCTGCAGTCGCCGCCTTAAAAAATAAGTCACCAGGAGGTCACCTATAAATAATTCCCGAATTCATTTCACATCTCGAGCAGCCGGCACACGGCGTTATTTTTAGGGTCGCGCGCATTGTGCGCGAGGTGCTCTCGTCGAGCGTCTCAAATCGAGGCAGCTCCACTATCGCAACAAAAGTAAGAGTGGCGAACTCTCGAGAATGAGCCGCCGGCTCCTTGGCCATGCTCCTCCATTATCAATGGGCGGCGAGGTCGAGGCCAAGTGACGGCAGACAATGCGTGCCGAGCAACCTCTTCTCCTCGGCAATATTCTCCAATAGTTAAAAGTCCCACGGCACAGCTCCAGCACTAATTGAGGAGGCGCCTCCTCGCCCAAGCTCGCGGAGATTTCTCCGCGCTTTCAGAGAATATCACCTGCTAACGAACGAAATGAAGCAATAAACGGCAATCGTAGCTTGGTGATAACCGACTTCAAACGGCGCGTCGTTTATCTAGCCATGAATCGGGAAAGGAAGGAGTGATGGAGAGCCGAAGACATTGCATTCAGCAAATTGATGCTTCTCCAGGCACCCGAGAGCTAAGTGCCAATTATGAAGGACTTATTAGGAAAGCCACAATTGGCAAGCCGGCGGATGTGTGCTTTGCGTGGGTTTAATAATGCAATAAAGAAACGAATGTTCATTCAGTGATGCTGAAGTGAAGAGTCAAGTGACGTGCGAACAGCTGTCAGCCTTCCCTGTATGCATAAGGAGGTGGAAAGAATTGTTTTATGTTTTATGCCATACTATAACTCTCTCTGCGCTTGTTTCTCGGATAAATACAAATATTAAAAATGTAGATTTATAGAACAATGAAAAGACACTACACCAAATATGGGAAATATAACACAATTTCCAATTTTATGGCTGCCTACATACATATTGTCTTTCTTTGTGGTGGTCAAAACAAGACGAGTAAGGGAGATTGCAGAATACGAGGCCACTAGAAGACAAAAATGTACTTAATAAAAAGAACGACATGTCTTTTGAAGCGATCCATACAGAGAAATGCAATTTTAAACATCTTCATATGAGCTGAAGTGATACTCCTTAAGCTCGTGACCTTCAATAGTTGTTTAACTCGGTTTTAAGACCTCAAAGTGCAGCAGCCCTTTCTCAAACTCCTTTTGTTTTTAAGCAGGATTTAGCACATGGTTTTCACCTTTCAAAGTATGTTTCCTCTAATTTGTATGACTTCCATTTATCTTATTAGTAAACCTTTTCCATGGCCTTGAAACGTTCGAGTAACATTTAATGCTTTGCAAGTTGTTTTTGCATCTAACATAATTTCTGTAGTTCATAGTTCATATTCGAAATATTTCGGACGTGCCAAACGTCCTTTTTTTCTACGTTAAAATTACCACCCTTGAAACGTCGGAACCACCCTTTGCATTTAGTTTTTAATGGAGTGCGTTCACTATAAGTTTCTATAAGCAGTTTAATTTAACATTTGGTAGGTATTTTTCGAGAGTCCCGATACCGTTTTAGTAAATGGCATGCGTAACCATGGAATGCTGACTGATTTTTATGAGCAAAAGTGAACGCCATCGATGAGAATGATCTTTATTTCTAATAGGACAGCACTACATGTCATCCAAGTCGAAAAACAATTGCATTATTTAGTGAAAAATTTCCTAGAAGAGCATTTTTCGAAATTAAGACTTCAATTAGCCACCCAGATCATACGAACTAACACCATTAAACTTTTTTTGAGTCACGTCAAAAATAAGATCTACGTCAATGTTCTAACAAAGATTCAAGCAACCAAAAACTGTGCGAAAACATTATAAAAATTTTCCTCAAACAAATGGCTGTTTTAATTGAAGATCCGTAGCAGTTAGCAACTGAGAAGAGAAAAATAAAAATTCAAAAATAAGTCTACCTGAGAATACTTAATAAGACTTGTTAAATCTCCTTTCGGAAAACAACAAACAATGAGATGGCCTTACATGTGGTTTTTCTATGCTACAGAAATAAAAGTAATACACAGCTACAAAACTTAGCGAAAAAAACAAACAACATCATCCTATATTATTTGTAAGCTCATTGAAATATGGGGTAGGACAAAACTCTCTTGCTAATGTCAAAGAACCATTATGTAAGTGATTCAACTAGACGCAGGTAGTCGGAAAGTTCGGCCGACAGGGGTCCTTGGTAGCTAACATGTCGAGAACAAACGAACAAACAGCTTTTGCTATCGAAGCTTGCATTCGGAAAAGGTGCTTTTCAAACGCTCTTTAAAATTACTGCTTAAGACTTCCCCATCGAAAATCAATTTTGTTGTGAGTAGGAAACTTCAGAAGTATTGGTTTTACAGTGAGAAAGAGAGAAATAAGATCTCCGAGTGTGCAAACTCCGGAAAACATTGATACAGTACTTAAAATACTTCAATTTGCAGTCTCCGAGGCAATCTGCTCGCAAACATGCCGTTGCTCTGAATTCGTCTAGTCATACTGTACGACAAATTTTGCACCAAGACCTTTATTTTTACCCACACAAGATAGTTGTTGTACAGGAAATTTCCAAAACACATAACTCAGTTGTTTTCTTCGGTGACGAAGCGCATTTGCACTCATCTGAATGCGTTGATACGTGAGATATTCATGAAACACCTCTCCATACCAAACAAAAGTTGGGTTATTGGATTTTATCTTTTTTTTTTGAGAAAGGAGGTCAATGTGCTAATGTCATTTCCAACCGCTATCTGGAAATGATTCAACAATTTTTCGCACCGAATCTCAAAGCACTGGAAGTTGTTTAGTTCCAACAGGATGGAGTCATATCCTACACATTAAGAACTTCGCTTCAAGTGATACGTAATATGTTTCTTGGGCGCCTAGTCTCTTAACGCTTAGTCAGCCTGTTCGCCGGATCTTGCCTATGGGGATATCTCAAAGCCGAGATTTACGAAAATCGGCAAACTGTATTGACAACAACCTCAAGCTCCGAGTCACAGATATACTCCTCGATTTCAACAATCAATTTTATCATTAACAATTCTCCACTTTGTGTATAAACTTGGCCACCTATCAGAGAAATGAACTTCGAAAGACATTTTACTGATCTCAAGTCGACCATGAATGTACAAGGAGAAAACAAAGTCAGATTTGTTAAACGAACAAGATCTTCCGTTGTACAAAATCACACCCGTCATACAAATTGTACAACCCGATAAAAGGTTGGAACCTTGATCTGGTAGGTCTCTTTTCACCAGAAAGATCGACCATTTCCCATCCTGACTAGAAGCAGTTCCTCTGAGCATCATAGTGAATACGTTTTCTTACACAATAGATCGCGCGCTTTAGGATTCCAGCCCACTTTACTACAGATTAAGGATCACTACAGACTAGCACAAACAGAACAACAGTAATACTGAACAATTTCGCTGCATTATAAAGACTCTTTCAAAAACGAGTGTAGACTAAACCTGTCTCCAAACAGTCTTACCAGCACAAGGCATATTATTCGTCCAGCCCCCTCTCAAAATAAGCAGCGCAATAGTCAAAATCATCCAAAAAATATAAAATGTACCTTGACATAGATAAAAACGAGAAAAAAGAAACAGTGTCCATCAACAGAATGAAAACGGTTTCCAAACACCCGAGAAGGCAATTTGACATCACCATCTTATCGCAATTCTTTTCTCGCCCGCAACTTGTTATGCTTCACTGGGCAGCGTAGACTAAATTATGAGGGCAACAAGAAATGGTTGAAAAGTTTGCTATTCGGATTATTTTAGGCATGGAGGATGGTTAACGAAAAACCTCCTAGTAATTGATAAAATTATTTCATTACCGTTTTCCAATAACATCATGACCGACACCTATACACAAAAAATTCCATCGTAATAAATCATAATTTAACTATTGTTACCATCGAGACGATATTATCTGGAAAAGACGCCAGTTACTGCATAATATCACATTTTGACCCTGCGTGGGCCCATTTTAATCACCACGTAATTAAATAGCTCAATCTCATAAAACACTTGCTTGTTTTATCAAATTTATTCGACAGATTTATAATTCCGGAGATAAAATTGAAAGGAGCAGTGGATATCTTTAATGAATATTTGCACCAGACTCATCACTATAAAATAACTGGCGGGCGTACAAAAACACTTTACATAGTTGCACTCTGAAAAGATTGCAACAAAATAGTGCAAGAGTTGTAGACGAACTACGGAGGATGGAATGAGTCTTTTGAGTTATAAGCAATGTTTTCGTACTACAACAATTTCTATAAAATAACTATTTCGAGTGCGTCATGGTACTGAACAATTAGCTCTCTTCATACTCTTCGCTTTCTTTAAAACGGAATTCTAGCAGTAAGCAACAAGCGAAAAACAGTCGTCTATATTAGAGTATATAGCTATTGAACACTCTACACTCCGTTTCGAAATGCTTCTCTGACCGGCCAGTTTTTGAGGGCCGCCACACAAACAACCGTCTTGCACCTGCGGAATTTTCAGTGCGATTATCTCTGCGGCTATCGGCGGAATCCTTCTGTCATGCTGTCGGGCGTCTAGCCCGCAACAACATTCGCCACGTGTTTGCAGGTTCGCCACGCGAATTATCTGATGAAACGCAACGTGCTCTTCGCATCCGGTGTTTTATGAAGCGTTTACTGTAACTGTTGATAATTATTGCATGTAAATAACAGCGCTTAGCGAACCAGGCCCACTTATCTCGGTCGGGGAGTTCTTAATTGGCATCGGCTAGCGACGCGCGTCTGCAACTTGGGAAATAGAATAAATGCCTTCTTACGGCAGGAGGAACCCACGGTTTACGCAGCGAAGCCCTTTAAGAAGCTTACGCAAGTCAAAATTCGACCTTCATATAGATACTACAAAGTTTTCTAATAAGTGACATAGAATTCTCACAACAACCAAGTTTATTATAACGATGACTAAGAAGCTGCAAACAAAACACCGTGGTAGACTTTAGAGAGTTGAAAAGTGTTTCACTTTTAGTATGACGCTTTCATTAATAAATAAAATTACCTATTTTGGGAAGATACTAAACCTCAGTTAATAGTTGAATGGACCCATTGGACCCATGCAAAGTTACTGTTTGGGGAGTTTATTGTCGGTGGGGTCGTGAATCTTATTTTTTGTTCAAAATAAAAAAAGGATGGCTGTGACTGTTACCAATAAGCATTGTCATTGATGAGTTCATCCTTTTCTCTAGCGTAAATGACATGAATTTAATATGCCAAAGAAGAGGTTTGAACAAGATGGTGTTAGATTGAAGTCCTACAAGTTCTTGTAACTGGATACCCTTAAAATTTTGGGAAAACCAAATTCGTCCAAAAAATTAAAGATTGAAATGGCCGAAAACCATTTACGCCTGGCTATTTTATTTTAGTTTGCTAAAAAATTGAGTTGTTTTTCCTTTTAATATGATTTCTATTACCCATTAAGACATTTCAATTGAATTTCATTTGGCATTGTTCATCGCTAATTTAGACTATTTCCGGCGAGCAGGATCTACAGCTAATCAGTTAGTACGCAATTTAGAGATAGTTTGCCCCTCGAATTCCTGAAAGCTATAAAATACAAGATGATGAAGGATATGGCTGCAGCGGGGCTCGTCCGCTCCCTTGGGTCGTTTCACGTTCTTTTGTGTTTTAATGCGCGTCGTTAAGATCAGTCATGACCGATATTTTCGTAAAAACTGCGCTTAAAGAAACATCCAACCGTAATAGATCGTTATCAATTTTTCGCATTTTCCTGTCTCCTGTAATGAAGAGCTTTCTCTCACTACCGACATTTTCAAAGTAGCTAATTGTGATTGCGTGCCCGCCAGTTTTTGCCAAAATAAAAATCTGACTAGTTTATGTAGTAGAAGAAGAAAATACAAAATCTAGATAATTATTACTGATTTATAAAAAATCTAACAAACCAATAGCAGAATTAATATACCTCAATTCGTTCTTTAAAAAATAACGAAAATTTCTAATAAAGATAGGCGCAGTCGAAAAAAAGGACAAATACAAATTACAAAACACACAGAATGCTTCATTTATAAAGAGGAGGGAAAAGAGTAAGAAAAAAAAAGAAAGAGGATAGAGAAAAAAAGGGAGAGGTTCCGATTTTCATTTGATTCGCCCATGTAATTAGTAAAAGACACTGGAAACCACTACCACATGTTAAAGAACAATTATTATTAAACTGTGAGGTAAGGTAATTTCAATATGGAGCCACCTGCAATAAAAAGGATGACAGCTGCACTGTCTTCTAAGTTACCTCGTCTCTGGATCACTTGCTTGATGAGTCACTAGCTATTTTATCAAACCTCCAAAACAGTAATACCGCCGTGCAGAATGGACGTGATCTAAATAGAACATCATTCGTATATCAGAATAGCTGTTCTCCATAGCAGAAATGCTAAAGAATGCCACAAAGAGTTGTCGGAAATAATGCTCTTCTATGCCGAACACTCGCGAGGTGGGTAGCAGAATTTAGCGAGGACACGAAGTAACCAGTGGCCGGCAATGGGCAAGATGATCTGGGAGTGAGCGGAACAATATATCATGTGCAGTAATCGGTCACCTGATGGAAACCAACAGATGATGGACGCTACTCGAGTTAAAAAGAGAAGTGGCATCAATGCATCATCCACAGTATTTACAATATCCATTTATGTCCCAAACTGTCTATCACGTTGTTCTATTCGGGTCACATCCATCCTGCACGGTTGACTGAGAACTGACTTCAGATTCCTCTCTGTGGAATTACTAAACATAACAGTGTCATCTTGTGTTGTAGACACACACTAGGAATGCATGACTCCCTTTAGACGTGCAATATTCTGTGACATCATTACTTACCTTTGAAAAAAAAAATAGTTTATCGTGTCCCAATCCTCGTATGTGGTTATAATGATGTTCTCTGGTTATTACACTTCACATTGACAATTGTCTAAAATAAAATAATTCTCAGGTATGTTAAAAAGACATCCATAAAACGTAAGTAGTAAAATCGGAACTCATTTTATTTATATAACTTTCTAGGAGGCGCTTTTTTGGCGGATTTTTCATTTCTGACTATTTAAACATGACTTAAAAAGCAAATTTATTTTTGAGTTGTCGAGTGCTGAAAATGCATCCCCATTATCTGTGCCACAAAACTAAAAGTTATTTTTTTCAGCTGGCCGGAAACAATTTTTCAATACAAAATTAGACTCGGCAGCCTGCCACTTTTTGCCAGAAAGCTGCGCTGCCAACGGCCCAGCTGGGCGCGCTGCACATCCTCCAGGCTGAAATCTAATTAATTCCTCTTCAATCTTCCGGCGCCTGACAGCTCCTAGTTCAAAAACTAGCCGCGCTGCGACACGGGGAAGCTGTTCTGCGGTTGCGGCGTTGCTCTGCGGTCGAATAAATTAATTGCCGTGTCGTGATGAGGGTTCTCGAGCCAGATTTTTAGCGCAGTCCAAGTGCAACTGACGGCCGAGCGAACGGCTACTTAATTAGCCGTTTCATGGGGCCCAAAAAATTCCCAGCTTCGCGGATAACCCATGGGAGGCGGACTTCTTGCCCCTTTCCCAGCATCGCGTCTATTGGGAAGGCGCCGCGGTGTGTGCAATTAAAGCCGACCGTTATGCATGTAATTAACTGGATGCAATTTATTAAATGCAACTGAAATAATTGCCGGTAATGGCATGGTGATGCATTATTTGATTAACTGGTCTGGGGAACTTCGTGATGAGATGCATTGGAATGTTGTTTGCCAGTTCTTTACATCGACGTATTTGTCAAATTACAAAAATTTATTGTTTTAAATAAACAGTTTGTAATAAATGGAATTTCTTTCCACATCTGGAAATTGTACAAATTATGTTCATTGCTATTACTCTTTTCATGTATCTGTCACTTTTTTAAATACTAGATTTCAAATTGAATATGTTTATTGATATGTGTGAGTAATCTGGAGGCACTCAGCATAGCCGACAACAGCCTATGGAGGATAGTCAATGACTTTCGCAATCGTCCAACTCCGCCACCACCCATCCACGAGGAGCGTGGCGTCGTCCATACCAGTCAGCATAATGTTAAATCCTTTACTGACAACCTGGAATGACAGAGCAACCTCAGCTACCAACTGATTCTTGAGAGTCAATCTGGATTCCGCTCCGACCACTCCACTACCCTCCAGTTCCTCCGGGTAGTAGAACACATCACTGAGGGCTACACCAAGAGGTAAACCACAAGTGTAGTCTTCCTTGATGTGGTCAAGACCTTCAACAAGGTGTGTCCAATTTCGCTACCGATGATCCAGCTGTTCTTCCTCTCCGGAATGTTTCGGGTCTAGTTTGGTGACGTGAGATTATCGGAGAAGCGACTCTGAGATGACATCTTCCAAGGCTCAGTGGTGTCCTCAACGTTATACAACATCTACGTTCGGGACATGCAGCAACGCTCTCCACTATATTGGCCCAGCTCACTGATGACAACGTTCGTGACGTAGAGACTCCAGGCGGAGCTTAACCAACGGGAAGACTATTGCGATAGGTGGAGAATGGAAATCAAACCGGAGAAGAGTTCGGCGGTCTTGTTCTTCGATACAAAACCGCTTCACTGGCGAGATCTTTGGAAGGGAAATATCCTGGATATTCACATACATCCCCTGAACCGATTGTCAAATCGTAACAAACTGATCTACAAAATGATTATAATGTATGCGACTTCAGTTTGGGGGGCTGGATCGCAAAAACTCACATCAACAAACTCCAAGTCGTCTAGAATAGAGCTTTATGAGTCACCATTAACGCCCCATGGTTTGTGTGAAACCATGACCTCCATAGATATGCTGAACTACCGACCATCCAAGAGTTTATTTCCTACAACCCCAAGACCTATATAGTTCCATTAGAGACCATGGCAAATCCAGCGTCCGTGGCGTATCAAAATTAGCAAGTCGACAGAGGTGTCCGTCACAAGTGCTCGAAAATCATGATTCCTCTGTGAGGCGATACGCACGTAAACTATTCGGATATCTGCTATCGACCCCAAGATTATCAAGAAGATAAGAGGTTAGGGACAAAACTCAGAAACATTAAGTCTCGCCAGTGAAGTCAACGTCAACGACATACATAATACGTTGTCTAATCAAAAGTATCCAAATACTTCATCGAAACTTTCAGGCTAATTTTACGTGGGTATATCAAATATAAACCGGAATTTCTTCTTTATATATCATGAGATTAACGGACATAACGTGCTTTTGGACGCTGTAGATAAGAGAGCCTGAAGAAGATTGTCTGGTAGCGTGTCTCGCGTTATTATTTAGTTTTTCAAGACAGAAACAGCGTAAAAACTTCCTGAAATTTTAAAAAGATTAAAGGTATAGTTCGGGTACAACACTCTTGAGAAAACTCAAGTGTCCCGGGAACGAGAGCATTGACTAAGAAGAATATTCTCATTGTTCGTCGCCTTCTCAAGAATAAGAGCAGATTAATAGTTACTGAAATTGTTTCTGTCAGCTTTTGGACAAAACAAAACTTGCAGATCATCGAAGAAGAAGTAAATTTCCAATCCAAAACGTCATCCAATGTCGACAACGCCCCTTCTCTATCATTTTTAAACCATTGCAAGAATCACTTAAAACAGTGATTTGGCGTCGAGCATTCCTGCGATAATGGCTAGTGTTACAGCTACATTAATTTTACGATATAATTTTGTATATTTGTATTTTTATGGTGCATCGAAAACTAATTCCGGTTTATATTTGGTTCACTCACGTATGTTACAGTATTAGACATTAATGCAGAGTGTATTTACCCTTTGGGTAGATAATAACCCTAATTTTAAGAGAGAGTCTAATCAAATGTCAGGATATATCTGGAAAAACAAAGCCAAAAAGTTCTAAATCATCTTAAAAGTGTTCAATTAAATTCAAGTTTGCAAACCACCTCTTACAGGCCCTACGTTGACACAGGCAACTGTTATGAACTAATTGTTCTTCAATTCCAAACAGGACAAAACTGATCAAAATGACTTTATACTTTTCAACATTCAAACAACGCGGTGGTTGATGAAATGCAATTGGACTCTCTAAGGTATCCTACGAATATTTTTCAGCCCTATATTTCCCTCCAAGGTCATTCTTAATTAAGTACTGAACTAACAACATTAAAAAACCTGCCAGCCAAAGTACACGTCTTACAAAATTGTAATATGTAATCTACAACAAAAATACAATATGAACAGAACATTTGATATTCAGTAGTTCTTATTTCTTTTGTAATGAAAAAGGTTAAAAATGATCTACCCACTATCATCACCAGCTTGATTCCTTTATTACAGAACAGCTACCTTCAGTTTCCAACACATGTTTTGTCTAAAAACTAGAATTTATCCGATATAAATTGGTTGATTCCGTTTTGAAGTTTTATGACGAGTTGTGTGTTAAAAAAAACGTAGATATTCAAAAGAGAATACTAAAGATATAACACTAATTAAAAATATTTAAAATACATTTTTATGTTGTACTTTCTTTCATTATTGTAACGTTCACGTGAAATTTTATTTCCAATTAATAAAAACAATTAAATTTTATACTAGCGTCTCTTACGTAAAAGCTGACGTCGCAGTCTTACAAAAACTTACTTCCATTGTTAGTCACACTGTTCGTATAATTTGCTCTATTATGGGAATGCCTTTTATGTTCACGGTCGTTCACGCTTCGCAGGTTTTTATTAACGACACTATTGGACTGTGAAACGTATTTGAAGGTTTATATTTAGTTGCTTTAATTTTAGCTCGTTCTGTCCTCTTTTTGTTGTTGCTATTTATAAAGATACTTTTTGCAGCACAACCGTTTTAGTATTACTCTTTGTTGCCGTTAAATTGAAAGGTGATTTTGATGTAATACTTGTGATAATAAAAAATTCATCTAAGTCGTTCATATTGTCAGAGATGAGAAGAGAGTTGGGATAGGGGTAATAACTATCAAAAATGTTTAAAAGAAAAACCAATCATTTGAAAATTTGACTCCTTGGCCATTTAGTTATCATGGGAGTACATAAATAAATAAATAAATATATAAAAAAAGTTCAGTGAATGGTCAGATATCTCAACAGTAACATGGGCCAGGTGCACACGCATGCACATGGCTATCCAGAGACACTTCTAGAAGCGCCACCTAGCGTGGAGTTCACATGGCCGTTAGAGTAAAACTACGCATTTAAAAGACTAAAGTTTAAAAACGTATCATTTTAAAATCCTATGCTAGTTATTTTTTGAAAAAAATCTATGGATATGCTACTTTCCCTTAAAAAGTAAATTTTAAACTTATGGAACCCCCCAGTGTAGACGTGTTAGTTAGTTTAAGTTCTAAAAATCTAAAATTTCTACCCAATAATAAACCATATACAATACAATATATTACATAGTGTTGGGGACTAACTATAGGTGGCACCTTATTTCCTAACAAACGCATTCCTAAAGTAATATGAGTTTCCTGGAAAATCAAATAGACACAAGAAGCTTCAGAGAACAGACGTGGCTACCGATAACTACTTGGTAAACGAACAAATAAGACTAAAACCACACCTCGCAAGATATATAATAGAAGTAACAAGAAAAAAATCAACACTAAACTCCTAAGAAACAACGCAAGACGCAGGCATTTTGATCAAAAGATTACGATAAAACTAACATAAGATCCTGTAACTAGGCTCTTATTGAAAAGACCCTGATGGAAGCGGGCGAAGAGACTGTAGACCCCAAAAAACGCTTCCGAAAAGAATGGGTATCGGAAAACTCCAGGCTACAAACTGAGAAACGAAAAGAATTTAAATGAAAAAGACAGTCGAAGACTGTGCGAAGAATACAGAGAAGCCAATATTGTCGTTAAAGGGAGTATGAGACGAGACAAAACCAACTGGGTAGATAATCTAATGCATGAAGCCGAAACTTTCAACAAACCGCTACAATACGAGACGGTGGTGGTGGTGGTAAGGCTCTAACACCCCGCGTGGGAGCACAACCCGCGAACTGAAAGGTTAGGGCTCTCATATGTTTGCTCGCTCTGCCCGGTTATCGTGCACTGATGCGGGGCGATGGGGCAAGGATCGCGCCTTACACGACCGTCATTATTACCCCTTATTCGAAGCGAACGCAGGTAACTCAATTATTTATAGTGACTGAGTAGGGCACCCGCCAGGCATCGGAAAGCTCCGGTAATGAAACCCGAGTCTGTTCACATCGCAGCCCGCGCCTCAACCGCTTAAACCACAGTACAATACGAGATAGAAGTGGGAAAATCTCGCGCAACACCCCATCTGAACTTTTCATTCCCCGTTCTCAAAATATAGCTGACATAGTACACTCAATTATCAAATCAATATGGAAAAATAAAAACCCTTCACAAGAATGAAAGACAGGCCTAATAGTTAAACTTCCCAAGAAAGCCGATCTACTGCCAAAACTGGCAAGGAACAACACTATTAAACAAAGCTAGTAACAACAGGACTACGGTAGTAGAACCTCTCTTCGGGCAAGAACAACTAAATTTAGAAAAAATCAATCCTGTATAGTTCATATTAACATTCAGCGCATAGTAATAGAAAACTCAAACGAATTTCGAACTCTACTACACCTGACCTTTATTGATTTCAAGTGTGCATTTGACACCTTAAATCACACAAAACTCTGGAATATTCTTAGAGAGAAAAGCGTTCCCGACAAAATAGTCAGGATCATCAGGAGTTTCTACAAAAACTCTAAGTGTAGAGTGTTATATTATAAGAGCCAGTGACGACATCCTAATAAACAATGGAGTCAAGTAAAGCTGCGTTTTTTCCCCACAACTGTTTAACATCGTGCTAGACTACGCTCTATGAAAGTCCAACTATGTACCAAGAGGTATAGGTGGGGTCTGAACCGACGCCTAGAAGACTTAGTCTACGTCGACGACATCTGCTTAAAGTGCTATCCCCTAGCAGAAATGAGAGAAAAAGTAAATCTACTGCAGTGGAAAACTCAGAAAATCGGTCTTAAAATCATTTTAATAAAACAAAACATCCGATTCAATACACAAGCTGCATGGACAATCAGCCAATACAACAGAACTTGTCTACCTGAGCTTCATCATACTGAAGACACTAAACGCAACGTTGAATCCCTTAAAACGCTAAAAAACTTTTTAAAATAATACTAAAATCCGCATCTACAACTCTAAAGTCAAACTAGTCCTCCTATATGACTGCGAATCTTGGAGCTCTAGAGAAGAATTAAAAGGAAACCAGTGGACAAAGAAATTAAAGAACGAAATGGGGATGCTTGAGACATATCCTTTGGAAGCCATTATATGACATCGTACGGCATCGACTGGAACCACAAAGAACTCGCAATACAGGAAGACAAAAGGGATAGGAAAATGCTGGAGATAAGTTGGCAGACAACTTTGAACATACGGGGGTAAATCAAATATAAATATAAACAGAAATGTATTTTTGAAGTGCCGTGGGGGAAACAGGCTACTTCTTAATGCTGTAGCCTGAAAAAGATTACCCAGATAGGGTGGGTTTTTAGTCAGACTCACAATATCAGAGAAAAATGCATCCTTATCCGTTAAGCAACGTTTCTCACAATAGAGCGTCAAACCGTCTTTAAGGCACAGTTCGGGAACAATACCATTAAAAAGATTCAAGTGTACCTGTAACAAACAATTTTTAGAACTGAGAAAAGCAGTTGAAAATGATGATCGCTGTATTTGTATTGCTCGCTGTCTTCTCAAGGATGGTCGCAAATAAACGGTTACTGAAATTGCTTCTAAGTTCGGAATAAGCTAGAGCTCGACAAAAAATTGAGGATTTGTCCCGGACTACACTGAAACACTCCTCTACAATCCGGACCTATCGTCCCGCAAATATCATTTATTGGTGCCAGTAGAAGAAGCACTGGCTGATATCACAACTACATTGATTTTACCACAGCGAGATGAAATAGTCCGTTGGAAAAATTGTAAAAAAATAACTCTGTATGTTTGCATTTTTATGATTCCGCTTTTCACCATATTATAATGTCTCAAAGGGCCGCGTGAGAGCAAGGCCTTCGAACTGAGGAAGCTCTCATATGTTCGCTCTCTCTGTCTAGTCGTTGCGCACCATCTCTGATACGGTGGCATATGTGACAAGCACCACATTATTATCCCTTCTTGGAAGTGAATACAGGTACTCAATTATTTTTAGTGACTGAGCAGGCCACCCGCCAGGCATCAGAGAGCACCGAGAATTCAACCCGGGTCCTTCCGAACCGCAATCACACGCCTCAACCACGCGGCGTCTAATCATATTCGGATTGGAAAATCAAACAAATAACGCAACATGTTATTGACTCAACTCAAAGACCTTCAACAACAAACTACTAACTTTTGCTATGGGCATCTGGTATTTTCCCACCTTCCCTCCTTGACCGTTATCCGTTACCGCCGCAATTTTAATATTAATGGAGTTGAGAACAAGTGCCATCAATATCCCTTCGCTAAGTGCTGTGCCCAAACCGATACTTCCTGGCTTGGTTTTCATAACTCATGCCGCAGAGACCGCCATTAAACTGCGGACCTGTCCCGTATCAATTACGCCGGTATTAGCGCGGACTACAGAAGCGTAACGCGTAAATCAGTTGCACGGGAAGTGGTCGAAATGTCACAATGACAGCGGAGAGCACGAAATTCGACGCTGGGAAAGCTGAACGCCGCCTTGCGACACCAAAAATCGCGAGCTGTCGCCTCCGCGCGTTGCGCAGGTAACGTCAAGGCGCAATCGTTGCGCGCCGCGCGAAGTATTTATGAATCGCGAGGAAGGTTAGGCCAAACGCTGTATAAACAGGCCGGTATTTTTAGACCTTTATTTACGCCGCGTCCGCATGCACGCATTCATCAGCATTCAGCGTAATTCACTCGAATGTCGCGCGCGCACAAAAATTCCGAGATTTATCGCGCAGGCAGGGAAAAGGCGCCTTTTCCCACCGCCCTCTCGATTTTTGTTCCTGATACGCACGTGAATTTATGCGGTGAACCTTTCGACTTGGTGAGAGTTTCATGGTTCTGACTAATGTCGCTATTAAATTACTTTGTAATTAAACCGTGCAATGTTCCACGTCCTAGAAAGGAAATGTTTGTGTATTACAGATTAATACATTACATACATTGAGGTATACACAAATAAAACCTGGACAAGACAGCTCAATACCACATTAATATGTGAACGCAGATTTTTAAAGGATGTTTAAATGTTACCAACCTTTCTCTATTTATACAAGGTGAACTATGTTACTCGAGTTTGGTCGCGACATCTTTGGGTTTGAATGAAATTTAAACTATGCAGAAGAGCCCTAGAATGGATTTCGTAAGGGAGAAGAAACGTGAAAAAGAAGTGTAGAACTTAAATAAAAAAGTAGAGCAGCTTAGACCATTGGTAACATACAAGAAAAAAATAGGATAAATACCTAACTTTCCCATGTCCCACTTAACTCTACGACTACTACCAGTGGTGTGGCTCAAGAGACCATCTTACTGTAAGAAAGCAGTGACACTCGGTTCTTTTTAAATCATCCCCGTATTTCTTGAAGCTGAAAGCAATGAAAGAAACCCGTGAAAGGATTTCGCCTACATTAGGTAACTTTGGGTAAACCAATTCAAGCACGACAAAATAGGGCTTGAAAAAAACTCTCGCCCTAGGAATCATCGACAAAGTGTATGATGTAGTTTTGACCAAACAAACAAGTGTGAGAATTAGCAGACGTTATGGACATCTTAAGTAAGCTAGTTTATTTCATTTTGCCACGTCTACTGACTGTAGGCTAAAGGCAGATTCGTCTACAAACATCAGTCTCTTTGCAAGTGTTTAAGAAGAATTCCACTTATTTTTTCAGTATTTTGTAATAATCGAAAATGAACAACGATACAAATAGTGGAAAAAGCGAACAGCGTACTATCGACTATAAACATAATGCGTTCAGTTCTTTAGGGCGTAAAAGAAATTTTCCTGACTACCTTGAGAAGAGAAAAACCATTACTGGTGAATACTACGAACATGAAAGAATTGTTCTACTACGACAACCCACCGACGCATTCAAACGGCTAAACTAAGGTTTGACCTTCTTCCACATCCACCTATTCGCCTGAATTAGCTCCCTGAAATCACCATCTCTTTCGGAAACTCTAAGCTTTCGTTTGATAGCTCATATAGAAAGCAGATTAGTGTTTTTAGAGCCTTGAAACCAATTTTCCAAAGGAATCACAATTTTAAAAAACAACGGAGCAAATAGGTTGAACTTCGAGGGGACTATGACGAAAAAGTGTTTTATATAACACGAATCGTTGCTTTTAATATTATACTACGTCCTAGAGGGTTAAACCCACTGTTACGCTAGAAATTATTGATAAAATCCATGAAATGGTTGTTTTGGGCCAATAAATGATCATGTATATGAAAAAACTGTCCAGAACAGACCAAAGGCAAATTTGAATACAAATATTAATCAACTGTCTGTAAATGTTTAACAATGAGAAGAATCTCATCACTAGAACAAACTTAAATTCATTATTATAAAAAATAAAACAGAAATCCAAACAGTGGACTGTATGGGACGAATCAACTCCAAAAAAGACGAAAAGCACGTCATCCGTTGGATAGCTGATCGCATCAGCTTTTTAGATAGTGAAACCAATTCTTGTGACCAGTTACTTTTAATAGTAAAAAAAGCTATTGGTAGCAAATATTAAGTACCAATTTTGGAATGACTATAAAAAGCGCTTCACTCCGACAACAAACCGGCGTATTCAAGCCCTGTCACTGTAACGAAGATTTAATATTTTTCTGTATCTTCCCTAGTCATCTGATCTAGCTCTCTCGGATTATCATTTGTTCATGACACTTTTTTGGCTGCATCGTTATTGGAGTCAAACGAAGATATTATAGAAGATAATGAGATATTTTGAAGGCCTCGAAGAAATCCACTATCGGGAGAAAGGTAATGCAAACCTAGAAGAACATTGGGATGAAAGCGTAGAAACCAGTCTAACTCTTACCATTGTCCAACTTAGATCCGCATGTAGTTTAAACATCCCAAGAACCGCGTAGAAAATCTTAAAGATCGTTGGCGAACAATGTATACGTAAACGACTGTCATTCTCTACTTCTTTTACTCTCTCGACTGAAACTTTTGTATTTTTTGTTCTTCAAAATAAGAACAAATGCTCTATGTACAAGAAACCGACAAAAGCGATGTTCAGCGTTTTGAAGTTACGCATTTACAGTACAACAGCACAAAGTTAGACGATTTATTAACACATGATGCGGATTTTTCATTTTATAGCCTGGGAAATTGATTGGACGAATCCCTTCATACTTCGGCTTTTGGCGGAAAAAATGACGGACCTCAAATACTGAAATCAAGCGAAAACGTATCTCTATTGGCCAATTCTGTAAAGGGAGGAGACGCGTTTGCACATCTTTACATTATGCAAATGCATTGAATGGTGCTCTTAATTTTTTTGAAGCCTGTGCCAATTCGACCAATGTTTTTCAAAGGTTACTGACACCTTCTCTTATTACTGATCGCTTCGTTTGTTCTGAGGATCCTGGGAGCTCTGGTTTTGACAGTTTTGACTTTTCTACACGTTTTTAAAATTCAGTAATAATTTAATTCACTGTTGCCAAAGGTGTTCTTTGCTGCATGACTCCACCACGATCAGCCATGACTATGATCATCTAGATCTGCTCACAGATGTTATTCAGCTGCAGGTTTTTGGCATAATTTATTTTACCACTTTGAATTATGATAATTACCAACTTACACTTGGAGTCTATTTTAATCCGACACTCTAGTGTATTTAGTATGTATACTGGAAGACTTCTGGAAACTCTAAGAGATATTGGGCGTGGATTTATGCAGTGGACCCTTTGAGTGACTACACGCAACTTGGAATCTAGCCAAATTTCAACAAGTATCTTTTAACATAAAAATTTGAATCAGAAGTGCTTTGCTCAATTATTAACGCTTCGTGGTATGTGCCCAACGAAGTGATTCACCGAGATCTGCAGGTAGAAAATGTGGAAAGTCCAATTAGAAACCACAACTCACGTATAAGTTACGTCTTCAACTTCATCTTAACACTTTTGCTGTCAATTTACTGGATTTGCCTCCCAAAAAGACCGAGAAACATGATTTGTTTGATCTGCCCGGCAGATTCTAACTGTGCGCCATCTAACATCAAATATCTTTAAAGCACAATGCGGAGGTCCCCGGTCCTCGGCCGTGCGATAAGCATTGGTTGCCAGAGTAACGCGTTTGGGCCCACGCGTAAATACTCGAACTATCGTTGCTATATATTTCGTAATGTCAACATAACGTCAACGGCCATTACGGCGATGCACCAGAGTGAGACGGAATTCGTGACTGGCACAATCGTTGGAGGGCAGCAATAGTAACGATTGCTACAGAAAATTCGTAACACTTGCATTCTCTATAGTAGCCAAGCGTAGCATTCCAGTTTTCAATTTCAATTTTCAATTTAAATGTAAAAAAATAATGCTTTTATGTTGAATGTACTTATGGAGCACGCTAAATGGCGCTCTCGTATGTTCTTTATATCACTGTGTTACATAATTCACTGAATTCACTTTTCGTACTCACTTTTTGGAGTTTCTAACAGCACATCTTTTTCAATTTTTGTTTTATCGATGCAACTGAGTCAAATCGGGTTCTTTTAATTGACTCAACAGGAGAAAGTCGCATGGTGACATACCTGGAGCTATTACGGTGCTTGAGGAGAAATATTTGTTGAATTTTTGGCGAAAAACTCACAAACAGTGATTGCTGAAGTTTTGTTGACAAATATAACAAGTCAAAAATATTATTTAAAGTTGCAACTACCGAACGTATGGATATGCCAACATCTTTAGCAAGCTCTTTGCAGTGGAATGACAATATTCCATACTTTGTTTCTAATTTTTTAGGTATTTTCCTTGGTGGACGACCAGAACCAGATTCCGTATTCTACGGATACACGACCCTCTCTGAACATCTGCTGCCACTGGAATATAGTTTCTCTCGATAAACATTGATCACCGAATGCTTTCTGCGTCATTTTAAACTTTTCAAAAGCATTACTTTCATTTTTAACATAAAATTTATTACAATTTTTTTGTTCAACATTAGATATTTAAAAAAACGAAAAAGGCAAAATATTGATGTAAATAAACTGCTGTAACTTATAAACTATTTGACATATCAAACTGAAATTAGTTGCGAATGTCGCTGAAGCTTGTATCAAGTTATTTGATCTAAGACTCGCGAATCTCAAATGAAATTCATCTTATTTTTTTAACAGATTAGTATATACAGAATAGTATAACAGATTAGTATATATGACAGCTCCATGCCCAATGCGTTAATATAAAGAGAATGTTCTCAAGAATGTACAGACACTTCCGGTCATACTATTTTATACTTCATATTTCATGATTTTCTTTGAAGAGGCATATAAAGTAAAGTGAAGGACACGATACACCACGATAGCTTTCTAGGCATTACGTGGCTACGCACAGCTATGCAGCTGCAACGAGATCCACACAGACCAGCGCTTCCTCCACGTTCATCCAGCGTCTTCCATCCGCTCCAGCTTTCCGGGTCTCGGCGGGTTCAACGCTCCCAGCGCAGCGCTCGCACAAAGAGCTCGCATCGAATTAACGCCGGAATTCATAAAAGACAAAACCGTACTTAAATTATCTCGTTATCAGATGAACAGCATCCGCGGCCAGCTGCCCGCACGCTCCTCTCCATAAACCATCGCAAGCGGCGGCCTCTGTGCCGCGCGAGTCCGTTTCCCGGATTTATCGCGTACACAAACAATTAAATGGCGGCCGCGAATGGACGACGCGCGTCGTGCACTTAACCACTTCGGAAAGTAGGTAAGGGAATGCTTGGGATGCAGCGCGCATAAAATGTACAAGCCGCAAGTACGTGCAGCCGTGTTCGTCTGGTCCAACACATGTCGACTGCTTACGGACGAGCCTACGCGATAAGGTCTCTTTGGATTCTTCAAAGGATGATTTATTATCTCGTTCGTATGCAACTGCGCGGTGCTAGCATCAATTAAACATCAAGTAGAAGTTGAATGAACACGGAATCTTCAATTTCTAATCGAATAACCCTGACATTGTTTTATTCGATTACGACATATACACGTCAGACTTGTTATGAAATCTATTACTGTGTCGCTTTGTCCCAAAACTTTGTCATCGAATTTTGTGGGGTCATCTCTAGACAGTTCATTCAATTAGAACGAAACTCTCAGCTTTTGTTAACATACAATTGGTGACCAAAGCACGTGTTTTCGGTTTCTCGAAATGTCTTCCCAACATGAGAGGGATCCGATTGCCCCAAGAGTACAAATCATCGAAAATGTGGTAAAGACGCCGAAACTGTCAAATTATGGAAGAAAGAGATGGAGAAGGAATCTCATTCAACATAGAAAATATATTTTGAAATCTCCGTTAAATTAAAATTCGATATTTTTAAAATTTTTTTGCCTTGAAAAAATGCAGTTTGACCGAAAAATGGTTGAATGAGAATAAACCGGAAAACTACGCACAGTATCATCCCACATCAGTACTAAATGCTTCAAAAAGCTCCAACTCAAGAAATCATGACTTCGTTGGGTCGTCAAATAAGAGATACAACTTTTCGCTTATAAAATACAGATTCAACAGCCATTGACTGAGAGAGCCATCGAAAATCGATATCAATTCGCTCTCCTATTAACACAAATGATCAATTTGAGACAAACCAATTATAAGAAGATATGGTTCATTAGATATGAAATTAAAGTTACTGCAATGCGTCCCCAACACTCAAAGCACATAACTGTTCAGTATGTCATGAGCTACTATGGCATTGTAGAACTATATTTCTTCACCAACACAATCCTGGTCAAATCTATAAAGAGAAATTTTTGGGTCTCTTTTTCACTCACATAAATCGAACTTCACAAAAGCGTGAATTCTGGTTCACGCAAGATGGAGGCAGAGTTCATCAAACTCGAGAAAATATGAGTGCTGTCAAAAACATTCGTTTCGAATATCATAGCTCTTGGTGCAAAGACAAATACAGTAAGCGGTATTGACTGGCCAGCATATTTACCAGATCTGAATCCTTTTGACTATGCATTATGGGGTCTAACCAAGGACAGGGACATTCGAGAACATTTTTATCTAATACAATCATTTGTAGTTTTTTTTAATAACTTTTTCCCGACGACAAACTTATGGGGCATGTTGTAATAACAGAAACGTACTGTTTGCTCTTTCTCTTCTTCCTGGGAAGGTTTAACAAATAAACTACTCCCACCAAACGCATGAAGTCTTACAAACAGAAAGTATCTTAAAAACTCTTGGCATTTTCATGTCCAATTTTACTTTTACTTTTTTTAATCAATAAAGTAAATAATAAATAATCGCACGGCTCATGATACTTGAAGAAAGAATAATTTGTCTACAATAATTTGAATGTTTTAGTCAGATAAATGGTTGTTAATCCATTTGAAAAGAAATGGAAATGGAAAGAAATTAAACTTATTCTGAAACTTTTATTACCTGAATTTCAAATAAAACTATCAAATCGACAGAAGCACCAAGAAACATTTGTGTTGTTCTAAAGGGGACTACATTGCCAGTTATGTTATGGTAAATATGGGGATTCAGAACATCCCAAAATGTTTAAACCAATCCACCCATAGTTGCAGGGTTACCAGGTAAAATTAAAAATTCAAAATCGTCTATGCACCTGGTTATACTTTATACAGGGTGGGCCAAAACTCCTTCCCTTTTTTCAGATTGAATAAAGAAAAACCGATAAAAGGTATAGAGGATTTACATTATTTTTACAAAATAAACATTACCGAATTGCAGAAATTTTTTATATCAATGTGTTTGAAAGAGAATTTCGACCAAGCGGTCTTCCTCATTTTCAATATACTATTGAAGTCGTATAGTGAAGTTATTCACTACTCTTTCCCATATATTTTGAGTAATACGCCTGATTTCTTGACTATTGTATTTCGTATAGCTCGGAGGGTCCTAGGATGATAGATGTAAACCTCGCATTTAAGATATTGTATAAGAACAAGCTGTACCGACCGAAGTGGCGCATAGTGTATCGAGCCATAGACAAGTAAGCCATAAGACAGTAGATTGTTAAGTCAGTAAAATGAGACCTAGATATAGCAATTCCTTGAAATTTTCGTAGCATGATAACCTTGTAATGCTAGATTAAGTGAGAGGCAAAAGAAGGTCAGATAATAGAAACCATTCAGTTGTAATTGCACTTCAAGTATTGTATTTTCCTGGTCACTTAAAGTTCCGGTTATCAATCTTTACCGGGTACTAGACATCAAAAGTTTTAAAACGTTACGATACGAAAACAAACGATAAGAAGCGCATTGTATCTTGTCCGAAAAGAAAATATTCTTTTAAATCCGTGTCGGCAAAATTGCGTAACAGATTTAAAAACTAAAAGAAATGTTATGCTCCTTTCTTATTAAAGGCCGCTATTTTAAACCAAAATAGTGATTGCTCAAACCCCAAAAAGTTTTTTCTCAGCTTATAAAAATCAAAGAGACACAATATGTATTTTTCTATTCGTACAAACCCCGAGAAACTACCCAATTTTGGCTGCAATCTTGAAACAAAATGACGGCTGCGCAAACTTGTAAATTAAAGCAATTTTTCAATTTTCGAAAGACAATAAAACAAAAACGTCACATTTAAAAAATAAATTTCTACCCTCTTTTATCTTCAAAAATAAAAAAATGACCGGTATTTTTCTGTTTGTCATGTTCTGCCTTTTGAACTTCTCTAAGGAGACTCTAAAAAGATTGTTCTTGACGTCGGCTATAAGCCGATTTTTTCCTTTATACGGTAAATAAATTAGTATTTTCACAATAACAAATCTTACCATCCTTAATCTACAAGGGGACTGATAATTCTGTACATCAAGTTCTCTTATGCCACTTATATAACGCTAGAGAAAAGCCAAAGAGACCGGATGAGTGTCTGGTTCTTACCGGGCGAATGAGGAAAGTCGTGTTTTGATTATTTATTTTTCCTGCGTTCTTTTTCGCTTTTCTGAAGTTGTTAATTTCAGAAATGAATCATTTCACTCTCACTAATGGGGTCCATTCACTATAGGTATATGATAAAATATTTCCCTCTATATGCATTTCATTTTTTGATTTTATATTTCTAGCAGTAAACTTTCTTCTTAAAATGTTACCTCATGTTACGTTTCTGTTTTTGTTACACTTAAGTCTCCCTCAAAATTATTAAGTTGTATACGAGGGTGAGGCATAAGTCATGGCAACTAATTTCTTTCAAAGGTAACGGATGGTATTACAAAATGTCGTATGTGTTAAGAAAACCGTGCATTCATAGTATGTGTCCATAATACAAGATTGCTCTGTGATGTTTTGTAATTGCACATGAAGCAACGTTAAGTCAGTTGTTAGTCAACTGCTACGCAGGATGGATGTGTGTATATCAAAACATCCCTTCTCCGCGACAGAATGCCAAAGGGGGTTGCTCGGAAATAATACTCCTCTATATTAAACAGTCGCAAGGCGGGTAGCAAAGTTTCAGTCAGGACGCGAAGCATCGACAACAGGCAAAACAACCTGTGGGTGGCGGATCAACTTGTCGCGTCCTCGCTGAAACCCTAAAACCCATCCCATCTTGTGTCGTGGAATAAAAATAGTTGCTATGACTTATGCCCTAACCCTCATAGTACAAAATATTAAAATTACAACAAAACAATTACATTCTCTTCAAAGTAAGCACCTTGGAACCTCGTGCACTTGGCTATCTTTGGACAAGACAAACCAGAAAATTTCAATTAGGACGAATAAGGCTTGGTTTTGAGATCGTAGACTTTTAAAGCAAAATTGGTTCTATGTAGTAATCTGAAGCAAATAGTTCAATGCCTTCTGATCTGGTAACAGTAGCAGCAGAACAACTTTGCTGCGACTAGTTTCAAGCCAAGATCTTCCGTTAAAAGGTTACACACTTTTAATCTTTGGAATCAACTTATAATACCCGAACTATTAGTCGTTGATTGTAATCCGTACACGTTCGACGTTTTTCGGTGTTAACAACATGGATTACTTTCAATAGATTCCTCGCTTTCTCCCAATAGTTAGTACAATTTATTCGTAATGAACTCATTAAATAGTTTCTAAAAGTCTCCTGAATTAAGTAAATCTTAAAGCTTCGTACAAAACGTGATGCAAATTCGATGCTCTACTTGATTAGTTTTCGGAAGTTACACAGTATATGTGCTCACTCATCGGAGTCTTAAGTCCCAACTACAAAAACAAAGTCGCCCTCGTTCACGCATGCGCGTTACGGTCTACTCTTATTAGTACCCTTGTAATTTCAGCCTCTTTATCAAGTTAGGATTACAGAAGCCATCACGAGAAGCGAAAATCTGTTTTTTGGAATTCTCGTGGTTAAATCCAAATCTTTAGGAAGTGATCAGATCAGGCCTTAAATCTTATAAATTATTTGGAACTGCAATTTTGCTCAAAACCGCTGTTATAGGTAATCCCCACAAAGCCAGCTTTCACAAAGAATGCGGCTCGGATGCGATGCGGTTAGATAGCGCGGTAGCAATCTCGCTCCGCTGCACCAAGCCGTCCCGCGAAATGAAGATAAGGAGCAGTGGCATAGCGAGGGGTAAAGGTCGTGAGAACTCACGCTCTCGGTGGCTGCGATGTGGTACCATTTGTCAAGCCACAATCGATAGCCATTGGCTCAATCACGAACGACCGGCCTTATAAGCTACGTGAGGACACGAGAATGCGCCGGGATGTATAGCCTGCTGCACGTTTTAGCAATTAATAAATATTGATGGCAGGCGAGCCGGATCGAAGGGCCTCCTCGTTCCTAATAAATCTAGAGCGACGGCGATGGCGCGGAGGAAACTGATGAGCAGGCTTCCTTTCACGCCGGCAGCCACGGAGAGCGAATGCGAGAAAAATGGGGCCCCATTATTCGACGCAATATAACTTTAAAATTGGGTGGAAATTGAAAGGGGGCTTTTCCAAAATTAGATTTATATATTATCGGATTAGGCTAACGCAGTTTTGGTACCGCCGCATCCGCAGCGGAGCAAGTGCAAATTATTTCCGATCCTTTATTGTCTATTGAATCTGATTGGCACTGTATCTGAAAGGCTAAAAGTGAGTCTCAAGGACCAGAAGTCTTCCTGCACCACCATGTAGGGCAGGCTCCCGAAGGCAACACTTCGAGTTAATCCAGTCGATGTACAGTGTCAACCCGAACTTACATAAAAAGATGCCCATTACCATATAATGACTATAATTAATCATTTTGAGTTTCTGTTGCCTCGATTAATTATGCTTCACGGCGTTTGCTTCGAACAACTCTCGTATTAAAAGTAATTGAAAGTCGTTTTAAGCCCACTCAATTATAGAGAGCATTTTGGCCTAAAGCTATAGGTAACTATGTGGGTAATTGCATTTTCAGTTTGCCGGGTCTATTTAGAACGAATAGAACAGTCTATTGCTCTAATAATCTTAATAAGTTATAACAGTATCTAAGAGAATTATATTTTACATTATCAAACATTTCAAATCATAAAATATAGAGCGTTATTTAACAAAAGGACAGTATCAACAAAAAATATTTGATCGAGTTATACGCAGAATTATTAGTATTCAAAAAATGTAAATTCGACAAAAATAAATCCTGTGTTTATTGGTTTATAAACTATATTCTGAACGGCACTTGGAAAATGCATGGAAGATTAGCATTTACATTCAAAATTGTCTGAAGCGATATGAAAGTACCTTTAAAAAATGGCACAATTAATTTATAGAACTGTATCCACTAGGCTGCTCAGAATCTGTGTAATACAACTGAACACTTTCTCAACTGATCAAGGGTTACAGTGTCGCGTGAAATATTAGCATTGGACATGCTAGGGTTATACTTTCACTAGTAGTGTTTATTTAATAATGCTACAGAAATGCTTGGAATCGAAGATGCAGGATTTCCCCACGATCATCGTGATATAAGAGCTTATCTCAATGCAACTTTTTCAAAAAAGTGAATTGAGCAAAGAAGTTTTTTAGTCTTTACTCCAATGGATTTCCTTTTAAGGGAATATCTCAAAGATAATACCTCACTCCAATCTATCATAGACTCACAACAATTTTTAATAATTTATTAACTATAAATGTTACATCAAGGATATTTGGTGACAATCAAATATCATCGCCAGGTAACTCCCTTAAAGAGGCTACTTTCCAATATCGCCTTATTGATTGCTTCAATTACTAAAGGCGCAAAACAGTTGAAGTTACAAGAATGCATATCGAATGAATATGGGAGGGTAGGGGTAACTCCCCAAGTCTCCCACTCTATCAAATACTGTGTAATGAGCTTTGCTTTCTGGCATTATCATGAACAATGATTAGGGATTTCACACCCTTATTTTCCATCCATTTCGAAATATAAGTCTCAAGTAATATCATAGCCGTCTTTAGTGACGATATTCTTCTTTTCTCAAAAATACCCAAAAGTGAGCCCATCGAAATCCATTGCCATAATCAACGTCCTTTTCTTTCCCCCTGAACTCTTGCCTTGGATTTCATTGAACAGCCTCGCCCTTTCCTAGCCGTTGAGTCAACTTGTTTTTAGATGGGGGGTACCTATCTTTCATCTATGGCGCTTCAATAGCTAAGGTTAACAGTTGTATCGAAGGAGATTATTATGGCACATTCTAGCCTTTGCTCTTCTATAAAATTGTGAGGGACAAGTTTTCTAAATTTGTTGACCGGACACAAATTCTTGATGAAAATCCCCCAAAAACTGGTTTTGGGAACATCAATGTGTATGATATTGTTTCAGCCGAATACGCTTTGGTTTTTATCGGGAGTCACGTGATAACCTCCTCCTCCTCCGGTCTCTTCAATTACAGTACACCCATTGTTCATCTCAGTCACCTATTCCTTTACGATGTGAATAGAGAATTCGCTTGATGGCATACTTCTTAGCAGCAAATCATAAATATACCCAGATGACCATCCGATTATGCATTCGAATTTGATGAAAACTCGCTGATCTTGGTTACTCATCGAAGATATCAATACATTTCTGTCAAAACTACCATACATTTTGATCACTTCCATTGTGCTATGTTTCACCTCACCAAGTCAAGTGGTTCATGAGTTCACATAATTTGTGATTGAAATGCGGTAATAAAATTTACTACACAAAACGAACAACAGTAGGTGAGCTGAAAGGGAAATTGAAAGATAATTCATCGCAATTCTAAATGGAATGCTTCGTAGCGCTGTGGAATCCGTTGGTTGGCGTTATCGGATATGTTTGAAAAGAAGTGGTAATCAATATGAATATTTGTAATAGTCCATTTAATTTAATTTAATCAGATTATTGAAAAACTTCGTATGCGATTGACGTAAGGGGGGAAAATATTGTTAGTGTTTGTTTTATAGCCATGCTCTACATCAAAAAACAGGTAGTGGCATCACAAGTCAAAGTAGCGTCAGACGACGTTGCAATAAGCGAAATTCTTTAAACGAAAAGCTAGATTGAAGCCAACATATGTTACCTAAGAAAAACACAACAAAAGACATTTAGGAACCGCATTCCTATTATCTGAACATTAAGAAAAGTGGTATGGTATATGTGAAAATGTTAACCCTGATAATCAACCTCGCTTTAAACAGCCTTCCGAAATTCAAGACTACCTCGTATTTGCTAAAGTGAGAGATTGCCAAAGGTAGGTTATATTGATAATTGATTTGAATTTTCAAAAAAAAACTATCCAATGAACAATATTTTATGTATCTACACCAATTTATCTACTTGAGCATTATATAAAAGCGCCCTTTTTAGAATGCCTCACAGCACGCAGTTAAAAGCACATTATAAATAACTTACAATGAAAATGGAACCAAAAATAAGAAAATGAAAGCGTAGAACACAGTTTTCTATCTCTCGCTCACCAAATTCAATGAGAAGGTTCAGTGCAAAAACGTCATTTTGTATTACAACGCCAGATCGCATATCGCTCAACCGAAAGAGTTAAAATAGGAAATCCTCCAATACCCACCGCATTCTGCAGACCTTGGTCCTTCAGATTTTCATTTGTACTTTTATCTGTAGAGTCAATTAGTACGGCCAGAATTATTCTTTAAAGCAGCACGAGCTTCTTAAACGTTTGAATTTCATATTAGAAAAAGATAAAGATATAAAATATTAATAAAAAATTTCTTTAAAACGTAACCGCTTGTGTTTTCAAAATTTCCAAATTGAACATAAATTTTCGAAATCACCCAATAACAAAACATCTTCCTGAATTTAAGGAAGTGTCTCTTTGGAGCTGGATTATTTTTTTAGAAAAATTCCTGTAAATTATTTACATGTTAACTTCCAGAACATAAAATTCATGAAGGATGTTGCACCATTAGAGCATTTGGAAGATTTTTCAGAAACTCCTGTATCTGTCCCGAATCTTGTACGCCTTTAGTGCGTTTCAAAAAACAATTGCACGCTTTTGCTTTGACTACACACGGATCCAACAAATTCACAAAATTAATTAGCATCCTTAATATTCTCTCGCCTGCCACCTTAAAGAGTACTCCTTTATATTAGTTCCGCGCACTTTCACGACTAGGCAGTAACAAAATGATTTATTGCAAATAAAACGGTTCATAATTGAATTAGTAATACATGCTCAGAGTAAACAAGCAGCTGCAAGTAGACGCGTTGTGCAAATCGTTTGTCCCATCACCTATGAAAGGACGCCGTGACAGAAATAATTATGAAATACACCTATTCGCATCGTTTACTAGGTGGCACTTAGGTTGCAGTAAAATAACAAGTTAGGTGTAATAAAGAATCCGTTACGCTACTAATTAGCTATAAAATTGCGCGTTGCCATTTACACGCCAAAAAACATGAGTGTTATATAAGGGAAAGTAAAGATAGACATTAAACATCTTTTGTCTTCTTCTTTAGGTGCCGTCTCCGTTGCGAAGGTTGGCAATCATCATCGCTATTCGAATTTTTGACACTGCTGATCTAAGTAACTGGCTGGTAGTACAGTTAAACTATTCTCTCAAGTTCTTCATCCACGAATGTCTTCTTCTTCCCATGCTTCTCCTCCCTTGAATTTTCCCCTGTATTATTATCTATCGCCTCTCATAACATGTCCAAGATATTGCAGTTTTCGTTTTTTAATGGTGAAGACAAGTTCGGTTTCTTTTCCCATTCTTCTCATCACCTCTACGTTAGTTACATGTTCGGTCCACGATATTTTTAATGTTCTTCTATATAGCCATAACTCAAACGCCTCTAATTTTTTCACATCTGCTTTCTTCAGTGTCCATGTTTCCATCCCGTAAAATAATACAGATAGGACGTAGCACTTTTTTTTTTTTATTGATCAGATACATAACTATTTACAATCTGCTGCAAAGCAATAAGTAAATGATTTACATAAGTGTGGGTTTAGGTGGAAGTTGACGTTCATTAACGTCACTTCTGCTGTAACTTAATGTAAGAATACTAGTACTAAATCCGGAAGGGTAAGTCCAAGGTGTAGTGTCTTTTAAGTCTGCGGTTGTGTTCACTGCTATCTAGTAGGTTTAAAGCTAAATGATTGGGGTGCAATTCTAGTTTATTGATATATCTTTCACTATTTTTAACTATTTCACTTTTCACTAAACTTATTTTTAGGTCACTGTAAATGTCCGCATTGGTTATGTAGTATGGTGCATTAGTGATGGTTCTGAGTGTTTTGACTGGAATCTTTCAATTATCGAGATATTGGAAGATGAAGCAGTTCCCCATATCTGGATACCATACATCCACACGGGCTTGAATATGACCTTATATATTAACAGCTTGTTGTCGAGAGAAAGTTTCGAGTTTCTACCCAGTAGCCAGTAATGCTTGCTGAATTTTAAATTTAATTGTAGTCTTTTCTTCCACAAGTGTGTTTTCCACGTAAGGCCCTTATCGAGATGTATTCCCAGATATTTAGCCGAATCGGCCTGCGGAATTTGCTGTCCATTGAGTATTATTGGCGGGCATATACCACGTCGTTTAGTGAATGTGACGTGCACAGATTTCGCTTCGTTTATTTTAATGCGCCTCTTTTTAAACCAATCGTGAACAGTATTGAGCCTGTTCTGCAGTTTTGCTGATGCTCTAATTGGGTCACAGTCGGTAGCTAGCAGCGCAGTATCATCCGCGAACGTGGCGGTTGTGGTGACGTAGCACTTTAGTAGTCTTCTTTTTGTCTCTAAACTAAGGTCTCTTGCACAGAATACCCTTTTCATTTTAATAAAAATTGGTCTTGCTTTCTCTATCCTTGATTTTATTTCTTCTGGGCAATTGTTGTCTTTATTGATTTTAGTACCCAGATATACGTATTTTTCCACTTTCTCTATGGGCTCGTTGCCTATGTAAACATCTTTTGTAAATGTAAATGAAGTTATGCAATATAACATTGATCATTACTACAATTTGGTGACTATCGCCAAGAGCTCATAATTCTACTGTGGTATTCTAGGATTGATAAAATACATTACGTGTTAAACCGACAAGTATAAAAGCCTTTAAATGACCTCAATAGGAAATGATGGTTGTGAGTAATAAAGACTTTCTGAATTGCCTTAATCATAGCAACATTAGAAAAGTAATCTCATTCTGCACTACTTAAACAAGTGAAACGTCAGTATTCTGACGATATTACCAACTCCATCTTCAATGTTTAAAGAGCAAATAAGCTGAAAAAGCTTGAACTCACAACTCAGTGTGGAAAGCACGCTAAAACGTGACTAGCAAAGTTTATTTCGGCTTATCACATACAAGCAAATTATTACTCGGATTTAACATGCCATTTCAAAATATGATAAGGCACTAAAATGCCTTAAAAACTTCTGATTAATATCGTTACTAAATACTAGCCTTAAGGTTTGAAACACCTCCATTAATATAGAATCAATACACGTGTGTATTGATAATATTCCAAACTAACAAGCGATCTTCGGATTCATTTATATTAACATATGAAAAACGTCTATAAATTGGAGCAATTTTTATACTACACTATAAGTTATATTTAGATAATTTAGTATACGTAGGTTAATTATACTTGGTTCTACCGCCGATATAGCAGTGATACGATTGGATGGACATTGACATGGCTGGACAACCAATCCCGAGTATTATTGCATAAAGCGTTACAATAATGTTTCTAAGAACGGCGTGTTAAAGCAATCAATAGTACGTCACCTAAACTAAGTCTACAATTCGACAGAGGCACAATCTTAGAAAAAATAAGTGTTGAAAATGGCCGGAGGAGTTATAGGGTGGTGGAATGGCTGAGGGAATTCACCTCAATTTGATAAGAAATCCTCTACAAATAAATCTGTAATTGAACCTTTAGAACATATGGTGCCCACCTTTGCGAAACAGTCAGTAACTCCAAAATCAATAGAATTCTGCGTTTTCAATTTAAGGCGGTGTGGTCGGAGAATTTTAGGTTCGTCAAGTTTCTTAGCCAACGAAGTTGAGTTTTCTTAGAGAATAGGCCATACTTTTCTTGGCACTGACTACCATTCTTCATGTGCTGCACTTGCCCTTAAGCTGGTGCAGGTGGAGACCATCTATCGCACAAAAATTCGGTGTTTCAATCAAAAGTCTGATAGTTCTTCAGGATAATATCTTCCCCCTCACCATCGTCGTAACTCGAGCTAAATTGAAGCAAATCTATTAGACTACTGTTGTCCAATACATTTACCACCGTCCTTACAGATCCAACTTTTATCTATTAAAGGACTTCAAGAATATTTTAGGAGGCCGGTCGTTTAAAAACAAAAATTTTCTTCTTCTTGTCGTTATCTCCTTTTGCTCTTTGGGGTGTTAGAGTTAAAAACGACAATCAAATACAGAAATTCGAGTTCCAATAGCTACAAAACCAATTATAAAGGTAGTATCAAGAAGTTGTCCATTTGCTGGATCCGCCATATTAAAAAGTGCTTCTATATATTATCAGTTTTTATTGAATTGCCCGTGATGATAAATAAAATTAACAAGAGTGGTTTCATAATTGAAGTAAAAAAATAAGTTAAAAATTTGATTGGAGAAAATTAATTTTATTTTCTAATATAGTTCCCCCACCACCATTTAATTATACAGATAGCCTAACGAGTTTCCATTTTTTTCGAGTCGTCGAAAAACATTTTCCCTCAAAGGCTGCATGGCATCCTCATTGGAGCCAAGTTCTCAAATTTGGGAACAGAAAAAATCACCCACAGATAAATCTGGAGAAAAGAGTAAACCAAAAACTAGTTAAAAGTCCAACCTATTTAATTTGTACGAAAGTGTGTTATTTTGGTGGAAAACAATTTTCTTTTAAACGATCCATTAATGGATGTATAGTAAGTTACTGTCAGTTTTTCCTTTCTGCAAGTAATCATCCATGAACAGTCTTGCATTATTTGAAGCGATTTTAAATCTCGTCATTTTTTTGTCTGCTCCTCTATTTATGGTATGAATTTTCTCAACTACATCTGTTGTGATTTTGGGTCTCCAGAGCGGGCTCCATCTTGGTTGTGTGTTCGAATGCGTTTAAATTCATTTATCTAAAAATAGTCTTCAATAATGAAAACCTGTAGACTAACATAACTGCGTCGTTTTCGACTCACATTTAACCTGCGTTTGTTTGAAGACCCACACTTGCCGTCTGTCGTAACGTCATCGAAAAAATTGTGGCACCATCTCATATAATTTGCCTTAATTAACAAAGAGCCCACGTAGTAAAATTCTTCTAAAATAATATTAGTTACCATGGAGGTAATCGGAAAGCGGATTGGTGCAATCACTGCAAATATGCTGACGTTTATAAATAAGATCTAAATAACGCACACAACATATTTTTCGAATGCAATTGTTCGATCATCCAAACATCACAAAGAAACCGCCACATTTGTTATTTTATTACGACCAAATACCCGCCCAAACAAAACCCTTCGTGAAATGCGCAACGGCGCGGACGTAAAAAGTCCCCATTCGTAAACAATGGCTCAATTTAAAGAAACAATGGCGGCACAATCAGGCATACACCTGCCCACAAAGGCGCTCGCGTCCAACTGGAATTAAATGAAGTCCCGGCGATGGCCAGGCGGCACCGAGGCGCGCTCCCTGCTAGATTTACTCCAATATTATTACAGGTCCCCCTTTCGCCGCCTTTGAAAGTCCAAACATGTGTAGCTTTTCACTGGTCTGAAATAACAGCATATAAAGCTGCGTCCACAAATAGTCATTGAGAGCGCTCGCCGCTCGTGTAAACTGTTTCTTTAACCTCGGAGTGCAAAGAGCCCTTTGTTTTCGTCTCTTCATCGATCAGACCATTGATGATTGTCTTGAGTTGATCTTTTCCGAATCGTAAACCGTTTGGTTGGATTATTAGATTTGACCAAAATGAGAACATACCGCAGAAAATAATAGCAATAAAGTGAAGTACAATGATGAGAATTTTACGCCCCGCGTAAGAGCAAGACCAGTATACTGAGAGGTTAAGGCTCTCACTGCCCGAATGTCGCGCAAAATCTCTGACACGAGGTGATGTGGCAACCACTTTGTTCGAAATGAACACAGGTGCTCGATTACTTTTAGTGAGTGAATAGGTCACTCACCAGCCAGGCATCTGGATCCAGGATTGAACCCGGGACTGTCCGCATCTCTACCAAGCGCATTAATCGCGCAGCCACACTGGCGCTTACACAAAGAAAAATAACTTTTAGTTAAGTGCGAGGGTAATTTATGACTTGATGAGTAACTTGAATTGATATTACAGAAAATTTGAATTTTATAAAAGACATAGTCCGAAGTGGCTAACTTTGAAGGCCTCAAAATATTCGCTTATGCTCTGTGTCATTTCTCTATTTGACTCAAAATCTCAAAATCTCTAATCAAAAAGTTTAGAGTTTTGAAAACAAATGGTAATTTGAGGAAGCGAACAGGATGGATATAGAAGAATATAAAAATTAAGTAAATTCGCTCAGTTGAGGTGTATATGACTTCTTGCACTTTTACTCGACTGCGGTCCAAAACCATATCATGGATTTTGTCGATGTTTTTTGGTACAACTGTAGTAGGATCTTTAGGACGCGGAATGTCTTTTGATGATGTTCTACTGCGCTTGAATTGGTTTGCTGACAGTCAAACAGTTTCATATAAGAGACATGTGTTATTCAATGATTTAGTATCAGAATAATTTGTTACCTTCTAACATTCATCTATAAGAAGATATGGCCAAATACATGTCGTCCTCTATGAGCATGCAAACTTAATTACTCATCCAAATTATGTATATAAAAAAACGCAGTTTTTATTTAAAATCTTGTTTGTCATTATCCACCATCACATTTAATAATTAATAAAAATTATATGAAAATTTTTTAAGGCTCCAAACTTTTGCTTTTAGCAAACAAATACGTTTTGAAGCCCTGAAAGTCCGCACCCGCAGCAACTCCTCCTCGGGGAGAAAACTTCGAATTCAATCCAAGTTTCCACGACTTCCGCCCTTAACAGAAACTTATTTACGGGACATTTAACACCGGAGGGACGTAAAGTTTTAGCCGGCTCAAGTTTCAGTGTTGCTGAAAGTTTGACAGCTTTAACGGCCAGCGCCGCCGAGCGCCTTTTAACCTGCGGCATAATTTCTCTTGTGCTACAGCGCACCAACATATGCCGGCAATAAATTCGTTATTAAGTTGAATCATCCATCAGTCCAGAAGTGGAAACGAGAGCCCGACAGCCGCCTGGCTCCCGCAGGATACAGGAATAAATTTGTCGCTGAGGCAGGAACCTTGAGGCTTGGGCCAAGTCACGCATAGTTTGATTCGCTGCCTGTAAAAATTTCCATACGGGCCTTATGGTCTGCTAACTAGTGGAACTGTAAAATCCAGAATTTGTTATTAGCTAGCCGCGTGGGCTAGTAGCTGTTTGCATCACAGCTGCGCATTGGAATTGCAGGCTTTGTAGGTCCGTTAGTTCTGTTATTTGCTCAATAAAGCTGTGATGTTCGTCCTTTGTCGGCATGCAGTATAATCCATTCCTCTAACGAATTTATTGGACAATCGGATCTGAATGATATTCTGATCTAGTGATTTGCATATAATTCCGTCTGGAGCAGTCGATGGAAGGATTGAGTAGCTCATTGAGTACTCAGTGTCGGTCCTAAGCCCGGGAAAAGAGGAGGTGGGGCTGGCTAGTACCCTACCTCTAGGAAAATATCAATAACTAAAACTAATAATGTTGCCTCGGACAATAGGACTGAATACAATGTTAACGACCTAGCGAGATCGAGAAAAAAACAAATTTTGAAATCCAAGCTACTAAGAATTGTATGTTGAAACGTAAGTTCATTTAATAACAAAGACCAAGAAATCCAAATAGAACTAAAAAAAAAACAAAACAAAATGAACATTTGTTTTATTTAGCACACTAAAAAGAAAGGAACAGAAAACAGCAAGTAGAATAATTACATACTAATTTATAGCGGAAAAGACAAGAATAAAGGAGTCACATCGGAAGTCGACCTAATGATACACCAAAGGTTTGAAAATAATAAAGTATTTAACATACGTCCACGACAATTTAGTACAAACAACATTCAAATTTAGAGAAACTCCAACAATTCAGATAATAAGTATAGATGCACCAGACAGCAGCAAACCCGAGGAAGAAATTGACAATGTTTAGCAAGAATTGCAGAGCACACTCGACAGAATTCTAAAACAGGATGATATTAGCGTACTAGGTGACTTTAACACGAGAATAAGCGATGAAATTATAGATGGTATAAAGAACAGATTTCAAGAAGAGACCCTCAATGAAAGTGGGAAAGATGTACAACATAAACAGACACCCCTCAAAAATATTAGAATGAATGAATGACTTAACACCCCTTGGAGAGGTTTCCCCGCTTCTAAGGAAGCTTTCGAGATCCTTTGCGGGGGATCAGCCCGTCAAAAATATTAGAAGTAAGCAAATATATATCATAACATGGTATTGAAAAAATTGGAAACATCGTGGAACATACAAAAAGAAAAGAACCAAAGAAAACTGAAAAAATAAATAATAAATCCAGCGTTGGAAAAAAATATATTAAAATGTTTAAATGTGGAAGAGACGCTGTTTAAGAAACTATAGATACACAATAAAATAGTTACACTTAAATAAATCCCAGAAGAGTGGAAGGAAAGTATAGTGGTATCCATATTCAAAAAGCTGAGCCCAAAAACTACAGAGGCTGAGCTCGGTACTAAAATTAATAACAAATATAAAAGCAGAAGAAATTGTACAAACTAGAATAAATTCACAGATCTACAATAGATATTTATACTTCGCCAAATCACAAAGAAAGCCATCGATTTTGATAAAGCAGCCTTTATGTGCTTCACAGACTTCACTCAGGTATTCAATAAAGTAAGACTCACTTGATATATTAGAACTATTAAGTGACAAATTTTAAATACTAACGAGCCAATATATCGAATCTCAGAATTCTAAGCATGGAATATAAAAAACAATTTGAAAAAATAAACATATGAGTATAAAAGCAGTCAGAATTTTTAAGACATGCGTAAGGCCTGTCATGACATACGCAACCATAAAATGCCTTCTAACAACAACCGAGTTGAAAATATTGAGTTATATAACAGGTTATACTTTAACAGACAGACAGAGAAGCGAAGACATCAAAGACACATGCGACATCGACGATGTTGTTAAATAGAAAAAGAAGAAGGGAGTGAATAGATCATGCCAATAGGGTGTCTGATGACCGGCCAGCAAAAATAGCAACAAAGGACAAACTTAACTCCAAAAGGTTGAGAGATCATCAAAGCGGTGGTATGAAAACTGGACCACGGTGTCACAACATTTATTATAACGAGGATTTTATTAGTATATAAAGGACCAAATCCTAGTTTAAGAAAAAGATCCGCATACTTTTTGACATTAATCTTACACATATAAAGTTTTCGATTTCCGTTAATTTGAAGTTTTTTTTAATACTCAATATACACTCCAACGTTTCTTCAACTTCTTGATTCTTTTTCCAATGAGATCATCGAGGTACACAAAATAAGAAGGTTCACAGTCTTTCGGAATTATCTTCCAACCAAGCGCTTCAAATTAAAAAAAAAACAAATACGGGGGATATGATTTGGAACATGTTTGCTTAAGCTTCTTATTCCTAAGCATTTTTTTAGTCATAATATTGGGCCTACAGTATCAAAGTAACTGTATTGATATACCAATTTTGGTGTGTAATGGTACATTTAAGTCATTCTTAAACATGAATTGTTGCTTCAGATTACATTTGACTGAGATAACCTTTTGTTTTGGATTAAATATTTACAGGAAATTGTCGGCACATCTTATTTAGTAATTTGGGCGAATCGGAAAGTTTCAAGAATAAACACAATACTTGTAGTCTCGTCGTTTATTGCGTATGACAACTAGAGCTGCGGGAGGACGGATTACTAGACTCAGAATCTACTCTTTATGCGGGTGCATTAAAATCCACACTGTGTCAGATTTTATAAGTGGGAAAAGAATGGGAATCAAAGGAAAAGGGGCGTTAACTAGAAAAGCGGGTCACATTATCTCTAATGGTAGCATAATTCCATTTGTAATAACTCATACTACTATTTATAGTTAATATGAGTAATCAAAAGGCATTGTTTCGCCCCGCCCATTATCCAGTTAGCGCCGCCCACTATCCAGATACTTCCACCTGTAAGTAGTCGTTTGTTTTTGTAAGCCAAAAAGAATTTCGGCTCAAGTCGTCGAGGTACTGAAAATTTAAACTAAATAACAAAGTACTTTTTTCAACACCCCAATATTTGAGGTCTATAAAAAAAAACAACAATAAATTATATATCGACACTGTTAATAAAAATTTGAAGACCAGTTTAAAGTAGAAAACGAAAGCAGCGAAAACCATAATGGCGGCAATTTGCGGGTGTCCAGAAAGTAAAAGCGCCACTCCTTGACCCGTCCGAGCGTTTGCTGAAGGCGAAGGAGAGCACGAGACCGAAATACCGCATTTTCACTGAGTTACGGCCGCGCTAGTCCATTTGGCGATAGACGCACATAAATTTTTTCGGAAAGTATCGCCGCTTTTGGGCCATTGTGTGGTAATGCGGCGGTATTTATGCCTCAGACTTGGGAAAGAATTGCACACTCCTGTGACCGCTTATCAATCGCGATAACGTATCGAGGAGATCTGGAAGGAACGAGCCGATTGTGCGCAACCGTGCATGCAGAACAGTTTGATTTGAATGCAGTTGGTGTGTATGGTGGATGACCCGTAAAACTACTGTCTGTTGGCCACCAACACCATTACCATATGAAAGGCCAAGGATTCATCGTTCGCTGGTGTTTACGTACAAAAATTTTAATTCAATTACCAATTAGACTAAAGCAGCAACATTTTATCACATTGTTTCTGCTACTGATTTACAGATAGCTTGTTTGGTAATTTTAATAGGTGGCTAAAATTGAACGCCAAATTTTTACACTTCGCACTTTTTGTTCTCCGATACTTCGATGGATGTAATTTACGATTCTTCCTCTTGTAAATATGAAATGTTATAAGAAACAACGGCGAGTTATTTTGTTAAAACAAATTGCAAATTCGGTACGAAACTTCGTAGAATTTTGAGTTGAAATAGTGCAGCAAATGAATCAACTTGCCGAAGATTAATTATAAAATTTAATGGCTACAAAACTATCGAGTGTCAGAGTACAGTAAGATCCTAAGATTCCCTGAGAATATTGCCATAGTTAGTCAAGCTGTCAATGTAAATCTGAAAACATCGACTTGGCATCGTGAATAATAAATGGATATTTTGAGAAGTTGCCTTCAGCGAATACTCACTTGAGATTTGCATCTTCATGCGTACAAGATTCACCTGACGTCAATTGTCAGTTAAACTAAAAAATCTTCTTTAGCGATTATCCCTCGCGTAACTCATGAAAAACAATGTACCACTAACGAGTCACCGCTTGATGTGGATTTTAGGCAGGTGTAGTGATAAGCCCATACTTCTTTGAAGACGATACTGGAAATGCTGTAATGCATAAAGTTGAAACAAATGTGGTTTCCAGTAGGATGGTGCCACCTGCTATACAGCTTAAGCAACAGTCAATTTATTGTACCAACGATCCCGAAGCCGAAATGGCCATTTGTTAGACATAATTTTCCATATTTAATCGGAGATTGTACACTTTGATAATAATATTGATTCTCGTTGAGATGGCCTTTCGAAGTATAAGGTTAAGGCTCTCATATGTTCAACCTCACTACCCGGTTATTCGGGCTTATGTAAATTAGTCTTATTTATCTTGAACCATTTTTGAATTTTTAGTTTTGTCCTGGGCATATAACATCAAAATATAAAGTTTTTATAAATTGCAAACAATCACAGGTACTCAAACTGAAAAACCTTAAATAGACCACAAAAAAAAAAGAATGGCAGGCAAAATTGTAATTAAATATTTATATTCGTATATTTATATTTTCTCTAACAACTCAGAAAAATGATAAATTAAGCACAAGACTCAAAAAAAAAACAGGTTGCGGCCCATTACATGGTCTTAACATATCGGCGAAGAAAAGTGCCGTGTGAACATTTCTTATGAACAAGCAGTATATTTGAAACATGATAACGAAAAAAGTTATATTCAATTGCGACAACGCACCTGTTTATTCAGCAAAAGTTGACAAATTTGAAGCTCAAAATATTCGATTGATTTGCCTCCCTAGATTTTTCTGGTTGTAAAAAGATTTTTTTCAAATGAAGAAGTGATTGCAGTTGTAGACGATTATTTTGAAGATGTTGATTTAATCGAGAAGCTAGAGCAACGTTAGAAGCTCAATGGGATTTTGTTTCCACCGTCATTCCGGGAACTTCTGGATCGTTCCTCGTTTATGTGCAATAAAACAATTATCCAGTTAGCGCGCTTTGTTTTGTTTACCAAAAAACGTAAATTGTCTCTCTTATAAAATGCATTGCATTACATGTTGAGATAAGATGTGTTGTGACCTTAACGTTCGTGCGTTAAGTGTGTGTATATGGCGCTTTCCTTTACAAACAGCAATGAAAACCGATAACCTATATAGGTTATCGGAATTACGTAATGCAGTATTACGCCTTCAGAAGGCTGAAACATAAATACACACGTTCTAAAAGTATCTTTTACTCTTCTCTCTACAAGGATATGAACCTCTGCAAACTTTATCATATAATAGCTAAAGATATTTTTGTTCGAATTATAATTAGTATCAGGTTTAGGTGATAGACAATATAATAAAAACATACATTTTAAAAAAATAGAAAGCAGTAGAAGTGTTAAACTTTGATAACTAATCTCAATTAGTGTCTATATACAAGCAAATGCTACAATGGTAGGTATCACACGTGCAACTTGATTTACAGTTTTTCATTGAGCGGTTAGCTGAAGAAATCGGTGACCTTCGGAATGTTTTTTAACTACTACCATCAGGTGGACTACAAGTAAATGCTGAAGCCGCAAATTTTTAATGAATCCTTACCAGCATTTTTTACATATTAAACTCTTCTGGCCTGGTAAAATCATAGAAATGATCGGTAAAACCACCAACTACAATAAATCACCAAGATATAGTATTATCACCGGAAAAATAATGTAGAAACTGCATTTAAAAGGCATAATTAATCTTCAATAGTATGCTAAGAACAGAATGTTTCCTTGTTCAATAGAAAATTGCACAGGTGGTCCTCATCCATAAACTTAAAACGGATCTATATCTTTTTTCCAAACTTTTTGAATGAATCCTGAAGAGACTTATTCAAATCCTTGAAAACAATCACCATAAATACATAAATTTGCATATAGCATCGATACCGCCTTTGAAAACAAAAGTTACTGATCTGTGGCATGAAGGTTTATTAGTTAAACTAAAGAAGGTTATTCCACATCCATATTATACGATTATCAAGTCTTACCTTAATGAAAGCTTCTTTCCCGTAAAGTTCGGCGAAGCGATCTCTGGTGATCAACCTGTTAAACCCGGAGTCTAACTGGAAAGTGTTTCAAGGACCAGTTCTATATTTATTATACGCAGGTGACTTATCGATGAAACGAAATACTCGTTTTACAAAATACAGAGTCACCATTCCTGAAGTCAGTATGGATGCTCAAGTACTATTTTATCAAAAGTCAATTCGACCTTTAATAAAGGTTTAACATGGAGAACCCATATCTGAATTAAAAGGAAGCAACTTCAGCGCAAACTAAAAAAATATATTATTGCTTAATAGCATAATTTTGACAGTAAGAACATATAAATAACAGAGTGCGTCTACTTTTGGTCTCAACTGTGAGTTTGTTGAGAACAACACTTATCTCCAGCTTGTATAGACAACGTGTTACTCCGAGTTCCTTTGTCAGCTCTGACTGTCTACGTCAGCAAGCCGCTTTGTCTGTTCAGGGTATTCAGCCTGCTACACATTAAAATTTCGACTCTTAAACCATCGGAACTACTTGTAGATACTGTAAGAAATAGCAATCGCCCTTAAAGTGACACAAATCATTTTACGGGCCTTACCGACACTTTTTTCAATTGACACACGAAAAGGAGAAACTGCCGCAAATAGTTCATATGACACTTATTTTTAGGTTAGATTGACAAAATAGATACTTCTTGCAGTACGTTGTAAAACTGACATACAACGCTTCACTATAACAACACGGGAAAATATATGAATTTGGTTAGTTACTACTAACTCGAGAAGTAAGTGGAACAACTAATAATGTGACACTCATAACTATGAGCAAGCTGGACCACATGACATGACCACATATAGGCTGTGAAAGAAGTTCCAAAAAAACGAAAACAAGAATTGAAAAAATAGTCATTTAAATTTATATAGATATTGAAGATCATCAGTAGAATACTCGGAGGGGGAGAGAGATATCATCTCAAAGAATACTTCTACACCTATGTACAACGTTTCGCAAGAATCTTGCTTCCAGTAAAACATTTTAATGATGTCATAACCAGAATTTAGTTCGGCGTAAATGTTGCGTAGTTTTTAGTAGTAATGATGTTACGTTCAATCAACCAATATACAACAAGATTTATTCTAAATAATAAGGCTAATAACGAACTACTGCTGCAAGCGGATTTTACATTAATAAGAACACTGTTGCAGATTGTCACGTGGTAATTCGTTCAGCAGCGCTGTCATCTTCTTCACTTTAATATGTATTTTGCCGCAGGGGACACATGAAAGTCAAAAGAGCTAAATCCGGCAAGTCAGTGGGTGCTCCGGCACTTCCATTCTTCAGTTTTCTCACAACTTGAATCTGCTCTTTCTCTTTGTCGTTATCCCACCTTTCTACAAAATAAAGTTCCGGCACACGTTGTTTTTCTATTCCTAATTTTTCTCTGGACGCAGACTTTGTGTATGCAAAATTGGTCGTGCAAAACAATCTTCTTATGGATATGCATAATGTCTACTATCAGGTTAATGCTTCAATGGTAATCACTGAGTTGATCGTTCGGTGTCAAAGCTTTTTCATTATTTAGCAAATAATTTGTGGCACTTAGACGTTTGTGGGCGTAAAACTCATTAGCATCGTACACCTTCTGTAACAGTTTCAATTTCTCACTACGACAATCTTCTGCAAATTTGTTCCTTCTATCGCTGTTCACAAACTAACTACAAGATCTATGCTACACTTTTCATAGAAAACTCTCTTGATCCGGTCAAATATTGTATTTAGGGCGTTCAAAAATGATTGACGGGCTCTCGCAGATTAAAACGCGTGCCCAGTACTCATGACGCTCAATCGAACTGAATTATCACGATGCGTTTAACGATTAGAGTAATTGTAAGAATTGCTAAATTCAAAAAGCCGTGCCGGGCATAAAAATAAAAATGATCGCGGGTGCACTATTTCTTCTTGTCGTTATCTCCTTTTACTTCAACTATTCATCCAATTCTTCATGCCTTCCGGTCCCTTGCTGTTTCCTTCTTTTCGCTTATCTTCTTTCCCGTCGCTTTTCCTATCTCTTCTACATGTTCCAGTCACGTCTTCCTGCGTGTTCCTTCATTCTCTTATATGCTCGTTTTGCTTCAATTGTATTTTTACTAGTCTGTTCTGTTCGATTCTAGCTATTTGTCAAAATCAGTTAAGCCTTCTTTTGTTTAGTTTACGCAGTGCAGTGAAGAAACATAATGTTCTGCATCCGACGGGATTACAATGATATTCTGTTTTTAGCAAGGATATGTATTGCACTACTGAAGATGATGATCAAATAAAGCATTCAAAATTGGCCAATCATAGAAACGAATCATATTGCACCAAGAAAGCACAAAATCCTACATCTCTTTTACCACTTAGTAAGTTTGTAAAATTCTCTTTAAAACGTTCTACCTGACATGCTGTGTTCGCCAAACTTGTTATTCTCCAATTATTTATATTTATTCTTACAAAGCTTCCTTAATAATAAACATTTATTCTATTGAATATCTGAATAATAGCTTAAACAAGTTCTTCATGAGTAAAACCATATCTACTCAAAAGATCACACAGATCGAGAAAGTCACTATTTCATGTAGGGCATACAAAAATTATTAGGATTCTTCCTTTGAAAATCTGGTAGCATCGCAAATTAAAATGTGCGCTCCATACGTGTGTAAAGGCGGCTATAGTGTTAAGTGATATTATCAAATGACGCTGGTTGGACGCGGAGAAGGAAGGTAGTGAAGTAAAGTGGTGCGACTCCAGCTGTGGTCAAAGCAGACAATTATGGATAGCCATGAACAACGTGGTTTCTTTGGAGGTAGGTAGTGACTGTTTCAAATATCCATATGTTGCAGAATACGCAAGCCACGCATTATTTAGCGTGTGTATCCGACTTGATACTGGCAAACGAGTAATGTACTGGCGAATGCAACCGATCTGCTTCGCAAAACATTGTATACTATTATCTAGGAATTTGACAATAACTAAAGTCTACGCATAATAGGTTCCCCATACTTTCACCGCTCAGTAAACCAGAGGAAACATGTGTTCAAGTATGTTAACAGTTGCTGCAGCTTTATAGCAAGAATCTGGAGAAATTCTTTGACTACCGGAAAAGGAATGCTAGTCTATAGAATAGCAGCACATGGGAAACCCTCCCTAAGAAGTCACAGCTGAGATTATTTGTTCCAAAATAAATGGTGATTGTCTTTTAGGATCAAGATCAGAATCTGATAATGGATTGGCTACCCTGTGGTGCGAGCATTGCCAGTGAGCGGTATTATGTTACAAAAACGACTTCGTCGATGTATTCAACAAGGTTGCTATGAAAAATTGAGATGCGGTGCGTTTATTTAACAAGACAATGCACGGCTACCTGTCAATCACCGCACATTGTTGCTTTACATAAACTGACTAGACCGATCGCAAAAGTGTATAGACATAATGAAATGTATATTCAATCAGATGAATTTAGACGTGTTCATTAACTGAATGAACCTATAAGCTTAATCTCCTAATAATTTATTAACCACTTCCCCCAACTTAAAATGTAACCTGTTGGTTAATTTGATTTGTAGAAAGGCACATACATATAATACAAATTTCTTTTTGATTCCATACTCCAATGTTTTTCCCTTCCCCGTTTATCAAATTAACGTGATTGCATCGCTGGCACAAAATCATAATTGCAGCTTTACAGCAGCTTTAATTACACGTTAGGTAATAACAGTTAAATGAAATAATGTAATTATTATTACGAATGCCACGATCTCGGCCATAAATTACCCCAAGACATAAATCACGCCTATGAATTGTATGGCAACAAATAACCATACACTTCCGCGTAAACGTACATGCCCTACAATTTAATAAAAAAAAATCTTACGTAATCTTATCATATCAGACCAATAATGGTGTCATTTCGTTTTTTAGAAATACCACATTTGCATATTTGTACTAAATAAATGGATATTTTAGCAAGCGACAGGTAAGTCGATAGCCAATAGTGAGGAAAATGGTATTAAAAAAATTAACAACATCTTTTTAGCTTGTGTAAATGCAGGTAGTTTTCATATGACTGTCATTAAATTAGTTGGAATATCCATTTTTGATGTACTTGCGCAGCTGATTTAAAAACTAACTTTTATATGAAATATTTTGCTGATTTCCCTGCTACCAAACATTAAATTTTGAGAACTCATTTGGAAGTTTCAGCACAATCCTTTCACCTAGTTTCTTTTATGGATATCCGTTCCCAATTTGTCTGTGTATGCCTATTTTTATCGAGTAACATTCAAACATATTATGCACATATCTTGTATATACATATATTTTCAAGTGCAATTTCTCTTGTGGATATCATATAATTTATAAACTATTCTGAAACGTCTCTAAAACAGATGGCACTTGATATATTCATGGTGCCTATGTAAAATAGCCAGAAGAACTCAATTAATGATATTGTGGCAGCACAGACTTGCTCTTGCCCCTACAATCCTGATTTAGAACCCTCTATTACCGTTTTCAGAAAACTCCGACAATATAAAAGTAATAATCTGAGAGAAGCCAATCTCTTTCGTCTCAAAAATCATAATCCGCCACTGTCATCTATCGCCTACATTTCAACCTTAACGTGTAAGTAGTTTGCTGCATAGCGACTGAGTGAATAAAGGTAGTATTTTACGACAATAGCGGTTGATTGCAAGTACATGACGTCACCTTGGACTCTAAGCTAGCTAGGGAGCCATTTTATTGCTATTAGCAGGATTATCCCACAAAACCTCTTATTTCTGAGAAATTAATTGGTATTTTACCACATTTTGTTCGTTATAGAAATTTGTTTTAAAAACAAGATTTTCCACTAAACTGATAGTAAAAAACAATTGAAACACAATGCCACCAGCCTACGGAAAATGTCCAAAATAAACGGGAGTTCTTTTTTTAAACAACTCTCTGGTCTTTGGGAAAGTTGAATTCTTTACTCTGACTTGATTGTTTTGTTTCTGAGTCGCAGTCAGAGCATCATAACTTATTCTGATTTACGATTTTGACGGAAAGTACAATACACATTTTATGCTTCAGGTCATAATAAACTTGCGGTCTAATTTTCAAATCTTCTGAGAAAATTCGCTGCCAATCCCTTCATAATATTGTTGTTTCTTAAGAAAGTTAACGATTTTTGCTAATTTCATAGAAGGTCGTCCAGATGGTAACAGATCTTCAATAATCCTCATCTTTTAACCTCCCGTAAAATTGTAATTTTCTCAAACGCCATCCTGAAATGCTCGCCACTACAAATTAATGATATCAACTGTTAGTTTCTCTAGCAACAAACAATATTGCAACACACTCTTTATTTCTTATGGCCTCATATATCACTAAAATGGTAAGACGCTCGTAGTAGGAACACAAAGAAGTACCAAAAACGAACCACCCCACACAAACTGGTGCCATTTGGTAGAAAATCTCAAGCAAACTACTGCAATATATTTGTTATTTTTGGGCAACCCTACGTATAAAAAAAATCAAGAAGCATTTTTACCATATCAAGTGTACAGATAAATGTTAGAAGGGTTCGCCAGAAAATTATCCTATATGTTAGTGTTCTGGATGGTCCCCACCCAAGTAAAATATCGACAAAATTATGTAGAATATTCAAAACATAAAGCTGAAGAGTTGCGACATTGTTTCCATCTGTACGAAGCGACCTTGCAGATGGCTTCATAAGTTCCTATCTAAAGGAGATGAGGACACTATGGACATGATTTTATTCACTACTGGGATACGATTTCATTCAGTAGATAAATTACTAGTAAAAACTTTCGCCTTTTTTGGTACAAACGTTGAATGGAAATGCATAAAAAGAAAAATTATCTTACACTAAAGGAGTTCTAAGTTACAATGACTACTAGTATCTAATGAATCTACACCCTTTATAGAAATCAGTTCTTTACTTTTAATACAGAGGAAGCCTCGATGTGGTCGCCTCAAAATATCACTTTGAAAAAAATTTTTGATTGAATTTCCTGTTTGCCCGAAGTGTTCAAGGACTAGTTTCATTAACTCTGCAGCATAATCATAGCACGCATTTGCATAGCTATGCAGCTGCTTATTGTTAGCGGCTCTCAAGAGGGATGCGGATCCGGATGTCGGTATCTGATGGGCGCGTGCCATCTCGCGAGCTGCCCGCACACGCGCACGTAGGAGGAAGTCGTTTGTGTATGCAAATGGGGCTCTAAGATGCGCTACTATTATTAATTTACCCCGAGAGTAGCGGAACTTATATTCCAAATTGGCGGCTATAAATAAACTCTTCGGGCGGACCCGCCCGGGCCTGGGTAGAAGATCAGACGTAGGTCCTTGGTTTCAGCTTAAATCGTAGTTTAATAGATATTTGTTAATAAAAAGTATACAAAATATTCAACATCGATAATCATATCATTCACAATTTGAACAGTTTTCCAATTTCTCTATTACTCTTTTTTTTCGATGATTTTTTTAATTATTCAAAATTCAGGTTGCTATAAGTGTTTGGACAACTCATTTAAGGCATTCAAAAATGATTGGCATTCTCCTTCCTCCTGAAAATCCGCAAATTGATATACGCATCCAGCGCGTGTGTAAAGATAGAATATAGTACCACCTAATGCCACCAGATGGCGCCACTAAAACGCACAGAATTGAAAGTTGTGAGTCGTTCGTGCAGCGATACGTGCAGTTGTGAACAAAGCGGAAAACCATGAAAACAAACAACCATGAGTAGCGATGGGGGCGTGGTTTCTTTGGAGAGAGGAAGTGACAGCTTCGGAGATCCATACGAGATTAGTAGCCGTGTGTGAGTACGCAGCATAAAGTTACAAAACTGCATTTCGTTGGATATCGAACTTCAAATATGGCAAGAAGTTTGCTAAGTAAGACAAAGTAGCAAGCATCCGGTAAAGCCATGCATTATCCAGAGTGTGTCCGACTTCATAATGGCAAATAGACGAATCACATTTAATACCTTTATCCGTGAGGGTTTAAAAATAGCGAAGGTGTACTAACTATACTAACACTTGCTGCAGCTGTACAGCGTGAATTCTAAGATGTTTTTGTGCAGATGTCTAGTGCAGTAGACGATTTATGGACGATAGAAGAAAATTCCAAAAAATCATAAATTGTTTATTTCAAAAACGGCGATTGTATTTTAGAATCAAGAGAAGATTCTGTTGATAGACTGAATGCCACTTTGCTGCAGCCTATTATTCTCGGAATTTCGACTCTTGTGATGTGACGAGCTTCAATTTTTGTTTTGGTAATCGAAGGGGATTTTAGTGATGGATTGATTGGCTGCGAATGGTATCGTGAGTTACTAAAACGACTGCCGTCGTGACAAAATATAGTCGCGGCGCGTAGCTTCAACATAATAATGCACGGTCGTATATCAGTTACCATACGGAAACTGCAAAGTTCATAGAAATTGGAGGGAAATACTTCGAACGAAATGTTTACCCACTTACTACTAATAAATTAGCGAGGCGAAAATAATTGTAGTGCCAATTATTTTCAAAACCTCGAACTACTGAAATTCCGACTAAAAACGTTGTCCAATTAGCACTGTATTGAGTTGCTGTAAAAGTAATTTTGATTTTTGTTAGTCTTCATTGATTTATCAACTTTAAACGAGATGTGTCTGTTTGTCTTTTATTATCCAAGATTTTATGCTGTTTAATAATGACGCCACTTTTCATCCCTTCTTACGATAACATCGAATCAGACGTTGATACGGTAATACGACAGCAGTGAAAAGGCAACTTCTCAAAGACACCGGTGATCGCTAAGCGACTGAGCGTAGGCTTCCCATCGGTTCAACTTTGACACATATATACGAGCACGTTGCTTCACCGTAGCCCTAACTTATCTACAATCGTAGTTAGAGATGGATTCGCTTCCGTTTGATGATTGAAGGTCATCCTAGGCGGGGATGATCTTTGAAACTGAAAGTGGCATTAACGCGATGGCTTGATTTTGTCGTTTGCAATATGGATTTAAACTCATAATAAGTAGCTGTACATGAGGGCCTTAGTTGAAAACGCTCTATAACATATGGTTATCGGTTGATCACGCTATTAGCACGTATTTGTGAAGCTAAAGAGTGAATCCAAATATGCCACAACCATCACATAGTACAGTGAATTACTTTCGCAGCAATGCAAAATGTTCAAATACAACGACTCTGCTATTAGACACAACGCAAGTGCTATATAGTGTGGCGTTAATTGCATTTGACATGTTTGGACCATACTTATTTCTTCATGGCAGGAATTATACAGATAAAACAAACTAAATAACAGAATTTTTCAAAAAGCCGGCACCACGTTTCTGCATTAAAAGAGATTGATGTAATGTGCAAGTAGCAAACGTATGATTATGGTACATAGTATAAAGGTGTCATCCGATCTATATATAACTATAATCAGAGTAAATAACATGATGATCGGTCTCACGTTGTAGATAGTCTTCACAGTTAAAAGTTGTCTAGCGCTTAATTCATTATTTATATTCGCTCTTCCCCTTCCAAACATTTGCATTCTACAATCAGCGGGCAATCATTACCTTCTCATCTAATACCTCGATGTAGTTTTTTGCCCATAAAATTGAACCATGGAGTGCACTTCAATATTGGATGACATTTCTATACGACGCGCTACACTTACACGGCGCCTACTCGCTTGCTAAACCAGCTTTGGCATTGCTGCTTCAAGAGTGAAGAGACATCATCGTGGACTATTTTACTACTTACAATTAGAGAATTTATTTTATTTTACACCAAATGCTTTATTACGGAAAAATTTTAATATTTACATTAATTCCGTTGAATCTTAATGCACAAACATTTTTCTTGTTAGTAAAATAAGCGTTTGTCGAGAGAATGCAAATTTAAATTGAATGGCGCTCGCGCTGCACCGCAAGGCACACAATGTAGACTCTCTTTCTTTTAATTGTTTTTTCGCAGCATGATTGGTGCCCTGTAAACTTATCTTAAGACCACGCGTGACCGCAACAATGGAAAAGAATGTGCCGATTAACTTAACTTTACGAAGCTATAAACGTCACGCGATAGTGAAAACTAAATTGGTAAGGCACCTGAATTAATGAAGTTGAAACGCATGTAACCATAAATGTCGCGTTAGTTCTGCTGAAGGGCGGCTGTTACAAAAATATAAATCGCACGCAATGCTTCATATTTAATTTATGTATATGTTGACAGTGTTGTAGTCAGAAATTAGAAATTTTGATTATTATTATCTGTACACAGCCTGTTACAACCAAGCGAATCCCTTTCATGGCGTCGTTATTTTGAAAAACAAAGGTTTAAATAAAAGTTCTGATGTACATCGTACAAATATTTTCAAATATGGCGTACTTCCTGTCATACTGGAAATCGACACCAAGTCAAATTTCAGGCGAGTTTGAAAACCATACAAGGTACGTGCGAAAAATAATAGGGCGACTTTTCTTGCTCCAAACAGAAGGGCCCATGGGTGGAGTCTCTGACCCTAACGCTTGATAGGGGATATCAGGTAAACGGTTCGATCCAGCTCATTTGTGTTTGAGGCTTTAGAGAAAGCGGATCGCTTGCGGAGTAGACAGCTATTTGAGTGTCATTTTAGATCATATCATTAAGGAAACATCAACACAAATAGAAAAGTAAACATAGGTCACAATAACTTACAGAGAATAGACATTTCAGAAGGAACGTTTGCGGATGAATAATAATAATGGCAAAAAGGGAAAAGGTATTGCAAAATAACAAAAATTTACAATAAAGTTTTAGGACCACATGGAATAAAGCTAAATAAGAATAAAATGAAAGAAACGATAGTGGGAAAAGAGCAAGAAGAGTTAAACATAACTATAGATGCAGTCAAAATAGAACAAGTAAAATCTTTTCAATATCTAGAAGTAGAAATAGAATGCAACAGAGAAAGAAATTAACAAAAAAGTAGAAAAAACCTTGACGTCATGCAATGAACGGCAAGTTTATAAATAAGAGGGAAACTTCAAGAAAGACAAAGATTAATGTGTTTAAAGTCGTATATAGACCAATACTAACGCTTGGGTGCGAATCCTGGATACTTACTGAAAAATAGACGAGTAAGACATAGACTGTTGTAATAAGCCATAGAAGAGTGAAAGGAATCATAAAAAAGATGTAATAAGGAATACAGGAATTAGAACATAGCTATAGTCCACATTGGATTTCAGTGACAAAAAACAAGTGAGTTGGCGAGGCCAATTGTAGGGATTAGAAAGAACAAAGCAGATTAGACAGATATGAGAAGCAATAATCCAGAAAAGAAAAAAAAGAGATGGACGGAAGCAAGGATACTGGCCAAGGGACAGGAAGCAGTGGAAGAGGTATATAGTTAATGTGTAATTTAAAACGTAATTTGTATTTTTAGTTTGTGTACATCTTCAACTACGCGAATTTTTAGAATCACTCTTATTGCATTCCTAACGTACGTTGCATATGGGATCTAAGATGAACCTTTTAGAATTTATTAGACATTTTCTAGGAAAAATGGTGGTTGTAGAGGTAGGTTAAGACCAAAGATATGATTCTTAAAAGTTAAAAATCTTTAAGTCGTTCTTTTAATTGTTCTCTCCACCACTATCTTTCATTTTTTATTAGGTTTTTGGCTAACACACATTCTAGTTTTGGATTTACTGACATTGTATCGGTCGTCTATTATCTTTTGGGCAAACATTTTAGGCAATCAACAAAAATCAATGCTGAAGTACTGGTAACATTCTAATTAGTAGGGCATCCGTCTACAAACAACTAGACTTTGATCAATTCTCCTGTTTTATGTGGCTCTCTTTCGAGAGCAACAGGAAACAACCGCACCATAAACTCCGCTTTATCGCGGCGCGATGGCGAAATGTGTGTCAGCAGCCATACAAATCCATCAATGAACACGGAAGCGCGATAGGTGGAACAATGGCTAACGAGCAACCTGTGCGCCAAACCCGCACCACGCACGGAGCTATTCCCAGACCTCTAATTCCTCCACGTGGAAAGCAAACGGCGCCTCGGGGCCACGAGATTGTGGGCTAGATCGAAACCGATCGCAAAGCTCCCAGGATTACCTATCCGACTTTCTCCGATGGGCCGTCCCGGCATCTACACAATGGACTATTATTACGGTTATTACGTACCTATCTGTTTCAACACCTGCCTGCTCTATCCACTACCAGCTACGTAAGCTCTAGAAGTGGTAATTAACAAAGCTGGCTTTCGAGCGTTCCTGGGAAAATGACGGCTCGTTAACAGAGAACTGCAAATTGAAACCGTACATAAAACTCTCGAAGTTAACGTCTTCGATTTGTTCGATTAGAGGGGTTGTAAAGTTACAAAGTAGGCGAGGCGGATTCAAAGTTCTTCCATAAATTCATTCGGGATGTTTCTTTTCACTTAAAATACACGGAAGTGATTTTGGTGAACTTCCAAGATCCCAAAAAAGCCGCCATAAAATATCATTTTAATTTTACAGATCTTTAGGAGAATTCCCTGCTAAATGATGCAACATAAAGTTTTATGAGCCCAATTTGCCAGAATGTAGTTCTCAAGTCAAATGCTTTTAAATATAAACTTGAAAGTTTTATAGGTTAGGTTGTTCTCTTCACTTTTTGAATGAGGAAAATGCGCCATCTGCCAACAGGCTAAATGGAGCACGGGTGTTGTTTAGTAGTTCTGTTTTTAAATTAATAATTAACATGGTTGCTAAGGATATTTATAACTCGCATTTGAATTATTTTAATAATACATCAACTAATTCTGAAAGTTTAATGGTAAGTCCACTTCAGTTTCAGAATATATCGCAAAGCTGAGAAGTAAATTCGATGCATCCAATGAATCTTAAGCTTCCAATTTGTAGAGACGATTTGTGGCCAAAATATTCTCCACCATTCGCAATGCTAATCTAGACAGCTCGAGCACTTCCATCTCATCCAAAAACCAATACTTAATTCGTTTTTTTATCAGTCCCCACAATTACCACTTCATCCACTTTCAAGTTTTCTGTTTTGGCAGTTTCTTAATTTTGAAATAATAATCCAAGATATTCATTTCTAAATCGATCTCTTAATTTCTTATAGACTTCATAAACTTTCTTAGGTTGTTTCTGAAGTCCAGTAGCTTCCATAATTTCCAATTCTGGAAAATGGCAAATAAGTTCTCATTCTAAAGAAACATAGCTGAAGTTGAAGGAGTCATATCCGCAGAATTTTCAGAAAGGAGCATTGATTATTGCTTCAGCCTCGATGAAACAGGTTTCCATTTGGATGTAGTTCAACTTCTTATTCTCCAGTATACAATTTCCAAGAAATGTTATCCAAAAATGGTTTTTCTTAACCCACTAAAATGCCATGCTGAAATCCATTTAACAATAAAAAGGCCGCTTCAATATCATACTAGAATCGAGTCCCAATAGAGCATTTTAATAGGGTCATGTTCTGGAATGGTGGCTCTTTTCACTGGTGCAACTCTAGAATTATCTGTACGTTGATTTGTTCTCCAGTGCCGGTACAGAGAAATACTGATATAGAGTAAGTCTCTGATCGGAGTCTGAAAACATATGTAATTGTGAATTTTTCATAGTTCCTATTCGTATTCAATTTTGACTTCTTAAATTAATCCAATACTTTCAATTGACTTTTCTGTTTTCGGAGTTATATGCTCAGAAACATCGGCATATGATTCTATTTTATGATTCTATAAATCTGAGATAAAGGTTCTTACAGGAACAGTAAACCCAATCGGATAAAAAAACTTCTGAACTAAGCTTAATAATTCTCTTTTTGTTACTTTTTCGATATCTATATAATTTTGCAAATGACAAGCAACAGTGTTTGATTCTATATCGTAAAGCAATCTCAAGGCTTCATTTTCCGACTCCTCGGCAAGTATAGACACTTCAGAATTATAATTTTAACTTTTAATGCTTTTCGTAACTGAAAACTGAAGTTGCCATTGTCCACGTAAAGCGATTTTTCAATTTCTCGGCAGTTTTTCAGTACTGTTCTTTGATATTACCGATATGGCAATTTAAAGCAGCTCCAAACAGGAATTGACCACATTTGATAAAAAAAAAACCCTTTTGTATGACGGAACATCTGTATTACATCCTTCCAATTTTACTACAAGATCGTAAATAATCTCTATCTTCTTGTTAGATTTCTATCATTTGAAAGACTTTCTAAATGTCACTTACGACAATAATCTTCTGCTATCTAAATTGTAATAATAAATTGAGAATAACTTCAATTAAGTTGGGTCCTTAATATTTACAATCTTTTAAGAAAATACGAAGCATCAACAACCTTAGGTGTAATTACTGCAAATTAAGGCAAATAGCAACATTTAGGTCCTAAGATCGCTTCTATTGGTTCTTTAATTAGTCCAGTATTTTGAATACCTGGTTATAATATTGTAATTAATTTCCGAATGAAAGCTTCCTCTTATGAATTGATGTTTGCCTCACATCGTAAAATACTCTGGCTAGAAATCTTCACAAAGAATGGATTGCCGTTAGCTCAAAGACATCTCTAATTGACTTAGGGTTGTCGTTACCCTTTATTAATGTCAATTATCAAAACTTGCGACAAGGTACCTTTCGTACAGTTTCGAGTAAGTTACGGACACTTTCGAAGCGTTTGTTTACAAGGAGCACATAGGGCAAAGAATTAATAGTTTTGTTGATCTAAAATAAAGTAGCGGATGCATAAATTAACACGAGTTTACTATTCTGAAATGTACAGGGTGTAAGAATTAAATTAAGACATTTTTAGACAGATTCAATTATATAGCCTCTAACATCAGCAGATGGATTTTATTGTCTACCGTCGTAAACTCCGGCCAAATAAACTATTGCTTCCCGCGCTAAAGCAGAACGAAGAACAAAAATAAGCGGGCTTTGTCTTCCGGTATGTGACAGCGACCACCCCAACGCATTTCAATTCCACCCTGCCAAGAGCTAATGAGGAAGGCCAACAAACAATGCTCATGTGTGAAGTGCTGCGGGGCCGCAGACGACGTGGAAAGCAGATCGTCGCTTTCCGGTGCGGGATTCGGACCGTGACAGTCCATCTTCCCGCCGCTCTTTTATATTCCATGTCGGGAGCAGCGCCTGCTTTTGGGGGAAATCGGCAAAAGGCGCAATTTGTGGTTGTGTGCCACGCCATTCCGAGCGCTAATCAATCTTGCGGTGATGCAACCACGCCGCTCGATGGGAATTAATTTGTTGGGAACGCCATCTGGCTGATTGTTTACCTGCAATTCTCCCGTCCTCCGGAATAATCAGTCACGGACGTGTTGTGCGGATCCACAGTGCTCCATGTTCGATTACAAATTTACCTGCCCATCAATTTTTGGAAACTTGTATTTGACTGAACTAATAAATTTCTGTTACTTCTTTGGTCTTGATACCTAACGGTAAAAGGTTTTTGATTAATAAATAAAAAAATACTTCTTTGTGAAGATTATAAAATCAAAAAATTATTAAAACCTTATAAGAGTAAAGAACGGATCATTCGTAAATTTGATTTAACTATAAATAACAAAAATGTATATAACTATGCAGATCATAAATTTTATGTTCGTCATACTGATGAATATCGATTATGGCCGAACAAGAAGAATTTTAAGCCGAAACGTTGTACGACATTGTATTTTAATAAAACTATTATTAGCAACTACTTACCACGTAGACGTGTATGAAACATAAAATGTAGGTTCAAATTTGACTCACCTGAAACAAACAAAAAAAAATTATTATAAAGAGTGACCCAAACTGAAAACAAGATTTTTTATTTAATATTTATAATTAGATTTTTATTATGTAGTAAAGTACACTATCTCCGATTAAATATGGAAAATTATTTATGTCTAATAAATGGTCACCCCGGTTTTTAAACAAAATTTTTGATCACATTTTCGCATTTTTGCTTTGAATCATTTCATTAATATAGGGTCGGATTTTATTCTTGAGGTCGCCATTTGTTTGTAGATTGCTGAGTAAACCTTGGATTTCAGAAATCGCCCCCTCACCCCAAATTGGCAGGTATTAAAAATCACTAGATCTTGGTGATGACATTTGATACCGGAATGATCACAAAATTGTTGATGCAGTAAATCGACTATTGGACGAGCTGTATGGCAGGTGGCGCTATCCCCAAATTTATTCAAGATTCATTTTGTCCAGTTGGCGGCACAAACGTTGGGTTAGCGTACCATAGTAACAATAATCATTTACAGTTACAACGTCATCTTCATAGAAGTATGGGCTAACAGTTCAAAATCAATACCAAATAGTGACAGGCCTGAGGTGAATTAGCTTTTCATAAATTATGCGATATTTTTAGATTTTTTCGATTGTTTACGAACCCGTGAATTTGAAATGGGCCTCATTGCTAAAAGTAATTTTTGGGCTAAACTGAGAATCCACTTCGTGATTCTCCTTCGATTATCCACTTCTAATTATCGACGTTAATAATTGTCGGCAAGCTTAAGTTCTTGCGTCAGTTGAAAAACATAGAGGTGTATATCTATCTTAGTGAATATTAGCTGAAAGGAGCTTCTCAAAATGTTCAGCGACACTTTGACTAACTATGGTAATATTCTCACGGGATCTTACCCCACGGTAATACTCAACGTCTTGCATCAATTGACGATCTAATTTTATCAAACTTGTAATCAATATTCGCAAAGTTGATTCCTTTGTTGCACTGTCTCAACCAGAAATTCCGCTAAGTTTTCGCATCATCCTGCAAGGTCTTCACAAATTTGCAATGCATTTTAACAATAATGCTGTTCTTCCGTGGAACATTCCAATTCCAAGAATCGTCGACGATAGATATCGAGAATTTGATGTCTCCAAATTAATCTCTTACTTGCTCCTTATACCCTCTTCTATCCTTGTTTGTGTTTTTTTCTTCATCCTCGTTCTTAAATTATATTTTTTCATATAATCAAATATATGATTATAGTTAATGATATCGATCCCATAAATCATAGCCAACTCTCATTCATTACTGTCATGATGAATTATTAAGTGGCGAAGCGGAGTCACTAACTTCATGTTGTCCGTCCGTCCGTCCGCCCGTCCGAGCAAAAACTCGAGAACGGCTGAGAATTTCCAAATTCTGTTTTCACCAATCGAGAGGTGCTAGTGATTTTGAAACTGATTGGTCAAAGGTCAGCGTTAGTGACCTTTACGATTTCAAATTTTCAAACATAGCAACATAGAACATGTAGCACATCATTCAACTCGTTTTTGAACACTGATTAATTTAAACATAATGAAATACTACGTGACCTTTAACCCGCAAACGCGATTTGTCAAATTTGGGAGACTGCTTCGCCACTTCGCTATGCGTTGCAAGCTTTGCAGGTTTATTAACCATTACACACTTTTTATCGAATTCTAACCAAACATCGAATAGTTTTAGTTCAGAAGTTTGTGCAACCCCATTGAAATCTCGATTATGATAAATGCATTATCTCAAAAAATCTTACAGCCAAACAAACACAATTTGAAATCTATATTAAAATGGATAGTTTTGTTTATCATTTTCAAACAGTTTACAAGGTATGAACACTTAAAGCCTCTCAATCTAACCGAGATTTTTGTCTAACATTCCCCGCACACTTAAGATAATGATCTCTAACTTTAATGACAAGTTGTGTCAACATAAACGACCTTCCTTATCTTAAAAGTTTACTATTATCGTACACTTTCTTCTTAAACTTCAATAGAAGTGTAGTCTTCTTATTTTAATCATTTCCTGCTGTTCTGACCGCAAAGGTATCTGTTCGCAAACATAATAGGATAGGTACGTATGTGAGACGATGATAAATTGAAGGGCTTTACTTGTAGCTATGGTTCTGAAGATGATTACCCAAGTTGTTCAAGCATCAACACTTGAATTATTGTCAATGTACAATTGTATCTTTTATTTTAGCCCCAAATCTGACGTGTTTTCTCCTCGTATGACGACGAGATTGGCTTACAAACTTTTGCATCAATCATATCGGTTTCTATATCAGACAAACCGGCACAATCCGAGCCAATGGGCACCGACAAAAGTATCAAATTCCGATTTTTTGCATAGGATGCCTTTCCGTCGAGAAGACGCGTTCTCCGAAAGAACCGCTCGATTCCGAGCCGGCGATGCGGTCGCCAGCTCGCTTTGTGCTGCCGGGCTGATTAATCGTGGATCGGCTACAAAACGCTTTACAAGAGACAGGTGTACGGGAGTGTAGGATTTCTTGTTCTAAATGTCACATCTGAATGGCTTCCACCTGCCCGCGGGAGCCGTTCGGCCCTAGTTCGCTTTATGGGGCCCTTAACGGCCGCCTCCCGAAACGGAAGCATTAAATCGGTAATGACGCTCGGTAGAATCCAGGTTTTGGAGAACTAATTGTTTGACGTGTCGCGCGACTTAATGTGCAGGAGCATGACGATGTAATGGCCATTTGACTACCGCATCTATCCAATAACCGTAACTTACGAACGTGACGATAACGGCGGGAAAGAGGTCACTTCCCAATAGTGCATCTTGCACGAGAGCATTGAATCACCGTGATTTAAATGATCAGCAAGTAGACAGAGGTTTTTTAACATAATGATGCACGAAACTGAGAAATTTTTTTAGAACACGATTTTGTCTTAAACGAAGATAAAAAAGAATTAAGAACTAGGTGAGGAGGGAGCAATGTTTTTAGGTGAATGTAAAAACTATGTATTCAAAAGCGATGCATCCAATGAAATGAACAACATAAATTTGTTTCTAAACTGCAAGAATCTTAAAATGAAACATCATCTGAAGTGACTGTTGAAGTATAAATTAAACTTGGTAGGACTGAGCGAATCTTTTGTGGTGTCCAATTTCAAGCAGCATTACCTCAGCAAGATATTGAACCACAATCAAAATGCCACAAGCCTAAAAAAGTATTTTTATAATTTTCTGCAGAATGTAAAAAACGTCCCCTGTGGAAACATGCCCTGCTAACTGAGAGGTTAAGGCTCCCATATATCCGTCCTTTCTGCTCGGCCATCGCGCATCATCTCTGATGCAGAGCGATGTGGCAAGTAGCGCACTTCAGATACAAATTATTCTTAGTGACTGAGTAGGCCACCGCCAGGCATCTGAGCCTCAGAAATGAACCAAGTCTGTCCGTTGGCTACACTGACGCACTTATATGAAATATGTAAGTAAAAATAGGTGGTAATAAGGACGCAAGAGTCAATCAAGTCATGATAAATATAATGTGAAAAACATAAACAATAATGCAAAGTGCTCGTCCGCCTGGTGACTTGAGAAATTGTATCCCTGCAAGAAAATTGTCACACTGAAAGTCAAGACGCTATAAATGAAGGTGATTACTTTACCATACCTGAAAATTTACTGAACAAAGTTCGGAAGCCCTAAAAGATATAAAAGAAGTTTCAGGTAGCCTCGTACCTCAAAGAGTTATTACGAAAAGTTTGAATACATCAAATAATTATAAAAAATAAAAGAAATCTTTGACACTAATTTATTCTCTGACAGTTGCTGGATAAATTAGGATTCATGATATAATTCAATTTTTTTTTGCAAAAAATCCATGAAAAAATTTTGCCCACCTTGGATGACTCTTGCTCTACCTGCGAAACCGTTTAACTTTGATTAAACAAAATCAAAGGCGGAAAAACTAGTATCAAAAATTCACCAGCCTTGAAGTTACTAAAACATCTGTCGCGCCAGATAAAATTCGTAATATGATTTTGGTCACGCAAGTTCGGCAATGGCACAGATATCCCCCTCATTTTGCTTAATAAATTATTTACATAAAAACCTTGTGCAAAATGGATACTGCATCTGCTCACTCCAAAACAAAAATGAAATTCAATGAACATCATAGAACTATTTGCGGCGTTTTGTGACCATAAACGAAAGTTGACTTTGTGACTATACACCAGGCATGAATTGGACAATATTCGAAAAGTTGAAGGAGTGGTACTTTTGGAGATATTGAGACAGCGATTACGGAAAAATGTCCCAGAGTACACTAAAAATTATTGTTCCACTGTGAGGATGCAAATTATGTCGGTGAGCAAAAATTGACTAAACTAATATTTAAAATTATTTCGAATCCACCCTATTTGCCCGATCTAGCTCCCTTCGATTACCATCTGTTTCCAAAATTCCACACTATCCTGCTCAGAGGTAATGCCGAGCGTAAGCAAATATTTTGAGATCCTCGAAGAAAGCCCCTTCCGCAAATCATCCAAATGCTACATTGTAAACCCGACTTTGACACACACCGTTTTGCGCTACTAGAGCTGGGTCATGATTAATTACTATATTCAGCGAACCGATCTTAGTTTGGATTAATGTGGAAATATGCTACTATTGATCACGCATATCGAATAGAAGAAAAGCAGGTGTGATCTGCTGTTTTTCTCATGTAGCTCAAGAGTTCGACAAAGTTTGACATAAGGACTTGACGCATAACTCCTTCCGAAACAATATGTTGAAATTTTCTTCTTATGTTGCTGACAGATTATTTTGTGTTAAACAAGAAGACGAATATTCAAACTTTAAAGGACAATGTACTGGGAACAATCCTATACTTGTTTTACACTAATGACATTCCACTGGAAACTGTAGGTTACAAGTGCAATACAAAACTCTTATCTATAACCAAATTTTAAAACCAACCTGGCTATATGATATACAACTCTGGGGCTGTACCACCGAGTTTTACGTTGCGACCGTACGAACGTTCCAAAACAAAATACTGCGTGATATGATAAATGTTTTAAGGTGAATATGCAATAAGGATATTCATCGTAACCTTGCCACCCCTTTTGTCAATGATGAACTCAAAAAATTTACATGGAAGTGATTTCATTATATGCAGGTAGTCGGAAAGCTTTGCTTTGATAGCAAACATGTCGTAGACGAATAAACAGAGCTTTTGCTGTCAAAGCGTACAATTGGAACAATGACTCTGTTGTGTGTTGTGTTTGATCTACGGTGAGTAAAATGGAGTCAATGGAAAACGTTTGGTTCCAACAAGATGGAGCCACAGCCCACACAAAAAGAACTTCGCTCTAAGTGCTAATCTCTCAACGCGGTTAAGTCGCTTGACCAATCCGTCCTCTTTAAAACAATTTAAATAAAAATGTCTAGTTCTACAATGTTGCCCTGTAAAAATAAATTTTGTTTAGCTTCACCTGCTATCGTTTATCGGTGGTATAACTGTTCAGTTCCATAGAATTCCTCTAATTTCTGGTGCGTTCTTTAGGCTGTCGTTATCTATCTGCAGCAACATTTGACTTCGACTGATCAAACCAGGGTATCGTTGTTCCAAGTCAAGCACGACGTTGAGGAATCAATTTAAAGTAAATCATACCAGACGCAATATAGCATAAACTGTGAACCTTTCGCGTTTTACAATAGGTTCTACAGCTTGGTCTCTATTTAACCATTGAATTAGGAAGACAAATCCTCTTTTCATCACTACTAACAATTCTGCCGATAGAAAAATCCTGTGATACTTGTCGGATGCTCGAGGTAAAGCTTCTGGATTTACTTAGAAGAGTGGCGCCACTACTAATAAATTTTTTGAATCAATTTTGGGCTGCAGGATTTAATATCGCATCTTGACCTTCAGTCTTGCAGTCGACAGCCTCTAGGCCTAACTTCCCGGAATGCTGAAGAACCACCAAAATTTTAACATTTGGATCGGGCGTATATTTTTAAGAGTCAAAGCTAACCACTCAAAAAACAATTCAGGAATATTCCCAAAATATCTCAACCAATAATGAAATAACAAAACGAGATTTTTGTACACGCCGATCAAAACCTAAACTTGTTATTCTCGGAGCCAAGTTCAACAAACTCACTGCGATAATGATCTTTGTCATTTATGAAATTCTTTATTTAATTCTCACACTATAAAGCTGAAAAGAACCTGCTAACACTCAACTAATGTCGACGTTTATGAGAAGAATATGAATGATAGCATTGCTTAGAATAAAATAACGAGGCTAGTGCGTTATGGAACTTTGATATATCAATATGGTTTTTTGAAATAAGAAAATTAAAATAATGCTTCGGGGGTTGTCAAAAAAGAAAATTCAAGAAAAAATATTTTAAAAATATAAAGAAAAGATAAAAGAATTGCGTAGATGAATTAAAAAGTAAAGGTAATTGTCATATAACAACTTTATTTCCATTGATGGAAAACAAACGCAGATGCCACTTTTTGACATAGTCTCTCTGTCTTTCTGGTATCGTTTAATGAGCTTCTTATCCCTTCGAAAAGGAAGCTTTTTGATTGCTCACGAAAAAGCGTTTGCATCATTTGCTGAACCTCACCATGTTTGCTGAAGTTGTGACCGTTCAGCGTCTCCTTTAAGGGACCCAAGATGTGGTGATCTCTGAATGTGTTGGTCCGCGCGTGATGTCTATGGGAAACTAGATCGGCTTTTATCCGTTACACAGTTCTTCTCTCCTAAAGCGTTCTATCCACTAGTGTGCTCCATCCTGCGATGGATTTCGGCAGATTAAACATCTTTTCGATAGTGCAATTACTGTATAAAGCGACCATACTTCTGCCTTTATTACTCATATGATTGAAAGATGAAAGCTATCCGGAACTTTTGTTTTTACCGCGCAATTCCAAAATTGCCTTTACTTTCTGATCACGCTCGTATATAAAGAGAACCTAGAAACTCGTCCAGTCATTATATAACGTCAATTCGACCCAGGAAGTGCGACGCGTTGGCTAGTGTCGCAGAACACAGGTCTAGAATGTGTGAACTGACCGGTACATGCACACTAATGCTCGTCTGTGTTCACACATCAGAACTAAATGCACAGGTACGCACGAATGGGTATGTGCCTTGCTTGATATCCGATGCGTGCGTAATTATTAATTAAACGACGATTCGATTCGACCACATTAATGGTCGTCTGTAGGCACAGCATGTTATGTCTAATCCAATTAAAGCAGTCGACATTGCTTGCGCATAAAACAATCAGCAAACCTGCATTAATTGCGCTTGTACCCGACTTCGTGTATGTACGAAGGTGGATCGGATTTTGCGATCCCTCATTTAGAAGAAATTAACCGGGTTTACAACTTCAGTCAAGTATAGAGCTTCGAATAATAACAAAATTGATCAATATGAGGAAGATCAAAACGAAAATACTAAAGAAAAAGAAACGTGACGTTATATAAAATAATGGGTATCCCTCGTACTATAACACTTTTATCCCTTTTTGTAAAAGACGCTGATATATTATTCTAACGCTCCTAGGAGTAGGTAATTGGCACCATGCTGCTTAACGTCTTCGAACAGGAAAGCCTAGATTGTATCTCGACTAATGCACAACTACGACTTTGAGCAACGCAACGACGTCGGATTTTGGAAAAGGCGTTCGTTATATAAATATTGAAGGTTTCGCCACGGCACATTAAGCTGGACAACTTTCTACTAACGCAATTCGCAACAGACCCAAATTAGACGTTAGACCGGTACATGAAGATGTCTACTCGAGCGCTTGCCTGAATGTAAATTAAGGGAAAGGCTCACAGAAAACCGTTTAACAAGAAAAAGGAAGATCCCAGTACAAAGTCGGCTGTTTCACCAAACAATGCTACCCTCTGTTACGTCATTCCCAAATTGTTAACATGCAAGGAAATATAAATGAGATTAACATCGGTTTAACCTTCTTAAACTTTTAAACATACAAAAATGTTTGTATATTGTCCCAGGCTCAGCAAAAAAATTTTGATCTAGTCAAATTTGACAAATTTATAAGCGCAGCCAAACCGACTGCTGCTATTTTAATTAAATCATCCTTCATTGCATGTACTCATGAACTACTAAAAATAATACACAACGTCGTGCAGCTCCACTTACCACCGCGACTCGAAGGACCATTATTCCGGCCATTACGCTATCGCCAGACAGCAACACAATGCAACAAGAATACCACCCGACGATGGTAATCCAAGCCCTAATGGTGCTGACGACAGGCCTACACTTTGTGTGGTCCGCGCTTATGACACGCATTCATAGCACCGTGCATATTTTAGAAGGCAGCCGCCAAAAACGGGAGCTGCCGCATCAACCCCAAATAGTATCATCAACCAAATAGTAATGAATAACCGAAAAGCCATTTGGGCTGCTCATATTTGATGGAGTAGTTGATGGAAGAGTAGCTACTGTAGGTGGCAGAAGAGGGCGTCTCATAAATTACCCGCCGTTTTCAGTTGTTTAAGTTGAGAGTTTCCGTGAGGTGGATTGTTGCTAAAGTTAAAAGATAAGATGATAAAATGATTCAAGAACTTTCAACTCGGTCACAAAGAAACGTTTGGGTTGTTAAAGAAAACTACGCCAGTTGTTACGATATGATAAAATTATAGTTTTAAAATCGCGATCAATTTCAGTTTGAGAGAAGTCTTTATGGGACTTATAGAGCAAGAAAAAAGAGGATTTTTCCCAATTCCTAGTGCATATGTTGAAATATATTTTTGAGTGTACGAAATTCAATGTTAAGCTCATAAAAGGAACACCTGTCAGGGAGTGGAAAAGTGTAAGTGAAATTAACTGTCTGTGATTAAAGAAAATTGCCCATACTAAGAAGGAAAGATTTTTATCAAGTTATTTTTATAAAAAACTTTAAATAAATCGGTGTAACCTTTGTCGATAAGGAAGTTGGGAAAATGATCTAGATCAACAAATTAAAATAGATTACTTAAAGAAACGTGTTGCTCTAGTACGATTAAAGACATGAAAACAACAGTAAAAGCACTGTATAAAACACATCCGATTGTATGCAGACACATCAAAGGAGACACTGCCAGCCTAGTGGAAAATTTGCCCCTACAATACCCCATCACGAAATTGATGCCAATGCATAGATGGGGTCGTTCCGTAAAAATATATTATGAAAATCTTCTCATGCTTTTTTCCGCAGAGGGCGCTGTAATCGAAAATTTCAAATGAGGGATAGAGACAGTATTGATGTGGATTCTTACGTTGTTTTATACTCTGATCACGAATGTCAAATCAGAAACATTATATCTCATAGCCTTCTCCCGCTAGAGGGCTTCAAAGTCACAAAATTAAAATAAAAATTGGGGTCGAGATTGATATCGATTCTTATGTAGGCGTCTGGCACATCCTCGTAACGAGAATGAAACGTTCCTTTTATTAGTGCCTAACGATCGATTGTTAGGTTGATCAAAATGAATGTGAGGTACGGTAACTGCCTCGTTTTTAGTACTCCGTGTATTTTTGTAAGCTAAATATATCCCTCAAAGTGGTGGAAATCGGGCTGAGATATTAAAATGCAGACACATAAAGCATGCGATCCTATAGAAAAATTAACGAGCTATGAGATGGAGTGCTGGATATCATTTATATAGTATCATATGAAAAATATGACAGAAATGCCAAACGATAAATTGATAGGACAAACGACCTTGCAAAGAAGAATAAAAATCTTGTGACATAGTACTGGCCGAAGAAGAGAAGCAAGAGGAGGGGAGAAAGGAAAGAGACAGGAAGGAGAAAAAAGGGCATGAGTAGATGGAAAGAAGAAAATGTAAAGAGACGGGAGGAAGAAAGAAGAGAGGGATTAAAAATGGTAATTATATGGACAAAAAGGAAATTAGCTAAGTTAAAAATAAGAAAAACTGTACGAAATTAAAGTTTTCAAAGGGCTATCAAAACTCAATTAACATGCAGTTGTAAATAGAGAAACCTGGTTAAGCCTCGTAGAATAAGTAGGTGTCCAAAACCTGCATGTAAGTCTATAGTTTTCAATATCACATTTATTACCTTCGTTGAAAATCAGTTTAACAAAGTTTTTATGCGTAAAGACATCTTAATCATATGATAATAATCATCAATCCATTTTGGATGTAGGTCTCTCCCAATGGATGCCATTCTTATCTATTTTGCATCTTTTGTAGCCAGTTGAAGTTAGCCTGACGGTCTTATAGAGAAACTTCCTCTAAATCTTTTTCTTTGTCTAAGTTTCTACTGTACTATGTTTTTCGTCCAATCTATCGTCTTTCAACCTCACCCTGTTGAGAGTAAAGAGAAATGGAAATAGTACCAGATGAACATCTCCGCAAGAATTACGGTTTGTGAGCGTTGAGGAATAAGATTTTGTTTCGTATTTCATCACAAGGCTGTAAATTCAGTAAAGAGTACAGTCGGTAAGGTCAGTATTTAAAGGAGCACGAAAGACACTAGCAATTGTTTGCAAATAATTCCTTTAAAGAGAGAAATAAGATTTCGCTAGAAATAAAAGCTTTCTTTAGAATTATTAATGTCACTTTAAACATGTTTGGCTTTTAATAATATTGTTCCCAAGATACTTAATAAAATCATTAAAAACAGGTTTTCGCAAGTTCCTTAATCTCACTTCAAAGATTAGAACACTTAGAGTAATCTCAGGATAAACTACTTCTTTTGTATATTAATTGTATCATTTTTTATTAATTATGATGATCATCTACTTATTAAATATTTATAATTGTTGAATAAGTTGGGAAACTATTAAAAACTACTATTAAATTATTAAAAACTGCCATTACTGAAATCTTGTTCAATTACATCATAAGTAAAAACTGAGGTAGACGCACATTACTTTTTAGAAAATGGGGGGATGCTAAAAAATCATAAGATCAACTTCATATTTATTGGTGCAATACCATCACCATTAATTCTATAAATTAAGAAAAGAACTCAACAATCGAAGCAACAAGGTAAAGATGCCCAGAATTGCATTTCACTTCCAGAATTCAAGTGAATTTATTCAAGTTGTAGTCGCCATTGGGAAGAAACTTGGCAGATGAAACTTCTCCATAGGAAACGCTTCATCGGTGGCTGACGATAAAGAGATAAAATGGAGGGAGTCAAATGTTATGCTCCCAAAAAATATTTTCGATAAATTACTTCTCCACAATAACATCGAGATTGTTTAAAGCTAGAATTGGCACAAATGGATCCAAACTTAAATACATTAATTAGCAAAGGTGAAATTGTTGCAACAAAATTTTGAATCAAAATGGTATTTCGTAAAGCATATAGTTGTGTACACGATCTTTTAATATTTTACTAATATAATATTAAACATCCACCTATCGTGATAGTTGTGTATAGGAGTTTTGCATCTAGAAGTTCCAGCAACTAGAGAAACCATTGTAACACTTTTTATGTAACGAATAGTGAACTTGGCATGGTTATTTTTGTTTTTTTCATTAAGTTAGAGGCGCAAGTTCCTCGAATATTTACGTTCGAAGGATAAATAACTAAACTAAGAGGCATATACCTAGTTTAATAACTTCAAATATGTACAAGCTCCTCAGCTGTACTGATTACAATACTTACAATTAAAGCGGTATATTTTTTTAATGGCAATTCGTAATGGTTGAGCAGTTACGGTACGGATGGACCTGGGTTAGACTCCGAGTTCCAGATGCCTGACGAACGGCCTACTCAGTCACTAATATAATTGAGTGCCCACGTTCAATTCGAGCTAGAGGTACTATGCAGTTGTATTTGCCGCATCGTCCTATAGCAAATGTTATGCGTGACGACCTGGTATTGAAGAGGGACATATGTTAGCCTTCACCGTCAAGTTCACAGGATATACTCCTACACGGGGTGCAGTCTCACTATTATTATTATTCCAATTTTTCATTCAAAAAATAAAGACTTGCTGGTTGGTGGGACACGAAAAAATGTAGGTAACAGCAATGGTCGTACTCAATTTGAATTTTTCATCAAGAATATCTTTTTGTACTTGTAGAATTTCATTATCAAATAAGAAAATTAACGAATTTGATAGAAAACAACTAAACAAAACGTAATTTCAATATTGTACGAGGGAATTTTGAAAACTCCTATTTGGTAAGTCTAGTAATATTGCTCCGAGGTACATAACTGTCATAATATTCTTTGTCATTTATTAGCTTTCTCTGCAATAACAAGAATGACAAAGTGACAGAATATTCGGTTGAAGCAACGCGCTGTCTTGTGTTCCTAACGGTTAAAGGTTGTGCGTCCATTGGCATTCATCCATAAATGGGTGCTGTCTACGACAACGCCTGTACAGAAATATTAAAGAAACAAATCCAGCCACAACAAATCTGCAGAATCATGCTCGACATGGTTAGTCCTTGACAGTTACAGATAAACAGCATCAAGCACGTGTAGAAAAGCAGAATGATGTCGGTAAAACTTCGTGATTGCTTTGAAACTTCAACTGAATGACGAAAGTTGTTCGGCACTGGGGTGCGTCTGAGGACCGGGATGATGGTTTCGTATAAAAGTAATGACACTCCTTGATTTGTGTATTCTATCCATTAATAAAGCCTCGTATATCAATATCATCGGTATCTAAATATTATAATAAAAATTTTTAATTGCAGCTTTAACCACTTGTTTGTATCTGTCCTTGAGTTTAATTATCTATTGTATTATAAAATTTTAAACTAGACTTTTAAAATTAATTTCATAACATTTAAACACACCATTACACTTGTATACTGCTTTTGAAGAATGATCGAACTAGCAGCTAGTAATTATGGCTTTTTTCACCGAGCCCCAAATAAAACCTTGCTCGAGGTTTTTGCTGTACTAGCTATGACTCACCCAAAACAAGTTTACGATCTTAGATTTTTTTGTATGATTTGCACCGAAATAGATCACAAGTTATCTTAGGAATCTCCACTTACCACAGTTTGATTGAAAACCAGTTTCTAGTTTCGCCCATAAAATTTTAGCTTTATTCATTTCTCTATGCCAGACAATAAGCGGTAACAACTACTTTGAAAATTTTAATCATTTGTATATTTATACTCCTAATAAATTAAATCCTTCATGATTTCAAAATGTGTACAATTGAATGTATTTTCTTAGTTTTTTTTTAATTATGACCATCACAAAAACAAACAAAAAATTCAATTTCAACCATTTGTGCATTTGTGTAAACTATCAGAAGAAGAGTTGTGCTATTTCCATTAAAATGTCTTCACTGCAACAAGTTATTCATTAACAAATGCGTCTGACATTTCTGAAGGATAAAGGAACCGTTTCTTGGCTTGTTTCGATTATGAATCATGGCTGCCCTTGTTTTCTTTTAATTTACTGATACGGAAAGAAAGTGGTTATTTATTTATAGCAAGTTCTAAATATAACATTAGCCTGCAGATTGTTAAAGTCGGCAAATTAAAATTTCCTGCACTACATTATTATCTGCCTTTCTTCTTTATTAGTCTCTTTCTAACCATTTAAGAGGCTTTTCTTATAACGCGACACTTATATCGGATGCCTGCTATTACATACGATATATTTACAGAGTGTCCCAAAAAATGTACCCACTTTTTGAACAACAATAAATGCAATGTTTGTTGACTTGGCTTAATGGTTTAAGTTAATATTTTCCACTTTCGATTAATCGATTGGTTTTGTGCAGCAGACATTTTTAAGGCAAAAACTGTCTATTGGAATAAAATCTAGAGAAAGCGCAAAGAATTCAATACCACCCTCAATCTACAGATTCGAAAAAGGAAAGGTACTCCATCTTGCTAAAAATAAATTTCTTTGATAGCAAACAATATTCTGACTCGTGAATCGATATATGTCTAGCATTTTTAGGTAAAACATCGGTAGTGACAGTTTGATATAAAAAGAACGGACTAATGCTGATATGTCTAAAAAGTGATCCGTAATAATAGGCGGACTTTGAGAAGATCGATAGATGCAATTTAGCCTTAATTTAAAGGTAGAATTCAGACATTTTTTGATGAAGATACTGCATCTTCACCGCATTTGTCATTTAATGCATACATTTTTTGAATACTCTATATATACGTGTTTAATTACATTTTGCTAATTCAGCATTACAATTTATACAAACTAGCAAATCTTAATTTGGGGTTTGTCTACTTCTCGAGGTTTAGTCCGCGAGGAAATTAATTCATAAAAATAAAGATTTTCTCCTAACTCCTAATTGAAGTCTATTACATTACAATTCTTGTAGAAAATCGCTTTTTGCAAATTTAGCAAACAAATTGATTGAAAACGGTATAAAATACAGCTTCGCTAACTTTTTCATTAGCTATCAAATTGACATTTCTTTTCCATCATGGAAAATTTGTTCGTTCAATATTATCGTTTAGCGAGACACTCCAGCAGGCATCGATCGACCATTAGGATCCGACCGTAACTTTAACGGCGCCGCTAAGGCATGAAGGCTAAGTTCTGATATCCGCAGGAGTTGATAAAACGTCGCAGTTGGGGTTTATAGGTTATTCGTAGATTACGAGAGGAAAGCCGCAAATGTAGATAGAGAAAATCTGCTGGTGCTGACCAAAGTAGTACCTATGGTAGGGGTCCGAATTAGATCCACTTTGTAGAATTAACAATTGAGCACATCATAGCGTCCGTTGAGGATTATTCTTGTTTGTTGTTTAAAGGTTAGATTAACGATTCTAGCTGCCGGTGTAGTAACAAGTATGAATGTACAGGCAGATAATGTAATTCACTGCAGCAAACATAAATTCCAAGACATCCCTGGCCACAGCGGCGGTGCGCAAGCGAACACGTCCGGTGCGTTTCGTCGCCCTAACAACGGGAATGATTTTAGAAGAGTTGCCATGGTAACAGCGAAACGTGAGATTATAATACTGCAGGGCCGACCATCTTTCAGCAGCACATAAATCTTTCCACTGAAAACTGTACAAGTCGCCATTATAAGATTACATTACTTGTCTAAGGCACAATCTAGAAGAAAAAAAAGGAAGTCACATGTCCTTCTTATACAAACCATTAATATATATTTTTTAAAATTGAAGTTTCTACAAATATTTATGAACATTACGAAACTCTTTTTAAAGATTATTTTTATCTTGTACTAGTAGATCAGTTTCAGACCATATTTTTGTACTAAAAAAATGTTCAAATAATAGCGTAGTTCACGTAATGATGCAAAACATAGTAAAGACAGTTAAAATTAATATCGTATTTATCTATAAAATTTAATTTTTAACAAAGGAGTTTCTTGTCTGCTGTTATTACACAAGGGTAACCACAAAAAATCTCCCATGTTTAGCGTATACTGAATTAATACACAAATCGAAGGACTTATCCTTTTATTAAAATTATAATATACGTAGAGTAATAGGAGTTTAGAAAGAAAAGGTAAAAAATGCATATTTGCCTATTAAACAAAAAAGTAAAATATTATTAAAAAACAAGAAACGTGCAAAATCAGAAAAATTAGTCTTTCATTTACAATGCAATAGGAAAATGAAACTAAGTGTGGTTAAAAAGAGAAGAAATAAGAGAAAGACTAGTAAGAGATATACGAGCTTTTTAAATGCAATAATAAATAGAACACAATTACATGGAAAAATGTTAACAAAATTAGATATGCGGGAAAAAACAATATTGCGGCGAATATCTGGGACAACGATGAAAGAAGATGTATGGAACAGAAGAGTATAAAGAGAATAAAGAAAGATCAAGTACGCAAGTCCTAGAACCCAACCATGGAAAGATGCGAAGAAGAAAAGGTCAATCGAGAGAAAAATAGTTGAAGCAACATGTTTGAGCTTTATGGTATAAACATTAAATTATGTATCTGCAAACATTTCTTTTCTGATATAAATAAACTGCTAACTTCAACAAAAATAACCTTCAGTCAAAAAGTGATTACGATAAAATTTAGTGAATTTTGAAATCTATTCTCTACTTAAAAATTGATATATGAAAGTTTTCATTCTTTAAATTGGTATAAATTATGATTATTCAAAAGAACAAAATTTCTAACAAAGTCTACTCGTAAATCCTTTTTAATAAGAAAATTAGTTATGTGAAGAAAACAATTAATAAAACACATTGCGTATTTAAAAAGCATAACATTGCGCGCGCATGCACTTGGCTATCCAGAAACACTTTTAGGAGCGCCACCTAGCATAGAGTACACGTAACTCTCAGGAAAGACCCGCCGCGGGCAGTCTAACGTAGTCAGTGGAAGAGGTCACAGTACAATGGAACAATGAGTAAATATCAAGTTCTGCTACAAAATGAGAAAAACGGCGACAAAGATGTACAAAAGCGGTGAGCAGTGAATGTGTTTACGGCTGGTTTAAACACTCTCAAGATTGAGGATGAGCCATGTTTAGGTCAGACATGATTGAGCGAGAACGACAAATGCTAGCATGAGATCAGCAATTGACTTTATGACTGGTTAATTCTACGTATTGTGTACATAAGTAATGTTAAGTAATTTTGATTACTTGTAAGTAAAATAAACAGGTAAATTGGCACGCGTTATTCACCACTGTAGAGAGCAGAAACGTTACAATGTATTCCTAAATATAATTTTTTACATAAACAAGTACTAATAAGTAAAACGCATCATTAAAAACAAAACACTATCTGGTCAAAGTATTCATACATTTCTAACTAATTTTTAAACTAACGATTAGAGGTAGCTATAAGCTAACGAAGTAAAAAAGGAACATGAAACTATGTGTTGTTCAGTGCTAAGCAAGATGGACAGATCAAAGAAGCTTAATGATCTTAAACGCCGTTTAATTGTGGAATGACATATAAACAAAAAATAGATTAGAGACTTCATTCCTTTTCAATTTGCCTAAATAACTGTGCGATTGTAAATTGAAAATGATTCGAGGGTTCTGTAGTAATACTAATTGTCCAGCCACTAGTACGACAGTATGCATAGAATTGTGGCAATGGGTAAATTGTATGAAAACTTAAAAACCAATAAACTCAAAGATATTCTGATTAGTTTCATCCTATCTACTATAAAACAACAATTCGGCAATGAGGGTTGCTCGTACTAACGTAACCAAGTACCCTGTCGTAAAATATGACCTGTGATAGAATGGTTTGCCAATAAGAACATCACAAAAATGGATAGATGAGCTCAGAGCTTTCACTTGAATCTCAAGGAACACTTTTGGGATAAACACAATTTTCACTTCAGACCCGAACGACTCACTTTATGATATATTCTAGTTGTAGATCTTCAGGAAGGGTAAGGTGCGATTACTCTGGAGACATTTCTTTGCACAACATTCACTGAATTTGCAAAAACTCTCTATTCTTTCATATAGCGTTCCATATTTATTAATTAGAATTGTACATGACATTTCTTATAGTATCATAGTTGCTAATCCCAAAACAAACAAAAATGGCGGGAAGTTTAAATTCGGAGTTTAATTTCAGTTATCCTTTACTGTAGTGTCCACAACAGTTTGATTAATAATCGTTTCATTTTAGTCGAACCAAATGAAATTGAATGCTGAGTGAATGCATTCGAATTGCATACTGAAACGAACACTAACTTTCTCAGAGATCGTGAAGTTACGAAGCGAACGCTTCCTGATCAATTGAGCGAATTTGCATCTGAATGGCATGTATGTATCTAGCCGCAACTTTGCATAACACAATTGCAATTCCGCCCGTTTCCTCCTCCACAGCCGCAAGAACTTTCAAGCCAGTAACTCTTACTTACGTATGTGCTTCATTATTCCGAATGCCTTCTGCTAAGTGGATTTCTGTCAAGTAAATTATACGTAATAGGCTTCTAATGGTTTCTTAAACCGTTCCAGTTCAGCTTCGTTCTTGCTCGTGCTCGAAGGCTTTTGGATGCCGCAGGTCTCCTCAAAACCCGTGGGCCCGAAGATGTTTGACGTTGCATAACGCACCGAACTGCGGATGGATGCATCTCATCACATCCTAACTGAAACAACGCGGACAGACAGCTTTCGGTCCTCGGCAACCGAGCTTTCCAGACCAAGAATGGCGAAAGCGGTTAATTGACCGCCATAGACGGACCTTGCGGATTAGACAATTATGTCCTCGCATGTGCCAAGCAACCATTATTTGCTTATCGCTAGAAAGGCGATCCTCCTCTTGTTTGGCCGTCATTAGCAGCCGGAGCCGACTTTCTTAATGAAACATAGAGCACGCCGGAATATTTTTAAACCTGTTCGCCGCTATATTTAGAAACTTGTATTTTAAGGAGATAATGTTGATTCACGGAGCCGGCTATGTGCGTGCATGGAGCGGCTGCAGGTATTTATTCTACGGAACCTGGTTTCGTAATTTTACCGCTGGTGGGCGTTTTTAATCCGGCTCTAGGTGGTACCCCTTTCGGAGAAGTTCAATGTAAATTATTTTCAACTGGCACGGTTTCCACATGTCTCGGTACTTTTGCAGAAAATGATTATTCTTGCCCACGTTACCCTTTTCTTCGATGATGTTTTGCAATTTCGATTTCATCAGCAATACATACGGAACGACTATAGTGACTACGCTAATATTATTTTAATGCTAATGCGAACGTAATTGAGATAATGAAAGTTTATTTTTATCATACATTAAGTGGTCCGACGGTTGAGGCGCGGGGCTGCGGTGCGGACAGACCCGGGTTCATTCCTGGAGCTTTTGATGCCTGGCGTCACCAAAAATAATTGAGCACCTGCGTTCACTTCGAACAAGAGGTAATAATGGCGGTCGTCTATGGCGCGGTTCTTGCGATATTGCCCCGTATTGAGAGAGGGTGCGTAACGTGTGTGCAGAGGACCTCTCAGTTAGCAAGCCGTGCTTCCACGCGAGGTATTGAGAGCTTCACCATCATTTAGTTACATGTCTATGTCAATTACACGAATTAAACGAAGGGATGTCTGGCTTATATTTAACATTATTACAGATCCACTGCAATAAGTATGCAGTGATAGCAGTTTTATTACTGCTATAATTGCAGATACCAGATTTTAACTTGGCACGCCTTTTTTTATTTTGCGGTCGGCAATATTGATAATTTGGCAGTTGTTAATTTTGTTAGAATGGCACGAACTCTCCATGGTCGCAATAGTGCACCAAATGAACCAATTATTTGAAGATTGATTAGAAAATTTGATAAAACGATCGATAATGGGTGCAAAACCTCGTAAATATTGACGCGGGGTAAAATCTGATAAGTGTCGCATCAAATCCTTAAATCGACTCGGCATCGTGCACAATAAATAGAAATTTCAATAACCTCCTTTCAGCGAATACTCACTATATAGCTACACATTTATGCGTACAAAATTGAAATGATCCAAGAACTTAAGCTTACCAAGTATTCTCATTAATGAGCGTACGTCAATTGGTTTTTAGACGCAACCTTGACGTTCACTTCCTAGCGAAATCAAAGGTTCCTGGGTCTACCCCTAAACTCAATCCTCTTGATATGACCTGACGTGGATGGTTGATGGCCCTAAAGGCCGCCTCCGTGTCGTCTCATGGAGAAATCAAGAATCTTTTGGCGCTTACGATACATACTTTTATCGATCTTTTAATTATATACACCACAAACGATGGAGTTTCCATGGTCTTGGATACTTGAATGAAGGTTTTACGCTGATGGCGAGATGTATTCCTAGATCGTGGAAATATTGGCACCTCGATGAAAATCGTGATTCCTCACAAACCGAGAGGCGCCGAAGACAGACCAGATCCAAAATGGAGCCGCATAAGTCATGATAGGCTGTATTATGGTCTTATATAAAAGCAGTTTGTTGTTGGTAGATAATCGGCTCCCGGAGCGGAAGATGCAGCAGAGTGTTGATCGTGTTGTTTTTGCTCTTGAGACCGCCCTATCAATGTGTAGTTTTCAGGTCAGTTTTCTGTCCAGAATTTTCCCAAAGCAGTAAGTTTCTTCTTTCTAAAGATCCTGAGATTCCTTAGGTATCCTCACCAGTGAAGTGGTCTTCGTGTGAAGAATAAAATCGCCGAATTCTTCGTGTTGACGCCTATTCTCCACCTATTGCACCATCATTTTAGGAAGTCCAGTTCCTCCTGGAGTTTTCGGGTCACGAATGATGTCCGTAGTGAGCTGGATAGCACCATCACGTCATCTGCGTATTGTAAATCGTCACCGACAGCAATCTGACTCTTCGAGATCGGTTCCAGGTTTTCGACCTCGTCTTGTTCTATAATCTTCCCCACGATTGAAAGAAGACACATTGTCCGATAATCCTAATTGTAAGAGAAGGTTCCAGACTTCTCATGCTTAGAAACCATGACGACATCCGGCATCTTTCAAAATTTCGGAAAGTAGCGGAAGCGAAGGTTAGCATTGGCAATGGTAAGTATATAAACGATCACCTTCTTGGGGGAAACCGGCAACACTCGGATCGAGATTCCACCCAGGCCAGGCGCCTTGGCCATGAAGTGACTCACGTGGTCGAAATGGTAAAGTCCGTGTCGTCATAGCTGAGGTCGCACTATGGTTGTCAGGTTATCAGCGAAGGTCTCAACTTTATCCTGGCTGGTCTAGACGACACTTCGTTCCCCATGGATGAGCGGTGTCAAGAAGGACGCTTCCGTAGACCCTTGACCAGTCTCCAGATGCTGTCGTCGACCACGTCGAGTGTCTCCAGCTTACTCTAAACTTAATCTGACATGTTATTGATGAAACTGATCAGAACTAGGAAAAAACCTAGATTTGTAACCCAAGCAAAGTTGGTCATTTGTTAGGCGATTGTGAGCTTTAATACTTAATAAAAATGCAATCATAAAAGTAATTTACAAGTTCTTTTATTTAAACATAAATCCGGTCTTCAATTTGAGCCACTCTTTAACGTTTGCAATTTGGATATGAATATAAAGGTTTAAATAGGCTGCATCCTATTCATGTAAATTTCTTTCATGTAACCCCACATAAAGAGGTGATCTCGGTAAAACGTACTGATCAAAGCAAAGACCCTCTCCGTCCTTTCTAGCATTCTGGTATCGGGTGAAACACCCGACTTGTTGAAGCCGCAAATTTGATGGCACGTGTTCAACCAAAAGAAAAATGCATTTCTCTAATACAAGCATGTTTGTCTTCTTCTTTGTCTTCTCCGCAACAAAAAGGCTATATCAAATATTCGTCGCTTTTGGGCTGTTCATAACAAAATGTGTAATCTAAATCACAACACACAAGCAAATTAATGATCTTGTTATATGGCGTTAGCTCTTGCAAATATATACTATATATTCATAGAAATAGAAAAACCAATGCAACTTGTGTATAGTTTCCTGTGGCATCTGCAGTTCTCATAAAGCTACACAAATTAAGTTAGTTAAAATATTTATGAAACATTTGCTAATTACTTAATGAAAATAAACTAACCTTCTGTACGAGCTTTCAAGGCGTTTCGTCTACGTTATGCGTTTATTCTCATAGAGTCTAGTAATGGTTATTGACAAACACGACAAAACTTTCTCTGCACTATAACAATCGACTTACATTGGGAACAAGATTAAGAACAGCATTAAACGGCGACCGTGAAAATCGTACAAAGCGGAGAATGCAAGATAAAAGAGGTCTTAGGCATGTCTTTAAAGGTCTTAGTGATTATGTATTTTGGTATAGATACCGTGGTGAGTGTTTCCTGTCCAATTTTAAACTAGTACCAAACTATCTATAGTATTGTACTTTTTCCTCCGCAATTTTTGTAATTACATGGTGTTCAGCGAGATCGTAAATGAATATAACTACGATTGAAGATAAAACAATATACTAAATATGGTAAATATGATACAACACTGTAAAATCACAAATGATCTTTAATAACACCTTCCTTGTGTTTCACAATAAAAGTTAATCCTTTATCACACCAAATTTTTAATCTGACTCATATTTTGAATGTTAGAAATTGTAACCTTGGATAACCTTTATGATCACACAAAGTAATCGTAAGGGTTGCGGTTCGAAGAAATAGGAAGTTATTCATTTTTATTAAAAAAAATCAGCTAAATTTTCTTTGCAACAAAGCTAAACCATACGAGCAGTATATGACGGAGATGGAGAGAGGGAAGGGGTCTATTTAAGGTAAACGCATAATAATGATCTGCATACATTTCTTAGATAGGTGGCAACAAAATTTTTAAAATGTCTGTTTTATAATATACTTTACAAACACCTGAGGCGATGATTTTTTTAAAGAAAATTTGCTCCGTTCGGAAACGACTCCCCATGCCATTACACTATTGGCATTGTAAAAAGAGGAATATTTCTTTAGTTAGCAGAAAAAACCATTTTAAGAATCGTTTCTAGATAGATCCCCTGTTAATTTTTTTTTTTGTTAATTTACATTTTCAAGTCTTCTCTAAGCTTTTGCTCATACACATTTCAGAAGTTAGCTTACGCCTAAAACGTTCTAGATTTCGATGTAACCGTTCCCAAACCTGTTCATCATCTGAGAACTTTTACAGTACGTAGACGCCACTATATTTGGCAGTATTTGTTTGAGCTTCTTTCCTTAAAACATTTTATGGTCTTACAAACAAAAGCACGGCTAATCCCAACGCTCTTTAATGCAATGCAAATAGAAATTTTTAAGTCACAAATTTGCGTAAATCTTCTAATGCTACTGTTAGAACCCGTTAACCTTATATTAATGTTTATGCAACCTAACTGGATTTTACAGCTACAATAAACCGCCTGTTCAAGCTGACACAAATAATGTTCCTACGATTGTCCACAAATTTGATCGTAGTGGAGATGTTAAGGCTGGGGAATTTTAAAAATGGCACTACAATTGATTTCTTCTCGATAATCCTTCATTATAGGTATTCCTTTTAATGTCTACGCACTTGTATGATCAGTTTACAAGAATGGTGCGTCAAACGGACCGCAATTGCTCGACACAAAATTCGGCAATTACGGAACGTGAGGAAATGCGGTGTGTTGGTTTCATGAGCAGGTAGCCACTCCATCATCAGAATTCCTCCCCATACCAAAAGATCATCGTTTTAGGCTTCTATACGTTAAAATGAGAAGCCTTATGTAGAGAGTAATGTGTGTCTGTCCGTCTTCTTATTTTTCAACATCTGATAAAGCAGCTTCCAAGCTGGTCATTTCTGACCTGTCACGCCTTATAACTTTTGATCTGTGATAGATAGAGGCATAACGTATTCAATTAAGGACCATAAGTTAATTCCAGACACCAAAAAACAATCCGATCGGAAAATCTTGAGAGGTATAGAAGCCCCGGACATCTGTGGAAACGGAGTTCCACGTCCGTACTTGTTTTGTTTTGCATTAACTAGCCTTCTTAAGCGAAAGCTTCCAATGTGCTGCAACTCCATAGACTGATCTATTCGTATCAGAACCATGATCCGTCTGCTAATCAGATATTCAAAGAACGTCTCCGGATCTACGCTGTACAGCTGTAGCAATTGTTGGTATACCTCGCCACGAGTCATTTTCAAGTCCTTGTGAATAATGCAAAGTACCAAAACGTAGACTTAGTGCAATCGTCAGTTTTTCTAGTGTAATTTGTCGCTTCTGTGCATCTGCCGAACGCTTGCTTCTTTAGACTTTTTTAGCATAAGGCGGCTTCGCCGCACATAGATACTAATCTCGCATAGATGTCCCAAGCATTCTCTGTCTTCGAAGAAACAACGCTTCCTATTATTGCTTCCATAGTTTTCCGCTTTATTCACAACTGCACTTCCAGCACCTTTCCTTCTATGCGTTTCGACAATGCCGTCTGGTAACATTACGTTAAGCAATACTCTGTTTTCAAACACTTTCTGAGCAGTGCATTTCAATCTGCGATACAATCAGAATTTAGGAGGGGTTGCCAATCATTTTTGAATTCCATAAATAAAATTACATATATAAAATGTGTAATTCTTTCAGCAGCCCAATATTGTTTATTAAATAAATAAATATGTACATTCATATTTGACCTCGAATTAGCCACCAGTTAGTTATTTTCATTAATATACAGAACTACTATTTTTAATTTAATGATTTAGATAGTACACAACCAACCATTAAGACTATAATTGATATAGTAAAAAGTTCTAGAGTCTCTTTTTATTACTTCAAAATGGATTCTATAAAATTAAGCTTTAATCGGTTGTGTTAGCAAGTATAAGCAGTTCAATAATTTGCACACATTGACTTCTTAACGAAATTATAGTTACTAGAAGGTTACACCGCAATTTATCTTTGTAGAATGTAATAGCTAGCAATTTTTCAATGATTGTGGTGGGTGCCACACATTACGACTATACAGCAAATAGTCACTTGAACTAATTTTTTATTTAAATCGTTCAACAACAAATAAATCACGATTTAAACCAATAAGTGTGTGGTGTGTGAACATAATTTTATAATAAGGAGTACACAACCCGTTTTACATTAGAAGTCGACAAATTCTGTCTGCATATTTCTTTCCAGTTGAAAATTTCTTGTTTTCGTACTTTCCAATTTTTTAAGTATTGACGCCTTAAAAATTATGTAGAGAACCATACACCATTCAATTATATTGCTGCTTGATTAAAGGCGTCTGTCTATAGCTATGAGGGCACATGAACGAAGAAAACAAAAACCATTCTTATAATCATTTTTAAAGTGCCAACAAATATTGCGCACTGATTCACGTTTTTGAGATACCATGTTACGATAAACTTGAAACTTAACATTGATTTTTTTAGATCGTATGTGTAGGCGCGCGCGCGCGCGCGCGCGTGTGTACGTATCATTTTTCGTGAAGCAATGCTAAGCTTTGTAACAAAATAACAACTTGTTCATCTATATTTGAAGAAAACGCCATTTACCTGCAAGGCTTTTAACTAATACTTTGGTTGTAAGATGAATTAAGACAAAGCGTGGATTTTTTATTTCTTCTAAAATATTTGCGCTGTGCACCTTAGAGTTAGTACATCTATGCCATTTAAAATGGCGATATTTTAGGGAGACTTCGTCACACTGATGGCAAGAGAAGAAAGATTGCGGCCCCAATTTTGACATCAACTCTTCGTCTGGCCAAGTTGCTCATACCTTAGCCCCCTGAACACTGAACAATAGACAAATAAGAAGGCACAATTCTTCTGCTGAGGCTACACAGGAGAAACTTAATGGACTTGTTTGAAATCTCATTTTTAGACTCCCAACTTAAAAAATGGACTAATATATATACTTTTCTACAATGGATAGAAACGTTTGCTTCTGTAATAATATTGATGGCGTATCGGTTGCATTGAGTAGTAATCACGACTCACACAACTAGAAGCTTTTCAAACGTGAGCCTAAAATACACTTAACTTTGATTTCCTAGCGTAATAGGAGGCCCCCGAGTCCAGCCCCTAACTTCTGTCCCTTTCGGTGACCTGATATTGATGTTGGTTGGCCGATGTTTAACCTACGCCCCCCCCCCCTCCCCAGTACCGTCTTACAGGAAAAGCAGGGTGTCCGTGGCAACTTCGTAGTTGTATAAACCACTGATGGATGGATTCCCCTGGCCTTAAACGCTTTAGTTCAGTTGCTCAGCGCTCTGGGAGATACATATATTCCTGAATTGGGATCTCTATGTCGTGATACAGGGCCGTTTCTCACGTAATAAGGAGCACCAAGGATGATCCGAGTTGCCCGTTTCTGAACTACCTGAAGCTTGTCCACGTGGGTTTTCGCAACGTATCCCCACACCGGCGCCGCGTACATCATCAATATGAGCCGCAAGATACTTGTGTCAATTGTTCCGACTAGACAGCCGGCTCCGCGGAGTGTACATGGAGGTCAGAGCACATGGGCTGCTTTCGCTTCGTTTGCGGCCCTCCATGTGAGGCTTCTAGGTAAGCTTGGAGACTAGGGTCGCTCCAAGGTACTTAATCTCTGCTTTCCTAGGTATCTCCCGGTTGAAGATCCTGAGTGGTTTTATCTTGGAGAATATGACTGTGCTTTTCTCGACGTTGATATCTATCCTCTACCGGTGGAACGAGTCTTTTAAAGGTCTATGATACCCCTGGGATCACCGTACTACCACATGTGGTCTCAGTGAGCTAGTTAGCACCACCGTGTCGTTTTCATGTTAGGCCATCAACATTAAGGGCTAGTGGATTATTTGCTTCACATGCTTCCCCATGGTCCGCAGAACACTGATTGACCGGTAGAACGTGCTGAAGGCGGAGGACAGCGTTGGCTATGGTGACGATGCAAACGACTGTTTTTCTTGGGAAAGCCTGGATTGCGCGGTTAATAAAAATTACAAATGGTCCATTTTGGTACTTATGAACACGATTTGCTGAAATTTGGCTTTAACCACCATATTACTTGAAATTTAATATATTAATAGATTAAACTTTGAAATATATGTATATATATATATATATATTTCAAAGTTTAATCTTCGCGATTCAACAGATTGCGCTTGAAATCAAATAACGCGATCGTAACATGACACTAGCAATAATTCAATTAATTTATAATTCGAATGAACGCTGCATTTCATTTAATTATAAAAGCAATAAACAGGAAGCCCTTCGCAGGAAATGCCTTTGACATCAAATCTGCTATTGCGGCTTCCATTTAAAGATAAGCCCCAGTCTTCCTAAGAAGCGACCGCCTTCGATCAACTTCATAACTCCCCTTTATTTCCCAAATTCCCGAGCGGAGAAAAATATCGCGCCCCGAAGCGATGGCGTTTATAAATACAGGCTTTGTGGCCCACCGACAACTATTAATGAGCTCGTTTGTCTTCCACGCTGTAAATGGCTCGAAAATGATGGAAACTAGCGCCGAAACTACGACAAATCCAACAGGGCCCTTAACAGGACTGCTCCCAGCGGCCGGTTATTTATAGGCTGACTAATAATAGAAAAATGCGCTAATTATGCGTGGACGCCGGGAAAACGAAGCAAAAGAGCGCCGCGGGCAACGGGCGCTGACAGACGGTTAGGAAATTGGAAAGCTCGAAATAGGGCTAGTACGTGCATGGGAACTGGTGATTTGTTACACGACGGAACGCCGGTGTGATCGAAAACGCGGAGCCGCTCCCAGGCCCAACCTTCCGAATGAGGTCTGAACAGGCTCAACTGGATGATAATTAGTGGTTTTGCTGTTTGCGTTTCTGTTTAACTAGTTCTATGGAACTACCAAAATTGACATAAAGTTTCCAAACACCAAAGATTGGGTTTACAAAATATTATAAAAGTTTTCGATGGTTAGTACAATCAGACGACGGTAGTCGTAAAGTCGTAAGATTGTAATTGCTTAAAAGAATTTGAAAAGAAAATGTTAATATGAACTTCCAAAATAGTGAGTTGTGGATATGGAAACAATCCTTATTATCCACATGAGCGTATTTGTATGGGCTATCCCAAAAATGGGATAAATTATTAATTAGCAATATATTCAATGTTTATTGACAATCAAGAGGACCAATGGACTCGACAACATTAGAAAACATTTCGTGTGAATTTGTAAGACATGGTCTTTCGATTTCATCTTTCAGTTTTTCGATTGTTACTGGCCTTCTGTAGTAAACTTTATTTTTAAGATATCCCCATAAAAAAGTTCATTTAAGAGAGGTCTAGAAACGCGTAGGACATTCAACATCACCACTTCGCACAATACATTTGTTTAGAAAAGTTACGTGACCAGTGATAGTTTGGTCAAAAAAGATATCTCGCACCATACTGTAACCTCTAATACGTTGAAATAATGTTCCACAAGAACATGTGGATTATGAGCAGCTTAGTGTCGATTCAATTGTTCCAAGCAATTTTGAATAGACATGCTGCATTAAATAAAATTATTTCTACAATTACCGTCATTTAAGCAGCTAGTGAATTTTTTAGGACACCCTGTATTTTTGAATATTATACTATCAAAAGAGATACAAACAGTCTCCACAAATCTATATAATTTGATTTATAATATTTTTCTGCTCTTGGAAATCTATTGTACAACTTGTTTGAGAAGATTTTATTCAAATATTCATAAATCTTTGTTTTTAGCAAAGGTATTTTCATATTTTTAAATATATTTTAAGATTGTCTTATATTGTTTTTAAATGTCTATTACCTTCTTTATTAAGCTGTGCATACAAAAAAAGTACGTAAATAAATAAATTTTAAAAAGCCTTTTGTTATAGCGTTTTAAAAAAGCGAAATACATGCAAGGTTCATTTTTAATATAACCCCCCCCCCCCCCGTACACCCAACAAATATTATTTAACCTAGCAAATGACAAACTCTTCGATGCTACTTTTGTCGAAAGACTTGGGATGGTTCTGGAGCCACTTGCGCATGAATTTCTCTTGATTGTTGCTTTCTTATCACCGCCTCTCTAACGCATCTTTGAAAGACTGTAACAAATGCAAGAACTCAAATTGGAGATAACAGAATCCTGGTTCTACTGTCGGGTAATGTATTTGCTCGTAACAGTTTTGGTATGTGCATATTATTCTTTTTTCCCCTCACCCAATGCATCAATTCTTAGACCTTAGTATTCGACACAAAAATAAGTTTCCATCTTTGTCATAACAATGAAGAAGTCTCTACAACTTTTATTCAGTATTGAAGAGGTAGAAAACTCTGTGGAAAACGGTGTTGCTTATGTACCAAGGAGTGACAAAAACAGTCCGTAACGGTAGGTTCTAGATAATGTGGAGCTTATCTATGTGGAATATCGCGGCGTAGTCTCGAAATCGTGCCGCGTATGTCATGATCAGTCTCAAAATTAGGATTGAAATAAAAATCATGGCTTGTTTATTTAAGCCTTCTAGATCATATTTTTGTGAACTTCGAATTTGCTTTCGGGGTATCTCACCTTCGAAGATACCGAGTAGTGTTACCTCACGCCAACTAAATCTCATCCTAATGGAAAAGAGAATCGCTGAACTATACGTTGGCTCTTATTTTCCAGCGTTGGCATCAGTTTTTATCTCGTCCGGTCCAGGTCCAGGATCTGGAGTAGTCATAACACCAAGTAGAGTCATAGTGAGCTGGACAACATCACCGTATCGTCTGCATATTGGGCATGTCCCCGAGGTAGATGTTGAAGAGTATCGCGTACAAGACGGAGGCTTGTGACTCCCGGCTCGTAGGTACCTTATCGATTTTGATCTGTAACATATCCTAATAAGTAGGACCGTACCAGATGAACCAACAAGAAAGGCTGCACCGGTAATTTCTTTCTTCGTGTATCCTTCCGTGATTTTTTTCACCACCCGGTGTAATTGGTATAGCTGAACTGTCATTTACTATTTCTCCGTATTAAAAATTTTATCAAAACGCGTTATGCAACCGCAAAAGTTATTCAATCATTGCGATTGCTACTAACGAAACAATGTGGAAGGGAGACTGATCACGCTACTCACTTTGTTTAATTGCAGCGCCTTAACAGTGCCATGTCGGGTAAGACAAAAAATCTCATTTAAATTTGACTCATCTACGTAGGTTTTAATTATAAGTTTCATATCAATAATCTTTAACATTCGAATATATCCTATACGTAAACACATCGATATTGCTTTATTATCTTCATGATGCAAGTACAACGTAGACGCTGCAGCTCATAATCAGTTACAAATAACAGGCTTAATGAAACAGTTACATAATCGTGTGTATGTCAACTTATTTTTACAGAACCTCTAACCAGCTAGTTGCTTATTAAATAAACTTCCGATAAGAGCAGCTTATCGCCACTTTCGAATAATATAACACAAAAACGCCACTGAAGGCTTCTCGGCAGCTGTAACAACACAAATTGTACGGTAGCTGTCGCGTCGCTCCTTAACCCTTTATTCGCCAACTGAGAAAACACGGCTGATTTATGTACATCTACATGTAAAAGGCTTGAACGTCTGTTGCAGATCGGTGATCTAAAGTAAATAAAAAAATCCCCAATTTCTGTTAATAGTTAAAAAAAATTGTTTTTGCGTTGTGTGGAAGAAATCCAGAGTATCAGAATCCGTTATGTTAGATGTGTCCAACCGACATCAAAATGTTGATTTCTTCGATTAATTGATCATATATACTTTTATCTGATTCTGTTCTCTGAAATGTTTTGGGTCCCAATCAACTTGATGGCAACATGTGCAATCGGATCCAAGTGCAAAGTTTCGACATGACCTGCTCCATGTTTGAGCATACTAAAGTTCTAAGCTTAATACTGCCGTTCGCAAGTTCTTCTTCAAGTAATTCAATGTCCGTGTTGCGTCTTAGTTAAATAAACAATATACGCTTGTAATCGTCACTTGGTGATCTTTTGTTTCGCTACTCATCGCAGCTGATAAATCGGATATTCAACAATTAAGGCTAAGTGCATAAGTCAAGATTATGATACCCCAATATCAACTTTTTCCTTTGTTTTTTCTTTTAGTTTTACCTCGTTATCATACTGTATACAGCACTTGTGATGTATTCTGTGACGAGATGGTTGGTTAGTCGTGTTTTAAAACGAAATTCATTCACCTCTTTCTAATTTCGTTTTTAAAGATTAAATTCAACGCCCTGGGAACATACTTTCCTTTCGGTTACTCTATAGTAAAAAAAAAATTCGATAAGTTTTTGAAGATTACCTAGTCGCCAAAGAAATTTTGGATTGGCCCCATGTTGATATAGTTCCATTGAAAAATAGACCCCTGCTATCATCTCCACAGATATTACTCGCCAAATTCCTACTTATTTTGGGTGCATAATGTTCTGCAATTTTTTCTAAGAAACAACTCTGCATTTATTGCAAATTTATGGCAACTAAAGCAACCTACAGAAACAGCTTTCAAATTCCAAAGCTTTCGCGTAATTTGAAAGTCACACAAATCAGCATAAAATAAAAAGAAAAATGTGTTATTTTTTTTGCGAATATCACGCTATAATATGTTGAAATAGTCTATAGAATTTTGTGTCTTGTAATTATTTCAAAAACATTCTTTGTAATCGGCAGATCTAATAAGACAGATAGTTGGCAATCATAGTTTTAGTGTATGTTTGGGCTTTCCTCTATAGCCCTATATGACCTGCATACATAATCAAAACATTGGTAGTTCCTTTGGCTCCTCTTGGTGTAGAATAGGGACGTAACTCATTTCAAGAAAACGTTTTCAAAGAAAAAGGAAGAGATAAAGAAGCTTTGTACCAATAATCACAGTTAAAGTTAATTTTTGATTCAAACGATTTTAATAATCTATTCTTCTTCAAAAACGTTACATGTGTATTGTCCCTTACAGCCCAGAAAGTCTCGTTGCAAAATTTCTATTATTCTTATCCATTTGCTATATCATCAACTTCTACCATTAAGAGTTATATTACATCAGCATTTGATGTTGAACCATAATAAAATTCATAATTGTGTCTAAAGTGAGACAAGGAGATGCACTGTCGGCAACTTTGTTTAACCTGATGATTGAAGAGGCAATAAGAAAAGTAAACGTACAAGGGTGCATAAAAAACAAGGAAGCACAAATTTTAGCATATGCTGATGACGTAGTTATTATCTCAAGAACACCAAAGAAGCTAACGGAAATAGTGAAGAAGCTATGCAAAGAATCAAAGGAGATGGGGCTTGAAATAAATGAAAGCAAAACGAAATACATGCAATGCAAGAGAGGAAAAAATGATACAAGGGCAACAGTCAAGTTTGAAAACTATCAAATTGAAAAAGTAAAGGCATTCAACTATCTGGGAACTCAAATAACACAAAACAACGAGAGAAAAGAAAAAATACAGGAAAGAATACAAAAGGATACAGAGCTTTCTATGCTAATCGGGAAATGCTAAAATCTAAAAAGCTAAAGTTGCAAACGAAAATAACAATCTATAAAACACTCATTAGGCCAATAGTGTTGTATGCTGCAGAAGTAATGTGTCCTACACAGACAGAAAAGAAAAGTTAAGAATCTTCGAGAGGAAAGTGTTAAGGTCGACAACAGGACTCAAAACATAGGAGACGGGATAAAACGACAATATATGAATCACGAACTTAGGGAAATATTGAAAGGAGAGGATATAGTGAAAGTGATGGCAGCACAGAGGATTAGATGGATGGGACACATAATGAGAAAAATAGATCAAAGCATAGTTAAAGAAATAACAACATGGAAACCTGAGACAAATAGACCAAGGGGGAGACCAAAGATGAGGTGGTGCGATGAAGTTACTGAAGACTTAAAAAAGATGGATGTCAAGGACTGGAAGAAGAAAACAAGTAATAGAGTAGATTGGAGAAGAATAGTAGAAAAAGCGAAAACACACCAGAAACTATACGAAGTTAAGCGTACGAAGCAAAAAGGGGACTAATCCACCCCACGAAATGGATTAGTAAACTTCGGAAAGAAGTGGCTATATTCTTATAGAATGGAAAGCCTTATTATTATAATTGTGTCTAAAATAATTACGAAAAGATTTATGGCTCATACGATTTCCTTGCATCTCTCAAAACATCTATCGAAAAAAGTGAAATAAAATTACATGCATATCCATGTTTTGGAAAATTTTCCAGTGTAGACGTTTCAAACCATTTTGATACAATGTTGCACACACTTATCCGAGCTTAAAAAATAATTGAGATTTTGTTGGCAGGTTTGTCAATACCGATTTGTTAGAGAAGTACAAAACCACTTGGAAATGGTAAATGTGATTGTTTTCAATAATTGCCATTGATTCTAGGCGTTAAAAGCTATTGGTGGAGTTTCTAATTTCTATTTTGTCAATTTATAGCTTTTGCTCTATGTTTCATTTCTTAGGATACATTTCACAGATTTACATCAATATACATTAAAGTACAATATAATTGCAGGTTTTTTTCCATTACAATGTTTATGGTATCTATGTTCGGGCATGAGATCTTGAAAAATTCTCAGTCCTAGTTGTCGAATTCCTACACTGGCGTCATAGCTGAATTATAATTATCAAATTTTATCCATCAAAAACTCTCCTTCAGCTTTAGAAAAAAAATATAAGAAAGCTAAAAATTTTCCATCAAAAGTATCGTCTACCCAGCTCCTCTTAACGGCGATTAAATACTCCATCGTGGCTGTTTTTGCGGTTTTTGTAGATTATCCCCTCCACCGCATTTATTCTTTTGAAATGACTACTATTATTAAGAGAATTTTGGGGATATTGCTCAAATCAAGATACATTGGTTGTGGAAAAACTGGCCACAATATATATCAGGCCTAAGCAGACTTTTTATAATACTCCATTTGTACCATTCCAGACGTACCATATCTCAGGTATACGCCTTGTGGGCATATAACGAACTTCTCACATCATGTTGTTTACATGGTCAATATTATCTTTAATTACTGCAGAATTGAGTCGATTTGTATCTTTCATTAGTTGATAAATCGTTGTGAGACATCTAAACGCTGGTGTGTATTTACGTTGACTTTAAAACTTTTGGAAATATATAATCAACACCTTAAACGTATTCTTTTCTTTGTCGAAAATACTATATCTCGCTAAAAATAACATATTTCAAAGTTGTTTACATTAGAAACAACCCTTGGCCACTTCTAATTATGAGATGGTAAGAAGTATTATTATGAAAGATTGATAATATATGTTTCAGTGACCAGTGCTAAGATACTACAAAATGAAAGAATTACGATACCCTATACCATACCAAATAATAGCATCTATTTTCTTCTGTTAAATTTAAGCTCATGACGATACTACTACATAAATTGAATCAAGTTTTTCATTTTTGCTGATTACATGTGAGTAAATAAAATAGTATATCTAGTGTTAGGTTAGTAGTCTTATACTGCTTTTGTACTTTAATTTGATGCTGTATAAATTAGTTTCTTGGGAGTTAATCCAATTTTCATCCATGGTCACAAAGCAAATCAAACAGTAGGCTGAATTCTTAAATAATTCGTTTTTGATTTGGAATAAGTGGACGTGCCACTATCTTACGAAGTCTTTCACATGTAATTCATTCAAAACGAAGTAAACATTAGGGACTTTGTAGATCATTTTTATCTAGACAGTTTTTTCCAGACCTTTAGAATGGAGTACATTTTCGATACTTGTTCTGGTGCCCTCGAATTAATTTACCTAATGCCGAACTGTAACATAGAAAAGAAGGAAATTTAAAAAAACTTAAATCCCACCACAATTTTATCCACAGTTTTATCCATTTTGTGTTCATCACTCGAAAACTTAGTTTAATCAGCTGTTGAACGACAAATTAGTATCAGAATATTAATCTATAAGAAAGAATTTAGAAAAAGCTCTCCCTACTACCACGCGTTTAAGACACCTGTTGCCCACCACTGGCCCATCACCATGGAGTTGTTCCTAGATACAGAAGATAAGGGGAAATGCCATCAGATTGAAAGAGATTGAATAGATAACAGACTCCCTGCATGGTTTGGGATTCCTAAACGCCCTCCAAATGCAGACCACATTTATGAAGAAAACATGCTTCCACGGCTTCTCTCTACAAGCTATTGGATTTTCGACGCTTGAAAACTTGTTTAGCGTAGTTTATGTATAAACTATTAATACAGTGAAACCAAATAGTATCGACTAACTCCCTTATTGTACAGTGATGATTTTATCCACCAAGACAAAAAAAATGCAAAAAAATATGTTACTGGTTATTTTTTTAAATCAATTATTACGCATTCAGGTCAGCTACTAATCATTTCTGTAGTAGCAACCGAGGGTTTTATAAAAAACTAAATAAATCTATTTGAAGAATGTTCACTTTACACCTTAGATTTTTAGACGCTAGTTATATATAATGGCAAGACGTTCACTTCTAATGACTCAAGTATAAACATTATCTCATTTAGAGAACAGTATTTACAAATTTCTTTCTGAAAAGCATTTCGCAATATGGGTCGTTGAGAACTAGAATCCGATTTTTAATTTAAACCAATTGTCTTCAATGTCCCATTTCTTCACGGGTCCTACTGATGCAGGACAACGGTCATTCATTCTATCGTAAACAGAATAAGATTAGTTCAAATGCCTTTGGTTTCTCTTCCTCATTTAGGCTTACATTCCTTCTACAAAAAATATCTCGATTCTGTAACACCACCTCTTCTAAGTTTTACTTTTGTTATTACATATTCTGGGAAGTATCCACAGAACCAAGCCGTCCCGTGGAATTCACAACAGGCATATTTGAATTATTCATGCTGCTCTTGAATGGACAATCAATAGAGTGTACAACTGATTGTTGATTTGTTCGTGCGATAATTGACGGGCAAATTAAGGAGGGATGACATAAATGATCGATTTCCTGTTCTTCTGGAAGCCGATAGTTGGATCGTGCTCTTTTTATATCTGTTAGCAACCCCTAAACATCTTATATATGATCAATGTATTTCATCGCTCATAACACAAAATGATTCAATTGATTCGAAAAAACATCCTAACTGTCTTATTTTAAGAGACTTCATTAATTTCATTGGCACTTATAATTCTAATTTCGCTGTTCCTTACAATTTGATTACCAAAAAATAATTATATAAATTGATCGTTAGCTGAGAACAGAATACAGTTGTGGTGGACACAATGCCATAACACCAAATTGAGCGAACGAAATGAAGACATCACTCAATTGCAAATTGTATCTTTCTGAAGAACCGTTACTCAACACAACAATGTCCGAGCCGATGCAACGAGGAAAACTTTCGAAGCCATAAACCCAACCAAGCAAGCAAGCCGCGTCCGAGTCATTAAAATCTCGCATGATTTATTCGCCGAATGATTGGGATTGTGATTTAATTTTTTACGTAATCGATCACATCTGCCTCGCAGCGCTTTTAGCGCGCGTACGCTGGGATGATTAATGGTCGAGGTTATGCGAACAATTCAGAGCCGAGCGGTCAAAGAACACCATGCGGAAAAATAAAGTTCAGGGCCGCAAAGCGCCCGCAGATTGCCGCTGATGGAGCCCAAGTTTGTGTGCGTGTCACAACATTTAATATAGCGGCGGCGATAAATCCCGAGCGTTTCCAATTAAACAGGCGCGGCTCGCTGGGCTTCCATAGTTTTACGAGATGCCGGTTTCATTATACAACAAGGGCCGAATCGACACCGAGCAACATTTATCGCCCCCTGCAGTGACGCTATCAAAGCGAGAATTTCAGCATTCTTAGGCCACGTTATAAATTTTATCTATAGATCTCTGCTTTATATGATGTTATCTGCAGACCGATTAACTGGTTAGTTTCTTCTAATGCTTTTCAGCCGTCCCAAATCGACGAAGCAATGTCACATCGACGCATCAGAAGAAACTACCGTTACCATCGAAACTGGGCATGGTTAATGTGCCATAACCAATTTCTCACTAAACAGAAAAAGGAACGGCAAAATACCAATTCCGTTAGACATCTTTAAAAAAACTTCTACAATAAATATTCTACCCTTAAAAAATGTTTCCATTTTTATTTTGATAATCAGCAACCATATGAAAGTAATTCAATTATCCATTAACTCTAAATTAATATAGTTGAAGTTATGGTTGTTTAGTAAGTTTAAAATGTTCACAGTGTATTTCAACATGTAATATATGTGTCAGCTCGAAAGACCTGTGAGGTATATGACTTTTTATATTACACTTTTCCATTTTCTTCTATCCCTAGCCTATGTTTCCCAGTTGGTAATTTTTAGTCTTCGTAAGTCTTCTTCCAAACACTCCTTCTATACTTTCTTGGGTCTTTCTCTTCTTGTTTCCGATTTAACATAACATGCTGTCTTTCATTCGTAACGTGTGGCCTAACAACCACTTGATTTTGGTTTGCTTGATTATTACAGTGATTATACAGATGTTGGAGTTCTTGATTTGTTCTTCTTTTCCACCTCTGTAAATCAGGCTTAGTATTTTCCTCTCCCAGATTTCATTTTTTTTTAAATATATATTCTGCTTTCAAAACCCAAATTTCACTTGCATATAACGCTACTGGTCTTGTCTTATTGCTGTTTTATACAATAGCAACTTTGTAGCATTAAATAGATATTTCACTTTCAAAATTTTTAACATCAAATCTGCTGCTCCTTTGGTTCCTAACATTAGCCTCTTTCTATTTCCTATTTTAGGTCCCTTTCTACTTCCACTCTTTTAAAACTATATATTCTTCCACTTTAACTTCGAAGTTACCCCAGGTTTGGGTATTTCCTGTTCCCAACATCATATAGCTTGTTTTCTTTATATTCACCTTTGCTCCTATTTACCTTATAAAATATTTAGTACGCTCCTTTAATTCTTCTCCGATTCTTGTTAGCAACGGCCAGGCATTTATGTGAATTTTTAAATATTGTTTCGTTTTCTTTTAATTGGCATTTTTTTATTTGTACTTCCAATACTAAATTTGAAAAGGGTTGTTGGTAGTGCGTCTCCAAGTTTCAGTCCTAGACTTATTTTGAATTTTTCTGAAGTAAAGCCTATGTGTTCGTTTCCCGTAGCGTCATTCTAATTAGGTTTATTAGTTTTTCTGGGCATTATAATACGTCAAGTGCCTTAATTATTTTACTTATTTTGTCGTATGTCCGTTGTAAATCTATAAATATTACATCTTTCTAAAGGTACCAATTTATAAAAAAAAAAGGTAACACAAGACAAAGTGGGAATTGTAGGCCAATCTCCCTATTGAATGTAGTGTACAAAATAACTGCAGAAGTAATAGAAATGAGACTGAGAGAGTTTGTAAAAGGAGAAATAAGAGAGTACCAAGTCGGATGCAAAAGAAATAATTCAACAGTAGATCAAATTCACACGATAAGAATTTCAACATGCTAGTGTTAGTTTCAAAAGACGGTGTGCAATATTTAAGTAACTTTATTTGAAGACATTCACATAGTACAAAGTATACATTTGGACTTAAAGTTTTCTTTTTATACGCGAATGAATTAAATATAAACCAGAACAATAACACAGACAATCTCCTGACGTAGGAACACATTTTTCCTAACAGATAGGAAATTTCTAGATGAAGGTGGTTATCGCACCGGCCAGTCCACATTTTGTGATCCATGTCCCTCCTATGAAACCATTCAGCTTTGGATAAACATCCATAATATGGCTTCGGTTGCCAGACGAGTGAAAGCGCCCGAGTTAGCAGAGCCCACGGGTATCTCAACCGAGCGAGTACACTCCATTTTGCATAATAAATTACACATGAAGAAACTGCGCAAGGTGGGTGTTGCATCTGCTGACTTCACGGCAAAAACAAATTCGCATACGTATATCAGCCAACCGTTAGCAGGTGTTTAAGAATTTAACTAATTTTTGCAACGTTTTGTGATCAAGGATTATCCAAAAAAGGAGAAAGTCTGTTCCCAAAACTTACAACTTTCCTGCGCGAGCTCAAATTTAGAGCAGACGAAGAGGTGACGCAAAGTGTAGTAAACCCTCTTCCGTGTGGAAATACTGAACCTGGAGAAACACCGAGACAAGTGCATTGAACTTGAATGGGATGATTATGTCCAAAATCGTTGCCTTTAATACCAAAGCCCTTGTATATTCAGCAACGAAGAACAACTACAGATGTAGAGGATGTAGCAGCCCAAACAGGAAGAACAACTAAGTAATCATTCCGCGCAGCGCGCTGCTTGAAACAATACCACGCGGAGTCATTAAACTCAATTATCCTCATCCCCACTTCCGGGTGCAGCTCGGACTGAAAAACACCCGAACCCGACGCCACTTCCTTATCAATAACACCGCGACGTGATTCATCAGCGTGTGCTTCCCCTTCCTCGCGCTCGCGCGGCGCGGCGATGATTTATAGGAAATCGCATGCCAAAGCCGCCGCGAGCTATGTACGTTGGCGAAGAGACCGGCACGTGGCCTAGATTTGTCCAAACGCGGTGACTCAGCGTGGAGAGCGGTGCCGTAGGGTCGGTGAACTCCCGGAGCGCGAGGTTCTGCGGCCACCAGACAGCGTGACGCCGTACAGCGCGCCGCTCAATGGCCGGCGGCTCGATTTTCTTTTTGCGTCCGGCCGCTGAGGTGGATTTCAACGCATCCTCAAAGGTCGTCTAATTGCTCGATTATGAAGTAGCAATAGTAATAGCAAATTACTTTTTTTTATCACAACTGATGTTAATTCAACACTATGTTTTATTCATGGTGTGTGAATGTGTTTATTTTGTATTTAAAACACCACTGAGTGAATGATCCTTTGACTCAACGATAGTAGAAACCAAAATATTCCATGATATTAGAGCGTTGTTTATACCCAAGTTTGGGAGGTTTTTAGCCAAAGAAAGGTGAAAATTTTTGATTCAGACTTGTCCGCATTAAGTTTGATGCGCCATTTTTTGAACTAGATAGGTTCTTCAATATTTTCTTCGAGGTTGTGTGCTGCACAGTGAATATTATAGTCTTGGGTATAATGGCGAGGTCAAACGTGAATATATTGTATAATATGGGACCTAAAATTAATCCTCGGGGAACGCCAGCATTATGGTGTGTTGATAGTTGCAAATTTATATATAAATAAAGGCTTGTACTACGTCTAAACATATTACCAGTGTATGCATTTTGTTTTCATATCCTTCAATTTTATTAATAACTCTCGGGATCTAATGATTGGTCAAGTATGAGGTATCCGTATCGGAGTACGATAGAGCATCCACAAAGCGTTAAATACAAAAGTACTATTTTTCTTCTTTAATCGCTTCGTTTCAGTTTCGGTGAATGAGTTATCAGCTCTCTGCACCTAAGAGTTCGTGTCTTCTTTATCCTCATGACTTAAGTTTCGTCTTATCTTGCTTTTTCTCCCCTTTTGTTTCATTTACAATTTTACTTTATTTATTTCGTCAACATTCTATTTCTCATCATTCCAATTTCCTTGCCTGGTCATTATCCGTACATTTTAAATGTCGTTTATTATCTCAGTTTTTTGAGCCACCCGAGTTCTCTATTATTTCAACAAGCTTTTGATCCTTCTCACTAGACCTCATTTTTCCATTGATTTTTAATCTGTAATAACCTCTTTTTAAAGTTGCACTTTTTTTCTTTTCCTCTGTTGTATTTTTGTTTTCTGTTTCTTTTTTTGTCAGTTCTACGGTTATAAATGTATTTTTCCCTCAACACCTTTAGCTTTTCTCTCATTTCAATTGTGCATTTTCCTCTCTAATTTTATGTCCTTTCTTCAATTTGGTCTTTATTTCTAGTTCTTTTTCAAACATATTTTCCATTGCTTCTGTGATTTTGTCTTAATTATCTGTATTAATTTTTATCCTCTTTATCACTAAATTATTTCGGATTTTCCCTTTTCTTCTCACTGTGTTTTCTATTTGTTTAACCAAATCATTTTTCATTTGAATGTCACTTTCTCTTACACATTTCATTTCCTCGCTTTTATGTGTTATTTCTGTCAATTTCTTATTACTTCAGCTCTGCCCTTTCTATTTTATTATTCTTGCCACTTTTTATGCTCCTGTTCATCTGAGGTAAGTTTCCTTGTTCTTACTTTTAATTATTGTATATGTATGTTTTTTGATATTTTCATTTCGCTCTTAGTATTTCATACTAATTTCTTTTCTGTTTTACTTTGTCTGAAATTCTGTTTTTCTAACTCTGCGCTCCTATTTTTTGAGTTGAGGAATTTAATGACCCATTCGTATTACCTCTTTTTGGTGGTTATTTTGACCCACTCAAAAAATTTTGCACCGGAATCATTCACAGTTCAACTCTTCGGAAGAATTTCCTCTTTGCATTTGTTTAACCAAACAATATAATATTCACTAATCCTACCTTCTGTTATTCGGCCACTCTTCTGTATATAATGTATGCTTTATTTTTTCTTGTCAATTATATTGCACGCAACTTTCGGTATTACTATAAAATTCCCATAACCTCTGAAGATCACTATATAACTCATTTTTACTCATATTTACTCACAGTATTCTTGTTGATCTTGCTTTTCTGTATTTCTTTATGTTCCCACTGCTCTCTCTTTGAAAGTAAATGACTGTCTATTTTCACGTTATTCAGTATGCGCCTATTTAGTCTAATTATATCGGGAAGTGACACACAACAGTCGAATCTTCTATCCTACCGCCCTCATATTCATGTGATGGATATGGTCTATGTTATTACCATCATCTAATAAGGTGACAGTTTTGAAAATATTTGGTATTTATTTTTCATCAAAGTAAATGCCAGTTTTTAAAAATGAGACAATGACTGGAGATTAATGAGATTTGTTATATGAACGGGAGGTTTTTAACAGTTTCTTCTTCTTGTTTAATAGCCTAATTTGTAATATACTGAATGATTTATAGTCAAAATAACAGGCAGGTGTTCAGAGTCAAACTCCATGGGGGCGGTTTGAGTAATTGGAAGAGTCAGGTTCTTCTGTACTATTATATGAGGATATCTGGTAATTGAACAGTTCTGGAGGAAAAATATTCACTTGTTGCAGGAATGCTAATTGAGAAATCGTTTTTCTGCTTAGTGCTGTTTGTTCTACAAGCCCCAGTTGGTATTTTTACCATTAATGTTGGGTGAGCGCCCATCTGTATATGGCTTGTATGCAGATACCATAACTTCTACTTCTGCCGAGTACTTCTTTTTTAATTTTAAATTAGTTGCTACAGCTTCCAATGAGGTGAGTTAAGTCGATTGGACATGCGACAAAATTTCTCTTATTATTATTGCAGCTTCTCCCCAGTTGTTTTCTATTACTATATCTTTTCTTATTACATGGTATTCAGATATTTTTCGTTTTGGATCAGATGGATTTCGGTGATGTAGATAATATTGTAACAAATTTCCGAACGCCATCGTAGTGCCCAGACAATCGCATTGCGTTACGCTCGGCGCCAGAAACTTCTAGGAATACATCGAGCGCCCAAGTGCTCGCGAATATTTGAGAAGGTACGAATGTGGCGCCTCTCGAGAAATCTTGAAGGTTTTGGAATGTTGCCGAATAGGAAATTAATACCGCATGGGAGAACAGCTGGGCATTCCGAGTTCGAAATGATGTCAGCGAGCGAATTCAAGTGCGGGAGCTGTGTTGGCATAAATAGTGTGCCGTTTACGTAAGTGATTTTATGTAGTGTGTATATAAATAGCATTGTTAACCTGTGTAATCTGTAAGAAGAATAAATAAGTAACTTTAGTAAATTTGCACGTTTTATTCACCAACGTAAAAAACCATAAACGTTACAATAGTAATGGTGTGCCTAGCATCAATGAAATGAAGGTTGATCGTTGTGCTTTTAGACTATTAGTATTCCAGTTAAGGAGAATTAACTTATGTATAGGATTACGATTATTCATCACCATGTTTGAACAACTTTGGAATTAGGGTTAGTAGGGGGTAAGCATTCCAATGATTTTATTGGCAGCAGCCTTGCTGAAATTAGCTGAGTCGGGATTGTTGGCAGGTGTTTCCGGTTACAAAGGCATTAAGATAGGAAGGTCTGATTGTAAGAAACGAAAATTTTTGTTGGGGTTTATAATATATTGAGAGGACAACTCTCATAATTGACAGGGTGTTCATCTCTACAGTTGACACATTAAGGTTTATCTTGGATTTTGAGTTTCTTACGATTGGAGTAGTAATGGTTTCCTGTGCCCAATTGAGATATCATCATTTCTACGTCGTGGTTGAGTGTCAACAAAAGGTATACGCATTTTTTATATAAAGTAGAGCATCTTGGATTTCTCTTTCGGCGATAGATACTGAACAATTAACATTCTTTCTGAAATGTTTATATCTCCAGGGCTTCAGTAAGAGTAGTAGTTAGCTTTGTATTCATCATTTCACTTTCTGTGATCACTGATGTCTGTTAGGTTGATTTTTAACTGGATGAATGTCGCAGCAAAATCTTGCTTCACTATATGTGTAATCTCCTTTATTATGTCCTGATAGTAAATGCTTATCCAATTGATTGTGATGAAACTCCAAGCCTCGCATGGGGGCAAAGCCTACGAACTGAGATTAATTTGGGACGATGTGGCAAGCACCGCACCTTAGACAACCGGAATTTAGAACCCTTGTTTGAAGTGAACGCAGGTACTCAATTATTTTTAGTGCTATAAGGGTATCAGTGTTCAATAAATATCGTTTCTTTATGTCATTATTTTAGGCGACGTTAAGAGGTCATTTATTTGAGTTTTTATTTGACGTTGTTCCGATCTGTTTAGCGGCGGGTGGTCTTCAACCCATTATAAATTACAGTTAGCGGTTTTAATATAAAACTACTTGCTTCCTTTGTGCTTATTTAGGGTGTTTAAGGTAGGATTACGTATTGGTACGGTACGTGCCGGTATCACGCGATTGTGGCGCGACGAAAACTGACATGCCAATGCATCAGAGAACTCAGCTTCAACACCGGTATTATGATGATTTTGGTTGTTACTTCGGCTCGAAAGAATACAAGATGAACACATTAAGTATAACACTAAATTATCTATGTTCGAAACATAATGATTTCTTAAGTATTTCCCTTGATACAGTAACTAAATCCGTAATCTATAAATATTTATAAATGTTGTACATTTAATGCAAGCATAAATTTATGTATTTAAGTTCTAGGAGTGTCCATGTATCAAGTGCACAATTACAGTAATTAGAGTTGAAATTATATTCCTTCTGAATTCCAATAGAGCTTAATTAGCACAATTTTCCACGCCCAATTATTGACTGTGCAGAACAGGATTTCAATTTTTTAAGATACGACCAAATGCGTTGTTAAAAATACGCAAAGCTTAAAACAAAGATTTTTCGACTATTAATAAATGCCGATCTACCTATTCCCAGCACCAATCGGGAAAGGGGGGGGTGTTAACGCACATCGGGTTCCTTATACACGCAAATTCTACGTGCAGCTGAATCATAGATCACTCTCCATAATTATTGGTCAATTTTGTGTTTGTACAATATATTTTAACTGCAATAGCTGAATTTAATAAAATGAACCTTATTTTTCATGCCTTATAGTGAAAGGAAACTATTTTCATTTGAATACACCGAAAGGGCAAGCCTGTTATTCTGCTTGCCCTTTGTGAATCCTCTTTAGAAAGTTCTGTGATTTTAAAGTAACACAAATGTCAGGAAATCGCCTGTCCCGATTAAAACCTTGGAATTGTAATCCAGCTATCAGGCAAGTTAACAACGACAGTTATGAATGTCGTAAAGGCGCATTTAATTAAAATAAAAAACCGAAGGCTGCGCTTTGATTTCTACGTTTTACTAGGATAAAAATAAAAATGTTCGCGAATGACGCACATGCACATTCCGAATTACTAAACCGGGTCATTAAAGACTGGATTGCAAATTTTGATATTACAGTGCGCCTGGTGGGCTTCCGTCGTAATTAACTATAAAATTAAAATTCCTGGAAATCCAGTGGAGAAGCATTAATAAGCTTTGCGGATGTGTCCAAGGATGCAATTAATTCCACAAAAGTGTTCTGCTACATCGCATCCGAACCCTTGTTTTGGATAAAGAAAAGCTGTCCCCTTTGCCGAATTCCAATCTCAATTTCTTTATATTACGAGGCAAAACTTTAAATTTCTACAATCTAATAAAATAAACTTTTGTGGACAAAATTATTTTTATTAAGAGAATAAACCAAATATAAGCCGGAGAGACGTTATAGATAGGAATGTCTGAAAAAGTGAATTTTAATAACACTCGAGTGTACGCGTGGCATGAACAACTTTTGGAAAGACGAAAAGCAATAAAAGATGAAGGTCAATGATGCTGGCTAGCACGACTGAAGAGAACATTCGCATTGTTCGCTGTCTTCCCAAGAATGACCGCCGATTAACGGTTGCTGAAATTGATTCTGAGATCGAAGATATGTTATTCTACCCATTGCTATATATACAATAAACTGCAACGGAATCACATTTCAGGAAGTAGAGGCTTGGTTGCGGATTGTCATGGAACCTTATAATTGCAAGGCCATATGCAAATGTAACTGTGTTATTGGCTGTATATTCGCTATATAGCAATGGACCGACCGACACTTCCTTGTGGTACGCCAAATTGAATGTTAACTAAGGAAGAGTAGACTCTCCTGTATTTCACCAGAAATTTCTTATTCTTTAGGCAAGATATTAATATTTTACAATATGGATGGGGCAGGTTTAATTTAACTTTATAAATTAGACCATCGCCATTTATCAAAGGCCTATGTGATGTCAATAAAGTTGTTTTCGAGATCATCTTTTATTATCTTGATATTGCTCAATTGTCACGAGATGGTGTCGAAAAACAAATTGGTAGTTGGGTATTAGCTTTATCATTTGAAACAGCTATCTCTTAGCAAAAATTTGAAAACTTGGCTTAGGTGCTAAGAGAGCACTTTGTCTTTTTCGTGGTCGTTTCTAGCCAAGTCACCATTACTTTTCCTTCCAGGTGATTGGTGATCTTCCATAACGAATAGTTCATAGTTATATCGGGGGTAAATTTTCGAGGTATTTTTTGGTACAATGGTTGTTTTCTTTTAAAAATTCTTTTAGTTCACTAATTGCGTTATTAAAATTCTTTTGGTGCCCTTGTTGTTTGCAAACGTTTCCTTAACTTTCTTTTCTTGAGTATTTTAGTTTTGGTGTAGATATTGCAAACTGTTTTAGATTTACCTCTAACATATTTCTTAAGGGTTTTTTACAACATTACACACGCTGTCGTTTTCGCACCTCTGTTAATTTGTGAGGTGTTCATCCACAACAGATTTGCCTTACACCCATGGTATTCCTAATAATTCTACACGTAAATTGATTCTCTTCTTGATTAATTCTTGTTTTTTTCGCTATCTGTTAAAATTGGCCTTCCTTTACAATTGAAATATGCTGTACCAACTATACAGGGTCCCCGAAAAAGACATCTATCACCAAATACACGAAGTCGTATAACGCTTTCTTGGGAGTTAAAAAACTTTTGAAGGTCACACTAAGTCATGGCGTGAAAATTTCCTCTTGCTAAATTCATTTTTCCTGCGCAATAATAACTTAAAATTATTTAATTATTAACTGTTGTCTTTATCAAAACTAAACTTGAAATGTTCAGCTAGGCAATAACAAGTCGTATATAAATTCAGCGGCAGGATATTATTTTATAATTTTGCAATTTGTAACTTCACAAATAAACTAAAACTGCAAAATTAATTTCTCGTTAAAAAATGAGTTGCTAGAATCTATTATTAGCATCTGTTATCTTAACATCTGCTATGTTGGGGATATTTATATTTCGCTTTAATTACACTGATCCAAGTAATCGTAACACTAAGCGGGAGCAGGTGATCCCATCCTTCCTATTAATTATGCGCGAGAGTCCATCCATTTCTGAAATTACAGCACAAAGTTATTTTGTTATTAATTTGTTTAATTTCCAATGCCCGTTATACTTTTTCAATTTACATCTGATTAAAATTTTTTCAAGACTTTTATTTGGTAATCCGCAGCTGCGGATTGCATTGTTTGGATGTTTGCTGCGTGTAAATTCCTTTTAAATTGAGAAAACAGGATATTTTATCATACAATTTATGGAATCACCGCCAAGAAATGTAGTTTCAGTAAATACGTGCCAAGAATACCAAATAAATGTATCATGAAATTTAATTTGAACAACCTCTTGTAAGTAAAGAAATAAAAATTCAAAGGTTATTTTTTAGTTTCTTTCAGACTTGCCCCAGACATGCCCAATAAAAACGCCCTTTCTTCATCAAGGGAACGGAAAACACCTCTCCAGAAATCATGAATGCTACTTTTTACAACTCTTGACTTTGCTGTTTTTTTCATCACCTCCGGAAAGTGATTCAGACCTTAAGTCGAAGACAACAGTAGCCCTAAGATAAAAATGGAAATAAACTGTTCAATATACAGATCCATTAGACATTAGTGAGAAACCCATCAAAAATCGATTTAAGTTCATTTTCTTGTTAACACAAATGAACGAATCGGGACAATTATGAGAAGATATGGTTCCCTGACGAGTGTCACTATGAGTTAAAGGGTTTTGGAAAAACACAAAGAACTACCGGATGTGGGGAAGTTTGAAAAACCGGAAGTTACGCCCGTACACTCAAAGCGCATAAGTGTTTGGTATGCCATGAGCTACTATGGCATTATAGGACTATATTTCTTGAACAACAAAATCACTGGTTAAATCTATAAAGAGAAAATTTTGGACCCCCTTCACAATCGCATAAGTCGAACTTCACAACAGCCTGAATTCTGGTTCGGGCAAAACGGCGGCAGGGTTCATCAAATTCAAGGTAATATGTATGGAATTTCAAGAACATTCTGTCCTAATATAGCTCTTGATGCAAGGACAAAACAGGAGGCGGCCAGAATATTTACCGGAGATTCTCAAAGAAAGGATCGGCGAAACAGTAAAGTCGATTTCAGAAGGCCCAAGACGCAAAATTATTCAGTACTTTTTGAGGACTTTGTGAACGACCACCAAGAACAAAAAATGCCATTTCTAGAAAACTTTTATCTTCTTCTACTTCCACTTCTTTATAAGCTTTTATTCTAGCACATCCTTCCATCCTTCTCGGTCTATCCGGTGGTCTTCTCTGTAAAAGCAACAGGTCTATAACTTTCTTTACTAACCTAGATATATGGCTATTCCATTCTGATCTTATTTTGGTTCACTCGTCGATCTTTTGAACTTCGCAGCTTCGTCTTATTTCCTCGCTTCTTATGTGGTCAAGTTTAGTTACGCTCATAATTTATCGTAGTGTCCTCATCTCCGTTGTTTCCAGTATTTGTTTGGTTTTTACCATATCTGACCTTGTCTCAATTGTGTAGGTCATAATCGCTCTTATGACGGATTTATATATTCTAACTTTAAGCCTCCCTTTTTAGATGTTTGTTGTTCCATATGGTACTATTTACACTTGCAGATATGTTTGATATCTGATATTCAACCTCCCTTGTCAATATTCCGTTACTTGTGATTTTTATGTCTAAATATTCCATTGACATCACCTACTCTACTGCAGATCTAGATAGTTCGAGTTTGCAACGTAGCGGTTCTTTACTGATTGTTATTGCTTTGTTTTCTTGTTCGACACTTTTAATCTAAATTTCTCACGTGCTTTACTAAATTCGAGTAATAGCCGCTGCAGGGTATCTTCATTATTCGCAATACTTTTATATAATCCAACCATTTATCAATACAATGAAATTTACTCGGTTTCGATGACATTTGTAATTTTTTCCCGATGACAAACTTATAGGACACGTAAAAAATGCACTCAAAACTCAAAAACAACTGAGGTTTCTGAAAACGTAGAAAATACGACTAAATATTTTGAAAAGTAAACCTCATTCGTGGATGCACATATAATTAGACCTAACAAGTGTTGTAACGAATGTTGCTGAACAAGTAATCCATGGAAAAAAGGTCATAGAACGGCCACAATACAATATTTAAAGCAAGTGGTACGAAATACGGGACTTGCGAGTTATAGAGCAAAAAAAATAGCTAGCAATACTGTCAGCTAAAGAACTCTCAACTAATTTGGTGGATTGAGAAAAAAGGTAGACGAAGACGCTATTAGTAGTATTCAAAACTTTGCGCCCTCTAGCGACAAATTACTGTAGCTTGTACGGACATAAATTATACTGACTGTGCTCGGGCCTGTAACAATAACGTAATTTACTGCTTCGTCAAAAATGTCGAAATTTCAGCCAAATAAGAGTGTTGCTTTATCACTGCTACCGAATAATGGTAAACGTGCTCCATCAATGAAGAGTGATTCAGACGCTTTAATTGTAATGATTTTGAGGTGGAAACAAAGAACGTTAAAAGACACAAATAAATTCTAAGTTAAAGAACTGCAGGAACTATTGGATGAACATTCATGCCGGATGCAAAAACATCTTGCAGAAGCATTGAATGTTGCTTAATCTCAGATTTTCAAACGTTTAAAAGCAATGGGGATGGTTTACAGAAAGCAACGTGAGTACCATGTGCGAAGTCCTACTTGAAATGGGTTTCTGTATCACATTGTTATTAAAAATAATCGCACAAATTTTCGACCCAGGCCAACCATCAACATCGATGTCAAAATGGAATACTAATGGAAAGAAGGCAATGCTCTCTATTTGGTGGGATCAGAACTAATCACTTGTAATGGAGCATTGAAGGCCAAATATCCAGAATACATCAAAAGACGTGACAAAGTAGTCTTTTAATGGGACAACGCTTGGCCACATTTAAAATGTCTTACTCCACTAAGCATAACACCTTCGACTACCATTTGCTTAGATCGTTGACACGCGTGCTTAGGGAACTACACTTCAGCTTATACAACGATGTCCAAAATTGGGTCGTTCGATGAGTTCTTTCAAAATATGAGTTGTTCTTTTGGAAGAAAAGCATAACTAACAACGGCCAATACTTTGATCAATGTGTTTTTCCATCTTACTTATTGAATGAAGGCTTATTTTTTGCAAAATATGCAGAAAATTTTGGATACTACCATTAGAGGGCAGCAGATAAAAAAACGTAACATAAGAAACATATTTCCATTAGATTGTACTTACAATTAGTTTACATATTTTTTGAATTAATAACTCACATCCATGTCCTGAAGGCAAACCTGTAACAAGAGCGACGACATAACAGACAACGATGTTGTTAACCTCTGCGATTGTGGCTGGTGGCGAAGGTGATTGTTATGATAGCAACCATCGTTTCTGAACGCATCGACTGTCGGCCAAGAGCAAAATTGTTGGGCGAGACTTTCCCGAGCGCGGTGTTTGTTTACAGAGAAAACAAACAAAGTGGAACCAGAAGCCCCCGCAGCTCCAGAACCCGACCGACCACGTGTCCAGACTCTCCAACGACTCGCATGTTGCAACTTAATTCAAGAAAATAAATATTCAGCGCTCGGATCGTTCGGCGATAGCCACCCACTCGCTGCGCTAAATATTTATTCGCGGTTCTGCAAGAGCGGGCAAAAACCACAGAATGCGCCGGGACAAAGAGGATGCGACTCCAGCGCGTCTGCAGCGCCGGGGTACTGTTAGCCTGCATTAGCCGTCCTCTGCTGCATGGCAATGAGCGAGGTGAACGTCTTCGTGGCCGTCATCCTCGTCCCGGACGGGCCGCGAATTTGCGTCCGGCCAACAAAAACCGCGCCTCAATGAACGGATATGAATGGGCGCAATTTATATGGGGCACCTGCCGCTCGCAGGACAATTGAATTGCATCCCGCGGATTTATGTAAGCCTGTCCGGCCGCGTATTTATGCCCGGCAAGCTGGACGTCCAGGAATCTCGTTCTTCAGGTGGCACCGGCGGTTGTCGGCTTAAAAATGCCATTACGGTTGTTTCTTTGTGCTGTCGTTAGTTAGAGACGGCCGTTCGAAATTTTCATGTGGACTGCAGCGCGCTTAGTTGTTTATTGCCGCAGTAATCCCGCATCCGAGCCAAAATGCCCTTAATCTTACGACGGTCGTTACCCTTTACGGGCGAAAACTTAATTGTTTAAGAATGGAGGTCCACGCTTGAGGTTTTCCTTTCAAAGGCGTCCTAAATCAACCGTGCGGTGCTCTAACGACTTCAGTTGAGGAACAGTAAAATTTATGGATCAATCAAATATTCATGAAGAACTCATAAAAATAGGAACATTCAGCTACTGTATTGTTACATACATTACTCAATTAAAAAACCAAGAACTTGTAGTCAAAGAAATAAGATCTCTGTCCAAATAATATGAGACACTTTTGGAAAAAGAATGGAAAAACAGACAATAGTCACTTACTATGATGACATTTTCTGATTATGAGTAACACTTATTGCACATTTGTTTTTCTATAGTGTTTTTTGAAGATTTTGTAGTTTGTATAGCAAGCGGTAAAAAAATTTTTTCATCTAAGAAGACACACAAACATGTAGTAGTGGATTAAGTATAGAATACTATCAGAACTCGATCACTATCTGCTCTACATACTGTCCACCCAAATACAACAATAAAAGAGAACATGGCGATAACTTCTTCAAAAAGTTAGGAAACACATTTACAACAGAGACTACAATGGAAAACAAGAATAATTACAATCAAAAAAGAACTGTTAACAACGATAAAATCCAATAATTTGAACCACCTCTTCACAAAACAACCAACACATTGGCCTACAGATATGCAGATAGCATCGGATTTCTGTATTACTAAAGAAGTCAACATAAAAAATTTTCCTTAATTTGTCTACTACCTCCTCACTCGATTGTCTTTCGCTGACTGGTCTTCATCCAGTTGTTACTGTAAGTATTTTTTTACTATATACAGTTTTCATTGTTTATATTGTGCCCTAGATTTCCTTTGTGTTCCTTATTTACAAATATATTCCTATATTACAAATATTAATTATTTACAAATAGTTTATTGTAATACACATTTGGTTTGTATCGCTATTCCTTGCTTGTTTCAGGTGATTACTTTGGTATCTTCCTGTCTATGTGTATGTGCTTAAGTAACTAGTCACATACTGCTATTTCTAAAGTCGCTTTTTGAGGATGCCCAGCTCGCCTATAAGGCATATTTGAGAAATCCGACAAAATTACAGTTGTAAGAAGAATAATCACTATCATCCAATGTATTTGTTTCGGATTATATCGAGTTACGGCAGCGGTATGGGGGAGAGTAGAAAAAGCAGTATATTTCTCTTGCGCGATATGCGGCTTTCACTTTCATCAGATCGTAGTAGGCGGGTAAATCAAATGTAAACCGGAATTTCTCACGTGCCATGAAGTGAACGGAGAGGACTGTCTTAAGGGGGTTCTTCTCGTAGGGTACCTCGAACTACCGCTTCTTTGGCCAGTATCATATCAGAGCAACAGCTACCTTCATCCTTTGCGTAAAAGAATATAATCAAGTTTCCTACGACAGCAGACGTGAAATCGATAGAAATGAAAAGTTAAAATACAATTAACAGATAACACAGTTAGGACTGAAGTGTACGTGAAGCATAAACAATTTTAAGGAGGACGAGAAGCAGTTAAAAATAAAAGTCACTAACCTCGTTCGAAGACCAGCGTGTCAAGAAGAATATTCGGATTGTTAGTCACCTTCTCGAGGATGACCGTCAATTACCAAAAATTGCTTCGTCAGTTCAAGAAAAAGTTTGGTAATCATTCTATGGTCAATATGACTGTTACCCATTAGACCAGTCCTAAAATTACAGAATTTTAAATTTCGTAATTTTTATCTTCGAAGCGGGAAAAGTATCGTGCTATATGAGAAATTTTTTATCGGTGGATTCGTAGAAAAGGGTTAGGCACAACAATTTAAAATAAAAATGTCATCTAGTGTCGCCATTGGGAAACCCTGTATATACACCAGTTCGATAACAGGAGTTTCAAGTAAAGTATGTAGTCACATAATGTTCCTCAACATTCATTAGCGGTAATAGAAATACTTCATCACTTAGAAATCCATAAACCGTCCCACTATCTCTTAGCTTAATAGCCCAATATTACAGGTTAAGAAGCCAATGACGAGTTATTTTTAGTTTTCTACGTAATCTGCAAACACCAGTAACCTTTTAAAACAGACACGGTTTTGGAACTGATTACTGCAGATTTCACGTAGAATCTCTGAATGTTCTATTTGTCAGCAATCGTCGTTTTAACTTTATGCTCCTAAATACGAGGATACGTCAAAAAGTAGCAACGTTTGAAAATATATAACAAACATCTTTTAAAGTTTGATATGATGCGAGCTGTTAAGACTAAAAAGGCTAGTCAAATCTAAGTATTTATGATTAACTTAATGAGTAACCATAATATGTCCTAAGATAATTGTGTAAGGTAAATAACTTCTAGTTCATTTTAAAAACGCTATCAAAATACGAAACGCCGTATAAACAAACATTTAAATTTTCGTTTGCTTTCACTTGCTATTTTAGAACGCCTCCAAATCTCAATAGCGCCTTTGTAACCACCTCGGCTTAGGCTCGACACCGTTGTCAGACAACGGCTTACAGTTCCACGTTCTTAAAATGTTAAGAAACGCATACGGTTAAAAGTTAAGAAAACAAATTTGGGCCAGGCGAGACACGTTCAAGATCTTTACGGCCAACGTGGGCAATTGCACTATTGTTTCATCCCTGTAACAGATATGCATTATGTTTGGAAGGTGTCAAAACATTTAAATCTAATTCTCGCACTAACCAACTATACTGGTTCAAGCAGTATCACGTTTATTCATGATGTTATGTCAACAGTGTGGAGGAGCAAATTATCAATAAAGTATATTGTAAACTCAGAACAACCACTCACAAGCTAAGTATATGGTGACGAATAGTATTGAAGTTTTAAGGCTGGCAGGCAATGCAGCACAGGCAAGGCGTCCAAACACTACGTCAACCATCCATCTGGCAAACCGTAGGTTTACATTTCGCAATTGTTTGAATATTGGCGGAAGATCGAAATTCACCATTCACAATATTTTAGGAATCAAACTGAAGAAAGGAAAAATCTATACGCGTTTTGTATTATTGTCAGATAATGAAAGATCAAGAGTGGTTCCTGTTAACAAATAATTTCATTGGATCACACACCGTACTCAACAGATTTTGTTCCACATGATCATATTTATTCCCAAAATTAGATTCTGACGAAGAGGACCCGTTATACGAATATTTTGGCCATCTAAGCGACTGTAGCCAGATAATTAACTATCTGAATTTAATCTTTGATCTTTATAACTCTTAATCTCTTGTAACTCTTCCCAGACATTCTGTGTGTATAGCACCTCGGAGCTTATCTTTCTAAGATTATTAACATGATATACAGCGATCACTTTATAATACACTAATAATTTTATCTGGCACATACGTAATACCGTAATAATTATCGAAACACCTAATAATATATAGGGAGAGTGTTAAGTACAAAAACAAACCTCAGGAAGTGATTCATAAGAAGTTCACATAAGTATGTGTTCTATAATAGATGATATTAATTCCCACTATATTTATCTCGGTTGCGTTTCTTCACTCCCAAATGAATGTGTTTTGAAATGTCAAAACAGCCCATTAATTCATATCGTAAACAAACAAACAAAGATGATTTACGCGTATTGATAAGCGAATGTAAATACTAAGTCAATATTAATATGATAACTATAGTTTGCGCGATCGCCATATAACCAGTCTGCCAATAAGAATGCACTGTAATACGCATATGTGACTTCGGACGACTTTACTGGCCGATTCAGTCGGAAGTTAGACGCCGGTGAGTAAACACATGTAGTACACGATCGTCGTATATTTTGTTTTATGTATAGCTGTAACATTCTTCTGCAAAAGCAAATCGGGCGATTAAGAAGTTTTTGGGGAATGATACAATGAGTGCAGCACGAATAAAGGCATGATACAAAACGATTTAGAGAAAGATAGGGATTTAGTAAAAGTGATCTATGTTCTAAAAGCAACGAGCAGAAAGCCGAAAAATATTAAACGTGGTGACTGACAGTCCGAGAATTAGAAATTTTTTAAAACTAAAGTGTGTATGTCTTGGTATAAAACGTGAGATATATCGTATTACGATCGCTAAAGACTTGTTGGGAGACTATTACCAATGAATCAGATTTGTTCGGAAATGAAATGTGGGTCTCCTGGTTCGTCACGACACTGGGAGAAGTGTGTTAGATTATAAGATGCTTACATTTAAGGAGACTGAAGCTGCGTACAATGTTTCTTGTATCGGGAGTGGATTAAGTATAAACTGAAATTTTTGTGGTGAACGGAGAAGAGAGATGCTTTTGAGAGTTGTGGGTAAAATGCCTAAAAAGGCATTTTTCCGTAAGGTACCTCGCACTGTCCCTTCTTTAATCAGTATCACGATGTCGGAGTAAAACGCACCCTAATCGATCATGCAATAAATTATAGAACACAACGCTCTTAAGAAGACTTGAGCAATTTTTGGGAAGACGAGAAACAGGCAAAATGAAAATCACCGAGGAGAACATTCGCATTATTCGCCGCTTTTTTGAGGATGAATGCCAATTAACGGTTGCTGAAATTACTTTTGAGGTCGAAATAAGTCATGCTCGGGCACTCGAAAAAAATTAAGGATTCGTTCTGGATAAAACTGGAACAAATAAATGCGAACGCTTTCATGGTCGGTGTTTTGATGCATCCTATTGTAGGTTGTTGGGTTGTTAAGCAGTGGTTGGAGTTTGGAAAATATCTAAATTCTGGTTCACCGTGCTTAAGGGGCAAAAAGAAATTGGCATGCAGTGAAATAACGAATGACGTCAGCAAATGCTGAGATATTACCTGCAATGACCGGATTTACGTTAAAAACCAACCCGGTGACGTCAACCACGACCCCCTACTACCATCCGTATCACACGCGCACGAGTATAAAAGCGAAAACGTACAGGACAGTAACTTAAGTTTCTGAAGATTTTCTTGTAAAGATATGTGCCGCAATATGGACGAAACATCAAGAGTTTCCAAATCCGACCATGGTCTAACAACTCGAAATCCAACAATACAATACATCATAAACTGGAACAGTTTTCTTATAGTCCAGACTTATTGCCCTGCAACTATCAATGTTTGATCCACTAACAAAAGCACTTGGAGGGCAGAGATTTGACCACGAGGTTGCTGTCGAAACGTTCGTACGCTATTATTTGGTCTCACGGCCACGTTCATAGTACAATGGCACAATAAAAAATCCTATCCATTTGGAAAAATATGTCTTTAAATGAGGGTATTATGAAAAAAAATTAGCTTTATATTTTTATGATATTGCAATAAATTAAAAAATAAATCCGATTTATATTTCAGATACTTCCCAACCCCCAAACAAAAAATGAAACATTTCGGTATAACATTTAAACATTACCTAGATAATAAGCTCAATCCCTACTAATAACAAGTAAAAGCCTTTGGAAGAATTGATCAAGACAGAGACACTATAGCATCAAACTAATAAATTTCTCATAATAATGCGATCAAATCAGATAACAATGAAAAGTGTTTACCAAAAAGGCAATAACTATTTTTTAAAAACTGAAAGAAATGGAAGCTATAAATAATACAGGGCCGAATTATATTTGATAAAAATAGTTTAAAATTTGCTATTCCTTATTTCTGAACAATTACAAACTCTCCAGAAACAGTACCAAAAGATCTACTTCACGTCATAAATCGAAAATTTACGCATACAAAAAATATTATCTGCGAATGCCTACGGCGCCTGCAAATCCAAACCACAAATAATCAAGTCAACTTGTTATAGATGTTAATATAAAAAACCAGACGAACATGCTAAGGATTAAAACCTTTATATTACTAGAATTAGAACCAGATATTCGGATAACCAAACTTGTATTCGGAAACTTAATAAGAATGAAGTCTATTAATACGTTCAAAATGAAACCTATCGGATCCTGCAAAATACATAGGGCGAGGGGTTTAATTAGTAACTTGGTTCAAATATTTACCGAGAGCGACAGCAACAATTGTATACGTATATAAAATTTCCTTTTTAAATAGGTACATAAATATTTTTTTATTACATCTCATTTTGATGATTATAAGCTTTTCAAGGGAGGGTATAAAATGAACAAAACTGGAATTTGTAGTGATTCAAATTTTTTTTAGAAAGAGAGGGAGAGAGAGAGAGTGTGTGTATGTGTGATGTGAACTAGATTGAAACCGTTTCATTTTGAATAAGCGAACTCCAACGCCATAGAATAAATATCAAAAGCGCACAGTGTCCTAGATGTGCAGAATTATACCAAATCCTGCTATCCAAAGCTGAAAACTTTCCTGGATTTTATGATCCACAGATTACCATTGGTCAAACTGAAAACTTTCCTGGATAGACAAAAATTGGATCAAACAAGAAGCATTTTAAGAGTCTCAAGAAAACTGCGAACTTGCAGAGTCTCCACAAATACCAAGGATATCTCATCCCCAATTCTGGAGCAAAAAGAAAACATTAATCCAACCTTCTGTGCAATATATACAAAATTTGATATACGTAGTTTGTTCTAAAAGCATCCAGTTACATGATTTAAAAAATACCCACTTATTACAGCATCTGCAGACTGTCTGGCTTATTTTCTCTTTCTAAAGCATTTTGAGTTTTGGGAATAACCAGAACTTGCCCGAGTCACCTGCACGATTTGATTTTTTGACATAATATCCTGCACCTGATGTGCAAGGGAGGCTAGAGCGTGATCGTGATGAAGCTGCTGAATATCAGTTGCCTTTATTCGTTATTCGCTGCTCTACTCACTCAGTCATTGCCAGTGCGATGATCGCACACTATATATATTTACTCACCGGCGTCTAACTCCCCATTGACCTGGCCAGTAAAATTGTTCTAGTCCCGCATGCCTATTACAGTCCAATCGCAATAGCTACCAGGTTACAACGCGGCCGTATTAACACTGGCTATATATTTTTGGGAAAGATTACATATAAGAAAAATCCACTTTAGTGTTTTAGTTATGTGAAAACTAAACTGAATCATAGGAGCCATAAAACCAAATTGTCGGTGTTTAATTCTAAAACGTTGGAAGTACTAAAAAACACGTCCGAAAAAAATCATCTTAAACTGATTTCTCTATTACATCTTTTTACAGCTTTTAGAAGCGAGAGTAATATCATAATCTGCACCTGAAGCAGTCGCTTCTTATTTAATTGGCAATCAAGCAGCAATTTGTACGTCAACTGTTGCTAGCGTCCTATCGAAATTGCTTATTTAAATTTCCAGTTTGCGATTTTTCCCTTCGCCGTTTTACGGGATAATTATCGGCGTTGTTAGAGATTACATACTTAGTATGCATGACTATAACTGTACGTAACGCAAAATAACACATGCAAATGCGGCTTTATGCAAATTAATGCGAGAGGTTAGCCGTCAACCACCTTTCTAATTTGAGCCGCCGATTAAATTCGTTTTATTCGAGAAATCTTTTCTGAGCCCGATTTATCGGCAAAATTATGATGCGAAGTAACGCGAAGGTCACAAACAAATAATAACAACGGCAGAACTAAAAGACCATGACCCGTCGCTGTTAACGATGCTTTTTCACTATTTCAATTGGAAGCAATCAAATTCTTTGGTTGTGAGTAATAAAAAGCTGGAGTTTTAGCAAGAGATACGTGAATAGCACTGGGCATATTAGAGAATTCTGAAAATTAGGTCATTTATAGTACACACAGTTTCAAGAAACAAAATAACTTTCTTGATCATATTTATCTTTTTGAATGTTCTCAAGAAGCAAGACCTTCTGGTAAGAGAAATTATCTTGAATACGTAGTACTCTAATGGTTAAAAATTAGGACTATAGACATGGTGAAACAAAAGTTTAATCTTTGTTCATTGGATTAGTTGGGGAAGAACGTTTTCTCGTTATAGCAATAACCGTTTTCTGTTCGCAACGACAGAACAGCGTTGGGACAAAGTTTGCAGTTACATCTTAATCAAGTTTATGGGACCTTTAAAACGCCTGTATTGCGGAAGAAGGTCCACTTTTCGTTATACATATCAATTGGTCATAAGAATTTGTGCTTGTGCTTGAGTCAAACCATATGTTATAACTTTACAGTCTTCTTTACCTTTCCAAATGTAATGAAGTGATGCACAGATGAACAACTTAAGGTATGACTTCCAAATATATCGTAGTTTCTTCCACAGATAATTAATCTGATAAGAGTGCTTTGTCGCAGCACTGTCTCTTTCCAATTTCCTGCCTTCTATTATTCTCTTTATTTATTTGATTGATAGGATCATTTCAGATCTTCAAGTATCTGGGGTCTTGATCTGCCTTGTGTGTTCATAATCGCCATGTTTAAATTTTTGAAACTACACTTACCGACAGTGTGGTCAGTTTTAGCAATACAGATGTTGTTTATATCTCTTTGACATCGATTTGGAGTTCACACAGTCCATATTCCGAAATCTGGTTAATTATTTAGTACCTGGCCGCACTTAAAGCACTTGGATATATCAAAATGTTCATTGCCACTTGGAGAGCGCATTCCACCCCGTCTCCAATTATTATACTCTTTGTTATAATTCATTTAAAGTATCACGTTTTTTGAATACCCCTAACGAGCTCCCAAATTACAGTAATCGTTTTAGGGCGAGCTTCTCCTACTTACTCTAAAACATCTTTAAAGCCCTTCTACCTCCCTTTTTACACCCTTCGAAAGCTCGAAATTCACAGTTTATTTTGATAGACGACAATCTAGCAGACGGCTGGGTTGCGCGCAACTTTAATATATATATATAATAACAGGATATTTCAGAAATTAGATTATGTGAGAAACAACTGCGATCCTCAATTTGGAGCATTTTAGAACGCAATTTCACAGCAGGAGTAAACTGATTAAAAGTTGCACCTTGGATGACGCCACAAAAAAAGTAGGGCACATCACTCTGAACCAGCCAAGTATTTCTCACACTTCATCAACCATCCTCGAAATATTCAGCTATAAGAGGAATTTCATATGTGACACCGTAGTCCATTAAATTTCCAATTCAACAAGCCCTAGACCGACACCTTTTGTTGACATGTTGCAACTTTTCCGACAGTGTCTTGGGCATTATTATTATGAATAATAATATCAGTGGTACACAGCGACAAGACACTGCTATAGTTCTTAAACCACTTTAATTTGATACAATTGCTCAACAGGATTCGTTTCCTAGACGTCGCGCAGGTGATAAAATAGAAAAAATGAATACCTACCAAGAAACAGATTTTGGAGAAGATTTTAGAAGTACCATCCGAGGTTTAAAGAGAATCTGAGGAACTTTTTAAGCATAATTTTTACATAGGTATATACATTTAGCCTAGACTTTAGTTCCCCACTCTTTGAGAGACGGGCAGCAAAAGGCCAGCCTAGTCAATATTGTTTGCAATCGTTGGAAGCCGTCGCCTATCGCCCTTAGTAAACGCTATCTCGTGCTTTATTTCAGGAAATTGTTTTTATAAAGATGTTGCAGATGTGGACAAAACGTTGTTAGTTCTATAAATAATGGTATAGAAGTACTGCGAGATCTCTTGGAAATAACAATCAATGTACTTTTCCTGCTCTACCCAGCTAAAATTTCTTTATGTCTTTGGTCTTCAGATTCATATGGTGTAATGAAACAATACGAAATTGGTTTAAGCCGCGTTTACTAACATTCCTTCTGATAATTTGTTGAAGGTGATTGACATCCAAATTGCCATTGTTGCCTTTTTCCAAAAAAAGCACTCAAACACTAAAGCGCGCTGGTACGCCTTTTAATCTCTTCCCACGCAGATCAGACAAAAGCGCGAGGTGCATTTGCATTTTTCCCGCGCCCGCCGGACTTCGCCAAAACATAAAGCGTAATGAATATGCACCGACGTCGCGGCTCATTTTTCAGCCGCACTTCGGCATTCTCGGAAACGCAACAAAACGAGCGCGATGCAAATAAAGAATCGATTTAATTGCCGGCATAAATTCCAAATCCGGCGCGCAATTCCACACGAAGGCCCGCGAGCGCGCAAAAACGCGGGAGCGCTGCAAAATCACAGTCGCATTCTTGCCGGCCGCTGAATTGATGGCGGCGCGGAATCCTTATTTTCATAAAATATTAATATGTCGTCAAAAAAGCGCAGCTGCCCTTGCTTTGTCGGCCGCAATAATTAACGTTTCTGCAGCGGCCTGCTCCGCGGGCTGTCGGAACAGCTGGAACTGAGTTGTGTCCTGTCGTCTGGTGTTCACCTTCGCGCCGTAAATACGCATTAGGGCTTATTCCAGGGGATAAAGAGCGTGTATAGTTGCCAGGCCCGCCGCCGACGTTTCGAAATACCGCAAAAATTTGATATTAATCCTGAATAAAAGTGTGTGTGTGTGTGTGTGCGCGCGCGTGTGAGTGTGCGTGTGTGTGTATATATGTTGCAGAAATCTGCAATTACATTGATATTAGTGTAGTGCTCTACTGATACTATTAAAATGTAAATAAACTTGAACTATGCATAAGTCCATACACATACGTGACCTGTTGCGAATGTATAACGCAACTGTTAATATAATGAAAACAGATTAAGTGGTCGCAATCTCACCTGGCAGTCGATGGGAGATGAGTGTGATGCGCATGCGTGAAAGAGAACGAACTAACTGATCGGTTGAAAGTTAGACGCTAGTAAGCAAGCACGTATAGTGTGTGATCGTCGCAATTGCAATAATTAAGAGAGTAGAGTAGCGAATTTGCAGTAATTTTTCTATTTACTCTACAGTTCAGATTTGTCGCCCTGCGACTTCCGACTGGTCCCAAAACTTAAATTAGTTTTGAAAAGGATCAATAAGGCGTGATTCCAACACAGATTTCATTGTGGAATGTTTTGAACAGAGAAAAAGTGTACTGAAAAAAGTATGCGAGATACCAAAGCGCTTGCTTTGAAGGGGACTAAGACTATGAAATGTTTTCTTGTATATTTCACCACTTTTATTAAGCATACAGTTTTTGTATTATTGTAGTTATAATTTTTTGTATTATATGTTACTATTGTGCATATGGCCCTCACAATCTTTCAGAGCAAGTTTTATTTCAATTAATCATATCACTCTCGATTCAATATATATGTACAGATACATAGATAAGGACATGAAGCGACCACATAAAGTTATCCGTATGTGGGTAAACCAACTTAAAAAACATCTTTGTTATTATATCATACCGAAGTGAGAATTGCGACATTTGGCTCAGCGGGTGGGTCACTTTGTCACGCCAATTTATTTCATACCGATATGCCCCTAATATATTTTTAAAAGTCTCGATAATTGCAAGGATTCAAGTGGGGTTGTAAGGAAGGTCTGTCGCTCAATGCATGTTATTACTATTGAACTACTTTGACTTTGACTTCTTGGTGTGATTGGAGGTCTCCGGGTCCAGCCCGTAACTTGATGTTGGTTGATCTGTATTAAGTTGGCCCGTACCGCTTTACGAGAAAATCTTTGAGAGCGCCTCTGACAACGTCGTAGTTGTACAGGCCACGGCTGGATGGATTCTTGTGGCCTTGGACGCTGTGATAAATTTGCTCACCACTCTAGGAGCTAAACTCCTGGATGGTCGGTATCTCATCATCACGATGCAGGGCAGTATTTCTCATGTACCAAACAGCGCCAAGAAGCTTTTGCAGATGGGTTTTAGTGGCACATCCCTTCACCGATGCCGCAGGATACTCTCATAGACGGTCACCTTATTACAAAAAGACAGCTAGCTATGCAGATGGATCATGGAGTTCATGACTTGTCTCGCTTTGTTTGAGGCCCTCTCCACAATGGAGCTTGGAGTCCAGGGTTAGTTCCGGTTGAAGATCTTGAGTGGTGTCAAGTTATCATGATAACGAGTTTCATTCTGGTGAAGAATATGAACGCAGTGAGCTGATTAGTATTGCCGTGTCGTCTGCGTATTGGGTCATTAATGACTATTGAACTAGTTACAACATATACATTTCATTTTATAGGAACAGCAAACCTGAAGCGTCGGCTACGCGTGATGGGAAAAAGCAGTCCATGAGAGAAGATAGAGCATCGGACTGAGCAAGTTGGCATCCTATTCAACGAGAAGTCTAAGACGCGACAATTGTGCTACTATGCGAATGGATCGTAGGCGCACGACAGAAGAGCTGGGATTGAGTTCGTGGTCACACGAGGAGAACAAAGCTCGCAGATTGGTGAACCATCTTCCAGTGTAAGCCGATAGCCATCCGAAATACATCGACAAGCACAACACAGTCATCCTAAGATACGCTGTAATATTTGGCAACAAGTAAACATTACTTCCTCTTAGAAACATAAGCCCCCTCCCGAACGATTTATAAATTTGGTGTCTTATAAAGACGCCGTTAGACGAGATCGAGATCTGATTTCATTGAACCAAGACGCACGTCGGAACTCCGGTAAACAACCGGACCAGTAGGAAGCGGAATGAGGAGACCAGAGCCAGATCGGAAAAGACCCTCATCACGACGAAAGAGTGACAGGTCTGGAGGGGATCTGAGGATTTTGAAAAGTATGCGAGTAGTGAACGGTTTTTGCAATATTCACAAAAGGGTCCCAGAAAATTTGTAGCACGCCTACAAGAGTGGGCTAAGAAATGAGTGTTAGTACGCATGCGAATTTGAGAAAAAGGCTAAACAGACAGAGACTGCGGCGTACATTCTTTGTGCAGAATTGTAATTGTTAAGAAGACTCTCAAGACTGAGGCGAATGACAAGATTAAGAAACACAAAATTTATAAAAAAAAACAAGTTTTGAGTAAGATAATGTAAATGCGATAGTGTTAGTATAATGCGGTAAGGCAGGGCAGCAGTCAATAGAATATAAGCATTTATCTGTAGCACTTAATGTACAAGCTTAGCGACATAAATCTAGAAAATGAATAAACAATGCAAATAACATTAAAATATGAGAAAAATTAAATTTATCTAGAAGGAAGTAATGTAAATAGTATTGAGAATCCATCTCTAGACTGTAAGGTGGAAGAGGATCTCTTATGTATGAAAGTGTTGAGAATCATATTGTTCAATGTACACAACTTTCTCCTTGTCCATATGTGTTCATGATTTAGGCTCTTAAAGTGTCCTGGGTATTAGGATGTCTCTTATTGATCTTCGCCTCGATCACGCCCCACGCGTCGAGAGATCAGTAGTAATACAAATAGTTGTACAGTTATGCCCAGGTTTTCCTTGCTTGGTGGGGCGAGCGGACTCTTTTTGGAACACATACTCCCATCCAACGGTGCCTCCTCTATGCAGGGCTTAAAACCGTCTCCAGCACATTAACATAGCTGTCGGTGGTCACCTATAGGCTTTCCTCAAAGTCCTTGGACCTTTAACCTCCTGTCCATCTTGTTTTTCTCAGTCAACAGTTGGTGATTCCTCACAATGAAAGACTTCTAGTACAGGTTCTAGTGTACTGCTACACTGATCATCGACTTCTACACGTCCATTTCTTTTACCTGGTCAGTCATGCTCCGCCCAGAATCCTAAATGATCTCTTTCAATTCACGGACGAAATCATCACTTCTCTTACGATCAGAACTTCCTGTATCTCTTAGCTACGTCATAAATTTGAGTCCTTTTGTAGCCGAACTGTCGATTATTTTCCGGTGCGAAAGAATTCAAGTATAGCAGCTCTGCGGCCATTTCGTCGACAATCGTAGGCTACTGATTATGTGAAGCTAATTTGTGTTACCTAATAGGGATTGCGCATGCGCGTAAAACGGACTGTAGACTTACCTGCAGTACAATCTAAAAAAATTCCGATTTTACCTCGACGACTCTGTATATATTCATTTAATAAATAAATAAATAAATAAATAAATATATATATATATATATACACATATATAAATATAATAAATAAAGGTTTCACTTTTATGCAGTGAGAGAAAATAATTAAATTAATCATCAAGGAGTTAGATTCACACGCATCTTGTATGTATTACAAAAACCATCGCAACATATCTCAATACAATACTGTTGTTCGTGCAACATCGTGATAATGCACCGAGTTTTCAACTTTTTTTAAGCGTAACAATAAACTTAATTGTTCTCCTAACACTCCCAAAATAAAATTAATTATAAATCCATTAACAGCAGCAAATTAATGTTCCTTTGTTCATTAATTACAATATGCTCCATTCACAATTCACGTTCTTTTGTTCCTCTTCTACCATACTCAGTTGTAATAAACACTACGACAGGATTTTTTTATCAATACACGCAATACACTTTTGGCACAAAAATTTGCATCAAAGAAGTTCTCGCCAAAATCGCCGAATCTAATTCTACTTTCCCTATACGGGTAAAAATTAATTACGAAACAAACCGGTCGCCGCAGAACAGGAAGACCATCTAGGAATTCGGTTTCATTGAGAGGAGGACGGCCAAGTCTATTTTTGGGTCACAGCCATAAATTCGGCGCCATTAAAGCATCGCCAATAAATAAACCGCCACTGACTGACCAACCTTCACATTTGCATTTTCAATTCAGCTAAAACTCGCAGCTTGAAGTCGATTACGGCTGTTTTTGGTACGCGGACAAACAGCTCGACAAAAGGTTTTTATGGCATAAACATGACATAAATATTGGCTCTAAAAATAAACACGATACTGCACGTCAGATGCCGTGGCATTTTTCTGTCTGATGATAGTTTTAAATTGATAAGATGGTGAAAGTCAAATTGATCAAACGTGTAATTCCATGCCTCTATTTTTAGAACAACTATCAAACAAAATCATCCGTTAGACCTTACCATAAACAAAAGAGACAAGTTTAAAAAACTACTATTATCCTAAATACTTTTTTAATGAAACCTAAAGAAGTAAACTCATATAAGAAGATAAAAATTTGACCTATTTAAATGTAAATGTTCGTCTCTTATTGAGTAGTGATAGTGATGTGACAGTTGTATGTTAATACTTATCAAGATGAGCAGCACAGGGTACCCGAGAGCCTGCGTTTCAATATTCTTAATCTCTCATGAGATATCTCTTGATCCCAAAGGGCAATCGCCATTTGTTTTGTAATAAACAGTATTGGACGTGGTTTCTTGGGACAATCCAATGTATTAACATTCCACAACTCGGCGTTTTTTTTTTCCTTCTAGCGCTCGTGCCAGAACCATGATTCGTCTGTTGTGGCTAGACACCTAAATAATGTTTCCGGATTCACGCTATACAGGTACAACAACCTCTATACATGAGTGATGCAAGTATGGGTCACCTATGATGGTAGTTCGTTAGAAAACCTCCTCTCAAAAAATCACGGTCGAGATGTCTATTCCATAATAAATGGCGAGTGTCTTTTGGGGGTCGGAAACAGATTCATGCAATGAAAGTGCGGTAAGAAGTTTACCAACGATGAACTTCAATAGGCTGCCCGCAAGAGGTGCCATGCTACATCCAAAGAATGATTTGCAGCAACTTTACAGAAACTGCATAGGTATTGAATAAGCTGCATAGACATTGAAAAAGGATGTTTAAAGAACTGTGTACTCACTTCTTCCTTCCTAATAAAAGAGTGGTGAGAAGGAAACCATCGTAATGTCCAAAGTATTTTGATGCACTACTATGCATGTCACATTTAAAGAGTTATAAATTGAAAATTTCTAGTTCCACGGGTAACATATCGATGTGGATATAGGTAGCAAACCGATAACTGCGGTTTTGGTAATTCTTACTCAATTAAAATAACTGGACGAGCGGCTAATCTAAAAACGATCTGACCATCCATACGGGCCCGACTACGCGGCGCGACAGGTGCATTTCCCAAGCTCCGTTTTCCCCATCAGCTGGGTCAGGGGGCGCGCGCGAGCCGCCAGGGCCGGACCGCGGGCCGTGCCACCCGCCGGGCCGCGTGGGCCCCTGATAAGCAGGAAAATGTCGGTTATTGACTTTTACGCTACTGTACGCGTGTGGGCACCGCGCACGATAAACGATTACGTGTTTCGCGTTGCATAACGCTAGGCAATAATTTTTGCCCACACGGCCGGGTTTTGTTTGGTTGCATAATTAATGGCGAAACCTGGACGTCCTAGGACTAAAAAGAGCGCGAGTCGCTGGCCCGCCGGCATGATTTAGGGCCGGCGCGGTGCGCGCATGGGGCCGGTAATTCGAGCCTGCATGAATCACTTTGTGCGCCGAAATTGAAGCAAATTGACTTATCAGCCACCGGGCCGTGATGCCTCATTTGAATGACCTGGTTCTCGGCACTTCGAGCACGGCTCCCCTTGCTAAGCTAAACCGTTTCCCATACTCTGGAGAGGTTAGCTGCTTTTATCGAAAGTTACGTATTCAATTATACTACGAATTAAAAGATAAGACTTAAAATGGAAGGAATAAAAAATGGAGACTTGATCAAGTACTGTTAATTGGAAAGAAATAAAAATAATTGAACAAATGAAAACGTGTAGACCTTCAAAGAACCTATACACTTTGAATTTGTATAAGATGATCATAGAGTGGTTCTTGTGAGCAGGAAGTGCGCATTGCTTCAAGATATTACCCCTCCCCATGCAACTCGAAGACCAATGGCTAAAAGTGAGTATGCTGATGCAATTTCACTTCTGTCTCGCCCATTTCTATCTCTGATTCCATTCTTGTCAATGTCCTACTTTCTTCGAGGAAGTGCGCGTGGTATAAGATTTATTTGCTTCTAAAGATAGAAGAATTGGCCAAAAATGAACGATACTTTGAAAATAGTTGTTTGGCGACAACCTAAATGACAAGATATTTATGGACCACCCTCTGTAACCTATAAACAGATCAGTAGTAAACTTCATTTCACAAATCGCCCTAAACATATCTCAACAACTTCCGTATCTATGGCGATACATCTTTAGTTGACTCTTCTACAATGTATCGTACATAAATCTGAACAAAAAAATCAATATATTGGTCGAGATTACAGGTGGTCTGAGTGCTCCCCTACTAGTCACAAAATTTTTAAATTACAAAATTGTGAGCAATTTAGCTTGTATCTTTTCATTGTGACAGAGAGCTTCGTTGGGAGTCCTTGAAACCAGCTCCTAATCCCCTTCTGCAGTGACCTGACGAGGAAGGTGAATGACCAGTTTAAATACCCCGCCCCCTCCGAAAAATTACACTCATTGTGTTTTTGTGACAGGCACAGATCATAAGATTTCTCTAGCCTTCAATGTTGGTGAACACCTTACTAATTAATACTCCTGGATGGTTTTACGTTGACGTCCTGATGTTCCTGACGAACCACGGGCGCCAAATATGGTGTTGAGGGCCCGATTTTGGACAATCTGAAGTTTATCCGGGTAGATTTTTTATGTAGCCTCAAACAATTAAATTCCGAGATGGAAAAGGGAATTAATGGTCTGTCTATAACGTGTCACTTCCCTCCAATCTATCTTCCGGTCGAAGATTCTGAGATTCGCCAACGAAATCTGTTCTTGGTGGAAAACACGAGACTGGCACTTTTCTCGGCCCCTCCCGAGCACCCCGCATTGCAAGGGAAAACCACGGCAAATTTGCAGTAGCTCAGTATCACCCACCATCGTTGTAAAGGTTGAATAATACCGGGAACAACATGGAGCCTCGAGGGCTGCCGGACTTGATCCGGAACTTCCAGCCGGAAGCGGCAGCGGGACAGACGCTGAAGCTAGCATGTAATCGAGGCCGATATGCCACATCTTGTCGAAGGTCTTCTCCATATCAAGGAAGACTGTGGCGGTTGTCTGCTTCTTAATGAAGCCTTCCGTGATTTTTTCCTTTACTCAGACGAGTCGCTAAGTAGTGGAGTGGTCAGGGCGAATCCAAACGAGTTATCCGGAATCGCCTGGAAGTCTTCGAAGGATCTCATACAGCAAATTCACATAAATTAAGAACTAGCAATAACAATTCTTTTTTTCACATGTTATCGATAAATCAGTAGTAGACCTTCACATAATGTTCAGTTTAAATGCTTACCTCATATATTTTCGTCGTCATTAGACTGTCACTAAAAGGGTGAAAAAGCTTCATTTAACGACAAATTTGGAGAGAACACTTTTTTCCCCCCAGATAATTAATACATCGACAGTAAATCGACATTTGAAGGTCGTCACTTATACAGCTGCATTCATCAGAATAGAGCGGATGATCGTTTCGTGGCCCCAAGATTAAGGAGTTGAGTGCTGATCTCGTCGACTTTACTCTGGTGACCCACCCTATCTGTGTGGGATCTCCAGGTCAACTTGCGGTCCATAATCATCCTGAGATAGTTGGACATGGCTTCTCTTCTACTGACTCTTGGAGTTAACCCCGATTAATCAACTAAATCGAAACTGCTTCATACACCTGTTGATGGTACCTTCGGCAAATGCGACACGAAAAGCTGCAGAACTCATCGTCACCGATTTGAAGTTAACAAATAGACCCAAGTATCCCCAACGAAACTAGATTTTAAAGCTGTCGAACCGAAATAACTTTCACAGCAACCCACTACTGTGAGTTGATTTCATTTATTCCCACTTCAGAATAAACAAGCAGCAGTAACATTCTAGTCGCCGCAATCCCCATTATTCACTTTTCCAAGCGAGCGAAGAAAGGAAACTTAAAATTCTAATGAAATGCAGAATTGATGAATTCATTCCCCATCACTTCCCTAATTAGCTGGGAGCCGGCTTATTAATTAGTCTTCCACAATACATGATGCTGCTTGTTAATGAGATAAAAGAGCGTGGAAATGTCAAACGAAATTAGTTTGGCCTTCTAAATATTCAGCAGCTGGGCATGTGAAGAAACAGCCGGACTATTGCAAGAACCAATTAAACATGAAACCGATTTCAATGTTCATTCTTTCATTTCTTTGCATATATAAACTGAACGGTTTATTGCAAAACAAAGAGCTTAATAATACAAAAAATATTGTTATCGTTATATCCTTCAAATTAAAAAAATTCGACCTCAGAAAATAAATAATCCTGCGAGTCCCGAACCCGCCCACCTAACGAAACATTGTTGCCAGATTCCAACCCGTTTAAGATGCCCGGAACCCACCAGCGCTACGAAACGGCAAAGGTGCAGTAAAGATTAGATGCTCCCAAATAACGTGGTTAACCTACGAAAACTAGAGGCCAAAACATTCTTGAGCTACCGATGCATTTTCAAAAGACGAGCGAATTGCACGTTTGCTTGCGATGCAAAATGGGTTGCATATTTTGTGTCCACACTATTGATTTAGTAGGTTGCATGACTCGCTATTAAACTTACAAATCACAGCCTTTAGCAGTCCGGCAGTGTTGATACAATTAGCTTATCTACCGCACGTTCAATTAGCATTGGCCGCTAATTGTGCATTTGGAAGCAGACAGTTCCGATAGATCTCTCTTCCCATAATTAAAGCCGATTTTCCAGATTAGGTCTGTACACAAAACGCTCAATTAAAATAGAAAGTAGCGGCTGTGCGCTAATTACGACGTACGGTAGTAAACCTGACACACAAAGCTACTTAAAAAATTTTCCCGACTTGCCGGACAAATTAAGCGATTCCATAAATTAGAACCCAATGTTTATGCCTTTTTTAAATAAGGCGACAGTAAATGTAAGTTTATCCTCCAACTACTCCGAGTGTTAACATTCGTTAGATTATCAAAAATTTGAAATCAAAACTTTTTATTTCTGAAGTACTGGAACAAGTGGATGGATGTACAAATAAACAAATAGAAGGATAAATATGGAAACTTCTTTTAAAAATTAAACTTAATTATATTTAAAAATAAATCGTTAGTACATAAAATTTGATCTTTACAGAGCTTTCAAGTAGAAAATATCAATTAAAAGAGAGGAATAACTAGGGCAAACAGGAGATGCAAGATGTGACAACGCTGAGAAGTATCATATAAAACCAACTTGGCAAGACGGCAATTGTTTTGAGTCAAACATTAACCTATGTGAGGATAGTCAACAAACAAAAGACGAGCGCCTAATCCAAATTTTGCTCTGCCAGGGAGAGGGGGGGTGCAAGCAACCCCCGACCAAGCGCGCCGTCCTTGGGCGGCAGCGCGGCCGCAACCCATATCCCAGACTCGGCTGCCCCGCTGACCTCCCTTGCCGGCGGCCCGACGGGGGTCGAACAGCTGAGGATCTGCGTGCCGAAACCGGCCGCCCGGATCGATATCCGCAAGAATCGGCGCCGCATTACATAACGGGTCGGATCGGCTCACCTTTTGGGCTTCCAGCGACGCTTCAGCACCCCTAGCATGTGGAAGGCGGGTTGGGACGGCGACCGAGCTCGACGCACGCAGTCAGCGGCCGTGGCCTCAGGTTCCGTGGGTGGCCATGCCGCTGCCGCACTCTGTACACGGGGCCGCTGCTCGGGCGCACTCTGTGCGAGTCCGCGGGGCTGCTATCTCGAGCCTCACGCACGACGCGCACCGCAACTGCACCAGCGCGGCTTCACACCGGAAATTAGATCGTCTGCGTGCATTTGTTTGTTCGCACGGGGTCGGGTTCACGCGGCGACGGCAGCAGAATGACGCCGATTGACGATCCAGGAGCAACCGAGCTGGCCGGCCTACGCGCAATTCAAACGAACGACTCCTCGGCTGAAGACTGAAGCCCCGAGCAGCTGAGTGTCGATGATACCCAAAATAAACAAGAGGTCTGTGGGGTGTCCACGTGACCGCCTGCGCAGCTCCGATAGGCCAATGATAATAAAAATCCGCGCATGAGCGCCGCGGCCGGCGTGCCGCAGCACTTAACCTCACTAAATATGCGTAGATATTTGCTAAATTTCTCGTACTTGGGGAGTTCGTTCAGGTGGCCCCGTCGCTCTAACACTCCTGACGATTAACTTACGAGAAAATTACAGGGGGTTACAGCGGCAGGTTGCGGTCCAAGATGGCAAGAGAAGACTGGATCCCACAACCATACAGGGCCAAATTGAAATTGCATTAGGCAAGCTGCGCTCGCTGAACGAGCCAGCTACGGTGCTCTCTAGCAGGTCTGTCAGCTCAGTATTTGCAACTTAAAGTACATATTTACCAACATTATTGAATGCAGAACTGATGCAGGGGTGCATGCACTGTGCAATACACTGCACATCGACTTGCAGAGCTCCTACGGAATAGCTTATCAACCCAAATCTATAACGTCAGTTTTAAATTCACATTTCCACAAGAATTCCATTCCAATTCGAGTCTTGAAAACGTTCGTGGTTCCAAATGACTTTCACTGTCGGTACAAGGCTATTTCCCGCACATATTTGTATAGAATTTACGTTACGACTGTAACAGGAGGAAAGCCTAGGGCAACACTGTTAAACTATATACCCATCGAAGAATTCAATCGCTCCCTTTGCATAAGGTATCATGTTTCTACAACTTTCTATAGTGACTAATTCAATTGTTTTAGTGTAGAAACCTTCGACATCAGCAAAGCTCGAGAAGCTGCAAGTCTATTCGTGGGCTACAGAGATTTTCGGACATTCATGCACCGATCAACCTTTAAACCTGATAAAATTACAAGACGGACCATCAAGAGCTTGGAAATAAGGGAAGGGCAGCCTCCTTGGTCCGACAGCTATGCCTGGCCGTCCTGCGTCAATTCTGATACGTCCAATTACAAAATCTACGATATTATTATAACAGCGGACGGATTCTTGTATCGGCAGGTAAGCATGTGATTGTGTACATACAAAATGTGTGCCAATGCCATCATTGTTAAATGTCAACATATAATTGTTGCATGTATTTATAGATGGCGCTTAACATTTCTTTTATCAATTAAAGCAGTAGTGCTATTTTTTAAATCGTAACTATCGTTTTTATTTCTTAAAAAAAAAAGATTGTTTTGCTGTTTTTCAGTTTAATTTTTTTTTAAATTTTGTTGTAACGATAACGTTGATAAACTTTTATATTTAAATAATTGAATATTATAAATTAATTCGAGTAGCACCAGGGCACGCGTAATGTTTATGAGTGTAAACAGGTTCATTTTCTTCTACCCGATCGGTACTTTTCCGTTAATTACGTCGCGCCGCAGTAGCGCCAACTGGTGACATTGGTTGCGTCAGGTTGGTACGGTACCAGCCACTTCCTCTGACCTGGACGTATTGTGTAGCGGTCGTCCGCAATCGAGCTTGCCGAGTTTCCGCATCCCGCGCCCGTTCAGCCATCGAGGTCGTGTACGCCGCCGCTTCGTGCCGAAAACGTAAATATCCCTTTTTACTTTGCTGGTATTTTCATGAGGTAGTAGCCCAAACATTGCTGGTTATTGTTTTGCACGCCTTGCTTAACCTCAAAGCGACCGGTCGGACTTGGAGGGAAACAAACCAAAATGGCTTCGTTATCTTCCGCGCAGTAAAATACTGATAACGGCGCCCGAGCCGGCACTTGAATAACCGAGTTTCTTATTTGCTTAGGTCCGACGCACGGTGGCCTCGCTGGTGGCAGCAGCAAAAGGTATTGTGACTCCTAGCGATATAAAATTTATGCTTGAAATTCCGTCTCACCGCTCGTGGGATCCTAGGATTAAGACGGTGCCGGCGCAAGGCTTGTACCTCTGCGAGGTGGCATACGCGCGGAACGACCTGGAGACATTCAGAGAGGACCTCGAAAAGTAGACCGTAATACAATTTTATTTACAGTATGGTAGGCTCACGGGTGTATGTGGGGGGGCTGCCCTACGGAACCACCGAGCGAGACCTGGAGCGTTTCTTTAGGGGATATGGGCGTATGCGCGACGTCCTTATCAAGAATGGCTACGGTTTTGTTGAGTTTGATGATTATCGCGATGCGGATGATGCAGTGTATGAATTAAACGGTAAAAAACTTTTAGGGGAGCGTGTGACTGTGGAACGGGCACGTGGGACACCCCGAGGCCGTGACCAGTGGTCCAGCCGCAGTGATCACCGCTCCCATGAACGCTATGGCCCGCCAACGCGGACTAACTACCGTGTCATTGTTGAAAACCTATCCTCTCGTATCAGCTGGCAGGACCTGAAAGATTACATGCGACAGGCCGGCGAGGTGACATACGCCGATGCCCACAAGCAACACCGCAATGAGGGCGTAGTGGAGTTTGCTAGTTATTCAGACATGAAAAATGCCATCGATAAACTTGACGACACTGAGCTCAATGGGCGTCGCATTCGCCTGATCGAGGACAAGAGCACCCGCCGCAAGCGGTCCTCGTCCTACAGCCGCAGCCGCTCGTGCAGTCGCTCAAAGCGCTCGCGTTCCCGCAGCCGCTCCAAGAGTCGTTCTAAGTCTCACTCGCCCTCGCGCAAGGACCGTGATACCAAGTCACGCTCGCGCTCCCACTCGCGCAAGAAGTCAGCCGATCGCTCACGCTCCAACTCCAGGAAGAAGTCTGCCGAGCGCTCCAAGTCGCGCTCGAGGTCCCGCTCGCGATCACCCGCCGATTCCAAGAGGTCCAGGTCCCGTGAGCCTTCCAAGGGAGGCAGCCGCTCCCGATCACGCTCTGCCAGCAAAGACAGGAGCAAGTCGCGAAGTCGATCTCGTTCGGGCGACAACTAGATTAGATTACGGAGGGGCTAATATGTGGAGAAAGGACATAATCAGTTACACACGTATTGGTAAATACAAATACAGTTTTTGCTGAACTGTCAATTTTAATTGTCACTTTTCACTTGTGTTTAACTGTTACTACATATAAGTTAGACTGTACTGTAAATTAATAGCACTCAGTTGTGGAATACAGAATTAGTCATATGCATGGCCTTAACTTATTTTCAATTGACAATGTTGGATAACTGTTTTCTCCTAAGTTAGCAATTTGTGATGCATATGATTGAAACTGATGGATAATACTTTTATTATAATGAAATATTGGTAAAATTAAGGTGTAGCTAAGTAATGAGTTTATTGGATCAACTTATTGTAAAGAGAAATTTGCTAAAGCCCACCCAGACAATTGTAACGCATTGTGACGGGCGGCGCCACTTGGAAAGTAGAGATTGTGCAACAGTAGAAATTGCGAAACAACCGTTTGGATTTGTCGTAGACACACGACCAGATAACATTCCTGTTTTAATCAAGGGGCATTTGTTGCTGGGTTCGCAGGATTGCTGCGAACCAGCGGCCTTGCAAAATTTCAATATTCGGTTCGTCTTGAGTGTTGGCGTTGCACCACCCTGCGTTTTCCCAATGTAGTCTATAAGTTTGTCGAGTGTTTGGACTTGCCCGAAACGAACATAGCAGCCGTCGTGCAGGACGAGTGCGTCGATTTTCTAAATAAAGCCATCGAGCAACACTGCAATGTGCTAGTGCATTGCAACGCTGGCGTCTCCAGGTCCCCTGCGGTTGTGCTGGGCTACTTGATGCTCACTGACGGCTTGACCTTTGACGAAGCGTACAGCCTTGTAAAATCTAAACGCGGTTGCATCAAACCAAACCAGGGATTCGAGAAACAACTCAGGAGCTGGATTTTGGGCAAGTCTGGTCTTTAGATTTCGTAGCGTTAGTAGCATGTTCTTTTCTTGTATTTAGTAGTAATTTCCAATATGTAACCTTGTGTTAATATTTTATTTACGTAATGCAGCAGTTGCTAGATTGCTTTGTTTCATAGAACGCTGCACTGGAAACTTTAATAAAATTTTTTATGCAATGTTGCGTTATTTTTCTAATAATACCTAGTGAAATTACATCATGGCGATTTGTACCGACGGTGGTGCTTGTTACACAACTTTTTAATTGGTGCTGGGTTGATGTGAACTGAACAAACTTTTGTTAACAAAAAAATAATTAAGATATATTTTTTTAATTTTAATTGGTTGATTGTATGGTGCAAGCCAGAAATTTCAATGTATAACGTGGCAAGAAACTGTGCATTGCAAGTGTTTTTTTGTTATGTTGGGAGTTGAAGTAAATTTTTCTGTTTTTTTTTTTTACATAAAAAATTGTTCAACTGAGTAAAATAAACTGATTTGGCTTGTATTAGTAACACTGCACGTGACCTATACAACATGCCGAAGTATTTCTTAAATTATGCTTTTTACTTCTTTTTTTTTATTTTAAAGATCATACAGTAAAAATTTTAAGCCTTTGAGTTGTAAGTATATTGGAGAATACTCTGATTCGACAAAAAGGACATTGGGTGAGTAAATAGACTGAGATAAAAATTCGAAAGCATAATATTTTGGGCATGTAACGAAAAACTCGTTCAATATATATTGTCATGGAAGGTAAGATAATTGGAAAATAAGGCTCGGTCCGAAGACTACATCTTAGCTACGGAACCTGTGAGACTAGTGTCGTAGATCAATGGTATGACTGTTCCACTGGGCTGTCGATAAAATTAAAGCCAACGTTCATAACAGACAAAGCACAAGAAGAAGAACATACAGTGTAACTTGGTGTTTTAACTACAACGTGTATAAATAAGTTCTCAGCTTTAGATTTCGCAGGACGCAAATCACCGTTTACTTGTAACGTATTAGTCCGTCCTCTTGCGGTTTTAAAGCAATGACATTTGGTCTTTCGAAACATCATGCGATTTGGCGTTTGATGCACATAACCTCAATAATCAGCTGTGTTCACGATGGCAATCACAAAAGAGCATATTCGATTTTCTATCCACTTCGCGTTTCATCTTAAGAAAAACGCTGCTGGAGCCACCGAAATGATTTGTGCTGCATATGGTGCAAAAAGTGGAGGACGCCCTCAAACATTCGACACGGATGAGCTGCAGACACTGTTGGATCAAAACAATGCGCAAACTGAAAAAGAACTTGCAGAACAGCTTGGCGTCACTCAGCCAGCCATTTCCATACGTTTGCATGCAATGGGTAAAATACAAAAGGAAGGCAGATGGGTTCCGCATAAACTGTCCGAAGACAACAAAAATAGACAGCGTGACACCGCACTCCATTTGTTTTCAAGGGACCGAAAAAAGGATTTTCTGCATCAAATTATTACGGGCGATGAAAAATGTATCTTGTGCGACAATCCCAAGCGCAAAAAATCATGGGTAGACAGACCCTGGCAAACCTTCGACATCGACTCCAAAGCCCAATATCCACGCCAAAAAGATTTGCTCTGTATCTGGTGGGATTGGAAAGGTGTGCTGTACTATGAACTCTTGAAAGCAGGTGAAACAGTTACGGCGGATCGCTACCAACAGCAACTCATCAATTTGAGCGACGCAATCGAAGAAAAGAGGCCATTTAATGGACAAGGAAGTTGCAAAGTCATCCTGCTCCATGATAATGCCCGATCACGTGTTGCGAAGGCGACGCAAGAACACATCTTCGCGTTAGGCTGGCAACTTCTCCCACATGCTGCTTATAGCCCAGACATGGCCCCTTCCGATTATCATTTATTCCGGTCGTTACAGCAACACTTGGCTGATACGCACTTCAAAACAGAAGAAGTCCGAAGATGCATCGATAACTTTATCGCCTCGAAGCCGGTGAGGTTCTATCACCAGGGAATTCGCAAGCTACCCGAAAGATGGCAAAAGGTCATCGATGCCAACGGAGAATACTTTGATACTTAAGCTTTTTTTGTTTGTTTTTAAATAAAACTTTAAATTTGCAGAAAATAGCTGAGAACTTATTTATACACCTATTATAAATGTTACAAAAAATCAACAACATTGAAGATCGTTTCCCCACATCTTTAGCTGATTTGCCCACTGACGAACTTGGCTGAGAATCCCCATGAGACAAGCGTATTTCATTTAGACGCAAGAAGCAAAACCAGATGTTTATTATAAGGCAACTAAATTAATTATAAGAAAATTCAATAAATCTATAATTGTATGCACTATTCACTACAATAAGAATATTCCACTGTATCAAATGGAAGCTTCTATGACAAAGAAAGTGTATACCAAAACATTTGAAAGTATTATAAAAAAATCCGATAGGGTCATGTATTATTACCCACATTATACAGTCTATATGGTAAAATTTGACAAGAAGAATTTACTTGGAAACAAAAAAATTAACAACTTCAGGTATGTGGGTGACATCACGTCATAACAATGGATAAATGGAACGAACAATAACGATTAGTCTGTACATAATATAAATAAACAAACCATTATCATCAAACACAAAGATAAAACTATAGTCGAACAGTAGTTTTCGCAATATTTATATGTGAGATAGAAAAAAAATATATATGAGGGTAATAAAAGAAACAGATAGAAAAAAAAGAACTACTTTGAGATTTAGTGTCGGAAAAAATACAGCAAAAAAACAACTTACAAGTCATTTAACAAAAAGATAAAAAGTTGGATAATAATATATCGGCAACGGATTCTCCAATACTACATAGGTACAGATAAATACAAGACAAGGAGGCAATATGAAAAAATCGGTGATGCAAAAAAAGATAAAAGAGACAAGAGATCTTTTCGCCACTAACTAAATAGAACAGACAAAAAAGAACTACAAAAAAGCTCTCACAAACTCCAAGCGATACAGAAGATAAAAACTATGAAAACGGATAACAAACAACAACAACAACCAAAGACCCATGGAATTATAACAAGTTAAAAGTTACACATAACTGTAACAAATACAGATCAGTATATGCTTAAGATAGTTTCACACTAGATCGAAACATAACTCTTCAGAATAATTGTTTTTTGGTGCTTTAATAAGAGTAGTCAATTAAAATTTGTATAGATTATTTGAAAGATGAAGTTGAAGAGACATTAGTGAAGGAAGATCCGTCCTGCAATCGACCTGCAAAACGTTTAGTCTACAAAAACAAAATATTTCCAACTTTCGAAGTCTTCGATATCCAAGTCTGACATAATCTGTTATTAAATAATACGTTCCATATAAAAAATTTGATGGATAGGCACAACAGAAATTTTTAAATTAATAATATTTTTTTATATTTCCTTTCTGCTATATTATGCTGTATTATTCTAGGACATTGACACAAACCCATGCGTTGAGCGGGACTCGAACGCGCGCGCGCCGGCTAGTGCTATATGTTAAATAGGTCAGTGGTATTTTCGATACGCGTGCCTGGAAAGCCGGCTGACCGATTTCAGCCCCAGTTTGCTCCGCGCCCAGAACCTTACTCCGCACCCTTCATAGACTTTCCAGGAAATTTGTCTGGGGGGTAACGTACGCTGCACCCTGCCTGACCAGAATTCTATCTAATACCATTCCCGTTTCTCAGGCCGCAACAAAACGATGCTATATTTTTATTAAAAATTTTCAAGTTCGAAACGTTGTTTTTATGTTATAATTATACTTACACTACATAATTATGGCATAAAAGGCGAGCTCTTCGCAGAAGTAAATTCATCACATTTTTCCAAAAAATAGATAAATAGTTGACCTAAATTGGACAAAACCCAACCATGTAGAATTAGAGAACAACAACGGCTAAAATATGGAATGTAAAACTAGAATAAAAAGAACTAAGAGCAAAACACACTAAAATGAGATCAAATGCAAATAAAATTAAAAGCAAGAGATAAGAAAACAGCCAAAGGTAAACAGAGATCGGATATAAATAAAAAAGATAAAGAAGTTTCAAAACCATATGCAAAAAATAAAGACAAAATATAAAAAATATGGAACACATCGTCGCATTACGGAGAATAATATGGAAAGAGTAGCGGAACCCAAAAAAAGTATTACAAACAGTACTCAGGAAAAGAAATAAATGGCAATATAAAGTTAAATTTAAGATCTAGACCAACATGAAAAAGAAATAGAAATATAAAGTTACACCTTCGAATATGTTCTTGATTAAACAAAGAAAGAACGTTACAAAAAAAAGAAAAGAATACAACTAAACCACATACAAAACAATATTAAGACCAAGAAGAATTCGAATGTCAAAATATGACGACCAGAAGAAGACATGTCCAAGAAATTAAAAGAACAACTAGTTTTGTGACTAACACATCTATAGAAACCAGAAACAAAATCACTAAGAAAGGAGAAATAAATAAACAAGTGAAATTAACAGAAAACTTAGTCCGTATACAGCAATATCTACACATATAGTCATAAAGTTTTCTTCCGATACTAATTCGTTGTTTGACAATTGCTTAGAAACACGCAGTTTAAGTGACAGTGCAAAACTGACAAAAGTCGGATTCACGGTGTGATCCAATTTTTTGGTTTTGGAAAGAAAAACGGCGTAAATCATTCATGAAACCCACTTTGGGCAAACGAAATTAAAGGTTGAAGCTTTCTGAAGTATTGAAGGGATCTATCATACCAAAGAGACGAACAAATAAATGCGTGTATTTTAAAATTTTTTGAGGACACGAGAGAAATTCTTCTGACTGATTATGTTGCTAATGTTAGGCGTCACTTTTGGGAAGGTTAAATATAGTAATTGCGGAAAAACGTTCTGAAATGGCTTAAAATGTGGTTCCACTACAACTAACAGTGTCTAAACTAAGGTTTAAAAGTCTCCCCATCAAACTCAAAGCATTCCTGGGTAGACAATAGTTTAGGTCAAAAGAAGAAGCGATACAGAGCGTAGAATATTTTGAGGGTCCCGGAAAAAATGCAAATTTTAAAGTCAAACCCTGTATTTGTATGTGCTTAGAACATTATAAATTAAAAGAAAAGATCATACTAAGCTTGATGAAGGTTATAGTATTCAATGTGCTCTGTAATCCATCTAATCAATGAAGAAGCTCCTAGTAGGTAATTGGTATGTTGAAAATTTATGTTTAGAGCAGTAGAAATAAAAATTATAATTTGTCCCCTAAAAACACAGTTAAATAATTTGTTACAATCGTTAAGCAGTCAACTTACTACAGTTAGAAAACCACGATTCTTTAGTATATCTATTTCCATATAATGATGTTGCAGAATAAGTAAGTACTACTTCAAATATTTATCTATTTTTGTTTACTCATGTTTTACTTCGGTTGGGTCATTCGATTACTTTCCTAAATTTTGTTTTACTTCCACTTCCAAAGTTTCAACTTTTATTTTTGCTCGCTGGGTGATATTTAAGCAATTCAAAATTGGTTCTAGGGCCTAAAAACATCTGCAAATTTCCGCAAGTTGTTCGAGTTCTTGCACGTGCGCGACCGTATTCCTGAAAGGTATTATATCCGTCGCTCGACCGTGACGGATCAGCGGGGACGTTCCGAAATTTGTTACAATTAAACAAATACTAATCAACTCCTAAACTTTTTCTGGTACACTCCGCAAGCATCTTAACATTGCATAATCAATTGTAGTAATTACGCAAATTATTAATATTTTATAAAAAGTAAACTCTAAAGGCCACGTTTACGTTTCTAAAATTTACGCAAATGCAATTTGTACCTACACTAATTATGTTAAATAATTTGCAAGCGCTTACAATGGATTAACCTGAAATGAATAAACTAACGGGGGTTATACGTCCAAATTATGATACATTAGGAAGTGTACTTAATTTAATGACAATTAAAATGTAATGCTTACTTTATTAAATTAATTACAGAAAAATTTGAAAGACTTCTTTAAATTGATTACATTACCAACTTTTAAAAAAATGGAAATTTGCAAAATCAATTTGATTCTTCAAATTTTATTTTTATAGATTAAATTTTTGATAAGCTATACTCATGTTAGTCAAATTTGAAGAGCCTTTATCTGACTACGACATCGAGAAGATATGTTGCAATTCTATACAGATTGTGTAGAATTATTTAACATAAGTAATCATCCCTCATTTCATCAGTAGCAATCGCGATGACTAAACAGCCACTGCAAATGTCATTACGTTCATTTTTATACAGACCAAACGGTACGATGAGAGTCAGGCAAAAACCAAGTTATCAAGAAGTCAGATGTTAAAGATATCCGTTGCGGGACGAAGCGAGGTCGCAAATGCTACGCACTAGCTGGGATTTTCAGGTTTATTGGAGCAATTGGCGGTTGAAATATGTTCCAACTCACGTTTTTCCCACTTCAATATTTTAAGTCTCGCTTAAATTTGACTTACTCTTTAAATAAAATCCAATTGTAAAAAGGTAACTAAATACTTCAAACTTAAAAATATAAAATTAGAAACTAAATCATTGTGGCCTTCAAATTGAGGAGAAACCCTTAAATTTAGAAAATTGAACGAGACGAAAAGGAGACAATTAAACAAAATTATTAAAATAATGATTGTGGATTAAAATGTTCTTTTTTCTTCTTCTTTAGTCCGTTTAAATGATCCAACTTTAGACATAGTCACTCAAACCCTCTCATTTGTTTCTGCCTTATTTGGCTGCGAAATTCTATTTTAATGTAGCTATCTGCCATCAGGGAGTTTCACACCTATCATTACTCTTTTCATAGATCTTTAGGTTTTTACTGGTTTATAAGCTGGTTTTTAAATACTGAGCTAATCATGATAATCACACTCTTTTTTTAGTTTCGACTGATTTATTTCTTTATTTTTTTATTTATCCTATTTAGATGTATTCGATAACTATCTCTAAGTTATAACCTTTGAGACTTATATTCCTTATAATTCCCATGTTCGTCATCATTTTATTTTTAACATATTTATCGTACAAATTACTTTCCCCGAAGCTTTTGACACTTAAGTTCTCGTTTGAAGTCGTTGACAGCTTAGGGCAAGAAGTACTACGTTATCTACACATCTAAAAAGATTTATTTCCATCTACTTTTATGCCCATTTAAACCGGCGGGCGAAACAAGACGATGTTATATCACCAAAATTCTTACACCAGTGATGGAGAGTATCTTCAAAAATTAAGATGGTCAGCTGTAGGCTAAACTAAATGAAATAAAACAAAAACGATAATAATAATAATAGATATCATGCTAACATTTATCCACTCAGTGGACTTTTTACATCAACAAAACCGAAAACTTTTAATCGTCCAGTAGTTTGTCATTGTCATTTAGTTCTTTAAAAAATCAAATCTAGAGAAAATCATACTGTAAAGTCTTTCCAGAGAAAATATTTGGCAACTAAAGCCAAAAATGCACATATTCTACCTTTCAACGAGTTTCTGAAGTTCTTGAAAAAACTAAAGAAAAATTGTGAAAATGCGTTTAGAGCACATGAATAAAAAGTAACAATCCTTGAAAATTTTAAAGGATAAATTTGAAATTAACTTATAGCTACCCCCCCCCCCAAACGAAAAAAATTGAAATTGAAAAATTCAGATATTCTAAAATACATTTCTGTAAATAAATTTAAAAATAAAATAAAACAAAAATTCAGTCGTCCTTTGTCTTTGCTTCCCTTTAATCTTTTTCATAGTCAGCTCTACCTAGATAAAATGCTTACTCCAGCGTTAATAAAAGAAATAAAATAGCGAAAACGTCTATACACAGGTAATTGTATAATACACCTATATGATTTAAATAGACTTTTTAATGTATCCAAGTAAAAGAGAAAAAATTAACAAAGAAGAATGAAAGAAAAGCACAAGCTAACACAACATTAAATAACAAATTTCATTGTTCATACAGAAAACATTGCCCACTACCAGGAACTTTAAAGACACTCACCATTATCCGGAACATCTACGTCGCCATCTCGAACCTATCTTTAGATGACTTCTTTATCCCGGCTGCTCTCGCTGCTTCTAATATTGTCCCCAGTGACTTCCTCGCCGGTGCAACACCAAATACATAGTCTGTCTTATTACATACCACTCAAGTTCACTATCACGGTCACATGGAATACACCACTTTTACTACCACTTCGCGATCACGCTTCGATTGAACATATAATGCGCGCATTTCCATCACTAACAATGCTTGTAGCATTTATTTGTGTATAGGTAAACTAATGTCTTAATCACTCTTTCCTAAAACACAAGGATATCCTATTTTAAAAGTTGTTTCAGTGTTTTTCTCTCTATTAATCTTTGAATACCAAAATAAAATACTTGCCCTACCGCTTGATCCACATATCGGTCCTACTGCTAAACATCTAAAAGAAGAACACAAGAAAAAGCAAATCCCATTCACAAGTTAAAGATTATTTATGATAGTTTTATTTTACGTACCTGGTGATAGTATCTTTCAATCACTACATTGCACTAGGACACATAACCCGTTTGTTCTTAAGCATTAATAAAAGAAATAAAATGACAAGAACATTTGTAGCTGGATAATTTTATAACGCAATCAAAAAATTTGAACATGCGTTTTAATGTACCTAATTCGAAGAGAAAACAATTTAACAAGCTCCCAGGACCTTAAAAAATAACATAACAAGAACGCTGAATATCTTAAAATTTCATTGAAGTGAATGTATCATTGTTCATACAGAAAATACTGCCCATTCAAAGACACTCACCATTTCCGGAACATCTACGACGTCATCTCGAACTTACCTTTAGATGACTTCTTTAACAAGGCTGCTCTCGCTACTTCGCACGTCCCCAGTGCTGCCGGAACTCGGTCTTCCTCGTAGGTGCAACACCAAGTACGTAGTCTGTCTTATTACACAGCACTTACGTTTACTATCGCGGTCACACGAAATACACTACTTTTACTAGCACTTCGCGATCACGCCTCGACTAAACATAATGCGCCCACTTCCTTTACTAACAACGTCTGTTGCACTTGTTTAAGCAGTCAGTGTGCACGTTAATTAGTTGACTAGTAGCTAATGGTTAGCAGGGGAAGCAGAAATATTTATTACATACAAAAATGAATTTTTAAATAAAGCATTGCGTCACAAACAAGGAGATTTTTGAGCAAAAATAAATGTTATAAATTTTAATATTTTTTCATGTTTATCACTTTATTCTTTTTGATTTGAAAATATGTGAAAAATTATTGTCTACATTAAATAATACAAGCAATTGATCAATCTTTAGGGTTAATTAAAGAATTAAAGTTACTAAAGTAAATAAAATAATTTTATAACGCATCCAAATAATATAAAAATAAATTTTAACATACCACAAGTTAAACATGACAAACATAAAAAGAAGAATTTTGGTCTTTAAAACTTGCATTAGAATTAAACTGACGCATTTATTGTTTACATAGGAAGTATTTCCCACCTCCAGAAATCTTAAAGACACTCACCATTTTCCGAAACGTCTACGTCGTCATCTCGAACTTACCTTTAGATGGTTTCTTTACCTCGGTGGATTTCACTGCTTCCAACGTTGTTTCCAGTACTGCTCGAATTCAGTCGGCATAAAAAGTACATTGTCTGTCTTTGTTTATCACTTTGTTTTTCCTGATTTGATCAGATTGGAAAAATCACTGCCTACACTAAATAAAATAAGCAATGGGCTCAGTTTTTGGTTGTAATTAAAGAAGTAAAGTCACTAAAGTATCTATAAATAAATAATTTTATAACGTGTCCAAATAATTAAAGATAAATTTTAACCCAGCCAAGTTAAATATGACAAATTTAGAAAGAAAATTTTTGGGCTCCAAAACTTGCGTGAATATTGAACTGATGCAAAAAAAGTTTACAAAGAAAACATTTACCACTATCTAAAATATCAAAAATACTCACTATTTTCCAGAACATCTACGCCGTCATCTCGCTTCTTTGCCACCACGAATCTTGCTGCTTCCAGCATAGTCTCCACTCCTACCCCTGCTCGTCGGCCTAACACCAAGTAGTTAGTTTGTCTTATTACACAACACCCATTGTCAAGTTTCCTACCTTGGTCACACGGAATGTACTACATTCCATTAATATTTCACTGCCTAAATAAAATACTTGCGATACCGCTTTAATAATCCACACATCGGTCTTACTGTATATCTTCTAAAAGAGAAACAAGAGAAAAAGTCCCATTTTCAAGTTAAAGATTGTTGAAGATAATTATATTTTACGTACCTGATGATATTATAGCTTCTATTACTACATAATACTAGAGCACATAACTACTTTGTTCTTCGGCATTAATAGACAAAATAAAATGACGAAAGCGTCTGTAGACGTATAATTTTATAACTCACAGAATCAATTAAAATACACGTTTTGATGGACTTAAGCTGAAGAGAAAAGAAATAACTAAGAAGAATTTAAGACCTTAAAAAGAGAACGAGAACAACGCAACATTAAACAACATTTGAAGACCATACTAAAGTGAAATTTTCATTGTTTATACAGAAAACATTGCCTACCATCAGAAACCTTAAAGACACTCGCCATTATCCGGAACATCTACGACGTCATCTCGAACCTACCTTTAGATGATTTCTTTATCCCGGCTGCTCTCGCTGCTTTGAACGTCCCCAGTGCTGCTCGAACTCAGTTCTCCTCCCCGGCATAACAACAAGTATTTAGTCTGTCTTATTACATAGTACTCACGTTTACTATCGCGGTCACACGGAATACACTACTTTTACTAGCACTTCGCGATCACACCTCGACTGAACATAACGCGCGCACTTCCATCACTAACGTCGTCTGTTGCACTTGTTTGACATAGGTAGTGTGTATCCTGATTAGTTGAATAGTAGCTAAGTGTCAGCAGGGGAAGCAGGAATATTTGTTACAAATACAAAAACAAATTTCTAAATAAAGCAATGCGAAGTAATCTAAAAACAAAATTTTCCCTACCTAAATTAAACGGGTAAAATTTAGAAAGACAAATCGTGGACCTTAAAACTTGGATTAAAATTGAACTAACGCTTTGAATGTTCACGGGGAAAGCATTGCACACCACCAAAAATTTAAGGATACTCACCATTCTCCGGATCATCTACGCAGTCATCTCGGACTTACCTTTAGATGACTTCTTTATCTCGGCTGCTTCCAACGTTGTCCGCAGTACTGCCCGAACTCAGTCTTTCTTGCCGGTGTCACACTAAGTACATAGTCTGTGTTATTACATAACACCCACGGTTACTATCGCGATCACACAAAATACACTACTTTTACTAGCACTTCGCGATCACGCCTCGACTGATAGTAAAGTGGACACTTTCGTCACTAACGAAGTTTGTTGCACTTGTTTGCGGATAGCTAGTGTCTATCTTGATTGGTTGAGCAGCGGCTAAGTGTCAACAGAGGAAGGACAAATATTTATTACATACATTAATAAAGCAATGCGTTTAAATCCACTATATAAAGTAAATCAAGTATCCAGATTCGTGATCAGCATGTTTGATTTAGTTGATATAGTGAATTTCATGGTCCTGACTACAAGTTTAAAACTTTGACTTGTGTGCCCTCTAGCGATCACATCACTTCTTGAAAAATTTTCAAACTGTGTCAAAATTGACCTTCGCTAGCCTCATTTCGAAATCATCTAGAAGGTCAAAGTTGATTTTTCCCCCATGGAGCTAATATTAAGAAAATACATCTTTTTCACTTTTGAAGAGCCAGAAGTTTTATAAAATTTTTCATTATAGCGGTAATCGAGGGTCAATAAAGGGTATCGATTAAGCCAATAACACCAACCTAGGTTTCAAGGTCTTGTGGTCCCTAGCTCTTTAAATTTTGCACAGAAGCAAAAATCCTGGCGAATAAAAATAGGTCTTGTTTATGAATGTTCGGCTCTTTACATGAATTAAAGTAAGGAAAGGTTCGAATAGAAAATAACAGCAAGAAAAACCTCGGAGATTAAAAAACAAAGAATGAAACAAGAAATAGGCTAGAAACAACGCAAGATATGTTCCAAATGATTATAGGACAGATAGGATTCTAGACAAAGAGAAGTACGTAAGGAAACAACCAAATAAAAGTAAAAAACTTAGCACTTAGAACGGTCGTCAAAGACCAGGAATTAAAAATGAAAGCTTTATAGTGAGAAAAAATAAGAAACAATTTAATATTGTACGGTGCTTAAGAGAAAACAAACAAAACGATAGCGATGTTGATTAAAGTAATCCAAGAAACAGCAAGAAAAATAAACGTACAAGTAGACAAGGAGAACATAGACTTCATTTTCAGAATTGGAAGAAATAAAAACAGACCCACAGAAGTTGGCTTAAACAGAAAACTTAATAAAACAGAAATGATGCAGAATCTAACTAAATTAAGAGGCACTAGAATAAGAATTAATGAAGATTTAAAATAGAATAGTTGGAAAATTAGAAGAAATTTAGAACCGCATCTAAATGAATATAAAAAGAAAGATTATAAAGCGACTATCAAGAACAACAAACTAATTATACACAATGAAGCATATATATAGTAGAAAAACCGGACAAATATAAAAAAGAACTTGATAAAAAAAATCACATCCGGTGCATAGAGAATTATGAAGAGAAGAAATAAGAGAAAACACAAGAAGCTGAACAAGAAATTAAAATAAATAACGATTGCGAAATGAATTAACTAAAAAAAAACACGAATCAAAAATATATTATAACAATTATCCTACAGCATCAGAGCCAAAATTCAAAAATATAAACCTTACTAAAATCAAACACTTTAGCAACACCAAAATCTTCAAAAAACTATATAAAGCAAGGAAAACTCCAACCGGGCCGATTAATGATGATAACAACACAAACCCCACAACCAGGAATTTGATAAAAACATGGAACAAAACATCGAACATACTCTCTAGTAGACTAGTCATCAGGAATGAGCGATCGAAACCCCTCTTTATCTAAAATAAATAATGGATAACATTACAACAATCAAGAAGAAAAAAGAAAAAACCCATTGCTTAAAAATATAGTCAATAAATGTAAAAACTAAGGACAGATGAGAAATTAGAGGACTTTAAAAATGCACTACAAAATATCAGTTGGAATATTAGAAATTAGGGAATATGCGTTACAGTACTGTAAAGGGAATCAGGACACCCACCATACAGAAAAGGTAAAATGAAAGGACATTATGGAGTTGGCTTTTATATTAGAAGACATATGATAAAGGTGAGAGAAGAAGTAAAAGGATACCCAGACAGTGTAGCAGCAGTAAGATTAAAATCAAATAATACGGAAAACTAGTTATGATACAAGTATATGCAGCAACAGAAGTTGTTTTAGAGAAGGATATTGAAAAATTCCAAGATCAAGTAGATAAAGTAATAGAAATTGCAAAATGCGAATAAATAACATTTTAGAAAGGGGTAACTTCAGTAGTAAAATAGATAAACATGAAAAAGAAGACAGATTTGCAACAGGAAGATCTGGATATGGAGAAAGAAGTAACAGGGCACAAGACTTAATAGATTTTGCCATCAAAAACAAATTATACATAACAAATACTTTCTTCAAAACAAGAAAAGATCGAAAATAGAACGTAGAAAAACTAATAGAAAAATAATAACAAAAACTGAAGCTATAACCCAATTTGAATTCCATTCAATGGGAAGAAGATTATTAATACTTAAAAACATCGGCAAAAGATTGAAAAAGACAAGAAATGAAACAAAAAAGAAGACTAAATGATGAAGAATTTAAGAAAGGAGTAGCTACTAACATAAAAAGAAGGATTTTTGTTAACGATGACTATCAAGTGTAAAACGAATACAACACGGTAGGAGAAGCTAGAATAGAAACAAAAAACGTTGGAAAAATAACAATTAAAACACAACCTTTAATAAAAATATTAAAAAACCGAAAATATAGTAGAAAAGGGATAGAATATATTGAGTTGGATAAGTTGACAAAAAGCAAAATTAGAAATGATCTGGGAACAGCCGAAAAAAACTAAAGAAATTATAAAAAGCAGGATTTCAATGGGGAGACTAAATAAAGAACTAAACAAAGTGAAATATTGGATCAGACAACTCAGACACGAAAATGACAAAATAGAAAGGACAAGAAAAGGAATCATATGATTGGTTATAGATAATTATAAAAGATTATTAAAAACTAATAGAATCAAAAATAAAAATGTAGCTGAAGAATCAGCTACAATTAAAAATTACAGAAGAGATCGCAAAAAATAGAAAAACAAGAAATAATTGAAGCTTTAAGTAAATCGAAAAATAAGGAGGCTTCCAGGGAGAAAAAAATAATAAACGTACACTTAAAGAATCTATCACAAAAAGGCATAGAGGTATTAAGAAAGCTTTTTAAGAAAATAATTGAAGAAGAAGGTATTACAAAATAACAGAAATAATATTAATAAATAAAAAGAGAAACAAAGATAAAACAAAAAATTACAGCCTATCAGCTTTATATCAACTCTGTACAAACTGTTTGCTATCATCAATGAAGAAAAAAATTATAGAAATATTAAATAAAACCAACGAGTCGAGCAAGCTGAATTTAGAAGAGACTACCCAACAATTAACATATATACAACAAATATACAGCAAACCCATAAATTTTGCATTTGTTAAAAGTTTTCAACACCCTCGAACATAACTCAATCTTTCAACCGCTAAATTAGAAGAGCATACCTTCAAAGTCCGAAAAATATATAAGCAAGAAAAAGCCAAAATAACACTAGAAGAGCTGGAAAGGGAGAATAGCACAGTGGGATTACAAATTAAAGCTTCTAAAATTACAACAACCATGATGTTTGCCAACATTCGACATGGAAATGAAGAAGAAGTGTAGCATCTTGATTGGTTGAACGGTAAAATGTCTTCAGATAACGGGCAAACCCTGCATGCAAACACAAATCTCTAAATAATAAATAAAAGCCTTACCATATCACTTTAACCATCCACTTATCGGTCTTACTGCTAAACTTCTAAAATTAAAACAATAGAAAAAAAACGCACTTTCAAGTTAAAGACTCTTGATAATAATTTAATTTTACGTACCTGGTGATATTATGTTTCAATCACTGCATAACACTATAACTCATAACCCGTTTGTCCTTCAGCATTACTAGAAGAAATAAAATAATGAAAAGTTTGTAGACATATAATTTTATAACTCAGAGAAATTATTTAAGCACGCGAAGAATTTAAGACCTTAAAAAGAGAATGAGAAAAACGCAAAGTTAAATAACATTTGAGGGTCCTATTGAATTGAAAGTTTCATAGTTCATACAGAAAACATTGCCCACCACCTGGAACTTTAAAGAGACTCACCATTATCCGGAACATCTACGCAGTCATCTCGGACTTACCTTTAGATGACTTCTTTATCTCGGCTGCTCTCGCTGCTTCCAAGGTTGTCCCCAGTACTGCCCGAATTCAGTAGTCCTCGCCGGTGCAACACCAAGTACATAGTCTGTCTTATTACAAACCACTCAAGTTCACTATCGCGATCACCCGGAATACACTACTTTTACTAGCACTTCGCGATCACGCCTCGACTGATAGTAAAGCGGGCACTTTCGGCACTAACGACGTTTGTTGCACTTGTTTATGCCCAGATATTGCATATAGGAGATCCAATAGTCGAATTTTGTTAAGAAAAAAGATTGTAACTAATACCTGGTTTAAATTATCAAATAGTATGTTATATACATAGCGATCGCCTGCAGACAAAACGGATAAAGTTGTCAAAATCAGATAGATTACATTGAAGAATACAAAAATTTGATTAAATCAGTAGAAGCTTGCCCAGAGACTAACGTATCGTCAGACCATAATCCTCTAATTTCCAACTTAAATTTTGAATTAAAAAAAATTAAAAATTAAAACTGAAACACAAGAGCACTACAAAGAGAATTTGTTAAGTTCACCACGATCAACTAATAAGTGTTCTTAACTCGAAACACCCAGACTACAGAGATCTTCATATTGTATCGAAATTGTATTATAGCCAAAAAAGAAACTACAATAGGCATCGACAAGCAAATACCAGAAGAAACAAATAAAAAGGAGTAAGACAAGAATGTGTGTGTCCTGATGACTGGAATAAAAGTTAATGGAACACCAATTAATAACATTAAGCATATATGATGAATTGAATAGCCGTATGCAGCAAAGAATGTGGATTAACACTTGACAATAGAAATTTAGGCAATATCGAAAATTCACAGAAGGAATAAAAGCCTTAGTATCAATGGAAAAAAAAACATCAAACAAGTCACTAGCTACACATATCTTGTAACGATGGTAAACAGGAGCACGATTATATCAAAATAAGAATAAAAAAGCTGTAGCAAATTTTATTAAATTGAAGCGAGTCTTAGGTAGCAAATTCCTGAGCTTAAAGTTAAGAACTTAATTAGCAAAATGTTGTGTCTTTACTACTTTTCTCTATGCAGTGAAACTTAGACCTCAAACGTAAGTAGTCTCAAGAAAAACGAAGTATTTGAAATGTGGGTATACAGGAAGATCCTTAAAATATCATGGATAGATAGTATAAGATTCTAAGAAGAAAGGTAAAAAATAAAGAATTAATAGACACCACCGAGAAAATAAATCTGGGATATTTTAGATATACTACAAGATAAAGAAAAAATGAGGAAAAAAGAACAATATCATGGTTACAAAACCTCAGATAGTGGTTCGGATACATCTTTAACGAACTGTTCAGAGCAGCAGCTTCTAAAATTACAATAGCGATGATGTTTGCCAACCTTCAACCCGGAGATGGCCCTTTATGAAGAAGTGTATCATCTTGATTGGTTGAGTGATAAAATGCCTGCAGGTAAACAACATTTTAGGATCCTCTTGTTCATACAGAAAACATTGCCCACCTCCTGGAACTTTACACTCACCATCTTCCGGAACAGCTGCGCCGTCATTTTGAACCCATCTTTAGATGACTTCATTACCCCAGTAGATCTTGCTCATTCGTAACGCAGTCTCCAGCGTTGCACAATGCCGTTCTTCTCGTCAATCAACACCAATTACTTACTCTATCTTGTTACGTAGCACCACCGAAAGCCCTCGTTTAGCTACACACGCTCACGTAGTAAAGGCTTGGTTGATCGGCAAGGGTGGGTTAAATGTTTGTAGCTTAGGAATGAAAATCAACATCCAAATAAAATAACGCGGATTTTTGCTAAATAAAAAGAATCTAAAAGCATGTTTTAGATAAAAAAAATTGTTACAGATTTCCTTGTTGTTTTAAATCTATGGTGCTGTTCTTTTGCCTTTCATGTAGCAGGAAATTTAAACGAACCATACGACCCACTATTTTTTTTAAATAAGTTGAAAACCATCTGCGATTGCTTGAATGAAGTGTTGCAAAATGTTACAGAAGTACACCAAATATTTTTTTATTGTTATGCAAAAATTGTTGTTACAGATTTTATGCCCAGATGTGTTATGTGTATTTTTTAAACAAAACACACGAACAATTTATCAAAATTCAAAAAGATTTAAACGCATTTAAATAATCCAAGTGCAAATGATAGACATAAACTTGAAACTACAGGCACCATGCCAAACAAGAAAAATTGGAATCAAATCTTAAATTTTGTTTAGCATTTCTTGGAACTTAACTATTGTTGGCCATGAAGCAAACATTGCTCGCTACCAGAAGTCTTAAAGGCACTTACCATTTTCTGGAACATCTGAGTTGTCATCTCGGACCCACCTTTGACGACTTCTTTACCCCAGCAGCTCTCGCTGCTTCCACGTCGTCTCCAATTCTGCTTCAAGGCCATCTGGCACTGGTAGATCACCAAGTAGTTAGCTCGTCTCGTCACAAAGTAGCCATGGTCACTGCACCAGTTCTAATTACACCTCACAACTGATCTCAACGAACGCACTTCCACTATTAACAGACGCGGCGTAGCGTACGCGGGCTTATGGAGTCTGCCGCACTTGTTTAGCGCAAAAACGCCTACTTTTCATTTGTTGTTCTGACATAAGATGCAGTCGTGATTAGTCAAGAGTTCCTACGCCGAAGAAGCGCACGTAGCATACTCTTAATTGTATGAACAATTGAAAAACGTTTGCAGGGATAGCCCAAACATTTTGAGTTTACAAATGCATATTTATATTAAAGGATTTGCAGTTTTATACTAATTGCAAAGTACCAAGCAACAGAGCTTTGTACAAAAATTGTTGTTACAGCTTTTATAACTAAATTTCTAAATTTATTTTGTTATTTTATTTTCTTGGTTTTCGATTTTTACTTATACTAAATAAAAATTAATTTAATCAAAAAGAAAAATTTAGACCAAAAAATATTATAATGCGTTCAAAGAATTTTGAATTGTTGCCAATTAGAACTGAAGTTGAATATTCAAGAGCTGGTACAAACAAGAAAAATTGAAAGTCACGAAATGGCGTGTGAGGACGCCATCTCAAATTTTGCTTAGCATTTCTTGGAATTGAACTTTTATTGGACATAAAGCAAACATTGCTCGCTACCGGAAGTCTTAAAGGTACTCACCATTTTCTGGAACATCTACGCTGTCATCTCGGACATACCTTTGACGACTTCTTTACCCCGCCTGCTCTTGCTGATCCCACGCCGTCTCCAACGCTGCTTTGAGGCCATCCTCAGCGCCGGCACATCAAGTAGTTAGTCCGTCTCGTTACAAAGTACTCATGGTCACTACACCACTTCTAATTGCATCTCGCGAGCACATCACAACTGATCCTAACGAGCGCAGCTCCACTATTAACAGACGCGGCGTTTGAGGGGTTCATGGCGTCTGCTGGATGAACAACTGAAGAACGTTTGCAGTAACCCAAACATTTCTTGTTTGTAAATGAATATCAACATTCCAGTAAAGCAACGCGATTTTACATTACACGTAGAGTACCAACAGAGCTTTGTACAAAAATTGTACTTACAACTTTTATAGTTAAATATCTAAATTTATTGTTTTGTTTTTATTTGTCTTAATTGTGATTTTTTTGCTTTAATTATAACGTATGATCAATTAACGTAATCGAAAAGAGAAATTACGGCCAGAACAATTTATAATTAAAGTTGAAATTTCAAGCATCAATGTAAACAAGAAACATTAAAGGTCGCAAAAGGGCATGCGAAGATGCCATCTTAGATTATGCTGAGCATTTCTTCAAACGGAACTTCTGTCGGCCATAAAGCAAGAATGACTCGCCAGCAGAAGTCTAAAGGCACTTGCCACCTGTGCCGGTATCGCGGGCCCGCCTTCAGATGCGTCTTTTTCCCGGCGCTGCGGCTGTACACAACGCGAGGCCCGACTGCGCCGGCGTCACCCAATTTACCGGCACAGCACCAAACATTTAATTTGCCTTATCACACGGCGCTAAGATCACTGCTGCAGCATGCAGAACGCACTTCCAATTGCACCTCACGGTCACATAACGGCTGATCGCAATGAGAGCACTTCAGCTGTAAACAAGCTCAGTTCTTATAATGTTTCGGCGCCGGCTATGCTTGAAAACCCGCAGCAAGAATTCGTCGACACTACCCGCCGCTGAAAAGCCCGCCGCGAAGCTGCCCGACCAACGCTGTACAACGCCTTCGGCTGAACGATCTTAAATGCCAGCAGTTCAACAATGTATATATAGGAGTTGGTTAAAGAAATGGCAATTTACACTACATTAATTATAATTACTGATTTTGGCACTGCTGTTACAGTAAAACTTTTCTGTTTTCTTTACGTACATCATTTATTAAAGTCGTCGACGTTACTTACTCATAATTTTGTAATGCCTACCCCTTGAAAATTCGCAGAATTTCTAGCAGCTGCGGGGTCTGCACGCATGCAGCTGGCCAAGTCGTTTTTGGAATGCTGGGCGCTGATTTCACAGGCAAGAAAAGCCTTCGCTACGATTAAATTTTAAATGGCTTTTCATTATTGGAGGTAATGCATTATGAACTACAAATTTAATGGTAACAAAAAAAAAAGATAATTTAAAAAGCATACAAGATTTATACAAATTATAAAGTACATATTTCTGTGAGAACTTTATGGATATTTTTCTACTTTATTAATAGGAAAGGATAGGAAACGTGCTATTTTTGCTTAGAGATGATGTTTCTAAGCCGGTTGGTCTGTACAGTCTTCGTGTTAGATGAGGATGAAGGCTAACCCCCGGTTTCAAACAGCTTGGATCAAACCTGTTGTGAAGAAAGGATGTATGGGCCTTCTTTGGGGCTGTGGAATCTCTGCATGTGAATATGGAGAGGAAGGGAGATACTTGAACATTCCCCGGAAGTCGTAGTCACTCCAAACCATACTCTCTTTAGAATAATTAGAAAGGTAAAGTAAAAAAGAAAAGCATCGTTCACTAGAGAGGAAGAGAAAAGGAAAAAAGGGGGGGCTAGTCCACTAAACGCCCTGATAGTTCAGCTAGTAGACGTTTAGAGTTCTTAAATTAATTTATGATTTTATTTGTCCTAAGAGTACTTCTTCTATTTCTCCGACATGGTACCTGTCTTCCAAATATGTAGAAGTGGTGTATCAGCTCAGAACAAGCTGTGAGGTCCAATTTAAAAAGTTCACTTGGTAGGCTGTTAGGGTCGGCAGCTTTGTTGTTTTTGAGGTCATCCATTGCCTCATAGATTTATTTTTGGTGGGTAAACTAGTGCTAATCGTTCTTTAACTGTAGTCGTATGCCATCCTTATTATCTTCATTTTCTTTCTGATTATCACTTATGCTCATCATTTTTCTTTACCACGTCCCATGTGGGCTCATTCCCATTGTTTATTTCTTCCTTTCTCTTTTTTCCCAGTGTTGTTTCAGCTGCTAGATTCAGATATTCTGCCACATCTTTTCATTATTCCCAGTAATTATGTTCTACGTTTGTTCTCAAGATTTGTTTGTACTTTCTTTTTAACTTGTATTTTGCTTTTGGTGAAATATTCGGTTTTTTAATTGCTACGAGTTTGATTTTACGCACATTTAACAAGAGTTGGTGATCTGTGTTGTTAACAATATTTAAAAGTAAGCTCTTCTATCTTTGAGCTATTAAGATGTGGTTTATTTGCTTTTCATTTCTTCTATCTGATGAAACCCATATAATCTTTTGGAATAATTGTGCGTTTGATCACTAGAATGCAAGTACTTGCAAAGCTTGTTAGCATTTCGCCATTGTTGTTCATTTGTCCCAATCCCTGATTCTCTATTATGCTTTCTAGGTTTGCGTTATTGACATAAACCTTGTCACTTAGATATCCCATGACAATGGATATATTGTCAATTGGTTATAGAAGGCTTATTTTCATCAAAAAAATGTTCAGTTGGAGCATAACATTGGATGTAGCTGAGATTTCTGTAACGCGTCTTTTCGCCACCAGCTTTATGGTAGTGCATTCAGAATCACCACAACCATCACTTGCGGAAGGTTTGATTTGCTAACACTAGTGATCCGGTATGACTACTTCATGTGTAAGAAGCATTATTTGGACGACTTCTGCGACCAAGAGAGAAATAAATCATGAATAGTCGGAGCTTCAAGTAATCAGAGAACCCAAGCTCATACCTCTGGTGTACTATTTTACCAGAAATTATTTTGATGTCGAAATCGTTAAAAAATTGTTTGTCTTTTGACTACACATTCTGGAAAAAATGTTTTAGACCTTTGTGAGAAAGACTAGCTTGAGTTTTCAAGGTTAGGGACTGACTATTGCTTTTGTTATGTTTTTCTGTACGACATGGGATCTTATATTCTTTCAAATTTAAATTCGTTATTTTAAAACTAATAATTTCTGAAAAGTCTTATTTATGTTTGGGGTTCCGCTGTAGTTTACCCTAACTTCAGATCTCTTCTAAGGTGTTATGTTGAGTGATAATTAGACCACTAGAGTTAGAGGTATGATATAGTAATTGAATAGCTGCTTTGTATGAAAAAATGTTGGGGTTGATTTGTAGTTCATCACCAGTATACCTTAAGCACAATCTATTAAAGTCATTTGCTTTAAAAAGCACGAATACTCATTCTACCGTTATTTCATACCAGTTTTCAGCAAGATAAGTGTTGCCTTTTCTACATCAACGTCTACTAGTACTAGGTACTACCTTAATTTTCGATTAACGACTGCTGGTACCATACCAACTTTAGATTTTAAAGGTCTTCAAAATTTTAATGCACACAATATAAAAGTATCTTGTGACAAACCCAGACTTTATTGAAGCTCCTCTTCTAGTTGCTTTTGCCCAATTTGGTGATATTGTTAAACTTTTCTTAGATAATGTTTTGGTCAAACAATGCAAGATACTCTTAGAAAGTATTTACAAGTTGTGGCTGGCGAGATACTGCTAATGTAACATCTCAAGTCTTAATAGAGAAAGGTGGATTTAAAGTTAAATTAAATATGCACAATTTATTTTAGTTATAACTAATCTGTGATTGAGATGTTCAGGTATTTGGTTTTGGTGTGGAAGGACTCGGGTTCCATTCCGCCACCAAGAGGAAGCCGCATTCATTTCAAGCAAAAAGTAATAATGTGGCTGTCTCTTACCAAACGTAATATACATATGGAAGCCTTGACCTTCCAGTTAGAAGGTAATATTAGCTTGTGGGATTATGATTACCATTTTAGATATATTAATTGTTATTACCATACACATGTAATTGGTTGGCTGTTAGGATGCGCAAGATTGTATTGCATACCAAATGGGACGTTATGCATGACGTCTCAACAATTCAATACAATGCGCCCACAATCTGCTAATACATAACATTAATGATTCTTTGTCAAAACTAGGTTTTTTAAAATAGATCTTGTCTTTAGACTTTATTAACAGACTCAAATTAATCTGGAGCAAGTCTCAGGCATCTATTGTTCGTTTTGTCTATGAGCTGCTTGCATGACCTTGCAACTTCCTTTCAATATCCTTTACAAACCATCTCTTGAAGACAACAATATCCCGTTAAAAATCTACCGCACTTTAAAGAAAAATTTCCACAGCAGCTTTCCTCAATTATATGTGAGGCTTTCCTAATATATAAATTTAAACGTTCAAGATTACCAAAATAGACTAAATTAGGACTGTTCCAAAAATTTCACTTAGGCATCCCCAGATCGTAATACACGGTAGAGGCCACCATTCACGCTTTTTGGCATGAAAAATACGCAGAGAAAATAATATTTAATGTTTGGGTGAATGGTGTACTTCCTTATGTAACAGACATCAGAGCAGAAAACTGGGGTAACTTAGAGAAAGCCAAGTGTTTTGAGCTTCACAATCAAGTTGGAGGTGAAGTCCGCGACGAGCATTCTCAAGGAGAATGGCAAGATAGAAGACAGTATAGTATTTCTTAATGCCAAGGAACTCCAAGATCATTCAAGCATCTGGTGTACCGATTACTCTCATACAACTTCATCCTAACTTTCTCATTTTCTATTGCAAATGTTATTTATTTATTGCCGTTGTGGTTGTACTTGCAAATATGCTAGATGAACTTGACAAAGTTGTACTATTTCACCACATTGGTATAAGCACTGAATATACTCTAAGACTGTTGGTATCTTTCAACTTTTGTTTAGGTAGCCTGGGTGCTCTAAAGCATTCCAGCTCTACCAATTTGACAACAGCATTAAGTTTCTAATTTTTGCTGACAAGTTTTTTGAATACTTATAAAATATCACGTCATTATAGTTTCTAAACTTCCAGTTTCCAGTCATTTTTGATTATTAAATTTCAAATTGAAGCTAAATTGATTTATTTATCATTTCCTAAAAGACTGTTCTTGTTCGAGAATCATTATCTTCACTTCATAGTAGTAATCAAACTCTTGCCCCCTATCATCCCTTGAACATAGCTGCTCTCTACTGCGTCTGGGTCTGAAATGCAGTTCATTCATCTGGGTCCTTATTTTAGCAATCATGTAAACCAAAAATGAATTGACAAGAGTGTAGAAGAGGTGATTAGGATGTAGAAAAAATTGGTTGCTCCGCGGTTAGTACTAGAAAGCCACCTTACTAATGTTGAGAAGACCTCCACGAGCTGCTATACTTTGTAAGAATGACTTTATGCTGAGATTTCATCACACTTATGTGTACTTTATTTTGTTAATCTTTGACCACCTTAAGATGACTGCTTGTATGATTGCCCTCTTGGAAACAGGAAGATCATAGCTGTGACAGCTATTATGCTAAAGAAAGCATTTAGAGAGGATCTGCACAAAGTAGAGACTATTAACTTGAATGTTTCGGTATGTCAGTTAATCATTCAACTGTTTGGATACTTCTCAATTGTTCACTAAATGTCTCACAATTAGTGATCAGCTTAGATAGGCCAGGTATTAGAACATTGTTCTGAAGCTTTGACACTTTACATTAATCTGACTTGTGAGTTATAATCTAAATAAAGAAAATGTAGCATATTAGGATTATGTTACAGAAATAAAGTGACAAATAGTAACTACAACAATTTCCCATTTTAATCTGAATGGTAATAACTAAAGGCAAGTATATGCTGAATACATACACTATCAACGACAGAGTGAGGCCCTTCAATTGCTATAAAAAATAGAAATCAACAAATTTTAGCTCTTAAAGTAAAGTTTACAATATTGTTTATATTTAAGCTAATAAATGTGCCCACTCATGAAGGATCAACCACCGCATTCTCTTTGCTATCAGCCTCGTTCGAAGTCGGCTGCATGTTTATTCGCTTTGGTAGCACATCCTCAAATGCTTCCTTAAACGTGCCGCCTTCGCTAACCTTCAGCATTATTTCAAACACTAAAACAAAATGCGCTACATAAAAATGGTGCAATTCAAAATTTAAACTTCCATACCCTGATTAATGGTAAACACCTTCCTGGTCTTGACATCAAAAAACTGCGCAATCGGCAGCTGTCCGTGCTCTATCCCTTCCTCGACCGCCTTCCTATAACAAATTCCCTAAAAATGAATGCCTTGAAATGCACTTATCAACCAACCAGAGCGGTGCAGTACTTTATGAGAGTTGTGATCCACTAAGCCGCCGATGATGTAGATTTTATCTTGCTTCAATTCCGTTATTACATTATCACTTTCGCTGGTGAGATAAATTAACTTTTCCTTGGGAAAAATGTCTAAGTAACCCTTTTCGTGGAAATGCATATCCCAGTTTTCATATCCGTTGTGCTTGGCCATTTCTTCCTTACTTCTGCCGTTAAAGCTTGTGATGTGCAACTGTATAGGAGCCTTCGAGCGCCGATTTATAGTGTAGATCCTCAAAATCTGTTTAACCACTTTACCCATATCCTGAAATTGATTAATGTCATATTTACCTTGCATTATAAATACGGAAAATCAAACCTTGCTTATCATCAACTCGTCGAAGCTCAAATCGATTACGACGCCCATCTTACAAGAGCTGCTTGCCATTGTGCTGCTCTTCAGCTGTTTCCGGCTCGGCCCCAAGTCAATGTTCATCTGTTTCGCCTGCATCTTCTTGTTCTTCATTTTCTGCCGCTCCTTTGCCCGCTTCTCCTTCTTCGAAGCTTGCCACTGCAGCATCCTCCTGTACTTCTTCATTTGCGATTTCGTCAGCTTGGAAATTTCCACTCCGTTAAAGCATTCTTCTGTAGTGTTTTTGGCTACAACCTGCAACTCAGGGCCACCTTCGTCACTTTTCTTAATTTTGCTAAATTGTTCTGAATCAGACAGTTCAGATTCCAATTTATGTTTTTCCACCTTGCCACGTGCTTCATTCATGGCAGAGAATATTAAATCTACATAAATTTAAAATTCTGGTCTGCTTAGAACAGATGTGATGATATACTTAACCTCAAATATTTGATAAAAGGGGGGAGGGGTGTTGCTCTAAGCATTATAATAAAAATGAATTATGATAAGAGGTATATTTTACACGTAACTACATAACAATGAATTATTTAAAGTTTGAAATTCACTTTATCGAATCCTCTAGAGGCATAGTGCTGTGGCTCTGTTTTATCGGAGAGTTTGGGATAGCCAACATCGCCTGGATGAACGGACGTCTTCGAGTCCACGACGCGCCATCCGCCAAGACGAGTCCAATCATTCTGGTTGTATTTAAAGTAATATATAGTTGCCAAGGTGCCCCACAGCATCAGAAAGCCTTTGCCAGTGAAGTATCTTATTTTGTATGCTCTCTCCTTTCCCATGACAGGTTCTATGATTTTTGCAAAGGCGTCCAGGGGCGCCCGATACATTCGGCGAATGGGATTGTACTGCTCCTTGTATATTTCCGGGACGTGACGGGGCTCATTGGGGGACAATTCCTGGTCTTTCAGCCACTGTTTCCTCCAGGCGCGCTCCTCATCGCTCATTCCAAGCAGGCGCTCCCTTACCCGTACATAGCGGCCGGCTATTGCCATAGGCTTTACACCCCCCGTATCCGAACTTTTCATTGTGGTCAGCTAGAACTACAATCGGTATGTGAAGGACTACTTATGTAAGTTTTGTTATTCCTGCTAGGTTAGGTTGACGATGTGAAGTTGCAGCACTTGATTCGACGCAGCTAACCAGTCTGTTATAGAATTTGAGGTTATGGCCAATTTTGACAACCGTGAGTTTCGTTGTCAAAAGTGGTGATTATAACTTTTCAGTGTGCGTGCTGTTTATTTGCATGCCCCACAACTGAGAAGATTACAAAGACGGTAACACATCACTACGATGACTGTTATAAATAAGGTACGCATTTGAGTTGGTTTTAATTTCATTATTCCTTTGTTTATTGGCGGATTTTTCTACCGTGTCAAAATTTCGTTTAATATGAATTGAACTTAAGAATGGGGTCGGAATATTCCCTTCCGACGACTGCTGCCAGTTCCGCGGGGGCTTTGCTGGCGAAGCCACCGCTGCCTGGCAGTGAAGAGGATGTTGGAGCTTCCACATTTAGGAATGCCACGGACAAGTCTAGCGTACTCTTTGAACGTTGCTTAATGCTGTAGGACTCATAGTAATGATTTCAGATGGAGGTGGACGGGCCTGGGCCGAAAGGCGAGGGTTTTCGGTCGTACTACATCCAGAAGATCGAGGAGCTGCAGCTGATCGTCGCCGAAAAGAGCCAGAACTTGAGGAGGCTGCAGGCTCAAAGGAATGAGCTCAACGCCAAAGGTAAAATGTTGGTTTGTAGAGGGGGTTGCTTAACGAGAGTAATTTTTTAAGTGCGCATGCTGAGGGAGGAGCTGATGCTGCTGCAAGAGCAAGGCAGCTATGTAGGGGAGGTGGTTAAACCTATGGATAAGAAAAAGGTCTTGGTGAAGGTCCATCCGGAAGGAAAATTTGTTGTCGACATTGATAAGAACATTGACATCAATAATGTTACTCCAAATTGCCGCGTTGCTCTGCGAAACGAAAGCTATACTCTACATAAAATTTTGCCAAATAAAGTAATGTCAATATGTTTACGTTCTGTGATACACAGTAAAAATTGGACTTGCAGGTGGATCCTCTCGTGTCGCTCATGATGGTTGAAAAAGTTCCCGATTCTACTTACGAAATGGTGGGTGGGTTAGATAAGCAGATCAAGGAAATTAAAGAAGTCATTGAGCTGCCAGTTAAACATCCAGAGTTATTTGATGCACTTGGCATTGCTCAGCCTAAAGGTGTTCTCCTTTATGGTCCTCCAGGTAATTATTGCTGCGATATTAAAGATGTTGAAGCAACTTAATTAATGATGCAGGAACTGGAAAAACCTTGCTGGCTCGTGCTGTTGCCCACCACACAGAATGCACATTTATTCGTGTTTCCGGCTCCGAGCTTGTTCAGAAATTTATCGGCGAGGGGTCCCGCATGGTACGGGAGCTGTTTGTGATGGCACGCGAGCACGCTCCATCTATTATCTTCATGGACGAGATCGATTCCATCGGTTCGTCTCGAATCGAATCGGGCTCGGGCGGCGACTCTGAAGTGCAGCGCACCATGCTCGAGCTGCTGAATCAGCTGGACGGATTTGAAGCTACCAAAAATATTAAGGTGTTTACCTTCATCAAGTAGAAATGAATGACGGTAAACAAGCTGTTGCAGGTTATAATGGCGACGAACCGCATCGACATTCTGGACCCCGCTCTGCTGCGGCCCGGCCGCATTGACCGCAAGATCGAGTTTCCTCCACCAAACGAAGAAGCTCGCCTGGATATCTTGAAGATTCATTCGCGGAAAATGAACCTCACCCGTGGCATAAACTTGAGGAAAATTGCCGAGCTCATGCCTGGCGCAAGCGGGGCTGAGGTTAAGGTGTGGTTCTTTGTTAATTGAGATTTCTAATTGCACTCTTTGATGTGTACATGAATTGTTGAAAACACTTGTTCTTTTAGGGCGTCTGTACAGAAGCAGGAATGTATGCACTGAGGGAGCGCAGGGTGCATGTGACGCAAGAGGACTTTGAAATGGCCGTTGCTAAGGTCATGCAAAAAGATTCTGAGAAGAACATGTCGATCAAGAAGCTCTGGAAGTAATTTTGTGTCTGATAATTTCCAATTGTATTTCATTTTCTTTAGGTACTCAAATAAACGATGTAGGAAAGTTGACAGTTGATTTTTAAATATTTTAAAGATAGCACAGATTATTGTACTAATTATAATTACAATATTAAATTTCATTATGATGATAATATAGTTTGGATGATGAAGTACCATAGAAAAATGCATTTTATAAATAGAAACGAATTATCACAACTGATTAAATTAGTTTGCATTAAATTAAGATATATAATATTCACAATTATGTCACATTTTATTGCGATGATGTTTATGATTAATCAGTGACCTTACTTTGCATAAGTAAATTTGTTACCGAGAATAAACCAAAAGCACTCATGATGTCAACAATTTTCATGGGGCATTTAAAAAGTTTTCGATTTGTTAAATTGCACAAAACTTTATTTTCATTATTAGACAATTGATTTGAACAGAAGCTTAATATATTTATCGCGTTGTGGTGATGATATAAAATATTTTAATAAGTTGAAGTTTGTTACTTAATTTAGTATTGAAATTTCCTTTTAAAAATGTGTGTCTACATACCTCATTTATAAATTTATAAAATTGTTAAGATGCTTTTTAAATTACATTATTGCTAACATTAATTTGACCTTAATTTGTACATTATTTTGAACTGTATCTCGAAAACTATGAAGGTTACACCAATACATTCATTAGTAGCTCTTGGTGTACACGTGGGTTCTATTAAAAAAATGTTTATACCTTATCACCATCTATCCATTTTAGAACAAACGAATAATACGACTATTTGAACATTTGTTTGTAAGGCTCTAACGCCCCACGTGGGGTTTTATATGTCTGCTCTCTCCGCCCGATTGTCGTGCACCATCTGTGGTGCGGGGCGATGTGGCAAGCACCACGTCTTAGGCGACCGCCATTGTTACCCCTTGTTCGAGTGAACACAAGTACTCAATTATTTTTAGTGACTGAGTAGGCCATCTGTCAGGTATCACAGTCCGAACCACAGGACTACATTGGCGATATTTGAACATTGTTTTATCTAACAAAAACAGGCCCTTAATAAAAAGTATGTTGTTTCCTTGAATAATTGGAATTCTAAACTTAGTTTAATAATTATAATTCGTTTGTTATGCCCTGAACTACACACGATTTAATATTTTTTTGAGAAAATATTGAAGTGATAGAATGCTTACTTATTCAAACAACTGTGACGCAATTTTTTGAATCTTCTGTTGTAACATCAATAGAGGATTGATGCTACCATAGAAGCCTCCCTGGTTTTTATAATATTAATGAGTATTTGGTATAGAATCTAAAGACTATAATTAACTTGCTTTATAATCTGAAGTTGAGATGACCAATTGAGGATTTCCTGTTTTCTCAATATTTGTGATTTTTTTGTTGTAATCATATAGCGATAGTGTGTTTAGCTTTTTCAAGGATCTGTGATACTTTGCTATTGATGGGAAGCCTGAGCTGCCGTGATTCTATGTAAAAGAGAATAAATGATAAAGGTTGTTGAAAGAAGAAAGGGAGCAATTGATTATTGTAACAGAAGAACTTCAGAAGATAACAAGCCAAACCTGTGAAGAGGAAAAGGACGATGTACCAGTGGAGGAATACAAGTTTGAAGAATAGTGATCATGGAAGGTAGAAGACTAGAAAAAGACAATAACATATTGGAATATCTGGAGGAATATGCTTGAAGAAAAAAGATAAAGGAATCTAAAACAGAAGACAATTTCTACAGAAGTGGACACTTGTGATTACCAAAAAGTTAGGAATGCAAAACCTGGTCGGGCTACAGACGAAAATCAACAGGAGATAGTTGAGAAACTATTTCTGAGAGATAAATAGGAAGTACGGCATTGTAAAGATCATCCACGCACAAAGAGATGGAAAGTTCACATCAGAGTAGTGCATTCTTTTGATCTGTTTTACAACGTGGCCAAGCGTTATCCTGTTGGAAGACTCATTTCATTGCGCCCTTTGGCATTTGGGCTTCAATGCTTGATTCAAATTGATTAATAGCTGTCTGTAGATGGCGCTAGCGATTTTTTGGCTTGGTGTTAACAGCGCAAAGTACAGCACGCCTTTCTAGTCTCATAAAATACAGAGAAGTGCGTTCTTTCTTTGATACTGATGGTGACCTAAGTTGCAAATTTTGTTTTGATTATCAAACGAATGGTTTTTCGTTTTAATTTACAATCTGCCCTGGAAAGACCATAGCTAAATGTATTGTATAAGATATTGACATAGAAGAGATTGGCCCATAGTCAGCCTGTACAACTTAATTAACGTTATTTACAATTTGTAATGCCTTTTTATGTCTTCGTGGATTTAATTTGCATTATACTCTAGTTTATCCTCAAAATGTTAGAGTTGCAAGTGAAATCCCATAGCATGGCAAAAAAGACTTTATTATGATTTAGTATAGTAGCATTCATTTTGCAGACTTGAGTGGATCTAACTGAAGTCGTTTTTGCAATACATATTTGTTAGGCGTCTATTTAGGTATTTGTGGAAGTGGAACATTATTTAATGTCACACAGGACATGTCTCTTTTTTAGAGTGAATGTTATATGGGTCGATTTAATGCTGTTAGCTTTTATGTGTCACAATTTTAATAATGTTTCTGGTGTATCAAAAAGAGCAGAATTTTGATTATAGTCCAATATGGCTGTGCCGCCGCCAATAGAAGCGATCTCTGTATTTGCAGTGTTTGGGTACTCCGCTGTGTATAGGAGTTCCCATGGTGGACTCCAGATTGAGTAGGAACTAGGAAAGTATGTTTTGCTAGAAAATGTTCTTTTAGGCAGGACTGCAATACCATGCATAAGGGTAAGGTAGGCTGTTTTTAATTTTGTAAATGAGTCCTACTTGCCATACCTTGTCAAATGCCTCGAAGACATGAGGGAAAACAGCAGAGTAGTGCCTTTTGTTCCTTAGATCAGATTTTACAGTCTAAATTGGCGATTTGGAATTAGCCTTCTTGTTTCTGGGGTAGGTTGTAATATGACTAAGAAAAGCTTCTTGAATATCTTTGGTAATATAGGTAAGAGACAAATGTTTTAAATTGGAATTAATTACCCTCTTGATTTCAGGTGTATTGCAAGGTTTGATTGGAAACTCCATCTGATATGGACATCGATTATTTTATGGATGTCCAATTTTTCTGCAGAGTGACATTGCCGGGATATGCAGCAAGTCTGTCTCCATTTAGCTTCCTGATAGGAGGTAAGTCGAGGACGATTTGTCTTTTTTTTTTGTAATATTTCAAAGACTATATAGAAATCTCTTGATCTAATGATTTTTGTCTTGTTTAAGTAATTTTTTTAATTATTTGATGGCTAGATTGTAACTTATCGTGTCTCTAGAATCTCTTTTAATTTGCCAACGCTTTATTAGCCTTCGATTTTCTTCAATCTTTTTCTCGGTAAAATTGGACCAATTTGTGACTCTTGGTGGACAGAAGTAGACCTTCAAGGAGCCTGCTGTAGAGCTCTAGTAAGGTATTCTGTAGATGTGTCTATATTGTTTTCTATTTTAAGTGGAAAGCTTTCATTTAGGAATCTTGCCTCCAAATCAGTGTTATTCAATGATGGTAAGTCCAAGTTAACTAGGACTAGTATGTATGTGGTCTGAAGTTAAGTCTAGACAAGTACTCAGTCAGGTAATTTCTTAAAATGCTTTTTATGAAACAAATGTCTATTACATCAGGAGGTTTGTTCTTACATGAAGGTTAATATGCTAGGTGTTCAGATGAGATATGTAGATTATTATCTGGTATAGTTGTCTTTCACCGGGTAGCAGGTCTGGAGCTTAGCGCTGAAGTTTTCTCTAGCTATAATTTTGGGACCAATGGCGTTAAAGTTCTGGACATCGTCTTTCTTAATTACTAAATTTGGAGGGTGGTATACTACTGATAGCTGTATTGTTCCAATACCGTCTTCCTCTGTTACAGTAGTTGCTTATAGTATGCGTTGTTCGTATTTGGCAACTTTGCAATGATTTATACTTTCTTTGATAATAATGGCTGTCAATTTTGTGATTAACAAGAAAAGCTATTTCCTTCACCATGATTGATTAGGCCATTAGCATTCCAGACAATTATATTGAGTTTGTTAATTTCATAAATTTTGCTTGCTTCTTCGTTAGCTGTGAGTTTAACTGTACATACCAGTATTGGTAGTTGATTTTTGTTATATAGCCTTACTAACCTAACTATTGTGAGATTGTATTGTAACGTTTTTCCATCCGCTTCCAAGTGCTCGGGAAGTGACGGAAGCGGAGGACAGCGTTGGCAATGATGAGTTTGCAGACGATCGCCCTTTTGGGGAGACCCTGCAGTGCTCGGTTTGGGTGCCTTGCGTGGGTGCAGGGCTCGGATGAGCTAGAGACCTCTTTGTTCGTCGCTGGGCTCAAATGGCCATGCTCCCGAAAATGACCACACGTCTGCGTTTGCATCGCATTGACGCTCCAAGTTGTCAGCGAAGGTCTCGTCTCTGTCCTGAGCTGTATAGACTTCCATTTTTCTATGGATAGGCAGTTTCAGGGAAGGATGGTTCTGTGGGACCGTGGTTATTCTTCAAATGCTCTTGTCAGCCACGTCAAATGTCTTCAGCTTAATCTTCGAGACGCCGTTGCAGTGCTTTCATAGTAATCCTGCGGTACTCTTGCGTATCCATGGGGTCCAGCGATCTCTGCGCCCGCCGTCATGCTAGAGGTAAAAGATTTCGCCCATTTCGCGATATAGACGGGATTGGATGAAGGCTATGAGATGTACTGTTTCCTCCAAGTTTTTACTAGAGCAGACGGTTGGAATATTTTCCATGGTCTGCCTCAGGTGGATGATGAAGGCTGGCCATGAAACTGCGGAGAGAAAGGAGACGTCATCAGTTTCGGCCGGGATTCCCAGGATGAGTAGCACCGAGTTGTGGTCGCTGCCTACCTCTCTGATGCAGTCAATCGTCTACTGCATGGGAATGTCCTTGGAGATGACGATGTCAAGGATGTCCAGGCGACTCATGAGACTGTAGTGCAGCGTTATGCCGATGGTGTTGGCCACCCAGCTGTGCCATGAGGGATATTTAGCATTTAAGTTCCCTGCCAAGACCGTCGCATTGTCCTCTTTAAATATGGTCTCTAGGGAGAGAAGACGTCCGTGCGACTGAGAGTTATATGCGGAAATGAGTCGTATGATCCCTTGTCTGGAAGCAGGTGCCGGGCATCTCTAGATGCTCGGTGGCCGGGAGCGGTACTGGATAATGCTTTAATCAGGACTGTGGTTCTGCCTTTTCTGGCTAGTAGGCGGTCCGTGCGATAGAAGATATATAATATAAGTCTGACCACAACCCCGTTCTTCTAGATCAATATAACCCCCAAATAATACTTGCAGGTGAACTTGAAAAGCTAGTCCTTTTTGCTCTTCAAGCCGTCTGCATTTCAAAAGGCAAATATGGACAGGTCAAATAGGCTGCCTATTTATAAAATGGCTTCAGAAGTATTGCGAAGCCGTCCCTATGTCTCATAAAGGCTGCGAAGATCTATTCCAGGGTGATTGCTTCTTGAAGGGGTTAGACCACTTGGAATGAATTTCACAATCTTGGCCACATCCAGCTTTTGGGGCAGGTTGATTATGGCACCCAAGCCCTGGAGGAAAAAGGTATGTCGTGTTGCAGAGGAGGCTGCTAGTTTTTATTTCAGGGGGTTCTTGAGGACAGTACCATTAGGCAGCGATAACACTGCCCAACAATCTTTTGACCACCTGGTCAATATGGCAAACGTTAAAGACGTTTTTCCCTTCCCAGGCGACCTCTACGAAGACTAGGACCATTGCAACTTTGCCCCTCGTTCTTCGCATTTGCCTCACGGTGGTGACTGGGATGCCTTATGTGGTCAGGACTTCCTTGATATCTTCCGCCATGAAGTAAATGGAGACTCCTCGGAGCACGGCACGCAGGCATATTTCAGTTGTTAGCTGATAGGTGTGGTAATCTACCTATCCTGCATTCATTAACTTTGTCATAACCTTGTGGTCATTTTCTGTGCAGGGGTAGATGATGATAGACTGATAGACCAAAGCTCGTGACCTTTTCCCAATGCAGCACTATTGGAGCACACGGAGAGCTTCTTCCTCCATGGTTTTCTGTGAAAGAGTAACCGCTTTGTACTGGTTGTGCACTGGTACGTAAACTTTATATACTAGCTTGTCCTTCACAGAGCAGCGGTGACATCGTTTTCTTTCTTGTAACATTGTGAATTTCTCCTCAGAGCTCCTTTAGAGCTGGAGGTGGATTCACTCTTTTCACCGTCATTCTGTGGTTTAGTTGCTTTTTCTGCTGGCTCTTCTTTTTTAATGTCACTTGCCGGGCTGGCTGGGTTGGCGGAGAAGCATGCGCTGCACGCATTACTGTATTACAAGCAAGCGCTTTACTTCTCTTTAAAATAAGTCGAGCACAATGGAATAGCGTAGGGAGTTGTTGGAATTTTTTCAGATAGCACTTTTAGTACATATCTCGGTTAATGGCTGGTCAGGCGTTGCATAAAGCGGGATGCCTTCGCCAGTTCGTTTGTCGCGAATGTCACGACAAAAGCTTGCATGCGGGCAAAAACCGGAACCACGCCCGGTTAGTTTGCTTTGCTTCCGGTACTTGACTTGGGGCTGCTGTTTATACCCCCAACTCCTATTCTAAACCTTTCTAATAGCATAGGAACCATATGGTAATGATTGAAAAAACACAAGTGTACAAGCACCGGAAAGTCCCGACGGGGCTACCCAAATCGGCATTACGTTCGCCGCTCGGCCGCGATGGTTTGGCGGCGACCCTGGTATTAGCCACGAACGTTTAAAGTCCTACGGTGTGCCTATGGGGGCGTCCGGAAATTCGTTACAATGGTTTTTCTGTCTCGTATTTCTTTTTTAGATAACTATTATGGATTACTACGGATTGAGTTTTAGTTGCGATAGGTGTAATATTTTGCGAACGCACCTTTAATGTTTGCATGCCGTTTATGACTTGGCCATGGCTTTCTGAAAATCACAGTAAAATAATTTACGGCAGAAATTTATATATTTGGAAATTTTGACTCTGCATTAAGGCACAGAGAGTGAAGAACATGGACATGTAAAACCAGTCAGCTTCATTAGACTACTTTAATCTTTTATCATTATAAAGCATTTGCTACAAAATAAAGCATAACACAAAGCGGATTATATGCGTTGCTGCTAGTCAACTAAAAACGTTCGTGGTGCAATCTTTCGCTACTGAACTTGTCTCCCTGCGCGCTTCTCCTTCGCACTGGCACTTCAGCCGTTTCTGAGGAGCAAGTGTTGCATCCGCAATGCGCCGGTACAGCCATTTGTTTCTTGAACCGATGACCATCCTCGCACTCCATCTCGACAATCAGATGATGGTACTTGGTAGCTTGGCAACACTCGCAGGTGCGCTGGTAACTGATTGTTTCTGCACAAAACGATTATGAAGAAGTGGATCGATTTTAGGACGTAAACTCTTACGAGAGTCAAAGACCATGAACGATCTGCAGTTGCCTTTACATTCTGTGAAGCCGGGTATTCTGTCCTTGTTCACGCATTTGCCATGGTAGAGTCTCGTCATAGAAATCAAGCCTATTGTGGCTTGGTGACTGACTTCAGTTATGCCGCAAGTGACTGTAATAAATGACTGACTTAGTGGGAAGACCGGAATCATTAAGACAAAGTGTTTAACAACATTTATGGTGGAACTGTCACTTCAGAGAGCTCTATAGGTTGGGGGAGACATAATTTTGACCCATGAAAACTATTCAAAAGCACGTGTAGTAACGTGTGATTGCAAAACCTTTCAAGATTGCTTTAGATCAGAAGTAAACATCGAGGGTCGCGTCTTTTATTGGGGGCAAATAATACTAAACCTTGAGTATCCGGTACAACTTTGCATTGTTGGCAGCATCCGCTAGTGAAAATGTTTTCAGGGGGGCAATCCTGTATGTCCGGGCAGCTTTCCTGCTGCATTACTACGGTGAACTGGTTCCCCATCATGTCGCAAAAGTAGGTGGTGCAGCCGTCATCCGAAGTCCAGTTTTCGCCAGGTTTCTTCAGCGTTTCGTCCAAAATGCAGGCCTCCTGCACGCACTCGCCGCAGCAGTGCCTATCGGATTCTTCGTACTTCCAACCCTAAAACCAGGCACCTGTGAACTGCAGCCATTCGGCGATTCTTTAGAGCGTATACCAAAGAGCAGTTTGTGTTACAGGTTTCGACCAATTCTTGTTTTGTGACTTCGTCGTCCTTGTTTCGCACGCAGGCGATTTTCTTGCACTTGTCACCGTCTGCAGAGGGCCACTTGTCTCCAACCTAGGCAATTGCATGGTTGCCTCACAATTACGATTAAATAAAAAAGATCTTTATATTGCTTTATAAGATCATCATCTGATTGGAAATATTTCGTATGACTTACTGAGGTAAAAAGTTCAGCAAGACACGATCGGAAACGATTAAAAAGTATGTTACCTGATATATTTGAGACTTCTCTTTACAAGCTACGATCTTTTGTTTCTTACAGCATTGTCCTTTTTCAACGACTTCTTCCACCACATAGTCGTTTTCCATTTCTTTGGGTAATTGAGGGCAATTTATAACTTCTGATTGGATTTGAACCTATTAGATAATGGAAATTGGTTAAATTTCACTGTTACTTGATAACTTACGTTCCATTCTCTTCAAGACATTTGTAATTGGTGCAGTAGTCTAGAGAAGTCCAGCTCTGACCGATTTCGTGAACAACATCGCCTATGACGCAAGCGATGGGCTTACAACTTCCGCAGCACTTCTTGGATTCGGGAGAAGAAGCCTGATACTCCCAGCCCAACTCGCATTTCGTATCGCAAGTTATAACTTTGGTGAGTTTTTGTACCTTTAACTCTTTCCTAACGCACTCCATAGTTACGCAAGGATCTTCTTCGTTTGACCACTTTTCTCCCACTCTGTAGACCTTTCCGTGGTGCTTGCATGCCACTTTTTTGATGATCGGGCAGCACTGGCCGACAGTCATTTCCACTTCTAACACATAATCCTGCGAATCGGGAGAATCTGTGTGTTTGGGGCATTCGGTGAGGATGCACGAATCGCGGTAATCCCCTGCCGAAGTTAGGGTACATTTGCATTCTCTGCAAGGGCCATCGCTCCAAATTTCATCACTCTGTGGTAAAGTTAACCACAATTACTATACAATGTAATGGTTTAAACCGAAGTGTTTACCTCCTTGAGCACCTTTCTTATTTCTGTGGCGTTCCTCAATCTTCTCTCCACCAAATTCGCCGATGGTGTATTGCAGTTCAACTATGCATTTGTCCGACGGGCGGGCGCAAGTGTACTTGGGGCAGCATGTTCCAGGCATTGTTTGCCCATTGACAGAATGGAACTCTGGGCAGCTTGGAGGCTCGGGACAAAGCTCTTCCTTGCACGTTTCGACTAGGACGGGGCAGCAGCTCGTCGTGTCTACGGTCCTGACCACTCCAGGTTCAGGGGGACGCTGCTGCAGCGCCTCTAGCGGTTCGCACTCTTTGGGAGGTTTGCATTCGCAGACAAACTGCTGGCAATCGTCCGAGGTCCTTATGAGCTTTGCCACTTGGTCAGATCTGCACTTTAAGGGTTGCGGCGGCTCGCAAGTTGCGTTTGTGGTTGGTTTTTGTACTGAAAACAAATTGATGTTTTAGCACAGGATCCGGCAGCGAGGTGTTACGTTTTTGAGGCGATTATAATGTTATATAGGTAGTAGGGGAAGTAGCTCATGTGCAATAGTTAATATACACTCGTTAGTTGTGAGACCTGGAACAAATGGGGAAGGTGATCGGACCGTTAGAACACCAGAAAACATCAAAAGAGCCCGACAGGCTGTGGAGGTCAGCTTTACACTTTGACCTCTACTTTCATCCTTACAAAACCATGGTGGTTAAAAAACTGAAGGAAAATGACTATGTACGGAGGTTTACGTTTGCAAAAATGATGATGGAAACCTTAGGAAATAACTGTATTATATTGTGATAACGAGTGACGAGGCTGATTTTTATTTGTCGGGTACTGTAAACAAACAAAATCACCCGTACTGGTCGAAAAATAATCCACGGAAGTGAGAGAGTAACTGTGGTACGGAATAACCCGATTTGGTATAAGCGGATTTTACTTTTTCCAAAAAAAAACAGACGCACTGTTGTTCTCAACTGATGTTGAGAATTTGTTATGCTTGAATTGAGAAGACATCGGATTGGCCTAGATAAGGTTTGGTGTCAACAGGACGGGCTACTTTCCACACCTTAAGAGAATCCATGACCTTTTCAAGGGATCTTTTTTCAGGGCGCTTTATTTCACTGCGCGGGGATGTGAGTAGCCCCCTCAATGATCGGATTTCACACCGTGTGATTATTTCTCATGAGGCCATCTGAAAGCTTAGGTTTACACTGAAAAATTACGGACTCTTCAAGCTCGAGAAATTCGAGCAACTCTAGGCGCTATGTTTAAAATGTGTGTAAAATATGTTCTGACTATAACCTTTAACCTTCTTCGTGCGTAATGTAACTTTCAACTACTGACATCCACAGGAGCCAAGCCTTAAGTGTGATTTTAGTTGTTATTTCCACATAAAATGCTTTTAATGGGGAATTTGGTCTATGAACTGATATGGATTTTGTAGCTGCCAATGAAGACAAGAACAATTTTCAAACCAGGCGTCTGTTGAGTGTTGAAGTTTTACGAAAGGGGGAGAAGCTAAAGTTGCAGTGGTACTGAAGGTATACCATGCAAGAATACTTTGCAAAAATGGAAGGGCAAAAGTAACTAGAAAATCTCTGAATCAGCAAAGGAAGAAACAGAATAGAGTTAAGCATCATATATTCTGCACAGATGGGAGACTGAACCAAATGCAGAAATGAAAAAAATGTGTATAATAATTAATAAGCTGGAACTCCAGTTCCAGAATACTCTGTAAAGTTGAGAAATGGACCTAATGAATATTAAACTTCCAACTTATGGAAACGACATATTGGGCGAAGAATTCCCCTATCACATGCAAAGTGAATTCAGGCAACTCGAGCAATTCCATCTCGCCAAAAACCAACTTTTCAATTCTGGCTAATGCCCACTCAGTTCTCTTATCACTCCGTAGAATTACTACTTCGTCCATTTTGAGTTCTTTCGTTATGTTAATTTTTGAATTTGGACTAACAAGGCAAATTTTTATAAATCGATCTCTTAATTCGGTGCGAATTTTCTTCAACTGCTTGTAGAGCTGAGTATCTTTCATATATTCCAAGTCTTGAAACTGGCACTAGTTTTTATTTTGAAGAAACATAACTGGAGTTATGGAGGTTAAATCCGCAGGGTCTTTAGAAACAAAATTTAATGCATTTTAATGTTGTCAAATTTTTTACTAGTTCCACCTTTAAGGAGCAATGGTTTTGTGAGATCTACTTTGGTAACATCAGATACTTTGGTTTCTTGACCTCAACCTTCTAATAGTAGAGCAGGATCTGTTTCTGTTGGTCTTGAGAAGAATTTTCGGCATTTCACCCACGTTCCTAATAGTCCGTGTTGCTCTTAAGATCTGAAAATTCTCATGTAATTGAGATATTAAGAATCCACACCATGCGTGACAGTATTTCTCATATACATGTATAGTTAACTATTGAACTAACTTGCCATTTAAGAATTTAGTTTTAACCCGAAGAAATCCACTATGATTCTTAACAGCTATTCCATTCATTCTTTTTCCCCCACTTTTAGAAATGAACATCTCTGAATCATCTCCAAGACTATGTTGTTAGCAGATTTAAGATTTTCAAATTTTAGGTTCTCAACTTTCATAGACTATTTTCTGTTTTTTCTGTGCTCTAAATATTTACATAGGTAAGACTTAGGCTTTCTTTTGTTTCTTCTAAATTATGCCAAGGTTTTTCTATTGGCCCAGAACTTCTTTGTAGAGCCAGGTTGTTCCTTTACACCGTTTTTTTTTAGAAGCTCCTTCCCTGTGTATCTACTGAACGAGAGATCTACTGGGTTTACTTTCCTCGGAACAAATCTCCAGAAATCCGTGGTTATTAGGTTAGAGATTTATCTGGTGCGATTTGAAACAAACAATCCCCGAGTATCATTTTTCTTAAGTCGGTGTCCGATTCAATATCCCAAGGTAATCCCAAGTCTGCGAAACAGGTACAGACAATTCCTAGCTCATTCTACAATTACTGTGTAGCCCTGGACTTACTGTTGAAATTCGAATATTTCATTGCTTATTCTCTCAAAGATCTGGCATTTTAACCTTTAGTATTCCTTGTAACAGACTGGAGTTGTCACATTGTCCATGTAAAGGAATTTTTTTATTTTTCAGCAATTTCTCGGTACTGTTCTTTGATCTTAATCAAATTGAAGGAATGGACTACGGTTGACACCGAAAAGAACTTTTCTATCTCGCCTTGGCGCCTCCTGCGATTGCCGCCACAATAAGTGGACAGGCAGAGCACATCAATGTGTCCAACATACATAACTTTCATCATCCTCTCAGGTCTGGTTCTCGAAATGAAAGTATTGGACTCAATGGTCTAGGACCTCAATTCGTATATAATGGAGATGCAATGATTCAAACTCTTATAGCTGCATTATTACCTGTTTAATGTGTGCCGTTGAATGAGCATTTCAAGTTGAGGGGAAAACTCTTAATAAAGTCTAGACGTTATCAAAACGAACCAGTTCTATATTTATATTTCGTTCGATAACTTGAGAACCTGAGTGTACGCTGAAAGTCATATATGTTAGACATCTTGATATGATCTACTTGTCCCCCGATTTTCGAGGGAGGGTTTCCTGTTCAGTCTTCTGTCATTTGAAAGGCTTTCCGAATTCACTTAAGATATCAATAGTTTCCTCTCTAAATGATAGTAATATGTTGGGAATAAGTTTAGTATTTATATAAATAATGATTTAAGCATTAATTCTTCTCTAGGGAACACGAAGCATCAAAAACCGATAGAAGAAGTGTTTAGGTCCCGAGAGCCCCTTCACTGGTTGTATCATTCTTTTCTTGGTTCAGTTTTTGAGTACTTAACTATAATTTACATTCATTACTTGGCAGTTCAGATAACTTAGAGGTGTATAGGAATGCAACGGAATATCTTCTTTCTTTATTTAGGAACATCTAGATTGTTTTGGAAATTCTACTGTGCTTCAAGCTCTTCTTGATTTCGAAAAATTCGAGATTTCATCAATTCTCAATAGTAGTTTATCCATCACTGTCGAAGTTAATTTCGTTTCAACTGCAAACAATCCTTGTGCCATGTAAGAAATAGAAGATCATCCGTTCCCATCAGCATTTCTATTTCTATTTTTGGAAACCTAAATATTCCTCCTTTTTCGTTTATTAATCCATGGAATATTATTCATTCTGAGAGCAGACCAAATGTTCTTACTTTTTAGTGCATCTAAATCCACGGAAAATTGTGCTCTGTATTGTATACTCTTATATATTAGATCTTGTGCTTCTAGGTAATGCAGGAACGTGGGAAAAGATTGTGCAGCTATTAGTTTAATTCGTCTTGAAGCCGAGTCCAACTACCATGTACTTTGTGGTTCAGTTTCAAGCAATGCCCGTATTTTGTAGACCTTATTGTTGTGGATTACTTGGACTAGCCCAGTTTGTAAGATTACTTCTTTGCAGATCGTCTTCGGCATTTGGAGTTAATTGCACCACATAATATCCACATGTTGCACATTTAATTTGGGATTTACGGTTACGAGCAGTGTGGTTTGAAAATAGCTTTGCTTAGTTTTGATTTTTCCAATACACAACATATAGGTTGAATATGTAGAGTCCCTTGTGCTGATTTTTCAGTAATTTTCTTTTGTAGTGGGGTCGGCTAATTTCCTTTCTAACAAATTGCAGGCGCTTGGACCCTTCAACTTCTTTCCTCAAGAACTTCATGCGTTTATTCAGGCATATCTTAATCATTGTTCATCATCAATGTCTTTGGTAAAAGGGAGACAGGTTTTATTATTAAACTTGAATACCATACTGAGGAAGATCGTATTCAACTAGAGCATACAAGAAAATATCGGCTTTATTATCTGATTCCGATTGATCACACAGTTGACTTAAGCTCTTATTACTCGCCTGACTAACTCAACAACCTGGACCAGTAATTTATTTGCGTAAACCTAGACTAGTATGACCTTGCTGCCAAATATTTTCTGTAGGAAATTTATGGTAGTTAGCATCTGTTATTGGACAGTTAGATATTATAGATAGGGTGAGCTCTGAATTTAGGTGACATTGTTGTGACTGAGTATTGATACTTGGAACTTTTTATATTGACACTGCCATGTTAACCACATTAACACTGACTTTGGAATTTTGAATTCTTTATTTGCCCAGGCAATGAATCCTTGCTATAGGTTTTGATCGTTCTTCTTCACATCTATGATGAGTTGAACTAATGGCCTTTTCTTCATTCAATACTTGATCATCATTCAGTATTATTTTGTGAACTTCTCATCTAATTCGTTAATGACATCTTCACATTCTACGAGTTTTTAGAGCGATTTTCAACTTCCGTTAGGATGGTCAATTCTTTTCTAATTCTTATTGGATCTCTTGGAACAGATTTTCTACTGCAACTCTCTCAACTACGGATTAAACGTTTCATCTTCACTAATTTTGAACCTGGGTATTTTAACTCCTTCCTCAATAACTATGATCAAAGTAGGATTCTTTGAAAATTGAGGTATTGATTTATACTTATCATGCAAACGGGAAAATTGCAATTAGTATGAGATTCGGGGAGTTCAGACAAATTGCTACTCTAGATCAACATATGGAAAATGGTGGTTTTTGCTTCATTACTCGTATAATGGATGGGAAGAAAAATATAAATACGTCAAATACTCACCACAAATGTATTTATCGCAACATTCGTCATGCGCACGCGTCACCTTCTGGAGCGTGAAACCCTCCTCACAGATGGTGTTGGTGGAGGGGCAGCTTTGCGTTTCGCACATTACACTCAGGCCTTGGCATGTGCACTTGGTGCAAGCGTCCTTATGCCACACGTCTCCCGAACGGTGACCGTGATCATCGCAGGCCTCGCACCTCTCCTGTACGACACACGTGTTGTTCAGCAAAACTTTACCGTGAGAGCAGAAGCACCCCTCGACCGGCGAATTGTTACACGCCTGTTCCTTCTCGTTTAGCGCTTCGCAAGTTTGGGAACACTTCGGCCCGCAAGCCTTGTACTCTCTATCTTTGGGCACTCTGAAGCTGGACACAACTCGGTACGCCAATCTATGCAAAAGCCCAAGTGGCCGCATTCGAGCGAATAGGCTTCTATCGCCCGCAAGACAGCTCTGGGTGGCCGTTGCAAGTGTCTTTCCTGCACCAGCTAATAAACATGCTAGGGTCCAGCACTGGATGACACTACAACGAGAGTATTAATTTTCAGCATTTTCCCGAGCCTTTTTACTTACCTGTCCATATTTGGTTACATCTTCCAAAAACCTACACGGGTCGCTATCGGCCGGAACCTCTGAGCACTGCTCTTCTGGCACGTTTGCGCATTTCTCCTCGTTTTGATTGCCGTAAAGCCAGCTGAGACCAAATTCGTCCTCATTCGATGCACTCGTTCCATTAGGAGTTTGTAAATCGTCATCGGTGATTCCATTGCAATCGCCGCAGAGACCTTCAAGCTTTCCCCCGTATTTTAGCGAGGGAGCTTTAATTGAAACTCCCATGGAAGGGTAGTAGACTGAAACCTTCATTTAGCTTTGCGTTACCAAACTTTATATCTGACACAGTTGCTGAACCTACCGTTACTTGTGCGTCTTTCAGTGAAATTTTTAAGTGCTTTGAGGGCGTTTGTTTAACTTCGGCCCAGCCAGAGATATCAGCAAAATTAGAGATAGCTTTCAAATCGACGTCTAACATTAATTCTTCTTGTGTTACCTGTCGAGTCACATACATTTCGTGGTTACCATATAGAATGGTCACTTTGCCCACGCACATTTTATGCTTTTTACTTCCGCACGGCTCATTGGTAATTAGCACCTGCAAGGCAACGAAACATGACAACTGTTCTTCTTTTTTAGGTAATTTTTTACCTCGAATTTATGATTTTTGTGTTACTAATAACATCCCTTGACATGATATATGTACAGTTTCCATTGACGGTAAAGTTGCTTTCATCGTAAGTGACATACTCTAAATGTGGCAGTACGTTGCATTCACAGTCCCCGCAGGTAGATGGTAAAATGCAGCTTTCACCTTTGCGAACGTAACCATCCGGGCAATAACAGCCTGGGAAACAAACCTGAGACAACTTAGGACAGCTATTGGTGTCACCAAATGAGCCACAGCTTGGTTCGCATCGCCTTCTATAGCAATCGTGGTATACCAACGGAACCTCGCAATCAACCGCTACAAAATAGGTATAATTGACATTATCATTTTATATACTTTAAAAAGTAACATACGACAGTCGTATTTCATCCTCCAGTCAATTACATCTAACTCCGAATTCGCAGTCAAGCAATCAGTCACGAAGCTCTGCAAGGTTAAGCACCTGCACTTTTCCTCACCCTCTATGTTACCGTTTGCGGCTTCTAGGCAATTGCAGGTTGTTTCTAGGCAGCGGGACGCAAAGGCATCCAAGTCGACCACCCCGGCACAGGCCGCGAACGCCTTTTCTCTGACTACATTGCACAACTTCCACGCCTGGTCTTGAACGTACAACGGACACGTTTTGGGCTCGCATAAGGGTTGCCCCGGTTGAGCCCAGCTGTCCCCAAACTCGACAGTGGTTTTGGCGAGTGTTCCGTCCGGCTTGCGCTTGTCGTTCTTGGAGTCGCCGTCGAAGAACCCGCAGAGTCCATCCACCTTTCCTAGCAGTTCTTTGGCGAGACCGAGCTTGGCGTTCTCCTGGGTGTTCCAGATCGCCCAGAAGCCGTACTTAGCCGAGTTGAACACCAGCGCCTGCCCTAGTCGGTTGAGCGTGAAGCTATCCGTGTGCGACCCGATCTTCTTCGCGTGCTCGGCCGTGTATTCGTAGCCGTTATATTTAATGGACAAGTCGGGCAGCAGTACGAATTCGTGCTCGTCGTGGCTGATGACCAAGGCACGGCTGCAGGCCCCCGTGCACAACTTCTCAACTGTCGCCAAAGTCGGTTAGAACGTAATTTTGTCGCTTGCCTGTAACTTACGTGAGACCGACCATTTGTTGTGCTGCAGGTCTCTGATTAGGATGTGCGAGCAAATGTCGTAGGTGAATTCGGTGAGGTCAAACGTGTTGAAAGTGCGGCCGGTCACATTGCACACTACCTCCTTCTTGGGGGGAGGTTTGCACTCATACCTGTAGCGTTATAAGTGGTCAGTTAAGTGTGTTTCAGTTGCGGGAGGGATACCTAGGACAATGATCAACTCCTTTGGTGTGATATACTTCAAGGGTGTAGCCCTCGAGACAAACGATTTCCGGGCAGGGCTCCTTGGTTCCACCTGGGATCGGCGGTACTGGTGGTTTTATTGGAACGCATATGAATTCAGGACATTTAGGTTTATGAGTGGTTACGTCTGTAGGTTTGACCACTGGTAACCCTTTGTGACCTTAGGACATAAAGAGCAACATAAACTGATAAAATAAGAAATTGATGGATAGATTTTTAATCCACTTTAAATTAAAATAGGTTTAATAAAAGCTCTGCGCCAATGTGACCAAGCGATTGGGGCGCTGGGGTGCGGTGTGGGCCAACTCAAGGTCAATGCCTGACGCCAGACGCGTACTTGCGTTCGCTTCCAAGAAAGGGGTAATAGTGTGGTCGTCTAAGGCAGAGATAATGTGCGATAACCGGGCAGTGAGGTCGAACATATAATAGCTTTAATCTTACGTGAGTGGCGCTAGTCTCGCCTTTGCGAATAAGAGGTCTAAGAATTTATCTTATTATGTGCTTTCTCTGTTTGTGGCAACATTAAAGTCCGCCAAAAAAGAACAGACAAAATAAGGAAAAGATTAAAAAAATCACATCGATAACAGAAAAATACAACTTATATACAAACATACATAGAATGGAATAAGAAATAAAAGAAACTTATTTGGGGGAAAAATAAAGTAGACAAAAAGTAAAAGAATAGTTCCGAAAAATAATATGGACAATGTAAGAAACAATTAGTGCTCACTGAAATTGCAATACAAAAATGTAGTTGATTTGTGTTTGGGTCACATCAGATCTGATTTGACGTTTGCGTTATACAACTATAGACCCATAGTACCACTTTCTATGTATAAATTATTCTGGCAAATGCTCAGAAGCTTTGCCAAAAAACGATTATGCTAGTGATTTGCTGCAGAAGAAGAAAAGCACACATTTAGTGTTTGTCAATGTTGGTTAAATCTATTGAATGTTTTGAGACCACAATTAAAGTAATTCATTTTAGTTGAAAAGATAATTAAGGCCACTGTGACCAAAGACAGTAACCAAGCATTTAATGAGAATCATCAGTTTGCCAGAGAGAATCTATATCATAGCAGCTTAAGAGCGTTTGCTTCAGCATATCTAATTAGAACTGGAAGCATTCGATTACAACCTAACTGTCTAATCTGCCCAACCAGAAAGAATTTTACCATAACAATTTCTTCTTTTCTTAGACACAAAATGTGAGTATTTTGAATTCATCAATCTTAATAATATTTTGTGGTCGAAAAAATCAGCTGAGAAAATCTCTTTTTGTCCCAGAAAGGTGTAGACTCCACTCTTGGATTTGGACAATTTTTTTTAATTTAAATAATAGTGATTAATGAGTAATTTATGTCTGACTTAATTTACTAAAGTTTGAATATAATAACAAATTTTAACTAGTGGCATGCATTCCTTAGGTTTTAATAAATCTTCGACGCCAATTTTCGCAAACTTTGGTTTTCACTATCACTTACACTATCTTACACAGCTCGAAAGGTTTGATTCTTTTCAGCCTTCTCACTATAACCATTCGCTGCTTAGGAGCTAGAGTACCTCGACGTTCGCATGACGAATAACTTTTCCTTATGGCTTCTAGCAAATTTCTCTATCACGTTTTTCACGGCTTCCATTTCCAGGTTCTGGTAGAGATTGGATCGTTGGATTAACGCTACTTTGTTTAGTACAGCCTCAAAGTTGCATACCATCAATTTAGATCGGTTTAAGTGTTTTCTTATATAATAAAAGATTGTTATGTAGATACATAGTGGAATTCTTCCCAAAACCAGTACATTTTTTTATATTTAATACCAATTTCTTTCCTTTTTATCGTAAATATTTTTTGAATATGGCATTTGATTATGGTGATTATGAACTCATAACTCCGCCGTTGCCGGTCCCAAGCCCGGATGAGAAAGGAGGAGGGGAAGAAATAACAACCTCGAAAACAACAAGGTTCCTGTTTAAAGTACAGGCAAAGTTATTTGGACAATGGCCCTGAGGCTAACAGACATGGGAGATCAAAATTTAGCCAAAGAAGCAAAAGAACTAGATATCTCCAGATAAGATGAATCTCTTAAGTCACAAAAGACAAACAGACTAAAGATCGAAAATATTGGAGCGATGGCCTGCACCTCACCCCTTGGAAAACTTTAACAAATCAGAACATTTTTCAATGCACTCAGAACCGGACGGATCTAATTGGCAATGCAATTTGGCGAAGAAAAAGACGATGATATTGAAAGAAACTAAAATACTCAATATGGACATAGTCGCTTTCACGGAGACAAAGAAAAAACAAAGAGCACGGAAAGAAAACATTAAGTATTTACATTTACGGTGGTGTGCCAAAATACGAGCAAACGTTTAGCGGAAAAGCTTTAGCAATACTTAAAAGTCCATAAAATTCCGAGATTAAATAACCGCATTCTTCAAACAGAATTAGAAATCAAAAACAGTTGCAAAATTTCATGGACGGATCTCCCAATACAGAATTTAGTACCAAATATGGGAGTCGGGGGAACAGAACGACTCCAGATTATTAAATTAAACAATTAAATGAAAATGGAGGGAGGGCTTGTCACCTTACTTTTGTAAACGTAGAAAAAGTGTATGATACAGTAGCATTAAGTAAGCTATGGTGTAGTATGAGAAGTGAGTCAGTTTAGCTTATGTCTTTATATTATGGTTGTAACAACTCAGTGGAGGTTAAAAACAAAATCTCTGCCATTCCTTGGCCTCTCTTTTATTCAAAATTTACTAGACAGTAGCATTAAGATCTTGGAAACAAAAATACGCCCAAATCAGTATAAGAACTGGAGATGACATCCTCTATAGCTGCTATTTGCAGCCAACCAAGCTATTGGTAGTAAGATTTCAGCTAGGTATTATAGAAACTTCTAGAAGAATGTATATGAAGGGAGATCTAATAATAAATACATTGCACATAAAACTAGACAAAATAAACACGTGATCTTACAACTCATAAGATTAGGAAACCTGGGAGATGAGGAAGTTATAGGACAGAATGTTATCTTTCGACATGGACTATTGGAAATTTCAAGAATGAACCATATTAGAAATGAAGAAATAAGAAGAATAACTAACTGACATTGTGGGATTGGCCATCATTAGGAGGAGGAAACGTGGAGACTACCGAAGAATTGGAAATCAAATGCCACAAAATCCATGATTTCAAGATGGTGACTGGGAAAATAGACCTCCATGTTCTTGTCCAATCGTTGATATGGTTAACAGCGATTTGCAATTGCTTCGTTGCTTTTGCCTACTACCAGAATAACTGTGCCGTCAGCAAAAAGGCTATGGTATTGTTTTTTAATTGAGAAATATCACATATATGCGGCAAGTACAGGACTGGGCTCATCACACTTCCTCATAGTACTCTAATCTTTTTGTTTAGTTCTGAATAAGCTTCTTCTTAGTTAACTCTGAAGAATCTAATGAAGTTGTATGACTCGACTCTTTGTGCCAAACTTTGTCGAAAGCTTATGATGTATCTAAAAAAATTGTAGAACATTTTTTTTGTTTTCTAATAATCTTTCGATCAAGTTCGTTGTTCTTGGTCAGTAGTACAGTGCGAATTCCTAAATCTAAATTGATTAACAGTATGAAATTTGTTGCTTTAATTGTTATTTTTATTATTTTAAGTAAAGCTTTCTCCAACAGTTTCGGTATTACAGATAGGAGTAAAATGTATCTGTAGAATAATACTTTGTGCTTAAATTTTCCTGGTTTATGCATTATCATAACTTCTGCAACTTTTCAAATGCTTGGTACGTATCTAAAGCATTTATGAAGGTAGTTTACTTAACTATAGATTTCTTTAGAAGCTGTTTTCTTTAATCTCATTTGATTGTATGTCGAATTTCTTTATCTTCTTGTATTTGTTCTTTCTAAATTCTTTCATTTGACTGTTCTTCCTTTAGTTGGAAATGCACTTTCTAAATGATTTCTTTTTGAATGTTGTTTCTTGCTTATCCTCAATTTTTCTGTCTTATTGGGGGCATATATATTATAACTCTCGAAGCAACCAGACCAAGAGAAAGGTGGCAAGACCAGATAGAAAACGACCTGTATGTTATGGAATGCCAGAGCTGGAGAAGCAAACATAAAAGATAGGAAAAAACGGACCAAGATTATGAACATGGCGAAAATAGATAAAAAACTGTAAAAATGTGGATGTATGGTTTTATGGACGGATGTGTTATAGGTATTTTCAATCTTATGGTAGTTTTTCTAAGTAATCGATCCTACTTTAATTCGATAATTTCATAAATATGATTTGCTCGAATCGCCTTTTATTTGTCCAATTTCTTTTTCTGTGGTAAGATCTCTAGTTTTTTTTAGATAATTGTTCCTTGTTCTTCTGCGCTTTATAATAACAGTCGTTTCCCGTCTGCTTGTTGGGTGTTATTTATAAACCTCTCAGTCTTCTCATCTACTTGTTTGTTTCAAGTGGGTCTAAAAATTTTTTTGGAAAAATGGGTGCCCCAACTGTGTCGATTGTTGTTTTGTTTTAGTCTTGTGTAGGAAGTACAGTTCTCATCCCCAGCAACAATATGATCAAGCAAATCGTTTTCTTCATTTCAGTATTGTCGCAAGAACACTGAATCACGTTTCTGTTTGCGTTCTTCTTTAAGCTTCGTGCACGCAATTTCGTATCTTAGTTTGTGTGCCACAATTTCATAAATTACTGAACGCAAAGCTTCTAAGGATTCCGAAAATAATTGAGAATTTTTGTGTCAACTCTTTTAGCCAGGTTGTCTATCATTACAGCGGACTGACTGATAACGTTCGTCCACTCTTCTCGACACTACCGTTTAACTTGCTATCATTTATAAAATTTAGTTCGTAGATATTGAAAATTTATCTAGGAATACCAGCACCATGTTATTTTTTGTTAACAAAAGCCGCATTATTGTACAAACGTCATGCACTAAGTTGTCGGAGTAAAATACACATTGAGTGAACTACTTACAGTTAAATAACATTCTTAAATGTCTGCGGACGGTTTATTGTTGTTTGAACCATACCAAGCAAAAATCTAGATGATTTAAAAATAATTTTATTGCTGGTGTATCAAATGATTGCCCAATTTAAAAGAAACGACCAGCACTACCAACATCAGAACAAACAAAACGAGCAATGGTAATAGAAGTTGTTAAATATTCAATGCCATTTACAAAGCGTACAAACTCGTTGTCTACAAAAAACCCTGGCATATTTCCAGAGACATCGTTGACAGAATTTGGCAACAAAGATGAATTCTCGATCTTTCCTCACAAAAGCCGATACTACCAATTTAGTGACAGTGGTCGAATATTAATCTGAATAATGTCCTTTACCATACCGTAAAATATAGTGGGATTAGCATAATGGTATGGTTACAGATCATTTGGGTGTGATGGGACCTAAATGCTACCAATTACATTCAAATTTGAGTGATAGACTTCTAACTATCTTGAATAACAACATTCTCCTTAAAGCAAATGCGCCTGCAATTATGACGTAGAAAGAAGAGCAGTAAATTTGAATTTTGACACTACTGGCGCAGTCTTCATGGATTGAGAACCTAGCAAAAAATATGAATTAACGGATACTATGCTTCGAAGGTTAAAAACAACAAAATACTAATTGTTGGTAGGGTAATTGATACAATTACGTTACGCACATGCAGTGAAGACAAATTTGAGCGCAACAACTTAAGTGTTCTACCAAAATAAAAATAAAAAATGTGCGCCCTATAAAGGAAAAGTCAACGAATTGTAGACAAATAAAATCTAATAGAAAGCGGCACTGCGATACGTGGTCTGTCCAAAAAGTAATACACTTTGTGCTACAGAGTCAAGCGCGCCCTGGATTCAATTGTAAATTGTTCGGTTTTTGTCACAATATATTTGTGGGGTGATAGAGAGCCGTACCTGCCATAATGTTATATAAGTGGAATAGAAAAACGGCTATTTTGAAAACTGAAACCTTTATATATAAAATTATTTAGTGAGGACCGAAGATGGCGAGGATCGCAGGAGATCTGCAAGATCACGTTTAGTTCAGACCGCTTAGCCAGTCAAAGTCATAAATGCTAGAATTAAACAAAGTTCTCTTCTTTGGCATTGGAGCCTGCAGATTTACAGCAGAAGAATCCTTTAACAAACAAAATGACAGAGTCATCCAAAGGAGTGCGTCAGTTAGTGTTGGGCGTTCGTGTTGTTTGTTCACGGGTTATTCTTCAGAAGAAAATCTAAGCATTTTTAGAAGATTTTCTTCTGAAGATGTCCACCACAATTAGATGGAAACTGGAAGACTGCGGATCGTATTGGGTGATTGCAAGAATTCGTGCCCAATCTCCATAGGTGGCGCTGCGGTTTGTTTTATGGCCATGTTGAATTCCGAAGGAAAGTGGCAGCATTATGAGTCAGTCAAACGCTGTTGCACTACGTCGGTTTACGCGAGAGTGGAATCTTTTAAAATGAAGAAGTTACATTTATGGGTCTTTGCTTTTTGATCGAGTTGTTATAGGCGATGAAAAATAAATCTTACACAATAAATCACAACGAAAAAGGAGCTAAAAACAAGCAAGTAAGAGTGCAAAAGTTGGTTAAAAATCTTTACCTCCGCTGCTGATACCTCCTTTCGACCAAGACTTCCGCGGACTGCCTTTCAACGACCCCATAGTAAACATAGTTCTCACTCGCGACGATGGTTTTGGAACGGCTTTGTAGCCTGAAACACAGCTAATCGGCGTGCATTCTTCTGGAGTTGGTGTAGTAACGTTGGGCTTTGCAGTTGAGACTTCGCAGCCCATCTCATCGTCAGGGCAGTCCTTCACATTGTTGCACCAGTCCGCCTCGTTTATGCACACGTTGCTGGTGGGGCAAAGCCTGGTGCCTTGCTCGCACGGCTGACAAACACAGCCGCACGAACTAGTGAGGACGCTTTGGAGTGCCTTCAATTTTTGCAATAAATAAGACGCTTTAAATGGTGGCATTTAAGTTGCCGTACCTTATCTTCACATTTGTCGCAAACTTTGGGCTTGCAGTGGGGAATACCCCCGAGCTTGCAGATGCACTGGGAGCAATCTTCGGTTTCAAACTTAGATCCAACAGTGTAACTAAAGTGGTTCTATTAGATATCAAGCATTTTAATATTATTGAACTTACGGAATATGCCCGACCATGCAGGGACACTCCGATTGGGTTACGCATTTTTCTCCGTTCCACCACAGTCCTTCCTTGCACTTGCACGGAGGGCTAGCGTCGACTGATGATATTCCGGGGCAGTTGTTGCATTCAACCAGAACAGTCTCTGTTGTAGTTTCAACCGGGATTGTGGCTACAAGGAAAATTAATTCGGTTCTACTCGGGAAAGCTCCTGTTAAACTTACGGTAAGGTTCGAAACAGCCGTAAGGCTCGACTCGCAACTGTATGTTGCGATCCCATTTATATGGGATTATTTTGAGGAGTTTGGCTCGGATCGGCAAAGAGAACGTTACGGTGTTGGGCGAGTAGCCGTCAAGATTGCCGGGGTATAAAGCTTCGTTTCCGCTGTCATCCAACATAGGATTCCACGTTTTGCCATCTTGGGTGTACTGCACTTTGAAGGCTGTGACCCACCCGTCAGGCCCGCCGCTCGTTGCAAAGCCAGTTATATTTCGCAGTTCAAGGAAGTCAAACTGGAAACGAAATTGTTAATATAATGGTAGGGTGATGTCGCAGCTATGGGTAACAAGTATCTACCTGAACCCATTCTGAGGGCGAATTGACAACGGGCTGCCAACCGAGCTTTCCACCCATCCTCAACTGGTCTTTGGTGTGTAGAGGTTTCAGTTCAGAGCTCACCGCAATTTGTTGGTCAGCCATCATTCTGTCATCAACGCCCATGGGATCTGTGCAATATGGCTGGAGCGTAGTGGGTATTGGGACGGTTTCAGTTGTGATCTGTTTGCACCCGATTAGTTCGACCCGCAAAGCAATTTCCTTATTCCAGGTTAGGGGGTGTATCATGATGATTTGTGCTTCGATAGGGACAGTAAACATTTGCTTAGAAGGCGTGTTTCGGTCCAAAGATCCTCTAAATATTTGAGGCTGCCTTTTCTGGTCCAGCACATAATTGAAGGTGCGTCCATCGGGTGTGTAGAGAACCTGGTAGCTTGTGACGTATTCGTCGCGCAAGGGATTACCCTTAATTATGATACCATACACGGGCTCTTGTCGCCCTAAGTCGATCTGCAGGTACTGCTTCTTGTCTGACGTTTTCGGTATCCAACTGCCGCCTTAAAAGCAGCAACGTGCGTTTAATGCATAAATATGTGAAACTTCAAGTAACCTGATTCTGCGGTCACGGTGCTACTGAGTCGCGCGTACTTCGGTGAAAATGTGCTGTTTGCCGAGCTGCTGGCGCTGAAGGCTTCGTCTGCTAAGGGTGTCTCCCCTTCCACCAGATTTATGTAGCTGAGGAAGAAAATTTAAGTTTCTTGTTTCGATTGATTGTTTAACTTACTCTTCTTTATTGCATTCTGCTGGTGGCGTTACAGTAGTGAACGTGACGAATATACCTTCGGTTGGCGTTGTGGTTTCTGGGCTGGCCGTTGTAGTCTCTTCAGGAGTAATCGATGGTGTGATGGGCCTTACGCACGCTGAGCTATCACAAGCATAGTAATTGTCGACGCACTGGCAGATTTCGCACTCTGATTCCTTGACGACGCTTCCTGGCTATTAAAAATTGAGTTTTGGCCATTAAAAATACTTCATCATACTAAAATCAAACAGATTAGAAAAGAGAGGGGAGAAAGAGTGAGGAGGAGGAAGGGAGGGGAGAAGGGGGATAGAGCATGTGCGAGAGAGAGAGTGATAAAGAAGCATGAAAAGAGGGAGGGAGAAAACGCACGAGACAGGAAGGGAGAAAGTGGAGGAAAATGGAGGGCAGAAAAAAAAGAAAAATAGAACTATGCGTAAGCATCAGAGAATTAAGAAAACAAACAGAATGGAGGCAGAACTACTCTGCTCGTTTCGTTTAGGAGCAAAAATCATATTACTACATACTCTTGATTCCAAAATCATCAAAAAATTTCGACTATTTAGGTATTCTAACTGAGCACTTGCTTATTACAAACATAACGCATTTTCAACAGCGCTTAGGGTACCTGTTGTACTTTTATTTGCAAATTGAGCAAGTCTATGTATTTCTCTGTTATTTTTCCGGGTGGTATTTGCAGAGTTCCTTAGTAAATTGGACTAGATGCATTGCGTCTGTGTCTAACCCTCTTATTGCAATATTGTTTTTCTTCCTTACCCTTTCTAAAATGTCCATATATTTTTGTCTTATAATTCCTCTTTCATCTCCTCGCTTATCTTTTTTATTTCTCTTTTTCATCGCTATGGGAGAAATCCCAATTTGGTAAATCTTCTCCTTGGTTTGGTTGGAAGGTATTTAGAGCCATATATGTATGTAATAGCGCAAACGTTAAGGTTACTCTAACTTTTCTCTTTAGAATCTATAAAGATTCAGTATGAAATGTTACACCAAGATCATAAATCTTTCCAGACGAGTTTTGCAGACTCAAAAAAGGCCCATCGACATTATTTAATACATAAAATTGATAAACCAACACTTGGGGCGTATTCGTGTAATGCAAAATCTTACAATATCTGAGGGAAAATATCTATTTGGCTTTTTACAGGCCTTTTTAGACCAAGGGCTTGGCCCCTTCTTTCTATTTCGTCATATCTTTTACTTTTTTCTTCCAATTTGTTAGTTTTTTTGTGAAATGTGTTTGCTTTCTTTCATCTTTTCGTAGGTCTTACCGCATTTCTTTGTCTGTGAATTTCTTCCGTGCCTTCCATACTTTCACTATTTCCCATTTCCCATCTTTTTTATTATACCCCAGCCACTGCATTCTTCTTGACAAGTTTCTATTTCTATCTACTTGTTTTGTTTATTTATATATATTGTTATATTGTCATTTCTGCTCGTCGATTTTTTATTTTCATCTTATTCATAATCATGCCTTTTTCATTGTCTGGTTTGTTTTATTGTTGCATCCTTGTCTTCTTCATTAACTTGTCTAAATCTGCTTCTTCAAGCATTTCTTGGTTTTATTCCATCTCCACTTAACTTCACCTATTATTTTGTATCTTTTCAGTTTTTCTTTTTTTTCTTTTTTTTTCTTTTTCCGTCATTCTAATTTGATTTGCTTTTCATCTCTTTTTTTTATAAATTTATTATCAATAGAGACACTTTCTGATTTCACTCCAGTAAATTTTGTTTTGTTCTACATCGTGGAATCTTTGTTCTCCTAATTGCGTAGTTTAAGCGGCCATATTTTTGTTTTATAGCTGTTTTTACCTCGACATTTATTTTACATATAATACTTACTTGCTAGGTTGTTTGGATGTTTTTAGTGAGACGTACATGCGCATTTACCATAGCTTCAGTCAGAGTAGAACTCGTATTTTCAATTATAATTTGCTTTTTTCTTTGTTTTGTGAGGCTGAGCAGTTATATTAGGGTCTGCCTATAGTGTGCATTTTAAAGAGACCGGTGTATAGCGTAGATTTTCTAGCTTACGTTCTTGGTATGACAGCTTTTCTAGTTTTATTTAGAATAACCTTTTTATGCTTTATGTGCGCTGAAATTGGTGTAATTTGTATGAGACTACGGAATAATGTCTAAGAAAAATTGGTCTTTTGCAGTTTCATAGTTGGTGTGTTTGATTTGGCAATCTTTTAAGCGTTACCACGCAATTTGAATTTTTGACCTTAGTACACTAGAACATCACATCTCCATATGTGCTGAAAGATAAAGGCTGTTTTCTTTTTATTGACTTTAAGTTTGCAACAGCGTTGTCAAACATCTGTCCTCCAAATGTTTCTCCTAATGGTTTAAATAAATGATCGCAGGGTGATAAGTCAGATGTTCCATTGTAGTCTAGAACAAACCTTCAATTTCTTGTCAGTTTTGGGCAGCTGCTGCATAGGACCGTTAGCTGGGAGTCATCCTCGAGAAGGCGGTGAACAAGGTCATCGAGTGACTTTGATTACCTTAATTTTCAACCCAAAAAAATTGTTTGTCACGTGTGCACTTGAGAATCTCTTTAGGGTGTCTTAATCTTCTTAAATTTCGGGGGGCTTTACTGCTCTTGTCGTGAGAAACTTGATAATAAGAATGAGGGTCCTCTTACTCTGACATCGTAATATCAACTAAAAAGCGACAGTGCAAAGTACACTACGGGGTAAATATCATTCGAGTATCCCTACCTATAACTTTTAAACGCCGCAGTCCTCTCTGTTCACCACGCGGCATGTAGAAAATAAATTTCGATTTGTATTTGAGTTATTCACGTAATTTTTTAATGCGATTCTTCAGTTATTAGGAATGAATGAACCCAAATTAAACCGAGCGATTCTTAAATACCAAGATTGATTCGACCATTACTGAGATTGGAATCAATAATTTACAAATGTGCAATTTCCACTCTCCATTCTATTTGGAAGAGACGTCTGATTGCTTTGTAATCTTCGCCAAATAATCAGTTACCGAAAACTAAGTATAAAAAAATAAAGTTTCACAATCTGCAAAGTTGTCGTGGCCTTTCACCAGAGCTTCAGAAATAAGGAAAGAGTTCATATAAAGTTATCAATAAGATAAACATTGTTTGGTGTCTTGTGTTGGAACAAATAAAAGTTCCAAACGAGCCAAAGGAAAGATTGGACTTTAAAGGATTTAAAGAACCTAAAAGATTACGTTTCTTCCGACGATATTCGAGTTAACCGGCGGTGTTTGCGCCAATCCCTAATTACTTTTATTTTGAATTTTAAATTAGGGCCGGCCGTATTTTAGTGCCCTCCTGTACATTTTGGATTTGAGATATCCGCCGCGAATTTGCACGATCACGCGGAGCGCTGATATATAGGCCGCGGTTTAGACCGTGGCCGCGTTCGCTTTTTCCTTTATTTTGGCTCACCTGGCTTCGTTTTTGAATTTAGTTTGTGACAGTTTAGAAAGCAGGCGACCGGCTTTAAAATTTTTCGCAAGCCGGGAGCGTTTTGACCATGAATTCGCGGCGTTTTGATTGCCAGCAGAAGTTTTATTTCTTCAAGGCCGTTTTTGATGAAAGCTAATTTTGTGGCGAAATTCGATATTTTGCCGACCAGATTAACCTCTTCCCGGAGGTCCTTTTGTTTCCCGTTTGCATTTCGGGGTTGAAATTTTTGCCGGTAAATTTCGGTCCATTTCTTCTTTGCTATGACTCGGCAAAGAACCTTTGCACCAGGAAAGACGCTACCGCCCGACTCCGCTATGAAGATTGGGGTAACTTGTCCTATCTTTTACCCACACCCTTATTTCCTTTTCCACCCCCAGGATCAACAGCACAGGAAACCGATTTCTACAGGAAAGCGCCGTTTCCACAGGTTAGTGTTTTTAGTTTTAGCTTTTGTTTCAACTACCTTTGCTTAAATTTAAAATTACTATACAGTCCACTTTTCGGCCGCAACAGGCGGTCGTTCTCGAAAACGTGGCGAACAATGCGACTATTCCCCTCAATCACGTTGGTTTTCAGGGACGTTAGTGACCTTTATTGTTGAAAAAATTATTTATAATACGCGTACACTTGACCCTTTTTAAGGATGTGGTCTCCAAAGTGTGCCTTCAGTTTTCTCAAAATTTCAGACGGCTTTACGCCCCTTGTTGTGAGAAACTTGCTAATAATGTTTTGCATAACGGGCGAGGGTATCTCTTGCTCTGACATCATAACACTGATTAAAGAAATGCTAAAAAATCCCCTTCAGTCATCCCTACTTAGTATACTCAGTAACCGCGCCCTTTTCCACTTACCTCACAACTCCTAAAAAATTGCAATTTAATTTATAATTATTTTTTTACAGGTGAAAGAAACCAAAAATGGTCCGGTTATGTATTCGTAAACAGATGTACTGGCTGTGGAGTTTAATTTTAATACTTTTAGGAAATTTATCGAATAGCTAGAGTTCTAAATTTAAATTAGTTAATTTTAAAAAAAATTGTATTAGACCTATCCTGTCACTACCCCAAAGGGCCTTCGTGGTCTATTACAGAGAATTATTATTATAATTTTAAATGTAAAACGAAAAATGTTATTTATTTTGTCGGGATTGTGTGTGCGAAATGATCCGATACGCGAGAGAAATGTGTCTGTGTTTGTGTCTTGTATACGGCGAGACCTTTGGCCGGAAAGCAGCAAAATCCCGGTGTAAGGTCGCGAGGAGAGAGTCGAGCTTAATCAGCCGTCAAGAGCGGACCAATTACCGCTGATCGTCCGTTATCGCCAGACGACAGCGGTGCCACCGCTCTCCGCTGCTAAGCACTGCTCGCACCGTTCTGGGCGCACAGGGTAGGTTTCGTAGAGCTCTACCGATACATTTTCCGCAAGGTCTCGATCGAATACCGCAGCCGCATGATCGCTTTCTTGTGACGACACTAGCTTACAGTTGAGGTGATTTTCGACTACGGTAAATATGGACTTGTTTTGAGCCCCCCAACATTTTTTAATAAATAATTTAATAAGCATTTAATTATTGTAAATATAATATAATTATTGTAATAAGCAGGTGATCTGTGACATCTTTGTCCAAGATCTATCGGAAACTACGTTACGTCGCCTTGTTCTCAACAATGGCGACTAGCAATGCTCATAATCATTGAAAGCGAAAATTAATATTACAATAATTAATACATTATAACATACCTTAACCGGTTTGCCATCACGTGATACACACATGCAGTCTTGTATGGCAACGCATACATCACTGCTAGCCCAAAACATTCCCTCAGGGCAGGACTTCTGCTTTTTGAAAGAGGCACAACCTGCCTCGCACTCTTGTTCATGTAAACAAAGTCCCTTAAGTTGCAGTTCGTGAGAGTAGCCCATGCACAGGTGCAAGCATTGCACGGAGCAGTTGGAATGTTCTTCTCCTGGTGGACAAAGTGGCGCTAGAAAGTTTAACACAATTTTAAAACATCGTTCCAATTTTTGAAAGCTCTTGGACGCTACCTCCGGTGACTGTTTCAGTTGTGGCTGAAAAAACCGTCACGGTAAGAAACAAATACAGCTTTGGTGCTGCGCACACTTACTCACGACTTCCTCTTTGCATTGCGGTTTTATTTGAACTACCACCTCAGGACTGTCGCACTGCATGGTTTCGGGGTTGTACATCAACTCGGAGCCGCACGTCTTCTCAAACACTGCCGGACCGTACTGTTTCTCCACGCATTGGTAGAATAAGTGGCAGTCGGAAGGATGCTCTTCGAACGGGTGACTTTTATCGCAGAACTTGGGAGGCTTTGTCGGGGGTATCGTGGTTATTTCGCCTTCTAAAATATATCTCTTTAATGAAAATCCCCGCCTTCAAGCTAATGTTTACCGCAGCTGCATTGCACTCTTATTTCAAAATCGACGCACTGGCCTTCTTTCTCGTTGGATTTGCAGACCAAGCCTCTCTCGAGGCTGCACTCAACATCCAGGCCGCTATCTTTGGGAGAAAGGTGCGTCCCTGCGGTTCGACATTCGATGTCTGTTATGTCTTTAATTTCGCATCGACCCCCTTCTTTTAGGTTGTTCTGAAATAATGTCAGGATTAGTTAAGGTAAAACAGAATGTGCAAACAGACCATGATGAGAGAGCCAGGTAGAGGTTCGATGTCTGTCGGCTTTTGGAGTTTCTCAGATTCGTCCGCTGGTAGCTTGTCTTGATTTATCCATACCGTCCAGCCTGGTGCGCATTTTACCACTTCAGTTTGGGGCGGCTTGGTAATAGGCTGTTGATATACATAATTGTTCATAATGTAAGTTACTGGCTAACTTGATCATCTTACAGTAACAGTACTGACGGTAGTGGGACACGGTTGTCCCTGGCAACTCTTCTTCCCTCTCGAGCAGTAGCAGCTGTGGCATTCGTCCTCCTCGATGAGTTGCCCCTCAATGTACTCCACACCATCAATCTCCATGCAGAACGGGCGGCAGGTTTTTCTGGGCACACATTCTAGTAGAGATGAGTTTTGGTAAACGAAATCTGGAGGACAGGGCTTTGGCTGACAGCCTTCGATGCACGTGTCCTGCTTGCACATCTTCACAAGTCGTTGGTAGGTTACGATGTTATCGCACGTTTCTGCAGGGCAAGTAGAAACGCATGGGCTGTAGTACGCGCAGCGTTCATCGCACTGTATTGCTGCAACGCAATGCCGATTATATTTTACTCGTGATTTAGACCAGAAACGTCTTACGGCATAAGTCAGGTGTCCTCCACTTTATCGAAACCCCTTTATTGGTGCATTCCTGCGCGTAAGCCGCTAGAGCTGTGCACAAGCAATCGCAGTCGCCCCCCTGATCGCACGCGCAGGTATCAAACACGCACCGATCATAGTAAGATTCAACAGGAACTACTAAGTGACACTTGGAGAAGATGTCCGACTTCAACAGCCCGCATTGCTTTAATGCCCATATTTTGCGTACAGGTTTCTTTTCGCAAGTTTCCTAAAGTTGAGAACGATAGTTTTGTGATTTTATAAAATTTTGCAAGCAACCAACCGTTATATCGACAGCTTCAGGGCAGTAGGGTTGCAACCTCCAGGAATCTCCGAATACTTTAGCGGAAACCTCGGTCATGCCGCCTGAAGGGCTCTGGAAATCATCCATTTCATTGTCGTTGTAGTTTCCGCACAACCCTTTTACCTGAAATATTAAAAATGTCACTCGTTTACTCTTGACTATTGATCCTTGTGTATTACCCTGTTCTTCCAAACAGGATCTACTTTGACATATACACGCGTCCCTTTGTCCCAGCGAACAATGAAGCCTAATTCTGGCGCTTCTACTATAACAAAATGCTCTTTCTGTCGTATAACCAGATGTGAGAAGTTTTGGTCGTTTGGAATGTCTGTTCCGTGAGTCAAAGTGATGCTATCTTCTTGTAAAGGAGTCTCCACTTTGATTGTTATTGATTTTGAGCAGCTAACGCCAAGGGAACTGCAGGGAACATTCTGTTTGGTCATATGAAGGTTAATTATAATCACCGACAGTAATCTTTAAAGTTATTACTTGTGTAGAAATGTAAAAGGAAATGTTATTCGCTTGTTCACTTTTGACCAGCATGTAGTCGCACTGCCCTTGAAAGTCATACAATTTACCATCAAATGTTTTGTAATGCGAATCACCCCATGCAGTACATTCTCCCGGACATGCCTTGGTGGTACATTCCCATTTTGCGTGTTTGCATCGACTGCAAATTATATCGTTTAGACACAGAAAGGGAAGTTTGTTCTAATTACCAAACGTTGCAGTCACTTTGAAGCGTGTCGTTTTCTTTATAAACCTGACCTCCATGATGGCAAGGACAACTTGCAGGTTTTAGACAGGTCTTGGTGAAACCATCCAATACATATCCTTCCTTGCATTGACAACCAGCCTGGCAAACTGCTGTACTAACCGGCTCGTAGGTGTGCATATTCTACAGTCATTATCAGCTAAGCAATTGCTCTTGCACAAAAAAAGCAACTTACGCGACATGTAATTGGTTCTGCTGGCTCGCACGTGGTAAACTCCTTATTTTCGGAAGACTTGCACATGCTTTTCAGGCTACCTTCTTTTGGGTACTTTGATATTTCCTCTTCTGTTGCCGACTTGCAGTTCCAGTGCGCGTTAGCGCATGTACTGGAAATATGATTTCTCAGAAGTCTTGAAAACGCACCCGCCTTGTCATCTTACCATAACTGAAGCTTCTTGTTGATGTTTCGAATCTCTTTGTAGTCGGCCGGGAAGTTCAAGCCTTCGTGATGACAAGGGCACTGCCCGATAGCGATGCACTCTCCGTGCTCGTCCAGGGTTTGGCCTTCCGGGCAGTTGCACCCTTCCACACATTGAAATCTGCAGTCGGGTCGGGTTGCTATCTCGTGGCAGGACCTGGTGCAGGAGCTTCCACATACTCTGTATATCTGCCCTACAGGGCACTGCACAGAGCAGTTGGCGACGACAGTCCGCCAGTCGATCCTTACGCCTTGCCTGGCGCATTCCTCCCCGTACGCCGCGAAGATCGGGCACGAGCACCTTGCTAACTAAAACGTAAGTAGGTCAGAGGGGGTTAGCGTTTGGTGTTCACAGACCTGAGCGTTGCATGAGCAGACGTCGTACAGGCAGTCGTGGTAGAATGATTCTGGATCAACCGTCTCGTGACACTCTACAAGAAAACGTTGATTTGCAATGGTCTTACTACTGCTTATCAATTCTTTTTGTATATCACCCCTACATGCCAAATTTCAGATTTATAGTAATGCCCCCCCCCCTACTTTCCAAACGCACTGCGAGCAGTAATTCATCATTGGTCGGCTTATTATCTGTGATTGCCAAGTAATAACTAGCCTTTTTTGTTTCAAATTTTCCACCCAATTGTCTGCTAATGTAGCTTTTTTTAGAAACTTCATGCTAGCCGCCATATGTTTTAGAGAGAAAAGCGAAGATATCTATTGGGTGTTAAAATAAAAAAGAGTTTAGACATGGGATTATAAGATTAAGTGAAATGACTTCATACTCTTGTCTTTCTTAGTTTTTGTCCATTCTAGTTTTTAGTTTAATATGGTGTCTTGTGTGTTGTTGGTACTTTCTGAAATCTCCACATTTATATTTTCTTTCCATTACATACTTTTTGGTGTTTGTATTTTTCTTTTTTGTGTGTTCTTGTGTGAGCTTCAATTATAGCGCTCTATTTTTATTTGTTTTTTAGTATTCTATAACTTCTTTCTGAGGCTACTTTAAAGGATTTAATACCGTCTTCTTTTTTTTTAGTTTTCTCATTTTGTTTTTTCATTCTCTGGTTGTGATTTCTACATACTTTTGGTAAGATTTCACTAATAACATTTATATTAAAATTTTACAAAATATTGTGATGTGTACTGGATCTTTTATAATTTTTTATAAAATTCTCCATGCACTGCAATATACTTAATTTGATAGAAAGTTATGTTTATTTTACAGCCTGTTTATCTGCACATAGGCTTGATAGGGAATGCAGGTACTATTAAATAGTATTCGCATTATGCTGTTGTTGCCAGTCGTTTGATTCTGTTATCATTAACTTAATTAACATAAGTGATTACTGGGTTAACACTAGAAAGAGTTTTGACTACAGTAGACCCAGCATACTCTGAAGATTTTCGTCGGCCAAGAATGTTTGAACGAACCAAAGATGTATACTAAATTATAGAGTCGATTAGAACAACTCCAACCTACCTACCTTGGAATAATCCATTTTGATATCTACGGAATGCCTAGTTAGTAAGTGAATTTTATCTGTATAACATTTCTGTTTTGATTTAAAAAAAAAGGAAGAGATAACAACCCTCAAGTTGAAAACCTATAGTGACCTTCAGTTTCAGACTTTGATTATGAAGTAACATAAATTAGTGCGTTCGGTGAGACCTTTGAAAATGGACGACTTTAAGATTTGACAGGACTGCTCAGCAACCGCCTTGTTGTGGACGTTAACGTCGCAAGGATGCCCAGCAAACTTCTCCGAAAGGTCACCGCATTTCTCCGACGTTTTCCATTTGTTGGCGAAAGAAATCACCGACTGCTCCACATCGCCCTCTGGGCTGATGAAGTCGTCCTTCTGGTTCTTATTGAATGTACCGCACAGCCCCTGCAATGCAACATTACTTGTGAAGAAACACCGATGGTATTAGAACTTACCATTGTTTGGCCCATAAACTTTGCAGGCATGTCTATATGCATCCTGACTGAGCCATCCCACCAGACTTCTACTCCGTTAGGTAGTTGAACTATAAAATAGCCCCATATACGTCGTGCATTTTAGTGCAACTAGTAGAATAATACCGCCTAAATATAAAGAAGAAGCAACCTTAATGTGGACTCCAGCTACGTTTGAGGGAATTGAGGTAACTTCCTTATCGTTCACCGTCACTGAACGTCCCTGTTTCAGTTTTATTACTTGATCAGCAAACTTTATCGTTGCCGATCTTGGGCACGACGGCAGACTGTAGTCTAACTGACTGGCCTAAACAATGCAGTGTTTGTATAAAGTTACGTAACCATTTTTGCAGTTTGGAACCTGTGTAATAGCTCCACCGCAAGGGATGTTTTCCACTTCGATGGTGAAATTCTCATGTTTGACCAAGTAATAGCTGCATTTCCCCTGAAAGTCAAACCTCTTTCCGTCGAAGGTGATGTAGTGGGGGTCACCGACCGCCGAACATCTCGAAGGGCATATCAGCTAGAAAACATAGCTGTTTAAAGCACTCGTGGGCTTGTGTTCAGTAGTACCTCTGTGCAAACCCATTTGCCGTCCACACAAGTGCACGCGTTGCACTCTTTTGGGATGCTTGAACCTGGCGCGTAATCCCTCCCCTGGTACATGCAAGGGCAGTCTTCTTTGGTTAAGCACTTGTCGCCGTACAGAAATGTCCCTGCAGGGCAGTAGCAGCCTTCCTCACATCCTTGTTTCTCGCTTAGTTTTTCAGAGGCCCCTCCGCAGACGGCTTGGCCTTCGGCCGGCCCACAAACCATGTACACCTTTCCGCCGCTGCATTTCATTGCTAGTAACATTGTTTTAGTTAGATGCGACTATCTACATCGCGATTGTTACGTACGGCACGTTTCCTCGTCTCGCCATTTGATCAAAGACGTTATTCCTTTATGGATGCAGGCCCGCACATACACGTTTAGGGTTTCACAAGCGCAGCTCTTCGGATTGGAGTGACTGCACGAACAGTAATCCCACAGGCAAGCATCCAATAATTCTTGCACATCGGTTATCTAAACAAGATTGAGTGTATAATTTTGCTAAGGCGTGGTCCGAGAATTACCAATCGACACGCATCAAATCGTGCATCAGAAACGAACCCTTTGCAGAACTCTTCGGCGTCCTTTCTCTTAGCGTTCGCAAGGTTTGCGTTATCGCACGCGTGCACGTCCGATGGCGGATCTTTGCACGGTTCTAGTTAACAACTAGATTAGTTATTTGCACCCCACCAATATACTATGGTCACCTCCAAGCGCATTCGCTTGCCAGCTGCTAGTCAAAGTAACGATGCTTTTCGGCTCCGTTCCATCCTTGGTGACCATGTCGTTCTGCACAATCCCATCTAACTTACCACAAAGACCCGCTGTCTTGTTCCACAAACTTTCCTTCACTTCCACTTGTACTACTTGCTAAAATGAATAAATAAGAGTGGACTTTGCGAACAGAAACAATTTACCGCTCCGTCCCATTTTATAATTGCGCCAACAGCGTCCAGCTCGATGATAACATGGTGAGCGGCCATCTCAGATTTCAGGCCCTGGAACACGCCAGGGATTGGAAGAACTTTTTCCCCAGTTGTCAACAGTGGTTTCATTTTATCTATTAAAAAACGAGACTTGACAACTAAAAGCACTCTGCGTCATCCCCTACCAGAACGCTTGAGGATAAATTCCTTGTCTTGTAGATAAATCATAACGATTCTATAACAATTAACGGAACTGTTCACCTGGCATTCGGCGCTGTTCTGTATAACCACCGTAAAAGTATTATCAACCTCGTCCTTCACCAAGGTATACGCGCATTTAGAGACAAAGCTACAAACAATTTAATTTGTTTTGCTGTATTTGTTACTATCGATTTTTACCTAAAAACGGCCCCGTCAAAGGTTTTGAAATGCGAGCCGCTCCATGTGACGCACTTTCCAGAATGCGGCTTTTTAACTTGTACTACCTCACTGTGGTTACCATTAGGGATGTCAGTTGTTGCTGGAGTAACATGTGATCCTGGAGGAGCGGTGTATGCCGGGAGAGCGGGAGAAACCGGGTTATTGGGCAAATCGGGTTTTTCCTACAAAACGCGCGTATTATTTCGTAGAACTAAATCGAAGTATTAGAATAAATTACGTCTCCCCTGTGAAAGTCGCCGTCCACCTCTATAGGGGGCTCAAAATGATCTGCAAGAAGAAGACTTATCTGGAAGTGATGACATGTGGAACTGCCTTACCGAAAATACACTGTGGGATGGGTTCCGGAAGGAACTTGGCGCGCGCGTAGTCGCAAAAATATATCTCTGCGGATGGAAACTCGAACTCCTTCCCTTTGGGGCAGGACACCGAGCAGACGTATGCGTTCCCCTTATCGGAACAGTTGTACAAGCCGTTAAATTGCAGGTTGCGGGAACTGCATGCTTCGGCATCTGAATGTGGGGTGTTAGCTTAACGTGCAATAGGCAATATGGAAGATCTACTCACGGTATTGGCACTGAGGCCCCTTGAAGTCTTGTGGACACTGGCACGTGTCGGTGCGGATGCAAACACCGCCGTTCTCGCACGGCACACTGCAGAGCTCTAAATAATATGGAAATGAAAAATCATAAACGTTAGATTTTATGAGGGATTGTACACAAGATTTTTCTAAATTTAATATTGTAATTAAGGAAAAGGCAACCACAAACTAATCATAACAGTATATGGACCTAACGAAGACGATAATGTATGAAACGATGATCAGTTTTGGGAAGACTCAACGACACTTAAGGAATAAAGTAATGAGACAGTAATTATGCTGGCGATTTCAACGGAAGAGTGGGAAGAATAGATCAACCATCACCAGAGACTTTGGGGAAATTTGGAGAAGAAAAAGAAGGAAGTAATAACGCAAGCAGATTATTAGATTTAGGCAGAAAAAATCAATAAGAAAATGCACCAGTACACTAAAGGAGTAAAAATTAGAAGAGAAAAATAATAATCGATTATATATTGATACGAAAAGATGAAGGAAAGACGATAAATGACCCTAAATTTCTTATTAGTGGGAAAACGCGACATCAAATGAAAGAACTCACAATTAAACAACAAATAAAACTTACAAATGAAGCGGTACGGAATACGCAAGAAAGTATCCAGAAATAATTAAAGGGAAAATTGGAATTTTACAAAAAGATGTAAGAAATATGCAGCAGAAATTTAATGTTATTCTGATAACATCAGCGAAAACAATCCGCGGAGTTTTCAAAATAAGCAAACAGGCTGGTGGAATGAGCAAATTAAAGTTAAATTAACACAGAGAAAACAAAATGGTGAAAACAGCCAAGCAACAAAAAGAAAGAACCATTTAGAGAATATAAGAAACAAAGAACAGGTAATAAAGGTAGCAAAAGAAAAACCATGGGAGATCTTTGGTCATAACATGGAAACCAGTAGTAAAGGAAATCGAAGAACGGAAACTATACCTAACTAAGAATTAAAATGATAAATTTACAACTAATAATGATGAAGTGTTAAAAAGATGGGAAGATTGTTTTTATGAATTTTCAACACTAACTGAAGAAGAAAATCAAGAAAGAGAACTATTGGAAGTAATAACAGAAATAACTAACGAAGAACCAAAAGTAGCAGCTATAAAAATAATTAAAAATAATGAAAACTATGGGAAAAGGGAATATATAATTGTTCATGGCGATATGCAAAAAAGTCTGTTATACAAGTTATATAAAAATGGAGAAAAATAACGTTATTTAGCACAGCGTGCAAGGTTTATGAAAGGTTTTGGAACAGAAACTAATACAATTGATATATTCTTAAAAAGGTTTTAGAAAGGAACACTTATACAAGAACATATATTTAGAAAAAACAGGAGAAATACTACAGCAAAATAGAAAAGCCGATTTAGCGTTCATTCATTCGGAACGGGCTTTCGACCAAGAACGAAGACAGAAAAATTGCGCTACATAAAACCTTTGGAGGGGAATTTTAGTAGATGCCCTACAAATTAAATATTTAAGAAGAGTGTTAGAGCTGACCAAGGAGGTATTATGAAAAATCGCTGTGACTTGTCCCAAGTCAGGATGAGGAAGAGGAAGGAATAGGGGAGTAATAACCTCTTTAAAAAACCTGGGTTTAGCTGGCTCGGCTGACAGCACCCAGTAAGGGCGTACTCAGAGTATTCAGAGATGGCCCATCGAGTATGTAAGTGAGCGATTTTCATTGATTTATAAAGTAGACATATTAAGATTAATTATTGAATATAATATCGGCCAAATGGCCGCCGCGGCTATGCTGGCATAGCCCGACCTTTTTGATCAAGTTTTCGAATACGTTTTGCAAGTCAGTTGGCCAAATTTCAGCAATAACGCGTTGGATTTCTGTTTTCAGTTTAGAAATGGTTTGTGGTTTGTTAGCGTAGACCTTGAAGTTTATAAAACCCTGAGGAAAAGGTCGCAAGGTCTAGACAGCCAATTTACGTCAGCATTTCTGGAAATCACACGACCAGGAAAACGTTGCCCTACAGGACATACTTTAGAAGAATACTTAATCTGAAACTAAACACACTAGAAGCAGAAGAGAACCAACGAGAAACCTCCTGGAATAATTTGAAGGACGCTATACTCAAAACGGCCCGATAAAACCGTAGAACCAAGCAAATGATCTACGAGGAATATAAAAAAAGAACGATTTCGTGGAATGAAGAGGTGAAAACAAAAGTCAAAGAGAAAAAAAAGCATGGAGCAGATTTAAAAGATTAAATGTAGAACAAGACAAAAACAAACGACATACAAAAGTGGAATGAAGCAAAAGAAACCGCAAAACAAGCGAAGAGAGAATTCTGGGCGTAGTTCGGTAGAAAAATAGAGAAGAACTATATATTTTGGAATATAATTAAAAGATTGAAGGACAATAGAAAAAGGCGACACGAAATATCCTAAACCCACAACAACAGATGGGGTCCTAGAAGCCCGGCTCTATAAAAACAAATTTAAAAACGAAGAAAGCACAGATTAAGAACAGGAAATAGAAATATACACGGAAAGAGAAGAACAAAAACTAGAAATAGTAGAAGATGGAAAGAAGAAGTAAGGATGTAACAACGAAAAGAAATGGCAAAGCCCTAGGAGAAGACGAAATAACCCTAGAACTACTCAAGATAGGAGGAGAAGAAATGCACTGATGGTTGAAAAGAATTCTCCAACAAGCATGGAAGAGCAAACAAATATCGAAAGACTGGGAGAGAAATGCAATAATTCCAATACACAAAAAAGATAAATAACTACGGGACAATATGCCTATCACTCGTAATCTATAAATATACTCCAAAACTATAAAGAAAAGACAACGAAACGAAACAAAAGACAAACTAAAAGAAGAACAAGGTGGATTTCGAGCAGGAAAACAAGCACAAGACGACATAAGTACTATTATAATACTAATAGAGAAAATGAGATATACCTGTCATTTCTAGATTCCAAAGCTGCATTTGACAATTTATCAAAATACCAAATATGAGGGGATTAGAGGAATTGCAGACAAAAGTTGCGCTATTTTAGATTAGGTAAGGGAGTGAAATAAGTAGACAGCCTTAATCCATTGCTATTCGTGACGTATATAAACAGCGTAATAAAAAAACTAGGATATTACAATCTATAGTGATAACGCCAGGATATATCAATCAACTACAGCATAATTTAAACACATGGAAACACAACTTGCAGGAAAATAAAATGGTAATAAACATTAATAAAAGCAAAATACTGCATATCAGACGATAGAAGAGTAGAAGTACCAATTAGTGTAGAAGAAGAATAGTACGAATACCTTGAAACAATAATAAACAAAGACGAATGGATAGAAGAAGAACTTAAAAACAGAATAAGCGAAGCAAACAGACTATATTACCACATAAACAACACTATAATAGGAAAAGAAGAGCTAAGCGTCAATGTACCTCTTTAAGACTATATACGCTTTCACACTACTCCATGGATTGGAGACGTGCACGATGCTTAACAAACATAAATTAAAAATAACAACATCTGAAATGAAGTACCTGCGAAAAGTACTGGGAAAAACGAGGAGATGTAGAATAAGGAACATCAGTATGAAAGATGATCTAAACCAACAAACAGTGATAAACGAAATAATGAAAAAAACAACCAAAATGGTACGGGCACTTTCATCTGCATAGAGGCTGATAGATACCCCAAAATAATACACTAAATGAGAGAAGAGAGACCCCGAGTTTAATAGGAGGATAACAACAAAGAGCTGGTTAGGAAGAAGGATTAAGGGAATGGCAAGGGACCGAAACAATATAATTGGAAAATGGATAGAAGACCCAACGCTGTAACGGATACTTGGGAAACGAGAAAGAAAAGGAGAAGAAGAGTAATTTGCGAAGAACCACAAGCCTGAAGTACTGGCAAAGGAAATTGAAACGCAACAGTTACAGTTAAGACATTTAATAAGAATGAACAAGGATAGGCAGGCAAAAAATAAGGGAATCGAAACCAAGCCCAAATAGAACAAGAGGAAGACTACGGAAAACGTGGATCAAGGGTGTCGAAGAAATAACTATACCAAGGGGATGAACGTAGCAGGACGCCATGATACGGAACATGCAATAGGAAATTAAGTAGTTTGTGTCTACAAAAAAATAATTTCTAATGCTTTTCTCCATTTCTTGAGTGCAAGCCTGATGAAGCACACTTAAAGCAGTAACAGACTTACCATAATTTTGTCCAAAATGCCTTGCGCCTGCTTTATTTTGCTTTACAGGATCGCTGCAATCAAAAACGAGTGTAAGTGTCTTGCTCATAAAACAGCACGCTTGCGCTTACTCGGAGCCCGGAACGAGCGCTTTCGGCGGATCTTTCCTGAAACGTCAACGAAGCTTTTTGCTGAATTATTTCGTAGCTGCGTACTTACCCCTTAACGTGGCCCAGTTTAAAACAGCTCAGAGCGCAGAAAAGCGCGAGCAGGTGCGTCTTCATTTTTGCCCGGCGTTTTCGAGCATGCCGCGACAACTGCAAGTCGCCATAGCACACGCCCGGCCCAAATTGCAGAAACCGCAAATTTTATCGGTTGGTGTGCTCGAAACCACACCATCCAATTTTAATGATAACCGACCAAAGGAAGAGGAAATGCAGGATCTTAATCAACCTGCAAGCGGAAGCAATACAGTGCTCTGGTTAATTAGCGAGTGCGCAATTGGGCACATTGCTTTGCTGAAGTGTGTAAGAAGGAACGCCATCATACTTAGTGATAACCGGCCAGAGCTAGGAAACATAGGATATTATCTAACCGACAAAATGGAAGACATAAAGCGCTTCAGTTATACCAAAGAGATTAATTCATTGTTTTATCTACAAAATCTTAAAAAACGAACGTTCTCCAAATCTATGGGTGGATCACTGACGATCGTTACACTTGTAGATATTACTCAACCACTAAAAGATTTGGACTCGCTGATTTTAAATATGGGACACGGCTAACTTCGTGTGCACCTTTTCGACTATAGGAAAAGGAGTGAAAACTAATGTAGGTTTTTAAAAAGGTAATTTTGAATATAGTTGTCCAAGTTATAATAAGTTATCATTAGAAACACATTTTTAAGTGGAAGAAGTTTAGAACTTCCTTCTTATCAGTTTAGATGTCTCAACTTCCGAAGATTTCCTCTTTTGTTGTTGAAGAAAGACTTGAAATTTACAGATTTAAGGTTAGTGAAGGTGGAACCTTTAACACGCAGGCAAGAGAGATGAAGCGGAAATTTTGTTCCAGGAGACTCTAGAAGTATTGCGAAATTCAGTGAGGAATACACAATATGATTATAATAGTCGTGATATAAAAAATCCAAGTTCCAGTATTTAACCAAAATAATGAAACCTGATACCAAAGCTCATGTTCTAGTTATCCAATAACAGACGGTAATTACTGTCCGAAAATAAAACTTCTGATCGGAACTAGTTATCTTTTAGAAATTAGAATAGACAATTTCTACAAACTAGCAGTTGAAGCAAAATTAGGCCATACAATAATGAGTGAACTACAATCATATGGAGAATACAAGCAGTTTGAGCTTACTGTAAGTTGAGCCGAAGCCAATTAAAGATTTACGGAGTTTCAACCAAGAACTTGAAGCACCGTATCAACTCCAAAACAATTTGAAAGTTGTGAACTGCCATGGTGGTCCAAGTTAGCCGAGCTTTCAAGTAATAAATTTGTGGCCAAACGAAATCAAGAGAAGCAAATATGTTTGAACATTATAATCAAGTATTCAAAGATTGTATTAAGGAAGGAATAAAGAGCTAATGGAAAAATTTCATCACTTAAAGGTTGCTATTTGCCCCACCTGAGAGTTCAACCACTCCTGTCCGAGCGTTTTTTGGTGAAGCAAACTATTGCAGCTAATTTACGAACACTCCCGTAGCGGGTAGCGCCAGGTCACGATCAAATGATTAACATAATGCCTTCCACGAATGCAGCCGCGCACATGCAAAGACTCGAACAATGAAACATTGCCAGATGTTTATTAGAAGCTTCGTAAAAGCCCTAGAATCGGACTCCTTTAGTGGAATCACAGGGTTTATCGCAATCGAGCGGATTAGATTCTGAAATGTCTGTACTTGCTAGGGAGTCAAAAACTAAAGCATTGGGATTACTTTGGTGTATGAAACCCCACACTCCTACTTGTGACTGAGAAGTTAAATACTTACCGAAGAGGTTAACTAAAAGAAATTTATTAGCATTTATTGGGCCTCAACAAGTACATAATATTACCAGTGGAGTTTCGGAGATTCCGGTTAATTGTACCAGAAAGATCTCCAACCTTTCAAGCACATATTTTTAGAAAAATTAGCTCAGCAGATCTACAGTCCCGTGGATGTCTAGTGAAGGAGCTGTTAGGAAATGATGGGAGAGAACAACCTGACTCAACGAATACGAGAGTTCTTGACCAGAAGTGCAGAAACCCCAGTACAATTTAGAAGAAATCAAAAGTGCTGCTGAAAATATTTATAGCACAGATTTTTTCCAGTTTAATAAATACTAAAATAGTATTCGTGCGGTGGCTTGCATCCTAACATTCATTAGAAAAACCAGGGAACAGTCAACTTTAGTTAAAAAACTAAAGCTAGAAGGACTTAAATTTGCTGACAACAAAGTCCTGAGGGTGGTTAAAACTAAACTCTTGAATGATGAAGATGACGAAGACTTCAAATTACCAGTTATGCTTTCTGAAACTCACTAATTAGATCAGCAATTAGAAATACCATCACTAGAGGATTCTTAACGTCTAAATTACGTGAGAATTTTTGGATCTAAAAAGAAGATACAAAACGTGGCAAGGCCTTGGATTAAGTGCCGAATATTCTTCTCGAGAATCAGAAGATTGAGTTTGAGAAACCATAATATTTAATGTCACTAAAGTAGATCTTATAGCACTGAAGATTTCATTTTAAGTATATCTAGCAGAAGAAGCTATTTGTTTTATTTGCTGCCAAAGCTGTAGTCATCGGCCGTTTCCTATTCTACGTTTTGAAGATCTTTTTAACTTCAGATCTGTTTCTTCAAAATAAAAACTTGTGCCAGTTTTAAAAACTTAAGTTACACAGCTCTAGGAGCAGTCGAACAAAATTCATCAATTTAGAGGTAGAGGTTATAAAGATTGGTTAGTTAGTACAAAATTAAAACGGAAGAGCTTGGGATGAACCAAATGGTAAAGTCTAACAACAAGAAGACTATTGAATGGCCATTAGTCAAAATTGAAGAGTTGATTTTTGGACGAGATGGAGCTGCTTGAGCTGCTTAGATCCGCATTGCAAACGATGGGAGAATATTTCGCCCGACCTGTTGTCTTACAAATTGGATACATAGAGTTCCCTTCTCAACTTTACGAAGAATTCTGAAACTGGAGTCAATAAAGTGAAATCCTGAAGTGGATTTACCATCAAAGTTTCACAAGATTCCAGGACTAGTTAATGCACTACTGAAGTAATTCAGTTGGAGTTGCGACTTTAGTAACCGAGTCAATTGTTAATGTAAAACAAACCTAATGAATTAAGTTAATAATCTCATTGGCCATTCATCGTTCACCCACAGTTGATCGCTGTGCGCTGTGTTCAAACCTAAAAGAAGTTTTATGTCTCTCTTTAACCGTTTGGACGCTATAGATGAGAAAGCCATCACTGGACAACTCCAATCTTTTGAACTTTTCCCCCACCAGGGAAAATATTTGTTAACATCGGCTGGAAGACAAGTGGATGAAGTTTGAGTACAAAAGGCAAACAAAAGAAATAAAAATCTCATAGAAGAGTGATATCTTAGAAGTACGCTCAAAAGCTATAATAAACGAAATTTATTAGTACTCTATTATCAAACTATAAAATAGCCTACGCTTATCTGAAGACTCAATGTAGGATTCGTGGATACAATTCTCTACAGTTTGTTGTGGCAAGTGCCTTAATAATGGGAAACCGCCTGACTGCATTAATATTCAATTCAACTATTTTTTGGCTACGCCTCATATATAAAAGCTGAAATAAAAGTTCTAAAATAAAAAGCATGGGCAATTAACTATTTTGGCAGTGAAAAATCTCTAAATTGATTATCCTGTACCAAATAAATTAAGTTTTGACTATACAAAAATTTTAAAAGAGCTCTTGTGCTTCTTTATTAATGTAAAACGAGAAAATTTTATTTAAAGTCCTGTGGTGGGATTTTTACATTATCTGAGTCTGCCGCAGTGTGGAGCAACGCACCAATAAAATGTTATCAGGGTTAACTTACCCCTATTGTTCGTCAGCGCGCGATGCGAACAATCCCAACTCCAATATATATCGGACAGTCCCCATTCCACTGACCCCCGTTCACTGATCCGGCAGATAACTACCTGCTTCAGTCGGAACTGGTTCTCTATTGAAACAAGTTCTGCCGTTTTCTGCATAACTGTGTGCACAAATAGAGCTAACTAATTTTTACGATACTGCAGTTGAGGGCACTTCTAAGTCTCCCCACTAGTTTGCAATCAATTTTTGCAAAATAAATACGGTTACAACTTATGTTAGAGTCTTATTATTAAAAACAATAAAGTGGTAACAGATAAGCAATTTGCACCCTCAAAAATGCTTAATGCTTCAATTCTTTTATTTTTATTTGCAAAAATCTGAACGGGCCAAGTAAAAAAATAGACGAGCTACAAACATTCTAGGCCAGTTTAGGAATTGGTAAGCGTTTTTTGAAGTTGGCTCATGTACCCTCATATTTATGCAAGTGCGTGGTAAGAGGGGTTGGGTATGAATTTTGTTCCATTAGTTGGACGGAAATCTACCAATCTGCGATATAACCCTCCCCCCTAACAATTTTATTTCTTTGTGGGAAGTACGGGGTGAACTATACCAAGCTTTTGCAAAAGAAAGCCAGGGGCTGAACCCAGATCTCCCAATGTTCACATCGGTTAAATATTCTATATCGACAAAAGCCTTCGAAAAGAAGTGGTAGCTATCGTATGATCATTTCTTAGCGGGTTAACTTTTTTAGTTTTTTTAACATTTTGCAGGAGATAGAAAATAAAAAATCAAAACATGTCTGGTGTTGTATAGCATCCATCCGTCTAGGAGCCAAGTTCTAATTGCTTCCTGATAGTTGGCAAAGTCCCATCTAGCCAAGAACTGTAAGCTATTGATCGGAATAGATGGTAATGCGATGGTGACAAATCAGAATTGAGGTCTTCCAATTGTTGCTGGGTTCTTTGTGCCATATCTGGCCTGGCGTTATCCAGTATCCATCTTTTACCAACTGTTGACAAGCTGTTGCTAATAAAGCTTTATCTTTGGGAACCTGCTAAAAGTAAATCAAATCAGACGCAAAGCACTTTTTGTCATTGGTAACAATTTGACGAAACAGTAATGTTCTCTCATAGTCAGTGTATTTGAATAGTTGGTCCTATATAAATGCAATGGATAGGGCGATGATAATTTTCTCAGTGTAATAAACTAGATGTTTAAGCAGCTTAAAACTTACAACAAAGGAGCGAGGGAGTGAAGCGTCTAAACCGAGATATAACAGTACCAGCTATTGCAAACCCTTGGTACCTGTCAAACCCTACGCTCTCTGCTTATAGTAAACATATATTACTTAAGCGCTGGGATTGCGTGAAGAGGTTATCACTATAACCTACTTGCTCTTCCCACAATCTCAGTGCAGTCCTTAGCTACTAGTCTAAGAGCACCAGGCGTATCCCGTTGTATATAGCCTTCTTAGGCTCTGAAGGTAGCGACTAGTGGAATCTCTGTTTATACGCACAGTATAACAACAACCCGCAAAGTAAAGGTGACTCAGCAGAATCCACCTGCTATATAACAAAGAGAAACCTACTAGTGTGAGGAAAAAACAATTTTTGGTGCTGCAAGGCGCAAATTAAAAAAAGCAAGAGTCGCAAGCATCATTCACCTCAGCGAAACCTCATATTCTAGATTTGCTACAGAAATCCGTCTGAATTAAGGACTGGTATCATCGCTAATGGATTTTTTTATTGAACGTTGAGGCTTATCATCCGATATAACATCTTGACCTTTAATCTTTTTGCACCATTGTAGTAATGACAAGGATGGTTAAAATAACAGATAATAATCTATAAACTGTGCTTTTCAACATGATATACGGCGTAAATGGTACGAAAAGCCAAGAAAATTGCAGGTATGCCCACTAGAACCATTTTTATTTGAAAAATATGACTACAAATGGTATAAGATCACAACAAAATTGAACACATAAAATAGAACTTTACTATTGGGTATTGGTTATTGATCCGTCATCGGTGACGTCACGTGCGATCCTAAGCGGTACTTGTGCCGGCTGGAATCGTTCAGGGTGTCAGTGTACAAACATGAATAGTATCCTGGCTGTCATATGAATTGGTCCGAGATGATGGATCTCTACGCAGAGCATCCGAAGGCCGTAGCTGTTGCCTTCCACCAAGCAAGTCTGGCCGGAGAGCAGTTCGGAGCAGGCTAACCCAATCTAGCTGAGTCCTAGCCGGACCAGGATTTCTAACCTGCCCGCAGAGACGCCGCCATATGCACTAACACCAACTCCTTCAAGACCCTCAGCGACCGAGAAAAGGATGTTGCAATGACAGCTATTTCCAGCCCCTTCTGGCACATGCTGACCTATCTAGCAAGCGCTCTCATTCGGAAGCAAATCCCTCTCGTGGCAGTGTGGCAGAAAAAAGGCCGATCTTCAGTCAGGAAAGCCCTGTGCGAAAACGATGGACAAAAATGTAGCGGATGTAACGGTCACAGGTGGCTGACTCACTTAAGTTAAGCCACTCCGGGTCGTCATGCGAGGACTCCCGGAGAATTCACTAGAAGAAGAGCTCAAGAACGAGCTCCTTGAGTACGACATCCTTGCCCCCAGCGCTTCCTCAACGACAAAAGGAAAGAAGTATACCACCTGCTTCCTTCATTTGGTTATCACGATAGAGCAGCCAAGGAAAAGAAAAGTAGTAAGTCCGTGCCGCCGCTACCAGCGCTCCGGACACGCACGGCTTTACTATAGGGTTGTCTCAGTGTGTGAAGTGCGGGGATGGACATTACTCCGGAGCGATACAGGCACCTGCGCGCACTTCCAGGGACTCTATTCACCCAGCTTCACGGCAGGCTACGTGTAGGCTGCAGCAGCTCCTGTGGAACATTTTACAAACAATTAGTAGAAACAAATATGTCAATACCCCAAGAGCTTAACGTTAAGAGGCGACTGTCGAGCAAAATACAACTCAAGACACTAAGATACTTTGGACATATTATGAAGAAAGAACCAGACAACATAAAAAAATTGGTAATACAGGAGAAAGTAGAAGGAAAAAGATCCAGAGGTCGATTACCTACCAGATGGATAGATCAAATCACATAGCTAACCAGAAAATCTATGCATACACTCACAATCAAAGTACAAGACCGAGCAAAATGGAGAGAAGCAATCAAGATGCCGCAGTGGCCACTACATTCCCTACTGGGAATTAAGACTGGGGAAAAAACATTGAATTCATACAATATATCTACTCCAAGCGCCAGAAAGAGTATTAATTATTGATGCGCAGAAAAAGAATATGGTAATAGGACTTTACATTGTGGAGACCGATAGCAGAAATTAAAAATTCCCACATTCCTTTGCTCATTTCAACTTGGTATTAACCACCACTTATTAATCTACTAACCAACAGACAACCCGCAGGAACAACTCTGACAAAAAGATGGAACGTCTTCTAGAATACTATCCCATAGTAGTATAGTTGTTGATCACATTGCTTATGTTGGATAAGCACAAAGTTCTCAACGTGAGATGTTGGTTTACCTATTGTGACCTCACAGATTAATAAGGACAAAATGATCAGCAATCGTTTTTACATCTACATGATTTGATTACTTAGAAATGATAAATCAGAATTGATCTATTTGACATTTTATTCTATTTGGTCAGATCAAGTACTTGGGAACTGGTAACCAAAAATTCTTCTGTGGCGAATTGAAGAAGTGCGGCTGATAACAAAGTTGAAGGTACGGAGGAAAATGAGAGAGTACCAGTTGAACAAATATTCTACTGATGATATATAAATGTTCTCCGTGGATCATTAGAACATTGAATTAGTCATTTTTTTGACAACTTACTTACAACTGCAGCAAACATTTTGGTAATAGGAATATCGCTCTAAACACGACTTAATACATCGAGAACGAACAATGCAATGTTCTATTCGATTAGAATCTGTTTTCCTTTGTGACAAATCACCGGCATGTGACTTTTTCATGACAATCGATTGTCGATCTCTACTCCAAGGTAAGGATGTGATACTTGCAGTAGACGTGCTCACCGTTGAGCAAAAAAATCGTCCTTTTTCAGTTCGCATGCCATAAAATACCTCCGTCATTTTTGTGCTACCTGTCCGAACACTTCGTTTCCGTGCGCTTTTGAAGTTTGAATTATACCGTCTGAATTATCAATAGTGTCTTTTGTGAGTCCCACAGTCCGCATCCTTTCGGCAACTGAACTCTAAATGTACTCCCGTATATCAACTTTCAGTATACCGGACCAGAACATGAACCCCGGCAGCACCCCTTCGGTACTTCTTTCAATCTACCCTTTCCTTTCGCTAAAGTAGTGTTTTACTAGGAAGGATAGATTCCGTGCACAATCTCTCTCTGAGTTCCCGGATGATTCAGGGCCATCACGCATTATCAACCGCCCTTGCGGTATCTAATGCTATAAGGACACACTATTCTCTCGCGTCCTTAATCTCGAAGACCGTTGTTGACGTACCCACGCAAAACCGCATTGTTGCTCGATGCACGTTGTCACGATTCGTTCCAACGCTTTCCAGACGACCAGTAACAGACTTACCATCCGTAACCTGTCGGGGTTGGTAGAATGCTTTTTCCGCGGTTTTTAAGATAAACCGCACTGTTTAGTGTGTGCAAATCAAAATACTGAATTACAATCTTTGAAGAAAGGGGCCAAGCACCGTTGGCTAACTGCTTTTACACTCTTAACCCTCGCTTCTCACAAGAGCAACAGGGTTTAGTCCATCGGCGACGATTTTCTCTAAACAGACCCATAGATCCAGAGGGTTAGTGTCTAATTTTAAATTTAAGATATGAGGGTAAAGGTACGTTTTTCAGATCATTGCCTTGCCAATACTAATGCAACCTTCCACTTCGTTGGAATTACGTCCACAGTAGATTTCATTTATTTGGGCAGCATTCAAGGATGTTTCTAAATTTTCTTTCTGCTATTTCGGGCATCTTCCACTACTCATCTATTACTTTTTTTTTTACAAATTTTCTGTTCAACATAAAAGCGGGGATGTTTCCGTTTACTAGCTTCACTTCAGACGTGACTACATATATTGTGTTTACCTCTAAAGTATTATTTATTCTTTTTAAAAGTATAATAAAAATGACATCTACATGTTAAATATGGAATTTTTATGTCTATTTGCGTTGCTTTTGATTCTATAGTTAATAATCCTATAACATAGTAGCATATTTCTTCCTTACCTGCAATTTATATAGACGCAATAAAATAAATGTTTTTAACCAATATTAAAAAGCAAATGTGTGATTTGTTTGTTATTCTGACTTGTACGTAAATACAAAAACGATATTTGCTCTTATCATTAGTTACATTTCTTACCAAACATAATTGTCATTGAAAAAGTTTACTGCCAAGAACTTTTTCAGTAACCTAGTTTTTTTTTTTATTAACTCCGAGGTAATTTACAATAAGTAAATGCGGTACACTATAACAATAGAAACAATAAACATATCGCGTAGGCAGGGCATCCAGTGATACGTGCCTCTACAAGTTACATCTTAAAAAGTCTTATTTTAATTTCCACTAACGAAGTCTATTTTGATTGCTGCTATTGGAATCTATTTGGAATATCCAAAGGTTTGAAGCGTTTGAGTCTACGTGTATCATTTGCTTCATCAAGAGGGTTACGTGCTAGTTGGTTTGGATGCACTGATAATTTTTCACTAAGTCACACTAAGTTTCTATGTGGGGTCTCCATATTAGCTAAATATTTATTTGTATCTTGAGGTATAGGTTGCTGGTTAAGTAGATCTTTTTGTAGTGAAAGTAACGTGTACAGATTTTTGTTCATTTACCCTAATTCTCCAAGTTTTCAGCCATTTCTCAATATTGGTTATATTTTCTTGAACAAGATTAGTTGCAGTTACGGGATCTCTGTGTGATGCTATCACCGTAGTGTCATCAGCGAAGGTTGCTACTGTTGTACCACGAAGTACTGGAAGGTCGGCAGTAAAGATTAGATACAAGATTGGCCCTAGGATGCTTCCTTGGGGGACTCCTGATTGGATTGGTTTTAAGCTCGTTTGTTCGTCATCATGTCTGACATAGTACTGCCTTTCTTCTAAATATGATTTTAATAAAAGATATAAATTATGAGGTAGTAGTTTTTTGATTTTGAACAGTAATCCCGCGTGCCAAATTTTATCGAAGGCTTGGGATACGTCTAAAAACACAGCTGAGCAATATCTCCCTTCTTCGATATCAGAGTTTATATGTCGTACTATACCATGTACTTGTTCGATTGTTCCGTGCTGTTCTCTGAAGCCGAACTGATGCTCAGAGATTAGGTGCTTTTGTTCAAGTATCGGTTTGAGTCTTTTAAGCAAAAGCTTTTCAAGTTCTTTAGACAGTACCGGTAGAAGGCTGATTGGCCTGTATGACTCTACGTTTTCAGGATCTTTGCCGGGTTTTGCTATTAGTATGATTTGTACCACTTTCCAGGAGAGAGGAAAATAATTTAATCTTAATACTGCGTTATAGATTGCGGTTATATCTCGAATTATATTTTCTGGAAGTTCTTTGAGTAATTTACCGGTGATTTGATCCCATCCCGGGGCTTTTTTGCTGTTAAGATCATTGTCAATTATTTGCTGGACTTCGTGGATCTTGAATCTTTTTAGTGGGAGTTTCATTTGTAGCGGCGAATCTAGGAATGTACGAATGTGTTCTTCTTCATTTTCAGAAATTATTCTCGGAAAAGGGCTAAACGTGTTTTCAAGATGTTTTGCAAATGTTTCTGCTTTTTCAGATTAGATCTAGCCCATTTGCCATTTCCTAATTTAATTGGAGAATTATGCTGTTTGGGGCGCTTGATGTTTCTCGTCGCTTTCCATAGAGAGTAGTTAGTATCTTTAATTGGGGAAAGTTCCTGTAGATAGTTTTGAATAAAGCGTTTCGTTCTTCTTCTAAAAATCTTTTTAATTCTTTTGTTGCTTTATTGTATTTTGTTTTATCTTGAGGAGATCTCGTTTGTTGCCATCGTTTTCTTAGCTTCCGTGTTTCTGAGATTTTTTCTTTGGCAGTATCAGAACATTGTCTCTGCTGCGGTTTGTTATCTAATTCTGGGGTTGCTGACCAAGCAGCCCCTCGATAGTTTGGGTTAGCAAATCAATGGTTAAATCTAGTTCTTCCTTGTTTTTGAGTGAGAATTCAAAGTGGGTATTACTTAGTATGTAGATGAACGTGGCTCAGTTTGTTTTATTGTTGTGCAGCATGACTGATCTGTTTTTATACACCGTATTAACGTTAAATGTAACAATTATTAATTTAGAGTAATATCGGTTTGCTTAATTAAATTACTCAGTCGGTGTGTTATTTTTGTAAGATCAAATAATAAGAATTACGCCAAAGTGGTCTAAGGCGGTTGAGCGGGGATGCGGTGGCTCAGTAGGTTCAAGCAGTTGCCTCTGTCCTCTAGCCGGCGGTGAATGTCCTAGCATTTAAGTGCATGTTAGTAGGCACAATAATCCCTTGAGGCTGCAGTGCTTGTAAGTGCGCCAAAAAAGGCGGTTGAGCACTAAAAATAACTGAATACCTGAGTTCGCTCGACCAAGGGTAATCATAGCGGTCGTCTAAGGCGCGGTGCTTGCCACATTGCCCCGCACCAGAGATGGTGCGCGACGACCGAGCAAACATACGAGAGCTTTAGCCTCTCAATTCGCAGGCCGTGCTCCCACACAGAAGTTAGAGCCGTGCAAAAAAATAACGACTGTATTGTGATTTATAAGTTTGTAAAAAATTTTAAATTGGCAACAAATAAACTACCAACGATTAAAAAGTATTCCGTAAGAAGGCCGCGCGTAGAGCTGCCATGATTTACCGCTAGGGGTCAGCAGTAGCAAATATGACGTTAAGTTTGTGTTTTGAAATATACAATTTTGCCCGTTGCGGCTTTGCAACAACTATTAACAGAATACCACCAGAATTCAACAGTATGAAGAAGTGATATGCGATTTTCCGGAAAGCTGTGCACAGCTTCTTGAATCATGAAGCTCACCAGCGCACCCCGCAACTCCATTAAGTTTGGTGCTTGACATGTCTCAACCAACAATATGGCGGAGAAACTTTATAAGCTTCAGCTTCATCATTATCTCAGCTGAGCGTATAAATTTCTGCGTTTGACGGTAGATTCGCTTACCTTTAGTGAGAAAGCAACTCTATCTTTCTGGAAAAGTGAATCGGCGCACATGAAGAATTTAAAATCTCTGCGTACTAAAATATATGTGCGTTCTTTGAAGCTCTCATCGTCACTGCAATGCTTTACTTGGACATGTTGGAAAACTGCTAGTTAAAATAAGACAGTAATGACTACATCTGTAAACGAGACGTTTGTCCGGCTTAAGGATACCTAATCGAAATTTCCCACAAAGATCCTTGTGAAGCTGACAAATCTGGACAGCGCGATTTGAAGTGATTCATTGTCAATTGTAGAACGATGTTCCTTCTGCCCTAATAACAGTAACCTTGAAACAAATTTTGTTTCGACAAGTTTGACTTCGAAGTCTTCCATCAAAACTTCACACATAAAATCTAGTCCTCGTGCTATTAGTCGCTTATCCCTGTTGATTATAACCCGTATCTGTTAGTGGTTTTCCGCTTTCTATACATTCTCGGTCATCTCTAAATCGTTCTTCAGATTGATCCAATTTTGATGCAGGTTCGCTGCTCTAGTCGCTCAGTCACAGAACATACAATAACCATTAGTTTACTCACCGGGATTTAACTCTCAACTGACTAGCATGCGCATGCGCACTACAGTCTCATCAGCTGCCAGGTTACAGTGCGGCTGAGCGAAATTATTTGGTTACACTACCATTGATTCAACATTTTTAGGGCAGACCTCGTATGTATTCTTTGACCAATAAAAAAAATGCTTATAAAAACTACCAGCTATAGAAATAGACCACACCAAGAAATTTGGAAACTTTGACTCTCAGCTCAGAAAGGACACTAAAATAATTATGGGTTTTTCATGGCTAGAGGCTTAATGGACCTTTCAAATAAATTAACGCCAAACGTATCTATAAAGTAGAAACAAATGTTTCATTTGGATTCTAAGGAGAGAAGAGGACAAGAACTTGGAAAGGCTTCGTTTGAAATATTCACAGCCATTTCGTTATGTCATCCAAGTTAATTAGATTTTTAATTAGTGTACAATACATAATTAAATAAAACCTATTCTACAGTTCATTAAAAATAGCAGGCATGTTGTTATAGATAAAACTTAAGTATTTCCAATTAAAGTTTGAAAAATATGGATAATTGTGTTTGGGATGAGAATCAACTGTAAAACAATGCATGACATAATCATCCCAACAGCAACAAATTATTGAAATTCAACTGTTTATTATAAAGTGTAGACCAAATTGAAAGTTTTGTTAATTTCTGCCGTAGACCTTGGTTTTGAGGTAACCTCACAAAAGAAAGTTGCACGATGTTAAATCACAAGATATTGTTGACTGACCGACATTTCGTGAAATTATATGACCAAGAAATTGATGCACCTTGGATTTTTCGAAACCTAAATGCGACAATTTTGTTTATGAACCCGTCCAGTTGAAAATACATCTTATCGTTAACGATGATCACTAGAGATGCCAAGGTTTTTGCTTACTCAAGACACAAAATAGCTGCTCACGCCTACCTAATGTCTTGCTTACTACCACTGTCCCCTAGCGGCAAACTACGGCAAATAGACGCGCGGACATCTTCAAGTTTAGAAAGATCAATTGGTGCTTTTCTGAAATATCGAGCGTATGTTACAGGTTTTTCAGCATCTTTCCTAAGATTAAGATGGTGAAATCTAACTGCCATCAAAGCAACAGCAATGTATACTATTCCGTGTTGTCTATTATTGCATTTTAGTCAATTTTTGTCGATTTTGAGTGAACAAGACATATAGAAGGTGTTAATTGTTTTGTAACTTATAATACTTCTATACAAGAATTTTTGGTGGATACTGCCCTAAGTTAAGATATTTTCGACAGTACTAATTACTTGTCTGATAGATACCTTGATTAGATTACATATTACTTGGTTTAACAGAGGAGTTTGTTTGAGAAAAATGCTCGCTATCTTTACCAATTTTCCTGTTGGATAAAAGATTTGTAGTCGAATATAAGTGTCAGATTATTTAATTCTTTATTTTTGTGCAGATGTTTGTGTAGATTATAGCGTATCGCTTTTGTTCGCCACAGCAGTGAGTAAACCGTAAATTTATTAAAAACTACTTATTTATTTTACTTATAGGTAAAATTGCTTAACACTATTTATGTTGCGCTCACACAGCCTGGCTGCCTCGTTGCGTGATTTTTAAGCAATTAGGACCGGTTCTGGAACCTACGCGAACCTCCAGGAAAACATCTGCAAATTGCCGCATTGTTCTAGTCCGCGCACGTGCACTAGCAGCGCGGTTAGAAAATATTATGACTGCCGCTAGAGCTTGACGGCTAGATGTCGACAAAAACGAGGGTGTTTAGAAATTCATTACAATTGTAACCGAAAATCATCTTTCTGTCTGTTTAATTGCAGTATATCAATTGTTATTTTCTTAGATGGATCTTTAATAGTTTAGTTAACTATAAACTATGGTCTAAACATAGATTGAGGTCCGATAAGAATAGTTCCTGATTCCTTTTCGTTAGTGCGCCAGTTTTTAATTTTTTGCATTGTAGTTTGCAACGGTTTTAGGTTCTATAAGAATTCTCAGCGCAGTTTGGAGCTGATCTGATAACTGTCTAGGGCTTTTATTGTAGCCTGGATATCTGACATGACAAAGATGTCTTAACCTGGGTGATTCTTGCTTAAATTATCATGAAGACACTTGCATATAGTGTAAATTTTCTTGTGGACTAGGAAAATTCGTTGGAGATGCATATTATTGTTTAAATTTATTGAAACTACTTATTTAATTTATTTGTAACGATTTAATTATTTGATATTATTTACATACACTAACACAGGTATTTACTAATATAAAATCGCACTCTGTTACTCTATTTATCTATAACACAATTTATCTTGCACTAGAACAGTTTATTTTGCTTTTTGTAAGTTGACTTCCCGTTGCTGGTCCTCTGAGTGTTATTTATATAATTGGTACCTGTGCTGGCTCTCTTGCACAGCGCTCAAACCGTTCGCGTTTCTTCTGGAGTGTTTCACGCTATTCTGGTCCTCGCACGTTCACTGGCACTGCGGGGGTCTCAACAGCAGTGGCGCGTTACGTTTGCAAACTTTACAAGATGACGGTGCCGTTACGGCATACCAAATTAATTGTTCTGCTGGGAAGTATCCTGCACAAGTCTTTCATTGTAACCAATCCGCATTTTAAGTTTTGTCTAGTGTTACTCTCATATTAAGCAATAAAGTACTGACAATTCATGGTATCCTGGTATGTCCAGCAGCAGCACTTGCATGCCAATTCCCATTACACTTTAGTCTAGAGAAAAACAACCTTTCCTCTGCTTTGACTAAAATATTTAAGAGAAGTAAAATTTGTAGAATTTATTATATTAAAGATAAAGGGATAGTAAAGAACCATAATTCTCTAAGAATTTGGACGTACCAAAAGTCATGGTTTCCAGTTAAATGCGGCAAACTCGAAAAAACGTAAAACTTTTTAAGGCTTTAAAAAGAGAATATTTCAGAAATATATCATGAAAAATTATATAAATTAGGGGTACACTAAGAATCGTCTAAAAGTTTAGAAGAAAACTTGAAATACCAAATATATATTGTAAAAATTTTTCAAATGCCCTCCATAGGCGCACCGTCGCAATAGATGTCCGCGGCTACTCCCGGGGTTACAACCGAGTCGTCACAGTCGAGCGGTGGACATAGTTACTTCCATACGTTCAGCGACGCACGTGGGAGGACTACAACAAAGTGGAAATTTCCATATGTTTACCAGATGGATTCTGTGAGCTTTAAAACAGATACTGATTGCTTGTATTATATATTACGCAGTGAAGTAGACAGAGAAAGTCAAGTACCGAAAGCGAAACGAAACGTGCTGGTGCGACATAAATTGTGTCATACATAAATAGAGTATAATTTTACGTTTGTAATTATTTGTGTAGTGTAGATAAATGTTATCAAATACTTCAATTTCCTGTAAATAAAGTAAATACGGATTTAAGTAAATTTAAACGTTATTAACAACTGTTGAGAACAAAATATTATAATGCGCGCTTGCATACAAATCCGGACCTCAGTCATTAAATCTCGTATTTTGATTACATGGTGAGATCCATATCACCTGGCTTAGAGGATTTTGTTTTTTTAATGATAACAAAACAAACAGGTCTCAGGAAAAAATTGTTTGCAGCGAAAGTGCAAACATTTAAATCTACAAAATATTTGTGGTGACGTCTTTTTCGATATTTTATAAACTTAAAGAGCTCAAACAAATTCTTGCAGCTTTCTACAATTTTGAAGACCCCACTGAGAAGAAATCTTTGCTCTATACCGAAGTGCGTATTTATTTTAAAAAATTAATTTAGCTGTTATTTCTTGTCTTGCGCTTATCATCAAAATCAAAATAATGTATTCTGAAAAGTATCCAAGTTTGAATCAAATCAAAGGAAAATCTTGAAAAGTCTCAGCTGTGATGAATATAAATGAGACATTGAAATTAGGGGATAAACAAGAAATACTAATACGGAGAGATCCAGTTGATTAACAAGAAAATCTAAACGTATCTAGCACCTCTTGGAGTTTAATCTGATTATAATCCGCTTTGTAATTCTTCTACGGAATAGACGATCTCAACAGTCTCTAATAAACTTAATGACATGCTGTCACATGCCCTCAAGTACGAAGCTGCAAAGCAAAAAAATAAGGAGGACGAGAGATAGCAAGAAGACATAAATAACGTGGTTAGATAAATTCCACCGGAAAACTCCAACAACACTGCATGTTTGGGCATCTTACACAACATCAAAACTATGTGAAAGATGCGGGAACTCTCGTGTCGGCCTTGAAAATATTTCTTGAATCAGATGATTGACATTTCATACAAGATCTCTTTAAATCCATAGAGAAGGGGAGAGAAGAGATACGGGAGAAGGGAGAAAAAGCAGGATGTAGAGAGAGAGAGGAAAAGAGAAGGGGAAAAGAGAATAGGAAAAAAGAGTGCAAAATGGAGAAGAGTATGAAGAAAAATAGAAAATTGTGTCATTGTTTTTGAAATATTGAAGTTATTTGTAGATTAAATCCATAATTTTATCATCAAATCTTGTTTCTTATAGAATACATAAGAAAATAAATGCATAAAAAATATAGGAAACGAAGAAGATGTATAAAACCTAGAGGAGATAGAAGACCTAGGAAAGGTAAAAGATGTACTAGAGCTAGGTAACGTAGAAAACGTAGAAGACAGAAGATTTTGGAGATATAAGAAACTTAGAAGTAGTAGAAAATGTAGAAGATATAAAAATTCCAGGAAACATAAAAGACTTATAAAACATAATACATATAGGATACGCAGAAGGCGCTAAATACGTAGCAGATGTAGGAAACGTAAGAGGTATAGAAGATGTAAGAACATGAAAGACCCAGAAAAAGTGAAGGACAAAAAAATATAGAACGTAGAAGACGTAATAATTGTAAAAGAAAATATAAAAGACGTGTCAAAAACCTAGAAGAATTAGAGATCTAGAAAACATAGTAACAAAAACGTGGTGATGCAGAAAACACATAAAACTTAGAGGGCACAGAAAACCTACAAGATGTACAAGAACTAGATATGTAAGAAATGTACGAGACTTGGGAAATGAGGAAGATATGGGAGATTTAAAAGACGTAGAAAACGTAGGAGCGTAGCAGACTTGGCAGAGGTAGAAAAAATAAGAGACGTAAAATATGTAATTAAACGCATAAGAAAATGTAAAAGACATGAAAGATACCAAAGATGTAAAAAAGTAAAATATATAGAAAACATACTAACACAGAAGACCTGTAAAGACAGAGAAAACGTTGGCAACTTAAATGATGCAGAAAACGTAGAAGACGTAAGAGATATATGAGATGTAAAAGAATTAGGAAACTTAGGAGACGAAAAAGATCCAGGAGACTTGAAAGACGCAGAAAATGTACAAGATGTAAGAACGTAGCAGATATAGAATACGTAGAAAATGTAGGGGACATAGGAGACATAAGAAACGTAAAAGATGGAAAAAGTGGGAAGCGTAAAAAAACTTAGAAGCTATAAGACCGTAGCAGACATAGAAGATGTAGAAAAAGAGGAGACATAAGAAACGTAGAAGGCATAAAAGTGTAAAAACGTATAAATGTAAAAGGATACATAGATAAAGAAAACGCAAAAGACTTTGTAGATGTAGTAGACGCAGAGAATATAGAAGAACTAGAAACCATGAAAAATGTAGGAGACGTAAAAACGTAAAAACATAAAAGATGGTCCAAACCAAATTTTTTGGTGTCCTGAGACTATAATTCGTCCAGAAATGTGAAAAACTGGGTAGGTCAAATTTCCGCCGATTACATTACTTTCCTTATTCTATAATAAGGAAAGTAAAAATATAGATGATATAGGAGACGTATAAAACCCAAAGGACTGTAAGAGACGTAAAAAATGTACGAGACCTAGATGACCTAGAAAACGTAAAAGACGTGATAGATATAAGAGACATAGAAGATTTATGAAACGGAAGAGACACGAAAGATGTAAAAAGAAAATATAGAAGACATAAGAAACGAAGAACGTAGGGAATGTAAGAGACGTAGACAACGTAAGATACATAGATGTAGAAAATGTAGAAGACTTTGTAAATGTGGGAGGCGCCAAAGACGTAGAAAAGTAGAAACCCTGCAACATATAGCAGACATAAAAATAATATCCGTAAAAATATGGGGAATCCGCAAAAAATATTATAGACGAAAGAGTTATAGAAAACAATAGATGTAAAAACTTAATGGACAGAAAAAGTGGAAGGCATGTAAAAAGATATATAGAACATAGAAGACATAGAAGCGTATCGGACATAAAAAATGTAGAAAAAATAGGGGACGTGGAAACGTAATAACTGTAAAAACGTAGAAGACATAGGAGTGTATCAACCATAAAAATGTAAAAAAATAAAGACGTAGGAAATTTATGAAAATCGTAGAAGACGTAGGATATATAAGAAATGAAGACGAATAAATGTAATAGACATAGGCAACGTAGAATACGTACAAGGTGGTTCAAGTATGACTGGGACTGGTTTTTTTTTTTATAAAAAAAAACAAATTTCCAAACACTTACTTGCACATGTCAGTCTTCAACGTACTCCTCTCCGGAGTCCTGATACTCTTTTCAAAAAAAAATTTTGATTTGCGGCGTATCCACTCCCGAACAGTCCGCAAACCGCATGCCTTGCAAGTCCGATTTTAGTCTTAGAAATTACTTGGATCAAATCTGGACCGTACAGATATGGCAGAGGGTTTAATTTCAATTCCCGAAGGGTTTCCATTGTTGTTTTGGCTGTATGGGGAAGTGCATTGTCTTGAAGGAAGACTACGCGTTTTCCACTTGGATCTGGTCTTTTTCTTCGCGTCTGTTACCAGGAGATCTGAGTAATAAGCTGCATTAACTGTTCTGGCATCCGTCAGAAAGTCTACATGGATAACCCCCTGCTAGTCCCAGAAGAACGTTGCCATTACCTTTCCTGTCGAACAGCTCTTTCACGTTATTTTCGGTTTGGAAGAACTGGTATGCCGCCACTCGCGTGATGACTGCTGGGATTCGGGAATGAAGTAGTGCAGTCACATTTCATCGGTGGTTGCTATAGACTTCAAAAATGCACCATCTTCGTCTTCAAACTGTTTTAGGAGACGACTGGTAGCTTACATGCGCACCATTTTGTTCACGTCCGTCAAAGTGCTTGGTAGCCTCCGTACATTCATCTTGCCATAGAGCAGGTGGTTTTTCACGATGTTTTCTACTCTATCGACACTGATGAACACATTGCTCCAAGTTTCTTGATAGTATTTATCCTCACGAAAAAGCATATCTGCACGATCAATGTTAGGCTCGGTGACGGATATTTGCTGCCGACGATTATGCGGTTCATTCTCCACGCGCTCTCTACCCCCTCTAAAGCATTAACACGACTCAAACACACAGGTTCATGAGAGACACTCTTTCCCATACTGTTCTTCGAGTCTGTGGTGAATTTCGGAAGACAAGACGTTTTCTCCAACGAGGAATTTGACCACAATGTGTTTATTTCACGTACCTTTTCTTCGCCCATCATTTTAACAAGAAGCAACACCCAAGCAGGACTGAACAGGTTCTAACCCGAGCAGGAGGGAGGGTGGAGGTTGTGGTTGTGGCGACTTGTTTACACAAATCAGTCCCGGTTTTATTTGAACCACATTGTAGATACAAAAAACGCAAAAAACCTAGAAGGCTTAGAAGAGCTAGTAGTGGAAGGCGTAGGGGACGTGAAAGACGTAGAAGAAATCAAAATTATACAAAATGCAGATATAAAAAATGTAGGAAACGTGGCAGATGTAGAAGATCTAGAACAATTAACAGTAGTTTCATCTTACAAAATAGGGAAATCTAATAATTTACATGCTCACTTTTAAATGAATGGCTGAAACTTCAACAAATGCCAATATTTAGGTCACATGGCTGCAAGGCAACTATACAATATCTAATCTGTCAAATTTAAAACGAACGGGCAAGAACCAGAACGCAAAGATCGCTTAAAAGTCTGCTCTTAATTCTTAGATAACGATTTATCAGCATAAAAAAGTTTAATCATTGTTTTAAAAATTGATTTAATCATCTTAACGATCACTGGGTTCTAATAATAAAACTTTGCCTGTTACGGACTACGTACTTTAACAGCCAACGCAGCAGTGACTTTTAAATCATTAATTAATTTTAGTTGAACTGTTGGAGCCAAAAGTAACGAAAAACTAAATTTAATAGTCATTAGTCAGCGTTTTTGATTGTTTGATGTGATTTTAATAACTATGCAAATTAGGCTTTTAAAATGCAGTTGGAAACAGTTTTAACCCAAAAATTTTGTAGGATGACTAATAAAACAACAATTTATGGCAAAATTCGACTTTATTCATTAAGATAGTCTCCTTTAGGCTTTAGTTTCGGCAATCACTTCTTCATTGGAGACAAATCTCTTTCCCTGGAGCATTCTTTTTAGGTTTGCAAACAGGTAGTAGTCGCTGGGAGCCAGATCCGGTGAATACGGTGGACGGGGAAGCAATTCAAAGTGCGATTTGTGCAATTTTGCCATTCTTGCCATCGACTTGTGACACGATGCGTTGCCTTGGTGAAAGAGCATTTTTTTCTTTGTTTGTGGTCGCTTTTTCACAATTTCTTCTTCAAACGCACCAATAACGCTATATAATATTCGCTATTGATGGTTTTTCCTTTCTCAAGGTAATCGATGAATGAAATACCGTGCGCATCCTAAAATACGGAGGCCAAAACCTTACCACCTGACATTTGCGATTTTGGTCGCTTTGGACTGTCCACTCAACTAACTACCGACGTGACTCTGGAGTGTAGTGATGGATCCATGTTTCATCCATTGTCACATATCGCTTTTTATTGCGCTGAAACAGCTTCGAACAACGATCTGAATCGTCGACGCGTTGTTGTTTTTGATCGACTGTGAGCAAATGCGGTATCCACTTCAAACAGAGCTTTCTCATGAACAAATATTCATGCAAAATGGTGAATACACTGCCTTCTGATATCTTTAAGGTATTAGCTATCTCACGCAGCTTCAATTTACTTCCGGTCAAAACTATTTTGTGGACTTTTTTATGTTTTCTGGAACAACTGCCGAATTTGAGCGACCAGAGCGTTCACCATCTTCTGTGTTTGTACGGTCGCACTTCTTCACTATTTGCCTCGATGGAGCAAAGTCTGAATAACACTTGTCAAGCCATTGCAATGCTTTATCAACATACAAAGTTCAGATTTTTACATTGTTTTGAAAATCACAAAAGTAGCGTCACTAAAACCACTATAACTTGTGAACTAAACGTCAGATTGTCATGAAATTTTGACACTTATCATTTGAAGGTTAGTATTCCCTAAAAATCTTATGGATTTGTCCATAGTGGCGTCATCGAATGGTCATCCTACAAACTTATTGAATGATGTGTTAGATGATTACGTTATTTTAATAGTAATGCACACAATTGTACCAGGTACAACCAAAGCACTTGAGTAACTTACGTAGAAACAGTTGTCCAAATTGGCATCAACATTAAACAGGGTGAATTAGGAAAATATGTGATTGTGAATAAACGAGAGGGGCTCCGAAAATACCAACCCAGTGTTAATATAATGAAAACAATTTGTGTGGTCGCAATGTGACCTGGAGAGTGACCGATGAGAGTAGACCGTAATGTGCATGCGTGAATGAGGACAACTTTACTAGTTGAGTCAGTTGAGAGTTAAACATTCAATATGTGATTGTCACATCTGCAATGGCTGAGTAAATAAAATTAGGACGTGGACACAAAAGGTAACAAATTGAAATTTTTAAAGTACCATTCTTCTGTCACCACAAGATGGCGCTTGTGAGCTTAAAGCTCTCTGTAGCTTTGCTGAGGATATGAGGAGTCAGAACGGAAGAAGCCTTAATGATGACGTCTTTGAGCTCATTTACAATGTAGATCATTTTTTAAATATGTTCCCAAAGAAAGAAGTCACGAGAGTTTGCATCGGGAGGGGATCCGATGGCCCTAGATTAATAATTGGGGTAGTAGAGAACAACGACGTCGACTCCACACTGATTATTCGTGGTCTTGAAAACATTTAAAGTGCGGTGAAGAAATAAACCATCTTACAGAACCAGAAGCAAACGAATTTCTGAGGAAAAATTCCTTTCTAACATAGTTGACTAGAAAAATACAGGACTATCTTGTTCTTACAAGTTACCCAAAACAATAACTTCAGCTAGATGAAGAAGTTGTTGGTTAGCAAACAGTTCCGTCATTTCGATCGAGGTCTCTTTTAGGATGGAGTCTCGGTTTATCTTAGCGCACTCGCATTTTCTTTGCTAGCATCGGACACAAAACCATTTGTCTACAATTTGATACTTTATTTTTACACAGCCAAGCCAACACAAACCAGTTACCTACAATCCTGTGGTTGTAGTGCTGCCCTCCTAAACTTACGCTAGTATATAGAATACAAACACAAACGCAATATTATAATTTTAAGGTATTTGGCATCTTCCTTAGGGGAAGGAGGATATTAGGCATGCATGCGTTCTAAAATAAAAGTGGTATAGGTGACTTTTGTACTGTTGATTCATGTGCCGTCATATGTAGGCCACCAATATAAGTACGAATTACAGAGAACTAAGTATATTAACCTGGGATAAGTCAGATTTAATGACTATTAGAGAAGTGTAGGCTTCAGCATGCTCTACAAAGAAATGACCATCAAATAGGTGTGATAGGACTTGGCAGTACGGATGTTGAAATTATACTTAATTTTGTGGATCACGTCGTACCGTGTCAGAAGCTTGACCAGTATCTAAAACGGTAAATGAGCAGCACGTCTATTTTTAAAAGGTCATTTCAAAGTTTCTTCGATTGTTTGTGGATTCCTGACTTCTTCTCTTTCCATAGTGAATAGTCAGTTGCTTCGGATGACACAAATTGGAATTTTATTCATGCCCTGACCTCTTTCAATTGCTTAGTCGCTCAATTTAAATTCGTTTTATTTTTTTCTTTGCGCATGCGTATATTGGTCAGGTTAAATGAACCTGCTAATATAGGCGTGGAATGCGTCCCAATCGGTATTCTTCTACAATGGAGAATGATTTGGCACAGTTCAAGTAGATTGGTCAATTACAATTAGTACATTGTGTTTGTCATTGGCCGACCAGCAAAAATTTGTTGTAAATTATTGCGTTGGGCTGCAATAGCAACGTTTTCGTAGTCTTAGTTAACCGTATTTCTATACCCCGGGGTCTAAAAAATTCTTTGCAGTTGCCACTTTTGATAGAATGATTAGGCTGATATCGACTCGGATGTGGCTAGTAACATTTGGTGGTTATACTTGGAAATTTCATGATGTCTACGTCTCAATGATAACGCAGTGCTTCCATAAACTTTTTTATCGGGGTGTTATACATGATTTGTATTGCGTAATTTGATAACTTGACAGTTTGTTATGAACAATTGAGTTCTTGGCCACTTCTCATTGCACCCCATTTGAGTTAATACATTTGCCCTTTTGATTTTTGTACGATTAGTGGTATGACCATCGGTGTAGTTTAAATATTAGTTTACGGCGACAGGTGTTTTAGTGCGGCCAAATTATTGGTGCATTCTGAGATATAAAGAGTGCACTTGAATGCGTGTATTTTTGCCTTTACTTCATTGACTTTAGTACCTTGAACCGCTCGAAGCAATATCCAACGAAGTCTCACTTATAGAGTTGTAGCTAAACTACTTCGAGTGCGTCAAAGTACTAAACAATTACCACTTGACTTTCGTTCTTATCAAGCGAGTGTTGTTTTTATTAAGGAAAAATTGGGGGAAAACGAAATGGATAACTCGGACTTGTACGAGAGCGCTCTATCTGTTCTGATCATAATATATGCGAAGGTTTGGTTGTGTACACCGCTAAATAGATTAATTTGTAATCTCGACCTCCGGGGCTCCTCCGATTCATCACAGCACACTTTATATTGCAAATAAACAGATCAGCATACATCTTTACACTACAAAAAATCAAATGAGACTCTTGCAGCAAAAGTAAGTTGTTTTTCGTAAATAGATAAATTTTGAAGGATGCAATATTAAGAAATGTGGCCCATTATCATCATGAGGAAGTGTCTCACACACCCTTCTTGAAAGTCCCTGTTGTCCCAAGTGAATATTAAGGACTTTACATGTCGATTTAGTCTAGGCCTTCTGTAGTCCACTGCTGGAATTATCAACAGCAATAGAATCTCATAGCATGATCCTTAAAGTATCCAGTATTCACCAAGGCCATCGTATCTCAGTTGTTTTTTTTTACCATGACAAAGTATCTCACACATCCTACGTGGGATTCCCCGTGGTCCCAAATGAATATTAGGGAATTTACCTGCCGATTTAAGTGATGCCTCTTGTAGTCCGCTGCTGGAATTGTGAACACTAATACAATCTCACAGTATGATCACCAAAAAGGAAGCATTTCCGCGACGCTGATATTGTAGCTAATATGTAGACCATCGTCAGCTACTTAAAAATTATCATGTGGGCTGCAGTATTCACCAAGGCCATTGTAACACCATGAAGAAGTGTCTCACACACCCTACTTGAAACTCCCTGTTTTCCCAAGTGAGTATTAGGGGATACACACGCCGATTTTGACTGCGCCTCCTGTAGTCCACTGCTGGAATTGTGAACACCAACAGAATCTCATAATATGATCTTCAAAAAGGAAGCATTTCAGCCATGTTGCTGTTACAGCTGATACATAAAAATTTCCATGTGGGTTGAAATATCCACCAAGCACATCTCAGAGTATTTCATTATAAAGAACTGTCTTATAGAACGTACGTGGCATTCCCCGTTGTTCCAAATGAGTATTAGGGAATTTAGATTATGCCTTTTGTAGTCCGCTTCTAGAACCGTTAACAGCAATAATCTGTTCTACTCGTTTCTTTATCATAATTGAATTTTAGAATTTTGGTGGTTTGCAATAAATTTTGTTCGGCGGCTTTCTAGTAGGTGCAGATGGAGAACATACATTGCTGCACCGTGCACCTGCTTATATTGGTACTACAAGTCACGTTTGAAGCTAAATTTTCTTTAGAGCGTTATGAGAACCCGGCGAAACTGGTAGGACACAACATACCCGGTCTGGTGTGCAGACCAGAACACCAGAGTATATACGGTGTGCAAAGAGATGATTAAAAATCATAAAACTCCTAGTAGGCCATCAGGGCTCTATTATTACAAAGCTCTAATTCACAGCTTATCACAAAAAAAATAGTCAAAATGAGCAAGAACTGACTAAGGAAAGTAATATGAATCTTTATATGGAGTTGGAACATGATCTTCTCTGTTGAGAAAAAAAGAGAAACTTTACTATTTGGTAGAATGCATCAGTTTTCTTTAGAAATTTATCTTTAGATCTCGAGGAATCAAGTCAGGTCACATATATTCAGATCTTGGTTTTTGTCAAGAACTAAGAGTACCAACGAGTAAATAAACTAAACCGAGGGATGACAATAGGTCTTACAGACTGCACTGTAGAAGCCCCCCCCCCAAAAAAAAGGGGCAAAAACATGATTATTGTCACACGAACTACCAATGGTAGCAAACACAACCCTCCTTCACTTCGCATAGGTGCAGCACACCGCCAATTACTTAGCGTCAACACTTATGTCCTTCCGCAATCATTTGTTTTGAATTTCACTGAATTACATTCCTTGTTTTGAAAGTTCTTAAGAGAAATCAGGAATTTGAGTGAGTAAGTATATACATATATTAAAGAGAAATTATTCATTTTTTCAAACAAATTCATAATTTATATTCAAATTTTAGTCATAGTTTGCCATTAAAATTTTTTAGAAAATATTTATTACACCTAACGGGATATTTAAGATATTGACACCTGCACAGTAGTTTTTCGCATAGTTGAAACTTAATCATGTGATGTAAAATAGCCTCGAACAGGTAGAAACCATAAACCCGTTTGCTAGCACGGAATCAACCCATCGATGCGCTATTTTCGTGCTTTTTCGCGCTTAAAAAACGGAAAAGTCCCAGTCGGGCGGTGTAAACGTGTTCTATTCCGGCTGGAATATTGGTTCAAGGTTATGTGGTAATGTTCGAACAAAAGACGAGCGCGGCGCAAAAGCAGTCAGTGTATGTTTTCGTAGGTTAGTGCATGTACACTCTGTACATTCTATTGTTCTGCCGCATCTTAATGCCGCCGTTAACCCGGGCACAGAGGAAGTAAGCGAGCGGTTAGTGGCACCCAGCAGTCGTCTGCGATAAGCGCTGTGTCATTGCATTAACTTGATAATGTGCAGGTGGTGACTGTGACGCTTGAGATCGCAACTATCGCCATGGCACCCAGCTTTAGCAAGTACCTGACGAAGAACAGCGGGTACGCCCTCTCCGGGGCGGCGCTGATAGGGCTGCTGTTTGCTCGGCAGACTATGAAGATGCGGAAACTGGACAGGCAAGTAGTCTGGAATAGGGCCGGACGCGGCTGAAGTCAAGTTTGCCTGCTTGTAGGAGGGCGGTGAGGAAGAAAATCGAAGAGGAAGTGAAGTACATGATAACCGAAAAGAAGGGGGCACCCGCAACGAAGGCCCACGTCGACCGCCAATTCTTCAATCAGTTGTTTGAGCTGCTGGGTATTGTCGTGCCGGGCTGGGCCTCCACTGAAGCCGGCCTGCTCCTTGTTGTCGCTGGCAGCCTCATCTGTAGATCATTGTGCGATCTGTGGATGATCAATCACGGCACAAAAATAGAAAGGTAATATTGTGATTGAAGTGCACCAATTTTACTAATCTTTTGCATTATGATGCAACTTTAACCTATGCACATGTCTAATTACATCTGGATGTATTTGCACAATCAGATAATTATTAAGAACTACGTCAACAAACTGCATTTAAATATAAAGTTAAAAATGTATTGCAACATTTTTGGAACTTTTACTTACCTTTGTTCCAATTACGCGTATTCCTTATCGGTAACTGATAGAAATAATAAGCAATTGAGCATTTTTGGAAGTTATTGAAAGTAATTTTAAATTAGTTTGCTTATTGAAATTTATCATGAATTGCTGCCAGCAATGGAAGCACATTATGCAGATGCCGTGAAAGAAATAGTTCAAATGTGAAAAACAAACTTATAGTGCTGGTCGAAGGTCAATTGTAATTGAATGAAGTAGTTCAGGGTGAAATATGAAGGAAATGCTTTCCTAATCTGCATAGTCTTTGATTTTCAAATTATGCAGTCTAGATATTTGCGTCTTCGAGATTTAACTGAACTAATCTCTCAAAAGGAGCTGGGATTTTTGTAGTAACATAATGGTAGCAGCGGGAAACAATTGGCTTTATATCAAAACAAAATTTTACTAATATCGGGGTTTATTGAATTTTTCATTTGTCTGATACTGGTTTTTGGGTAAATCGTCAATATGATATATGTTTCTATGTTACAAAGATGTCTTTGACGTACCCTAATGCGGTATAGTTTAAATTCATGATGTAGTAAGGACATTTGTTTAAATTGAAATGTTAGGTACGGGAGGTTAACAAGGTCGCAAATTACATGTTACTATCATGTTGGATACTTGTTCTTATCATTTGTGGATGACGTCAAACTATTGTTGTGGTGTACCAAATGCTCTCACTAGGTAGTGCCGTGCATGATACTTGTTGCAAGCAAGCATAGGAACTGTCAGAATGACTTGACATCTTGTCTTTCTAAATTTTGATTTTGAAGGGTCCTAAGACAATGTTTGTAAATTTTAGCCTTGAAGAAATTACATGAGGTAACGTCTGGTAAGCCAAGTTAAGAAATTAGGTGCTCAGGAAATATTTCACATAACACTTGGAACGAAGCTTTTTCTGCGTGGACTGTAGCTCCATCCTGTTGGAAGTAAACGTTTTCTAGTTGGAATGCATTGGAATTTTGTGCGAAAAATTGTTGAATCATTTCCAATGACAGTAACATATTGGCCTTCTTTTTCGTCATTGTCAGTGATTCCAGTTTTATTCACTAACACACCAAACAGTGATGTGTTAGTTTGTGAAGAGACCTGTTGTGGGTACCTCATGGGTTGTTATAACTCCACTAATGAAAGCTCAGTTTAGTAACACATTACAAGTGGAAATGTCCTTTGTAACTAAAGAAAACAACTGCGTCATGTGACATACCTTTTCAGTAGTTTGGTAAGTTTCTGTGCCAATCTCGTATAAATGAAAACATGATAGCCTTGTTGTAATTGATATTGCACAACAGAGGACCAGGTACCAATTTCTTGTCAGTTTCTTTTGTTGTGAGAGTAACACATTCTTTCCAACTAACTCTTTACAAATATAAAAGGGCACACCATCTCTTTGGTCTTGGTCTTGTCAAAGTTTTTCTAGCCAGCAAAGCTTTCTTTTAAGTTATGTAATATTGCTGTTCCATCAGGAAGCGGAATTGTCTTTTGGAGAGAAACCAACATCTATAACATTTGTTTACATTTCACATTACTTCAGAACTAGGAAAAGTTATGACAGGTTCAAACCTGCACTGTATCTGGCAGGATGACTTCTGTCATCTTGGTCAAAAATGTAACACCAAGTAACTTGGGTCAGTGTTTCGATAGTCCGCATTGTAGGCAGGTGGTTTCAAGTATTGCAGGGAAGAAATTTCGCTTTTTCGAGGTCAGGACGCCCATCCTTGCCTGTTACGGGCTATGAATCCAACAAGCATATGACCTATCGCCAGATAAAAGAGTATTTGGATATTCCTGGACTGGTAATTCACATCATTATTCTCTTTGAGTATTTCGTGGCTGTGACTTAACCAACAAGCAGATGGCATGACGCGTTTTGTGGTGCCACAAGATGCTCAATAAGTTTGACAATATAACATCTTGTCATGTTAGCGGCATCACAACAAGTGATTTATTTTAACGACTACTAATTCCTTCTAATGATGAATATACTCAGGTCCTCAAGAAAACAAAACACTTGGTTCAGTGAGTGGTGTCCAAATATGCTGAAGTGGATAGAGTATGATTGATGTATATTGCAAAGTTTTTCTAGTACCCTATGTATATTCTTATGGGATAGCTTTCATGTGATCTTTTCAATTTCGACTCTCTCATGACCACTTTTATTATCTTATATTTATATTGTTACCGTTTTGTGAATGTGGTATTCACTTTCAAGTTATTCCATCTGCTTAATTTTCTGCCCCCATTTCACCTCATGGCGTGTATTATTGTTTTACTTTCTGTTCTGATAGTTGTTGCTTGCCATCTGTGAGTTGTAAACTAGTGTTTAACATTTCTAGGTCAGTCCACGGCAAACATCAATTTCTTTGATTTCCCTTTTAGTGTTGTGTAAACATATTTTTTGCCGGACTTACTTATAGGATTTAATGAATTCCATTAATATTAATGTTATTGTGACTTCTTGGTCTTTTATTTTGGTTGTTCAGAGCATAAGAAGGTACATTCCTGTGATTGATTGAAAGAGTCTTAACCTATTATGTGATGGCTGATGTAAGTCTTTAGGATGTTCAGTAGGTTACCTATTATTTCTTTTTTTCTCATTGATTAGGTGACGATCACGCGTTCGGAGAAGTTTTAAAATTTTTTCTTCCTTTTTGTGCAGGCTTTGTCCTTGAAGATCAATCTATTAAAGCAAACTCTCTTCACAACATATCATTAACACATACCATTTTGAGGTTGTTGAGCAGGCGATTAGCATTTAGCCCTTTGTAGTTTGAATCTCTTTCTGAATTGCTTAGTCTCCCGAACTATCCAGAGGAGTGAATGGGTGCCCTACATTCTTTGATCCTTAACATTGCTAGTTATTTTAGGAGTCTGAAATTTCAATCAACATCCCTTTAAAAGTTGTCAAATATGGAAGCAAACGTTTAGAGTTCTTTGGTTACTCGAGTTGGCTTATGTAACAGGAAAGACTGCAGCATTTAAAATTGTAGTTTTGAAGCCCGCCTGTAGATCTATAAGATATGAATTCAGTATGGTCCAAAGAAGTACAGTGGATCTTTTATATGATTGCCCATAGGTAATCGTGTAGAAACTGGTCAGAAAAATTTTAATATCACCTAAAAAAGTTGGCTTAGATTGCTGTACCGTTCATTTATTAGTAACATATAAATCTTGTTATTAGTGACTTTTGTTTTCTGTATGTTGGTTAAAGCCAGAAATATGTTAATATCTTGTCCATTTTTGTTTTTGAACGGCCTTTGTACTATATTTGGTTGCCAGGGGAAGTTGCTGCTTTAAATTTACTTAGCCTTCTTTCTTCTTGAATAAGTTAGTTTACACAGTATTTTGTAGGGAACATTCAAAAATGATTCTCTTCAAAATTCTGGTAGTGTCATGGCTTAATATGCGAGAACAGTGTGTGTGTGTGTGAAGATAGATTACAGTGTCACTAGATGGTATTGTAGGAACACATAGAAGGAAATGCAGCATTTTAAGTGCAGTTGTAGACAAATCAGAACACCATAAAAACAGACAATCATGGGAAGCGATGCACGGCGTGGTTCCTTTGAAAGTAGGGAGTGATTGCTTCCAACATTCATACAAGGTTAGTAGCCGTGTGTGGAAATGCAGCATCAAGTCGCAGAACTGTGTGACAATGGATATCGAGAGTCTAACTTAATAATGGCAACTAGACGAATCACTTTTGATCCAACAAGTCTGTCTCTAGGAATTTTGCATTCATAAGGACTCGAAGATGTTAAAGATTTGTGCACAATGGGAAGCATATGAATGTATGCCAACAGCTGCTGCAGCTGTACAGCATAAGTCTGGAGAAGTTCTTTGCGTGTCTAATCATAGGAGTTGGGTCATAGCTCTGGCATAAAATCCCACTCTCTGGAGTGGCACCACATTGAAAGCCCTTGTCCCAAGTAGCCAAGGCTACAATTGTATTTTAGGACTGGATGGGAATTCTGCCGATGGTTTGGCTGCCCCCTTATGAGAGCCTTATCATGGTCCAATACTTTCATTTTGAGATGAGGAAATAACCTCTATACCACTTGTAAACTTTGAATCTTAGATAGTTTGTGGATTTTGTTTCTGTATAGGATTTTACTTGTATTGGTTATTGTCAATTAATAGTTACATAATGGAATAAATAAACCTTTTGGTGATTGTAAAGTCTGGAAAGCTTTGAAAATTCAAGTTCACTATTTTATGACCCTTGTAACTTCATAATACTTATATTATTTTCTTAATCGTCTCATCCTATTATAAGGGTTAACATCTTGCTTTTTTAATTATGCAAATTTTTTAAAAATTTCCTTACAACGGTTATTCTTGGTTATAATTATATGAAAGTCGCAGATACGTATTTCAGGAACCTGTAATGTACTCCTATAACCATAGCAATTGTTTAATTTATACCCTTTTAAATTAAGCGTTGAATTTTGGGAAGGTGGCGAATGTTTTGGGACTATTCTTGTTGATCAATGGAAGTTGTAAATACGTTGAAAGTGTATTTTTGAACTTGACTTTAGAGAAATTAATTATGCTTGTTTTTCTAGTCACTGTTGTGTATTTTCATAATTATTTTGAATTTAAATTATTATTGATCTGGCAACTTAACACTCTTTTTAAACGGTTTTAAATTAGCAGCTTTAAACAGTTTTATTTATAGATTTTTTTATCACCTTATAGTGGCAAATTGTGAGCAAACATTAAGTTGTATGTACTAATAGCATTCCTGGATTGCTTTTTTTTCATCACTTCCGCATTTTCTACCGAACTGGTTTTGAGTTTGAAGTTTTGCATTCTTTAGTGAAATTTTATTATAGATGATATTGCTTTTAGGTTTTATCACTATTTGGTGTTATCATAAATTAAATCTAGTCTTATATATTACTATTTAAGACAGTTTAAAGCTCTGAAGCTCTGGCTTGTACCACAGATTCAAATACGCGCTCGGTGCATAGTGCCAGGAGATGTCACCAGATGACATTGCTGGAATAACAGAAGGAAAGGTAGTGAGGGTAGTGCTGTGAATGCTGGACAAAGTAAAAAACTACGGGAGCAGATAGTCGTGGACATCAATTGTCGGCGTGTTTCTTTGGAGTGGGGGGTTGGTTGGTTATAATGGCTGCTTTGGACACTTACATGGGATTAGAAACCGTGTGTGAGTAATGGAGCATCAATCACAGAAATGTAATTTTTTAGTTATCAGAGTGAAATGGTGACAAACGGCTGAAAAAAGCAAAATTAGTGAATGTCTGGCAAAAGTGCGCAAGCCACACATTATCAGGCGTGTATGTGATTTAATGGCAAGGAATTGAAAGTCTGTGCATAATGGGTTTCTCATACTCTTACAGTAAGTGTAGCGTGAATCGGAAGACGTTCATTAAGTATTTGGGCACATCAGACACGAAATGAGCGAAATAAAGCGCCAGTCTATGGAATGCCAACCCTCACCACATAAAGCCACGACTGGGATCTTTTATTCCTAATTAAACCAGAAGGGGATTCTGCTGATGGGTTGGCTGCCTCATCACGAGAGCATTACAAGTGAAAGATACTGCTAGTCACTAAAGCAACTCCATAGACATATTCAGCAGCGTTGCTTCAACATGACAATGCGGGGCCACATGTCAGTCGCCACCACTGCTACTCAGCAGACTCTTAGGCACACCTTACTACCCCGTGCCTCATGTTCGCCGGATTTTGCTCCGAGTGACTACGCTTCGTTTGACCTAACGATGATTTTTAGTCGGTTGCCCACAAGTCATATCGAGCTACATCCAAGGAATGGTTTGAAGCATCTTCACAAAAACTACCAGAGTGATGGCTTGAATAGGAATACATCTAATGATCACTTCTTTCTAATAAAAGATTGGAGAGTAAAAGACAACTGTAGTGCCAATCGTTTTAAACATTTCGCTTCGATATTAATCTGTTACGGAAGACAACATTGTTGCTCTCAGAAAAATGCTCTAGTCCTACAGCAGAGTGTTCACGCACCGACAATTCATGGCATTCTGGACGAACACCTTCAAATGAGAAAGTGAATAACGCCATGTGAAGCAGATGCCACAACTCATTTTGTGATGCCGCGAGATGCTTAATAAGTCTAAAAATGCCGTTATTTTTATGACACACACGATCACCAAAGCTTTAATGTACCTTATCTACCCTAAGTTAATGTAGATATCTTTAGGTTATCATTTTCAAAATGATGAGTTTATCAGATACTTGGAATTCTTCTGGAACTACTCACCAAAGTTTTTCGGTCTAACGAGTGCACACTAAAAATCCGCACTAAGTTTGTTGTAAAATTAGTTGAGGTTGTTCTATGACCTATCTGAAAACCCTTTTTTGAAACATTTATCGAATTGTTATCTAATTTTTTCCATGACACAACTGTGACATAGTGTGAGTTTGCTCAATCTTTGCAGTTTCCGTGAATGCGAGGAATACATCGATGGTGAACGTAATTGTTCCTAATTCCAAATAAGCTCATTTGCGATCCAATGAGCACCTTCCTCCTAAACTTTATTTTGTAAATCTAGTATTAGGTAGAATGCAGGAGGAGACGTTGAACGTCCAAGACCGATCAATTTGCCTTACTTAACGCGAGTTAAGAAGCGGTCGTCGTTTTCAGAATTTTTTGAGTTGAGAGACCTCCTCTCTGTCAATATCCAACCAGCCAAATGGTCAACATTCCATTCTTTCGACGTTCTAAGATATAAATATTCTTTGTGCTTTTGATGTTTTCTTTGTGTCGAATTTTTATTATTTGATTGTATGAGTCAGCATAGTGGGCATAGGGGAGTTTTTCTACTTTCTACAGAAATAATAGCTTTTCAGCTGTTTCTTTGTTGTTAATTTCAGCAGCTTTTTAAAATACTGAGTTGGTTTGATAAGCAACTTGGTTTGTTCAACTGCACTTTTTCCATAGATAAATATTCTATGGTTATAAAGGGAAATATCCTAGTGTTCTGATTGACTACCTTGAGAAGGGAGAAACTGTTATTGACGAATGAAATGGAGTAACCAAAAAAGTGATCCTCTACGACAACCTTACTGGCAAAAATTGACCAAAGTAAGGATTGGAATTCTTCCAAAATCACTATTCGCCACATCTAGTGTCCGAAATTCAAAACTTTCCTGGCTGGACAAAAACAAAGAATTAATAGAGAGCCTCAACGTATATTTGAGGATCTTGAAGAATCATGAACTTGGTCAAGCGTTGGGTAAAGTGTGTTGAACTTCTAGGAGATCATGTTCTCAACGAAAAATAAAGTACATTATAATATATTGTTAGTTTTAGTATCTAATCGAGTCACTCATCAAACCACCCTTGTATTTAATTAGGAATTGAATCTGTCTATTTCAGTATATGTGAAGCTTTATTGATTACCATTTCTTCTTGGTTTAAAACCTTTAATTTTGGAAAAAAATTACTTTTCCTTGATCAAGGTTTTCTTTTTTAACTACTTTTGAGATCACAATTTGAGAAAATTCGGATATTTCAGTCTATCCCCGATACCATTGGTTGTATTACAAAAACTGGTTTTCAGTTGTGGGTTTGAATGCTTCCTCTCTATGGAAGTCGAAGTCTCTTAGAATTATTGTGTCGCTTGCTAGTATTTTATCAGAAATTTTTGTAATTTTACTTCTTTCTGCTGGCGCTTGCAGGCTTATTAATAATATCTTTTAAACCCTTACTCCCCCTTTTACTTTAATCATGAATGTAGTTCTTCTCTCCTTTCTCTGATGAATTGGTTTTTGAATTGCATTTATTCCATGGTTTCGCTCCTGGTCTCCCAAATTAGAGAAGGCTTCTTACTATAATCTTTTAAAAGACCCATCCATTTTTCGAAATTTGAATTTATATAACTTTTCTTTCTTCATGAAAGAGTTAAGTTAGGTAAGAGAGGAATGGCGTTTCTTCTTCTGCCCACGCGCGTTTAGGATGGGCTGTGATTATGATTATGATTCAATCGGCGAACGCCGTTTGGTATGATGAAATTTAAAATTTTTTGACCTCAACGAGTTCATGTCGGTTCTGCGTTCGACATTTTGATCTTTGAGTTATCTCCTGACAGATAAATCAGGCATGAGTCAATTTGGTGATTTTATAAATCACAACCGCGCATTTACGTGTTTTATGACGATTGGACTTCGAACGAAAGTAAACTTGCCAAACGAGATGTTTCGTTTGGCCGGCAGGACATTCATCTTCATAAAAAATTCCTTCCGACCTGTATTACTGCGCTGGTTCATTCCAGTCACGCTTTGAAGGCGGGGTGCTCTTAGCAACAGCACTCGCTACGACCGCGTTTTGTTTCGTTCCGACTTTTTTATGATGAATGTCTCATTAAAGCACTTCTAAAATACATCAAATGACTTGCGTTTTTATAGCCACGCAAGATTGAGGTGCGCTTAGCATTTCCGAAATGTTAGAATTCTGAACGAACAACTTCATTAATTTACATCACTGTTTTACTCTTAGATTGTTTTTGCTTCAGCGGAGCAGAATCTAATAATTTTCCATTTTTATATAAAGACCACTTTGGTCGGGGATTTCTTTCTGGTTATAACATTAGCAATTAACTTATTTTGAATGATGGGAGTAATCCTTGAATTCTAATCTGGCCAACTCTTTTAGATATCTTTTATTACTCACGTTACCGATTGTGGTACAAAAACGGCAGAGAGAAATTCAGTATGAGCACAGCTAGACACCATAAAATTTTAATTAACTGCTCTGGTTGTAATGTCTGATTTCTAATTTACAGGTGCTGGCTTATTTGAAAGCTGAACTCATTTTCCGATAAGGAATGAAGAGAAAACCATCACTAAGCTCCATTTCTGGGCTGTAGGGAGGGTGTTTCGGTGTGGTCCAGAACAAATCCTCGACTTTATGTCGAATTTGGGCTGTTATATGGCGCCATTATCCTATAACGTCTCGGATTGGGAATTAGGGTCTTTTGTTCTCGGGAAAAATCGGTGACCTTCGTTTTCTCTCTCTCCCCCGCCCCTCAATACGTTTAGACCACTTGAGTCTTCTTGAGGGTATCATCTATGAACTTTGTTTCAAGTGTTCTTAAAATTTTGGTGGTGGAGGCACTTAGCCCCAGTCATTAGCTTCATAACCACGTGCTAGTGTAGTGCTCCATCGGTGAATATAAGTTCTGCAGTCCGAAATCAAGCCCAAATGTGAACAGAAAAGTTGTCACATTTGGCAATCATAGGGTACAATTTTAGTTTAATCGCTTCAGCACTGGCGATTTTGAACTCAAACTTCAGTCTTGCTCAAGACGATGTTTGGTCATCGACTACGATCGGGTGCAAGAGCTAGTCTGGGTAATTCCACATTTAACTGAGCACGATACTCCAGACTTGAGCTTGAGAAACACTAACAATATGCAATATTATGCGTCTTTTAAAGGACTACTAGTGCCGTTTGGAAGCTGCCGCTTCGTTGTCTTATCTCCACATTTATACTTGCTAGGTTCCATCATGATGCAAGTTGGAAAGTGATGCCTTTAGGTCACTATTAACTGCAAACAAAATGGGGTGGCTAGTGACAGGTTCAGCCAAAATGAGAACGCTGACAGGTCATGCTCTGTGTTTGGTGAGATCCGCTGAGAATTACCCACTTTGACCTACTATCGTAAGGCACTAGCGGTAGGGTTGCGGTTCACTGCGAGCAACACCCACACGTCGCAGAAAAATTGTAGAAAGCCACCCTCAAAATTAAATTCGATTCCTGGACTGAAGTCAACGTATGTTCTGAGCCGGTTGGCAATAGATTACCAGCGTCTTCCCTCACCATAGGGAAAAAAAAAGGCAAAAGTGGAAATTAAGATTTTCTTTCATTTCTGTTAAAGTTTGGAGATAGATGATTTACAAGTTACTGAAGGTATCAGACAAACTGACAAATCCAGCAGAGCGAGAAACCTAACGAGATGCCATTTCGTCTTTCTAAGGCACTACATGTAGCCTGGAAGGGTCGATTCTTAACTCGAAGCGATTATAATTCACAAGGTTGGCCATCATGTGGAAGTTGAATTGATGCCATTTATACATATTTACGCAAACTAATAAGGGGTGACTAGTAATCAGGTTCAGAAAAGTGCAGAACGCTGACATGTTTAATTGTCATTTGTTTTAACTGTTCTAGATCCTTTAAAAATTTATGCCACGCTTACATTTGAATCCTACGTTGTCACGAATGTAACTTACTATCGTTTTCACGGTTTGATTTACTCAATATTTAGCCTTACATAACGGTCGGCATGATCGAACTGTAACATTCATCCTTCAAAATTAATTCATCCTGAGATGAATTCGTTAGAACGTATAGCATAGACATCTTCACATAATTGATGGTGACCACCCTTTAAACCTTAACTTACTCTTCATTATTCAAGTATAGCGTAAGAGAATTTCACATTTCTCATCCACATTATCGTCAATTGATTAAAGATCTTCACCTCTTTTGTTTGGCTGATTGCAACTCTTCGTCACCATGGCGATAGTGTTCTGTTCTTAATTGATTTGATCCTCCAAGGACATAAAAAGTTTCGTTTTTTTCTTGGTCGGATCTCTGAAAAATGTACAAAAAAGGAATAATGAAAACAGGGATTTTTTGCCACGAGCAGATCTTCAAATTCTTCATATAATAGTTTATTTTGGAATTTACATTATCAAAAAGGAAAATTTACTATGCGTGGGCGACATCAGCGATAGTGAGAGATAGTTCTTAGACCACATTGTCGAAAACAAGTTTCATTGCAGTAGAATCGCGATTCTTTTATTTCTCTTCAGTTATAACAGTCGCGTGGGATAAAATGGATGAGTTAGAACGACAGCTGCAACGCATCAAAACGTTGCAGCAATAAGAACTCAAAAATATAGTCGTTTGCATTTTTGTTCACTTTAGGAAAAACTAATTTCGCATGTGGATTTGTTGTACTCGATATACGAACTTTGCGAAAATTTACTTTACTATTTAAGTTCACTACAGTATAACAAATTTGGGTTTCAGGTCATCTACTGTTTATATTAATTTAGGTCCGGGTGGATTGGTTAAGGTTTGTGATGGTGATACCTCCAGAATGTTTTACGGCCGACTTTGTAACGATCTTAATTTTTTTTTTTTTTTTGGAAATAATGGTTGTAATAATTTCCATAATCTTCTGTTATTTTTTATTTGCATTTAATCTCGTCGCATGTATTTTGTAAGACTTCATATCCAATTATTCCATCTAGTAATCGTCCACTTGCGCTAATTATACTATGTCAGGCTCTATTTAAAATGCTGCAATTCTTCCAATCATATCTTCAGATACACAGTTGTCCTGTAATTCTTGACTCTAGAAGCAGCTATAATTAACAATTCCAACTCTGTGATGGTCGTTTCATCATTTTCCTGGTTTTAGATGTGGGAGACCTTTCGCTACGCTGATCACCTTCCAACGTCCCCTGTCGCTTTTCTAAACTGCGAATGTATTTGGTGTAAATGATAGCGGTATATCTCTTATACTTAAAAGCAATTGTCATGCGATGGAGAATTGTAAACACGTAAACGCTGTTTGCGTGGAGAGCGCAAAATTGATCGAATGCATGTTTATTCGCCATCCTTCTACCCGTTTCAAGTTTGAAAAACGATGATTATACAATTTTTGCCGCCATTCTTAAAAATTTGGGTTGCTGCGAAAGTAATTTTGGTTTGACAACTTCATGTGAAGTTTACCTATCAATATTTAACTCTACTCGTCCACACGCCTTCAAGCCCTTCGTACGCAAGTGTTTATTATGCTGCATTGATACAGGATTCACCAATTGTTCTCACAAAGACGATGTCAACTCGAAACATTAGTTTAGGTAGGTTTAAGATAGTACCAAGTACGCAGTAGGTTGTATCGATTTTATTCTGAAGCTGCTGCTATCCTATCGTTGCACTAATGCCCGTTCTTACGTAGCGAGAGATGAAAAGCGGTGCCTGTATGTCATTGGTAGGTACAAAAGATCGTGGATAACAAGCCAATAGACACATCTGCCAAAACGAGAACTGCACCTGCAGAAAGTCATGCTCTGTGCTTGGTGGGATTTGCTGGGAATTATTCACGTCGAGCTCTATCACAACAAACGAAGGTTTTACAAAAATTGGAAGAAAAATAAATTACTTTCGCGAAAATCGAACAGAATAATTTCACTCTTCACTCAAATGCATATTGAATTTCGTTTAAATGTTGAACTGCATAATTAATGCGCATGGCTCATATATCCTTTGCTGTAAATGATGTGGTAATTTATGAACGAGCCTCGCTTTGGCAAATCTTGAATTAAAAATCTGCAGGCCAAAACTGAATTGCGAATAGATAAACGGAAATCTCAAGATCGGTGAAAATTTACAATTTATTTTATATATGTCATAACATTAGATTTGGTATTTTGTAATCTGAATGCAGCAATTTGAACTTTAGACTTGTTTATGCCCACAAGGCCGAAAATGGAATAAATTGTGCCTTTTAATCCCAATAACCTACCACACGGCCTTATCTTCTGCCCATTTTTAAGATTCCTTATTACTTTAGAATGTATGACGTGGTTTTATTTAAGGCGTAATGGTAATGGCGAGAAATATCATGAAGTGAAGCACATTAAAGCACAGAAATCGTAAATAAATTTTATGTGCATGTTTTGAAAACTTACTATAGACAGTAAAGGTCAAAATCAATGAAAAAATGACGAAGCTAAAGGTTAAAAATATACAGTTATGAGCGTTCCTAGAAATTGTTAAGGAAAACTTTGGTGGCCTTCATAATATTATTTTCTGTGTCTAATAAAATTCAATTATAAATAGTTACAAGTCTCATAATAAAATAAAAATATTGCATCTGTCCTCTATTCATTCATTCTTTTTCTCTCTCTCTCTCTCTCTAATCCCCTTCCTACCTACTCCTCCCCCTACCTCCCCCTCCCGCACCCTCCTCTCTCCAATTAATCCTTTCTTTCCCCCTGTTTTCCCCTCCTCAATCAACTTCTTTTCTGTTTGCCCTTTCTCATCTCACTTCCATCTTTCCCCTCTCATATTACTTCCATCTTTTCTTTCTCTTCTTTTTCCCCTCTTTCTTTTTCCTTTCTCTCCAATCTCTCTTCTCTTTTCCCGATCTTTTTGCTTTCCTCCCTCCATTTTCTTTCTTCTTTCCTTCTATTTCTTCTCTTACCTCTATTTTTTTATTCTCCCTTTTCTTTCTCTCTTTGAATGGTTCAAATTCGATGACTGAGATCTAATTCCAATTCTACAGCCAGCTGCTACATGACTGACCTTGCATGCACGATTACTAAAATGTGGGTAATTTTGTAAACTTTATCCATACCACTGCTAAAGTTTTATGTATTATAATGAATTGTGACAACTTTTTGTGCTTACAAAGTAGAAATCATGTCAATTCTCTACTTTCTAAATGCCACTGACATACTTGCTGCTGTGACAAACATGTGTTACTGTACAGAACTATCGTTGACGAATTTCAGTAATTTACACCTCTACTGCTTTTCTCACACCCCCAAAAATATAAACTAAATTGAACTATCGTCAGTGGAATATTTCTTAGCAAATTATTTACATTACCGTCAACTTCCAAGACAACGCAATGTTTTGAATTTGGCCTTTGCGTAACTCTACCGTATATAATCTTGTGAATTTTTTATTAATTTAGTTGCTGACCTGTATGAGAAGAAAATGCATGAAATTCTCAGAAACTGCTATCAACAGCTAAAATTGAATAGACATTATTTCTCGTTGCTGAGGTTATATGTATGCTAAGGCTAAAATAGATAGGAGAGCTTCTTATGTGTCAAGAGTTTTTGAAGCTTATAGTAATGTATAATTTATAATTTTGCTTTAGCTTTTATTTTTCATAATCACCAATAACGACGTTAATTAAATATAATTTTCTTTGCAGTGCAATCGTTGCCATGGACAAGCAGTTGTTCAAATCGCGGTTACTGCAGTTCCTAATTGCAATGCCGCTTATAGCAGTAGTCAACAACGTTTTGAAATACTCAATAGGGGAGCTAAAAATACACCTGCGCACAAACATGACCCGCAGGCTCTACGACGACTACTTGAGAAAGTTCACCTACTACCGCATGACGAACTTAGACAATCGGATAGCCAATGTTGACCAGCTGCTAACAACGGACATTGATAAGTTCTGTGAGTGCATGGCCGATCTGTATTGCAACATAGCAAAGCCCACCTTGGACATCAGCATATATGTATACAGATTAACCAAGAGCTTGGGCTATGGCACCCCTGGGATCATGCTGTCTTACCTTGTGTTCTCCGGATTGCTGCTCACCTACCTGAGGAGGCCCACCGGTCGGCTCACGATTACCGAGCAGAAGCTTGAGGGCGAGTTTCGGCACATAAATGCGAGGATCATAACGCATTCTGAAGAGATCGCTTTCTATCAGGGCAACACGCGCGAAAAAACGACCCTCTTAGCCAGCTTCAACAAGCTGCTGGCCCATTTGAGGAAGTTCTTGCGATTTCGCATACTCATGGGGATTTTTGACAACATAATTGCAAAGTACCTCGCAACAATTGTGGGTTTCTGGGCCGTATCACTACCTTTTATATCTGGAACTCACGGTTTGGCCTTGGTGAATCACGGAGAGCGGTCGCGCTTGTATTACACCTACGGGCGGATGTTAGTGAAACTGGCTGAGGCCATTGGCAGGCTGGTTTTAGCGGGGCGCGAATTGTCCAGGTTGGCAGGCTTCACGGCTAGAGTTACGGAGCTTCGGCATGTGCTGGCTGAGCTGAATGATGGCAAGTATAAACGAACAATGGTTGCTGGATCGGAAGGTTTGAAGCCCAATGGTGGAAAATTAATATTCAGAGATAACATAATTAAGTTTGATAAGGTTCCTGTGATCACACCTAACGGAGATGTATTGATTAGAGAGTTGTCCGTGGAAATACACTCGGGGATGAATGTGCTTGTTTGTGGACCAAATGGGTCTGGTAAAAGTTCCTTATTTAGAATTCTGGGCGAGTTGTGGCCCTTGTTTGGGGGCCAACTTACAAAACCTCCACGCGGTAAACTATTCTACATCCCACAGCGGCCTTACATGACTTTAGGGTCTTTGAGAGACCAAATCACATACCCTCATTCGGGAGCAGAAGCTAGCAGACGCGGATGTACTGATGCTAACCTTGAGGAGCATTTGAGAAGGGTGCAGCTCGAATATTTGTTGGAACGGGAAAGTGGCCTTGATGCTGTTGCAGATTGGTTGGATGTGCTGAGCGGCGGAGAGAAGCAGAGAATAGCCATGGCGAGGCTGTTTTACCATGCACCACAATTTGCAATTCTGGATGAGTGTACCAGTGCTGTCTCAGTGGATGTGGAAGGCAGCATGTACCGCTACTGCCGAGAAGTTGGAATCACCTTACTTACTGTGTCACATCGGAAGTCATTGTGGCAGCATCACGAGTACGTCCTTCACCTAGACGGGCGAGGCAACTACAGTTTTAACACAATTGAATCTGCGACAGAGCAGTTTGGATCGTAGAATTTGTAGATATATTTTAGTCTAGGGAATATCGGTCCAGAAGCTGCTCACATCTATTTTTATACCTATCATGAATGTTGATTAACATTTTTATTAGTTGTAGGTAGATAAATTGAAAAAGATTAATGCATGTTTAATATCAATTTAATTGTAATTTACAGCATTGATTTTCGTAATGAAATCCAAAGAAAAGAGATGTGGTTGTACCACAATAAAGCTACTGTTGATTTGTTGTAATTTTATTTATGTTATGTGTAGTTGAGTAATGGGTCTGGTAACAATTGTTTTTAATAAATAATTAAAATGCTTCTTCTTTCTAATTACCTTAATAATTACTTGGTTAATTGTTTTCTACTTGGGTAATTGGTAAGCTTATGAACGATAAGACTGTACAAACATGGTAACAAAGTGATAGTGGAAGGACAGATAACAATTGTTACCTCAATCAAAGTTCTAATAAGCCATGATAAGAAATAGAAGGTACGGAGGTTGATATAATTGATGGTTAGGTTTAGGTATTATTTAATAATGGGGCTAATTTTGGTCTACACTACAATTTCGACCATCTTGTGCGTGTTTTACCCCAAAGAACTACCTTTTGGCTTCCTGATCAAATATCGGCATAAGCCTATGCTAAACCAACTGTCTTGATAGGGATCATTAATGTCGCATAAATAAAAGATGAATAATAGGGCAAATTATATTACACTAATTAACTAGAAAAGAACATTGCAATTTTTGTTGAAACAAATAGGACATTTTTTAGGTAATGAGAAACTCAGTAAAGGCAATAGTTAGAATGACTAATTTACTATTTATTAAAGAAAATACAACCATGGGTTTTAGATTTTTGAAGACACAGTAAAAAATCTGGTGTGAACATCACACGACTTCCTTATCCCATTGTTATGTATATTATATATATTACACCGGGTCCATCATCTCGGCCCTGCGCTGCTCTCGTCCCGGAACTTGTTATTTTAAAAAAGGACGAGGCGCGAGTCCAACACTCGAATGCTGATTAAAATAAACAGTACAAGGCAATAATTGACTCGTACTTAAAATTTTGCTACATCACTGAAGGTAACCGTGCAAGCTCGGCCGCACGGCCTTCTCCGTTATCGCCTGCGTGCTACCTCCTAGCGGCCAAGCGCTCCCCCCGTCCTCACGCAGTCGGCCCGGTAGCTCTCCGAGCGCGCTGTGATTGGTCCGTTTAATTAATTTTTAATCGTCTGTAACTTATTTATTTGACCTAGAATCAAAAAATTTCATCGTAATTTTTTGTTCGTCTCGGTTTGATCTATCCGGTAATATAAATTTCGCGAAACATTTTATGAACACCCGGTATATTAAAAATCCTGCGCTTCAATTTTTTTTTCGACTTTTTTACCAACTTTTATTTTAAATTCATATTTATCTCATAATAAATCATTTTTATTCTCATAAATTTTTTGTATCTTCAACCGTTTAGATTTGCGACCGATTTTGGGACCTTGCGACCAAACGGCTCGGCCGATTTTTACCAAAAGCTTCGCACTGCGTGCGCTATCCACAAGTAACTTGCATACCAAATTTCAAGTCTCTAGCTCTTACGATTCTCGAGATATCCTGTTTACTGACAGACCGACAGACACACACACGAACCAATGGCCCAAACCAAGTTTTTTGGTGTCCTGAGGCGATAATTCGTCCAGAAATGTGAAAAACTGAGTAGGTCAAATTTCTGCCGATTACATTTCCTTATTATAGGATAAGGAAAGTAAAAAATAGACCAGTACATGATAATAAAACTAAAGGAATTATTACCTGTAATGAGTCCAATGACGTCACTATTAGACCTCTATTATCATATGTATTTCGACGCAATTATAGGCGACACGTTATCAGTTAGAAATGCAGTTTTACAACTCGAAATTAGGAAACGAAGTCTCAAAATATTGTTTTAAAAAAACGAGTGCTTTATTACCCGCTCTCAAACGAAAATTTTCTATCGCTTGCTGTTCCGGAAATATATTACCTCGGTCGCGCCTGGCGCCGAGCTGTAATTTGTCTTGCGGAGGCGCTCGGGTTGGCACGGAAAGGCACGAACAGCAGCACTCATAATTTTTTTTATATATATAATTACACATTTTCTGTTTCGTTTCAACGCCGTAATTTCGACGTAGTTCGATTCGATGTAATGCAATAATCCATATAAATGAAGTAGTTAACTCAATGCTTTTAATTAATTTTGGTTCTTTATTAGTGTTTGTTTAAATAATTTATGTGCCTCTATGACTTTTCATTTATGAACCTATTAGCATATAAACTTGGTTCGTTTCTAAAATATAGACGTTTGTTTATATGTTAATCTTTGTAGCAAGCATTTGATAAGAATGGCGCACAGCTTCAGCAAATATTTAACCAAATACAATGCCTGCACGGCTGCCGCCGCTGCGGCAGTTTTGTGGGCGATTGCCGCGAAAAGGGGGCGCACAAAGCGAGAAAAGTATGCAGTTCGTGCTCCCTTACAGCATTTCTGATCATGTCGGTTGCAGGCGAACAACAAAGAAAGTTGAAGAGGATATCAAGTATATGATAACGGACAAGCGAGCGCCAAAAATAAAAGCGCACATCAGTAGGCAGTTCTTCAAGCAGATATACCGGCTGCTGAAGATTGTCATACCCGGCTGGTGCAGCTCAGAAACTGGCTTCTTAGTTTTTATTGCTGCAAGCCTTATTTCTCGATCACTCTGTGATCTCTACATGATTCATCAGTTCACCTTAATCGAAACGTATGATATAAATTTGTCGTAACAGCTTAATTGTATGAGATTTTATATTCCAGCGCTTTAATTTCCATGGATAAGGCTCGCTTCAGGATGGAGCTAATGAAGTACTTTGTGGTCATGCCGTTTATATCGATCGTGAACAATATGCTGAAGTTCTCCACAGGTGAGCTGAAAATTAAGCTGCGCACTAACATGACGAACCACTTATATGATGAGTACCTGAAAAAGTTTATCTACTACCGCATGACCAATCTAGATAATCGCATAGCCAATGCTGATCAGCTCTTGACCACAGATATTGACAAATTTTGCAAGGGCGTAACCGAGTTCTACTGCAACATCACGAAACCCATCTTAGATATCATCGTGTACCTATACAAGCTGAACATGAATTTGGGTTACAGCTCTCCTATATTAACATTGAGCTATTTGGTTTTTTGTGGTTTTTTGTTGACCACCTTGCGTAAGCCTACTGGTCCCCTAACAGCATCAGAACAGAAGCTGGAAGGCGAGTTCAGGCACATTAATTCAAGAATTATAATGCATTCAGAAGAAATTGCCTTTTATAATGGAAATGTACGTGAGAAGGCCATACTGCTATCCAGCTTTAACAGATTGATTGGGCACATACGGAAATTTCTTCACTTTCGGGTGTTGATGGGTATATTAGACAATATTATGGCTAAATATTTTGCATTTTCTGTTGGGTATCTGGCCATGGCCATTCCATTTATTTGGAAGAATCATAACTTAATGCAAATTAACATAGAGGAAAGGTCACGGTTGTATTACACAAACGGAAGCATGATGCTGAAATTGGGGCAAGCGATTGGAAGGTTGGTTTTGGCTGGGCGGGAGCTGACCCGGCTAGCCGGTTTCACTGTGCGCGTTACTCAGCTGCGGGACGTGCTCAGTGATTTAAATAAAGGCGAGTACCAAAGAACGATGGTAACTGGGGCTGAACACTTCAGAACTGATAATGGGAGACTGATATTTGAGAATAACATAATTAAGTTTAACAAGGTTCCAATAGTGACTCCCAATGGGGATGTTTTAATTAAAGAACTGAGCGTTGAGATCCATTCAGGCATGAATGTACTTGTTTGTGGACCAAACGGAGCTGGAAAGAGCTCTTTGTTCAGGATCCTAGGCGAATTGTGGCCTCTGTTTGGAGGAGAGCTTACAAAGCCCCCTCGGGGCAAGTTGTTCTACATTCCGCAGCGGCCCTACATGACTTTGGGCTGCTTAAGAGACCAAATCACATACCCCCACTCGGGGAGCGAGGCCAAACGCCGTGGCTGCACTGATGCCAAACTAGAAGAGCACTTGAAGAGGGTACATTTGGAGTATTTGTTGGAGCGAGAAGACGGATTTGATTCGGTTGCCGATTGGTTGGAAGTGTTAAGTGGTGGTGAGAAGCAGAGGATCGCTATGGCGAGGTTGTTTTACCATGCGCCACAGTTTGCTATCTTGGATGAGTGCACCAGCTCAGTTTCTCTGGATGTAGAAGAGAGCATGTATCAGTATTGCCGGGAGGTCGGCATCACCCTGCTCACTGTATCACACAGAAAGTCGCTGTGGCAGCACCATGAGTATGTTCTGTACCTTGACGGGCGAGGAAACTATTCCTTCCAGCAGATCGAAGAGGGCATGGAACAGTTTGGATCTTGAAGATCATTTACTTCCAATTTCTGCTTTATTAGATGGTGGAATATTCTGCATATACGTGGCGTTCTTCTCTGGGTTTGTTCTGGTTGTTGTTCTTAATAATTTATTATACTTATATGGGTGTGACGTTAAAGGTATTTGATGGCTATTTTTTTTATTGGGGGCATTGTTATTGTATTTAAACACGTACAATAATGTGATTTAAAAAAATTGGATAGATTAATGTAAAAATTGCTAAACTTTGCAAGATGGTTTAAATATGAATGAGATTACACAAGCTTAATACCAGGTTGCATTTTTTGACTGGATGTCTTTCCTTATTTCCCTTTAATTTTGATGACTTACAGAAACTTTCTCTTTGTTTATCCTTTTAGTTATGTCAGAGAGGATTACGAGTTGTACAATAATATTATAAACAATTGAAAAACTAGTGAAATTTCTGAAAAGTAATTTATTTAGGTCTACGTTCAATGGACTTGAAGTTTTCATGGTTTATTAGATGGGGTTTCTCAGATACCTGTCATGTTATTGACATCAAATCCTCTCTATATCATACTCTAATCACAACATAACCTGGAAAGGTGTTGCTTAGTCAGCAAAATCAACTTGAAGGCCAGCCTTTCTCAACATACGATCTGACATCAATTTTCCATATTTGAATGTATGAACTTTCTTGGTGCCTAAAAGAAATTTTGTAGTATGGCAACGTTTAACGATTTTTACGTTGATCTATAAAGTGTTAGTATGAATGGGTCGATGGCCGGTATAAAGATGTTTAGTTAAAATGTTGCCATAATTTTAGTGCGTACCTTTGAAGTGGAGCCTGATGATAAATTTTAAACGAAATTTTCTTCCTCTACATGTTACATGTTGCAATATATTTATGTAATGTTTTTACACATTTTAATAAAATATTAATATATTCGGTAATTTTTATTGGTGCATCGCAAAGACGGTTATCTGAACCACGAACCAGCGCAAATGGCTTTTAAATGAAGGCAGTAAATCAAGCACTTTCAGATTACTCTGTTATCTTTTATTTGTTTTCAGTATGTACAATGCTGATTTATAACGTGGTAACACTTTCAGTATTAAAAATAAATACAGCTATCAGCAGTTTCGTATTTATTACAAGCAACCAACAATTACTATTACAGTTAGTATTAGGAACAGGCATCCTTAATCCTATGTATTAAAGCTACCTTGCTTAGACATCTAAAATGCCACATAGGCAAAACAACCTCGAGCGTGAACCAACCGACAAACGTTTGAAAGACAGAAGCGTGGCTGTTAGTGAGAGATTATAGCATTATGTGTGTCCCCAACCTTTCGTGAGCCGCTTCCACAGGCTGGGCTTGTCGACGTTGGCCGGCGGCGGCTGGTCAGCCTTGATCTGCTCCAGGAAGCCGGCCGACTGGTTGGTGTTGTCGTTGGACGCGTCCCCGATCTCCCGCAGGTCCCGCATCATCTTCCGACGAATGGTCTTCTTCATGCTGAGGTGCCTCTCCAGCGTCTTGTACTTGTGCTTGTTGCGGCTATCGATGGTGGCATTGCTGTCGATGTTGGGCTGCTTCGGGTTCTCCTTGTCCTCCTTGTTGCAGCTCCAAACGTCTCTCACGTCCCTGATCTTTCGCTCATTCGACCCAGACATCTCTGAAATGCACAATTTTTACTACGTCAGGCGCTTAGAAAAGCAGCACTCGCGCCGTAACGACCAGTTCAGCTCATAATATCGCACTTTGTATCTTGATTTCATATCTTAACATTTATCTAAGCCTAAGCACTCCTAAAACGACCCAAAAGAAACGTCGAAACGTCGACTGGCATTTTATGTCTTTGCCAGCTCAAGGTGAACGGGTTCTTAGACAATATGTGCTTTTTTCTTTATTACATTTTACTGTTGCGCCCTACCGCAAAGTACCAAGCAATCAGCCCACTAATTACGCTAAGTACCTGCCGTTCCGTGTATGCGTGGCTCTACATCGTTGCCGCACGAAAAGTGAACTTAATTTTCCGCAAAATAGAGTGCAACTGCACTTTTACTTTCAAATGTAGGCGAGCAAGTTTTAATCCTTTGTATTCAAAGCCGAACTTTTTACTTTCCTCGTATTGGAAAGCGGCAGATTTGAATTTTGCTCCCCGAACCCTGTGATACTTTTACCTTTCTCCGAATCTATCTGTGCTCCACGAAGGTGCCGTATAGAAATGCAAATTTCCATTAATTATGATGTGCGGATTGCCGCGTCGGCGTCATAATCGCGACCTACTTCTTGCTTAACTCGATGCATTTCAATTTAATATTTTAAGTGGTGATTTGCAATAGAGATTAAGCGAAGCGCGAACGGTTCGCGCCGTAATCTTATCGCGCTCGGTTCTTTTTGAATGCCCGCCACGAATTACGCGCTTACACATCGACCAATTAAAGCTCTCCATCTGTACAACTGCAGCTCCGAACATTGCCGTAGCTTTACACATACGGTCATCTTCATCGCGTGGCTATAGAAAAAGACAGAACATGGATGGTTGTTGGTGATACTTTTACTTTCAGATTCGTGTCTACCAATAAGAGCATTCCATCTGTCGTAGGTTGACGTAATCATAGATACTTCCTATAATCCGCTCTTTTGCTAACGCATGCCAATAGAGAAGGACAAACGAAAAAGTAAGTCTATTCTTCTCCCAGCACGTGCATGTATTTAGGCACATTTCATCAAATTTCGGCATTCGTGTAGCATTCGTGGCGTTTGACGGTCGTAGGCTAGAAGTGTTCGATATAAGTTTTGCAAAATGAAACGCTGCGTGGTGCTGTTTGTGGTTATCGGTTTCTTGTACACTTGCACAGCCGACGTCTACCTAGAGGAGAAATTCGCTGACGGTAAGTAATTCCCCGATTAGCTCTGTTAATCGCCGCCTACCGACTTCAGACACTAATAATTCCATTATCCATCAGATACCTGGGAAAAGAACTGGATAAACAGCAAGCATGACGCCAAGGAGTTCGGTAAGTTCGTGCTGACCGCGGGCAAGTTCTACAACGACGAAGCCGAGGACAAGGGTCTGCAAACGTCGCAAGATGCTAGGTTCTACGCGCTGAGCCGCAAGTTCAAGCCCTTCAAAACTGATGGCAAGACCCTCGTGATTCAGTTCCTAGTGAAGCACGAGCAGAACATCGACTGCGGCGGCGGCTACCTGAAGGTCTTCGATTGCTCACTGAACCAGGAGGACATGCATGGCGAGTCTCCGTACCAGGTGATGTTCGGTCCAGACATCTGCGGCCCCGGCACCAAGAAGGTCCACGTGATCTTGAACTACAAAGAAAAGAACGCACTGATCAACAAGGACATCCGCTGCAAAGATGACGTATACACACACGCTTACACGCTTATAATCAAGCCAGACAACACCTACGAGGTACAGATCGATGGTGAGAAAGTAGAGAGTGGCGAACTCGAGTCCGACTGGGATCTGCTGCCTCCTAAAAAGATCAAAGATCCTGAGGCCAAGAAGCCCGAAGACTGGGACGACCGCGCCACTATTCCCGATCCTGATGACAAGAAACCTGACGATTGGGACAAGCCCGAGCACATCCCCGACCCTGAGGCCACCAAGCCTGAGGACTGGGATGATGAAATGGACGGAGAGTGGGAACCACCCCAGATCGACAACCCTGAATACAAAGGAGAGTGGTCACCCAAGCAAATCGACAACCCCAACTACAAGGGTCAGTGGGTCCACCCGGAGATTGATAATCCTGAATACGTCCCTGATCCCAGCCTTTACAAGCGCGGAGAAGTGTGCGCTGTGGGCCTGGATCTGTGGCAAGTCAAGTCTGGCACTATCTTTGACAACGTACTGATCACTGATGATATCGACTATGCCAAGGCTGCTCTCTCTGGCCTCAAAGAGCGACAAGATGGTGAGAAGAAGATGAAGGAAGAGCAAGACAAATCTGAACGGGACACCGCAGCATCTGAAGACTCGAAGAAGGATGATGATGCAGATGATGAGGATGAGGATGATGAGGAGACGGAAGAGGAGACAGAGCATGTGCCCCAAGTAGAGGTAAGTGGTTATTGATAGTAATGTGACCAGCATGCATAATAATCATTTGCTTTGTTTCAGGAACCTGATCACGATGAGTTGTAAAGTACACATGAGAGAGAGAGAGACAATTTTTATATCATAAAGTGTGCAGTGTTTTGTTGCTAGTGTGTATTGTTTCTTTGACTGATTTTTGTTAAGACTTGTGCGTAACACTTCTGGTAAAATAAACAGAATTAAGTCATTTTGTACCGTAACTTTAATGGCTAGGAAATTTTTACGTACTGTACAAAATAAGTTATTGCAATAAAACCTTCCCATAGATAATTTGCACAGGTTTTGATCGGTTCGCTTAACATGGTAAGCATGGTTTGGATTATTGAAATTACTTTGGACAATTTTCTGATATTTGAGAAATAAATCTAAAAGATTTGTAAGTGTTGGCAAATCTTCTAACTTATGTTTATTCATTAGTCTAAGTTGGACAAGGTAAATCATACAGATAAAGAGGCAAACATTGTATTTATCTTGACATTTGAAACGCGAACTTTGTAATAGCCATGAGAAGATTAGCTGACGTGGTCAAATTGAAAAAGTTTGATAAATTTAATTTTACTTTGGACTTATCCCATCTGAACTTTTTGGATATTCTAGGCTTTTTTGTTCTTTGTTTCTTAAGACATACCAAAAAATATGTCCGTTATGTAACTTAAGTAACATGTCGGTAGAGGCTGTGACGTTTTCCATGTAAGTTATGAGAGCAGCAATCATTCCAAGGTTGTGTTTTAACTTTGGTGGGAGCTGCAAGAAGGCAGGAGACAACCTCTATAGCTGGATGTTTCTGCAACTACCTTGCATTTTTAATATTGATGATGTGTAAAGGAGGCATCTGTTGAGGTTTTTAACGTTTTTTTCCACTTGAGACTATTCAAAGTTGTGATTACGGAGCTACTTATTGAAGTATCAGAATTATGTGGTGGTGATAGGCTTATTAATAATAATAGTTCCTCGTAACAGGCCTTGAAGGCCCTTTGGGGTCGTAACAGGATAGATCTCCTACAATCTAGAGCCTGCGGTACACAAGGGTAGTATAAGATTACTATAAACTTTATATCAGTACTGACGGTTTAGTTGATTCATTTGTTTATATGGCAAAATTTATAGCAAGGCTTTTTTCATATAGAAGAATTTTTTCCATTTTTAGATAGCAGACACTTCTGGGTAACTACAAGCAATAGAGCAGAGAGTAGTCAATAAGGCATCCATAGTTGGACTGGCAGTTGTTTCCAGGTTTGCGCTTGAAATTATCTGACCACAAATTAATTCTTAGTCATGCAAACCCATTGCAATATATGAGTTTCAAGAAACCAACTGCCGTAAGCACTCCATTAAATAAAACCAACGTAACGTCAAATGTTAAAGCTCAAATCATCAGTTTGTCCCCATACGTAGTCCAGTAGCCTTTGCTTGTATTTTAATAATTGAATATAATATAACAATGATAGTTGTAAGCGATTAGCAGAATGGTATTAACCTTCTAGAGAGTCGTCTCGGATAAACCATATTTAAATAAAACGAAAAAAACTGTTACTTGAAGTAGAAATCGAATTATAAGTCAAAATCATTAATTTTTAACGTTTGACATTTCCTGATGTTGAGGTTATGTTCGTCATATAAACGTCAAACGGAACAAATAGGTTATGTTTACGTGTACCCATTGGCACGGAACTGCAGCTGGCTGTATTGATTTTCCCACTTCAAGGTTTCCTGCATTGCAGTCGCGTTCAGACTTCAAACTCGAGTCTTAGAGCCGCACAGATATGGTAGGTACTAGCGGCGAACGCTGCTGCCTCCCGCAGGGTAACCTATCACGTCTCTTTTCAGTCCTTCAAAGCAACGAAATGCCCCACAGACGAGCTGTCACTCACGAACTGTGCCATAATAAATGAGCACGACTTTCCGCCGGACGTGAAGTAAGTTTGGCCCTGCTTGTGGCCTGCAGGCGCTCACCGTTCTCTGTTGCAGGCACATAGACGTGAGCACGGGCGGCGGCCAGCACTTTGTTTTCTCTGTTAAGACGCACCCAGCCATCCCGCAGCGACATGTTGGCTTCAGCTTGCCCCAGCGGAAGTGGGCCGTGCTCTCGCTCAACCAAGACATTGAGGTACGGCCGTTCCACTTCAGTGCTTCGGGCAGCAGTGACTGCCTGTGTACCATTCTTCTGGAGGCCGATTTTATGCAGAAGAAGACGTGAGTAGTCACAATTGCAATGTAGCTTTGATCAGAGAAACAGATAATTTCGCAGCACAACTCAGGAACCCTATGACACTGATGAGATGGCTCGTGAGTTCCTATACCAATTCCCTGGTCAGGCTTTCACTGTCGGGCAGCAGTTTGCCTTTGCTTTCAAAGATAAACGTTTACTGTCACTTGTGGTTAAAGATTTGGAAGGTAAAATTGCATTACTTGAATTGGTTTGGTTTTATTGTAACGAATTAAATAACTTTAGCTGTGGATTTGAATGCATTGAAGCAGGGCCGCGATGCAAAACCCAAGAAGACGAAAATGGGTCGGTTACTAGCCGACACGGTGGTACAGTTCGAGAAGAGCGAGAGCTCATCTTTGAATCTGGTAGGCAAGGCAAAAGGGTTAGTATCATTTTTTGTGTTATTCCGGTCTGTTAAAATGTTTGAGTGGTATGATAGAAAGCAGCCACGGCAATCCATAATAAATCCTGATTGGGACTTCCAGAAGATGGGGATTGGGGGCTTGGACAAGGAATTCAACGCTATATTCAGGCGTGCCTTTGCCTCTCGTGTCTTTCCGCCAGAGATTGTGGAGCAGCTAGGTATCTACTAAAAAGCAAAGCATAACTAATACTTAACAAGTTGTATTTAAGGTTGTAAGCATGTCAAAGGTATTTTGCTGTATGGCCCTCCTGGCACAGGCAAGACATTGATGGCCCGGCAAATAGGGAAAATGTTGAACGCACGCGAGCCCAAAATCGTTAATGGGCCTCAAATTTTAGATAAATATGTGGGTGAATCTGAAGCTAATGTTCGTAGGCTGTTTGCTGATGCAGAAGAGGAAGAGAAAAGGGTGAATCTTCACCATAACTGTGAAGTTTGGAATGATATGTACATTTTTGCAGGCCGGTCCAAATAGTGGGCTGCACATTATAATCTTTGATGAAATAGACGCGATTTGCAAGCAAAGAGGGTCAGTTGCGGGAAACACCGGCGTTCACGACACTGTTGTGAATCAGTTGCTGGCGAAAATTGATGGAGTTGAGCAACTTAACAACATTCTAGTCATTGGTATGAAGCGTAACAATTTGTAGCAAGCACACTTAATGTTTGTTTTGATAAAGGCATGACAAATCGCAAAGACATGATCGATGAGGCTCTCATTCGACCAGGTCGACTGGAAGTCCAGATGGAGATCAGTTTGCCTAACGAGGAAGGCCGTTTTCAGATCTTGAACATTCACACAGCTCGAATGAAGCAATTTAAGAAAATAGATCCCGATGTAGATAATAGGGTAAGACTTGTGGTGCGGAATCTTGTAGGAATCTATTAATATTTGTTTGTTCATTCAGGAACTGGCAACGTTAACGAAAAATTTCTCAGGTGCTGAACTAGAGGGACTGATACGAGCAGCCCAATCCACTGCTATGAATCGGCTCATAAAAGCTGCTTCGAAAGTGGAAGTAGATCCCGAAGCTATGGAGAAACTGCTCGTTTGCCGGGCTGACTTTCTGCATGCTTTAGAACATGATATTAAACCTGTTTGTATATTTCTATTTATTTTATACGACTAGGTAATTGTATCTTATTTCATGAAGGCTTTTGGAAGTGCTCAGGAAGTATTAGACCAGTGCCTGGCACGCGGAATATTTAATTGGGGACCCCCTGTTACATCTTTGCTAGAAGATGGCAGGTTATTCATTCAACAAGCTCGTTCAATGGACTCATCAGGTACTTTCTCTCTGTCATAAAAATCAATATTAAAAATAAAATCTTTCTGAAGGTTTGGTCTCTGTACTGCTGGAAGGTCCACCCAACTCCGGCAAGACTGCTCTGGCTGCACAGCTAGCGAAAGTATCAGACTTCCCTTTCATTAAAGTTTGCTCGCCTGAGGAAATGGTGGGATTCACAGAGACGGCTAAGTGTCTGCAGATCCGCAAGATCTTTGACGACGCCTACAGGTCTACGCTCAGTTGCATTCTGGTGGACAACATCGAGCGCCTACTCGATTATGGCTCGATTGGTCCGCGTTACTCCAATCTGACTTTACAGGCTCTGCTGGTGCTGCTGAAGAAGCAGCCCCCTCCAGGGAAGAAACTGTTGGTTTTGTGCACTAGCAGCCAGAGGTGCCAAAGTTTATTTTATTTAAAAGCTTTGTTTCGTCATTTTGTTTTGCAGGCAAGTTCTCGAAGATATGGAAATGTTATCTGCATTTACCGCAGTTTTACACGTGCCGAACTTGTCAAAACCTGACCACCTCCTGAGTGTGCTTGAAGAGTCCGAAGTGTTCTCCAAGCAGGAGATGCATCAGCTTGCACGGCAAGTGCAAAGAAAGAGGTACAAAAAGGCAGTTAACAGATTTTGGTGCTACTAGCAATTATTGTTACTTACAGAGTTTTCATTGGTATTAAGAAATTGCTGGCTTTAATAGACATGACAAGGCAGATGGAGGATGGGCACAGAGTCATCAAATTAGTAAGCAAACTGGAGGAAGATGGTGCTCTGGACTGCAGCGACGTTTGTTAATCTTCTATTGTTCCGATGAATGTTGTGGATGTGTGCACTATTTATCTTTGTCAGCAATATTAGATTATTAACGAAAGTCAATACCTTAAATCGTTAAAGTAGAACGCTTACAGATAACTACACTTAGGTGATTCCCAGTCAATGTATCAAGGAGTTTACGATTTGCAGCTGATTTCTGTGAATATTGTGAATAAAATGTGGCTTATACTTGTTCTGTGCTGTTACAGCTTTGGTTGTTCGGTCGATGATTGATTGGTGCTACGTCTATCACAACGTTACCATAGTTGTTATGGAGATATATTTAATTATTTTGTTATAATAGGAACCAAGAGAGCATTCCAGTATTTTAAAGGCCGTCATTAGGCCCTTTCAGCTAACTTGAAATAAACCAAGGTACCCAAGAGTCTGATGCTTCTTCCATTGTTCCGTTGACAGACCCACACTTCCCTGTACATATTTCAAGCTGGCTCTTGTAGAATTTGAAAGTAGAACAGTATCTTAAGTTTGTAGTGTGATGATTTCGCCTTCTTTGTTGTAAAGGTTTATTTATGAACATTACGTAGACATAAATGTAAAATAGGTATTACTAAATATTGTCTGTAGCTACAAGTTGAATTACAGTAAAAAAAAAAATACGTGCAATTTTGCAATTTCAGTTGTCTTGGTTAGTTGTATGGGGGGTGTACATTGAAGCAGACCTAATGATGAATATATATGAATTAGGAATTATAAATTTTATTATCCTTAAACATCATGAATTAACTAAAATTATTCAACATCTTAAACTGTAATGACCATGCTGACAAATCCGTATGAAGTTAGTTATAACAAAAGAATGCGACATCTTGTTGTAGTGCAACTGCAGGTCAATATATAGTAAACCTGGAGGCTTGTTAATTGAACACGAATAGGTCTTGAGTCATTAATTCCTGTATCGAAGGGCCTCAGTGTTTTCTAAAGTCAAAGTGTTTGGTTGGGTTATTGAGGTCACTGTTAAGTGTTGCTTCATTGTCAATTTTTTTTTGTCCTACAAGAGCAGATATATTAACCAAACTCAAAGAGCTACTAGAAAATTAGCTATTATTTTGCGCAAAGTTTTCAGTATGCTAGTGGTATCCAAATGAGATTCTCTTCAGCCCAAGGTGGGATAGCCATTTATGTCCTATCCAATGGAGTTGTACATTTACTACTGAGAGGGCGCCACTTCCAATTCGATTTAATGAGACTTAAATAGGAAGAATGATCAATGTATTTAGCCAAATCGAACTTCCATGACTACGACCACCACAATAACGTTCAGTGATATTAAAGGCACCATACTATGGCAGGAGGTTAGGTTTGGATATCAACAGCCATAAGAAAGTTTGAAAATTAGAAAGTGCTTATTAATTTATGGAAGTGCGTAATTCGTAACAAGGAAGGGTAGAAGTAATCAAAGAATAAACAACAAATAAGGTAGCCGCAACACATAAGTTAAAACTACTGAGAACAAATAAAAGAATCAAATATCGCGCTGATAAGACCAAGGTCTACGATGGGTCGACCAGGGCCACGCTCTTTATGCGGCGCGCCAACAGATAACGATACGCAAACAGGCCCGTACTGAGCAGATTCAGAAAGGGAAATTAAAACAGAAAATTTAGTGATTAACTTAATAATAGTTGAGCTTGGCAGAAAGTAAATAATTAACGTTAGAAGAAAATGAAATAATTATATTCGGATATAATAAAAAATAAATAAATAAAAATATTCGGAATCCCTGAAGAAAAGAATAAGGATGTAAAGAAACTGAAAGATATATTAAAGGAATAGTGCAAAAAGTTGTGGTAAAAATGCTAGATAATGAAATAAACTCGATAAAGAATATGAAAACGCAACGATAAGGAAACCAGGAACTGGAATCGGAAGATAGGATTGCTTTCTTAGACGTACAGGTGTTGAGATCGGAGAATGGACATTTACAACACACGGTGTACAGAAAACCCACGCATACGGACAGATATCTCCATAAGTAGTCGAATCACCATCCAAGTCAAAAAAGAACGGTTGTGAAAACATTGCTAGATCGAGCACGACGTATATGCCAATCACAGTTTTTGGATAAAGAACTCAAACATTTGGAACAAGCCTTACAAGGGAATGGCTACTCGAGAACGGAGATAAACAGAGCAATCAAACCCAACAAATGTGCAGGAAAAACGCAACCAAAATCGGCTACGGTAGGCAAAGCTTTTACATCGGCAGGGTTACGGACCGGATAGGAAAAATCCTCAACAAACACAAGGTGGAAACCATCTGCACTATCACCACCAAGATACGGGATTTGCTTAGACCAGCCAAAGATACAAGAAACCCACGGGATACACCAGGGGTATACTGCACACCTTGCTCATGTGAGCAAGTCTACATTGGGACCACGGGCCGAACGATTACTATCAGGATAAAGAAACACAAACGTCATCTACGCCTCAATCAACCTGATAAATCAGCTGTTGCAGAACATGCTTCGGAAAATCCTAACCACGAGATAGAATTCGGGCAAACATAAGTTTTATCCAACTGTAGGAATTACTATCCGAGATTGTACAGAGAGGCGGTGGAGATTTATAAATATAAAAATAATTTTAACAGGGACGATGGATTTAACCTACAAGGTCTTGGTGTGTCGCTCTCAAGGGGCAAAAAACAGACCGCGATACGGCGAAAGAGCGAGTGACGTCAGAAATACTACCTGCAACGACCCGATTGACGTCAGCAGCTAGCCCGATCACGTCAACTACCATCACGTTGATGACAACAACGCCCCCCCAACACCATCCCTACCAGACTTGCATGAGTATAAAAGCGAAAACGCACGGGGCAGTCACTTAATTTTTAGAAGATTTCCTTCTGAAAACGTCTGTCGCAGTTGTGCACGAAACGTCACAAGTTTCTGAACTCCGACCACGGTCTTATAATCGGAGAAACCAACCATACGATGCACCATAACACCGGCCGTGAGAAGCGAATGGAAGATAGAACAGCTAACAACAATTTAAGCGGAAGATGTGAAATTCTGAGAAACTCAACGAAATTGAGAAGCAAATATGGGCAATAAACCAAGAAGATGTAGACTGACGAGAGAAAGATGGAAAACATTAATATCTAAGCATGAATAGAACCAAAAAAGGAAAGCAATTCAATATTCCAAATACAATCTGATCCGAATAAATGAGCCAAGGAACTGAAGATAGAACAGTAGGAAACAACAAGACGGAAGGTGGAAATTATGACATGTGAAGACATAGGACATGCAAATAGCAATAAACACGAAGAAGCTTGACCATGACGATGGAAACATAGAAACTGTCTAGGAGCAGAAGCGAACAAAGGAACTTCCAAAAGAATAAATGACTGGGTGCAGATCATGTTGGAACATGGAACGAAGAAAGCAGTGAAGAAAATGGAGAGATATAAAATAGTTAATGATTACGCATTACAAGTCAGTCAAGGTGGGAAGGAGAAGAAAGAATAGAAAAGGACTATTACAATTTAACGATGCATGGACGAGAAAGCAAACAAGGAACTAGTAACTGCATTTATGGTAAACCAGAGGATAATGGAAATGATGAATAGACATAGGACATGGAAAAAATAAACACGAAAAATACCATACATGGAAACAACAAAGTTAGGAGCAGAGAGCAAAAGGAAAAGAAAAAAATGATAATGAGAATTGGAACATGGAACGTGAAAACAGTGCTGGAAATGGAGAGATATAAAATAGGAAGTTTCGCATTACAAGAAGTAAGGTGGGAAGGAGAAGGAAGAATAGAAAAGGAAAAATTCTTAACGATGCATGGACGAGAAAAAAGCAAACAAGGAATGGAACTGCATTTATGGTAAATAGAGAGATAAGAAAAAGAATGATAGGATTTAAGAAAATAAATGGTAAGATATCATACCTAAAAATGAAAAATAGCACAGCGAATATTACAATAACAAATGCATGCGCATCTACAGAAGTTGCAACAGGCCCAAGGTGTTGTCTACAGTTAAGAGTTTGACACTCTTGGTTTATGTCTATTACCCTCTTGAAACCGTTCCCAGACTCTAAAAGTAGCACTGTAGTAGTTGCATTGTCACTTTTTTCATAGTTTGCTGATGCTACCTAATGATCAGCTTGTAGAGTAGTATAATTTTCATCATCTTAACAATTCATCACTTATATGAGATTGGTCCACAGCTTTGTTAATGAAAATGTAGGTGGCTCTGAAATAGCCACCTTATATGGAAAATATTTTGTGGTTTCACACAAAGAATTCAGAAAAGTATGACAATCTAGTAAAGAGGATGATTATGAGGAATACAAACGGATAAGGAAAGAAACATCAAGAATAATGAGAAACAAAACACAGGAGTGGATCGATGAGATGATGGGAGATATAGAAAAAGACAGTAAAAACAGCATAAAGATGTACAAAAAAATTAGTAAACAAAAAAGGAAAAGAAAGACCACTGCCAACATAGACAAGACAAAGTAGGAACGACATGAAAGAAATGACAGTAATAGAGAAACATAATGAGAATAGAACCGAAGAAGAAGATGAAGAACAAGTGGAGGAAGTTAGTGAAATAATTAAAAACTTAAAAAAAGAAAAGCTGCAGGATCATATAGCATATGTGCTGAAATGTTGAAAGAGGGAGAAAATGAAATTAAAAAAGGATCTACGAGTTAATGAAGCAAATATAGACGAATGAAACGAAGCCTGAAGAGTGGGGAGTCGGTATAATAGTATCAATCCCAAAGAAAGCATATCTTATGTAATGCGAAAATTATAGAAAGATAACCCTGTCGAACATAACACATTGATACTAAAACACATTGATACTAAAAAGATTAAATAATTTTACAGAGGAAAAATAGGGGGATATCAGAACGGATTCAGACACGGAAGACCAATTGTAGACGCAATTCATATAGTGAAATGGATAATAAATAAATGCTATGAACAATACATAAAGATAGACATGCTATTCATAGACTACAAATAGACACTCAACATGGTTAAAAGGGAAAATGGGTTTTCGAGAGGATGACAAGTTGGAAACCGTAGATATGACCAAAAGTACGTTGGGAAGAACAAGTGATGGAAGACATAAAAAGAATGAGGATAACAAGATGGAGAGAGAAAATCAAGGACAGGACGGAATGGAGAAAAAGTACGAAAGAAACAGCAAAACATAACAACTTATAAAGAAGGAAAGGAACTATAAAGTGGAGAGTAATGTAGGGGCATAACAGAGGGAAGTGACGCATCACCAACACATAGACAGTCAAGGAAAGCCCCATCAGGGGCGGCTTCAACTCCTATTATGGCAAGTGTTCTATAAACTAAGGTTTAGATGAGCCCAACAATGATCGAAGATGACGGATTTGTTTTTCGTGGCTAAGAGAGAACCACGACCTTGAATAATTGTAATCTGAATTGGGCATCTCTGTTCTAACTCTTTGAAAGTTAAAGTTGGGCCATTAAATATGACATAAGAGCTGTGATGGTTTGTACTTGGCAAGCTACATTTTACAAACTTGCAAATAAATTTTTTTAGATTAATCTAATCCTAGAACTTCGCAGGATTCTGACTGGCCCAAGGTGTTGTCTACAGTTAAGAGTTTGACACTCTTGGTTTATGTCTATTACCCTCTTGAAACCGTTCACAGACTCTAAAAGTAGCACTGTAGTAGTTGCATTGTCACTTTTTTCATAGTTTGCTGATGCTACCTAATGATCAGCTTGTAGAGTAGTATAATTTTCATCATCTTAACAATTCATCACTTATATGAGATTGGTCCACAGCTTTGTTAATGAAAATGTAGGTGGCTCTGTAGTAGTCTCCTCCCCCCCTTACTATGGAATCTTATTTTGTGGTTTCACACTCAAGAATTCAGAAAAGTCATGCACTTTAGATATTGCATAAAACAAATGAAAATTTTACGTACTTTAAATTATTTATAGTAAGAAGCAGTGCAGTAATGCAGGAGAGTCTTCCAAGCAATAGAAAACTACTTTTTTCTTTTTGCGGTACCGTGGCCATTTAATGGTCGTTGGTTAGCATCATGTTCGCTACCATATTGGAGATAATAGTCTTATGAACAGCTGCTTGAAATAGTTGTATCATAGTTCTTCCGTACCAGTAAGTTCTCCTTCTATCTGGTCCGGCTTGTCTTGTCTTCGATTTTACCTTCTGTAATTAAATACAACAGCTCTTACTTCTGAGAATGTCATATAACGTGGCCGAAATATTCCAGCTTTCGTTGCTTAATTGTCCATTCTATCAAGAATGTTGTTAGTGTAGCAGAGAACTATAGTGCAATCATTTTAGTGAAAGGTTGCATGGCTGAATGTAGAACCACACAATCTTATATAAGTGGAATAACCTCGGTGGAAGGTGTGATCTTGAATGCTTGGACTTAGGTCTCGAGTATCAAAAGAGCTTCCGACAGGATCCTTAAAGCACATATAAACTGTTACTTCTTTTATCTAAATATAATATTGGCTTCACCCGGTCGAAACATCTACTTAGATACTAAAACTCCCTTACATTTTCAACTACATGTTCACAAATCTAATACATTCGGTGAACATGTTTCCTTTGCGATATGAACTGCAACTTCTCCGTTAACCCATTCATTCTATGATATAAACCTTCACCGTAACGAGTGCCATCTATTATCAAAATTATAATGAAGTTTGTAAACTGGCAATAATTCGTCTATTACCCGTTAGGTGTCACTTTTGATCAGAGTATTAAATTTAAAATTCTAATGGCGTTAAATTATTGCATTCAGGCCGGTTATGTATTTATACATTTACACATTTTGTTACGAATACAATAAATGAAGCAATAAAACTAAAAAAGTTCGCTAATAACATTAAATACAAGGATGTAAATCGATTAAATCTTCCGCCATTTCAGTGGAAAAAGGTACCGGAAACGATCGGTGTCGTTTTTGTTTAATTTCAAAAAAAACCACCCCAGCGCCCGCGGTCTACTGCCGAACTAAAGGTAATGCCGTCCGGGGCGTCATTAAGTCGATTTTTTCAAAATCGGACCGGCGGCTCCAAACGCCCATTAAAATAATTCGCAGCGGACGCTGCAGAAGACGCGCCCACGCGCCACTAAATTTCATTAGTGCTAATCGGGGCCGGAAATGTAGATGCAGGTGCGCGCCGACTAATTAATCGGCGATCGTGCGAGGACAGGAATTCGCTGGGCGCAAAACACGTTCGCCGCGCGTCCTCCCCCACCAAGCCGCGGCGCGAGGCGCCGGCCACAGACCCGCCGCCCAGCACGTCCTGCTCGGAGGCGCAGCGCGCTTTAACCTAATTAAACGCGACCGGCGAGGTTTCCGCGCGCGTTTCCGCGGACGCCGCTTTTCGCGCAAACGGGCGAGTTAACAATCGAGTGCGCGCCAGGCGCGCGCACCGTGCGTTCCGAGTCCCACAGCCACCCTTGCTGCCGCAAAACGGGCAAAACTGCGCCTTGAAGCGTGTGCGTATTGTGCGGGCGGCCACATTTCGGCGCTTTCTCGCCGGAGAGGCGACGCACCGGGAGAAGAGGCGCGCGCGACCTGCCCGGGCCGTTTTCGAGCGGCGCGGAGCCGCCCCGACCGTGCGCTCCGCGGCAGAGCGAGTGAAGTTTGTGCGTGTTGCGCGGCCGACGGCGGTGCCGCGCGCGACAGTCCGATAGCCCAGCAGTCGCCTGAAGCCGGGGCGGAGCCCCGACGTCCATTCGCCGCCGCCGCCGCTAGCGCGTCCGCACGAGCGAAAAGTGCGTTCTGTTCCGTGCGCGGCCGGCGGTAGCGCGAAGTTCGCCTGTGGCGCGGCGGCGAGCGCGTCTCGTTCGTAGAGTTCCCGTGAGGGAGGACCGCGACGATGAGCGACATCAGGTACAGGGACCGCATCCTGGAGGCGATCGACCAGCTGCGGCGCCGCAAGGCCCGGCCGGACATCCAGCGGATCTGCAACTTTCTGATGCGGCGGCACGCGATCAATTCGAACGACGCGAAGGCGGACCTGCAAAAGTGCGTCGAGCGCGAGATCGTGCTGAAAGTCGAATACAAAGGCAGCATCAGCTACCGGAACGCGGCCAAAAAGTTCTCGCACCTGAAGCGCGCGGAGGGCGGCGAGAGCGCACCCGTCCCCTTTTCCGCGTGCAGCAACAAGCCGAACAGGAAGTTCGTCGCGCTCCTGACGAACGCGTTCGCCGAGCTGGTCGTTCAAGAGCCTGACAATCTGCAGTTCGGCGTTCCCCCCACGGAGCTGGTCCGCAGCATCCTGGCCAGGGACCACGTCCGCTACACGAAGAAGTACGTCAGCATCCTGCTGGAGAAGGAGGTGGAAGCCGGGGGGTTGGTCAGGATGGAGAACGGGAATTACCTGCTCGGGCCGACGACGTCCGATCTCCCGAAGGACGGTGGCGGCGGCCGCAGCGAAATGCGAAGGGAAAAGGAGAGGGATGAGAAGGACGGGCAGGCCGTGTATAAGAAAAAGGACCGCAAAAAGCCCGTCAAATTGGGGATGAAAAGGGGGAAGATGGAGAGCGGCGTCGGCGACGAGGGCGAGTTCAAGATCGGCGAGAACGGGATGCTCCGCGTCGGCCGGCGCAGAAAGGTACACCCCCGAAATTTATTATCCGCGTTATCTGCGGGCACTTTTCGCCACTACGTAAACATAACGTTAACGCAAATTCCTTACGCGTCATACCTAACCTCAAAGACGCTGACCTATTTTGAGACAACATGGTAAAAGCGCTGCCCGCTGCCGCGGCTCTTTGGGCGTCTTTGTAAAGGTAGCTCGCTTTTCAGAGGGCCAAAAAGGTGTTCGACCCCTCCGACAACAATTTGCCGAAAAAACGGGGGCGTCCCGTGGGATCTCTCAACAAGTCCACCATCGAGAAGCAGCTGGCAAGGATGCATGATGGCGAATCACGGCCCGAGTCGCGCTCTTCATTCGGCAGCCGCGAGCAAGGAGGCGTCTGCTCGGTATGCCATAATAACAAGAAGGTTCCGAATGACCGGCTGGTGGCATGCCGTGAATGCAGTAATAAAGGTAATCCTGCGCTGTGTGTGCTTCCTCAGAAGAGATAAGGCTGCATGCTTTTGGGGTGAATCATTTACATTTGCAGGTGTTGAGTTACAATTATCAAACAAATAATGTGGTGCAAAGTTACAATGGTAATTAGATACCCTGCTCTGTTACTTCAGATAAGGCCATTGTGATTATTCATTAATCACTCCACATTTCTTAGGCGTTAAAACATGAAATTACTCATAAAGTAACAATTTAGAATCTGATTTGTTATCAAGGAAATTGCAATGCTGATATTTTAAAGGAAAAAATTTTAAATCCCTGAGTCGGTTCGCTTCATTTGTCACATGTTTTCGGGGTGGGAGAATGCGGGAATCAGTATGCTGGCACATTCGGGTTGCATCTCGGTCAAATTTATTATTATAAGATTATTTATTAATCATAAAATTCGTCTTTGTTATCTTATCGTATAATAAGAAACGTCTTGAATGTTTTTAAAACATAATTTAATACAAGAGGAATTGAATAATATGAAAACAATGACTGCACTAGATTTCCTGAAAATTTTAACACCGATTTGTGACTTGATTCGCCAGAAAGTTCTGGTCCACAAATTTCACTTTCTGGTGGATCATATTAACGATTGGTGGTGTTATGGTGTGGGGGAATGTTTTCTTGAGCCACATTGGGATTTCAGTATGTGAACATATGGCAGTGTCTCCCGTCTAAAATTGCCAACAAATTGCACCTTTTGATTTTTGGGTCACTTCCTGGCCTTCAAATTCACCTGTCAAGCCGATGAAACCTTTGTGGTTTAACTTGAAAAAGCACATTTGCGCTGCTGCAATCTGGTATTCATCTATTTATCTGTGGGTATTTTACCAAATTTATGCTTTGCTATATGGCCATTGTTTTGCAGCCCACATTGACCTATCCCACCAATTGAACCTTTCTGGTTTGACATGGAGGAACGAATTTGCATTATCACACTAGGACTTGTAATATGTGGGAATTGGAAGACCATTTGGTGCTAAATACTCCAGGCATAGCCTATGAACATTTTGCAAAATGTCTTGGTGAATATATAGCGTTTATGCCGCTCAGCTAGATTGTTGACACTCATGATTTTAAGACTGTGCCATAACTGTTATAGATTGATACATCCTTTAGTGTATGTGAAATGAAGGATCACCTAGTACCAGCTACTCCAGGTCTGCTGCCCTATGGGAATTTTATCTTACTGTATGGTTTGTGTCTTAGAGATGGTTCTATGGCGTTAATGCTGTGCAGCCCGAATCAACAAGGACATTTACTGATTTTTAGGTTGTACCCTGGCCTTAAATCCACCTATCAATCCAATTTAATCCTTATGGTTCGAACGAGAAAAGCATATTTGCGCTGTGCACCATCACCATCATCCAATGTATGGGAATTGGAGAATCATTTGGTGCCAGGAACTGTAGGCATACTCTATGGGCATTTTGAAAAATCCAGGCCTCACTGAGTGATCAGTGTTTTGCAGTCTAAAGATGGTCCTATGGGGTTTATCTCATTTAGTTAAATTGTCCACACTCTCATGAAGTTGAGATTGTGCCCTGATCTTCAAATTTATCTCTCCAATCAATTGAATCTGTGCGGTTTGACATGGAGAAGCGAGTTTCCGCTGTCACTCTAGCATCATCTTGTAATGTATGGGAATTGGAGAACCTAGTACTACCAGATACTCTCCAGGTATTTCCTATGGAAATTTTGTCTTACCACATGGTGTCCATGTTGCAGTCTAAAGGTGATCCTAGGGCATTCATGCCACCCAATTCAAATCATAGTATTTCATTTAGAAACAGCGTTGAGGTAGATAGAAATACTCATTACGTTATAACCACTTGTCCAATATGCAACAGGACTAACCTTTAGACTGTAACACAGACACCATGACATGGATATAGCAAAATACCTGCATGTCTGCAATATCTGGCATCAGACAGAATAATATTAATATGATAGCTCACACTCGTTCCTTCATGTCAAACCCCACAAAGGTTCAGTTAGTTTGATAGGTAAATTTGAAGGTCAGGGCATGACCTAACCATCATGAGTGTCCATGATTTGGACTGAATGGCATAAAAGCCACAGGACTATCTTTAGAATGCAAAACGGTGGCCACTATAGATTACAGGATGATGGTAGCGTGATAGCCCAAACACGCTTTTCTAGGTCAAACCAAAAGGATTGTTTGGTGAATTTTAAGACCACGATACAACTAAAAAATGAAGAGGTGTCCAGTTTTAAGCTGGGCGACATGGACACCGTAGGACCCCATCTTTAAACTGCAAAACTTTGACCAGGCAGTGAGGCCTAAATTTTGCAAACTGCCCATAGGGTAAACCTAAAGTATCTGGGCCACTTCCATGATTTTTAGGTCGTGCCCTGGCCTTTAAATTTACCTATCAAGTCAATTGAACACTTATAGTAGCGTGTTTGCGCTGTTGCATCACCACCATCATCAAATGTATGGGAATTGGAGAATAATTTGGTAGCTTTGTTGCGTGGCCACCGTTCTGCACTTTAAAGGTGGTTCTATGACGTTCATGTTACCCAGCCCAAATCGTCAAGGCTACCTTTTCATTTTTGGGTCCTGCCCTGGTCTTCAAATCGTCGGCACTCTCATGATATTCGGATCACGTCTCAATCTTCAAATTCATCCATCCAATCGACTGAATCTTTTTCTGGTTGGATATGGAGAAGAGAGTTTCTGCTTTCACGCTAAAATCAACGTATAGTATATAGGAATTGGAAGATCATCTGGTGTCAGATCCTTCAGACGTCACTGTTTTGCAGTTTAAAAGTGGTACTATGGCGTTTATGCCGCCCAGCCCAAATTCATTTATGATTTTGTTGTTTGATATGAGGAAGCAAGTTTGCGCTATCAGAGTACCATTATTCTGTAATGTACGAAAATTGGAGCACCATCAAGCGCCAGATTCTCCAGACATACCACCCTATTTTTTTTCAAATTTAGCTATCCAGTAGGTGGAGTCCTATAGCATTCATGTTGCTGAGTCCAAATTGCCGATGGTACTCTTATGATGTTCAGGTTGCGTCCCGACCTTCAAATTTACCTATCAAACTAATTGAACCTTTGTGGTTTGACATAGGAAAGCATGTCAATTGGAGGACCATTTAGTGTCAGATACCAGCCCAGATATCCTCTATGGACAATTTGTCTTGTTGCATGATCTCCATCTTACAAACGAAAGAAGATTCTATGGCGTCTATGTTACACAGCTTAAATTATCAAGGATACCTCTTTTTGGCCTTCATATTTATTTGCTAACCTAATTGCATCTTTGCGGTTTGAACTGGAAAAGCATATTTGCTCGGTTGTACTACTGTCATTATTCAATATATGAGAATTGGACAATAGTCTAGTAGCCATATGATAGCAGATACCTCACCCCAAATATAGAAATTTTGCTAAATCCATGCCTCGTTGTGTAGCCTCTTTTTCAGTTTAAAGGTGGTTCTGTGACGCTCCTCTTCATTTTTGACCCAACAACCCGATTTAATCCTTATGGTTTGACTTGGAAAAGCGCATTTACGCTAATGCACTATCATCTCCCAATGTATGGCAATTGAAGGTCTGTCTGGTGCCAGATAGCTGAAGCGTGCCTCGTGGGCATTTTATCGAAGTCATGCCTCATTGCATAACCATCGTTATGCAATCTAAAGAAACATTTACGAGACGTTGAAGGTCGTGCCCTGGCCTTTAAATTCACTTATCAATTCAATTGAAAATTTATCTGGAAAAGCGTACTTGCGCCGTTACACTACCACCGTCATCCAATTTATAGGAATTAGAGAACTATCTAGTAGCCGTTTGGTACATATCAGATGTCCAAGATGTGCAGTTTTCAAAATTTAGGCCTCACTGCCTGGTCAAAGTTTTGCAGTCTAAAGGTGAAGTCCTATGGTGTCCGTGTCGCCCAGCTTAAACTGGATACCTCTTCATTTTTTAGTTGTATCCTGGTCTTAAAATTCACCAAACAATCCTTGTGGTTTGACTTAGAAAAGCGTGTTTGCGTTATCACGCTACCATCATCCTGTAATCTATGGTAGCCACCGTTTTGCAGTCTAAAGATAGTCCTGTGGCGTTTATGCCATTCAGCCCAAATTATGGACACTCATGATGGTTAGGTCATGCCCTGACCTTCAAATTTGCCTATCAAACTAATTGAACCTTGTGGGGTTTGACATGAAGGAGCGAGTGTGAGCTATCATATTAATATCATTCTGTCTGATGCCAGATATTGCAGACATGCAGGTATTTTGCTATATCCATGTCATGGTGTCTGTGTTACAGTCTAAAGGTTAGTCCTGTTGCGTATTGGACAAGTGGTTATAACGTATTGCGTATTTCTATCTGCCTCAACGCTTTTTCTAAATCAAGTACTACACAGCTTTTGGTTCTTTCTCCACTACTTGGTAAACTGAAATTTCATATTGGCATTTAAACATATCAATGATTTGAATAATTTGATGTTTCTGTTAAGAGCGACTCCTTGTTCTTGTAGCGTTTGATGTCATTTTAGCGCATCTTCTATGTAGAGAAGGATTGTTTGGTGACTTCTGGAGCTGACTTATTTGCGATTCAGCGTGCAAGCTGTTCATATTCAGGTTTCTTTAAGATTGTACACTCTTTTAGTCGTTTGGTGGTGTTACTTCTTAATACAAAGCTCGAAGTCCGTGTTGTTGTACTTCTTATAGATAGTTGCTCAGAACCATTTTTTTTGTTGTAATATAACATTAAGCTCGGTGACTCTGAGGAACAATTAAATGCCTATAAAATGGTTTTCACGTCTTGTGTTCATCTGACCTTTCAATTGTACCATCTTTTTCTTCATTTTTTGATGTTGTGAAAATTGTTATGAACCTTGATATAAAAAATGAGCGTATGACCTTGACAGAGATGATGTCTATTTACTTTAGTGGGGGAAAATATAATAATGAAGAGATTGTCTTTGTGCATTCAAGCATCATAATTATATAAGCTATAAATGACCAGATTTTTATAACCTTGAACCCTGTTCTTGTGGTTTTGAATGGTTGAGATGGAGGGGAGAATGTGCTTTCTTATAAGCCGTAAATATTGAGGATCAAGAATCTGAAGTTTATTTGTGGATAGTAACGCGGCAAGGTTGGGTTTCTTCTCTCTATAGATTTTGTCGGTGGTCAGTAGTTTTTACGTTGTAATTGTTGCTTCGATGAGTTTGAAAGTCATTACCTCTTCAACTGATATTTGAAAGGAACAATATAAAATCACATAGTACAGATTCTCTTCAATTTAAAACCGAGACGTCTATAGAGCAGAATTTCCTTTTTTGTAGTGTAGAACAAAGAAAGAAAAGCTCAAATTTGTTCTTTGTAGTGATTAACGCTGACCAGTGGAGATTAAATATTCAATATTTATGGTTAATATTGAGCAGTATCTACTTTTTCACTGCTCTAGTATAGTTTCTACTTCAGTTGAATATAACAAGCGAATGTTAAATCAGACTCCTCAATCATGGATGTCTCATGGTGTCATTTGTATTGAATATGATTATTATAATTGACAATTTGATTTAAATAATAATGTAAACTTCATTTCAGCACATGTCAGCTGCCTCAATGGAGAGGACATGATGCTGAAGATGTATCCGGACAACACTTGGCAGTGCCCCCACTGCAAGACCTGTTGCAGCTGTTTCGAAACGTCTGATGCTGTTAGTAATCATTTTCAAGTAGTTCTGTGCAGCTGAGCTTTACTATTACCTTGCAGGGGTACCTGACTGTGTGTTCTGTGTGCGCTGATGCCTACCATGCCAGTTGCCACGAGCCCCGCATCATCGAGAAAGTGAAACCGGGCACAAAGTGGTTGTGCTTTAACTGCCAAATGCCAGAGCAGCTGCAGGTGGCCGAAATCCACCCTAACGTCAGCAGCAGTGATGTGTTTACCCAAAGATTGATCGATGACTGTAAGTTGCCCAGACTTCCAGTGACTGCTAGTCAATAACTTCCTGTGGTCTTGCAGCAACGGACAAAGAATATGAATCTCCATCCTTATCCATTGATGAAGATTCCAATCATGTCTCGGTTCCGCCGTCGCCGACTCCCCCCACTTTGAGTCCGCAAGCTGGTGGGGGACGGTCAGCTGCTGCTTCTCCCGAGATTAAGTGCAATATGTCTGACTCGCAGAGCATAAAAGGGATCGACCTTGAGGATATCATCGATCCGCTAATCCCTGACGCAACCCACTGGACTTGTGATGATGTATATAATTATTTTGCACAGTATTTTCCGGAAGAGGCCAGGGTTTTCAAAGAACAGGTGGGTGCCGTGGAAAAAAGTTACATGTAAAGGAAGGTTTTCAATTGTGGTCGTTTCAGGAAATCGATGGCCGATCCTTGCTTTTAATGAAGAGAATGGACGTTCTCAGTAGCCTAAAGTTGAAGTTGGGACCTGCATTAAAGATTTACCGGCATGTGGTGAAGCTTCAGTTTCGGCGGGATGATCCGAAGCTGTACTGGTTATAAGGCTCGTGTTGTACATGGTGTTGGCTCCTGGAGATTTTTCTGTTTTGATTATTTATATTTTACTGAATACAAATGAATAATTGTGATTGCATGTATATATATATATATATTTGTTTTGATAGTTGACTATACAATAATTTTTTAACACTTTATAAAGCTCCCTTTAACAGTAAATGATATAAAAATAAAGTAATTTATTAGGAAAGACATAATTTTAATATCACATTTAATGACGCTTGAACCACAATCGAAGGAATGTTTATGCACCATGGGGAATGTTACAGGATGCAGAGCAAAGTTATAACATCATCATGTTTTCTGCTACAGCTAAGTTGAATAAGAAATTCTCCATTGCCGGACTGAGCTTCTTTGCCTTGAGCACCTCCATTGTGATTACATCTTCATTTTCGGGCGTCTTGGCTGATGCTAGCGACTTTAAGTTGATCAACAAATCTTGCGTCTTGTCCTCTATTGCAGCAATGGCCTGCTGCTCACTAATGTCAGCGGTCTCGGCTTGCTGGACCATGAAGATAGCGATGTCTTTGTGCATTTTGGTCATTGCAAATGATTCTTTGAACAGAAATATCTATGGAAGAGCGTGTTAGGATTGTTTACGCCATTTGCTTACCTTTGGCATGTGATGATACTGATAATTGCTGTGATGCTAAATCAACAAACAAGTCGTAAAATTCAGAGTTCATGATGCATTTGCTGCTAAGTGTTCCAGCTACAAAAAATGATTTTCCCTGCAAAACAATTTATTAATGCTGTTGTACAAAGAGAGTTTATTGAAAGTTCTTAGAATTGAATAACAAAGAGTTGCAAAAACTTTCATGTGTTTGTTCTTACTCTCAGCTCCAACACATCGTTGATAATTGGATACAAATAATCATTGGGGTTGCGGTGCAGCATAATTTTCGTTATTGATAACAAAACCTTCAATTCAATTCAATAGCATTAATAAATGGACCTCACAGATACAACCACGAACCTTCTGCAATTTTCTCAAACTCTGGTGGTATACCAGCACACGCTTCTTCAAAAGCAAAGCATTATAAATCAAGATTGCTTCAAGCCCAAACGCCTTAACTATTTCTGCAAAACACATTAGTAGACATATAATAATAGTAAGGCCCTACGCCCCGCGTGGGAGCACGGCCTGCGAACTGAGAGGTTAAGGCTCTCATAAGTTCGCTCTCTCTGCCCAGACGTCGGGCACCATCTCTGATGCGGGGCAATGTGGCAAGCACCGCACCTTAGGCGACCGCCATTATTATCCCTTGTTCGAATGAACACAGGTACTCAATTATTTTTAGTGATTGAGTAAGCCACCCGCCAGGCATCAGAGAGCACCAGGAATTGAACCCGGGTCCGTCAGCATCGCAGCCCGCCCCTCAACCACGGGACCACGCTGGCATCTCATTAGCAGACATACGAATATATAAAATTCAACCAAACCTTTTAAGTGTGAGATAGAAGGGAAATGCTTGAAGTCGTGTGTAATTAGTGTTCCGTTCTCTTGTACAGACAGGGAGCCTTGCGTGAAGGCTGCTAGATAAAGTTTTACTACTTCCACAGCGTTCTCAGACTTCTGATACTTTTTAATCAGGACATTGCAGAGGGTTTCATATTTATCTGGGTTATAATTGGTGGTTATCAGGCATATAGCTGTTGGCTTGTTCGCTACTTGCAGTTCTTGTAGGTAGATCCACTCCTTGAGCCGCAGACACACAAATACATTCTTCTCCTGTATAGTAAAGGCTTTTTTTAATATAAAAGATTTGTGTTCAGCCGAGATACTAGGAAATGTCCAGGTGATTAAAGTTTCATTATTTGCAGTTTTCTCTGAAAAGCGATCTAGTAGGCTAGCGTGCCACAAAATATTTCTGCAGTGTACTTACGGATGATATGGAACGACTTTAATTGGGATATTAACGTATCGGTCATATTTAGAAAGAGTTTGTTTGGGAATTAACTAATTTCTGATAAAAATGAGGTTATATTTCGCGTTAGATCTATTTCATACGTTTGTGATTCAGAAGTACTACTATCGCAAGGTTGTTTGAACTACATCATACATAGATGACGGGTGATTTCTGATTTTTGGCGAAATCACTGCTTAAAGTGAAAATGTCGAAGCCCTTTAAATTAAGCGCAGCACTGTACGGTCATTCCTTGGATGTGCGGTCCGTTGCGGTTACATCGACTAATTCTATAATAAGCGGCTCGAGGGATAAAACTGCTAAGCTGTGGATTCCGAATGGGTATGCTCTGTATGAATTCACCAATTAAGTTATGACAGTTCAACTGCTTGTAGGTTTAATGCCGGCTTTAGTGAATCGGTTACGTACAGAGACCAGAAGAATTTCGTTGGCACTGTATTGTACCTGGAAAGTACAAAGGAATTCCCTAATGGTTTGGTCGTGACAGGGGGCAACGACAACACAATTTTCATATACAAACCCCATGAACCATTTGCTATGCTAACTCTCAAAGAACATAGCAATGCTGGTTTGAAAGCATCATACACAATTGGTCAACTTTTAAATTAACTGTGCTTTCAGTGTGCTGCCTGGCAAAAGGTTTGGACCCTAACACGTTTCTCAGCAGCTCCTGGGATGCTACAGCTAAATTGTGGGCACTGGGGAAGCCACAATCTGCACTTGTGGCATTTGCAGGCCATACCGCAGCCGTGTGGGCTGTCGTGCAGTTGCAGAACACCAACGTGGTGACAGCTTCGGCTGACAAAACGATAGGGGTGTTTTCGAAAGATGGATTCCGGATCAACACGATTCAAGGTCTGCAGTGGTTCGCTAAAAGTGCTGTATAAGCATATTTTGTTTTCAAGGTCACACTGATTGCATCAGAGGCTTGGCAGATTTTCCGGAGTTGAATTGTTTTGTTAGCGTTTCGAATGATGCCAGCATTAAAGTGTGGACTTACACAGGGACTAATTTGGATACATATTATGGGCACACAAATTACATTTATAGGTTTGTATTCTTAGTGGCTATGTTTTGTGTTTTAATGCAATTTTTTTTAGTATTGCAAGGAACAAAGCGGGAGGTGACAATTGTTTTGTTACTTCGGATGAGGATCGGACTGTGCGTTACTGGAAGGATGGAGTGAACACTGAGACATTCCAGTTGCCTGCGCAGTCTGTGTGGACCATCGCATGTCTTTCTAATGGAGATATTGTGACAGGATCAAGGTAATAATGTTAAATGGATGTGTCTTGATAAACTTTGCTGTTATCTGGTGTTATTTTTCTTGCTTCCATAGTGCAGATATCAATGATTATGGAGTTATACTTTAGAAATTTTTATCGTTAAGAGTTATTATGCTTTGGTATATATTTTCAACATGAGAGAGGGGAGGGGTATGTTACTTGGGTCTTTACTTGGCACTAATAAAATATTAAGGGGCTAGTGGCCATTAAGAAAGAGATTAAAAAGCTTGTCCACTTGAGCAGTGGGCGAAACAAAAATTTATAATGGCTGGGAAAACTGTAGCTCTTAAAGGGGTGTCTTACAAAAGGACAAGTTTTTTAAATGACAATAGAATTTGACAGCGTTATGATCATAATTGTAAGGGAAAATTTCAATGGTTCATTTGGTGAACATGTCGGAGGTTATCAAAAAATTGTTTTGACAAGTCCTATTGTGATTTTCTGCAAATTTTAGCGACGGCATTGTGCGTGTTTTTACTCAAGATGAAACCAGGCAGGCTAGTGATGAGGTCTTGCACAAGTTTGAGGAAGAGGTCAGCGCTCTGGCCAAGCAGAGCACTCAAGAGATCGGCGGCTACAAAGTGTCAGAGTCAGTTCTTGCATATCTCTCAATTTCATTGCATAATGCAACTGTCACAGTTTGCCAGGAAAGGAGGCTCTGTTTGAACCAGGCAAGAAACCGGGACAGATGAAGATGGTGCGCGAGCCACAGGGCGTGGTGGCCTACACCTGGGTGGAGGATGGTGAGAGCGGCCATTGGGAGAAGGTGGGCGACGTATTGGGTGGAGCTGACCCCAATTCCGGCAACAAAACCACGTACGAAGGCAAAGCTTATGACTTTGTGTTTTCTGTGGATGTAGAGGAGGGCAAGCCCCCTCTTAAACTGCCATATAACAAGGGCGACGACCCCTATATGGCAGCTCACAGTTTCTTAGAGAAGAACTTTCTTCCGCCTGCTTATTTGGACCAGGTATTTTTATAACAATCTCAGAAACTGATTAGCTAGAGATGTGAGATTTCCAGGTGGTAGATTTCATATTAAAGAACAGTCAAGATTCAAGCGAAAGCTTCACAGCAAGATCAGATTTTGTCGACCCGTTTACTGGTGGATCTCGGTATACACCGTCCAGCTCTGCTAATGCATCTACAGGATCTGGGGCTTCTGGTGCAAATCTTGATCCATTTACAGGCAGTAGTAGCTACTCATCCACTCAAACGCCAATTGCTACATCACAAGACTCTCAGTTTTTCCCACAAACCCAATTTCGTGGGTTCGAATCAGGAAATCCGAACCTCATCCTTGGGAAGCTGAAAGAGTTTAATCAAAAGGCAGGTAGCCGACATGTAGATGAAGCAGCACTTGAAAATGTAATTAGGCTGAGTTCCGCACCTGTAGCCGATGTTAGCTGTTTTGATGTGCTTTTCAGTTTATTGCACTGGAATGATGGTAATATCATCATTAGATTTTAAAATAGCATACATAATATGTTTCATTTAACAGAAATAGTTTTCCCTGTTATTGACATTGTAAGGATGGCTTTAAAAATCGAAAGTAACCACAAAGCAATTGTGTTACGAGAAAAGGGAGTGATAATGGAGAAGCTCCAGTACTTTGTAAGTCAAGATTGCAAAACACCAAATTCCACCTTAGTGTCATTTCGGGCCCTCTGTAATATGTTTATGCATCCTTGGGGTGAAAAGCTCGTATTTGAACATCGTGTGAATCTTTTAGAAAATATAACTGGGTTGAGCATCGGATACAACAAAAATATTCAGGTGCGTTCAGTTCTGTTAGATATCATTAGTTTGCATAAAGCTTTTTTAGGTTGCGCTCGTCACATTTCTGCTGAATATCACGGTTTTGTGTGAGAAATTGAACGACGAGCTGGGATTTATGATCTTAACTAGCGTCATTCCCGATATTTTTATGCAGTTGGATGATGCGGAAGCTCGGTTTCGAGGATTGATAGCTGCAGGCACTTTGCTTGCCACCAAGAATGCAGATCACAAGAAACTGGTTCACGAAGCTTTCAATGAGAATGTTAATTTTGTGCGCGTGCTCAATACCATAGCGACAGATAAATCATATCAAGTAGAAGTGAAGTGCAGAGAGTGTGCTAAGCAAGTTTTGTTACAAATCAGTAATAAATAATTTAACGAATATCATTTTGTAAGTTTATTGAATATTTACATACTACATATTAACAACTTGTTTATTAAGCAGCTGCTTCTATTTCGTGAACCTCTCTTGGTTGGCGCAGCCGCAAGCGTCTTTCTCGCTCATATTCCTTCATGCGCAGTATGAAACTGTAAAAAACTGTAATTGTGGCAGCTAACATTAAAAGTGGTAACTTACTCATCGTATTGGCAGTTTAAATAAGCATGTTTTTCATGCTCGCACTTTACAGCCCATGGCCAAACCTTCTTGCGGCACGCTTGGTACTCGATAAGTAGGTGTGCACAGTAGTCACGAGCATCCAGCGGTATCTTAGCGGACTTCATTTCTTCCTCAGTAGCAATCATTACTGCGGGACCAATAGAGTGAGCCCGTTGACCTGAACTGTTACATAAACTCACCTCTTTCTTTTCGCCCGTTTGCAAATCCGATGTTAGGGTCAAACGTCGGCTCCTCGTACGGCCCCGGAGTCACCTCCGGGTGCCAATACCTGTTCCAGGCGTTCGATGGGACGTTTCCCATATTTAGTTCTATAAATATTTTACTTCACTAACCAGACAACTTTTAAGGTTACAAATTTGACATCAGCTTATCGAATTATAATCAATACGAGGCATGTATCTAAAAACGAGAAATTAAAGTAATTTATTTAAAAAAATTGTGAAAGCTTATAGCAATCTTGATAAATCAAGTTATTGAAAATTTAATTACATTTTTACCTTTAAGAAACAAGTTTAGTGACTATCTTAGCAGATGGCAGCAGTACCAAACCATTGAAGTTTTCTACGTTATCAATGTTCAGTGTGGCGAGATGGTCCTGTAGAGTTGAGTATGCGCAGTGGCGCGGAGCGGAGTCGGAGCGCTTATTGGCTGAACGGTTCGCGCACCCAAGAACATCAAATCCAACTATATAAATAAACATTTTTTAATTGCATTTATCAAATTGCAATTTGCAGATGATGTAACATAAAAAAACCGGGAGCGCCTCAAAAAGCGGGAAACTGATATTCTTCGACTAACAAATAAAAAACAGAAAGTTTTAGCGCGCCTGCTCGAGACAGGTTTAACCGGAAGTGGCCGCAAAATTTCCTCAACGCTCCGTGTGCCGGTTAGATTTGTTTGGAAACGGGAAAAATGCGTTAACGATGGGTGAATTCCAATTAAGCTACAGGGAAGTGATTCCCGACCAGACCCTGCCGGACGTCTGGAGAGAAGTTACACTGAACACAGGCATGTGATGTAAATAGCGCGATAATTTGTTTTACAAGGTTAGGATTTCAGGCGGTACGCAAAGCACGCTGCAGGATATCAAAGTCGCCGAGAGAGCCAACGGATATGCCTACAAGAATATCTACAAGCACCACACTCGCAACAGATTTATTTATTGGTAAGCACCTTTGCGGCACTGTTGTGCCAAATGGCTGTCGTAATTGAATTCATTGCAGGCGAATCAATCATGATGTACTTGAAATAGTGGAGCAAAGCCTCGACGTCAATTTATCAGGGAATAAAATTAGGTACAGATTTATTGATACCCCTATCTTGGATGGGATAACGATATACGAGAGGTTTAACAACGTTGTCATATTAGTTCCGACAGTTTGTAGTGTACACAGACTTACATTTCCCCATCCAAACGTGTTGCATAGGCAGGTAAACTAATATTGCAAGTTTTGCAAGTTGTTTCTGCATAACAATTTTTTAAGGATGAAGTAATAGGATCCCATCCTGACTTGACTGTACCATCAATCTTTGCTGAAGCGTCAGCTGCACATGCACGAGACCCCACCACATTCAATGTGTTCAGTAATCCTAACACCGCAAGTAAGTATATGGTTACTTTGGTAGCAGTTATTAACTTTCAAAAGCCTGTGAGGCGTAGACGAAAGTTAATGCGATCAAGATCCTGTATGTCTGTCTGTCTGTGTGGGTCTCGGGAACTACTTGATCAAATCTGTTTATATACCTTAGGTCGGTATCTTCCTTGATATTGAATTTCAGACCCGTAGCTCTTATTTGACCTGAGATACGGGGTTAACATGCATGAATTGCTTCACTTTTGAAAGTTGTCTTTTACATCTCCTTTACTGTAACATTGTTTTTACAGATGCACAACTTCCTCATGCAGCTGCGTCATTACTTTCTGTGGATGAAGAAGCAATATTTCTGCTTGCCTACCCTTCTGGAGAAATTTTGCTGGTGCGCCAAGCTTCATCTGGTCGTAGCGTTTCCATTGAACTCAAGCACGAAAGTTTTATGCCACGCTTTATTTCGGGCATTGCAGAAAAATTCCGGTATGTCCTTTGTTTCTTATTTGGAATTCTCATATTATAGTAATTTTGTTGTAGGTCACGGATGAGTGACGGAAATGTTGTTGTGAGCATGCTCTTGCACTCTTTTGGATTGGAAATCTATGGCTTGACATTGTGCCGAGACGGAAATCTGCGCGTGTGGTCCTGCTCCAAAGGCCAGTGTGTGGCTGTTACAGATATTTTATCGGAAACTTCGGATGGCGGGCGCCAGTTAGTGCAGGGGGCTCAGAACCATGTTCTGAGGAAAAGCACCGAGAATAGCAATGGTGATATCATCTTGGCTGTTTTTTTGAGCTTTGCCAGCGAGTGCCAGTTCCACATATTCAAGCCTCACGTTTCTATGGGCCAGTTCAGGATCACACGGATAAGAACCTTGTATTCACCTGGTGTAAGTGTTGTATATGCAATGGCTTTTGTGTGTTGTAAAAAGTATTATTAACATTGTAGAATGATCTGGTGGACTTCAGTTTATCACATGGTCGTATTTGGTCACTTTGGCGAGGTGAGGATGGGGAAGCTAGCATGCACAGTGCGACGTTAAGCTGTAATGGGAGTGAGGGTAGCCACTGGGTGCCTGTGATACTGGAGCCGTTGCCTGATCTCAATTTCACACCCGATACCAGCCGCTCTGACCCACGACAAGCCTATCTGCAGCACATTTTTTATCCTTCCCGTTTTCCCTTAAGTGTGATTAGTAAAGCATTAGGGGTGAGTAATAAAGTATTTTTCTCTGTAGAAATCCCAGGCAAATAATGATAAAAATGTTCTCATTTCCTTTTTCCTTTGACTGTCTTTTTTCTTGTTTCCCATATCTTTCTTCCTTACTTGTTTGTTCCCTTTTCCTTACTCCGGTTTTGTATTTTCCCTTTTCTCTCTTTGATGTTATAATCTAAAAAAATTTGGGAATTTGGGTTTTATTTATTTAGTTAGCTGAAGAATAGAATTACCTGTTTACGAGGATATTATGTTCCATGACACAATTTCTATATATTTTTTTAACTTTTGTCATTATTAGATTTTACTCAAATATGTGCTAGGTGCACAGAGAAAAATGAAAAGAAGGATTTTGTAACTCTGGAAGATGAAAAAGTCAACTGGGGTATATTGCAGAGAAATGTTATTAGTTAAGATGGGACTGTTTTGAAGAAATATAAGTACTTTTGAGTTATATAAGAACTCTCAATATTGAGATGCATTTATCAGAAGTGAAATATAAGGAAAAGAAGCTACAATTTTATTTTAAGGGGTGAAGTAGATCAACCACCAGGACAGAACCTGGATTTATTCGCATTTTGGCCAAGTGCCTTAACCACTCGATCACAAACTAGTGGGACTTCAGATGTTTCAACTGTTTTCTATAGTGTTGAGATTTGATGGCATCTAATTAGAACGGAACAAGAGAAACGGCATATATTTGAGATGTTTTTGAGTGTTTTACTAAGAAAAAATGAAGTATAATTCTAGAAAGTGGCTTGATCTCATTTGCTGTATCATACTCACTGTACTTTCTTGCATTGTGATTCTTTGATCAACCCACCTTACAGTGACTTATTATTTATTTTATATTCTTAAATCTACTAGTCGGGTGAAGGTTTAAGAATATGGGAAAAGCCAGTGCTTCATTGTCTGTGCCGTGGCTGGTGTAGTTATGGAAGTGTCTATTCATATGGGCCCCATTACAAAAGCTCAATGGACATTGTAATGAAATGATAAGGACTAATGCGTCAGGCTGACAGTATTCTGAGTTGGATCCAATACTGGAGAACCATGAGAATATGATAGAACTCAAGAGAACACAGTCTATTGTGTAATACTCCACCAAAGCCTTCACAGCTCAGCATGGTACCTTTTAAGAACTTGGAACATTTTATAAGGATTATTGGGCTAATTGCTGAAGGATTTACAATTCTATCTGTACTCCAAATGGTTTAACAGTTAAAAAACAACACACATACTACTCCTGCTAATATGCTGAACAGACAAAGCATCTGCTGTTGTCAGTTTAGAGAATGTTTGTGGTATGGTAATGTTAGAAGGTTTCTTTGGTAGTAGACAATATTTGGTTTCCACAGAATGGTTCAACTGCTCATATGGTAAGCATAGGTATGGGTGTACTTTTTCTGTCTCATCTCCTACTTCACTGATTTAATTTGACCATTTCTAACAGCTCTGGACTACTTTTTCTGAGGGCATTCAAAAGAAAAAGCCTTTGCCCATCATCTGCATACACTCAAGTAGTTCAGAAATGTTATTTTTTTGGGAAATTGTGTAATTTTACAGTATCTGGTGCTTTAATTGTGGATCTTTTTTTCTGTACTAACAACAGACTATCAGATGTGGCTGCTCAGCAGGTTTTTCTGTAATTAAAGAGAGCAAAATCGTAATTGTGTTCAACAAAAATAGTGGTATTAGAAGTTTACAATTCCCTCAGTGTATTTTTGATTAACTTTGACATATACATATAAAAATAGAATGACAGTGAATAAGGGAGAATGTATGTTTCTAGCTAATCAGGAAGTTTAGCTACTAAATGATAAAATATGAAAATAAGTTATCCTGTTAAGCACCTGTTATGTGTTATCCTTAGGAAACATAGGTTATGTAATGAAATAATAGATGTGAAATGAGCGGAATATATGACATAGGACAAAAATCCTGTAAATGATTTGATGAATTAAAATTTATCCAAGTAGTAGTTACATGAGACTCCATTAATGTCCTATCAGGAGGTACCACACATCGCCCACTTGTATGGAATTTATTTAGACAGACACTTTTGTTTGCCAGAAACGTGCTCTCTAAGCGCACATTCTAGATAATTTGAGTGGGAAAGCCCAGCTCAATCTCATTTTAGGTCTCTTACATACAGAAAGTTTGTGCATTCATACATTTACAGAACTTTTTGCAGAAGCCAGAACAGTCCAAGAGAACCTCATAGAAAATTGTTTCAGTGAAATTCCTTATAGCAAGCTAGAGACACCCAGAAATAAACTGAAGTGTAGAATGTACAAATTATGTCACTGTGTACAGGAAAAGAAAAGGCATATAAGTTTCTATGATCAAGCCAGCCACCTCTACAGCTGCCAAGATACTTTACTATGGTTGTCAGAAGCTGTCGTCGCACCTGCAATTTGCGACTACCGTTATCTGATAATCATCTTAAGCCTGTTTTAAAAAAGGTGATGGTCTCTCCAGGAAGTATCTATTCGTTGGCAAATAAGGTAGCCCTACAGCAGCTTTACATGTTATGAATGGCTCTGCTTGGACCAAAAGCAATTCTTATCCAAGATGACTCCATAAAGCGAAACGAAGATATTGACATGGGAGATAAAGGCTGGTACTAGTCAGCTGCATGCCTACTATCAAGTGTCAAGTAATGATCTCTTCAATAAATAAAGAAGATCGAAGTCTTTATAGACCAGAAAACTGAGCATTTGTTTCTATCAATCTAATCTTGGCGATTGTCATTAATCGAATTTAATAGGAGATCAGACAAGCCAAATTCTAACAGGGTAGCATGTACTAATTAATCTCTGTGCTTTCCTATTAGCCAACTTAAGCAAAATATACTGAAACAAGAGATAATTGAAGAATATTAATTGTCATGAGCTGCTTTTGTTGTTATGACTACCGGGAGCTACTTGCTTAGAATGGACACTTTAGTCCAATCCACCAAGAGAACACCGTTCATAACTAGGAACAACTTTTTCATCAGCTACTGACAAATTGAGGTTGCTCTAGGAAATAGGGACAATACAATCTTGTGTTTTGTCATTTGGAATCTGTTGCTTTAACGAAATTTCATATGATCTTTGTAATGCACCTGCAAGTTTCTAGAGACTCATTAATCACATCAAGAGTGGTTTAGTTAGTATGTACCTCTTTTCCTATTTTGATGACCTTATCTTATTTTTTGACATATTTTGAAAGCAGTTTTTCAGAGAGTGAGACAGAAACAAGTGCAATTTTTGCTGTGAGAAGTTACTGATGGAATTTCCATGGTTTCTGAAAAAGTCAGTGTAGTCACCAAGATGTCAACCCCTAAAACAGTAAAACAAGTGTAAAAAATTTCCTCAAGATCTGCACTTAGTAAAAATGGTTTATCTGTGGCTTTTCTAATATTACAATGTCACTCAGCACCCTCACTAAGAAAACTAGGAATTGGATTGAGACTGAAGAAGATGCATTTCAAATACTGAGGAAGTCCTTCATTATAGCTCTCAACCTAAGATAGTCAAAATGTAGTGCATCTTTCACTTTTAGAGCGGATTTTAGCAATTACACCCTTGGTGCTGTTCTTTTAAAAGGCGAACTTCTCGAGCATTCTCTGCAGGGACAAATTGTTCAACAACAGTGAAGGAGGCTGTAGTTATCAATTCTTGTGGTCACACCTTGTGTTATACACCTGGAAAAGTCATGGTCATGACCGACAAACTTTCACAACCACCACAAGGTGAGGACAGGTTAGAAAGCAAGATGTAATCCAATGCATGAACAATTTTCTAAAGATATAAGGCTACCGACACCAGTAATAAATTAAAGTTTAAAGTATTGAAAATAGATTTCTTTGGCACACTTCTAATATCCAGTGAAGATTAAAAAAATCGAAAATTTAATTTCTGAGGTCACTCCTTTACTACTAAGGTTAACAGACACTTAAGCCAAGTATGAGAAACAAGTGGGAAGACTTAGGGCAATAGAAACATTTGGACTGATAAAAGAAGGATGCACTAGAACTATTAGCCAAGTTAAAAAGTATGGATCAAGAGTCATATTCTGAGCAAAATCAGTAAGAAATTCCATATGAAACTGGCCACAAAAATGGATTTTTTTCTTCCTCTCACTTCCTATATGAGCATAGAACCTTAATTAACTTTTTCCATTTTTGTCTGATCTCATTCCACGTTTTTCCTATTACCAAAAAGAGATGGTTTTTACATAATACTATAGTAACCTGGGAATGCTAGTTATAAGCTAGTATTTCCTTGAGACCTCACAATGCTGATTGGTACCTATCACGTATCAACACTTATTCCCTGTCAAGGTAAGCCTCAAGATACTCTACCTATAATATCCAAAAAAGAAGACAGAAACTGGACACCAAGCTGCAACCTCAGTGGTATTCAAAGGGGAATGAGTAACGTGGAAGCACAACTCAAATAGTAGTTCCATGGAAACGTCACACATCACTCAAGGCGTGCCTGATTATTGCATACCAGTGCTATAAAAGCAGCCATCTTAGCCTAGGAATGGTAGTATCAGATCTACTCATCTTGGGTCTGACTGGCAGTCTAATTTTAAGCCACGGTGCTGCCCTTGCCCTTGCATAACAGTTCATCAAGGAATTTTGGAGTACTAATCTGAAAGTACTGGAGTTTTAGGTTTTAGGTGTGATAGCAGCTTTTCTTTGCAGAGACACTGCTCCTGATACTTGGTGGAAGTGACTTTTGTGTGGTAATCCTATATGGAACCTGTGCATAGATAACTTACATCACCGACGGTTAGCATATATAAATATTAAAAGATTCACCAATGTGTGAAGTACATAAATTATTTTATCTTTTGCCTCTTCTTTGTCTGGACCATTTGTGTAAACACCCCTTCATAATACATTGTATTATTACAGCAAAAAGATGAAATTAGCGATGATGAAATTTTTGAAGATAATTTTCAGCGTGTAAAAGACCTACCATGATAATGGGAATTGTCATCAAGAATCTGGGAGACGTATCTTTGATTAGTGAAGGTTTTACTTCTGAACAGAAGCTATTAACAGTTTTCTACTTTAAAAAACAAGGACGAAGATTGATAGAAAAAGCTATCTTTCAACAATATCTATCAGAAATATCCACCAAGGTAACTTCTCTAAAAGCTATGCTGCTGACATAGTCAAAGCTATCACTTGGAGAAGAAGTCTAAGAATTACTCTTACCATTGACCAAGGCATAACAACTTTTAAGAATATCCTAGTTGTCCTAACTCATATTAAGAATGCACTATCCAGTGGAATAAATCATTATAAATCTACAAATTTGAAAAACCAGTAGCTTTTCAGTAGTGGTAAAACTAAGTTACAATTGTGCAATAGTTAGAGGACCATTGGACAGAATTTCAAATGAATCCAAAATCTGACAGTAATAAATAAGTAAAAGCAATTGGATTGATGCATCACATATTGGCTTTAGGATTGAAATATGGCTTTTTTTAAAAACAACTTACTTTTAACTGTACAAGATACAAGAATGTGTCCAATCCTCAAGTATCACTCTGTGGGGTTGTGTAGATTTCTTTCCTTTTGAGTCGGAAATTGATTGACACTGAAAAGTATTAAGGTCATCGGCTAAATTATGGATAACTTATTTCATTTTAATTCATTTATTATCAATTGCAATTTGATGTTACTTTCTTTATATGATGAACTTATCACTTACAGATCTACAAACGGTCATCCATTTTATCGGAAGTCAATGTGTCGCCGGCTGTTCTCAAGCAGCGCATCAGTTTGGCTGTCGAAAACGAAATTCAGAATGAACTAAAGGAAGCCGAAGTGAACGATGAGGACTATTTGGAGTGTGCAAATTGGTGTGTATTATTTGAAGATCTTCTAGAGTTGCTCAAATCAGCGTTCAATTATCGATAGGTGCTGGGCAAGATTCTATTCATGTTGTGTACAGTATCATGTGGCAGGCCTTAGACCCTTAGGGTTGTTGCTGATGCATTCCGTTTCTGGTGTAGTCCTTCTGAAAAAATCAATGTATTCATTCTTGAGACCTCTTGATGCACTGGAGCATATGTTGTTGTGCTCTGATTATGCATCTGTAAGGCAATTCACAACACAGCCTTTGCTATCTGAAGGTGAGCTGGCTTTGGCTCACTTAAGACAAAATAATCATTTGAAATACTTGCAGATTTGGAAGTGGCCGATGATGTAATAAAGCTAATGGATGTGGTTGTATACTTAGAACAGCAATTGAGCGATTCATTTAAAGATACGTTTGAAAAAGAGCTGGCTCAGTTGCGGTCACCTGATACAGTCATGTCTGAGCTTATTATGGAGATCTTAACTGAAATGGATGAACAAGTACTGTCTGTGGTGGGTTTCAATGAGCCGGATTAAATGTTTTCTTTTTAGTTTACATGGTCGATCGCTCAGAAGATGAATAGCTGTAAAGACATATACCAAGCAATGCATAAATTGTTGGAGCTGTTAAAGGTTGAATGCCCGCTTGCAGTGGATGTTGAGGATGAGTTTGCTGACAAACCACAAATGTCACTAAATCACTTATTTAGTTCAGTTTTGGGAATATCGTTTGTGACGCAATGTTTGCAGCAGCAAGCATTAATGAGGTAGAGATGTTAAAGATATTGAATATAATGATATTGATTGTTTATATAGATTTACAGTGTGTCGGAACCTATTGGTTATCCAAAATATTTTGCTGGAAAGAGGCGAACATGAGTGGAATGCTCTTGAAGCAGTGCGGTCTGTTTGCTCGCCCGAGATAGTAGTGCTGACGCAGGCCAGCTATGCCACTTTTTATTTGACTGAACTTATTGCACTGCCAGTTTTGCCACTGTAAGGATTTTATTTTATTGTAGCAGTTTAACTGATGAAGCTTTTAAAGGGAACAAATGATGCAGCGTTTGGCGCCCCTAAAATTAAATCCCGTTTTCAATCTCAAAACTAATGCCATGCAGACGGTTTCTTTGCTGGAGCTGTTTGTAACGTCAGTGGCTGGCTCAGAGGCACACAAGATGTTCTCTAAGCTGAAGTACACCGATGAGTCATTATCTAATTGGCACACCTCGTTGCTTCCATACATCTCACTTCTGACTCAGCTAATGTATCCTTTGTTTAAATAATTTTGTACCGCATATTGTTTGTTGTCCTTATAAATACTGTAGATGGCCTCTGTCGGGTAATTCAATATTCGCCGAGTGGCTCTTGAGCAGTGGGCAGCACATTTGGTTGCAGCAGTATGTGCGGCTGTTGAGCAATTGGTGTGAATGGAACAACTGCACAAGTAAGTGTGGGTGGATTTTTTATGGGGGTAAACATGAAAGATGTTGCAGGGAACTTTTTGTTGGCGGCGTCTTTGCTTAGTACAGGGGAGCATCAGAAAGCGCAACATCTTTTTTTGAAGGCCGCTAAAGGCGTGTATTCCGATCAGTTTTTGGCAGATCGCGTTTTAGTAACACCAGAGGCGCAGCTTGAAAACAGTGGATATGTACACTACTATCTGAAGGTAAGTATCTGAATTTTTCCTTGATTTGATATCCGTTTCACTATTCATCTATCTTCAACTGTGACGTTTGGTAATGTTTGTGTTAATTCTCTAAATCATACTTAAACAGGCTGATGATTTCAAAATATCAAGTGTGAGAACCTTTTTTGTGTTACTTCAACAATGACAATAAGCAACATAAGTAAAAATATGTCATTATGGAACAGATTAAAACGATTACTGTACACTGTGGAAATTGGTGCCATGCACACTTCCTTATTGAATAGCAACAACACGGGCAGAAATTGTCAACCCAATAAAAATTCTTATCTATAATAAGATTTTAAAACCCATCTGGCTATATCGTATACAAATCTGAGCTATACCACGGTGTCTAATGTTAAGACTAAACAAATGTTTCAGAACAGAACTACATGATATGATAAATTATCATAATCTTGTTGTTTCCTTTGTTAAGGGTGAGATCGGAAGACTTACAGGGCAAGTATGAAACCAAACTTTATCAACGTGTAAATGTGGAAGCTTTTTGATTCTCAGACAACCAACATCTCATTCAGAGGTTGATGAGAACCAAACTATTTGAGTTAGTGTAGTGATTATGTAATTTAAAAGTAAAGCACACTATATGAGCAAGAATGACTTAAGTGCACTTATAGCAGTTAGCTTTAAACTTAGATCATCTCCTATTTTTTTCTGGTACTTGTTTGGTCACTGATACTATTACAAACATAAGAACATCAATTATGTAGGGTAGTGTTATTGGAGAATAAAGCTATTGTTTGTGGTATTAATTTAAATTATGTGTAATAGAGTGATGCACTTTATTTCTTATTAAATTTACCTGTGCGATGTCATCAGCATAGGTTTCACTTTGCATCTAATATATGATGATGGTTTTGAATAAAACAATAGCAGGATATTGTGATAAATGCTGTAGTAGTTGACCCGTAATGATAGAGTTATTGATTCTATTGATGAGAGGTACTTTTTTTGTTTGTAGGTATTGGATTACAAAAGAGTTATTGTTATTGAGAGATTTCAATGATTGAACTGAGTGGAAAAATGGATAATGTCGATAAAAATGATAAGGTTCTGGTATGAGAAGTTGCTCAACTGACTAATTTTAAGTCAATAATGTTTTCAGAATTGTGAATATTTTGAAACTTTGTTGCATTTACTTCAACGTGAAAAAATCTCACATTTAGTGTTCCCTTCCATTAATGTTTTTTTATATCTCATATGTTTTGTCCTGTACAAAGAAATAAATTCTTGTTTGCATCATTTAACAGAGTGTTTTAGAAGACTTTTTTTATTCTCAATATTTGCTTCAACTTGACAATAGGGCCTTTTAAATAAAAATTTAATTAAAGCTCTATGGACTCAACGTTGCCATAGTTTAAAGATTACTGCATTTTGGTTGATGAGAATTCTGTGCACATAAAATATATTAATTTATATACAAAACTAATATTTCCCTATTACAGGTAATAGAGCTGTTTGAGTTGCACGGAGCGAGAGATTGTGCAGTGAATATAGCAAAAACGGCGCTGTGTATTGCAGATAAAGATGATCCCCACATCGTACGTTTTACACAATCCTTTTAACCATCTCTAACAACCTTTTCGTATTTAAGGCGACCTTGCATTCAATCAGGTTTATGCATTACCTTAAGCTAGGTCACTACGATGAAGCGTTCAATGCTCTAATGACCAACCCAGACTTGGAGCGCAAGAAGGACAACCTGCGGGACCTCGTCAAAACCCTGTTGGACGACAGGCAGCTCGACAAGCTTATGTCATTCCCATATTCGAGCTTAGAAGAACTCTTTATCAGTATTATTTTCACTAGGGCCCGAGCAACGGATACAGTAAATAATATTTACTATGACTTTCTCTACTCATATCACATTAAACGAGGCGCCGGATTCATAAGACTAGGTAATATTGGGTAGCGTTTTCAGAATTTAAAATTTGATGATGCATTTACTGCCTGCAGCGGCTTCAGTGATGTACGAGCAATCGTTCCGCTTGCTTCAGCATAACTCAGTGGAAGCTTTGGAGAAGCAGGTGAAGTGCCTCCTCGCGTCCTTGAATGCGTTAAGCTTGTGTGAGAAGAAATTTGCGTGGGTCGTGAAGCCTTCTGATCCTGAAGAGAAGGAGGTTGAGGTGCACTTGCCGCGACTTGCTGGTAAATTTGATGAGGTAGCAATTTTTTGGTTTATAGTAAATAAAGTATGTTATACACCGGCTTGTTTAGGAATGTGAAGTTATTACATACAAGAAGTATGTTGAGGTTCTTGAACCGGCAAGTATCAAAAAGGAGCTGGAACTTGCAAGTGCTCGTTTGCGGCTTGCACGCTTTGATCCCCAAGCTGTGGCGAACCATCTTACAAGTAAGAGCATAGGAGAAGTAAGATAGAAATAATTCAGATTTTGCATTCCAGCCCCAGCCGAACTGGTCGGTCTATTGGCTAGTGTAGGGATCTTCAAACACGCACTATCTTTGTGTGCGGCTTTTGATCTTTCATACAGCTTTGCTTTCGACAACCTTACCAAGCAGTGCTTATATTTGTCAGAGACTGAAGATCCAAACGCCTGGAACTGGCTGATTGAAAATGATTTGCATGGTTTGTTTGTTTTGTCCTGTTTGTTTTTTTCTTTATTGGTTATATGTGTAGATTTACCTGCTGTCGGAAATTGCCCTTCTGCAGTGGCTTGGAGTCTTCTCCAGTACTTTGTGGAGCAGTTCGAGCAGGAAGAGATGACTGAAATACATAAAGTGGTTTGTAAGAAGATTATTACTTCTTCTGCGTTCCTACCACAGTGGCTTCTGACATCATATAAAGTGAGTTAAATTTTTTACTTTTGCATAGATGAGGTTGTAATATTAATTTTTACTTAGAAAAGAAATGCTCCAGAACTGTTGAGACTATATTACTTCAGTGGTCGCTTAGAAGATGCAGTTGCTTTGGCCGGAGAGCTGTTGCTGGCAGCTATGGGCCACGGAAAAGAGAATTTTGGCTTCACACACGCTTTAGTACCCGAGGCTCCACCTTTCTGTCTGCCAATAAATACACTGAATATTTTGCTTCATGAGTTGGAATTACAGAATAAGGCAAGCCCAGAAAAGCCTTTTGAAAAGGTAGCTGGATGGTTAAGGTCGAGGGAAGATCGGATGATTTTCATGTTTATTTTGCAGGAGTATGGATACTTAAACAACTTGTTTGAAAAGTATGTGGAGATGGCCAATCGAATATCGGAGGAAGTGTGTAAGTTAAAAGCGCCTGATGTCTTCTCATAGCTTTACCAATAGGATAGATTTTCATAATTTTGTAAGATAAAATAAATTCCTTTGTCTTGGCTTTGTATTTTTATAGTGAAATGTTCTTGCAGATTAGATAAGTGTTATGTAGAAGTTTGCGGTAAGTGTAACAGTTTTAAACAGACTGGAAAACAAACAACATTAAACCAGAAGTGAAAAGTTACAATTTTGGCGAGCTCGATAATTATATGTGGTAAATAGTGAAGCAAGATGATCTATCTAAAGTGCGTCAAAATCATGATTTGAAGATGGGACAGAAGACTACATGTTAAGACAAAATTACTTTTTTTTATTGTGCTATTTAATCTACCACAGGGTTTCTTTTATGATACATAAGAATTGGATTTTTTGTTGTGGAAATTTCAACACTGGAATTTCCTGCTCTTCTCTTTTGCTTTAAAAATAAAATTACCATCAACCGAGTTCTTTTTTAGCATAGTTTATGTTGAAACGTTAAGCTGTTTTGCAAATAAAAAACAAGAGCAATTGAAATGGTTGACAGACAAATAAAAGACTAAGAAGAAGAGCTACAAGTTACAAGGCATGAGGAGTGACCAGGATGATAAAAACTCGCTAGTAAAGTATATCGGATTGTAATGAGGGATAATTTTCAATTTTTTTTTTATAATTTCAATTGTTAATGTAAGTTTTTGGAGCTAAGCTCCGTTTTTCTTGAGTTTATTTAATCGGATTAGCATTAAATCTGTGGTTATGAGTACTGCAAGGTATAGTTTGTTGACATTAGGTAAGCAATAGCAGAATTATACTTATTACAATTAAGTAATTTGTTTTTGAGTTTAGTGATAACGATGAGTTACTATTCACAACTTTTGATGGAAAAATGGGGGGGTTTGGTCTTATATCTACATGTTTTGCTAAAAGCCAAGTACATTTAATAGAGTAGGACATGTAAAACATTACTTGAAACTGAAAGACTTTGCTGTTATATGAGGATGATATAATGATGCCACATACTAGGTAATGCAAATTGTCTAGATTGCTTCGAAATGTACGCTTTTAATGTTTTTCTTTTTTTTTTCTTCAGCCTTGTAGCGCCCAGTATTGAGCATAGGCCTCCTTTTGGAGGATTTGGCAATTAAACGCCACGCTTGCCGGGCGGGTTGGCGAGTGGATAGTGAATGTACTTTTTACGACCGCCAAAGGTGTTTGTATGACGGCCGGAGAGCATTAAATGTTTTTGTCATTGCCGGGGTTCGAACCCGGAGCCGCCGTGCGTCAGTTTGGCAGGTTGAGGCCTTTACCTCGCGGCTGTCGTGCTCTCTTTTAATGTTAATGAGACAAAATGTAAGTTCACTGTGCTTTAAAACAAACAAATGGAACTACAGATAGATGAAAGTAATATAAAATTAAGAGAAAATACAAATTAAATTTGGGAAGACATAAAGGACAACATAATGAAAGCAATGAACAAAGTGATAGGAAAAGTAAAGTAAGACCTTTGAAAATCATGAATTACACAAGGTAATTGAATTAATAGAGGAAAGAAGAAAATATAAAAATAACAATACTGAAGGATAAAACAAGTACAGACAACTATGAAACAAAATAAACAAAGGAAGCAAGAGAAAGATGCATGGAGAATAACTACAAAGAAATACAACGAGAATTGAATAAGGGAAACATTGAAAATTCATATAAGAAAATGAAGTTATTGAATGAGAAGAAGAAAAGTCATAGCATATATAAAGACGCCGGAGCAGCAGACAGATGGAAACAGTATATAGGTAACATATAAATATAACAATACACAGAAAATACATATAGAAAATGAAGAAGAAATAAATAATGATATGAAAGGACCATCAGTACTAAGAGCAGAAATTGAAAAAGCGCTAAAAATTCACACGAGCAAAAAAGCACCAGGAATTGACAAAATTCTAATGGGAGTAATAAAAAGCTTTAGTCAAAAAATAATCTTTGCTATGAATTAACAAACATAATATATAACACAGGACACATTCCAGATGACTTTGCAATTGGTACTCGAAGGTGCGAAGAACACAGAACAATAAGTTTACACAAGAATAGAAAAAGAGATTAAGGAAAACGTAACTGGGGACCAATTCGGCTTCCAAAAGAGAACAGGCATAAGAGAAGAAATATTAGCACTAACAATGATTATAGAAAAGGCACTAGAAAAAAACAAAAAAGTGTATGCAGCTTTTATTGATGCCGAAAAAGCGTTTGATAATGTCAAATGGGCCACGATGTTTAAGATACTAAAAAACGGGTAGACTAGGATGACAAGGTTCATATATAACCTGTGTACAAACCAAAAAAGAATAATAAAAATCAACGAAGAAGAGACACGGGCGAATAAAATAGTAATAAATGTAATTATTGGTCCAGAAAAGGGATGTAGACGTGTGTAATAAAGGATAGAGAAACGGAGATTTCGTTGGGTTTGGGAAGGATGAAATTATTGGAATGAGAGCAATTTTAAGGGGCGTTCAGATCAAACATACATTAACGAGAGTGGAGATTACTTGTGCTTCGTGTAATCCTCTACTTTTCTAATCCGTCTATCTCAACGTTGTACTAGTGCTTGGATGATATATAAGTAGAAAGATTTCTCGGCGTTGAGCTATGTCTGTCAGAATATTTATTAATGCTTGAATCTTCTGCAAACATCACTTGGTTTTATACTTTCATCCATAAAAATTGCATCACAACACGCTGTTCTATACTTGCACCGATATGATTGTGTGCTTATTGTATAACCTGAAATGTTGGCGCCACCATGCGGTAATAGAAGATACTCATTGAAAGTCTGACGCAAATTCTCATAACTATTAAATACTATTAAGACTGTTAAAAAAGCCAATAAACTTACCCTTTATTAAGTCTTTTGTCTGTTTACTGGTTTCATATCTAACTCAAGAACGTTTTAATGGATTGGAGTGAAACTTGGGGAAGAGAAAGTTCAGACTGAATTTTTTATTTGGCTTTATTTATTAGTTTCTATAATCTACACCTTCGAAATAGAAACAAGAAACAACAGACGTATTAGTACAGAGTTGTAATTTACAAATTTATAAATAAACTATTTATTACATTAAATGGCGGTTTACACAATTAAACCAAGTAATTAACTTAACGGCAGTTTCATTCGTACTTGAGCCTCCTATCGTTGATGGTGTTTAAAATGAGATAAATTCCTATCATGGTAAGGCACGCTGCTACAGTCCCAGCCACCATGGTAGGGCTTTGCCGAAAGAGCACCAGCAGGAGTACCGTGGCAGCCAGCATGATAGTCGCCAAAATAGGAACGATCGTCATGTGCTCCCAATACTGGGAACGTATCTCCAAGGAATCTGGAACAAAAAACATTCTTTTATACTCACGTCTGTCTGCTTGTCTGTCTATCCGTATGCGCGATGGCTATAGAACGATTTAATCTATCAAAATTAGATGGGTTGCGTAGATAATTTAAAGCCCCCCCCCCTCCATTTGATCAAAATATGGATCTAGTGCTTTGTGTGCGTGTGGGAGTCAAGCTTTTTTATATCTCGAAACAAACAAATGCAGGTGACGCAGTGCCATCTATAGTCGAGTATTTTACAGGTTTCTATACTTTGCACTATTTTAAAATTTCGACAAATGCCGTCACCTTCTCTAAAACGCAATTTTTGCGCTGTTACCTGGATCCACGTAGAAGTTCCGCAGGGCAGGGTCCTTGGCGTTCCATCTGGCCCAGTAGAGGTTGCTGAAGAGCGTCCTGACGGTCTGCGTGCCGTTGCCATCGTCTTCGGCAAGCTGGCCGGCCGCCTCGCTTTCGTTGTTGTCCATTTCGGCTCGAGAACGCGGGATATTTCAGACACAATCGAGTGTAAGCAGCGCTGCTGACGCGGAGTTGTTTTGGTCTTCGAATGCGGGCTAGGACTTATCGAGAACTTCGTTATCGCGTGAACTCCGCAACAGGAGTTCACGTCGGCTATAAACTGCCCAAGCTGGCCGAATGGCCGCGTGCGGCCCGATCGAATTGCGATTATTGCTGCTTGGAGAGTTGCGAAACCCTCGGTTTTGGCCCAGTTCGTTGCTCATTGGACTTTAGATGTTTGTAAACAAATCATTGGTGTTCTGGAACATGTAGGGAAGTTGGGATAGCGATTGAAGTAAACTTGTAGTTACGTTTTGAGAGATACACTTTAAGATGTTATGATCACGAGCAGCAATTACCATTTTTTACTTTCGTATAGTCTCAAAGTCTGCGGCTACTGATTAGTTGAATTTTTCCATGTATTTTCAAGGAAGTGTGAGCCTTTTATCTTAATTTAGTACACTGAACGCTTTAATCTTGAATATGAGGGGTACCTAATATCGCAACCACTATTTCCAGGATTCTCTTTTCATTACTTTTCGATTTTTAGTAGCATTATCGTAAGTTTCTCCTACCATGTCATGATAGAAGGATACTGTCATCTTATTTATTTCTCACCTCTTCTAAGTAGGTGTTCGTGAAGTCGCACCATATACTATCATTGTGTTATAGTCTTGCTGCTAATTTTTTACATGTCCTGTTCGAATGGAAGTTTGTATGTTGATTTTTAGTAATATAATGTTTCCTGAAATCACCGCAATTTAGGAAATCTTTAGAAGCACTTGAACCATACTTTTACTTAGATCCTTACTGAGGATTTTTTGGCTCTATATTTTGACCTCAGGTCAAGAACACGTGGGCCACGTTCATGTGTATAACAATAAAACAAAATCTTTAGCAAAGATGATCGTAACATATCTGAGTATAAGAAGAGCAAACAACAATAAAGTAATTAAAAATTGAAGGGAAGGGCCAATGTACTAAATGCAGCTTAGTATATAACGCCACCTACGTAGAAAACGTTGAACTTAAAGACGAAAAGTTTAAGAGAGGAAGGTGAACGAATCATGCCTTTTTAGAAATATAAATTTCATGCGCGAGCATCTTACGTTAAGCTTTCCTAAGTTTTCCAGCAAACATTTCTGTGAAGACCGTGTTTTGATATGCGTAGACAATAAAAGGGAGTGTATTGACCAACATGTTTAGTGATTAACTATGTTTTGCTTGTATGTGTTGCAGTAAAGTTGTGATAGTTAAAGAAGTTTTTGACTGATCTTTTTCATTCCAGTCTTTTAGTAGCTGCATCAGGCAACAAAGAGACATTGCACCTGTAGGTTGTCGTTGACGTTATCGTCATGGCTACGCCAACAAACAAAATTACCGACATTGCGGTATTAAAAACTCACATTTGACCGAAGTTCGTCGATTGCACTCACAAAAAGTTAGGGTATGGTATACAATTTCTCATTATGGAGTTGTCGACCCACTGTTTCTCACAAAATATGTTACTGAAGAAGTTTACCGCACAGAAGTTCTCTAGAAATTCATTTCAATTGTGAGAGATAAAAGACAAGTCAACCAATACTGGTTTCAGCAAGATGGAGTCACCACTCATCGAGCTCAGAGCATATTTGATATCCTCACAGAAGCCTTTGCAAAGAGGATCATAAGTCTGGATGTCTCCCGTAAGATAGAAGGTGGCATCGAGTGGCCCCAAATTCCCTCCTTTAGTTATAGGGTTGTCTTAAGGATAGGGTTTATTAGAACCAATTAAAAGAATCGCATCACAGAAGAAGTTCTGGCCATTTCGGCGGACATCAGAAAAGCCGCAATTGAGAGTTTCGACAGGGCTGAAATAACCATCTCTAGTGAAGCAGTCATTTTGATAACCTAATGCTCTGAACTCCATTTATTCGTCATCATGATAAAAGGAATGGAAATTGCGCAGTTTTTTTATAATTTTTTTCGTTTGAGACACGTAATGGCCCTGTATTCGGATGGTTCGGCAGGTTTTTAGAAACTATGTAATGTATGCAGTACGTTCTGGAAGATATGCAAGGGCTACAATTAACAAGGACGAACAATTAACGGTTCGAAAACTATTTTGACAAAGGCTTTTCGCATGAAACGTATCGCCGCAAAATTCTTGGGATGACATAATTGGCTTGAGATTGCTATTAATGAAAGAGAATTTTCCTGAAAGGTCATAATATGGGCTAATCGCCAGCGCGAGCTGCGATGCTGACGGACCCGAGTTCATTCTCGGAACTCTTTGATGATTGGAGGGTGGCCTTCCCAGTCACTAAAAATAATTGAGAGTACCTGCGTTCGCTTCAAACGAGGGATAATAATGACGGTCGTCTAAGGTGCGATGCTTGCCGCATCGCCCCGCACCAGAGATAGTGCGACGACAGGGCACATTAAGCGGACATATGAGAGCCTTAACCTCTCAGTTTGCAGGCCGTGCTCCCACGCGGGGCATTAGATATTTACCATTATTATTATTATTACACGGGCCTGCGGCTACGATCTAGAAACAAAGGCTCAGTTGTTCCCAAACGGAAGTCTTTTGGTTGGCTACGTCCGAAGAAGCTGCGTAAAGTCGCAACAAGGCCAAGACAACAAGTACAACAAAAAAGGTCGCCTTTCTGGGCATCTGATGATTGGTAGCTTCGTAACGACTAAGGGTTCGCTTATTTTGTGTAGACTTTTTTTGGAATCAAATCTTTAATTTGAAAGTCATGCTACGGTCTAGATTTGTTGCCTTGAAAGTTCAAGCTCAAATCACCTTTGAAAAGGAAGAGATCGTAGATCATCCATAAGATGACAGAATAATTTAAACAAAGGAAATGACAGCGAGAGAAATCTATGAGATCCTAAGGTGCTTCTAATTATAAATTTTTTGCATTTTGTGGCTCTATACTTTTAATACAGATCACGTATACTGATACTCAAATTTCAATGTCTGTAATAGCGTCTGTATTAACTACAATCATGGAACAAGTGTGCGTTAACTGCAATTTGCGAGTTTTGTTATAAAATGTTCTATCTGCGCCCTTGACGACGCCATCTTGCACTGGCGAAAAAACCCCACATTATTTATGGAATGACTCGTTATATTTCCAGTTAAATAAAGAAACAAATATCGCTTCAGTTATTTGTTATTCAAGAATGCTAAATATAGGTTATTATTAAGCTTACGAACATATGATACCGAACAAATGAGCTGGCATGATTGACTGAATCGCTTACACGCAAACAACATAAAAAAGAAGTTTTAATTAAGATAATCAACTACATAAACATTTTTATTAATTTAAATTAACAGGAATGTGTCTGTATAAATGATTTACTACTTACAAGGTGCATTTGTAAAGTTTTGTATGTTTTTCGACGTTAAATAATTTTTAGATTAATATGCTGGTATTGTTTACTGTTGTCAAATATAGTTAGATGTATTTTATAGGAACGTTTACCCAGAAAACAGCCGAAAACGTGTTTTCAGGTGATGTCCAAGTAACTGCTGAGTAACAAGAATTTTCGCTGTTCTGGCGTCCAAATTAATCGCAAATCATTTGCATAGTTTAATAATTGATTTCGTCCTTGTGATGTTGGGCCACACAATGTTTCTCAGTATTAATTATCACTTAATATGTACTATATTACAATATGTTAGTATATCTACCTTTAGGTTGTCCTAAAAGTTGCGAAAAATTTGGTTTTTGTGGATTTCTTGTATTTATAGTGTAGTAACAAGCTGCGTTTTCGGATTCCAGATGGTTTTGGACCAAGGTGTAATTGCTGGAAGCGGGGACTTTTATCAAGAGATGCTGCAAAGGAAATTCGCAATGCTCGAGACAAAGGAAGTGTTCACTACTCTACCATTTCCAGATGGCACAATCGCTTCGATTCCGGCGATATGAGCCTCGAAGATCACTCGCGTTCTGGTCGGCCGTTAAAGTTGGACAATGAAGGCTTGCTCGAAGCGTTGGAAGATGGGCCTTCGTCGAGCAGTCGACGATATGGGATCAGTTCTTGGAATTGGCAAAACAACGGTTTATCGGAATTTCCAACAGGTTGACTTCATGCACTAGAAGCTCCGACCGGATCTGCATGAACCTAGCGCAACTTAAGCGCAAACCTCCAAAAGACTCAGCAATCTTTTGAATGACAGATTCAGGAAGCAAATTGTGACGTCGGACGAGATTGTCAGAAGAAATGGGTCTCATGAGATTTTTTAGGCAAGAAGTTCATGATTTGGAGTTCTCTATTTAGAACTTGTGCTAAATAGTCGCGTCATCAATGCCGAACTTTATTGTCAGCAGTTCGAGCGTGTCTACAAGTTAAAGAAGTATCCGACCTTGGTCAATTTAAAACCCGCTTTGTTTCGGCAAGACAACGCCGAACCCTTCCTGCCAAGAAGACTAAGCAGAAATTTAAAGAGTTGGACTGCGTTGAAGTTCCTCCACATCCAGCCTACAGTCTAGATGCTTCTCCATCCAATTCTTGTGTAGTCGCCGGTTCGAAAACTCGCAGATTGATGGCAAACATCGTAGAAAATGACGGGTTCTATTTCCAAGTATAGTTTTTGTTGTTTTTAAATAAGTTCATCCACAAAATTTATTTTTTAAGTGTTGCAGAACTTTGGGACAACTTAATAAAAGGCATGATGGTGTTATCCACGATTCTTTCGACTAGCAAATATAGAACACCGTTCTTTAACACTACATTACAATCTGACCAATTTCTGATTAATGGGTGATTTTCATATAACTTAATTTACTACTTTTGAAACTTAATACTAGATGATACCCAATAGAATCCTTGGACTTTTATTAAACTAGGCACACTAACACTAACCCTGAACCAACTCAAAAAGCTTGGTCTTCCTGAGTTTTCTATCTTTGCATTGTTAAGCAGTTGAATGCACTTAAGTGGAGTGAGTAGCCTCTGTTTATGGCTACTGGCAAATCTGGAAATAGTCTTGTCAACAATATTCTTAGTATTTTTACTGGTACATCTCCAAAGTTGAATGCTATATGTACACATGGGTCTCAGTATCTGCTTGCATAGGAGCAGTTTGTGATATGTCGATAGAATACATTTTTGAATCTAATAATTTATTTAGGTTTTTTTCAAGTGGAATTTCTAATGAAGTCCAGCATCAAGAGTCATGCTTAGATACTTTGTTGTGTTATAATCCACAAACATTGTTAAGGTACTTTGCTCAAAGTCAAGAATATAGTACTGGACCTAGTACACTTCCTTGGGGTACCCCTGTCTTAATTTCTGTCAATTCAGACTAGGCCCTCTCTTATTTCATTCTGAAACATTTTTCTCAGAGATAAGATTTTAAAAGTTTTGAGCAGCTTATGTAACTTGTAGAACAAACCTTTATGTTATGCTTTTATAGTGAACCAGACCTTTTCCGTCTAATAACTTCTCGCTTATGTTTGATCAATGGTCGAGCGACTTTTCTTCTATTATTAGCTTTAATATTTTCAGTAGTAGTTAGTGTCTCATAGAATTGTAGACAGGCAGTAGTTAGTAAGTTTGTACGATGAAACTTCATGAGGAAGTTTTCCTGGTTTGTGAACAATTATGACCTTCGCAACTGTCCACATTTTAGGTACGTACTTCAGCCTGAAAGATGAGTTAATAAGGTTAGTTGACAAAACTTTTTATTGGTGGTTGTTTTAGAATTTCTCCAGTAATCAGGTCAAAACCAGGAGCCTTTTCTGATTGATGTTCATTTTAATCTCTTTATAAACTTTTTTTGTTGAGGTAGGTCTAACGATAGCATCCTCTTGTTTTGGTTTAGTCTCGTTCTAGGGATCATCACTATTACATAATCTGCAAATCTGAGCCCAAATGTCATCAGAGATAGGTCTTTTTAATTAAACATGGAACTATATGCGGAAGAACAGTTATTTATTATTGTTGCAAATTCGTTAAAAAATTGCAGTTTTAGTGCGAACACCCTGTGGGATTTTCACCAAAACTTGCACCGAATTCGGAGAGCGATTATAAAATTTGACAAAACTGGATTCTTTCGATGAATACTTACTAACGGCCTTTAAGCTTACAAAATCCATATGACGCAAGGTCTTCAGCTTGCTAATCATTCTTATTGTCAACAATTCGTTCATTGGTTTCTAGAATGTCATAAAGTGAATCTCAGTTTCATAAAAAAAAACATTTTTAGTGATGAGGCTCATTTCCGGTTCGGCGGGTTTCGAAACAATTAAAATTGTCACAACTTGAGTTCAGAAAATCCTTGCGTAACTTAGGAAAAGAAATCGCAACCACATTAGTCACTGTTTGGTATGGATTTTAGGCAGGTGGCCTCATAGGCTTACACTTCTTTGAAAAGTATGCTGTAAATGCAGTTACTATGAATGGTGGTCGTTATAGTCACATGAAAATCCAGTTACTTTGGCACCAATCTGGAACAAGTGTGGCTTCAGCAGGATGGCGCCACAGCTTCCTAGTAATGCAATTTCACGAAATGTCGATATTAACTGGCCAGCAAGGTGGTGTGATTTAACACTGTGCGACTTCTTTTTGTAGAATTACCTAAAACCCAACGTCTATGCCATCAGTCCACAAACATTTGACGGCTTCAAGAACGAAACCTAGTATGTATTGATAAAATTTATGGTAATCAGATTGTCTACTTTAATGCTTAATCAAAATTAATTCACAAAACCGATTCAAAGATTATTTTATTTAAAATTTAGATCCGGCGCTCAGTTTGGGCCATTCTCTATAGTACGTAAAGTCAAAAGTTTAGCGTCACCCAGAATAATATCAAAGAAAAAAGGTATTGAATAAAAATGGTGCATACTATATATCGGTAATGCTCTGAATAGTATGGCGATTACAAAGAATGCCTTTACCATAAAGGCACCTGTCCCTTCAACCTCCAACGTGTAAAAAGGAAATTTTATTCCTAGTTACTCGAAATGTGTTTTTGTCATTCTTAGGCAAAGATGATTTAAACTGGTTCAAGCTTCAGTGAGGTGTAGCGCAACCTTTTATCTTTAAGCAGAATCATAATCAACTGTTTGAGAAATTGTGTATTTTATAATCAACATTTTGATGTTGAAGTCAAATGTGGAAGAACCTAATCCTATGGACCTTCAAAATATGTTCTTGTTACATTTTTGGCCCAGTTTTGATACCCTTCTGGGAAATGTGGACTTGGTCGAGTGAATCACTTTCAGCCAAGTCATAAAAATGATCAATAAATTCTCAGAATACAGAATGAATGTGGGCAAATTAAATATAAATTGGAATTTCTTTTTTACACGTCGTCAGATGAAGGAAAAAGGGCACGGCTTTTGGGTGTTGTGCGCGGGGACGTCTGAAAGAGATTTTCCTATCCCTCATACCTCGCACTATCGCTTTTTTAGTCAGAGCAATAAGTAAACCACTCTGTTGCACAAATAACTATTATTGTTTCTATCTAAAATTTTGAGAAGACTTAAGGCACGCAATTCAAAGACAACGATCTTTAGAAGACTTGAGCGTAAGCGTGGCATAAACAGTTTTAAAAGGATGAGAAGCAGTTGTAAAGAAAGGCAATCGACGCCCTTCAAGAACCAGCATGCTGAAGAGACTATTCATATGGTTCGCCGCCTTTTTGAAGGCTACGGCAGCGCTCAAGTAAACCAAGTTGTTGTTCTTATTGACTTGACGAAGAATAGGAATTTGTTCTAGACTACAACTTCCCTAGCGTCTAGACTTATCATTATCACTCGACCACGATATTGCTGTCGAAGCGCAATTGCCTGGTATCTGTTGGGATTTAAGACATGAAGTAATAGAAATAATTCTAAATAGGAAACTGAATTGCTGTGTTACAGTCTCTTTCTTTTTAATGTAGAACCAACCTCTCTCCTCCCCCAGGGGCTCTCTCTCAATAGAGTACGGGTGTTGGCAAGCCCGGGGTCCTAGCTCGTCTCCTCGACGTTAAAGAGGTCGTAGGGTGAGGTGTTACTCGAGCTCAACATGACAAAGCTTTTAGAGTTTATCAACAAACTCTTCTAAAAGCCCTCTGAATCAAGCCTTGTAGGTTTTCGTTTTGCTGCAGCCGCTCTGTGGGTAGGTAGCCCATCCGGTCTGTCCATCTGCAGCTAGCCCCTTGGAATGCAAGCGGCCTACGAGATAAGGAAGGATAAATACTAGAATTTGCTCACAGGTATAATTTGGATGCTATTCTGATCAACGAAACTCATCTTAAGGCAGAGATGTGGTCAGGTTTCTGAACTATGCCAATTGCCAGGCCAAGTGCCAGTTGACAGCCAAAGGAGAATCCTCCGCGTTGGTGAAGTTTGGAGGATCATCTAACTTTACCCACCCCTCTCCCGCTTATCGACAACACCTACCATCTCAAACTAAAAATCAGGGCGCTAGGCTCATCGTCCCTTATAATTCACTCATGTATCAGAGAGCCCCCCGTTACGAGAATTTAAACACCAGCCTTGTGGATTATCGCAGAGGATATCAACACAAAACATCTCTCGTGGAACTATCGAGTGATGAATGCAGGACGCTGAATAGGTGTACCAAAACTCACAACATAGTGGTTGATGGGCCTTCTGACACTCACCACTACACCATTATTTGTGCAACGATTTCCGAACGAGTGCTGTCACCGAGCACCATCACAACGCCTAGAAGAGCAAGCTGCAAGTTTTCAACAATTCCCTATGTAGTTTGGTTAAGTTCTTACTGAATCAGCCTTCTTCAGTTCTATCCGTCTATAGGGAGAACGGTCTTGTTTACACCGCCGTAGATGAAGTCTGTCTGGAGCGCCGATGCGGCTTCTATTATACGGATGTTGACCTTGGCCACGTCATAGGAAGCTTAAGAAAATCTCAGTCTTAGGACTACTTGTAACTAACGTTTTATAAAAATGTTTTTTAGTGGATCTAAACATTCTGAGATTCGAAGGCATCTAAAATTACACTCTCAAGGCCCTTCCACAGAAAGTAGTCGTATGTCTCGCCATTACTTTCCGAATTCTTGGAAGATAATGGACGAGATTATGCTTTAAAAGTCTTTGAAGGTTAGCATATTCCTCTACAACTACTGATTAATCAATTTCTTGCCAACTAATGTAATCTGAGGGCGGGCGTTAAAGACCTAGAACTGATCAATTTGGCTTTCATCCTGGCTACTTCATCACCTACCAACTCTCTCAGCTGTTAGAAAAATTCACGGAAGGTTTTACAAAAAAGAAAGAAGTTCCCGACACAGTCTTTCTTGTCGTGGCCAACGTCTTCGACAAAAGTATACCGCAACGACCTTATTTTCAAAATGGTTTTAGCGTCCACTTTGTTGTTGATGACACAACTGAGATTAGTGGTGGGAAGCCATCTGAGTCTTCATCCTGACGTTGTTTAACATCTACGTCCGGGACAAGCCGACGACGCTTTCCACAATGAAGGTCAAGTATGCAGACAACCCGGTAGAACTGTCCAGTTCACTGTGACTCTGTAGTACGGCGACTACAAAAATATCTCAAAAGGACAGAAGACTAATGCCACCGGTGGAGAATAAAAGTTAATGTAGAGAAGAGTACAACTCCGTTGGCATGACGACCTGATATCACTTACGATCTTCAACCGAGAGATACTTTGGAGGGACTATAGATGAGAAGGTTCACGTGAAGAAAGCCACAAGCAAAGCGAAGACAACCAACCTGATAGACTCCGAGCCCCATTTTCCTTGCGCGGATCCGCCTGTTCTTCAAAGACAAACTTACCATATACAAGATTATCTTGTGGTCTATTATACGTTCCGAAAATCCACATAGATAAGGTTCAAGTGGTATACAATCGGGCTTAAGGAACACCTTTGATGCTTGGTGGTACATATGAAACAACTTTGCATAGAAATGCAGTTAACCATCCAAGAGTTCATCTTTCAGTATACTAAACTCTATTTTACATCTAGAGGCACGGATCTTTTGGAATCAACCGAAGGTCTTCGACAGCTGTGCTTACTCGGGTGGAAATGAGGTCAGCGGATCTGAAAAACGTGGCAGACTTTCTAGGCTTGGGTATTATCAGGATATCCGATAGTTTTCAGGTGTTTGAAAAATGGCGGAGGCGGAAGACGTAGTTGACAATGGCGGTAACATAAACGATTCCCTCTTTCAGATTTGGGATACCGTCAGATCCGAGAGTCTTGTTAGTTTCAAGATCCAGACAAGCCAGAAGACTCTGCCGTAGGACGTAAGTTCTATATATAACGATATGCAAATTCCAGCAGCTAGCCTTTCTTATAAGTCGCATTTCAGAGGGCAAGCTGGACGTGGAAGTGGCTCTGGAAGTCTTGGACGTGGGTCAAGGACCGTTCAAAGACTTTCTGTCGTTGTTAGCCTTGTTCAAAGACTGAAACATACATAGAATTAGCCGCAGCAAACGTCCATCTAGGAGCACTTATGAAGAACACTGTTGCAGTCTAGTTAAACAAACGCATTTTTTAACATATATTTATGTAATTTTTTTTCTGTTAGCGATTACTTCCAGAAGTTTGTCTCTATAGGTATCATTCACAGTATTTTGATGTTTTATATAAGCTTCTAGGTATTTTAACGGATTTAGACTAAACTTGAAACACTTGACATCACTTTGAATTTCGGTTGATAATAAAATAAAAAGTAATAGTCATAATAAAAAAAATAACTAATAAATAAAATAACTTTCAAAAATGTTATGTTAAACTCAAATTCTTTGTATTGACTTTCCTGTTATTATTTTGCCTTTCTCTATATTTTTGTTATTGTTATTTTGGGATTTATTATTGGGTGTTGTCTGTTTTCTTCTCTTATGTTATAGGTCAGCGCATCTGCCTTGGTCCTCCAAAGCTTCAATGATTCTGATGAGGTATGACCCAAAGTTGCCATGCCCAGTGATTAACTGATCAGTTGAACCGCACGCTCGTTCCCCAGAGTTCTGACGTACGTCTTGATCGAAGGAAATCGAATTTTGGCTGACAGCGCCTCTGAAAGACTCCAAACCTTGATTGGTAAATTCGTGGTCGTTTTTATGCTTAAAAGCAAATAGCTGAGACTTGCTCTCATATATTAAAATGCATTTTGTAAAGACCGTTTTGTGGCTGTAGAAGTATCTAAGGAACTTTCGGATAGCTCGTACTAAAAAATGTTCTTCTCGCATGACCATTTTGCTAGATGTTTTAGATGTTGTTTCAGGTCCGAAATTGTTGTTCTGGCCTGGTCGTCAGTTGCTTTCTGCAAAATAAAATCCAAGTGCGCTTTCGGTGACTACGGTGTTGTAAGCAGCTGATGCCTTAATCGCTAATTTTTCTTATGCGCTAAATAAATCCTAAACTTCTTTAACCTTGCACCTTTTGCCTATATTATGATGTTTATAGTATAGTCAGTTGCATTGCTCTTTTTGAAATATTTTACGTTAATGGTGTCGCTATCTTAATCCGGTGGGAAATTGGTTTCCTCTTGTCACAAACCATACGTATGGACCGGTACCGATACCGAATCTGATCCTTATAGTGGTCTTTTCTGAGATGAATCTCAGCTGTGCGCTACTCGTCCACGTTTTGGGCACTTCCAGTGCCTCGTTTTCGGGTGCCTTTGAAGTAAATTGTTTTTTTAAAACTATTAACAGGGAACTGTCAGAGATCCTCACGATCCGGTATCCTTGCCGCAACTGAACTCTAAATACACTTTCAGTGTACCGGTCCGGAGCAGGAACACTGGAGCGCGATTCTCTCGGCCAGTTCTCAAGTGATTCCAATCCACTAGGCGTTGTTGAATATGTCTCCTTCGCATCTTTAACGTCGGATACCGCGAATGCTCATATAAAAATTCTATTGTAGGTCATTTAATTCTCCATTTTACCGTATTGTATATTCGGCGCGCATCGTTATGATCACTTCTAATGCTTTTTGACTACTGGTAGTATGTCGAAATATTCCTGAGTCGATAAGAACCTCTTTTCGCGGTTTTGTGATAAACCGTACCATCTAGAGCAGCATTGATTACGCAGTTTAAAATAATGACTTCGAAATTTTTCAAATCACATTTTCACTGTTCTGAGAGTACTATAATGTATAATGCGCAATGGCACAATTCTAAGGGGATATTCCAGGATAGTCTAGATAAGTGATATGGACATTTTTTGAAGTAACACAATGTTATTGAGTTCTTAACAACTAAGGGTGGTGTGTCAACTGAGATTTTGACGGTAATGCTTGTGTGGATGTCAGTACTGTAAGGAGGTAGATAACAAGTGTAAAAAGGGAAAAACCAGCCACAACGAACTTGAACAATCAGATTCAATGTGATCGGCCTTTGACAGCTACAGACAAACGGCATCGTGCACGAGTAGGCGAACACCTTCGTAATTTTTGTTTTCAATTTCGAAAAGTTTCTTTTGCACAAAAAATTTAGCCATAGCCCTGATTAACATTACATTAACTATGCTATCGTCTGTCCTTTAGTATACATCATGATCATAAAACAATCAGTGCCGCCATGTTCCAATGTTCTCAGCACTTACGGTAATCGGACACCTTAATAGATCTCATAAATTTGTATGCAGTTATTAAACAAAATTTTCTTCTTAGCCCAAAACAAGCAAAATCTGCACGTTAAAATTACAAAATAAATAAATCTATAAAACCAAAAGAAAAATTATCTACGTGACAAAACAAATTTAATAGACTGCGGTTTAAAAAAATAATACGGGAATTTTTTTAACTATTCATCTGAAGATTAAGAATCTGGAAAACCAAAGTATTAAAAAACAAAATCGTTTTAATATATTGGTAACCGGCGGGCAAAAGGAATTTTGGACTTCTAATTAATGTTATTTCCAATAGAGCGGAAATTTGCCCTAAAAATACGCAAGCAAAACATTTTTGCGTCATTATTTTACGTGAAAACCCGAATTTGGTAAATATTATACGATTCTAAGGCAAACTGTGGTTTGATATCATGTTGTCCATTGTATTTTTTTGTAATGTCTGTCATGTTTGCAAATTTAAGGTAGCAAAACAGAACAAAAAAAGAAGTTTATTAAAAGTAATAGTAAAACCTTAAACATGTGAAATTAAACATGAAGGTAAAAAGGCCAATAGAAGACACAATAGCAAAAATCAGTGGAGTTTTTGGAAAAAAGTGGCGCAAAAGATGGGGGTGGATATAAGATCTACAATAAGGAAAAACGTGAAAAAGGTATTGGGACACAAAAAATAATTGAGGGAAAAATTCCAAAAGTGACTGCTTCCTATTGTTTATGTAAGCGTGCTTTTGGAATATGATAGAGCAATTTCAAACCAATGATGGTCGAGTTATAATAGTCCAAACAACACTATTATTGTTCATGTGGTTACGCCAACAGCATAGAGCCGTGGTTAATATCCAATTTTGTTACAAACTGGAGAAAACCGCATTCGAAACGCAGACAATGTTGTAGCGAGTGCTTGTTAAGTACGCATGTGATTGAATGGTATGAAAGGTGTAAGAATTGTCAAAGAAGACCTGAATGACTGTGTGGATTAGCGGAACAATTTCACGTGATGAAATTTACCTTTTACAATAGTTCACGCAACGGTATGAAGAAAAAAGAAGGTGTGTTCGTATTTTGTGCCCCACCACATAAAAGAACATCAAGAAGTGGTTCTTGTTGAAGATTTTTGTTTTATTTGGTAATTTGATAGCATAATACGATTTGGGGAAAAACCATGCATCCATGTTATTTTGCTTAAGTTACTTGGCCATATTTTATTTGAACATTTGGAATCATGTAAGTTTGAAATCAGTTTATTGGAATTGAGTCAGGGACGTTGAAAGTACTTGTTGATTATTTTCTTAGTATATTGAGATTAGTATGTAAAGTATCATGTAACATTTGTTGTCATTCTTAGCATTTTGGTTGAAATCGTTTGATAATTATTAAAATTTAATTTGCTAGAACACTCCTCAAGTCCACATAAGCTTGACTATTGCTTTATAGAGCAATAATTTGTTTTTCAGTGACAGACATAAATTGTTGCATAGGGACTAGCAGATTTGCTTGATTTATAAATCCATCCTACGATGAACGATTGAATAATTAACAAATGACAGGTCTTTAAGTAATACTTGACTAGTTAGGATTGTTTTTATTAATAATTGACATGGTTGCTAAGGTTACTCGTAATTTTTTACATAAGCCCCCCAGTAATTTACTAATTAGCCTTGGAAGCTTATTGGAACATTAATGATAAGTCCACTGCAAAATTTTACTTTATTAGTTCCGGTTCCAGACTATTTTGTAAAGTTGAGAACTGAACTCAATGATGAAGCATTTTTCCATCATTTTCAATGCGAATTTAGGCAGCTCGCGCAATGCCACCTCATCCAGAAACCAACTCTTCAATTGTGATTAACGGCAACTCATTTCTATTCTTGTTGTCAGTCCTCGTAATTACCACTTCGCCCATCTTGAGCTGTTCTGTTTGTCTAGTTTTTTAATTTTGGACTAATACTCAAATGTTTCTAAATCAATCTCTCAATTTCTTGCAGATTTGTTGAACTTTGTTCAACTGCTTCTGGAGTCGAGTAGCTTCCAAGAGTTCCAATTCTGAAACTTGTCATAATTTTGCATTCTGAAGAAACCAAGTGAGAGTTAAAGGGATTAAATCTTCAGGATCTTAACAAACGGGAATTAGCTGCAGTTTTAAGTTCACCCAGATAGTTTTCTGTCTGGATGTAGTACAACTTCTTGTTCTCCAGCATACTCTAAAGTAATTCCTTCAAAGTGCGGATTATCCGTTTCCTGAATTGTTTTACTTCTTGTTGATTTGTTTCCAACAAAGTATACCTCAAAAGGAGGTTTCTTCTGTTAATAAACCAAGTCACTGACTATTGTCAAATTTCTTACCAAGTAAACTCCTCAGGAATTTGCACCAGCAAAGATAACAATCTATATTTTACTTCCACCTTTAAGAAACAATGAGATCTACCCCGGTAATATCAAATACTCTGGTTTCTCGAAATCGATCTTCTGGATTTTGTTCTCAGAGAATTTATGTTCTTCAAATTTTAGGCTTACAACTTCTATTAATTGTTCTGTTTTTCCAGTGAATGTTAGAATCAAAGTCGTTAGACAAATATTGGTTTAGTATCCACTAAACCAAAGTAAACAAAGACAGCTGACATGAAATGTGTCGTGACTAAGCTTTGAGCGTACGTTTGGTTGCCTCTCTTCAGATCTCTCACTTGTCACCTCGAAGTTATCGGAGAAGTTAACCACAAGAAAATTATTATATCTGGATCACAAGTTCTTTGGCCCGATTAGATCTACAGTTTCACTAATAGTTTCCATGAAAATTTCTATCCAAGATTTATCGAATCGGAAATGCAGGAAGGGATTTCCAAATTCCTGAACATACCTATAACGCAGAAAACAGTTTATTGAGAATATTGGATTAATTCGAGAAGTAAAGATTCCAAGCTGGACAACAACAGGACTGACGGGAATACACAATTATATGTGTTTTCAGACAGAAGGCAGCAGTCTTTCTTCGTACCAGTACTAGAGATTAAGTCAACGTACAACTAATTCAAAAAAAATCTAATGTTGCACTAGTGAAAACAGCTACTATTCTAAGACTTCAGCTGTTACGATGTACCTTTGGGACTCCATTGAAATAGAACATTAACACAGCCACAGGAGTTTTGGACATTTCTGTACAGCGTTGAATGGTACTTTACCGGACTAAGAGATGTGATACTTGGAGGACATTTGTTAGAAACCGTACCAGAGGAAATCCCCAACCTCACAAGCATATAAATACAGCAAATTTCCTGTCCCGTGGTGAAGAATCTGTTAATTGACCTCTGCTTACTACCAGTATTGAAAAAGCAGGCGTTCCTTTTCAACTTTTGATTTAGAGGTTAGGTTTTCCTGAAGAAGAGATTTAGCCACAGCTATGATGTCCTTTTTATGGGAATGATAAATACTGGTGTAGAAGGGAATCAAATTTGGGAAAGTTTCTTAGGATATGAGTGAAACCATAAATTTGCAAAGGCAGTATCACTAGTTCTGAGGGAAATTATTTTTTACCGGGATTGTAGAGGAGTATCTACCCACTAGACATCCTATCTTAATATATCAAGCATTGAAAACCAAAATGAAAATAGATGCAACAGCTGTCAACAAAAATCATTCTAGGTGGAGCATATAGTGCGACTTTTGTAACTAAAAAGTTCGTCAAAGGACAATTGCTACCTCTAATTAAGCAGAAAATCTTCTCATAAAAGTAGGTATGCAAAAAATAAGAACAGCAACCTGATTTTGATCTAATCATTGACAAAATCTTAATTCCACAGAAATGTATAAGACCGATAATCTTTATTGCACTTGAAAAGTGTCCTAAATTATAATAATCCATACACCATAAAAGAAACAGACGAAGTCTCCTTTTATAGACCTATAAGATTACTACCGATACTTTTTATGGTTTTTAAGAAATTTATTAAGTGTCTGCAAGCGCTAATTGAAAAAAAGAAAATAATTCTAGAATATCAAGTCACATTCCGCACTAAACACAGGTGAGTTAAGAAAATTAATAAGGATCTGAATGCCAGTTAAACTAAAGAAGCTCCTCTTATTCCTACTTTCAATCATTTTCTGGTAATTGCTGCCAGACAGTTATTTTTTTGCAAATATTTTGAATACAAATGGTCCTTGCAATTTTAATGCAACGAGCGGTCGTTAGTAGCGACCGACGACCCTGACCGAGCATCATGGAACTGCCTGTTTGTAACGGACAATTTCTGGTGGATATTGGCGCTGGCCTTGCGATATACACCGTAAAAAGTCCACATATGAACTCCCCCAGGCGAACGGAACACCGACGCCGTGACCCTCAAAATAAACGTGGGGCTCCGCCGAGACTTCACCTGGCGATTTGTCATCGCTAACGTTTCGAAATCAATCATCAGTATAGATTTTATGGGTGTAAAAAACCGGCGACTCATCATCAAGGTCGAAAAAAATCAGCTAGCTGTGAAATTGTAAGCTCTAGCATTTTCCACGAACTCTTGAACAGGTTTCCCAAAATCGTACGATCTGAAGGCGTCGCCAAGATGCTCAAGCACTAAACGAAACATAATTAGGACGACACCAGATCGTAGGCAGTCTACGACGATTAGCCCCAGACAAATTGCTAAACTTGGAATTGGGAAGCCATCACAAAGCAGCTAGTCGTGTCGAAGTGTGGAAGTGAATGGAGATCATGCGGTCCAGTCCGGCACTTCCAGAACTACGTTCACAATTTTTTCCATTATCGACTTAGTGAAAGCATTCCTCAAATTCGTCGCCCAAGAGGACATCCGCAAACGCAACACTTAATCGATTTATCGATGGGGTACTTCAAGATTTGGACTTTTGTTGCGCTTGCATTGATGATGTTTTGGTAATACCATCCTCATCTTGAAATACTCTTCAAACTACAGAAGTCGATGTTATGACTAACCCAGCCAAATACTATTTTTGGGAGTTGTCTGTTAAGTTTTATGTTATCCAACAGCATTCAATCTCTGTTAGAGGAAATCAAAACGGTATGCGCAGTTTTACGTCCAAAAACAAGCAAAGAACTATGGAACTTTCACGGAAAGTTTACAGCCATGGTTGAGTTGATCCAAGCTTCGTTGAACGAGCTACCTCAAAATAATGCCAAAGAAAAAACTTTAGTAAATTAGACAACGGTAGAAACTGCAATAATTTCTATAAGCTTGGTCCAAGCAGCACTTTTGATTTACCTCACAGCCAATGTTCCACTTGAGTTTTATTGTGACGCTTTAGCTCATGAAGGGCACGTAATGAGAACTGACCAACAAGAAACAAGAAAGCTAATAATAAAATAGATACTAGCTGGAAAGAGAAAAAAGGTAAACTAAAGCCTAGATGGCTTGAGTAATTTGAAAATGATCTAAAAAATATAGGAATTAAAAATATGAAAGAGAAAGCTCTAGACAGGAAATTGTGGAATAAAATAAGCAAAGAAGTTGGATAAAGACTGGATGGGGGCTAATCTAAGCCAAAAGTTGATCTTGAATTATGATTAAGCCATGCATACACATATTAAAAAGGCTGCCAATAATTGGAGTTAGCCAGGCGCGTGTTGATTACGCCAGCCATCTCGCAAAAGACTAATAGGCTTCAACCATCTTTCTTGCGTCTGTCAAATTCGGCACAACTATGCATGTTACAACCGACTAGGGAGACAATTCAAGTTGTATTTGGGGAACTAAATCGCCTCACGACCACGGTTTATCAGCAACGAACGGTATTGTCAATGGGTTTCAATGGAAAAACATCATTTAAGTGCCATGCTAACCATTACTGGTGGTTTACTACTATGATTTGCTTAATGTGGCAGATTTTCCCAATTTACATTCCTTTCGGTTTGACTAATTCTATAAAACCTAATATAAGAGATTCCCAGAGTGAGAATAAATTCCTAGACCAGCTATCTACCTGTCGCAGCTTTAGTGGTTTATACGCAATAAACGGCGAGGTTACAAGTATCGCGTTTAATTTTAGAGCTTGTCGATTTATACAAACCGCTAAAACTTAAATTATTTTTAAGAAAGACTCATTAGTCAAATGAAGTAACAATACACTGATTTGAATATTATATACTTGGCCTTTTCTTAAAAAAATGGTTTCGGATCAACCCACAGATTAACTGACAATAAGATACCACGGCAGTTACATTTGCCAGAGATCCAACATTGATTTCTAGAAATATGCAGATCGGTTTCAACAGAATCCAAGACTGGAAAGAGAAAAGGCGCGTCAAGATTAATGAAACTGCCAAGTCATATTTACCTGTCCGCTTGTTAAGATCGAAAACCGTTAACTCCTACAAGCTGAAGATGCTAAATACCTTGGTATGTATTTTAAAAAACTCACCGAGTGTAAATGGTTTAAACTCAAATTAAGCCCAATATAAAGACTTGTCTGCCGCAAATGTAAGTTATGTTTGAACAACAAGGTGTTCCCGTAAAAAATCATTCTAAAGCCTATTTGGACCTATGAAATTCAACTATGGAGTAATGCCAGCAGCACTAATATTGCCATCTTGCATACGTTGCAAAAAATGGCGTTTCCTACTACCGTCGAGGCACCGCAGTGTGCTTCCAACGAGACCATCCTACATAACATCTCTGAAGTTCGCTAGAGAAGACAGATTTATTGAGAAGTACAGTGTATCCACCTAATTAAATATGTTATAACTCCGCCTGCATTGCCTCCAGGGGTAATGTTGCCGGTCCCAAGCCCGGATAAAGGAGGAGGGTTGTGACGTTAAGATTTAGCAACGTAACGCATATAAAAGACAAAATGCTAAACTCGGAAAAGCAGGATAAAAAATTAAAAATAAGGAAAATATTCCCGGGTGATAAGTGATTTAGCAAAACCGAGTTTAAATCTCGACCAAAACAAGAAGAGAAAGAAAAAGAAGATCCAAAAGAGACAATTAGTTTGTGGAACGTGAAATGATCAGAGATACCGCAGTTTACAATAATTTGAGAAAAGGAATATCTATATCCTGGTCATAAGTGAAAGAAGATATAAATGGTCCACTACACTGTTGGAGTGGAGCCAACAAAAAAAAGAGAGTCCAGGTCAGAGTGGGTATGTTAATTAAGAAAAAGTGGAGAAAGACAGTAACGGCCTAACATCAATGAACGGCTAATAAAAGTGGAATTAAAAGCCTTTGGAAGAGAAATTATAATTATTGTAGTATACGGTCCACCAGACGACAAAAAATAATGGAAAAGGGGAAATTTTTTGAAACACTGAAAGTACAAATACAAAAAGTAAAAAAATAATCAGAAAGTAAAATAAACGATAATGGAAAAAGACTAATTGAACTATATGAATCAGAAGAGCTTAAGGTAATCAACGGATTCTACAAACATAAGGACATCCATAAATATACATGGATACAAACAACACGAAACCTCAGGTCCATCATAGACTACACGATAATTAAAGATAACACAACTATTAAAATAAAATATGTGAGGGTTAAAAGGGGTGCTACATGTTGTACCAATCATCGGCTTCTAATATCATATATGGAATTCCCATGGCACAGAGGAAAGGCCGCTGGGACAAAAACAAAGAAAAGAGAAGAAAAACTAAAATCGGAAGAAAAAGAGCAAAAACTAAAAATACACTTGTTCAATGCCGTAATCAATAGGGAATTGTATAAAAGAAGATTTGATGACAAACTAATTGAATTCCACTACGGTACACTGGAAGAAAATCAACATCAAGAACATCAAAGAGCAAGCTATCCTACAAAGGAAATATATACAACAAAGTATACGAATAATATCTGAATACTAAAACGGAAGAAGACTGGCAAACATATAAAGAAAAGAACAGAGAAACCAAAAGATTCATAAGCAAAGAAAAAATGATAAATGGCAAAGAACATGTCACAATATAAAACAATATGTGGGAGATACAAGAAGTACAGACTCGTGGAAGACAATTAAGGCATTAAAATAAATACAAGAGAAAAAGCACATGTAGAATTCATAAAACAAAGAAAAACGGGGAAAGTTCTTACAAGGAAACAGTGACACAACAGAAAATTATAGTGGACCTGCACAAATAGAACTTCAAATCGACGAAGTGAAAAAAATAGTAAAAACATTAAAAAACCAGAAATTAGCGGGACCAGGAGGAATCATAAACAAAATAATTAAGTATGGTTCAGAGAAGCTCTACAGAATGTTGACAGATATGTGCAGGAGGGACTATAAATGGAGAACATTTGCCAGAGCAGTGGACGGAAGCCTACATAATTTTCACCTTTAAGAAGGGTGATCGCAGAAGGAAAATTATGCCTCGATCACATACATACATTAAGGCAAATGGAAAAAAATAAGGCTAAGAACAGAGAAATGTATGGGTTTTGTAGACTTGATACTCAAAACAAAACTGTGGAAAGTTATGGAAGAAATGAGAGTACATAAAGATTAAAATAATTGACATTTTTTTATGGTAAATATAAAATGGGGCAGAAAATTTCAAATAACGAAGGGTCTACTCGAAGGACGCTCATCGTCGTCGTTATTCAAACTTCATCTAGAATACACCTTTAAACAATAAAAAAGAAAGTGCGAAGGAATGGGAATCATTTATTCACTCTAAGTTTTACAGACAACTAAATAGTCATAGCGCACGATGAGGAAAACCTGGGTTTCATGTTTAGAAAACTCAATGATAAGTACCTTAAAGCTGGTTTAGACATCAACATCAAAAAACAGAATACTTAACTACAAGAGAATATGACACTGGTAACTTAGAGATAGATGAAAACATAGCGATTAGAGATATGGACAAATTTAAACATTTAGGATGCACAATATCTAAAAATGCAACCTTGGAAGAAGAATTTGTACTAAAAAAATTGCAACAGAAATGAAGTGCTGGAGAAAGTGTTGTCGAGTAGTTCGGACAGACAGAATGTCAAATGCAGAGATCAGGGACAGGATGGGAATAAAAAAGGATACAATAAGCAGAATAGAAGAACTATTATTATAATGGTATGACCATGTAGGAAGATGTGAGGATAGCAGGTGGATTAAGAAAATAACGGATTGGAGCTTGGTGGGGAGAAGAAAAAAAAGCAGACCCAGGAGATCGTGGAGAAATGAGGTGGATGAGGCCATGGAGAAAAAAGATTGGAAGACGGAGATTGGCAAAAGAAAAGAGAATGAAGAAAACGACTGATGGAAGAAAAACAGCGTCAGTTGTAAAAATTTATTTGATTTAACAAAAAGTCTTAGATAAGTTTATTAATTATATATATATAAAAAAAATTATGAGTGCTGCTGCTACTGTCACACAGGTCAAAGGTCAACTCTAACTGGGTATACGTAAATGCGTTGTCATGGCAACGGCGTACGCCAATTACGTCAAACAGAGCTTTTTAATCGTGTTTTTATTGTTATTTAAAAACTATGCGAAGGGGCTCAAGCATGTCGGAGTTGGAAAGACCAAAAATAGGGCAAAGTGGTTTCAAGTTAATTATTTCAAACTTCCTTATGATCTCGTTGAGATAATCAAATCTGTGTGAAGCATCTGAGTAAGGCTCTTAATATGCGTTATGTATCAATTTTATACGAGGTCGTTGAATAATTTTTATCTCACTTCCTACATAACAAAGATCCGCGCGATTTAATATTGTATATTTTTGAATTGCATATCATCAATTTTTCACACGCTCATGACAAGGCTAACTCTGCTTGCGAACAATGCGAGAAGAACAATTAAACCAAAGGTTCTTCATTGACCTTTTATTAAAAATGTTTCCTTTAGGCAATTCTTATTTTGTTTCCCCGAATTTTAATTCATGAAAAAATCAGTTTTTTATGTTGCTTAACTTTAAAGTGTTTAAACTCTTATCCTAAAAATCAATTCTTAATCACTTGTTACTAGCAATGGTTAGGTGATTTAATAAATAATGTCAGTTTAATGGATCAGGAGTAAAACAAATTTCTGTTTAAAATTTAAATAACAATATAATCTACAACACCGGGGAGCCATAGTTTTCCAGTTAAATCATTTTTTTTAGACTCAAGACAGATGGTAATTGAAAGGTGCAGTATAGAGGAATACGGGAGGTGCTGCAAAGTTTCATAGTCAAAGTCTTCTAATTTTTGCAGTGTTTACCTAGCTATTTGTGACCTGGTATTATCGTGATTGCGCTGTTTTTCCAGTACCTATTTGAGTCGACCCGAGTATTGACAATAAGCAGCTTATATAGTTGTACGACTAACTTTTAAGGTTTTAGGACGAATTATATCTTTCAAGACATTGGGGGACGAAGATTTTGCCTTGGTATAGGTCATTCACTCATGGCGTCCCTTTATGTTCTTGTGTAAGACTTTTTTGTATCTCTATTTACTAGCCTATGCAAAAATGATTGTCTATTATAACTAGTAATGTGACTCGAACATATCACTAATTGATGTGGGGCCTGCGTATTCAATTTGGGCACCATTTCAATGTTTTGGAAATGTCTGTAAATTATAGCAAACATAGAATATAGTTGTTCGAACAATTCATTTATTGCCTCACTAGGATTTTGCTCCATGGCTACACGAAGCACATCTTCAGTTGGTCATCTATGTCGCGCTTCGTCTTGAAGACTAAATTTTCCAGATCTGAATTTATCAAACCACTGTGAACCCACCTCTATATATCTATACAATTTTCTAATCGTTGTCGCCGTATTTTGAATTTTGTTACTCTCACAGTAACATAGCGTATGTGCTCTTATTCGCTCTTGTTTTAGCTTTTTTAACATTAAGAATCACACTGTTCACAACCATTTAGTGATTTTATATTATTCTTCACATACCTTGAAAGAGAAATCGCAAAACCTATTCTAATTCAGAGTTCGGGAAGATGTTGGTTCAGATAGTCGTGTCTATCATGGTATGGTGACTTGTTGGGACTTCCTTGGCAAATCGCACAAATGTTTTCTACCAACTTGTTGTTAGAGGTGCCTGTGCTTTTAAATTGCACATGCAGCTCATCTTCCGAACTGTTTGATTTATCTTTTGATATTGTGATGGTGAGGTGCTTCTTTGTAAATTTTATTTGCATATGGTATGTCCCTGAACAACGGCTACCGCTAAAGTTTTGCTCAATCTTCGCTGTTGTAGCCATTTTTGATATTAGCGCCTCCAGTGAGTATTTCGGAAATTGCCACCTTTTCAGTATTGCCAAATGAAACTCTTGATGCTATATCTATATTTGTGTAATAGATTTATACGACAGTCACAAGTACACTTTCTTTCTGCACCATTCATTTTGAATTACCTTATACAACAATTATGGGAAATACCATTGTTTTAAAATTTTCTAAGCTATCATTTACTAAGAGATTGTTTACATTTAATATCCATGTCAACATGATAACGCTTAAAACTAACAATAATTTGAGGAGTTCTCGTAAATTCTGTTATCCAAATAGCAAACAAAAGATAACTCCTTAACGGAAGTTATTATTATAACAAGGTTTCTTAAAACTCATTTGAAATATTTTATAATACGAGGGTTGATTGAGAAGTGATGCAAATGGACAGGAAAGCAAATGCGCTTTGTTTGACGATACTCGAGCTCCCCACTTCCTTTTTGAAAATGATTGTTTTGACCCCAAAACATTTTTTTACTGTCACCTTGCCTTTTTGATCCGACTGAAACCCCTTTCCAGTTTGGAAAAAATGATAATAGAAACCGATCGATAAAGATTTCTGTTCTTGGTTAAACCTGCTTCTTTCATGTGGATCCGGATAACCAAAAAGATTAGCATGGTACCTTCCGGAAGTGGCCTCACCCTTTGGAAAAAGTCAGCTAGCAGCCTTTTCAGCTGAGGCAACAATTTTTGTCTTCATCGAGAACAGATAATCACTACAAAATCATTATATTGATTGCTCCTTCCTCTTTTGGGTGTAATGATTGCCAATGTTGGATGTTTATTAAATTAGTTTTAGTTGATCACCTGATATTTTATGCATATTCAATTCTTAAGTTAGAAGAAAATGCACATGTCTCCCCGGAGATTTTCATAATTCTTCTCTCTTTTTCCCTTTCTCCCATTTCTCTCTCTCTTTCTTTCTTCTTCCGCCCTCTCCTCCTCTCCCCTCTCTTTCGCAACTCGATATGGTAACAATTTTTGGTCAGTCAGGAGGTTTATCTTAAATGCTTATTTTTTTTGTTTTAAATTCTATCTTACGACAAATCGTTGCATACCAAGGGGTAGTTTCTCGAATGTGTTAGGCTATATAATTTTAATGATATTTATATTTATGATATTTATATGATATTTTTAGTTTACCGTTAGCTTGGCAAAAGAATACCGAGGTAGATAAAGAAGCGCTGGTTCTTCAAATCATACAATTTATTGATTAAAATCTATACAATAACATAACAGGTAAATATTTATATACCTATTTGATTAGTGTTCTGACTTACAAAATTACATCAGCACTAACGCAAGTACATTTTTTTACGCTCTAATCCTGATAACTCCGATTCTCTTAACATTTATAATTTTACGTAAAGAAACAGACTAATTTACTTTAACCTTGTCCTCAAGATTGGTCCACCTCCACACGCTCATTATAATTCGCGTCTTTATATGATCTATTTTACCATTCTTTGAGAACTGTAAGAGCCAAAAGCCATTTCTCCTTCTCTGCGTTACAGGTGTGCATAGCGTTGTCGATGAGATAGAACCGAACATTGCCATGTTCAGTGGTAAGCTGGACGCTAAAGATATTCCGCTACTTGTCGCGGGGATGAATATCCCAGTTTCCACTGCTTGCCTTCTCTGCTCCCATATTGCTCTCGTCCTAGCTCGTAACTGGTTTATTGCGAGCCCTATTGAAACCTTCTGGGAAATTGCCGCTGTCTTTTCGGCCAGCTCGTTTGCATTTCCGTTCTCCGGAGTTCTGGCAAGCACCTAGATTCAGTAGAAAAGGATCTCGATCTTAGCTAGCAGGGTTTTTGCAAGGCTCCAAATTTTGACTTGTAAGGTTCGTTAGCGCCTTCACTTTTCTGAGCGCAAGTAGCACTGACTTGTTGTCAGATATTACAGTGCATCTTGGGACGACTGCTCTGTGCCTGTCGATGTGATAGGAACTGAGGAGTTTATTGGGGATGTTGCGGTAACTATTGGGCGGATCGCTGCGATGTAGAAAATGCGGGGCATCCCCCGAACCAAGCTAGATGGGGACTTTAGAAGTTAGCGTATATGGCGGCTTACTCTGGTTCTTTTTACAGTTTCTGAATTGGTGGGCAGCCCCACAGTTAACACACTTGGGAATGGCAGCTCTGAGTATGCTCGATCACCAACATCGATGGCACTGGCTCCCGACATTCCTTCTCTTAAACTGTTGAACTTTAACAGCCAAATTGAGGACATCGCACAAAGGAAAGATCTTTTTTTTTCTTGTTGGTTCGCTCATGTTACAGAAACATGAACAGCTTCGGGCCCTTCTTCATTCGCCTCTCGATCAGAACGGAGTTCCTGATTCTCCGGCACGCGACGCATAATGGCGCGGAAAGGCTTGTTTGCTTTTAGTAAATGAAGATGGTGCTATATAGCCACTGGTAATCTTATCAACAAATCTTATCTTGTTCTTATGAAATGCGTTCCTAACGGAAGATCAAAAGGATGACGAGAGGAATTTTTTCCCTTGAGGAAGCATTTGCCAAACGATATGTGATGTCCGGAAGGAGGTTGGTGATGGTGGGCATTTCGACGTTCCCTCGATTACTTTGGCTTACTAGCGGACTTGACGATACTTGCAGACAGGTTTTAAGCTTTTGTGCTTGATAGGGTTGGTCTGGACTAGCAAATTCTCGCGCTGAAAGTCACTTTCCGACAGGAGAGGTGTAGATAGCATCTGCTGTTGCTCTTAGAACTCCTGAAAATGTTACTGGGGAGAAGTTTCGTTGAAATTACTGTACTCTCCTTTGCACTCACTTCGCCACGGAAGGCAATTTACTCGCACTCGTACTAAGCGGAGGCGTGCGGATTGTTATTGGTGATGAATTAGAGTACACGGCTTTTGATATTGAGGTCGATGTAATCTTTTGGCTTCAACGGCAGTATAAAGACGATCAAGTTAGGCCAGATAAATGTCACTGTTGATGTTAAACTGCCTTTTACCATTTTAGTCTCTCCTAACACATCATTGTTATTTTATATCGGCATAATAGTCGTTAGAAAAGGTCTCTCATTGAATAATTTCACTTTTTCCCATTCACAACCTTTAAGATATTTTTAGGTGTTTGGTCTACTGACATGTAATCTCTCCCCTTCCCCCTCTATCCCCCTTTTTTGCGTTCTTGAAGCGGGAGCAACACTCATTTGTGACGAGTTTGTTGAGGAAGGGATTTTGTTCATTTCTCTGTAAGAAATTGAACAACATTTGAACTCGTTTGGTCTTGTTGTTTTTGCAGAGCTCGTATGGTATATATTGGGCCAATTTCTATCTCTCCTGACGATTATCGTTGTTATTTCCATTAGTAGTAGTAGTTGTTGGAGGTGATCTCTCAGTGAAAACTCTCTTTTTTGCGTTCCTGAAGGGGGGCTCTAACTCATCTGTGTCAAAATGCGACGAACAACTTTTTCCTGGCTTACCTTCAAAGCTTATATTATCAAATTTGAAGCTAGCAAACCACCCCCAATATTGACTTCCGCCGAAGAGTTTATTGAGGTCGCGAAATGATTAAGTAGTTGTTCACCTTTTCTTACAACAAAACATAATATGACACATTTTTTAAGACAACATTTGTTGACTACCTATTCCCTATTTTGTTTTTCAATTATGTTCAATTCTTAGAATTATCAAAAACAAACCAATAGTTGGAATGCCATGGAATTTGGTTATTTGTTTGTTTATTTATGATAAAATACAATTACCCTTGTGAAGCTTTTCTGCGCCATCTATTTGTACCGTTTTGCACCATTTTCACTCCGCTTTCGCGTTTTAAGCTTGTTTGTGCCATTTTTGTTTTTTTTCAAATGGGTTGTTCGTAGTAAGCTTGTACGCTCATTAAACAATGACTTGTACTGCATCTTGGAGGAGTCTATTGTAATGGTTACCAGCGAAATGCTTCCAAACGAAGTGTTTAGACCAGCCTAATAAAGAACATAAAAGTTTGCCTTTAAATTTACGAATTGATCCAAAAATACAAGAAACAACTCCAATTGGCCACAAATAGACTGAATGCCAAAATTCTCTTTTCAGTATTTTGTATCTACAAAGAAAAGAAAATAGTTCGTTTCAGCCTAAGAAAATTGAGACACCAGCAGATGAGATAGACAGCAAATGATTTAGTTCAGATAAGACTCCATAATTAAGTTTTTAGACTGGTTTAATTTACATGTTCCACTTAAGCCTAGATATTAAACGAAATTGGGTCATATGGCAATCAGAAATGGATTGCAAGAAACAGATGGTGCTGGAAAAAGTATTTCCCACTACGTCGCTTGTTGCTTTCCTCTCTCCACAAACTGTTGCAACAACCTAATCTTTTCTGCAATTCGGGTAATCATGCAGGTCCTTTGCGGGAATCTTGGGCACTGTGGCGTAAAAACCGCGCGAGCGCTCACGAACGCGCCGTGTAATCTTCGGCCCGGTTTTTCCGCCGATTCTGCACTATCTACGCTCGGTACGCGAGCGGCAATATAAGGTCAAGAGTCGTTGCCTTCGGTTGAGGTTACCCCAGGCTCAGTGCTTTTGCTACCGCTGGTGGTCTTGCTGTTGTGTCTGCTGCATTGCGAAGAGGTGAGTAAACTGCACGTTGCGATCCGATTGCCTGGGCGGCCTTGACGGGTGAAACATTTCTGCGCCAAATCGTTAATTTCTTTATTCGCCATGTTCGCGTCTTGATGAATGGAAGTCGAGGTCGCGCTATCACGTTTCTAACGGCCTACTCATCAGGAATCGCGGTTGCAAACTTAAAATTATCTCGACCAAAACATTACAATATTTGGGTTAGTTGTTTACTGGTTGATTTGAAGCTAATAGCGCAACTGTCTAAAACTGGTTTAGAAAGGGCTCTTTACAAGAGTGAGTTGGTGACCAACTACGGGAATTTTTTTTACCAACCAAAATAGTGACCACAAAGAGGTTAATTTAATAAATCGTGAGTCACCAAGGCGATGTGCAAAACCGGTGGTGTATCATAGCATTTCTATTTGGGAACTACCAAGTTACTGTGCTTAGTTTAAATATTTTTATATATAAGGTAGATGTATAATTTTTGTTGCACAGTGTCGATGACGTAGCTTTCAGTTTTGAAGATAAACCCGTGCAATGGTTGTACTATCGTTAAATTGCTCTTTCTTCTGATTTTCTTTTTTAAATGCCTAAAAGTGCTCAAGTAGTCGTAGTGTAATAGTTATATTTATGAATAAATAGTGTTAGTTATTCCTGATTCACTCATGTAATTTTTACGTGTGAAACCGGTGCTAAGTTGCAACATTTTTACCTTTAGTAATAGTTTAGTATCATGACGTATATAAACTATAAACTATTTTATAGAAGTAGTTGTAGTACAAAAATGTTTGCTATTATTCAGGGAGCTCATCGTCTGCGATCGTTCCCTTTTGAAGCGCGACTTGGATGTTTTTGTACGCCCGCGAATAGTTTTGCCCTCTAGTTGCGATACCAGATTGTGGGGGTTGTAAAAAAGGACCCAGGCGGATTTGAAACGCGTTGTAGACATCGTGTATTGGTTATTAAAGAACTGGAAGAAGTTCGCCCCAAAATAATTTTCATAAAATAATTCGCAATAAGGTTTGTACTAAGGGATGCCAACTAACTGCTTTAAAGGTGTCATGGTTTAATTACCTTACTTTTCACTAGGCGGTACGGTTTTGAAAAGTAAACCATTTGGGAAATGTTAAAACATTTAAAATCATTTGCCTCACCGTATCATATCTAAAACTTGGTGTCCGTAGAGCGTCTAGTGAGTAGTGGCTCACAAAAGAGTTCCAAGATCGTCCTATTTTTAAGCCTGTAGACTTTCAAGGAACAATGTTCTAACTTATATCGCCATGAAAGTGTTAATCGCCTTATCAAATTATTTTCCAAAATCAATTTGAAACTAAAGTCTGTTATTATTCTGATTCAAGATTTTATAATGCCACCACCATTATGATTTTCTTTTGGGGTATTGTCCAACGTGTTTATTTGGTTTTAGCCACGGTAGAAGTTTATTCTGATTGTCTAAAAGAGACTAACATGCTGCGGAGACATATAAAGGATATGCCGAGTGTGCCAAAGTGATTCGCCAAGTTCCGTTTTTCAAAGTTCGGAGTTGAGAAGACTCAATCTCAAGATTGATTTGAGCATTACCAAGGCAATTCGATCAAATTAATATCGAAGATTGCCATGGCGCTCAAGATATTTTTCGGCTCAACCTTTGGGTTCCGCTTGAATTAATTAAGGCCGATCTTGATCACTTGCGTGTTCATCTAAGAAAACAACGCATTCCTTGAAGTATATGTTGATAAGCAAAGAAAGGTAATTGTTTACAATAATTTAATGTTTAAAGAAAGCCAAATTGGATCCGAAGAAGGTCATGCCCTTTATGTGGTGGGTTTTCAAGGGAGCCTACTGCTAGCTGTTATCATCATGCAAAGCCCTTGATTCAATTAATAATAAACTGGAAGTAGCAAATCAGCAGGATGTTGCTTTTTAACTCGACTACCCAGAATCAATGTTTACGTTTATCTCATCCTCCGTGTTTATCAGAGCCGAATTCTATGAATAGAAGAACCTCCAATGATGCTAAAAGGCACCTGGAACTGATTGGAGAAAAATTTGAAATTGTTTTTAAGACACCAAAAGCAGATCTATCTGCACACAATTATCTATTTTCTTTTTTCGAAATTTAGTGTAACGGGAATAGTAATATTTCGTGTCGTATTTGTCTTATTTCGTCTTTTAAAAATAAGTTATCGGGCAGTTTTGAATCAAGTTCGTTAGAATTTCTCTGCCCCCTCTACTTGATTGTGAAAATTAGGCAACCCATGTTACCACCATCAAATTCTAGTTTACTAAACTTAACTGGGAATGCTGTTGGTATGTAGAGGTCCTAAACAATCAAGGCGTGCTGATTTTACATGGAAGGACTAAAGTGGTAAAACCTTAATTGGGCTTCTATATACGGACGGTATGGTTGAATAAGTTGGGGTCTTTGGAAATTCAGCGAGGCTTTATTCGTGAGAAGCAATCGTTGAGGTAAAATGAAGGGACGTCAAAATGTAACATGAACAACTGGTTGGGATTCAATGTTTGTTAGGCTTTAGCTCAAAAGCTTTAAAGCAAGCTGTGAAATTAATTAATTTATGAAGAAGTTCTAAATGAAAAATGTTTCAGTATTGATAAAGATGTAGTATTTCTTTCTTTTTACTTTCTTGGCTTCGTCTTCTTTCAGTACAGACATAGATTTTTGTTTTGCTCATGGAGAGTTAACGAATGGAAAAATACGTCATGTTATTAGGTGGCAGGGCTGCATTGTAGCTACTAAGTTCTGAGACATAAAAGCCGATTTATTACTGTTGAAGATAAGACATCTATAGGGAATATAATAATAGTTGAATGGTTAGTTTATACTTCAGTGGTTTTCCAAAATTTTTCTTTTTTTTCTTAAATTTACCGGAGCTACGAGTGGTGATGAGTATCATTCCAAAAAGGTTTTTATGATGATGAAGTAACTTCAAAATTTTTTGTGAAAATTGGGTGTTGTTCTGTGCACTCATTGGATAAGTTGGTTGCCGCTTGCTTTAAAACGATGCTTTTCTGCTTTTGCTAATTACTTTTTTAATGTTAAATTCTTGCAGAGAATTTGTAGTTGAATTGTTTAACAGAAATCATAAGATAAACCTTTAAAATAAACTCATTAATTTCTTATTCATATTTTCGTGGAAAATTGGAATTTTGGGTTTATTACATTTGTGTGTTCAATGTTGTACTTTAGGATCAATGACTGTTTTTTTCTTCAAACCGTAACACGCACCAAACTTTTAAAGATATGTTGACCATCGTTTACTTAACACTTAGCTTCGATAATTATCTAGTGTGCAGTTTAATTTTGTCCCTAATTACATGCGATGATTATATCGTGCCTACCGCGCGTGGAAGCGCCATCTGCCAGCTTTACAATATACTGCAAGAAGTTCCCGTTCTGCGAACATAACCTAACAGTGATAGAAGCAATGTAGTGCGATAAGCGGCATGTGCCATTGCCTCCGTTTTGGGCTTCAACTGAAAAACGCGTCGATGAAAAAAGAAAATAAGAGTGCTGCTGCAGTTTTAATGGTTTAAGAGTAGAAATTTTAAAATGGGCAGCCAAACAAAGTCGAAGATGATGAACTGTGACAACTTCTGTAAGAAGAATCCTGGTGCACATAGTCAGAGCTCACAAGGTCATCGAATTCTCCACGAACTCTCACCTGAGAGAGGGAGGAATATAAAGAATATTCGGAACATTTTGAAAGTTCTGGGAATTAAAAAAATTAAATTATTATTATCATATGTGGTGTCCGAGATGTAATATGTGTTACAATTAGTTGCAAAAAAAGTGTGTCCGAGGATATATTTGTGGAATTGTCTGTATTTAACATACGAGTTTCGGCTTGATAAGGACCTGAATGGCACCACTTCAAGATCACCAAGGGTTTGTTTTTCGAAATTGGGAACAAAAGTTTAACATTGAATACGAAGCAATTTATACGTAGCCGGTGGGATTTTTCGTGATGCGGTTTGGTGTTTTTTAAATAGCGAAAACTGAAGCGGTTTGACGTTCAAACTCGATTTAAAAAGATCGCCGGAGGCGCTGGGGGGTCGTGCGTAAGGCAACTAAGTGGTCGAAGGGAAACTGAACGGTTTCAGTCTCATTTTAATAGTTTCATCGGTTTGACAGATATTGGCGATTTTTACTTTATTGAAAGAAATGAGCCCCGACGCCCTACTTATCTCTCCTCTCCTTCTAAGCTATGTAACTTTCCTTACGCGAGTCTGCCCCCCCCCCTTTTCCGAATCAGTTGTTTCTTTAGCTTACCTCCCTCGCTTTCCAAGTCACCATAATGTCTCACATGAATCTCAACAAAAGTTGCACTCCTGTGTCGGCCCCTAAAGAATATTAGAGTTACAAAACAGTTTATCAAGATGTTTAATGTGTATAGAGACTCTAAGAAGGAAGTTACCTTAACACATGATTTTTCATGCTCTATTTAGTGAAGCCTCTTAGAGTTAAAAATTGGTTTGTTTGTTAGGGTACTGTTACGGTTGTACCGCATTAAATAAGTCCTACTGCGCATACTTAAATAATTTTCCTAGCGTTTTTCTTAATTCAGGCTTATTTAATTTGTTCTTCTCATTGCTTGCAAATAGAATTGACCTTGTCGTGTCTGTAAGCAATTAACAGAAGAATGTGGTTCAAAAATAAATTAAGTAGTCTCTAATTGTAGTGCCTTCAAGTTGGGTAAAAGGTATATCAAAAATTATGCAACGACCTCGTCTACAATTAAGTACACGTAAATATGAAAGGTCACTTTCAATTATCAGACGGCGTAATGGTGACGCTTGAAATTGGGGGAATTGTTATTTAATTGTCGGATTAATGGCAGGATCGCAAGAGGAAGCTTCAAACTGAATCCTGTAGGCGCTTCCTCCATTGTTACATAGCATTTGTCTTATTTTGTCTTGTATGATTTTCTGGATTTATTTATGTTTAGTTTAAAAGTTAAAAAGGTTTTGTTTATTTTGATCCGGAACCAATTTTAATCACCATTAATAGATGGTCATTCTTGAGAAGGTGGCGAAAAATGCGCATATTTTGCCCAGCTACGCTGGTCCTTGGGCGGACTGTCTTTAACAGACGAAGGCAACTCTGTCATCGTGATACCTTCGCAGACGACATATCCATACTATCTACTTAACTAGCTCTTAAAATTTGAGAAATTAGTCAAGGGCCTGTAGGAATGCTTTTGGCTTTACAACTATTCGTTTCACCTAAGGTTTCATGTTGAGGTTTTTGTCGAGGGTCGCTCAAAGATAGCGTGCCTCTTCTCCCCAGGGCATCTCTGGGTGGAAGATAAGTCTAGTCGCCAACGAAGTCGGTTCTTCGTAGGGAACAGGGCGGCTACACTTTTCTTACCGTTGACTCCTGTTTTCCGCGTGCTGTATCATTCTTTTAACTTGTTCAGTTCTTCCTGGACGTACTGAATCGCTAGAATATCGTAGCGAGCTAATAGCACCGATTTGTTGTTTGTGCATCGGGCCTTCTTCGCAAAAGGTGACGTTGCATAGGTTGAGAAATACTGAAGACAACACGGGGCCTTGGCAGACGTTAGCTCGTAGACAGCCTTCTGGCTTAATCTGGAACCTTTAGTTGCGTGCGGAAAAACCGAATCAGCTGGATAATGAGCTGTGGGATGGACGCTGAAGCCTTCATGTGGACAAGGCTGTTGTGCCAAATCTTGTCGAAGACAAGGAAGCTTACGACGGCGGTTTGATTTTTGGTAAACCCTTCTGTAATTTGTTTACTACCCGGAGGAGTTGATGGGTGGTGAAGTGGCCAGCGTGGAATCCGAACTAATCGCGCAGAATCAAGTGAAAGTCTTGATAGCTGTCTCTACTTAGTGCTGGATCACCTGCTCTGTTTCACCAGGAGGTTAATGAATTAGTAGTCATAGGCAAACGTGGCAAACTTCCCAGACTTGGTACCATCGCGATATTTGACATTGTCGAGGTGGTCGAAAAGTGGCAGAGGTAGACTCCCTTCCTTGGGAGAGCCTATAGTGCACTATACGGATACCGTTAGGTTCTTACGCAGTTTTAGAACCCGGATAAGGTGAAGCACTTTGTCGTAGGACGTGGGTTCTGAGTGTCGACGATGACTATATGGACGTGATCAATATAGTTCTGTGGTTGGCCGTTATCGGGGACAATTTGCCAGAGGCTGTCGACTATGTCGAGAGTCAAATTGTAACCGTACATGAACTAGCATTTGTTATTTTGAGATAACTGCAGCGCATTTAACATTCTTTAAATTTGTGTGTGTTTCCTTGGTCTGTTGCTCTTAAAGAGTCCGAACTTATAGATAGGACATACAATTTTATCAATCAAAATATATACAACATTCAGGTCGTTATAATATTTGGTTGGTACTCAGCCTTACGCCACTGTACCAGTACTAATTCTTCTTAATATCTAGATCTGACTTTTACAAAACTTCAGTTTTTTTACATCTACTGTGGTCGCAAATTTCCTGCTCCGGCATTCGACTTTGTGCACTAACTGATATACTTTAACTTATGTCGCAGTTCCTGCTTACAATTTAATCAAAAGTTCGCATCGTGCATCGGTATTAAGTTGCTCAATCGATGCATGCCCATCATGGGTACGCGTATACACATTATCACCTTTAGCAATTTGCAAATTCCACAAGATCTGCCCACTCTCGCACTTCCAAAAGTTTTTCGATCTGGTTTTGGTGTCTTTCTACACATTGCAGGACGTGCATGGAGTCTCTAATTTTCTATATGGGCATTTGCCTTAATCCTCCGCCAGATTCCGGTTTCAGATGAGGTAGAATCGAAAGTTTTCATGCCCAGTGATGAGCTGGATGGTGCGCTGGTGAAGGTACTCCGCCGCTTGTCTGCTTCCATTTTCATCTTGTCCTAGTCGTAACCAATTCTTTGCGAGCTCCATTCCGCCTTGAAAAACGGTGGTCTTGGTCCTGTCGTAGCAGCTTCTTTAGCCAGAGAACTAGACTTTTACTGCTCGAGTCTCCTTAGTCCCATGGAGTTAGATATCGACCTTAGTTAACAGCGTCTTTGCGAGGCCCCAAACCTTGAGTTGGAGAGTTCATCGAGCTTTCGTGCTTTACAGAGAAAGTAGCATCGAGTCGTTCGATATTGCAGCAAATCTTGGAATGATCACTTTGTGCTCCTGTTTGCAAACTTGGCTCGTTTATGATGAATCTTCTGTTCTTTTCGCATGACCACGAACGCGGATTTTGCTCTTTTGTAATTTTGCCCGCAATCCGTCACAGTAGCAGCATAGTTGTCACGCCACAAGCTCCTCCTGGCTGAATAGGATGCTATTTTGTACGGCATGGTACCTCCACATACCGCTTTTTTTGATCTCCCTTGGTAATGCAATGGTGGTAACTGGCTCAATATTAACGTCGTTTTGATGGCTACGGTGTCGTAAACACTTGCCGCCTTAACCGCAAGTATTCTGTATATGCGAACTCTATGATCCGACATCCTTGCGTTAACTGAACTCTGAATATATTTTGTGTACTAATATTCAGTGTACCGGTCAGGAGTATCAACCCTGGGGGAACTCTCTCGTTACTTGTTACGTTACGATTATGTCTCCTGTTCCTAGTTGCGTCAATGTAGTGTTTTACTAGCGAGAGTAAATTTTGTGTAGCAATCCCTTCGCGCTACTGAGCGTTTACGAACACGAAAACTTGAAAGCATCTTTAGGATTATTTTTAATATTTTTACTGTCTAACTTTTCTGACTTTGCAAAGAAAGCTTTTTGACGATTGTTGGTATTATCAAAAGCTGGCTTTGAAACACCAATAAAATAATTTCGCTCTTTTGTTTTTAATTTTTTCTTATTTTGCGTTTGCTGTTTTTTAGTGAAATTTTATTGAAGTGTAGTAGCGCAGTAGCAACTTAAGCAGGAACGTGAAGAGTTGAGAGTTCAAACTGCAGTACTTGAACAATGATGTCTTTTGTGCGTTACTAAAATTTTTGGAGTCAACAAACAGGACCGCTATCAAAGAAATGAATAAACTTTGAAACGTGTTTGCGTCACTATCGGTGTTTCGAAATTTCTGCTTAATGCATCATAGCTACTGATATCAAATTTTGTTTTTCTTTCTCTGCACACGTTTCTGTAACTTCCGCTACGTTTTTGAGCAGAATGCTTATAACTGAGTTTCAGCGTTCGCTTCATTTACTTGCGCCAGATTATTTTTGGAATAAAATTTCCTTTCTTTCTTCTATTTGCGAAAATGCTTCTGTTTAGCAGCGTATATTTTCTACTATTTTTATGTGACGTTGTTGATGCTTCTTGGAAAGTATGCTTTGTAATTTTGCAAGAGGTGATTTGAACGCTGTATTTCCAAAATCCGTTAGGGTAATTTAATTATTACTCTGTGTAGGATATAGGATCGGGCATTTTATATTGGACTGGTGTTGGGAAATTGTCAGCTAATCAAATTTATTGAGTGTATTTTCTGCTTTTTAAATTGTACATAGTCTGCTTCAATGTATGAGTTTATTATCTTTTTGTAATAACCACCCTTCATTATCGACGATAAATTATTTTCGAACAGACTATAACAAATACTTCTCATGCATTTTAGTCACCTTGTTAGCAAAAAAAGATTTTTTGAAAAGGTGTGATGTTCCAAATACCTAATCCCTGAATCAACCCCACGCATGCAACTTAAGCCTAAAAGGACAGCTCGTTAGTAAGAAGTCTATTTCTAAATTTTCCGCTGCCCGCGAACAACGTTTTTCCATGTGATTTGTCACGTAATATTGTGGACGTCTAAACATTGTTGTGATGGGCGCTGCTGTATTATTCTATTTTGGCAAAATTATATTTAAATGAGTTTAGCGTAGTATTAATTTTTTAAATCTCTTATTAGTTCTTTCTTTTTCTTCGGTTGGATTTTTAATTCCTTCTATTTCTTTATCCACAAAATCAGGTGATTTACATAACTAACGCGCTCCCGCTGCGATCCTCATTGTGCATCTTTATAGCGGTGACACAGGACACTGCAACTCTAAACAACACCTAAAGCAATACTATCTAGTGGAGAGATCGCTAGACTACCAAACCTAGAGATGCGAGTTCGATTCCCGCTCTCGCCATTTCGATTACTGGCATTTTTACGGCCCAGCTCGACTCGGGCTGGAGGTTAAACTCTGGGGTAATAATTGGTGGTCGGTATGTAGCGCTAGCCATGTTATTACCTACCCTTGTGTACCGTAGGCCCTAGATTGTAGCAGACCTATCCTGTTACGACCCCAAAGGTCCTTCGTGGCCTATTACGGGAAACTGTTTCTCTGAAGTATGCATTCATGGACTAGCAAATTCTGTTCGTGAAACTATTATTTTAATTGAAGTACATACACATTTTCTTCTACTACATTCAAAATAATAAAAGAAATGCATGCATACGCGACGAAAACAACGACTAAATTTAAGCTGACCTCGGGAAAGAACAAACGTGTGGAGTATTTTTATGGTCGTTCGTTGAGGAAAAGATCCTTAGTTAAAAAAAAAACGATTGGCTGAGATTTCCACTTTTGACCGCAAATACCCCATGTATGTGTTTTTAGAACCATCTGGTCATGCATTCTAGTTGATGTTACTCTTTTTACACAGTATTTGTATAGGTCATTCTATAAATGATGTCGGTTTTCCTAGACTGCTATTCGACAGTACGAGACGACGTGATCAAAGACAATTTAAATATTTTGCAGTAACACCGCAGCAACACTCTGCATGGAGAGGCAGGCGTGTAAATAGCCGCCCTCGTGGTGCGGTGTGGGATACGTAGTACGGCCCGTTTTGGAACGTCAACCGATAAGGCCCAAATCGTCCCTTAAACGGCCAGCGCGAAAGCGGATGGGGGCGGCTACCGATATCCACCGAAAGTAAAGCCAAATCGCGCACCTGAATCGGCTTCGGCTTCGTCGGCGATGGTTCCACGGTGCCACCTTGCTGCGCTGTCTTCGTGTCTGTTGCGGGATGTTAAAAACACGACCGAATTGGCCGCGCTGCAGTTTGCGTATGTCGCCGGGCTTCGCGCCTGGCTTGGCGGTAGGTCTTTGCGGGAAAATTTTCATTCGACAGCACCTTTCATATCAAAGGGTGCCGCCGACGGCGTATGCAGACTTGTCGGCTGAGCAAAAGCCCATATGCCGTTTTGTGTGCGACGGCAAAACGTAGCAGCAGATGTCAAAGCCGCCCAGCATGCCGCCGCGATATAAAGCGGTTCAAGGGCGAAAAGGCCGCCACACCACTGTAGATAGCGTACATTCGTTTTTTGATTGTGATCAATGTGGGTTATAGTGCTGTAGGCCCTGAAATATGACATAAATTTCTACAGGAATTTCAAAAGTGAAACATTACGGCGACAATGATGAAAATTGTAGAGGTGAATGGATAAGCGAGCGTCAGTGTCAACGATGCATTGATGAATTTAAATCTGGTAACTTTAGTCTGTAAGACGAAGCTCAATCTGGACGACGAAGTGAATTCGATGAAATCCTCTTGCGTGGAGTAAAATCTTAATATGGCTTTACAAGAATTGTCCGAGCAATTCCACTCTACACATGTTTAGGGTTTATAGACATTTTCAGAACACTGGAATGGTGTCTAAATTGAGTGCATCGGTTTTTAACTACAATTCGAGAACAATGCATATTAATATGTTTGTCTTACTTTATTCCTTGGAATAGAAAGCCATCTCTGCATGGGTTGGTAACTGGAGACGAAAGTTGGGCTTTATAAGAGAATATTAAATGACAATATCAATGGTTAAGTGGGAAGAAGACACCTCTATTTATACTAAACCAAGATCATAATCCCGCAAAGCCTTCGACCAACTTAAATTGGCACTGGAAGAAAGGTGGTGATCAATGTAATTTGAAAAAGTCTATTGTAGAGTTATCAATCGTCAACCCTTGATGTTTGGGATAAAGTTCCTATAGGTCATTTAAAGATCCAATTAATAGTTTCCTACATATTACGAAAATAGTGCCTATCAAAGGATTTACAGATTTTTATATTTACAGTTTAGTGTCTTGTTTTGCTAGAACATGGTAAGTTATGTAGCCTTCCGGATGTTTACTTTTTCAATTTTATCGATTAAATCTCGAAACTAATATAGACTTACGCAATACTGCAGTGCAGAAACACCTGTCAATTCGAAGATCATGTTACATCAGTGGTGTTTAAAGTTTTTTACTTGCAAATAAGGTATTAGTTAAGTTTTGCAATAAGGCGCCAGCAGTGATCGTACGTTGTGACAAGTTTATATGTGTTGAAACAAATTCAAACCTGCACTGCAACCGACACAACGGTCTTTGGATGTTAGTTGATTTTGATCTGTGGTGGTGAACGAGCTCACAATAGTATCTTGGTTAAAAACGGAATACCGTGTAACTTTGAGCGTTGATCAGTATTGGAAGGAATAGGCTTCTGTGCTGAAAGATGATTGCTCTCATTGTACGACCATATTCTTGTGATATCAAGAGTTTCAGAGAGAAACTTTCAGTCATCCTCGCCTATTACGTTAGAGAACATCGCTACTGTCAAGAAGTTGCTTGAGTTCAATAAGAAAGTGAGCTGTCACTAGACAGGAGAGTGTTTGAGTAATGGCAATCTGTACCATTCTCTACAAATACATTCAGGTGAGAAAGATTTGTTTCCTTTGGATACTTCATGCCTTAACCAACGAATAAATGGCACAACGCATCTTGTGGTACTAGGAGATGCTCAATTATTTTGAAAATGGGGTACCTCCCTTTGTAACATATGACGAAACCTTACTGCTAAAACCCCAAAACAACAAAATGGCGAAAATCTACTGAATGAGTGAGATGACGAGTGTGTCCAGATCCCTGAGGAAACGTGAAATGAGTGAGTTCGATGACTGGTTTCGAAGGTTGCAAAAGGACAGCAAGTGCAGTATACTGAAAAACTAATATAAAATCCTAAGATTATAATTTTATTTGAAAAACAAAGCTGAAAAGACAAGAATATTTGGCATTTGAGGGGTTTCCTTGAAAATGATTTCACTTTTTGCGTATGGTTAGTGGAATTCTAAAAATTAATCGGAATTGGAGGGTTTTATATATCGCAGTTTGAAGTCTTCTGTGCTTAAATACTTCCAAACTTGACTTAAAATCGGCGCATTGAGCAGATTACTGGAACCTTCCGCGTTGAACTCCCCAGAATCGCCGCGGAACTTTGGCAGCTCTTTTTTGCCGCGCTTGTTTTTAGCCCTGCTGGTAGGTCGTCTTTCTACTGGAGTCGATCGTTACATTGCTTCCGCCTAAAGATCGTTCTGAATTAGAACTGCGATGACATTTGCGGAAAAGAATGGAGAGGAATCGTCATACTGTGTTCTGAGAATAGAAGTAGTAATGAATCGTGGATGACTCTTGAATTGGTATTGCATATGCTTTTGATCAGTTGGTAAAATAATCAACGAATGTATCTATGTTGTCTTCGTCCATCTTGGAGAATGGACCGTAAATGTCGATTGTTTTCACTTTTTTGGACTATTTAAATTGAGTTTAAATAGGTGCTTTTTATTTTCCAATGGGGTTATTTTGAGACGCATGCAATTCTTACGGTTCATCTAACACGAGCGCTTTTAAACTTTTTGCACATTTTCTTAGTTATGAAGTGTCCTAACACCCATTTTCTCGGTATAGTAATCTTAGATAACTTGGATTCATCGCCATTGATGTTCTATTAGGTTCTTTTCGGAAGACTTGTAGCTTCAAGGAATTCCATTATGTTCGATAAGTCTTTATCACCGGGTTCAGTTTCTCACATCGTGGTCTCATTTCTTGCCACTTCTATTGTAGTACCACGCTTAGTTTCGATTTAAGCTCCTGCTTTCGCTGTAGCTTTTATGGCAGCTACTCTATCGTCAAGCATGTTAGTTCACCACAATTGATTGCGGTGAGTCTTTGGTCTTCCCCTAATTTCTTTTTTATACTTCCCAGGTACTCTTTCGGCTCATTTCTAAAACCCCCGATGTGTTTTTTTTATGTTTACTTTCAGTTATTGTTGCGGGTTTCTGGAATGTTCTTTCGCGTTTACCTAACCTCTTCTCAAAAGACTTCGGGATCTTTTTTTGCTTCTTCTCTTAAACGTTGGACATATTTTTCTGTATTTGTTTTTGTTTCTGACAATTTTCTGTCGTTGTTTAGCTCAACGTTTTATATTGTACTTCTTGTAATTCCCCTTTTAATTTTTGCCATCAGACTTTTGGAATTCTTCTCTCAAGGCCCTGAACTATTCTATATTATTTCAAGGTTTTCGGCTATAATTTTTTCTCAATGTTGTGCATTCACGCATCTAGGTCTGTGGTTTCGAATAGATACGTGTCTGGGTTCTCAACCTTCGTCGATCAAGGCCTGTGGCGATTCTGCAGCATGTTTTTTCTCTTTCGCCTCTAAATCTCGCATTTTAGCTCTGCCATCCACCTTCAGTGTCATGTTGAATCCTACTTCTGACACCAGTTATAAGAAACTCGGTTTATTACTAATTATTTATTTTCATTGTTTTATCTGTTTCTCGACACATTTAGATCACTTAGATTCTTGCACGACGCAACCCGCTCTAAATCGTTCCTGGTTAGATGCATCCGTAATCCACGTCAGTGCGCTGAGCAGATCGCTGAAATCTCCCGCTCCGAACTCCCCAGAATCATCAGCAGCTCTCCTCTCAGAACGTTTGGTTGCAGCCTTGCTAAAAAGCTCCAGCTTCCTTTTGGGGTCGACCATTACATTATTTTATTATTACTTTTTGTTTGTTTATTGCGTTATAAACTTTTTTACTTCAATATTTTGGGGACTCAAAAATACTCAATAGACCATCTGGCCTTGTTGAGGTTTTTCGGAACAGTTTCGGGCCAAATTAATGGATTTAATAGGAAACGATATAAATAGAAGAAAATTGCTAGGAGTTCCTCAATCGAGTATCTGATTATTATATTCGGGTTGACAACGACGTTGCCTGCAACGTTTAGGGCTGCTTGTTTTCTGTTTCGTTTTTGACTCTTTTTCAGTGATCTGTATACGAACTGATCTTTTTCACTAAAGATTAATTGGCTTATTCGTTTTAAGCAACTACTGAATTAATTGACTTCTATGGGATGATGCTGATTTTTTTTTGAAAATTTCAACTTTAACAGTTGCGTTTACAACTACAATTGAAACAAGATGAGATTTGAGTCCTTGGGGATGTTTTAATACTTTCTTATGAACTTGCACTATATAGACCATAAACTCTCTGTCGTCAGTAAACAGAAATTTTCCGTATTGGTTTTAATTAGTTTTTTTTTTGTTTTTTTCTTACCTTTTAATATCGACGACCTTTTTATTATATAGTTTTTTGTCAAGTGTGCCCATAGGAAGTGAAATGTTGGAGAGTATGATAAACATAAACTTAATTCTTGGGCGTTTTTACCGATATTAATATTAATTTATAAACAATCTACTATTTACCTAATCTTTGAAGTAATTGCCCTCACATCCACGCTCTGTGCACATGCACTATCTTTGGGGAGCTACCGAATTTCACTTCAGAAAATAAAAGATAGTTTGGACTTGATAAACTCAACCACTTCTGTCGACATTGTACAGAAGTGAAGCGTATATCAACCAAGTGACCTTGCAAGGATATGTAAAAGTGATTATCTGAAGGGGTGAAGTCTGGTGAATATGTCGGGTTTGATAAAATCTCTCAACTCACGTCGGTGATTGTTTCTAAAGTCGACTTGGAGGTGTGGGGTTACGCGTTGTCTTACAACAAAATGAATTTTCTTCTTTCCTTGCTTATATAAGGCTTTTTGGGTCTAGTGCATAACGAATATGTATCACTTATTACTGGTAAAGATGGATGGTCATCGTTTTACCAGGGATTTTACCCCGTTGATGCCATACACATAGCAGTGTCTATCTGGCGCGGATATTTGATCGTGTGGTACTAATAGACAAATAGACAAATTCACGGCTATTGAAATTTTCATAGAGAATGTAGTCGTAGTTCACAGCGACATAATATCATGGTGTCTACTTTTGTGAGTCTCTCTCAATTTGTATAAACGATTAAAAACGACTTAACATGTTATTTCGCAAGCTTTGGCTGTGTATTTCAGTTATCCTGTTTGAAAAGTTGATCAAGCTCCTCATATTTTACTTTCTTTGGCTGTCCAAGAAGTTCGGTATCCTGGTTAAAATATTAACTCTTAAACCTCATTTTATAGCTACTACAGAAAATAATATTCTCACCTAAAGTCGTACAAATTGTTTTCTTGGTTTTATTTGCATTTTTTTCGGTTGAAACGTGACAAAGACCGACGAATAGTCTGAATGAAGGCTTATCTATGGTAGACAAGAAGTTAAATATTGGTTGATGTCCCAGAAGCATATTTTGCTCACAGAATTATGCTTCCAAAAACTGGCAATATTTGTGCCCCAATTATCGACCGTAGACCAGAAGCAGGCTATATATATCTATACATTTGAATAGAAAGTAAACAAAAAACGGCTAATAAGAAATTTGGTGTGCCGTGCTCTGAGCGCTTAATTTAAACGAGGACGGACCTCCTAGTTCGTGCACGTACGTCAGAGCCTCTCTCGCTCCTTGCCGACTGGCCGGGGGGCCGCGGCTATCAGACCGCTGCATTGCCGAACGCAAAAAGCGCGTCTGCCACGGCCATTTGGTTTTCTTCCGCCGAGCGGAGCTTCGATTGTAAGTTAAATTGTTCTCCGTTCCCGATTCAGGGAAAAAGCCGATTCAGTTAAAAATTTATACGTTCTCACCTTGCTAAAATTTGAGGGAAGTCAGGTGAAAAATTGTCAGCCTAGCACTGAAACTGTTACGAAAAACTTTGCGCACTGATAAAATTCGAGTCAAATTGTATTCAAAGCCTTCGAGACCAAATGATGAAGAAGCGTCGAGTATCATGGCGGACGTTTTGTGAACATATAAAATGATGCTTATAATGCAATGGGTTACAATAGAATTTGGGTAACCAAGAAAACGATGAGGCATATAAAACTTTCCTCCAGTGCTATGCGCCAACAAGAATGTGTTAACAGGGTGGTCACTACACGATGCAGGAATTTATCGTCAAAATCGACTAGTAAGAGATGTTATGGTGAATAGGTTTAGACACGTGGAATCATTCTGTTTTTTTTAACTATTTCATTTCACAGATACTTGAACTAACTAGCATTCGATTCCCGAGTTGAAATTAAATTGGAACTTCAACATTTGCAAATGGGTCATTTAAAGTGTTTAGATGTTGTCAGAACGTTGGAAACTCGTTTATGAACGTAAAGATGTATGAAAAGATTACACTTTGAAATAACATCAATTTCAAACAACTTCACCTTTGATTGAAATTATCTAATTATCATCGATTAAAGTTAGAGGATGATCCTTTTCAACGTACCAAAATAGACAATATTCTAATTCATTTCAATGGTTCCCTATGAAGCAAATTTTGATTTGACAATTATTTTCCGTAAAGATGCCTTCTTTTACCCTTACTAGAACAGAAAACAAAAAAATCAGATTTGAACTCGGGCAAACAGATGGTTCAGGTTGAATGTTCTCTTTAATTATTTTTTTTTTTTGAAAATGAGCTCTGACTGTGGGAAAAAGCTGTCAAAACTTATGTTAGAGATACTATAGAATCGTCAATCGATGTACTTGTTCTTGTTAGTGAAGGTTTGTGTTAGAGGAACTCTCCAATTCACAATGTAATTATTGATTGTTAATTCCTCTTTAAAACAAACCACCTGTAATATATGGCTAGCTCTTATTCACTGTTTAAGTAATCAACAAGTCTAAAATAAATAACCACGACACTAATAAGTTAGCGGGATTTAAACCTACGTTTTATAAACATTGACTTTTTTAAATATCTTTTATGACTACATAAAGTAGGAATGTAAAGCAGTGGCATCATCTCAAATATTGCTATAATTTATCTTCTTTGAAAATGATAGTCCGAAGCTGTAAAAAATTGTCATTGCAACGAAATTGATATTTAAATCTTCTTCAGATATGACATACTTGTAGATTGTAGTGTTAGCTTCATGATTACTAAGAATTATAGTTTCCTTAAATAACAACGGCTTACATGGCTAAGATTTCTTTAATGATGCATTAAGTTATTTGTGTTATTCATTTTAGGCAGCAACATGCGTCGCAAGTCGGTTCTGCTCCTGCTCTTGGGCTACTTGTCCGTATCTCATCCAGCAGCGTCCCCTCCAAGTCTGCGAGATGTACAGAAGCACTACGGTGACGCCCTCGAAGCGATCCTAGGCATCGGAGTGCGCCTCCAGGCCTTGGTGCAAGACCCAGATGTGAATGAAAACAGAAACTTCCTGCTGTCCCCTCTCAGCGCAGCGCTGATCATCGGCCAGCTCATGATGGGCGCGGAGGGGAAGCTGCGCAAGGACCTCTACAACCTGCTGTCGCTGCCGGAGGGCAGCCACAGCGAGAACTCCTCGATTTCCTACTTTAGCTCGAAGAAGAACGCCACCTACCGCCTCCCGTATTCGAAGCTGCACCTGCAGCTGGGCAGCCTCGCGCGGGCGCTCGAAGACAACGAGATCCTCCGCTCGTTCAGACTGGACGCCGCCAACGCGCTCTTTTTCAACTCGAACCTGAAGCTGAAGGACGAGTTCGCGCAGAACTTGATCATCTACCAGACCGAGACCCGGGCCCTGAATTTTAGCACGGACCCCGAAGGCTCCCTGAAGATCATCAACGACTGGGCTACTGCTCGAACCAACGGGCTGATCAAAAACCTGCTGTCCGAGCCCCTCCCCAGCTCGGCTGCCGCCGTTTTCGCTAACGCGATTTACTTCCGCGGGGATTGGGAGTTTCCGTTCAGCTATGAAGCTAACACAAAAGGACTGTTTCGTTCGACCAAAAACAAGACCGTTGAGGTGACGTATATGAGAGGAAACTTTGATGTGTTTTATGGTGAAAGCAAGAAATTGGACTGCAAAATATTGGCCTTCCCTTACAAAGATAACGAGCTTGCCATGTATTTTCTGCTGCCCAACGAACAAGGAGGGGAGGAGTACGACATGGCGAAGTTCACCGAAAAGCTGAAATTCAAAGATGTTTTGGAATTGATACCTCAAATGAAGAATCGCTCCGTGTCGATTATGATGCCGAAAATGAAGCTGTCGAGTACTTTCAGCATTCTTAAGCCTCTGCAAAAATATCAGGCGTTCCAAAGGCGGCAGAACAAGTTGAAGAACGAGAGCGGCAACGCGCTGGACATCATAGAAGCAAGAGTTGACAAATTTTCTTCGTTCGATCCAACGAGAGAAGACGAAGTTTACTTAACGGGAGCGGCTGAGGGTGGCCCAATGAAGATTTCCAACATCCTCCAAGAAGTCACCCTTTCCGTCGACGAGAAAGGAACAGAAGCTGCTGCTGTCACTTTGTCGATCATAGACTACATTTCAAACAAAAACTTCAGGCTGGACAGGCCTTTTGTGTTCTTTATAAGGCACGAGATGACATCTACAACTTTGTTTTGGGGGACGATTGTAGATCCATCGCAATCATCATAGAGTGTAATGTGTTTTGTAGACTTTAATGTAATTACTATATCTATACATACACGTTTTTTATTTATGGGGTGTTTTAATTAAAGTTGACGTTAGTCAAATTTGACATGGCAAAGCTTTCGAAAAAGTACGACTCTTTAGGCGACTCCTGTAAAGCATGGATAGAGAAGAGCTGCTCGTGCATATTCAAACTCTTCTTTTCCGGGAAACACGAGCATCGGCCTTTAAAGATCATCGTTGGTTTCATGTACGGCCTGCTGTTGGGTTTGTTCTTCTACGAGCTGATCTTGGTGGATTTGAATTTTACTGAGAACGCAGCCTTGATTGTGGGAGGCACGATCAGCCTCATGCTGGGGCTGGGAATCGCCTTTTCGTCCCAGATTCGTTGCATAACGCTGCTCTCTATACCCAGCTTCGGGGGCAAAGCGGGGCGCGGCGTGCTCAAAGCGGTCGTCCTCGCCTACATTATTTCCGGGCCCATCCAGAACTTGAGCAACAACGGCAGGGAGGTGGTGAGGGTGTTCGCCTGCACCACCTCCCTCACCTACAACCTGACCAAGACGCGCTTCGAGCTGATGTTCAAGCCTTTCAGCCAGGCGTTGTTCGGAATGAAAGCCGACTTGAGCGAGGTGAAGGACACGATCAGGTCGGTTCGGGACGTCTCCGCTCCGATCACCGGAGAGATCGAAGATGAAGTGGAGATGAGGAAGCTGAAGGAGGAGAACGACTACATGGACGAGCTGAATGACGAGTCCAAGAGCTCCGACGAGATCGACAGCAAGTACAAAGATGAGGGGGAGAAAGCCGAAGCGGCCAGGTTCGAGAAGATGTACTTGAAGAAAATCGAAATGCGCTGCATGAATCAGTTTTCGAGGGCCTCCGAGAACTGCCGGAAGATGTTCCAGAAGGGCTACGACAAGTGCTACGACACCGTGACTTGGGCTGCTGCCTGGTTGCTCTGCTGGCCTATGAAACTCACTTTTGTGTGCAATATTCCGCACGCTCTCGGGGGCGCTAGCAAATGCGACCCATCCAAGGATATAGATCCGGGTTTTGGGGAAGGTTACGCCTACTTGAAGAAATCGAGAGTGTCTTTGAGCCAAAATTTTAAAGACGTAAAACTGCAGTATCAGGTAATTAAAACGAAACATATAGAGAATATTAGAGACGCCGGGGATACGGTGAAGGCTGTTGTGCATACTGTTCAAAAAAAGAAGGCTCTTCTCGATAGCATACTGACTATTCTTAAGAGGTTATTAGCTTTTATGTTCCTTCGCATAATTTTGAACGCTCAAGAGTACCACGATAAATACTTGCGCGATATTGAGTTTGATAACATCTACATAACGAAGTATTTTAGGCATATTGATGCGAGAAGGCATAGGTTGGAGAAGGTAACTTTACTACCTTTGAAGAAAATTGAAAGAGCCAAGTTGGTGGACCCGTGGAGCTTGAAACCGTTAAAACGGGAACGGGAAGAGCTGCTCGGGCAAACCGTGAAGCTTCTTTTGGAAATGATAACCGCAACCACCTTCATTCTTTTGGATCGCCTATTTTATGAAGCTTTAGATCTGGTTAGAAGACACGCGAGGATCGATTACATGCAAACGGGGCATCACGACATGATGCTCGAAGTGAGAGGTTCGGGGATGATAGCTTCGCTGTTGCGATCTGTAGTCAAGGGGTTTAACATCAAGAAGCGGATCAAAACCATCAAAAGCAACGAGGTTTGCCTGCCGCAGCCTACCGTGCTGCCTAACTATTACTTATTCAAGATTTACGGGGCTTACTTTGCGGTTTGGCTGCTTATCCTGGTTCAGGCGTACATCCAAAGAATCAGACGAGTCATTTGCTCGTACTTCTATAGGAAAAGAGAGAAGAGGAGAGTGCTGTTCATATACAACGAAACTCTGAAGAGAAGAATCGGCTTCTTCAGGTAAGTTACTCATGCAAGGTTGCATTTTGACAGCACTTAATGTTGCAGGTTTATGAGGAACAAGGTGAAGAAGCTGGTACGGGAACGTCGCTTGCAGGAGTCGTTGAACATTTGGGCGGTTCTTCGGATTCGGTTCCCGAACGCTTGCAAGTGCCTACGGTTTTTCTCGTGCGCCAGAAGGAAATGCATCATTTGCGGAGAGTCGGAACCTTTCAAGAAAAGCAATACCCCGGGAGATTTTGAGAAATGCAAGACTCCGACGTGTTACTTTGTTCATTGCGCCGAATGCTGGTACGACATGGGAAAGCAATGCTTTGCCTGCATGGAGTCTGGCTCTGACACTAGCGACTATCAAGACTCCGATGAAGGTTTTAACGATTCTGATTAGAATTATGTACTTGTCTAATAAAATACATTTTGATTGTCTTTTTTTCTCTAAGCTACTTGTCGAGTCCTGGAATTTTGCCATTCTCTTCTGATAGAACACTTTCGGATAAACTTGACTGCAAACTTTGCTTCGAGACCAAAGAACTATCTGAAAAGACAATAATATATTTTGATCTCTTTTCCAGTTCCTCGTTCTGCTTGACGTTCTCTTCGATTTTCGCTATTTCTTCCGGTGCATTTAATTCCTGTATAGATTTGTATGTAAGTTTAGGTTTGGGGATTTCTATCTATAAATTAAATCGGCATAGATGTTGCAATTATATAGATGTTACGATCATACCTGAAGTAACTCCAGGTCAGCTTCATAGTCTGAGTCGGATGCTTCAAATCTTCCAGTTCCTAAACTTATCTCCGATGCGTTGTAACTTCTTGGTGCTAAACTGGTGTCTTCGTGAACATTAAGGAACCCTGGTTTAGATTTTAATGTCGCATTGCTATGAGGTGTAAGCGATTCCGTTATAGGATCCAGCTCATTGCCTGCTATTGGTCTTGTAATCTGCACATCACCCACGTGGTTCTCCTTTTTCCTTTTCGGGGGATATCTTCTGATGTTAAGGTTTATTTCATCGTCTGAAGTGGAGGTAGCCGAGTTATTTCTGCGCGCAAGGTTTGTAAATTTGGCTGCCTCTTTAATATTTTTAAGTTCCTCAACTGCTGGTGTCCCCTCTACTTCGCTGGAAGACAAGTCCGTGCTAGTTCGCGCTGGGTTTAAATTTTTCAAAACCATTTCTTCTTCAGTTGTGTAGGCAGTTGCAGTTACGTTTTGAGGTAAATTGTTGCAAGCGGTCCTGTTGAAAGCGCCGCGAAGCTGGAAGTGCTTCGCGCTTTTCTGAATTTGGCCCAAGCATTTCTCTTCTTTCTCCTCTAACACAGCTGGCCCTTTTTCTTTTAAGATTTTAGAATCATTTACAGAGCGCCCTTCTTGGAAAAATTTTTGGGACTTCTTAATTGTAGTATCCGGTTTATTTTCATTTTTTGGATTAGGCGACTGGTCTTTAGCGCTGTTGCCGTTGTGAATTTTATTCTTGAGCAGGCTATTGCCTGCGGATTTTTTATATTCGATCATCAGGATCGGCGCGCAAGGCGACTTGCAAGGGATGGCCTCCGGAAGGACCATGCTTTTGACGTCTTCGCGGGCGCAGCTCCCCAGAAAATGCGAAATGGTGGCAGAAACTTGCAGAAAGTTCTCGAACTTCTCGCTTTTGTTGTTAAAATACCTGGCGCGCTCCAAGTCCGATTGCAAGCTCAGGATTTCATCCAGCAGCCGGGTCTTCTTCCTGCACTTTCGCTTGATGGCGCTAGATTTTTTGGCCAGGTTGGATATGTCCAGGCACGAGTTCGGGGTGCCCCCGAAAGTGAACGACGTCTTGGGGATCTTGGGGCTCAAGGCCGTGGTGATGCAAAAGTAGGTGTTGACGGAGTCTTTGTGCCTGTCGCCCGAGCTTTCGCTTTGCGCTTTTCTGCCGATCTCTTGGGTGGTAGCAGGGCGGGATGGTCCAGGCCCTATATTGTGCTCCACCGCGTCTAGCATGGCGTCAAGAACGCGCTGGACCTCCTCGTCAGGGTTTGTCGATTTGGACTTTTGCGTCAGCCTGCTCTATCGATGCACGAATGATCTCGTCTAGAATCTCGGCGCAAATAATGGAGGGGTTGTCCCCGTTCTCAATGCACTCAAATGGCGGCTCCGCTTCTTCTTTGCCTCCGTTTAAAATCACAGCTTCTTTGATGCACTCCGATTCTTTCAGCAGGAATTCTATCGTGCGCTTTATTTCGTCCTCCATTGTGATGTAAGTTTGCTCCTTTTCTACGGCAGGGGTTTTTTGTTGGTTTTCCGCTGATGTATCTTTTTGAGTGGGTGGTTCTGGTAATGGAATTCTTTCGCATTCATTTAAAATTTTATCTAGGACTGATAAACACTCTGCGAGCCCCTCAAATGTGCTGGCTATGTCGGTTTCGATCGTCGTTACGCTCCAGAGCCGACTTTCTTTAATTTCTGGGCTGCGAGGCGCGTGGTTGAGGGTGTTGTGGAAAATCAGCTGCACTAATGCGGTTATGTTTTCGTAGGCGTCTTGTATTAGATCAAATTCGCTCTGCAGTATGTCGATAGTGACGCTACTTTCTTTTCCATCTATTCTGATTTGTTCCTCTAATTTTTCTTTAGCAAGAATTTTTAAGGGTTTAACATATGACGTGCTGTTGATAATTAAGGGGAAGATCTGATAGACAGTTCTTTGTTTGGTGGAGTGCAGCAATGCGTTTATCCTTTTCCGACGAAAGTTATGATTGTTGGCTTTGAAATACCAACTTATATGTCTTTCTATGTTACCCCATTGAATTTTCTCGGCCTTCCTGGATTGTTCTTGTAATTAAAGGGATTGTACAAATTCACTTTCAAAATCCTCCTTCCGGATTTCTAATAAGTTATACTCTTTGCCTATATTTGTATTATTCTTAGTTCTAACGCAGCTGTTTAAATATTCTATCAGTTCTTCTCGCACTTTCTCCAATAGGTCCAATGTATTATCTTTTTTTAAGTCAAGTTGGGTATCGCTGCGAGGAGTGTTAGTAGGATTTTTCAAAAACCCGTCATCATCCCACTGCTCTGAAGCAATGGAAGAGAGCATGTAAGTAGAATTTGTATAAATCGACGGCGAGCTCATCGGAATGATCGTTTCTGAGGATTTTGTCGAATAGGATTCTTCAACGGGCGTACTTCCGAGGTACGAGGTGAAGTTCCGGCTGGTTTGGGGCGGTTTGGAGAAGTCATAAAGTTTTGTAGCAGAATTTTTGAAAGTTGTAGAAGCCAAGCTGCACTGCACGTTAATTGCTTTGTTCAGCATGAAGTTTTCGACGGAGTACTGGGTCGAGGAGTTCTGCGTTGCTTTGGCTGGCGCGAAATCCCATGCGGCATTCAACCAGTTTACGTACTCTCGTTCAACGTGGCAAAATTGGGGATGTTGCCTGGATAGAAGCATAAAGTAACAATCGTATTATTAATATAGTTCTGCATATTTACCCTCTACAGTGGATTTGCAGCTTTTGCCGCTTGGTATCTGGTTCTTCGCTTAGAATGAACGGATAGTTGGATTGATCGTCGAAACTCTCTTCCATTACATTAAAAATATCATATCGTTCTTTTTTTACGCCATTTTTTAATAATTTTACAACTTTCTCTTCTATTTTGTTTTTAAGCTCTTTCAAGTCGACTTTCCTACTTTTTTTCAATCTTTTAGTATCTGTTGCTTGTATCGAATCAACCTCTTTGGCTAGCCATTCCGCGATAGCGCTGCAAAACAAAGACCTTGCCGTTTCGTTGTCCAACTGTTCTAACTTGTATGCTTCTGTGGCTTCTGTCGATTAGATCTGTTAGATATTGATTTAAGAACCTGTTGTAGAAAGATTCTTCGAGCGCGCCCCTCACTTCCGATTGTATGCTGCTCTGCTCGCAAATTTCCACGGCTTCTTCTATGATCTTAAGCAGTATAGGCTCTACTGCGGCATCAGAAAGCTGGTTTCTGTTCAGGTAATGCAGAATCGCGTTGATGGTTTCTGCCGACAAGTTTTTGGATCTGGGCTCATCTTTTGTTCTATCCAGGCGAAGCTTGATTTTGATGTTATCCTCAAGCGTCTGGTTTTTATTGTTAGTAGGCTGAAACGAAATATTTGAGGTGTTAGTTCAATTGGTTGGGCGAGCATTAGTTTTTACCGTTACTGACGCATCCGGATTCAAGACAAATACCTGTAAACAATTAGTATGATTGTTTGTTCAGTGGTCAATAATTTGTTTACCTCCCGCGAATCGACCAGATGCAGGGGCATGTTGACTATTTTAAACATATCTGTGCCCGTAGGGACCTTGACGCTTCCACTGAAGACAGTTTTTGACTTCGTTTCTTCAGAACACTTCAGTATTATCTTGTCTTCCCTAAAAGGAAATAAGTAACGCATTTATAATGTGAGCTGCAAGGAAATTAGTTACGGGATCGAATCTGACTTGAGCGTCTTCTCCTTCTCCGGTTGTAGTTCCACAGTAACCGCTACGTTATTAGCAGTTACACCTCTGGGTAGGTGGACTGTCATGGTAACCGCTCTGTCATCTTCGCAGTTCTGGAAGAGCTGTTTTAGTAACGCGCTTTTAAGATTTGTGCAGATTAGAACCTTGTAACTGTACGATAAAGTTTCGTCTTTAGTTTGTATGCCTTTAGAGTGGTTGGAAGGCAGAATGTTGAAGCTACAACTGGAGAGCAGCGACTCGTGCAGAAGTGCGGTGTCAGCTGATTCTGCAGTTCAGAAAGAATTTTAATACTCTATCGTTTTGTTAAACTTTCAAGACTACCTATAGAAAAGATGTCGTTGTCACCTGCGAATGAGCCTGCTGCAGCGTTTCCAGTTTCTTTCTCCTCCTGCAAGCTGCGGTCGGCACCGGCTGCTTTGTATACCGCCGGAAAATGGTGTAGTTTCCTGTAGTTTTCAATAAAGCTAGCGAACAGATGGGAATTAAAAAGGGAATTAGATTAGGCGGGCGCTTTACTTGCTGTCCATTCTACGACACTGGGAATTTTAAAGGGGCCGAACTGTCATTGCAGGTGACAACTGTGATGCGTGCTGGTTTTGTTTGCTATTAAAATTTTCGGTTGAAGTGGCAGCTGAAATCTGTACGCTTCTGTTTTTCTCCATTATACTATAGACGCCCTCTTAACGTAAAGGTCCACTGGAAAGAAAAGCATTTGCTTTAAATAACATGGCAGTCGATGATGTAGATTGCAATGCGCATGCGTGAATGAGATCAATTGGGAGGCCGGTAAGCGACCACGTATAGTGTGAGAAATTTTGTGCGAAGCTGGAACATTCGTCCGCACACTATTCGGGTGATCCAGAAGGCTTTCAGGATTGATGCAGCGCGATTAAGATCGAGATAACCAAGCTTACGGACTAAATTAACAATAAATTGACGAAGATGGGCTCTAATTTTAATTTTTTGCGTTATATAGTTTGATACTTTCGGAAGAGAACACATACATACAAATACCTGAATTCCAATGCAATTATTAATAATATTACTGCCCCTTAAGGAAATATCACAACTATTTAAAGTCTGCGTCAGCGGCTTTTTATGGATAAATAAGAATAAATTTCTAGCGAATGCGTAATAAATCGCCTTGTAGCTAGCTAATAGCTTTATTGGCGATAAATTAATGTAGCTCGCCGATAACGCCATAATCGTAACGGGAAATTCATGGACTGTTAGTGACCATTACTTACGAACCACCTATAACTTTTTCTTTATTTCTACAGCAGCTCGGAGCGCAATAATGAGCCGGTTTATTTTCGAGCCGACCGTTTAGCGGTTACGGTTTTATATGAAGACATAAAGTACGGATTGCAGATGGCGCAGTACGTACATTTTATGTTGATTTTTTGCTGCACAACCAAAAATAAAATAATTATTTTTTTATAGGTGCACATTGGTTATCTATCTCGCTGTGAAAGTGGGAGAAGTATAGAGAGGAGTCAACAAATATAATCCTTTCCGAGTGTGTATAAAGGGGATTTTCTCTGTAAGATACCTCTAACTATTGCGTCAGTATCATGATACCAGAGCAAGAGGTACTCTGTCTGTTACATAATGGACTATTATCAGACTTTTTTTACGACAAAAAGGGTAAAACCACCCAAATTTTTGAAAATATTTAGTTTGGAAATAATGTAACGATTTTTCGAACGCCGTCATAAAGGTACTGTCACCTTGCAAAGTTCTTGACATATTTGCTGTACCCTTGAGGTTGAGCGGGAACCTAATGCGCCGCCATTAATGTACGAGACGCTGTCATTGAGACCCTTACAGTTTTCCTAAACGTGCAAGGACTAGAACAGCGCGGAATATTTCAGAGGGAACGCGAATGGTCCCAGCACTACGGGAAGACTCCAGCACAGATGCTGGATGTATAAATAGCTCGCGGAAAAACGGCATAAGTAAGTCAAGTTATCGAAAGAGACGTGAGCTATTCTAGTGCGAAATAAATTGTGTTGCGGAGAAATATAGTTATAAAGTGATTTTATATTATTAAATATATGTGTTAGACTGCTTTACGACAACGCTCAACCTCATACACCTGCCTAAACTAGACAAAAATTATTAATTTTCCCTAGAATGCACCGGCATACCTTTTCCATAGTCTGGACTTATCACTTTTTGATTGTCATTTGTTTGAAGCGCTAAAGGGAGCACTTGGAAGATAAACATTTAAGGCGATGTTGCTGTCGAAATGTTCGTAAGTGATTGGCTGGTGTTACAGCCATTTTCGTTTTGCAATAGCGGAATCAGAAAAACACGCCTGTTGGGAAAATGTCCGAGCCGGGAGATTATGTAGAGAGATAACTTTTTATTTTTGTATTTTTATGATGCCTCAATTAATAAAAAAATTGTAGTTTACATTTCACTCACCCAAGTACGTAGTATGAGGAAAGAGTGAGAGCAGGCGTTATCATTTTATATATACCTACAGAACTGATGGTTTTGTCTTTCCAAAAGCTCAAAATTTTAATAGTATTTCCATGATTTTATTGAAGGTGCGTATCTGGTAGTCCGTTCGGTTTCTCTGAATGATTGATTTATGCAAGAAAGACTTTAACAAGGTTAATCTAAAGACTCGGCGTTCCTTCATCTACTATTTTACCATAATCACGATAGAGACCGGTTGACTAAAAACTGATTTTGCCATTAATTAGAGCACGATATGTCCATTAATATGCCCTCTCTAGGTACAAGTGTGAGGTTTGGATATTTTCATATTTAAAGGGGGTCAATAGCTATGTAGAAGTTATTGTTATCCATCATTGTCTCTGCTTGAGCGATAGAAATTTGATTTGGATCTTTGAAATATCAAGTGTAGTGCTTGCTCGTGCTCTATTCTGAATTTAAATGTGGCTTTGATCCTTTGGAAGTTTGTTATCTTATAAACGTTGTAACTTCTTAACCGTATTGTGATGGAATTTAGAATATTTCATTCTTTATTTGTAGCTTTCAGCCGTCCTCAATCTTCAAAATCGTATTTGCTAAAGTAGACTCTAAGAATACTAAAGGCAGAAATGCAAGGAGATAGAGGTCGCATATTTTTTTAATGCCTATGCCTCCAAGTTTAATAGGCATCTTTATTCTTCAATAAAAACTCAATGATTTCTTTAATTTTAAATTTTTACAACGGGTGATCCATAATATATAAAGCAGCTTTAGGACTAGCAGCCAGTTGCATGAAGGATAGTAAACATGGCGATGTTTGATTTCCTTTAAATTTGTAAGAAGTCCTGCAAAGTTCTCTCAATGTACCTGTGAAAGTTTTCTCAAAAAAACCAAAAGTAATTAAATTTCCAAGTAGTGACACGTTATTGATTTTTTTATTCTTAAAGAATTCGTTCCAACTCTTGTGTATTCCACATTTTGATGAATATGAATATGAAAGCATTTTGGAAATCAATTATCAATAGTATCTTTACATAATTTACAGATTGGATCTTAAACAAGTCTCGGTAGTATACTTCCAATAGTAATAGTCGGACTTTCTCCTTGTTTTTTGCTGAAAGAGATGTAAAAGAAACGAGTTATATTCTTGTAGATTTTTCTTGAGGGCACGAAGTTGCAGAATTTTTTTAATGTCTTCAAGAAATGTTTAGCGCCTTTCTCTATTTTCCACATTGTTAAGATTGAGGTGCTGTGATCCGATACCCATTTTTGGAAACTATAAGGAATGATTTATTCTCCACGGATGGATCTGGAAATAATGTGTCATATATATATAATGAATTTCTGGAGCTAACGTTTCTTCGGATAATAGAAGTGTGACAGCTCCTAATACTTCCTTCTGATAATTTCAATTCGACTCTTTTGAAAGTGAAGTGTTACCTTTTCTTACTTCACTATTATTAAACTTCTCTCTATGATGTTGAATTTAACAATCTCCATTACTGACTTCTTCCTGACACGATTAGGAACCCAGATACAGGCGAAAGCATGAGTAAAGGTGGTTTTAGTATACCCTGATAAGACAGGGGCAGACTAGATTTTTGGAGTTTGTATTAATTTATTTAATAAAAAAGTTCCTATGAGAAGCCTTGTGAATGTATTTGGGTTCATTACCATTTTTTTACTTTATTGCTTACATTTTTATGAGCATTCCTTTTATAATTAAAGCAAGCTAAATGAAAGTACAGGTTTTAGAAAAGTTTGTTTCAAAAGTATCATACAGGTATTTGGATCATAGGTTCGGGCCATTACTTACTACATAACAATGTCAACAATCTTTATTTTGCAGAAAGATCTTTACACGCTTTAAAAAGTTTTTGGTCTAGTTATGAGAGTTATGGATTTTCCAAAAAATTAAAAGCATTGAGGTGTTTATTCGTTTTTCTCAATGATCCGTTGACATAGCATTTAAGTTGTCTTCTCTTTATAGTTCCTATTAATGAACATACATCTAAACCTTTATTTTCTCCGTTATCTTCCTTGGGTATCTTATTTATATTTTTACTGTATGTTTTTCTTGCATAAGCGAGTTCTCAGATGAGTAAATTCGTGTTGGTGTGTGTACTGTTATATAGCTGCAGTTTAGCTTTTGAAGTAGAAATGTGTGGAGATATGCCAACAGTTGCTGCAAATGCATAGCGTAGATCCGGAGACATTATTTAAGACATTATGTAAAAGCATAAACTGCGAGTTACTGAAACGCTGTGACAAAAAAATGGAGATATCAATTACCACGTTGAGCAACTTCTGTTTAGCATAATAAAAAGTTTTCTTCCATGGACAAGCTTCAATCGACTATCCACAAATAATGCCGCACTACACCAAAAGAATGGTTTGCAATAGCTTACGGAACAACAGTGGCAAAAATGCATAAACATTTAAGAGAAATGAATACCTCTAATAAAATGATCAAATGCTTGGTGAGGTTTTACTTACTGCTAGGTAATGGTCGCTACCAATTTCAGGTCTCCTTTTTAATTTCGTGTCAGTTATCCTTTTTCTATTGTCTCTTTCTACTAATATATAGTCTATTATTGATATTTCTTTTGTATGTTTGTATCTTTATGTTTAAAAAAGTTGGTATTAAATTTCGCACTATATAATTATCAACTAGTCTCTTTCCATTACGGTTTTTTACGTCTCTCCATGCATTCCAATCGTGGTGCTATGTTATTCGTCCTTCTTACCCATTCTTCCGTTGAGGTCTTTTGCTACATATGTTCTTCCTTTAGCCTGCTCTACTATCATCTTTATTTGGTTCATATACTCCTATGATTGCTTTTTATTCTTATCTTTATCTCTCACTTCTACTATAATTATTCATTCCCGCCACTCTTTCCAATTATCGATTTGTTCTTTCAGTTTTCTGTATATAATAAGGCCGACTCCGACTGTTGCACGTTCGTTGTCCTTTACTCCGCTATACATCAGTACGTGGTTTAGTATATTCAAACCACTTTCTTCAAATTTCTCCTCTAATTTATCTTCTTTTATTTGTAAGTTTTGTAAGCTCGTTCCCAAACTTACATTTTTTTTACTTCTGTTAATTTCAGTTTTCTCAAATGCATTCTATTTAAACACCTGATTGTCTAATACTAACATTTAATAGTGGATTTAGTCTTGTGTTTCTTTCTTTTTTCGTTTTGTGAAATATTCATTATTTTTCTCTGTATTTATCTATCCTTTTTATACATATCTTTGTTAATACGTACCTCTACCTACATTCTTTTAATTTATTTTTATTGCTTATTATTTTGTTCTTTTCTTTTTTATTATCCAATTTCGGTAAACAGGTTGTCTTCCAATTTATTGGTGTTCTTGATTTTCACATTTATTTTCAGGTTTTCCTCTAAGGAGCTTCTCATTTTCTCTTTTAGTACATCCTATTCTCTGTTCTACCGTTAGTCCCTGTACTACTACAATGCTTTTCTATTTTCTCTCTCCATTTGTCCCAATCTGTCGTTGATCTCTGTAATTTTATTTTTTAGTTTTGCGTTTTCTTCCTTTAAATTTTCATTTTCTAGATTAAGTTTTTTTATATCTCCTTTGTATCATTTTACCGTTAATACTATTTTGCCTAATTTATCTTGATTTTGTTTACTATTTTTTGCGCATCATTTTCTTGCTTCTCTTGAAGTGTTACTATGGATCGCTATAATGGAAGGAATGAGAAGGAGGTAGAAACAGAACGGACAAAAATGCGATATAGAATTACGGAAACGGAGAAAATTACGACTAGGTATGTTAAAACAAGGAACCGAACGACCGAAGAAAATATAAAACATACTGATAGAGGAGAAAAGAGAATATAATGAGAATATTATCAACGCCAGTACAAACCGATGAACATTAAGGATCGCTAGAAAAGATTGAAGTGATCGGGCATATTATAGACAGTTTATAAAATGTATTAAGTATCTATATCAACAAAGGTTAGACCAAAGACTGGAAGAAGTAGAATATGTCGAAACAGGCGCTCCATGAGAACATCAAGTAAGTAATACATTAAGCGACATATAAAACATTAGGAAAAAAGGTAATTAAGCAAGCAACGAAGATCCTCTGGTGTAATAAAGAAATAGAATATGAAACAACATAAAAAAGGAAGCATCTTTAAGGTTGCTGAACTCCAAAACTGCTGAAGATAGAATAGAACATATAAATAAGAGAACTAGAGTGAAAAATTACAGAAGAGAAAGGGAAGACATGGGACAGAAAATTTAGAGAGATTGCGTCGGACAGAGAAAGAAAGAGATGTTCAGAATAAAATTAGGCCCGACAAAAGCACATTGAATATAGAACTGATAATGCCAGAAGAATGGGAAGAATATTACAAGGAATTTGTAACAGAACACAAAAAAATAAATACAACAGCATACACAAATATAGAAATACAAGGAGACCCCGTGGAAATTACAAACGAACTAATTACAGGGGCACTCAGAGGACGTCTACAGAAGAGTTAATTAAAAATGGAATAGACAAATTGAAACGAATGATTACGACACTATGTAACTTGTGCTTTGTAACACAAACAGAACCAACAGAACGGAAACTAGGATATCTCACATCGCTGCTTAAAAAAGGTGACAGGAACAAGTGTCAAAACTACAGGGGTATAACAGCAACACCTATGTTTAGTAGAGTCTATGGAAGAATGTTAAGACAACTGATAGAACAGCAGTATAAGAATCAAGAAGCTGAAGAACAAAGTGGGTTTCGAGCTGGACGTTTACGTAACGACAGCTTCTTTGCCTTAAACAAATAATGGAGAAGAAAATCAGCCCAGAAATAAGCATTAATCTCTTATTCATAGATTTAACAAAAGTGCATGACAATGTCTTCGTAGCAAACCATGGCAGGCCTTAGAAGAAACGAACATCAGCAACGTACTCATCAAAGCGGTCTAGGAACTATATCGAGATACGATGATAGAAATTAAGATCAGTGGCAGTACTACAGTAGAATTTGTAGCAAGCAAGGTGCTTAAACAAGGTTGTTACCTATCGACAACCCTCTTTAAGATTCATTATCTAGAATGTGCCTTAAGGCAATGTACGGGAATGGGCATACTGCTAGACAATACTACCATCTATACGCTGTAGTTCGTGAATAACCAAGTTCTAATAGCAAATGACAAAGAAGATGGTGTGTATATGACACGATAAACAGAAGAAGAGTATGAAAAGGCGGGGTTAAATATGAATTTAAATAAAACTAAATATAAGTGTATAGGAGAATAATCAGAAGACTAAGAATTAGAAAATTGAGAAAAGACAGTGTTATGATACAATTGCAAATATCTAGATATCAAGATGGACGAGACAGCAAAGAAATAAGAGAAAGTGAGAGGAAGAAGTGCTATAGAAAGGCCAAATAGTAAATATAGCATAGTATAGTATATATAAAATTAACATCTATAATGCTATAATGATAAATACAACGCTAGATGGGGCAGTACTATGGAGATGGGCGGAATTGACCCCTTAAGAAGTTCTTGCTGCATATCAAGGTTGCAAAGAATCCCTAACGAAATAATAAAACGACAGGTTGGACTAAAATACCATAATAGAAGAAGTGGAGAAGAAACAATTAGTGTGGTATGGTCACGTCATGAGAATGGGAGAGGAGAGATTATCAAAAGCAGCATGAAAGTGGAGATCCCCAAGAAGAGGAAGAGAAGAAGACCCAGAACATCTTGGGGAGAAAGTATCAGAAAAGCAATAAGCGCAAGAAACATCCTGGATGAAGATTGGCAAGATCGAGCGCAATGGAAAAGAAGTTTGGAGGTTGAATAGCATCGACAGACACTATAAAACCGAAATTATATGGACTGAAACGAGAAATAAAGCGTATTGAGCGGAGTATTTTATAAGAACAACGATGATGAAATTATAGGAGAGGAAAAAGAAAAATTGGACTTGCGGAAAACAAATTTTGACGAGCTACTAAATGAAGGAGATGAATATGAAGACGCTGGCATGGAAAATCGCATGAAGAAGCACCTATCTTGAAGAAAGTTGAGGGTAGAATTAGGAATTTAAAAAACAATGAATCCAGCAAGTGATGAAATAAATGGGGAAACGTTTAAATATGGAGGGGATGAATTAGCTCGGTTAACACAAATTCTCATAGAAGAAATATGGGTGCAAAAATGTCGCAAGCCTGGAATGAAGCAATAATCTGTTTGTTGCATAAGAAATGGAATGAAATGGAACCATCCAACTACAGAGTTATAGCTTTACTTAAAATCATCATCATCAATCAATCTTTTGCATCCAGTGTTGGACATAGGTCTCCCCCATTTTTTTCGCCCATTCCTTTCTACTTTTGACTGCTTGAATCTAGTTGCTGGCATTCTTCTGATATCATGCGTCCATCGTGTGGGCGGTTTTCCACTCAAGCAGCCTCTTTGTCCATCTCTCGTTAAACGCGCCACGTGTTCGGCTCAGTTCCATTTGAGCTTTGCTATCTGTGTGATTACATCAGTCACGTCTGTTCTTCAGCCAAGCATCGATCTTTCCATTTTTCACTGAGTGCTTCTAAGATTTTTAGCTGTTGCGTTGGTTAAAGTTTTAGCGCCGTATGCCATAACTGGCAGCACGCACTGATTGAGAGCTTGTCTTTTTAAACATATTGAAGGTATTCTGAAGTCTTCCATAAGTAGACTAGACATGGGTAACACTGGAGATTTGTATTTCGTGTTCAACGTGTATATATATAAATTTTGCCTTGGAGCTGCCTACTTTTAAGCCTATTTTATTGCATACATCTCGAAGTTCTTTTAACATTGACGAAATGTCGTGTAGATTGTCTGACATTAAAACTATGTCATCCGCAAATCGAAGGTTTGTTAAAGGTTAAAGGTTTTTAAAAGTACATTGCAGTACTGCCTTAAACAACTTGCGGGACATTGTGTCTCCTTGTCTAACTCTTCTTCCAACTGGTATGCGTTTGGTGTTCTCGTGTAATTTTACCGACATTTCTGCTTTCTGGTAGATGCTGTATATTAACCTTGTGTATCGGTAGTGAACATGGAATTCTTATAGCGCTCTCATAATTCCCTAAATCTCAACTGTGTCGAATGTCTTTTGGAAGTCCACAAAGGCTGAAACTAGTAGTGTGTTGTACTCGATGGATTTTTCAATTATTGTTTGGTAGAAGTCTAATTTTTCTCAAGTGTCGTAGATATAATCCTTGTAAATAGTTTGTATGGATGCCGTAAAAAACCTAGAGGTCTCTAGTTCTCCAGTTCTCACCGTTCTTGTAAAGCAGTATCACAATAGCATTATTTCATTTATCTGGTATTGTACTGCTGTACAAGCATAGATTGTACAAATCTCTTATTTTTTAGTAATCAACTTATCTTCTACAAGCGTCTTATTGTTCTTTGCTTTCTTTAATGCTAAATATTTCTTCTAAGATAATGTCTAGCAGTGATTTTAATCCTTGATTTATTAGAGCCTCTCTTTAAGTTAAAATGTCTGGCTTGAAATCTAGAACTGAGTTTGTTTTTATTGACACTTATACAGCAGTTGATAGAAATATTCTACTACTTTCGATATCTCTTCTCTATTTATGTTGACAGCCCCTTCTTTGTTTAAACTTTTTGTTTCCATTTCCAAGTTTTCTGCGTAGTACTTTTATGCTTTTGGTGTTTTCTATGGTTTGTTTGATTTTCTTTGTGCTGTATTTTCTGGTATCTTTCCATATAGCTTTTGATATTCGTTTGTTCATCTCTTTTAGCTCTTCAGTTTTTGTCATTTTCCGTATTCTGATATCACTTATTTTCTGCATCAAATTCTTAGTCTTCGGACAGATTTTCTCTTCCCTTTCTGTTTTGGGGCGGTGATTGTTTTGACTTTCTGGTATTGCATTTATTATTATTTTTTGTTTAAACTATTAATATATTTTCCCACGTCGGTGTTTTCTAGTACTTTATTAATGTTTCGCTGAAATTTTTCATCATCTGGTGAGTTCATCTATGATCTATTAATCTCCTTGTTTATCATTTTATATCGTTCTCTCCTGATATTAATTAATACTTTTTCTCTCACCATTTTGTGATCGCTTCCAATTTCGAACATATTTAGTACCGACACGTTTTTGACTGTGTTTCTTGTCAGTTATTATAAAATCAATCTCGTTTTTTGTGTGTCCGTCCGGACTTGTCCAGGTTCATCTTCTATTTGTTTTTTTATATAGAAAAAACTGTTTTTCTGAAACATATTATTTTGAACTAAGATTACCGCTCCGCGATTATTTCCACCTGCTATACCGTAGCCTCCCATTGAGGTTTCCGTAACATCGGATTTAATCCCTATTGTGGCATTACAATATCCGCAGGGAATAGTGTAATGCGTTTTCTTTTCTGTGATAGTCGTGGCTACTTCGTCATAAAACAGATTCACTTCCTCATCCATATGGTCTTTCTTCGGTACGTAAATCTGTGTAATTCTAAAGCACTATAGTCGTAAAACGACATATATTACCTTAATTGAAACTTTTTTCACATATACAATTTTTTCACTGTGGCGTTTGTGTATTACAATTTCGGTTTCTCGTATGGAACTATCATCCTTGCCCGAATAATAGAAGTTATTAGCAGTTTTTAATTTTAGTAATTGTTCTCTTTGTCTTTTCACTTCACTGAGGCTAATCATATCCCATTTAACATTTTGTAGTTCATTTTCAAGTTCCGTTAGGTGTTTTTCTGCTAGTAATGATCTTGTTTTGTAGGTTGCGATATGCAGTTTGACAATATTAAGAGGGTAGCGGGCAGGCACACTTTACACTCCTAGCAGAAATAGGGAAGTGACTCTGCTCACGTGAGCTTTGGTTTTTCCTCTCACCTACTAGCACTGAGAGGAACCATGTCCTTCTTAACCTTAACCCATCCTACTCCATTTTAATTCTTCCTATATCCTACCCCATCTTCCAACCCGCTTGACCAGCGTGAAAGATTATAGCCACCCCCCTCAATATGGCGAATGTTAAAACAAAAGGATCTGGTCCCTAGGTAAATACAAATCCCACCTCTCCAAGAAGGGCTGCCTCAAGGAATCTGGGGAGACAAAGATCTGCTAACAACATCAAAATACTCTTTTAAGGGGGTAGAACAGGGTGACGCTCGATTTTGTAACCGATATTCATGATTTTTTTCAATAAAATAAATTATAAAACTGACTTTATTCTACACTTTTAAGGTTATATGATGTATTTTTTTAAGTAAAAAATTTGCACCCAGAGGACACTACACGATATCGGTGAAAGCCCTTCGCAAGTACTTAACCGCTTCTTGTATGATTTCAGTTAAATAATTTGTAGCTCGATCTAACTCATCTGGTTCTTTTAATATTTAGGTTTACGTTTATTTCAATGTAGTTTCGAAAGGTATCCCAATTTGTGTATTTACTTTATAACATACTACTACGTTGTTTTATAATTAGCGAAGAACTAATCGTCACAATAATGGGTGAATGATCTGAAGAGAGATTATAATTTGATTCTACAGTGGTATAATTTGGTGAAATACCGTTCGTGACGCAGAAATCTAGCAAATCGGGTACTTTGTTGGGGTCGGTTAGCCAATAAGGAGAGAAATTCAAAGTTGTTTTTACTTACGGCTTCCTTTGGAAGTAACCAATCGCGAACCCCAATGGGTATGCTTAGAATTGAAGTCACCACCCGCTATAAACGATGATCCAAGTATATGCAGAAACTGATGGAACTGAATGCTATTGATCTTGTAGTTTGGCGGACAGTATACCGCTGATATAACCAATGGTCGTGGTAACTTATTGACTTGAATGGTTGTAGCTTGAATACGATCTGTTTTGAATTGTGGTAGTTCATGGTGAATTATGTTTTCCTTTATTAAGATTGCAGTACCACCGTGGGCTATTCCATCGGGATGCTCTGTATGATAAATTAAATAAGTTGGGATTTTGACATGTGTCGTTGTTGTGTAGTGAGATTCTGAGATAAACATTACATCAATGCAATTTATTTTAAGGAAAATTTGAATTTCGTCTCTGTGTTGTTGGAGCCCTCTTTGGAGTTCCATACAGCTATTCTTAGAAATTCCGCCATTATGATGCTATTTTGTTTATAACTGTGGTCAGCATATTTAGGATAGTGCTATTTCGCTGAATTGGCTGGTAGAATAGATATTTGAACTCATTTAGGAAATTTAGGAAAATTGATTCATTTGATGTTTGTGTATGATTTGGGTTGGACTTAAGGACTTGCCTGTACTGCTTGTTAATGGGAGAATTATATGAAGGAATTTGATGGGAATTGACTTTGATTTAAGGTTGGAGCTACAGTTTTTCTGATGATTCCAGTATGTGGTGGAAATCTTACAGGTTGGTATTTCTTTTGCAGTTCTCTATAGATGGTGCATCCTTTGTAATTTGCCGTACGCGGACCTTCACATAGGACACACTTTGCTGGAGTTGTGTTGCTTTTAGTACAAGTGGCGGTATTGTGGGCATCTCCGCATTTCACGCATGCATAAGGTTTATTACAGTATGCTTTCGTGCGATTGTATGCCTGACAACGTGAGCACTGAACTAATTCTGTTTTTCTCCTTGGAGGTTCTACGCTAATACTTGTATGGTGTAGGCATTTGAGTTTATAAATGTCTTTATTATGTTCTGCTGGCTCTAAGTCAACAAAAAATAGGGGCAATGGATCTTTAGTGCTCCTACTCCTGATATTGTAGATGTTCCTAACATTAAAACCTTTTTCGGTTAGTTCTGTCTTTATATTCTCAATGGCAACCAAGTGATGAAGATTACGAATAGCGACTCTATACGCTCGATTTTCTTTCAACTGATAGGTGTGATAGTCTATATTTTTTGTTTGCAGGTGTTTTATTAGTGTGCGGTATGAGTCAATTGTTTTAACGTTTACTTTAATAGAATTATCTACCATCGCTTTGCAGTCATATTCTCTAACGAACATTTTAAGCCAACAAAAAAAATTAAGCTCAAAAAATTCTACCCTGGTTCACCCCCTTAATATAGTTTTACTTGACTACAAAATATTTGCGATAGATATAAAAAACAAAATAACAATCAAATCGACAAAACAGTTGAGCGATTTTCAAAGCGGGTTTAGAAAGGGAAGCTCAGTAATTGATCGGATATATATTCTAGGCGAAATATAAGCAGAACATTTGGCATCCCTCCTCCAATACGAGTATCTAATGTTAACAGGTCGGGCTTGATTTGCAGCAGACTTTATCAATGCGTTGTCTTCGTAGATGACTGTTACTAACAAGAAGAAAGAACTACAGGTGGTAAAGGGTAAACCAAAAAAAGAAGCCAGTAAAATGGGACTTATAATTAATGATATAAAGATAAAAATCTGGGAATAAGTGGAGACCTAGAAATAAGGAATAGCGATGGCAGAATTTATACCGGGATATAATGGGAGTTGTAAGATTACAGAGATTGAGATGGTTGGGACATATAGTGAGAATAGCAGGGAATAAAGCATCAAAAAGAATATTTGAGAGTAGTATAGGGACATAAAAAGATACGGAAAACTAAGACAGATGGAAAGATGAAGTAACAAGGAATAAAAGGCAGCTCAACATCGACAACTAGAAGGAGAAGACGAAAAATAAAAAAGAATAGAGAACGCTGGTCAATCAAACCATGGTCTACTAGGCTGGCAATACCAATTTATACTTATAAACTTCTTAATCGCACAATTTTGCGATGGAGTTGGCGACCTCAAAAACAAAATTTGATGTGTTATCTATGAAACTGATCAGAACATGTGCGAAATTGAAATCAAAAATTTTATAACGAGAATGAAAGATTTTGTACCTCAACACTCAATAAAAATCCAATCATATAATCATTTCAAAAGTCGTTTTACTTAAAATTTAAATCCGGCTTTTAATTTAGTGGTGGATTTATAGATTAATCTTGCATTGGTTGCCCTATCTTCGATTGAAATAGTAATTTCATTAATTCACGAATAGATTTTTAAAATTCAGCAGATTTTTATTTGTTCAACATCTGGAACTCGGCCCTGCGAGCCGACCTGGCAGCCCATAATGTAAATCGGTGCTTTCCGTCCTAAGTCGCACGAAATCCTTATCCCTCACCTTTCACGTGCCATCTGTCTCCGATCTGGCCGTCGCAGCACAGGAGTGCTCTTCCTCTTGGTCGACTTAGTCGCTCGGAACTTCCAAGGAGTGAAGTTGCGCAGGTCGTGCTTTGCGCGAGTGTTCATGTGCTCCGCGTGTTCCTGAAGGCTTGGAGTGCGGCTTTCTTCGGCGCAAGCAGTTGGTGAGTACCCTTTCATGAAATTTTGCTCTAGCGCGCTGCAATTTTTAGTTGAGAGGATAATTATTTTACGATAGACATAACACACTGTTATAGTTGGTTAAATAAATGTTAGTCTATTTGCAATTGAATATTTTTAGTTGAGAGGATCAATTTTTTATAATACGTATAACAAGGCTGTTAATAGTTTGTTAGTCTATCAGAATAAAATTTTCAAGGCTCCTGCTGAACACCTGGTGAAATCGTTCTCGCCGGTTATCAGTTTTTTGCCAGGTGCCTGGCAGCAGCCGTCCTTCTGAACGCGCGTTTCTCTTTTTAGCTCGATAGAGAAAACTTAAAATGTGCACTTTGCCCTCGCAAATAATTTGATTTGCCACCCAAACGCCGGACGGATCCGAAAGCTCGCTGAAGCCGAGCGCGGGTTCGGCCGTCTCTTTAAAGATTTACGCGTCGTTAAAGGTCATTGGCGCTAATTCGGCACTGAATGTGTTTCTGAATTTTTAAAGCGGCCGGAAGCGCCTTTGTGAATTCAGCTTGTTAACGACAGTTTAAAGGCGGGCGAATTAGTTGTATTCTGAGCTCGCTAATTCGATTTAAGCCCTTAAAGCGCCGTGCGACCCAGTTCGGGCCGCCGTGTCGAGCGCGTATTTGCAGCAGGGCGCGAGTGCAATTACAAAAGCTGGGGCGGGGAGGTTGTTTCGTTTTTCCGAGGTCTGACAAGTTTATCGGGACGGAGTGGAAATGCACGTGATTGGGGATGGAGTTGCAGTCGCGGTTAAACACGTGTTGCTTCCCTTAGATTGAATGTGCCAAATTCGAACGGGGGCAAAAGTTGTAGGTTGTTTCAAAAGTTCGACAACACGAAAAAGTCAATTTGTTATGAATGAACATTTTAAAAACAAAAAATATTGTCTTTCGCCACCAATCTGCAAGTACCACTCGGATGGTTTGAAATTGAAGAACTCGATGCATTTCTTCAACTTCATCGAATGACCCGAACTGTCGACCATGCGATAGGTGTTCCGTTGAGAGGAAGAAGCTATAATTGAAAGGGGCAGCATTTGGACTGTAGGCTGTGTGGGTTTTGATATTGTCTTGCTGAAACAAAGCACGCTTTCGGTTGACTGTGTCTCCTTTAACTTGTCGTAGACATGGTCCAACTGCTGGCAATAAAGTTCGGCATCGATGGCGCGGCCATTCGGCACAAGTTCAAAATGCAAAACTCCTTCAAAGTTCCACCAAACGCAAATCATGAATTTCTTGCCGAAACGATCTTAGCGCAGAACCGATGACCGAATTCTTCTGACGATTGTAATTGTCCGACGTCAAAATTCCCTTCCGAAATCTGTCATTCAAAGGACTGTTGAGCAATTGGCAGCAAATCTTTACACTTTTTTCGGCTTGCATTTTAATAAGATCATGGGGATGTTATCGGGGCTTCTTGTAGACAAAGTCAAACTGATTTACCAACTCCAAGAACTGATCCCAAATCTCGAGTGCTCGACGAAGCCTCCTCATCTTCCAACGTTTCAAACAAGTGTTCATTGTCAGAATCGGAACGCTGTACTATATTGTACTATATTTATGAGTCATGTAAATTGTTGTACCGACAAATTTGGAGACAATTTTTATTCTTTCAAATGTATGTTGTGATTTTGTGGGAAGATTTCAAGTGTAATCAGCTAAATGAGTTTAAGGTCTTAGTACTCTTTTGATCTCTAATGTGAAACAGATTCATTACGTGCTTACCTTAGTTTTTTTGATAGCACCTATTTGAATTCATATATCGTATCGGCGGAATAGGTACAATCAATCGCCATCTGTCAACTTTGCAACGCACCGTAATTAATGCATGTTGCATCAACATAACCTAAATATCAGTGATGATAAGTAACTTCTTTTTACATTTCAACCAAAATGTCGGGAAGCCCAAAAAACGGTTTGCATGTTTTTAGGAGTAGGGGGATATCGTTTCCTACAGTAACTACGAAAAGTAGTTTTATTGATTTAAGAATAAAATATTGACCTGTGTGATGGTGAACGTTCTGGACTAGGGAATAAAACAATTTTTAGAAACGACATTGGAATTGTTTTTTGATCTGGATGGCACCCTGCGTCCCCCAACATTATCTGGCTCGATACTCTACTCACTTCTGTAGAAGATGTCGAAAAATGTCTGTTCAGTTTGCCAACTCTAAACCACCCTTTTTTCCATTATAGAAAGCGAGAGATTATTTCGAATAAAAGTTGTAAAAAATTAATTTGGAGCTTTCTTTCATAACATAACAAATGAGTTTCGTTCTTCGTTGCCACTGAACAAAGAGTTGGTGTTATAATTGAATAATTTCAAGCTTTTGTTAAAGTCTAGAAATCACTAACTTCTTGTTTATTGTTGGAAATGTGTTTCCCATCAAAGCCAATTCAAACACCAACAAATAACTGCAGGTCTGCAAATAAGGGGTGTCGGGCGTTCTCGTCGATTAAGCGAAGCAGAAATGCAGGCCTGATGTTTGGTAGTTTGCGGCGCTCGCCCTGTAATCCCGTGACCGGCGCGGTTTGTTTAGAATCAAAGTTCAATTAGCGGTCTTGTCCTTTTGCGGCCGGCCCGCAAACAAGAAAACGTCAAATCAAAGGGTCGCCGGCCGCCGCACGAGGTAACTCAAATTGAATCCTCAGGGGCGGCTGCGGCCGCGCCCGCCCCCGTTCGGCGGCGCGCCGGCTGCAGCGACCTTGTTTTCCTGGCGTTTTTGTGCGTTGCGCATGGTCATGATCCAATTACGGGCCCGTGGCGGCCCGTGCGCGCCGCGTCCCGGCGAGGTTGGATGACCGGCCGCGGCCGCCGCTACCTGTGGAGGAAGCGCAGCGCGTTTGAAATTCAAAGAGAGCGTTTCGGCGGCTGCGACCCGACGACAGGTGTTCCTTGGGACGCAGTGATTGGCCGCACATGGTGCAGCAGCTGGCCGCGGTTCAGATTCCGACAGTGGTTTGCTCTTACACCTGGCCCTCGTGCTCTTCTCGCGGACCTCTGTTCTGCGGCTCGGGGGGCGCCTCGTTTTCGGGCGCGCAGCGGCGGCTCGTGCTGGGGATTCGTAATTTACAAATTTTGGGCTTCCAAGTTTAGGTAGTAAGGCAGTTCAATGATATTGAGGTGGATAGAACTACGCCAGGATTTTTAAAAACAAGTTTGGTATTAGAGAAGGATTAAGAAGGTCACCATGAACTTCTTTTTTCTAAAATATGATCTTTACATTTCACAATAATAAATAATAAAAGTAATTGTAATAGGATAAAACACCAATTTGTAGAAGGGTTCTTGATTAAATAAATAAAATAAAAACGATACGGTTATAATCTCTCTTTCCATTATCCACCCGTAGATTGGTTTGCAGTGCTCCATCTTTGTGTCAGAAGGTGCCATCATTAAATTAGCTGCGGTTGGGAAAACAATATGGTGGTTTCTCCTTTTTTTTCCATATCATAGTACAACAGCCGTTTTAATGGTTGCCATAAACGCCTGTTGGTATCTGATATGTAGCTGTACCAACATAACCTTGTTTTCACCTACATCCAATACTATCATAGCTGCTGTCTTATGGTAAAAGTGGTTCTTCTGTCCTTAAAGCCGTTGGAGTTATATTCTCATCTGCTCCTTTAGCCATTGATCTTGTTTCACCTGTAACCCTAGGCAGGGGCCTTAGAGGGTACTATCAACCGGGCCAGTTGAATCCTGGTGTTTTAACTCTTCTTTCTCTTCCTAACTTGAAACAGGAAATGGTGGAGATATAATAACGTAATTAAATGAAGTAAAGGTTAAAAAAGTTGAAACATACAAACACCTAGGAGTGAAGATACAGAAAAATGGTAGATTTCAAGCGGAAATAAATGATCGACTAGCAAGTGCAACAATTGCATTGCTCATTAAGCAAGAAAGAGAGAAATAACCAAGAAAACAGAGATCACAGTATACAAACCATATTTAAACCCATTCTAACATATGGAAGCTGAAACTGGATATTAAGAAACAAATGAAAGAAAGGTGTAAGCAGTCGAAATGAGATATCTGAGAGGCGTAATAGGGATAACCAAAAAATATCTAAATAACAAGAGAAGAGCTGGAGTGGAGTCGATAGTACAAAGAATTAAACGACAACAGTTAAAGTGGTTCGCGTGCGTAGTAAGAATGGGGGAAAAATATTCACAAAGAGAATATGGCAGTCAAGGTGGCAATAGAGCACATCGAGAGATAGAGGCCAAATAAAACATAGAATGTACATTTATACTTTAAGACCTTAAATATGTGTGTATGTATTTCAGCAGCATTCTCATCTTCAATTTTTCAGTTAAATACTCATGCAAGTGCTTCACAAAGTACATCATTTTGCTTCTGATGGTATTAGGAGATAAAAACACCTCGAAGAACTCCCTTTCCTCCAAAAAGTTCATTTCAGCAGCCTTTAGAAGTACCTTCAGTTTTGTGGTACAATAACCATGGGGTTTTCAACCGTAAACCTTGCAAATAAGTTGTTGGTTTGACTATCCTATCCGCTAGATGTAGGACGATCAACTCCAAGAAAATTAGAAAAGCAGCCGAAACAATCTCGACGTCCAATCTTGGTATTGTCTGCCATGGCCGAGCCTACTAACGATCGGAAGGTGAACCACAACGCTAGATCGAAATCTGGAGCATCCCGCGGCACTGGACTAGAAAATGAAGGCGCCGCTGATAAAGCCATCCGACGTTCCTGAGAACAGGTAGTCGATTTCGCTTCCGCTATCGGGCGGCGAGCTATTGCTGGCTCGCGAGGGCTTTTTCAGCCTCAATTATTCTATTAACACATAAAGACGCAATTCGAGATTCCGCCGTTTAAACACTTAATCTGAGATCTACCACGACCGCAACGCGGCGTATTAATGGTTTCCGGTGCCTCTGCTCTGGGCGTTGTGTGTAATTTAGGCGTGTGGCTGGCGGGCTGAAAATCACTTTTGTTTTCGGTATGCTTTTAGACGGCGTTTTTTAAGTCTAATTTCTGGATCTTCCACCTAACTAGTGACACAATTTTTCAGCCTCCACCCTTGTAAAGACATTTTCTACTTCTTGGTCTTTTATCAAGTCTAACTTTTCTTGTAATGCCTTTGATTGTTCTTTGCGTGCGGCTCAATCATCTGAAACTGTTGTTTTTATAGGGGGAATGTAAACTACAAGAACTACTTTTAGGAGATAATTCTTTAAAGGAAGTTTCTGGATCCATAAATAGTTTGCCTCCTGTGAGTTAAAACCTCACACTTGCACAAGATGCGGATGGCTGTCTTTGGTTTCCTGTCACATTGCAGCTCAGGGCTCTATTGTTCAAACCTATTTTTTGAATGGGTCCTCTGAGAAAACCATACGTTGTGAGGTAATTGATTCCTGCGTTGTACTAATATTTCTTCAGGTTTTTTACAAAGGTTTATGAAGGTTCGTTCTGAAATATTTTCCAGTATTTTTTGTGTTGTTTTCTGACCCATTCTCTCACATGACTTCGTATTGTACCTTTAGGTACTCCCAGAGCTGATTCGGGTCCTATATGTGCAGATATTTTTTGCGCTAGATCATCAGCTTTCTTGTTGCCTGCAATGTCACAGTGTCCTGATACTCAAAAGGAGTTAACTTGTGGTCTGCCAGAGCCCTCTTCTCGCCACAGTCTTAAATGCAAACCTGAATACGTTGCATCGTATTTTAGCATTCCAAAATTGTCAGTGGCTGTAATGAGACGTTATTCATGTATCTACACATCAGCGTATACGACACTTTTCAAGTAGCCCTGCAGATAAAAGTCGAAAAGCTTAAGTTCTGTGCCCACATAGACTGAGCAGCAGAATCACCTCGTCTGATCCATCTGTTGGGGAAGCTTTTAATATTGATATGAACTGTTGTATTCTAAATAGAAGGGATAGTAGAAATACTGGGCCACTAAGGCATTATGGTAGGAGACTAGCCCAACTATGTGGTCACTAATAACCCCAGTCTAAATATCGATGATCAATTGATGCTGATGATAAACTTCAACCATTTCATATGGAGCCTGCCTAGCCTTCAAATGTGTGGGTTGATAATATCATCCTTACAAAACAGAAGTTCCATAATAGTAGTGACTTGTTGCAAAAGCAACTGACAAAACCTTTCATTTGGAAGAAAATCCGTTCGCATGCGTTATAAGCAGGATACTTAGCAAGTTTAGTAAATTGTATTAGAAAACATACGAAACAGAAGGCTACGAACAATAACTTTATTGATCTTCAAAATAATCATCGTCCTCTCAATACATTTTTGCCAAAGTTCATAAAGGTCTTGGACCGCCAGAGAAGACCTCTTTAGAAATTGATCCCAGAAGTGCTGCGACCGCGACATAGCAATTACTTCAAAACTTTCCTGTAGAATGTAGTGTTTTACCTGCAAGAATGAATAGCTTATGAATGATGACGGCATCGTTGCCGAAGAGGTAATCAACATCGCCTAACCTTGGACTTTTGCAGACAACCCTTTGGGTCGCGAGGAAGACGGTTGGGGGAAAAAGGATGTATTCTGGTCACATATCGAAATGAAATCTCGAGAGCTTTCCATCCGTTTTGTTTTCTGTTTGCCTATCTATCCAACCGTTGATCTCATACTAGCATTTGTGCATTCATTTGATGATACTATTTGAGGTTTTGTTTGTCGATGACTGATTTTCTTCCTGTCACAAAAGCGTTCGAATCAGTCGTGAACAATTTGTAGTAGAAAATGATATCCACTTGCTGCTCTATTGCAATGTGACTCTCATCACTCACGTTCACTACGTTCGACAGCCTGCGGCGGGTTTAGTCTGACAGTTACTTGTACTCTATGCTAGGTGGCGCTTCTAAAAGTATGTGTGGATAGTCATGTGCGTACGCTTATGTTACCGTTGAAATATCGGATCATTTACGGAATTTTCCATATACATCGTGTACACCATTCTGGCGATCCACTTACATTCAATATCTTATAGAATATATTCTTTCAACTCCGGCATAGGAACATGATGCACTTTTCATACAAACGACGAAATCTGATCCGATTGCTGCCTGTGAGGGTTAGTTTTCTGCTAAATAGTATTCTGATCATTTCCATTTGCTTGTTCATACGTGTAAATCATCTCTGTTGAGCAGCAAATATGCGAGTGAAAAGAAATACGCACACCGTAACTTGGAAATTAATTTTGCAAAGAACAGTAATGTTATCTTCCTTGGAACTTACGCATTTTTGGAAATTTGCTCATAAGAACTTGTTTGTTTCTTTTCCTATCTGAAGCTTGCTACTATAGTTAGTACTCACCCTATTTCCTTGGTCTTTGCCTTTCCTTTGCACATCCAAGTCCAGAAACCTTTTCGGACGATTTTTTCCCGAATCAAAAATTTTGTCTGCTTTTTTCAGCAAATTCTGGTTGTTACACGATAAGATCCATTTGAGACTCTCTTAGCTCAGCCTCATCATTAGTTCATTCGAGAGACTTCTAGCAATAGTTAAATGTTTATAGAAGTAGTCGTATTTATTCTGGCAACAACGGGTGCTTTAGTTTTTATTCTATCTTCCAATTTAAAGTTCAAAGATTTTTACCTGTCTTTGTAACGTCTTTGAATTGGTTGATACGTTTTTCAGATATTTTCAATGATACATCAAGACGGCGCAAAGTGATATTTTGCTTACAAGACTCCTTAAGTATTCTATTTTTTTATTCTTGCGTGGTAATCACGTATAATGAACCTTCTGTAGTAATTAATGACTGACAAATTTATACGCGAACTGTAGTAGTCTATAATAATTATATTATTCCATTTTTGTTACTTTTTGACGATTGGGGCAAAATTGAATCTTGAAATACTCTTTCCCTCTTCAACTTGCTGACTATCCTCGAGAATGAAATAAAAATGGGTTTAATAAAAGGTAATAAAATAAGGAATCGATACACGCCATTGAGTTTGGGATTCATTGATTTCCGGTCACGTGATCTACGAAAAGTGCCCCAAATTTGTAATTCTATAGGGCGCAGAGCAATAAAAAATATCCGAGTTATATATGCCCGGGCGACTCGAGCCGAGCGCGGCCAGCCGGGTCCCCAATTTGAAATTCTTCCAAGCGCTCATTGAACATACGTTTTGTGACGGGGTTTGCAGCCACTTCCTGGAAACGGTAATTTTTATTACTCACGTACTAACTGTAAATTGATTGTACATCCTCCTTGGCATTAGCCTGAAGTTCCGACAAATTAAACGAATTATAGCTAGCGTCTGTTGAGTTAAAGAGCACGCTCGGGGTGCTCTAGCATAAGTTTTTCCCCAGGTATATAGGAAAGTTTTGCAATGTGGTGCCATCAATGGCTGCACGTTGTGATAAGTTAAAAAAGTATTGAAACAGGTGCACTGCGACCGGCAAGGGATCTTTGGGTGTTAGTTGCTCTTGAGCTACTGTGGTGAAAAGCGCTTGCAATGTCAAATTTTGCGCTACAACTCTTTATGCGATTTTGGTGTAGTTCGGTGTTCGGAGGAAATGTGAATTGTCCTCAACATACATATTTAGATAGTATTAATAGTTTTGAAGAGGAAAATTTAATTTGGAAGACGCTCCATGGACAGGGTGTTCATTCTCGTTTGTCACAGACGAGAACATCATTACTATTAGTTGGCAGCAGACTCGAGTCTAAGAAGCGTGCTATCTATTGGTGTAGAGAAGAATGTTTACCGTTCCTACGTCGGAACTTTATCTATTCTGCACGATTATTTTTAGATGAGATAGATCTGTTTCTTTTGGGCACTTCATCTGAGAGTAAATGGCACGATTCCAAAACAAAGTTGTTCAACGCCAAGAACCTTCTAATGGGGCGAAATGACGAGTGTGCGCAGATCCCTCAGAAAACGTAAATTGATATCGAAGGATACAAATAGAGTGTGACAGCAAGTATTTTGAAAAATATATGGTTACTATGAAACTTATAAGTGTATTGCAAAGTTTTCTAATATCGTATGTATCATTGAGATTACACACACCCATTTACGGAGCAAACTTGCGAAAGAATGTTTGATGTTATATAATGAACCCTTATGGAAACCAATTATCATCTTACTAATTATATACCCGATTGCTCTTGTATTTGCTCTTGAATATGTAGAATCAGCCAAAGTAAGCTGCTCCTTATTTGATTTTAACTTGGAAGTTGCCTTAATAGTCTCAACAGTTTTTGAGTATAGCACCTGATCGAATGTTAACTGGACATTGACTTACTTCTGTGTGACTCACTTCAAATGTACTATAATTTTTGTGACCGATTTAATGAATCCACTCCGAGATATTGGTTTTCGATACTCGTAGAGGAAGGTATATTCTATCTTACAATCTGTAGGAAGTAAATTTACTAAAAATTATACAATGCTATAGTAAAAGTTATTGGTTTATTTCCAATTCATCTAAAGGGTGTCTGCAATTTCGGCGTAGACAGCTGGTTTAATAATTTCTACTGATGTCTTCACGGTGTCAAATGATGTGGAGAAGAATTTGTTACGTGTTGCATTTCACTACTCCACACATCTTGATTTACTGTAAACTCTTTGGCTAGGAGAAGGGGGCGTTTTGCCCGTTGAATAAATTTCATCCCATCCCACGGCAATGCATCCTGGCAATATATAACATCAAACGTTTAGAGTGTTAGCGTTTTTCATTCATATACGTTTGATGGAGACTTTTTATTAATGATGATTTTATTTCTAATCTCCTTTGTGGAATCTATTGGTTCCCCTAAATGTTCTTTCGGCCAATATTATGGAACCTATGGATTTAGAACTTTTTGTTCAAAATTTTCAAAGCTACAAAGCAGAAAATCGTCAAATCTAATGGAAATCAGACCGTTGCGCAATTTATTCTTGAGAATTTTTTATACAATAGTAGCTATAAAGTTTTGCGTCTTTCAGTTATTGGAATTCTAGTTACTCAAACAGTGATTTGCATTTGGTGAGTTTAGTAGTTTACCTCTGGTAAGTTATTTGGATCTTGAGAAACTGTTTTAGGGCTTTGCTTTTTTCTTTCACTTTTATATTTTATATCTGCACTTACATTTTGTTTTTTGTTTTGTACTTAATTGCTTATATAAAATCCCCACCTCTCCACTAATCCTTCATTTCGAAGAAGTGAGTACACATTTTATAAGAGTTATTTTCCTTGAATGTCTATATAGTTTTGATATTGCTACGGCAGTTTACGTAAAGCTAATGCAAGCAATTCTTTGAATATAGCACGCTACTGCTTGTGGACAGTCGACTAAAACTTGTTGTTGAAGAGAACTTCTTGCTGCACCCTTCGGCTTTTATTATACGAGGGACGAGGTAGCGCGATATCTTCGTGCGACGTTACTGAATGCGTCGTCGGAGTTGTTTCAGTTACATACAATAATTTTGACTCACAATGCTCTTGCAATGGGGCAGTCAATCTATCAGTAGAATACTTTTTTGGAGTAAACTGTGATTTTTCGGATGCGAGCTTCTAATACGCTGCCATTATACAGAGTAGTATTCAAGATTTGTTTGCTTTGATCAGACACTAGACACCAGACACCAGACACCATAAAGAAGGTTTCTGGTTCCATGCTGTGCAACTGCATTCATTATTGGCATTTTACATTTCTATTTTCACTGAGTAGTAAGAGTTAAGTCATGGTTGGTGGTGTGCAAAGTTTTGCCAAACATAGCTGTTGTATCCGCCATTGTATGGAATGTGATTTACCTGTTTGCTGTTATCAAGTCACACACACTTTTTTGGGTTTGTCATATTATAGCAACGCGTCAGGTTTTTATTTTTTATGGCAGATACGTCGATAGGATTGGTAAAATGACTTTTGCAGTACATGTCCTTAGTAATGCTTTAACAAGAGGACAGCCAATTCATCAGCAGAATTTTCTCTTTCATTTGCTTTAAAATGTGCAATCCTGGTCGTACTTTCTTAAGACGAGGGCTTCTAATGTTTCGTTTATTTTGACCAGACATTTAAAGCACGTCTTCGGATCGATGGTGTATACTGGAAGCAACTGTTGGCATTCTCGTGTTTCTGTTCCTGATAAGCAGTGAAAGTATAGGGAAATCATCGCTCACAGACATTTGTCGTGTTTAAATTCTCATGAATGGTGGCATGCAAAGTTTTCTAAGACAAATATGGTGCATCCACTTGGGCATCGAATGTAATTTGTCTGTTTGCTTTTAAGTCGGGCATTCGTTGAATAATGTGTGGCTTGGGCGATTTCGTTTATCTTATTACATTTTTTGTTGCCTTTGACCTTCGACTTATCTCAAAGAAGAGGTTTTTTGCTTTGCTCGTAACTGTACTTGTAGCACTGCACGAACGACTTACTACTTTTTCTTCTGTGCGTTCCAGTAATGCCATCTAGTGGCGTCACATGGTACTACAATTTACACACGCATGAGACACGCATTTTAATCTGCAACGCAACCGGAGTTTTGAGAGAGAATGTTTTAATCATTTCTGAACGCTTTAATTAGTCACGCTTTGTGTCTTTTATGTTCTTAAATTTTTTTGTTCGCCTTGATTTTACCTTCTTCTTTCTTCTAATACCTGGTGAACTACTTTTTTTTTGTTTGAGATGACGTTTCAGTTTGTAATTTTCGATTACGGATGTTGTCTTAATAAAAAATTTCTTAGTTCTTTTATTGTTGTTAAAGTTTCACATTGGATAGAGACTTTTGGTTGCAACAATCAATACTATTGCAGAGTTTCGATCGTTAATGTTGGTTTTATCAAGTTTCACGGCAATATCTGTGTTTACTATGTTTCTCCTCGCTCTTTTGTAACTGTTTCATCGTTATAACTGTAACGAGATTGGCAACTTCCTCATCTTTATTTCCTCTTTTAATATCGCTGCTTGGTTATAAAAGAGGGGTTGACTAGATTACATTAGAATAGCCATAATATAGTATACATTTAGCAAGAATCAATCTAGTACAAGGCGCTATGGGTGCCCCTAAAAGTCATAGTAAATTTTTGGATTGGTACTGTTGGTAACTGCTTTTAATTTTAATTTTTTTCTAATTTAAAAGAATCACCCTGATAAGGATGGCCATTCTGTTACGGGAGTGCTTTTCAAGTTGAAATTTCTTCTTAGGAAGCACAGACTCGTTTCTTCCAAACATTTATCAATACTCCGATGACATATAAAGTTGAAGTGCAATATTGTGAATATCGCAAGACCTAAACCAGTTTCAATAGGCTTAAAGTTATAAATGTTATTAAACGTTATATTAAAAAATGTTCCTAATACCCTATGTAGTAGAATATAACAAAAGAAATGCTATCGTTACACACTTACAGACAAGAGAATCAAATGTAAACCAAAATTTATTTTTTATGCGCTGCAAGTTGAACGGGGACAGATGCGACTTCTGATTGGTGACGTAAGAATATCTGAAGAAGATACTTTCAGTAGATTAACTTCTACTATCCTTTGTTTAGTCATAATCATGATGTTAAAGCAAGAGGTATCACCGTTCATTGTGTAATAGATTATTCCTCACAACAGGGGATGTAAAAAGGCTGAAATTTTGAAAATATTTAAGGGACAGCACCATTAAGGAAACGTAAGTGTGCACAAACAATTTTTGGAAAGATAAAAAGCATTTGAGAATGAGAGTTGGTGATGGCTTCTGAGAACCAGCGGGGTTGAGAAGAAGATTTGTATTATTCACCACTTTCCTGGTGATGCTGAAATTACTTAAGATCGGCATTAGCCATGGCAGTGTGCAGATGTTCCGAGACGTTATCTTGCTTTAGGACAACGCACTGCTCTATACATTTGCTTAAATTCGAGAAAAGAAATAGGGATTATTTACAGACTATAGTTCCTATAGATCGGATTTATCATCGTTTGTTTGGACTACTAAAAGGAGCATTTGGCGACAGTTTTAACGACTATATTGCTGTTGGTGCGTGATTGGCTAGCACCATAATCACTTTCATTTTATTATAGCCGAATATAAGGCGTTTTTAAGCCAGAGTATTATGTAGACATACAACTTTGCGTATTTGTATTTTTTATAATGCTTCAATAAATTTAAAAAAAATCCGATTTATATTTGATTCGCTCACGCGAAAAAGAGATTTTTCAATCTAGGTTTTTCGAATGAATAACTTTGCGAATAATTTATTATGGAAATTTGTAAATGTTGCGAATGAGAAAGAAAAGCATAATTTATTTGATCATTTAATTCTAACAGAGTAAATAAATAACAATTGTGCTTCGAAATCCAATAAGGAAGTGTTAAGGAGGCTCAACACTGCGGGGAGTACGGCCTACGAACTGAGGAGGTTGACGCTCTCATATGTTCGGCCGTCGCGCATTATCTCTGATGCGTGGGGATGTGGCAAGCACCGCACCTTAAACGACCGCCATTATTACCTCTTGTTCGAAGCGAACGTAGGTTTTCAATTATTTTTAGTGACTGAAGTTGACTAGTCGCCAGACATCAGAGAGCTGGGAATAGACCCAGGTCAATTTTCCCCCTAAGAGCTACTAAATATCGAAAAGAATTAGCCAATATAGAATTATTACCGTTACACTCTCTAAGAAGGGGTTTTGAGTTAGAAATCTAAGGTATCTTCTTAGGAAGGAGGTCGTAAATTTAAAATTTAAGAATCCCCACCCCACTTTTGGGAATAGTTGTTAAGCGTTCCTGATTATCTTTGAACTCCATCAAATTTTATGATGGAGAAGTTTTCTGCAGGAAATATTTATTGGTTTTTAAAATCTGCTGAGTATTTAGTAAAAGTGTCAACAACTGCATAGCAATGAGGGAGGATTTATCCAGTGATAAATCTTCTAAATACATTATACTACTTGTTACAAGCCACAAATTATTACGACATTTTTTAGCAAACATTTGTATCTTTTCTTGAACGACTGGCACACATAGGCCTTCGATGATCGTCTGATTTCTAACAAACCAAGGTGCATTTAATGCCGCTCGGAGTAATTTTGACTGAAACCTCTGTATAATCCTTATGTTTGATGGTTTCGCACATCCCCAAAATCGAACTCGATAAGGCTTTATAGAGTAACACCTTGTTTTTAACATTCAATTTTGGATTGCCTTCCAATTTTAAGTTTAACAACTTCCCTTCCATGTGAGGCACTGGTCCAGATGTAGACCTATATATTTCTCCTCTGTTTTGACTGGAACTTTAACTCCATTGGTGTTAAATGAAAGAATCTAGGCTCCTAACAGGATCTAGTATGCTCTCCAAAAGATTCCTTGATACAAATATCTAGAAAAACAAAAATAGCGGTCTATAAGACGATATACCTACCAGTATTTTCACAGGGAGGGGAAAATTAGGTATTAACAAAGAAACAAGAGCGAAGATCGCAGGCAATAGAAATGAAATACCATAGAATGGTACTGGGAGCGGTAAGGGCTCATAACAGAAGGAATGAAGACATAAGAAAATAATTAGCAGTAAAATCGACAAAGCAAGTAGTGGAAGAGAAGAAATTAGGGTTGTTCGGGCATCTAGTAAGGATGAAAGAAGGAGGACAAGTAAAGAAAATCTGGGAAGCGAAGCCGATAAGGAAAAACAAGACAGAGAGACCGAAGCAGAAATGGAACAGCAACATTGAGAAGATACTGAGCAGAAAGGAAATGATTGGAACACAGCGAAGGAAATGGCAAAAGATAGGAAGAAATGGAGTAGGTTTTCAACTTCGATATCCTAGGATATTAAGAGGACAGGACTATGTATGTATGTACTTTCTATGTGAGGCGCTGGTCCAGATATAGACGTTATAGATGTTTTGACTGGAACTTTATTGATGTTGACAGGTTCACATACTGTAGTTGGTGTGGTGACTCTTAACCGTGCGCCGATTTTGGACTGTTTAACTTCTATTCGCCATAGTTTAAATCATTCGCTAATAAGGTTTAAGTCTTGTTGAAAGTGCTCACTGGTAATATCTGGACTTTGGTGAGTGAATATTACGACAACTTCATCAGCAGAGGTGTTTGGTGGTTCGGGTATATCAGTTGTGTATATAAGGTAAAGTACAGGACCTAGCACACTATCCTGAGGGACACCGGACTGTATAGGACAAAGTTTGGAGAGAGCGTCTTTGTATTTAATAGAGTAAAATCAATTTTAGATGTAAAAGTGAATGCAGAAAAGTTCACGTAGACAGATATGCACATAGGGAGCGCTACTTAATCAAATAACTTTGGAGATTGAAAAAACAGAAATGGTAAGAGCGGAAGGTGCTGCGCTGTAGGAAGTGCGTCCGTGCATAGAATAGAACCGGCGGCACGCCGCCCGGAACGCGGGCTGCATATCGTGGCCAGCTTATCGACAGCGCGAACAGACGAGATCTGCGTGCTATCTCGGCAATTAAGCGGGCGTTCTCGCTGCAGTTTGTTCCCGTAGATATCCCGGAGCATGAAGCAATTTCACGCTCGGCGCGCCGTTGGCCGGCCGGAAAAAACGGCAGGTGATGGGAGAGAGGCATGCATATTTATGGCCGTTTGACATCATTTGTCCGGCAATCACGCGTCTTATCGCGCTCATTATCGCGCTTATTCGATCCTTGCGTTGCATAACAGCCTGCACATTGTACTGGCTGGTGCCTTTCCTTCCTCCACAAAAAAGCCAGCAGGAAGTCCGCACGAATATCGAACAGCTCTTTAAACTTTTAACCTGCCGCTCTCGGGGCCGCTCATGCCGCAGCTCCTTAGCGGCCGTCTCGAAAGTTGCGACACGAAACGAGTTTATTTTCGACCTTTCTTTTCGTTATTTAACTTTTACATTCAGACGGTGGAATATTGCCAAGAGTTACATGAGGTTGTTAAGAATAAATATTGTTCGTGTCTGGATTTTAAAAACACTTTAGAGAAGAATGTTATTAATTAGTTATTTCTTCATCTTCGATCTAATTTCTTTTTTCAGAAGGATGGACTTTCTAGGAATTTAATCAATGTTTTTACTTCCTTTGGTTTCTTATATTCCTTGGGCAGGATGGGCCAATGGGTACGCTGGATGAGATTTTTGTTTCAAATGGTGGATTTTGCCTAACTCCTTGCCCCCTTGACCGATAAAAAAATTACTCTCATCTAGCGCGATACTTTGTTCCCGCTTCGAAGGTCAAAATTGCGAAATCTAAAATTCCGTGATTTTGAGCTAGATGACATGCAAAAAAGCAAGAGCTTTAGTTAAGCATTTTGGTAAATTAAATTACCAAACTTCTTCTTGAACTGACGAACCGTTTCAGCCGGGGACTGGTTAACATGGTACGTCAGAACAATGAAAGTTTTGTGTTCTATGACGTATTTCTCTATGGTACATAAAATCTAGGAAAAGGAGAGTAACTTTTTTGGAATCTGCACTAACAGTAAAAACAAAATTAACTTTTTAGGGGGCGTAGTTAAGAATTCTTATTGGTGGATTCGTCGTTGGAGGCTAGAGGCAACAATTTGAAATGAAAATCTCATCTAGCATATTCATTGGGCCATCGTGTAGCTTGATGCAGTGTCACCAGTTAGTTGATTTATTTGATCACTCTATCACTTTGAAGATCGTTCTCGACTACGTCTACTGTCTACTCTTCTAAACTAAAGAGCTTATCTCGTCGACATATACTTTATGTCCAAAGTGTCCATTACATTTAATAGTGATTATGTAGTTCTGTCCACGCTATTTCGAAACTTCAGTATGGAAAGACTGAAGTATTTATAATTTATTTTTTTGTCATAGGTCTGCCTTTCCAAAGTTTATTTAAACTAGTCGTCGAGTCATTTGTATCTTTGATTTAACTTCCTGTCCGCAGTCCTCAGTATTTTTTACTAGTGCCCTGAGATGTGTAATATTGTTTGTCGTTTTACTATATCTAATGGCGTGTATCTTTGGTGGAATGTTACTTTTTACTTTTGCCTTGGTAGTTTTTATTTGAAGTACTAAAGAGGTATTCTCTCTTATGACCAAGCATTTTTGCCACATTTTCGTTAGTTTTTTTAAGCTGCTGCAAACCATACATGGATGTAGTAGGACACCACTTGCAAACAGCCGACTGAACAGAAGTTTTTGTCGAGAGCTACTTTCTTCATTTTTATATAAAATGGTAGTACCTTAGATAATTAGGAAATTATATCTAGAATCTCGCATTGTTTTAGTCAGTCCCGTGGATTTTGGAGGGGCAATAATGTGACAACCAAAATATCATTAAAGAAGAAATCCAAGTAGTCACTCATACTAAATGTAGCAACATATAACACAACAACTTTACTGTCAGAAGATGAATTAATTGAAATCGAGCTTAAACTGGTAAAGATCAAACGGGATTGTCATAGACACCAGCGAAGTTAAACGACATGGTGGAAACTTAAAGACATTAATTATTACCACAGGCGTAAAATAAAAACATATGGAAGTGTTGGCTTCGTCATAGACAAAAAGGCATGCCAACAACATCAGCTCAATAAAGAGTATATTGACGAGAGTAACAAACCTTTGTTTGAAGGTCACACGAAGAAATTACATAAAAATCATATAAGCATGCATCAATAGGCGATCACACGGATGATAAAGCGGATACCTTCTATGATAATACTAAAACTCTCGCTCTTTTCACGATTATATAAGGCGATTTTAATTAAAAATGGGCGGGAAAGAAGAAGACACAGAAACTGCAACTGGGCAGTTTGGTTCTGAAGACAGGATATGAAAAGACCAGACGGCAAAACTCAAAATGAGATAGATTACATCATTACCTTATCAAATCTTGAAAAATATTACGATGCTAAATAAATTTACAACGGCTATCAATCACAGAACGGTGAGAAAATACAGACTCGTCCAAAGAAAAGCTAAACCATACTGGAACGACTTGCAAAACGTTGACAACTATCAACAATTCATTAGAGACGCATTGGTAACCAAAATTACAATCATTACTTCAAATGATCAAATCGCGAAGGTAATAAAAGAGGGCCAGAAAATGTACTATCCAACTTCCAAATAAGACGAAAAAGTTAGTTATGAAACAAAAGTAGTAATGGAAGAAAGAAGAAAGATACGAAGTAACAGAAACGTAGACGGAAAGAAATGAACAAAAGTTATCCAAAGTCATCAGAAAAGATATTCAAAAAAAAAATACGACAAACTATTGACGAAAATAAAAGCTTTAAACTACACAAAACAACACTCAACAATAGAAAACAAAATAATGAAACCGATCAAACAGAGAAGAGATTTTAAACATAGTAAAAGAGTTTGATTGAGAACTGTATAAAAGCAGACAAGGGAAAGAAGAAAGAAAAATCATATAAAATTACCAAGGAGGAACATAATTAACCAAGAATCTGAACAGAGATAGAATTGCGTATTAACTGAAATAAAAACAATAAAACTGTCGGCGATGTCGGTATTATGATAGAAGCTACAAAACTCGAGGCTACACGTTACTGGAAATAATGAAAACGCTATTTAATCTTATGAGAGTGCATAATACCGACTAAATGTAATAATACACTAACTATCCTTATTCATAAAAAAGGAAATAAAGCGGATCTGGAAAATTATCTACGGATAAGCTTTTCTATAAGCTACCCACTAGAATAACAACTAGATTTCTATTAGCCAAGGAATAGGTCGGATTGTATGTATCAAAACTCCTATAGGAAAAAGTATTAAATACGATACATCACTTGCTTTTTATATTTATTATAGGGGGATAATATTATTGATTACAGGTACACTAAACTTATAGATAACATTGAGACAAATGCAACTATGACGATTAATTTACACGAAGAAATAAAGGCTGTTCTAGAAGATGCTTTCAAAACTCTTTTATGAGGATACAAAAGGGATACCTATAAATGGAGAGCAGTTAAACATAATTTTCGCTTTGCAGATGACGTAGTCTTAATATCGGATGACTTGAAAAAGACTTGACACTGCCTGCACGTGAGTTGACTTAAAAATAAATGCTGCTAAGATAGAACTTAGTGTCTAGTGAAAAAATAAAACTGAAGTATCCAGATATAGAAATAACTGAAAAATGTGCATATTTAGATAAAGAGATTATGATATCGCGAAATAACCAAACTGCTGAAATACAGCGCCGAATAAATCTAAGCTGAGCGACATATGGATACTTGATAGACATAGTTAAAGGCAACATCTCCAGCCACCTCAAGAGAGTTTTTGATCAGTCTGTGTTCTCAGTGATGACATATGGAGCGGAAACCTCGACACTGACTCAGAAATTAGCAGAAAAACTTTGAACGACTTAAAGGAAAATGGAAAGACCAATGACTGGAATAAACACTTATTTTTAAGAAGAAGAATAGAAGTTATAGATGTTACTGAATGACTAAGTAACTTAAAATGGAATTGGGCAGGACATATAGCCAGGATAAAGGATGGAAGCGCCATAATGGCGACCAAGAGCTGATAAACGAAGTGTAAGAAGAACACTTATTAGACCAGCAAAGGATGTCAAAAGAATAACGACTAACCGGATGAATACAGCATATTTTTTAAAGGAGCCCTATGTTCAACCACAAACGAAGAAAGAGACTGGGTGATGATGATGCTTTTTGCATTATGTCAAACAGAGTGTAGTCGATCCATGCAAGATAATGCTTAATACGTCGGTGGAATCGATTTAAGTTGCATTTGCTAATTACTGGTAACGCTTTTCTGAGTGGAGTAGTCAATCTATCAGGACAATTTCCTCCTTATAGAAAGAAACAATTGCCATTTGTTTTGGTATGAAAAATTCTAGCTGTATGATTTTTGAACGGAGGCTGCTATGATCAAACACTCAAAGACCATCTCCATACTCACAGTTGTAGCAACTGTTGACATACCTTCACATCCTTTTGCTTCTGCTGAGCGACTCTCAATAGACACCGATTATGCACAACCTTTTGTCATATTTAAGTCCTCATACATGGTGGTACTGTTATCAAATTGAATATATGTCAGATATGAATTCTAATATCCAACGAAACAGTTTTGCCACCCAATGCTGCATTTTTACACACGGCTAGTAACCTTATATGGATATCAAAAGCGGTTACTCCCTCCCCTAAAAAAATACGCCGTTTGTTACTTTGTTCACAACTGTACTCGCAACGTTGTACAAATGAGTCACTACCTTGTCTTTTGTAGGTTTCAGCGATGCTAGCTGTTGACATTAAGAGGCACTGTAGCCAGTCATGCCTTAAATATGTTGAGCCTATCTAGTATATGCGTTTAAGTGGTTGTCCTGTTAAAATTTCTACCATGATTTTCCGTTTTCTCCACAAATGCAACGCTGCAGAAATGACTAATTATCTTACCGTCTGTGGGTTCTAGCAACGCAATCTGGCGGTATTGTGTATCACTATAGTTTATCTTAAGATACGTACTGAGCACACATTTCATTCTACTCCTCTTTGAGTGCCAATGGTTTTTGAACGCCCTAAATATATGTAATTGTAAGCTTGAATTTCTTCATGGATTCTAATAGTTCCTCTTTATTTTTCTTATGACAACAATGATTTTTCCTTCCCATTTTTCTATCGTTTCCCTTATTATAAATGAATTGTAGATATTAAATAATTGGTGGTTAATTAAATCCTTATCTGGTTTCTTTTTTAACTTTATCCGGATCCTTGCCTGGTTACCGTTGTATAGATTTTCGATTATCTGTACCTCCAATTTTGAGTACTATATCCAGAAACCATAGCATACTATCGAAGGCTTTTCCGGTATTCTATAAAACTCACATGCATTCAAGATATGCTTATCACATTTTATTTGCTGTTTTTGTGGTGTATGATGATAATGATCTATGCCATACTTTTTGGTAGATAGCGTGTATTGTTTTAATGTCATTTACGCTCAGCAATTTTACTAGTTCTGCTTTTATATCAGATATTTTGTTACTTTTTAATTGCTTTCTAACATTTACGTTTTCATGTATTGCCTCTTCTTGTATATTGCCTTTATCTTTATACAAATTTTTGCAGTACTTACCACTACTGTAAGATATCTTCTATATTAGTTATTTTTTTCCTTTATTTGTTTTTCTCTGGTTTTAGCTGAAATTGTCTAGTGATTATAATAACCTTTTTATATAAATCTTTTAGTATGTTTTGAGTAGTGTCTTTCTACGTCTTATCGACTCTTTAGATATTTATTTTTGTTGAATTATTTTATTTTATCTATCTGCATTGTATTCTTTTTTCTTTTAGATTTAATGTTTTTCTCTTTTCTATTAATTGAGGGTCGCTTAAAACTAATCCTTAACTTATTGTAATATTTTGTTTTGCATATTGATTGTTTATATGATATTTTTTGAATTTAAGTGTATACTTGGCTTTCACATTCGACATTCAGGTAGATTTTCGTGTTTGATATTGAAGATTTCTATCTTGTTTTTACGAGAACACATACTATTGTATATCTACGCCATCTATTTGAGGATGATTATGTATACAAGCGTCTTATATGGTTTTGGAATAGAATATCGGGCATAGGAAGGTCCTTTTCGGTTTATGTGTGTATCAATCTTGTGTTGTATCTACCTACTACGTACTCTATATGCTTAACTTATGCTGTCTTTAATTTTTACATAAGTCTCCAATAATTGTATTTTTTTTAAATAGATTTTATCGCAGTTGTTCATGGAAATGTTCGATCGTGTAATTATAGGTTGTGCTTATTGGCGCAGATCTGCAGAATATGTGTGGGCATTGGTTTTGCGTCTCTATGTATTTAAATAATCTTCTCACGTATTGTGTCTGCCTTTTTATTTGAAGCGAGTTCCTTAAGCTTAGTCCACACTGGTAAACAAAATCGTGCAACTGTCTATGGACAATCGAAAATTTTGTCCATAGACTGTCGGGAAAACAGTTGGTAAAGTTTGTCACGCGTCCACAGCTGTATCTACGTATGTCTCGAGACAGCATTAGAAAAATTTTTCTAGTTATGGTCGGAGACATTGCTGTTTCCGTCATTATTTTTGAAACTCTTCTCATAAGAAGAAAACGTTGGTGAATACGACAGGTGTTATCAGAGGGATCTGCATTCGGTAATAATCTTTTGGATAAATTGAGATTGGAAGATGCCATGGAATTTCGAAATTCAGTCTTTAAATTGCAGATTTTTGTCCACGTCGGTGACCGGTAAAGTCAAGTTTTTCGACGATGTTAATCAATGCCACTTTTTTTATCTCTGTTTTTATAGTCAGGCGAAGTCACATCCCATAAACACGACGTATTATGGAAAGATTTAATTAAATTTAAAATTTTCTCTGTTGATCACATTTTGAAAATAATTAAACAGTTTTTAATAAAAAAAGGAAGGAGCATCACGGAGAACGGAGGCTATATTTTGTGGTGAATGGTGAGGCGAGATTGAAAGTAAGTTTCTGTCCAAACAACATCCACACTACGAAATGTCCTCGCCCCGGAATATTTGTATCAAATGCAACTTTTGATTTTGCTAGGAATAATTAAAAGAAATTGTGTTAGTTTTTCCACTGTATGGGAAAAAACATATTTAGAAGTTATGAAGTATAGGCCAAGATTATCCCTGAGATAGAAAATAGGAAGTCAGGAGGTTGCTGCACTAGCAGGTTCATCAGCTGCGAAGGTCTACTATCGGGATCGCAGAAGAGTATCTAAACGCTACTATAAACTAACCAGTTACATCGTTACCATGATTTTCTACAAAATTATTCGAAAATTACCTTGAAGTAGTTTGCAATACCTTACATAGGGGTAAACCTCTTATCGTTTAAATTATTTTACAGAGTCCGAAACAGATGAAAATGTAAAGGAGCAAACTGCTTGTTTCTTACGAGCTTGAAATACAAGGTTTTTCCGGAAAGTAATGCAATTTGTCCGAATGCGCCGCTTTTCCTGGACTGGCTGGGTTAGGTGGGGGGAAGTTTTAGCTTCACAACGATTTCAAGCTCGGTCTGTTATAAGATGTAGGAACGTCAGGATCGCTGTTTCCGTGAACTTGTTGGCAGTACCTGTGTCACGACGCACAATGGAGAAAACTATCGAACAACGTTACGCGATCAAGTTATGTGCTAAACTAAATCAAAACCACACCAAAACACACTAAATGATTCAGGCAGCCTTCTCAAGTTTCCAGGTGTCCAGTTGTTTAAAAATGATCGGGACGAGTTGAAGGATGACTCCCACTCTAGATGGCTGTCATCCAGCAAAAGTGACAAAAATGTGTCTTGTGATCTTTTAAATGCCGATTGTCGAGTGAGTGTTTGAATGATTGCAGAGACTCTCAGTATTCAGAAAAACAAAATACATGAAATTGTTATGCTCTCAGCCACACTGCTCTGCGCGTCCAGGAGTTTTTGGTCAAGCGCAGCTTGGTGATGTTGCCCCGGCCCCCCTAGGGGGTTCCGACAGACTTCTTTTGTTCCCGAGGAACCAGTTTTGGAACCATCGAAGCGATGCACACCGCCGTGACAAAGACTCTAAACGAGGTCTTCGTCGACACCTTCCAGTATGCGTACCTTGGATGGAAAGGTTGCTGGCAAAAGTGTGTGGATCCTCAAGGGAAGTACTTTGAAGAATTTTAAACGTTTGTAACGATATCTTGAATACTTTTTTTACGAACTTATTTCCATTACTTTTTGGAAAAATCCTGTATCTAGCAATAGGTGTTATTATTTTTTTAGAAACCTTAATGCTGAACAAATTTGGGAATTTGCTTGTTCAAAAGAATTCCACGTGGCGATTAGCACTTGATCAATCAAATCACAACATAGCACGACATCATCGATTCTCTTCATACCGATTTCTCATAGACAACATCCATTCGTTGATGAATGCCAACTGGCTCACAACTTCCAGCCGTTGAATGTTCACGTGACATGTCATTTTGATGGTGTCTTGGTAAGAGATGCATACTTAAATCGCTATTAGTAATTATCGTCTCGACTGTTTTCATACAATTTTTTTGGTTTGCTTTTCTAATTTTAAAATAAGTTTTAGTATCTAAATTTTGCCAATGTCTATCTTTGTCTTTTACAATTCTACATAATTAACATGCAAGAAATGGCTTTCTGATCAATGCTAAACCAACTTTTATAAAGGGTACCAAATGCAATGTTTAAGACTATAGGCTCATATATCTGTTGTTATATATGTTTAAACTTTTCTAGTTTATTGTGCGCAATAGGTTTAACATTGCTTTGGAGCAAATGAGTTTCTTAAGTAAGCCCCTCATTTCTTTAATCTGTTGGCCTTTCAGAGCCTTCTTTTTTGGTTGTAAACAGATAGCCAAGATTAATTCCACATGCTCGCGCCCCTTTCATTCTCTGCCAGGTATTTCTCAAGGGCTTCGTCTTGAGCTTTTGCTTGTTGTATTACAGTTGAATGATTTAGATGCCGCGATTGTTTTGGGAATTTCTTTTCTTGCTGAATCTATTTCATGCACTAACGATTTCCTTTACAGATACTCTGAATTTATTTGCCAGATGGCACAATGAGAATATATTTTCCGCAAATCTCTCAAAATGGCGCGTTATGGGCTTGCATTGCAATTTTCGCGATTTTAACTTCTCAAATGTAATGAAAATTGTTGCAAGATGTATGACGGTTATTTTGTAGAAAAGTTTTGTTTAAATCTTTCTGGCGTGTTGCCTTCCCTAAATGTTACAAAGTTTTATCTTATTTTTGTTCAATATAACCGTGATATTTGCAAAAACGAGATGCATTTAATTTTTTGCTCCCCGTCTACCATAAGGACACCTACTTTTTTAGTTGAAAATCAAAATAAAGCTTGTGTTGATTTGTTTTCTTTATGTGTCTTTCATTGACATTACATTTTTTGTGTTGTTCTATTCTGTAGTGTTGGTAAAAATAAACCACATTTGTTGTCTTCAAAAAAAGATATATTTTTTAGTTCGATCTGTTAATTTAAATCTTTTCTTGTAATTTTTTTGAGAAATTCTATATATGTGTATACGAAAAGTTACATAATGAGACTGGCAATAATGTGCGCGAACCGATAATGCTGCAACCGTCTCCTTCACGCAGTTAGAATAAACTCTGCCGTAAGATTTATTACGAGTTTGAACTTGTCGAAAGCGTCTGAAATGAAGTTGTGTTTGTGAAGTGCGTAAGGAAGATAGACCGGTTTGTACTACCAAACTGTGTGACTTATAAAAAACGAGTGAGGATTCTCGTTATATCAGACCGTCAATTGACATTGAAAATAATTATTAGTGAGTTAAATTTAAATTGGTTTACCGTCCACCAGATTTTGACACAGAAACTGGACTTGAAAAAACTTTTGGCATTTCTGTGGTTTACCAGCTTCTTGATTAGGCGGATTTCAATTTCTATAACTTTTTAGTGCACCAAATAAAAAATTATTTGAATGAGTTGGACTTAGATAGTATTACGAAGATCGTATTCGACAAATTGAAAAAGTTTTCCGAGACTGCTAGGAACAATAGAAAAAACACCATTTTGAATGTATGGCTGCTCAAGAGAATTACTTTAAAGAGCATAATCTTGTAATGTAAAAAAGACTCAAATTCATGGTTTACAGAAAATTAGTCTTATTATCTTCTGCCATACGTCGTATTTGGCATTTTTGAGACCAAATTCTGGAAGTCCCAATTTTTGCAAGTTATTGTTTTAATTCCAGTTCATTTGGATTTTTTTTCTCTTACTTTTCATCAGAAGGTTTTCCTCAGAATAATATATCTAAAACAGTAACTTTGTCTTCTATTATTTGTTGTTTTTTTGAATGTGTGGTGTTAATAACTCTGCGAGGGAGTATAGTTTGCGAACTAAAAGGTTAAAGCTTCCGTATGGTTACTTCCACTGTCCGGCCAGCGCTTACCATCTCTGATACGGGGGGTAATGTACTAAGCATTGCGATTTAGACGACCCTATTATTATCCCTTGCGCGAATGAGCTGCCCGCCGTTCATCTGGAACCTATGATCGAAGCCGAATCCGCTCAACTACAAACTGGCTGATTAGGAATTATTGCATTTTGATGCACGTTTGCCTTGCTCGCTATGGTCGATGGTAATTTATGGCTTCTCTAAAGACTGTTCTATTTTTTTATATTTTAGTTTAACTAATTACTCTTAAATGCTCTAGCTAGATCTCTATTAATTTTTAACGAATGTAGGGTTAAGTCCATTTGCAATAGTCGTAAGCCTGTAAGCCTGTAAATCAAAAATTAGTGCCTATTCATTATAAGCTTTGGAATATTAAATACGTCGTGCGTCTAAAATGGTGGATGCATCAGAAAACAGAAGATACACATTTACCGTTAAGGGCCTTCAAAATAATCTCCATCCTTCACGACTTCACGACACACTTATAGCAACGTTCATAAAGCTTCTGAAAACTGTCTACAAATGTCTCTTTACGAATCGATCACAGAACCTTTGGTACATTTTCTTGAGTTGCTACTACAGTGCCATGGCAACGCAGAGTAACTGGAGTATAGACACCCGAGTTGCCTAAATAAAAGGAGGTGGTGGTAAGGAAGCAGTTCCGAGAAACATGTAATATGTAAACAAAGCAATACAAGGCGCTGAATGTACAAATACTGCAGAACACTCCGAAGGAGTCGAAAAGTGCCAATTAAGAAGCTAAATACTGAGCAGCGCTGCAAGCTGGCGCTTCTGGGAGAACAGTACAAGTAGAGTATTGTGGAGATGTTCCTGAAGCAATGTAAACGTTTGGATGAGAGCTAGAAAATTGCGACAGATGAAGGAGAGTTTTTGCGGCGACTGGAGATTTTGATCGCCTACCGGAGCAAGAATAAAAATGTGCATAGCCTTTCATAACGCTCTTCAGACGGACAAACAAAAAGAAGTTCGCATCCATCGGCTTATGAGAGAGAAGATGGATTCTGTCAACTTGTACAGGACAAATCGGGATCGGACAGTGGTACTCACCGTGGCTTTGATAATTCCCAATTTTTCCGCCATCAATTGTAGATTCAGTCAGTCTCCTAATGCCAACATTTGTCACACTCGTTTAATTATGACGGTCAAAAAGTCGCAAAAGCACTTGAGCCAGTCGTAAACACATTCTCTACATACGGCTTCCATTCCATACACTTGCACCGCCATCTTATGCGTCTCCGCCATTGTTTTCCTCAAGTGGCAGCGAAACTTGTCGTTTACTTCTTGCTTGTCTCATACTCGTTATGTTCGACTGTCCGTAATGTCGTAGGTTTACCCCGAGTTGAATATTTAGCGAATGTCAACAGCAGTTTTAGAAATCTTCTTTATTCTTCGTTTCAGTATTACCTTTATTAAATTACTTAGTTAACATTTACTACTACCATCAAATAACGAGTGTGGTAATGCACAAAACAATTTTTAGAATTGAAATTTTTTTAAAATAAGGACAAAATATGTTATCGCGCACACCATTGTAAGATAAATAGAGATTGATTTTTGATAGATATAAAATATATAATGCTAGGCCTCTGTTAGTTCTTTCGCATGTTATAGATTCTAAAAGTACCGTTAATTTATCTCTCCTTTTCCTCTTCTTTCTTTCCTCTTTGCTTTCTTCCCCTATCTCTCTTTTTTCTTCTTTTCACCCCTTCTTTCTATGCCTCTGTCTCTTCCTCTCGCCACCCCTCTGTTCCTTCTTGGTTTTGGTCACAACCAATAAATAACCTTAGTGCGGGTTTGAACCTTAAGACAATTACTGGAAAAGTGGGTTATTTAGCTAAGTGTACAATAAGATGGAGAAGCAAATCAGCTTCTATGAAACCAAACTTCTTGTTATTTAAACTACTCTACAGAGGTTGAAACGGGTTGAATCTGAAGGAGAACGGTTTGAAGGATACGGTGGGTGCTGTAGGATTTCCCACTTTAATCTCTCCAGCCCAAACCGAACGTTTTTCGAGAATTGTCGTATGTAAAAATTGGGCACGAACTTTTGCGCTCATCAATTTATTATCTTTTATGATGTCAAATTAGAAAATAATTTGACACACTTTTTAATTGCGTTAAAGTTTTAGGGTCTGCATGGGAATCTAGAAGGTCGCAAAAGTTAGGATTCCGATTCCACAATCTCCCTAGTTCGACTTTTACCAATCTATCGTCTCTATTACAGCAGAGCAAAACCAGCTGGAACTGTTATTGCACAGAAACGTCCTTAACGCTTCCGTGCCTTCGAGACGGCGCTCTATAAATCGCAAATGCACCGATAAATCAATTACTTGTTGCTCCAGGTTTGCTCGCTCTTTAAATATGTATCGCGTTACACGTAAGGTCGTGTGCAGTTTTCTGCCGATCCCTTCTCCCTCGCCATAAATTACAAAGCACTTCGCTGCACTTTTCCAGCGGCTCAGGTAGGTCCTTTGTCGTTTAAGTGCTCATTGTTGCTTGTTGTGGGGCAACCGCGCTTTATTGAGCCCCGCGGTCCGCCGCTCTGTTCTTTTTATTGGAGTGCAGCACGCGGGCGCAGCGATGCGTTGCGCGCTGGAGTGTGTGGTGCACAGTAATTAAATGTATGGATGTAAGAGAGATTCTGCGAAATGTAGGGGAACTTTCACTTAGTTTTATGGACCTTAATCTTATTCTAACTTTTTAGGTTAAGTTTAATTATTTACACGCGGTTCGATTAATCGAATTAAAACGATTGGGAAACGGAAAATTCTGAAAACGTAGTTATCTCAATTAGCCCTGTTGTATTATGTAATGGGAAATTACATTCTCGAGAAGAGCACCATTGCGCTGCACGCACCCTTAAACTTTGATCGCATACATTTGCGGGGAAACTACGAGTATTTCTTTTTAGATATCTCCTTTTGGCTCGAAGATATTCTGCGGATGATTTGCAAAAACCTTGCTCTTCAAAAATCTCTATAGAAATAGAAGCATGCGCTAAGTCTGGTGACCGCGGTGGTTAAGAGATGTCTTCGTGCTTGAATGTGTCGTATAGCATCTATCGAGACTCTTGCGATATATCATGTTGCTCCCTCTTGTTGAAACCACGTGTCACGGTTAGCACCAAGAACTGTCACTGATTGCTGTGCTAGGAAAATTTCGCTGCCATTACATGTCCGTTCTCATATGCGAAATGACGATTTTACACCAGTTATTTTAGAACTATGGAATGATTTTATTCTAGGATTTTCTGGTGTCCATTAGTAACTGCTTTTTCGTAAACCTAATTAAATAAAATTGGGCAATATTTGATTCCAGAAGTCGAGAGGGGGGCAACTAAGCGTTGTTTGCAATTTTTAAACAAGTTGCACTATATTTGGGTGAAGCTTTCTGCGAAGCAACTGCTGGAAAATTTGTAGTATTAAAGAATGATTACGTCAGAACGAGTAGTATTACATTGTACATTTTTACCCAATGCGATTATTTTCGAATAGTTGGAAGCTTTCGTTTTAGACCAAACTTGTCTCTTGAAAGTTTTTCATCCAGTTCTTGCTTTCATGGACCTACAATATACCACTGTGCTGCCTGATATCAAAGCAAATACAAAATGAAGTACTGTTATCCCTAATGATTGTTGGCTCGCTTATAATATTTATATTTGCAAGTTTTGAATTGAAGGAAGAATATAAAATGAATTCAAATTTGAGTGGGACATTATTTGGACAAAAATTAATGATCTTTTCACTTTTCATTGCTTTGTTCTTTACTTCGTTTTTTCTTATCATTTTAGGGCTGTATTGTCAATCAGAATATTAATCGGATTATTCATTTTGCGAAATCTAACGAAGAGGATTGGGACATATATATTTTTAATGAAAATTTTGAGTACTTAAGTTGTAAGAAAGATGGAAAATGTACAGTGTTGCCATGTTTTTATTTTAGTTGTGTAACCATTGTCTTCTTTTGAATCGTTTTATAAATTACAATCACGTGAAGTACTGGGTAGGCGAAACATGTTTTTGAAACAGTATAAAAATACAAAGTTATTTTTCATCATAGTCACCTGATTTAAAAACGCGTTTCTTTCGATGGATAGGTAATTTCTTGATCCTGCTAAAGCAAAATGGGGGTGGTTGTGACACCAGACAATTGTGTACGAATATTCTGCCCTTCAGGTGGTTTTTAATAGTAAAAAATTGCAAGTCAATAGATCTGGACTGTAAAAAGGTGTGCCAATGTAGCCTAGAATAAATCCTCAATTTCTATGATCTGTTGTGTGTGTGTGTTGTTAAACAGAATAACGTTTTAGATTGTCTGAGGACTTCCGCAGCTTATTTCGACCTTGGAAGCAATTTCAGCAACCATTAAACGGCGCTCATTCTTGAGAAGGTGACAAATAATGGGAATATTCTCTTCAGGCAACGTTGGTGATCTTCTTTTTAATTCCTTCTTGTTCTCTAACCCCCACCCAATGTATGTTACGTGCAGACTTGAGTAATCTTATGGGAGTTATGCCCGAATTGTGCTTTAAGTTTCTTCAAAATATTGTACCTTTTACACTCTCTGTATTTAGAGACTTGTTATTGCAATGGACGAGAGTACCTCTTATTCTAACAACATGATACACATTTAAAAAGTGATAGTGCAAGGTACTTTACGAGGGAATCTTTTTCGGTTATCTCTTTCTACAACGCCCAGACCCTGCGTCTCTCCCCTTTCCTTCACGGCGCGTAAAATAGAAATTATTATATTTGAATCGCCATCATGTTTTTTATTACACTCTACTACATAGCTTATTAAGTTTTGTAATATGACGCAAACGACGGTCGCCGCGACAAGTTCAAGCGCGCTATGATCCAACCTGCCCTGCAACCAGTTGGACGTTTTCTAGATTGCTCGTGAACTGTTGTAAAAAGATCTGGCCATGTCCTTTTTATCAACAACGGGATAATAGACAGTTTTGAACTACAACTTTGTGCGTGGTTTGAATGTTGGTCTGTGTTTGGAGGAAAGGGCTCCCAAAAAAAAATTGAATGTTGCATTTTAAAGAACACCCATCTTAGCTGCGGTTCTTATAGATATTATTAAACATTAAAGTAGTGACAAGCGCTACCTTTTAGCTTTGTGGGGATGTATAAGAATACCATTTTGCACAACCGAAAATTTTATAACATGTAGGAATCGTCAAGAATTGTTATACCATGTGGTCTAATCGATCGTTGCTTTACAGTTAAGCGGCGCTAATGAGAATAAAGATGAGGCGAAAGAGTTAAGAAAAGAGCGATAAAGGACAATAAACGCAGATGTTGCTAGGGCACTTGATAGAACTAACATTGGCAATCGAATCTGTTGCAGCCAAAAGGCGCAAACACAATGTTGAGAAATTCTACAGTAAAAAGAACCCACAAAGAATTGAAAGGTTCTTGCAGTGCATTGGTACGGAAAGCTGTTGGAAGCAAATGATTTTTCAGAATTTTATGTTTTAGTGTCTGATTTTGGAAAAGGTCAACTGTTGGGAATTCCAAATTTAAACGAAGCACAGGTTTGATGGCATAAGATTAGAATGCAATTAAATTAATTAAGGAATGGAACATTTGCAAACAGATAAAAGCATTACTGGCGTAAAAAATAGATCCTGTACTCTTTTTGATCAGAAACTAGAAAAAAAGTTGTGAAATTTAGCATGCCATATTTTTAAAATTCTTCCACGTGTTCATGGAATGTATGGGTGTGTCTAGTGTAATTGTTGTGAAGCAGCAATGATTCTTGGAAGCAACTTCAGCAATCGTTAATCGGCGGTCATTCTGAAGATGATGGTGAACAATGCGAATATTCTCCTCAGTTACGCTGGTTTTCAAGTATCCGTAAATATCTCCACTTCAACTGATTTTCGTCCTTTTAAAAATTGTTCTTAAAAATTTTGTTCCCAACGGATTAAGGTAGCTCTTGATATAACATCGTAACTTTGGCCAAAGAAGAGGCAATGCGAGGTATGCTACGGGGAAAATTCTCTTTAAGCATCTCTATCTGTAAGGTATTACCTTATGGTTTTTAAAACAATTCACATTTGCATTTTATTCAACCTTAAATTTAGCCCGTTTTGCCTTTAGTTACAGTATACTTTTATCTATTGTCGTCCTATTTAATTCATTTATTTTCCAATCAACTTTTATAAAATAAAATTACTCGAGTTTAATTATATTTTCTTATATTCTTTTGTAATCAATTCTAAGAATTATTTTAGAGAAAGAAGACGTCAGGAACCACACTTCCTTCTTGGAAATTTTATTTGAATCGAAGAAGATTTAAACAATTGGTATGAAAAAGATTGTAGGGAGGAAAATACAGTTCTAACACCCTGTTTGTGAATTTAAATGTCATTTTTGTAATAAAAAACCGTTTTTTGCTAGTTTAAACTAGTTTAAATCTTCATACCTAGATCGGTGATTGTTTTTAAATTTGTTTAGCGATTTGCGATCGCGCGTTGACCTGAAGGCTTTTTTGCATCCAACGAGTCTCTTCACCAGGTAGAACTATCGTATAATGCACGACTCTCATTCGATCTCACTATATACACAGCAATATCTTCCTGGTGTGGATAATCAGGATATTCAGTATATTCAGTCCTGAGGTACTAGTCGCCGGTGTATTTGAGCAAATCTATGTGAGTGAATGAGGAGAGCCATCACATACCAATATTATAAAGCCTACTCTATGTAGTTCTTAGCTGTGAGTTCGCGGGGAGCCCCAACGGCCTTTTTTCCAGTTTGTGCCGCCACTTTGAAATGGCTTAACTCTGGTTATATGCAACAGAAATCCTCCTCTAAAAGTTGTTTTAGTTTTCTATCAGAACATCCGATATCATACAGGTGAAAATTTCTACACTCTAACCATTAGAATCTCTTGTTGTAGGTACTGTAGGAAATAACACCTCCCTTAAAAGTCGCACAAATAATTTCACGGGCTTTACAGACTCTTCTTTTTTAGGTTATGTTGGTAGAACAGACACCTCTTGTAGTGTATTGTATAACTGAGAGATGGCGCTGCATTTTGGCTCCATGGTGGACATGGTATATGAATTTTAATAGATATTATCGATGAAAGTTAGTTTTTCTGATAACCATTATGTTGATTGAAATAATTAATTATAGCAGCGCTATAAGTGTTGTTTAAAAAATGTCTTTTCTATTGTTGATTTAATAATTTTATATATTTATATTTAGACACTTTCAAACTCTAGCATTAGTTTTTACCGGAGTATACTGATTACATGCAACCCAATTTTTACTCAAAATAGGCACTTTGATTTTTATTACCAGTTTTTTCTACATAAAAGTACTTAAGGATATGTTACTATATTATAACAGCTTCAATTTTTCATTTGTCTTAGCCATAATTCCCATCTACAGCAATACTTTATTACTATATCTTAATTTGGCGAGAGGGACATCATGGCTGTGGTGAAAGCTTTTTCTAGGAAACTTAACCTTAAATTTAAAGTTTGAAAGAGGGCAGCTGCCTTTTCAGTACTGGTGGCAAGCAGAGGTTAAGGAGATCGGTATAATTAGCTTTTAAACAATTAATAGCTCACTGGAAACCACATAAGCGGCATATAAGGCAAAAGAGAACCACCACACTAGTCACGCTCATGAAAATTCATTTTGATATAAATTATTATAATGTACTCTATCCACTTCTTACCAAATCGTCTTATTTATCATTTACATTGCAAAAGCATCATTGCCCCTACTTGGTCTTAATTTCCCCCTTGTAACTGAAGATTGGTTTCCAGTCCACGACAAACTTTTTATTCTCTCTTTATTAAGTTGAGAAATGAGGGTTGCCATAAATAATTCTATTTGGTTTTTTAATTGTTGTTGCTAGTCTCAACTATTATGCAGCACCGATGCTAGTGTCTAGGTGACAAAGAGGCTGCCTAAAGGCTCTATGTTTTGGGGCAGCATCGGCTTTACTTTAAAAGTTATGAAAGACTCACTTCACTGGCGCAGTATGTAATAACTGCACAAAACTAATCAAATTATTCTAGATCTTCAAGAGCTAAATCAGTTTTCAAGTTAGTCCTATCACGTAGTGCTCCTCGTGCTCCCGATTGTCAGTTTGAAAAGGTACTTGTGGGTGGTTGCAGTTTGTGTAGTGATTCAAGTGTGCTGGGAGTAGATCGGCTTGAGATCTATAGTACAAGTATATTGTTTATCATTGGTGTCAAAATTCATTTAAATGCGGATAACTAGCTATTAAATATATCTCCATTAGGATAATGAGACACGTTAAATAAACTAAATCGAATAGATTATTGAAATTTGGAAACTACAGAAGAAGAGTGTGCTAAACGAAAGGTAGTGACGAAAACTAATTGCCGAGAACGAGGATCCCGAAATTTATTAGTTTGAAGTTTATTGTGATACCAAGCATTTAGTTACGCCAGTTGAGAAATTAGTGACTAAACTAGACGAGAGAGATGCTTTAAAGATACAAGGAATAACAGTAGATATGAAAGAAATTCTAGAAATCCGATAGAGGAACTAGAGGCACGGATGAATATTTCAGAAATTTGATCAGAGAATTAAAAAGGTAGCTTCATGGAGCAAAGATAGATATAGAAGAATCCAGAAAACTCCTCAAAGAGAATTTCCAAAAAAAAATAGAAAAGGATATTTTCGAAACTTAAGAAATAAAAATTGTGCAAAAAACATTTTGGAAGTTTTGAAGGGATTTAAAGACAATAAAGGAAGAACTGTACTTAAATGCAGATGTTTTGTTAATAAAGTGTTGGGAAAATCATTTGCAACTAGAGGAAACGATCTGTAAGTTACGGAGAACTGTTGAATTTGACCAGCGGTGATTGTCACATGAACTGCAGCAAGAACGGGAACTTGATTAGAAATTGGAAGTGGAGCCATCGAGAAATGAGACTACAATGAGGGAAATCAGCGCACTGAACCCAACTGTATAGGCTCACGAAAGTTACAAGATAGCCAGCGTGGTCCCGTGGTTGAGTGGCGGACGGACACGGGTTCGATTCCCGGTGCTCTTTGATGCCTGGTGGGTGGCCTACTCAGTCACTAAAAATAATTGAGTACCTGCGTTCACTTCGAACAAGGGGTAATAATGGCGTTTGTCGTCTAAAGCGCGGTGCTTGCCATGTGGAGGAAATATGATAGCCTTAATATCTCAATTCGAGAGTGTGGTTCCAGTCTTCTGGAAAAAAATCATGAAGATGAAGCGCCAGAACAACACAGCTGAGATTAAAAAAAAACGTTCAAAAAATTTAAGAGTGAACGTACAAATTACGAACGTAGGTAAATAGCTCTCTTTGGAAGAGAAAAGCACCTATGGGACAACAAAACGTTAGGAAAAGGACAGTCAACATGTTCATTTCTAGAGATGAATGACGCTAACAAAGGTCATTTTAACAATTAATTTTAAGAGCATGCAATATCAAATCAAGAATCATCCATAGTTTACTGCTACTGCTGCCATTAAAAATGTGAAATAGAGATGTGGTATAGAGGTTTCTCTTTAGTCCTTTTTACACGTGGCATAGACAGTTGTAGTTCTGGGACAGACGGCTTTAAGGAACGAATAATCTAACGTTCGAGCTCTGAAGTTTCACTGACGCCAAGTTGCGAGACTTCTTCTGGAATTAAGCGTGTAGTTTTTTTGGACAATCATAGAGGAACTTGATAGCACAAGAATTAAAACGTTTTATATGCTTCTCTATAATCAGTGACATAATCTTTTTATACCAGGAAGATTCATAAATGAACTTAAATACCATATTGGATGACATTTCAAGAAAACTCTCGGAATAAATGTTGCAAAGTTGTACATAGATAATAATTTTAGCATCCTCCGGAAAGATCGATAAGTTTTTTGAGAGGGGTAACAAACGAACGAGTAATAAATAGTAAAAAAGCAAAGAAAGTCAGTCCCAAATGACAAAAGGTGATAGCAAAATCAACTTTCGTTGTCTATAAACTTGTTTCTAATCGAAACGACGCGTTTGTTGTGCGCAACGTGCAGTGACTCACCGAGGCACCGAAATGACTAACGCCGAAGTGCCCGAAGGGCCTGCATCTCCCCCGGATCGAACGGGCACGACTGACAATGGTCGCGCCGGGGCAACAGCCTCGCTGCACTGCGAGCATTTTGCAAGCCGGCAAACGCCATAACTCACGAAGAATCGCATTTGCAAACACCTGAAACAATGCAATTGTTTCTAAACTGATTTACGTCCATTATAGCGGCCCGCAAGACCACATGTTTGCTTCTCATGCGGGGTGGGGGTTGGCGGGAGGCGACGGCGCTGTCGCTGTTTCCGCCCTACGGGAACGCGCGCCGGGCTCCCGACACGTTTCCAGGCGATTGTTTTAGTGACAGTGCGGGATAATTCAGCTTTAATACACGTTATAGTTGGAAACTGCTGGATGTCCTTTTTCAGTCGTTGTTTTACAAATATCTTTTCATCAGAGAATTTTTAGATTTTATAAAAATTATATTTTGCCGCTAAAACGATCAGACACTTTTGGGGCAGACATGAAAATTTCAGATTAGCACAGCTTATGGTGCCAATTGTCGAATTTGATGACTGAAAAACCGTGTTGTTGTCGGTATTAAAAGCTTTTACAAAAACAGTGCATTTGGTTAGAGTTTAATATTGCTGTAGTTCCTTTATTTATTTTCTTCTTTAGGCGCTTTTTATGTGTTGTCTGTGTATCTTGTCAAAGATCTTTTTAAAGTCTATAAAACGCGTATGTATTACTCTGCCATTGTTAATAAGTTTTCGCTGCATGGTTTTCCGACTTCAAAAGTCACATTAAGTTTTTCTATTCTATTTTCTATCCTATTCTTTATTTTCTCAATTATTCTGGCAAACACTTTCGCGGGTATGCTTATTAACCTTATTTAGGTATGGGGGATATGACTCCCACGTTCTACTCTCTTGGTATTTCTTTTTTTCATGTATTTTATTATTTGATGTTATATTGTTCTTTTCTGGCGCTTTTCCCAGTGTTAATTTTTTGTATGGTTTTCTTAACTCCTTTCTCTTCTGTTGCCTTTATATTTTTTATTCCATCTATCTCTCCTTGTATTTCTGTTATGTTAGTCTCCGCTTTTGTTAGTTTTTCTTCTATTATGTTTCCATTCTTTCTCTTTAACCTTTATAATGTTATATTCTTTTTTGCCTGAGCTGTTTTTGATTATCCTTATAATGTTCTCTATTTTTCCATGTATAATTTTTCTTTTTGGTTTTTGATTTTGTCTTTTTCATAATTTTATTTACTATTTTGTTTTTTGGCGACTTTATTTGGCAATTTCTAGTATAGTACTTTTTAGTAGATTATAGTACAATTTTCTCTTTTTCTTCTATTCCATTTTCCGTTTTAGTTTGTATTTTTTATTTTTGGTTTTTTTTGGACAGTTTTTCTCCTTTTTTCTAGTGAACACTTTGTATCTCTATTTGCCGTGTTACTTTGACATCCTCTACATTTCTATTTATGTTTGCTCATTAGCAAGTGGCCAATAAATGATTTCATATTTCTGTTTTCTAAGACTTTCTTGTATTTGTGTAGAGCTTTATGTTTCATTTTCGTATTTGTTATCACTAAAATATTTTCTTCGCTAATTTCTATTACCCTGTTTCCGTTATTATTTTATACCTTCGTCCTGTCTGCCTATTTGTTAATTTAAATATATTATAAGTATATTTTCTGCTTTTTACCTATTGCTTTTTGTACTTTCTTGGAAAATTTTTTTCTTTCGTATGTATTTTACTAGTTGTTTAATTTATATTTTTATTTATCTTTTATTTATATATTTATAACGTCCTTTAGTTTATTTGGTGTTATTTTTCTGGTCTTTGTACTAGAATCGTAAATCTCCCCCTTTCAAAGGTGATTTAAGTATTAGAAAAAGGTAAGGGTCGCAGGGCTGGAGGGTGGTTGAGACGTCTACGTGATTTGAGGTTTTGACAAAAAATTCTGTCTAGAGCTGTAGCTACTTTTTTATATTCCACCTCGTAAGCGAGGGAGGTCATGACTACAGTACTTTTTAAGTAATTTTAGCCCTGAGGCAGCATATTTATTATGGACAACGTCTGCCCAATCAGAACACACTGTTAACATAATCTTAACCCTAAGAAACATCTTCTATAATCGTGGAGAACCAGGAGATTTCTGTTGGAACGACTGAACCTTTGTTTTTGGATTGTAGCTGTAGACTCCCGTATTATGTTTTGAACTTTTTAAAGAAATTTGGTTTATTAGTAGCACGCTGAAGCAAGTAAGTAGTCACTGTTGCTGTGATAAAGGTAACCGTGGAATAAATTTTAGCAATATCTTTCGTCAAAATCTCATACGCTTTAGTTTTTGCAATCCGCAACTTATTTTCTAGTTCTCAGGTTAGTCACCGATCCTTGTTGATTATAGCCCTTATATGAAACGTTTGTATCACGCTTTTATTTGTGCTGCACTCATTGTATTGTTCTTGAAAGTTTCCTGAAACATTCGGTGATTACATACTATGCGCGCTCATTCATCGGCGTCTAAATCCCAACTGATCCGCCCAGTGAAATCGTCCTCAGTTACGCATGCGCATTACAGTCTACTCCCATCTCCTGTCTTCGTATTAGATGGTGAATTTCGATTTTTTTTTGTTGTACTGCAGGTTTCTTAAATTGGGTTGCAGCAATTGATTATCTGTATATTATCAATTATTGCGTATTACAAAGTATAATTTCGTAATATTTTAATATTGTATACCATACATAGTAATGGTCAACTTTAGAAAGCTGCACCTCTCTGGAATGCTTAAAAGCGACATGGGCAACTTTATCAACAAATGTTTAGAGTGTTCTTCGGCATCTATCTTTAATTCTATTTTGAAGTTAGTAGAATGTTTGGTATTTATTGTTAATTTTTCTTTAAGTGTTAGAACGTTATAACTAAACCGATAGCGTCTCAAGGGATTTCAAGTGAAGGCTTCCGAGCTTTTGTTTTAGTTAATGGGGGTCTGCAGAGCAGTTTTTCTCTGTTGTTTTTAATTTGGCTTGTCAAATTTCTCTTTTAAATTTACCACTTTTTCAAAAATTCTTTACCTCATTGGTGTGCAGAATGAAACTTCTGACATCAATTGTAATGAAGTCGGTGTCAAAGTGAGATTATTTAATTGAACTCAAATAATTTAACTAACGTACTGGTATCAAGCAGATCCGCTTTGTAGCGCACTTGAATTACAACTTCAGCTGTGCCTAACTGAAATTACTTGGCGAGCTTAAAAGTGTCACCACGATGGTTTCTCTCCACTAATTCTTTATTAAAAAATCATTATTGTATTAGAGGCATTTCCTTTTAATGTCTATGTACTTTTGGCGTAGTTCCGGCGGTTTCAGTAAAGTTGCCGGAAACTGCCTTTTGAGTTGTAGTACAGAACCACTTGTCGTTAAAGGAAAACTTTCCCCGCGCTGCCTCTTCATTGCGTAAAACGAAACCTGCAGAGTACCAACGATGTGGTGACTTATATGTCCCTGTGCGTTGTCTTGTTGAAGCAGTCGTGGTGGTATTGCTAAGTCAGCGGAATTGCTTTACTGACTTGCAGTACCATTTATTGATATTGCTTTATCGGTCTTCCTGATCCTAAATGACCATCGTCATTTGTTTTAGAATAAGCAATACAAATAGTAGTTTCTTGGGATGAGAGCTTTCAATGTGTTGTCATTCCATAGACTGACACTTTCATATTATAAGCGGGCGAATAGAAATGGTTGGGAAGTCTCACGAATTTACCGGGAAGTTTACTCTCGCAGCACAAAGCTTTTGCAATAGTGTTTTGTTCGGTGTAAAATGGACATGTAAAATGTGTGAGTTATGTTTGTACACTTGAGTTGGGCGGACGTGTTTGGTATTTTACATGAGAATTGCTCTCCATCACATGTAACTTTAGGAGGGATGCCATCATCGTGTTTTGTGTATGAGCGAGATAGAATTTTCCTGAAGTCCATTAAAGTTTATCATTAGCAACGACGATGCTAAACGTTTGGGCCAGAACTATTAGTGACTACTTAGTTGGATGAGTCGTTTTTCTGCAACGTTTCGATGGCTCAGTGTATCGGCCAGTCCTGAGAGACACTCTTTTATTACCTCAAGATGCGCCATTTGTACTATACTGGTTCTTCGCTTCAGTGTTAACCTTTGCTAGTACCTCAATCAGACCAGGTGATCTGCTGCATAGCTTTCCCGGTCAGCGGACTTAAACCCATTAATTTTTATCTGTGGGCGTCATACATGTTGATCCAGTTTTTGATGTTCAGACACTTGAATAACGTGCCCTTGTTACTTGTGACACTATTCGAGTATAGTATGGAAAATGTGACAAGAGCATCAATCCATGACATAGCGCGTTGGTGCTTGCAATAAAGACTATAAGGGATATTCGGGACATCTACTCTGAAATAGTCAGAAATTAACGATAATGTCGTGCATTGTAATGCAATATGATGATCCAACGACGTGGCAATCGACCATTCTATAGATCTCATCTTAGAATCATGCTATGATCAGACACTTAAACAACATATCCGGATCCAAGCAGTGCAGCTACACCAACTATTAGCATACTTCCAGGTATATCTGTTTTTACTGAGGGGTGAGAGTATTGAAAACTCATTGTGGATAGACTCATGTCTATATGATTTGTTTTATCGGCCGCCCGCTGCTTTTGGCTTTCTCAGTACAGTTTTTACAACTTTTGGACTCTGATATCTCACATAATACGGTTCTGTAACTTCGTTCTGTGCTTTTATACACGACTACTAAATTAAAACAGGTATTTGAAACAGTTATTCTCTTCCTTCAATGAAAACGTATCGTTTATCATTGGACACGATTATCTACTTTTACTGGTTTTTTTGCTTTGTCCACAACTGTACTCGCAGTATTGCACGAATGAGTCACTCTGCTACCGTGTCAATTATTTTTGAATACTCTAAATAGTGTCTTAAAAACATTGTGGTGATTATAATTTCTTAATGTTCTTTTTGTCATTCGCATTATCCATTTGATTAAATCTATATAGGTTTTTCTTTTATTTTCCTTTCTAAGGGAGTATGTCTTGCAAACTGAAAGGTTAAGATTTTAATATGTTTGCTTTCTCTGCTTGGTCGTCGCACGCCATCTCTGATGCGGGGCGATGTGACAAAAACGTGGTTTAACTCGAAAATTAGTTACAAAAACCGACTTGTTTGCTTCTTTATTTAATTATAAATGAGGAGATATAATTAACATGCTTACAAACTTTCAATATTTTTGTTGTCTTATATCAGCGAGTGCCAGCGTGGTCCCGTGGTTGAGGGACGGGCTGCGATTCTGACGGACCCGGGTTCAATTCCCGGTGCTCTCTGATGGCTGGCGGGTGCCCTACTCAGTCACTAAAAATAATTGAGTACCTGCGTTCATTCGAACAAGGGGTAATAATGGCGGTCGTTTTAGTCGCGGTGCTTGCCACATCGTCCCGCATCAGAGATGGTGCGCGACGACCGGGCAGAGAGAGCGAACGTATGAGAGCCTTAACCTCTCAGTTGGCAGGCCGTGCTCCCATGCGGGGCGTAGACCCTTACCATTATTATTATATCAACGATGATCAAAATAAACAGGAAAATAATTAGCCAATTTATAGGATAAATTTATATATAAAATAAACTTTTCTTCTTACAAATCTCGCTAAATTCAAAGTTACAAATATTTTAAAAACATTAGAATTAAAAAATCGGTTAGATAAGACCAATATTAAGGTGAGTGTACAATGAAGTAAAGGAGCAATTTGCAAACTTAATTTTTTACAGCGTGCTATTCTTTAATGTAGTTATAGCCACTAATAAATTAGAATAGACAAAATGTGTTGATGTCTGCATTAAAGATAATTATTCTACGCAAACAATTCAAATTTAATGCTTTCTATGTTATTATATGGCGCTATCATACCAGAAGCGGCTGCTGGTGATCAATAAAGAAGCAGCTTAGTGAAGCCTGCCAAAGAATTCCCGCGCGAGAGAAAAATTTGATTATTAACATTCACCAACTTTTACTGAATTATTGAAAAGACAGCATAATGGATATGGAGCGACGTGGCCAGAGCTAGTGTGTGAGCACTGCGTTTTATAATGACAAAATCGATGTAAAGGACAAACGCATCCGGGAAAGTCGATATATGTATGCATAGTGAGTTCAACACGTTAGAATGTTGGTAAAGCGTTGCTCGAATTTCAAGTTCACTATTAAATTCGTTTAATACGAACCTGCTTTCATTTTTATTTCATATAAACCGCCTTAAGACATTTCAGTTTAGATTTATTTTGCTTGTGTTACTAACGAAATATACAACAACTATTTTGGACACCCAATTAATTGCTTTAGTATTTTAACACACTTGAATCAGATTACTTTATAGTAGTGGTTGAGGAACAAGAATGTTTATTATTATTCGGGAAATACAATATACCCTACAGCCTACAATTCTTGTTACAATTCTTTGAAGTTCGCTGTTTTGAAATACCCTCAGCAAGCAGGAATTTAAGAAGCGCACCGTGAAAATGCCCGTGCGCGCACCCTAGCCGCTTGCCAGATTATCTGTCAAAGTACGTTCCAAAATGTGCAACGTGAAATAATTCCCAAGCGCATTAAAATATTTCACTAGTGGCATTTTAAAGAATTGTGTGATAACGAACACTTTTTGCTACAACTAGTATTTCTATAAAATTACTGCTTTAAGCCCGTCAAGGTAGTCCTAAACTATTGCTGACATTGATTGTACGTTGTTTAATTTAAAAAAAATATTATGAATGTATTAGATTGAATAAATAAAGTAAATGTAGCGATATTTACGTAGCAAAGAATAAATGGATTTGGGTCAAAAACAGATATTTCGTGCACAAGATCCGGCTAGAGTGATTATTGATTCCTATAATTTATTTATTGGCAAGTTTTAAACTTGCTTCTACAGCCAACGGCCCTCAAAAGGCCCAGCTGAATAGAAAATAACACGCCAGTGCGACGTTGAAACCGCAAGCAAAAATTGGCGATTAACATCTCACGTACTTTTTCGGCTAGCAATGTCCCGCGATAAAGTTCTCAAAGTTCTCCAGAGCTGTAGCTGTCGCTGCTCGTAAATGATGGGGTTTTGGAGGTTAGCTACCCCTCTTATAATTCTGGCTAATCTCCGGTAGGTTTTTGTGCATCGGAGGACTTAAAGTGGAACTAGCGGCCAACGGCGTTTCGTGATTAAGAATAATTTATTAAAATATTACGGCAATAAATCATAGGAAAGCAAATATATGAGATGTGTAAAAGGTGCATGCGATTGTTTTAACTTAGTTATTTGTGATGAAACTTTTAAAAGAAAAGTTTTTAGATGGTAACGTCAAATTTGAAGTAGAGGATAAGATGTCTGAAAAATAAGTCTCTATAGCAAAAATAAAGAAATGTAAATAAAAAATGAAAGTAATAGTAGAATGATATGATAAAAGTAGAACAAGATATTCAAAATAGTAAAAGGAGAGAAATTGGATATCAAAAGGTAATTATTGACAGTAAAGTATACAAATGGTATAGCCTGGACAGAAACGAAGCAAAGAATAAATGAAGGCGGTAAAGGGGCATCACGTGACGACTTAAGTAATGAAAATGAAAATTAACATAAAGAGAGCAGAAAAGTAAGAATCAAGAAGGAAAATTAGAATTATAAAAGAAGGGAAATAAAACTAGAAATGAGACTAAAATAAAGACTTAGATATAAGAACATTGATACAATTAGTAAAGTAATAGAACCAGCAGAAGAGGTGTATATATACGGAATAAGAATAGCAGTGCTATAAAAAACGAGGAAAGAATGATACAAACTTCATAATAAAGCAGTTAAGAGATCATATATTAAGGTTCGAATTTGTAAGTCAAAAAATATCACACATTAGAATAAGAAATGAGCTGGAAACGAAAAATACGAATTTTATGAGAATTAGACATACTCAGCCAAACAATACTAAAGCTTTCAACGTACAAATCGGAAAAGAAGAATGCTATTAGAACTTGCTAGTAGACCAGCGCAGCCGCAGTTTTTATTGGGCCCAACCGTCACAGTCGAGCGACGGACATAATTTCTTTTAACCACGCCCCTTGTGCATTTACGAGCACTCGAACAACGCAAACATTCTAGAAGTATCTAGGTGTTTTAGTAAGCTCTAAATATTTGTGTAGTGTACGTAAGTATTATCGAGTAATCACATTTCCTGTAAGTAAAATAAATAGGTAGTTCTGGGGAATTTACACGAGTCGATACCAAAAACGTTACAATATATTAGTAATACGTAATAAAGAATTTCAGTGCAAATTGTCGGAACGTACAAAGGAACCATTGCTGAAGTGGGAGAAAAAATAAATAACAATGTTACTGTTAACTATATTGCGAAGGAAACAGCATCCAAAAACATTCCGATATGAATGGAAAGCATAAAATGAATTGTAAGAAGAGCAGCTGAAAAAACAGAAAATCATTGAAGGAAGTAGTGGTTTAACTAGTAACGAGAAGCTACAATGAAACAAAAAGAGAAGTATGGCAAAAATGGTTAAGAGATGGAAAAAAGGAAAGAAAGGGGAAAACTATAAAACAGTGCAAGCAAAAAACGAATGGGTTAAAGAAATAACGACAGGAATTGATGATGACAGCAAACAAAATACCCGAAGTCTACGCAACGAACTAAAATAACAGAAAAGAGAAAACAGGCTAGAAAATATTGAACACGACGTAGGAAAAGTTAAAGAAACAGAAGAGGATTATAACATTATAGATGACAGACGAAATAGTCCATTAAAAGAAAAATATAAAGTGGAGATAACAAAAGCAACGTATAAAGAACTAGAATAAAACCCGATTTATTACAGGACTTGAAAAGGCGAAATATTTTGAGCAGTATTGAAGTATAGAGAATTAAATGGAATTAGGGACATGCGATGAGGATAGAAGAGGAGAGAATTGTAAAGAAGAGAACAAAGTGGCAACCAATGAAAACAAAGAAGAAAGCAGGAAGACCAAAAATATATATATTTAAATGAGTTTAGGGTAGAGAATTAAAAAAAATATCGCCAGTAAAACATGGAGGGATATAGTGACAAAATCCTGAAGAAACGAAAAACGGAGATTAATCTGTCAAAAGCTCTGATAAAGTTTTAAATGTTCTTTCCTGCTAGACTCGAACAATGGGAAATTGCCAGATGTTACTAGAAACTTTGCGTACGCCCTGAAACCGGTTCTGAGTGGGTTAAATATCACACGGGTAGGCAGCCCGTGGAAGCCGAATGTTGGAAGAGAAATGTTCTGTGCGAGTGCAATATAATGATTAATAAAAAAATGTTGTCTTTTTCACTTTTATCTTGTTACTCAAACATTTAATCAGCAATAATTTTTGTTTTTGTTTTATATTTAATGTAACATTACTATAAATCTAATTAGTCTTTATTTGTTATAGGTCTCCGCGGACTTCTAGAGTGTTTCCAACCACTACAGGTAAATGGCTTACAGTATATATATTGGTAGTAGTATTTAATATAGATGTAACATATTTTTTTGCCTTTCATTCTTACTAAGCAATTCATTCCTGCATTCTATTATTATTTTTGTGAATCTAAAATGTCTAAAATGCACTCAAGAGTCCTAGTAAAGTAGAGAGTAATTGAAAATTGGCAACTCAAAGTGGTAAATTTGGCAGCTAAATAATGCTCTTAAACATCTGTGGACCGTTTAAAGTTGTTCAAACCATGCCATGCTTACTTGAATGCGAATATCTAGATGATCATAGTGCCTCGTAATGGAAAACAAGTTTGTGTTTAAAAACACACTTGTAAATAGTGATTCGGGTTATCCCCTAATTTAAAAAAACCGATAAACGATTAGCACTGCCAAGCGAGGTCTCCTAGGACCCCCGAGACTAACAAAACGAACAATGGAAAGAGCAGCTGTTAATAATCCTGAAAAATAGTGACCAAATTGGCGCAGTCTTAGAAAAAAAAAGGATGGCGATTGAAACACTATTTTTATAATAGTAATTTGTAATAAGGTAAGAAGAAATCCTTCCAAGAAGGCGTCGACCTAATTGGGCAGTAGAGATGCATTTTCGACCGGATGACTTATCGATTTGTATTTTTCTATTTTTGATTTTGCTTTGCAAGAAGCAGATTTTGGTCTAGGTAAGTGTGCAAGCTGGTCCCTTTTTTATTTTTAAAAATATTTTATCTATATCACTCTCAGCAAACCATTTCAATCGATCATTTGGATCATTTTCAAAATAAAAAACTGCTGGCGAAGCATTCATTGTAAAATATAACGTATTTATTTTTTAAGTTCAAAACTAGAAAACAGGAGAGAAAATTGGTAAAACCACATGTTACCGTATATTTACCATATGTCTCTTATTTCTTTTATATGTCGTTTAGCCTTGGACTATTTGTCTCGCAGTATTATTTTTCAGCTTACTTAATTTCTTTTCTTAGAAATTTTTAGGTTTCGTGATTATATTTAGTTGTGTATATGTTAAAATAGTTTTATTACTTAAAATTGTTCCACTTAAAATATGCCACGTAAGCTTTGAACAAATGCCTCATGCTCTGTTGAAATACTGCATACAGCGTATTAGACATCAATAAGGCTCGAGTTATTTCTATTTTTATTATAGAACGTCTATGGCCTGCATTGTATGTAAAACGCGGCTTAATGTTGCCATTTACAGAGTATGTCACCTAGAATTGCCATATATGCGACTACTTGGCGATTCTTACACCGGCGAACATTTGTTTGTAAACACTAGTAAACAGTTCTCCAACTCTGTACTGAGGCTATTAGTCAAAAAATAACGCGCTTTCTACTAGTTTAGATAAAATGTTTTAGAGTAATAGAAAGGTGAACTATGGTTGAGGTTCAGACAAATTAGGAATAGACAATATAAGATATGTCAGTTGTCTCTAAGCGGGTGTTTAATTGGTAATTTTTTAAATGCTACCACATTATGCATTAAAGTAAACCACTGCATATATCTGATGTGTACTAGTGAAGAATATGTAGTTGCTGTTCTAAATCTTTGGCATCTTGGAATTCTTGGAAACAGCACTTCCCTGTGTATACGCACTAGATCGTATTGTAACAAATTTCTGAATGCCGCCGTATAATATCATTGTGAGAACCGCTGCTGTTGAGACCCCCGCAGTGCTCGTAAATGTATGACCACTAGGACAGCACGGAACATTCTAAAAGGAACGTGAGCGGTCCCAGAACATATGCTAAATGTATAAATAGCCTCCAGCGGGGAAACAAAAAGAAAATGAAGTTACAGAAAAGGAAGCGAACTGTTCTATCGCAAAATAAATTTTGTTGTAGATAAACTTTTAAGAGCAAAAATGTTACACAGGCTGTTTGCCAACTTTGGAGTACGCATACCTTAACATTAAGACTACCATATACTTGCGCAAATTTTTGCAACGTTAGATTTAGCTCATCGAGTTTTATGCTAATTATTGCTTTGTTGCAGTAATAAAAAATATAGAATTAAATTAAAAAACAATATTACTTTGAACATTCAGTTCTTAAATTCTTATTTGGTATCCTGGCTTTAAAGCAATTTTTGTAAACTTAAGTTAATTGCAAGCAAATAGCGGCAGTGATTGCGTACAGAGGGAACCACCGTAGCTGAGTAAGGCGACAGATAATTCAGGCACACACAGGGTGTTGCTTGATGTTTTAAAATGTAAGGCAAAACTCTTAGAAGCAGCGTGAATTCAAGCATAAATGGTGTGATATTTAGGCACGCTGTAGTAAATGGAGGACGAATTTTGATTATACTTTTTAGGTATCTTCTCATTTAAAGTTAAATAAAAACAAGACCAAGTCGATTTTGTTCTAGTTTTGGAGCTGTTATAATTGTTTCACTAAAATTTAGCAAGTAATAAACATCTCTTGCAATTAAACATAAAAAGTTACTACTTACTTAAATGTTAAGTAAATTAAAACGCAAATTTTCCGAGCACTTTGTTTATATACTGTAATGAAAATACAATCCAATATTCCGATAGCGTCTGCTGGTGTTAAAAAAGAGAGGGCTGAATATGTCTATGCTAGGGCCTACTCGTAGCACTGGATTCTTCGGTAGTATTTCACCCTTTTTACAAACACCACGGGGGCCTCAACGGTAGCTGCATTATTTTCGCCGCTCGACCGTGACGGCACGGCGGCAACAAAAATGGTGACCCCGGTATTAGTCGCGAACCTCACAACGTGACGCTGCCCCAATAACCGCATTCGAAAATGTCTTGCAATATATTTCTATTCACTATTTTATACACGTTATTAGAAGTCCAACTAAAGGTTACTGTATGTACTTGCTCGATTGTAATTTAAAACTAATAATTGTAGTGTGACTCAGCAAACAGCGTTGCGTTTCCGAAAGTTGCCACTAACCACTGTCATTGGTTGGAAGACGACTTGTTTACTGGTTGGGGGCTAGTACAACATTTCAGTTTTTCTAAAACATCTCGTACGTTTTGTAGAACATTTCTGCTCCGCGTAAAGTCCATGAAAAATTAAAAATTTAACATAAGCCTAGAAAGGTTTCAAATTCTTTCCTATGCTTTAGGATTAAGTTTATTCGTTTTGTTGATTATTTAGAGAGGAAGTTAAGTAGGATATTTTTATACAGGTGTAACGGAAAAATAATGGCTCCTATTATAATAAAAGATTATAACCCAAATAGCGCCTCAGAATGCATCAGTGACTTCCGTTAAACGTTAATTACAGCCATAGCTCGAGGTTGTTGCACGCGATTTTTAGTTGTGGTTTGATTAATTAAATAGAACCATAAAATAGATGCTATGGCACTCTGTCATGGATATAAGTTAAAACGAAACGAATATAGCGGCATGTCATTTCTTGAAATTAGCATTTTCATGTTCGAGATTTTTTTCACCATTGCGACATAACTGAGACGCACTAAACCACTTACAACTCATGCTAAAATTAGGACGTGTTATAAAAATATCACAACTAACAAATATGATCAAAAATTGGGACTATGGGGCATGAGACAATACGGTGTTTTCAAAATTTTGCAAGATGGCTGCGCATTTTCCAGTGACAACGTTACTGAATACATTGGCGAAACCGCTTTAGTGATTCGCAGTACCCTTCAGCGGCAATGCTTTCACGATAGAGTAAACAATCAGTAAACATCAGTAGAATTTTACCCTAATCACTAAAGAGAATCATTTATTTTGGAATAAACAGTTCTCGTCATGGCTTACTTAAGACCAGATGACCTTCGAGGTAGCCAATTAGGACAATTGTGAACCAAGATTGGCACATGATGTTTTGTTATGATAATTGGCAAATGAACATGGACGACAATATTGAGTTTTATGGCCTGTTTCGACGAGAAAATGAAAGCTATGATTGTCGTCCTCATTGAGATAAATAAAGCCAAATTCATAACGCCTTTTTCTCTCGTTCCTGCAGTCATCTCAGCCAACGTCAGCGCTTAGCGATTGCCTCCATCTCCTTGCTCTAGAGCAACTTTGAAAGTGTCATCGGCCAATTTGCTCTAGCTCCAGTGAGCAGAAGGATTTTAAAAATGCGCGTCCGTCATCAATTAAAGATGACTATGACAGTATTTCTATTTTGGATACCAGTCGCCAACGTTTTTGTGGTCTTCAGTGACAGAAAGGAAGACATCTAAATATGTACCATCAGGAGCGACAGCTCATTAGGCAAACCTTTGCTGGAAAGAAAGTGTTTCTACTGTTAGGAGAACTCTACGAGGATAAGATTGGTTTTTCCAAACTGAAAATGTAGCGGATAGTATGTTTATCCACCTCGTTATGCCATAAGACTAGCAGCACTGCTGAAAGCAGACAACCTCTTCTTCATTTGTGACGTATCGGGGTACGTCTGGAGGAGCAATTAAAATTCAAATTGCTTTAACACGACATTCCAGACCTGGTCTTGAGGCAGATAAGGAAGGGCTCCCACGGATCATAGATGTCACTTATGACGCCAAAGAAGAGGAAAGTCGTCAGTTATCAGCTAATGACACGCTCTAGACATGCATAATTTTACTACAGAGCAAGCCCCCAGTGGGCCAAGCGTGGGGCTGATCACTGCTCCGTGGACTGCAAGGATTGAATCAAGCCTTCAACCAACGCCAATACCTTCAAGGTCATTAAGTTCGCCGGTCGACCGTAACGGTTCTAGGGTAGACATTCGAAAATTTGTTGCAATGTATTAAAGTGAAATTTATGAACTTTGTAAAAGGATTGGTCAGGAAAGAAACGTGTTCAAGTATCTCAAAAGTTGTTTTAATTATCTTACGAAATGAATGTAGATGATTTACTAATTGAGTCCTTTTAGACAGTGAGAAAGCACTTTCAAAAACGATTAAATATTTTACCATAACGTTGTAGTTATTGTAAATTAAGTTGTTCAATGTCACTTAAAGCAAGCAATCCTAAAATTTTAATTGGGTACGCAGGTGTTTTTTGTTTGTATCAGAAAATGCACCTGGGCAACTGTTTGTAAACGGCGGCAAGGGGGAATTCGGGAAATTCGAGAAATTTTATCCAGTAACGCCAGATCTACATCGCTTTATCCAAAACCACAAATTAGACAAAACGTTAGGCACGGTATCTCCACCTCGATCTCCAATTAATTTCGTGGTCGAGCTGCCAAACCGCGGGGCGGGTTGGAGTAGGTCAGATGGCCGACACGCCCTGCGCCCCCAAATTACCGCGCATTAGGAATTCCAAAAAAATCGTGCATTGAATATGAAACACGAACGCCGCCGGATGTCCAGCGTTCGGTTTCGGCCTCCGGGCCGCAGTTAGGCGACCCATGATGGTCGGCTGGTTCCAGCTGTGGGCAGCTGGCGGGCAGCTGAGCCGCGCTAGGTGTTCCCGTGACATCCAGCTACGTCTCGCGGATATCTGTGATGATTTACGGCGCGGACTGATAACTCGGCGAACGCGATTTAGCGCCGGTTTCTAGGCTGCTAGCCCGGAACCCTTGAAATAACCGCAGCACATTAGGCGAATTTCCAGAAGAAAGGAAGTGTCCGCCCGAGCTTCACGCCTAGTTGAAGAATTTCGGGGAAGATGTCGTCTTAATTAATGATATGGCCGCCGAACTGTGAAGCATTACATGGAAATCGTTTGCTTTATGCTTCTTTTGTGTTAATAATTAAGAATATTATGTACGTTCCGAAAGTAATGAAACTGATTTCTTTGTCTGTAGGCCTGACGATTAGTGGGGGATGTCAGATAAATGGTTCGACCCAGCCATTTGCCTTTGAGCCTTTATAAAGTGTGAAGTAGGTAGGTCTTTGAGAAATTTTTCGTTAATCTTCAAAAAATCTGTGTTTAGGTGGCACAAAGTGCTCATAAAAGAAAAAGAGCACGTCGAGGATAAGCAACGTATCACTTCGGATAATGTGGCTAAAGTGAATGCGATTTTGGAGTGTGACAAAAATCTGAGTGCTAGAGTGATAGTAGATAAAGTGATACTTTCAAAATCTAATGTTTATGAAACCTTTATGACAGAATTGCGTTGTTGTTAGTGTTTTTGGTGAAACTAACAGTGGCAATGCTACTTTAACCTCTCTACATTTCGGATCTGGACTTACCCAATCTCTAGATACAAAACCCGACAATTGTATCATACCGATGGAACATAGCCGTTACTTGCTTAAACTAGGCAAAGTCAACATACGGTGTAGAGTCGTGTCTCACGCTTTAACACGAGAGTAAGCTAAAACCAGGTTGATGTATGCAGACAAGTGTTTGACAATCCTCAGCATCTTCGTAATTCAAATAGTTCAAATTGAACTGTTACCATACTCCGCCTATAGTCCTGATTTGGTACAACCAGATTATCACTGTTTTGATGAACGGCTTATTTTTTGGTCGTATTTTTTCTCAGGACTGGGAACAGATAGAAACATGCGGTTTGTTTCAAAATACGCGCGCACTCTTTGTGAATGCGTGACAGAGATGGCAGCACACAGGATCCTAGCGGCAGCGGCGAGAGTGAGGACTGTTTTTGATACTTAAAATGGCGACATTTTCATTGCAAGAACAGCGTGTAATCATTCGTTTTACCGCCAGTTGAGTGAGACATGTGATAATGGTGTTATGGATGTGTCTAATGTGGGTTTGTGGGTGCGACAGTTCAAAGAAGGCAGAACATCGTGTGACAACAAGCCAAGTCGGTCTGACGACATGATCAAGCGAATGGAGAAACTTGTTATGGAGGATCGCCGAATGAGTGTGGAACATATCGCCTCCAAAGTCTAAAGAAATTTTATGCCAAATTTGGCTAAAATCAACCTACGCGTATGACAAATATCGCGCATCCAGAACATATTAAAAGTAATAATATTTTAACATTTGAATGCCTCTGATATTAAGTTTTATGAGTTAAAGATAGAAGTCGTTTAAAAATACTCGACGAATTTGATAAACGGGGAGAATTTTACATTTCTCTGGCGTGTGAGCTGGAGGTTAAAGTTTTTAAGGCTATTTTTGGTGCGAAACGATGTGATAAAAATCACACTTTAGAAACTAATTTATTACCTTTTGCTCAAATTTAAAGCAGATAGTCTACTGTTTTTAGTGTTTGAGTAGGGCATCCGCTAGGCATCTGAAGCCCAGGATCAAACCCAGGTCCGGCTACATCACAGCCAGAGCTTTAACCGTTATACCAGCAATTTTTTGCTCATTAATTGTTACTAAAATAAATTACAAACCGACAAATATAGTGCCTCCATTTTGAAAAATTGAAAAGTGTCTAAAATATTACCGAGGTAATCCTTTGTAGCAGGCTTCGAAAACACTTTTAATTCTAGGATGCGGCTTTTAAGAAAATTTATTTTTAGTGTATTTCCCTATTCAACTGATGCAGGAGCTTAAGTTTGCTGACCTTTCTCACCGTCGACAATTCGTGAATGGCGATTCTGTGAAATAGTAAAATAGCCCATTTCTGGCAACTTTTTGAAATCTTTAATAGGCATTTTCGGAAATGGTTTCTCCAGGTTCGGTCCGCGACGGTCGTTTGATGAACAAGTCTGTTGATCAACAAAGAGATGATCGTAAGCACACTTGCACGCTATCGGTTGTTGATGAACAGCCAACAGCGTGCAAGTAAGTTTTCGTATTGTCAGTATAAGTCCAATATAAAGACTTGCATTGACAATCAAAAGTCAGTTTGAGTTTTGCTTTTGAGCGAGGAGCTTCCTGATCTCTCAAAGTAGTTTTGTTGTTGTTGCTGTTACAGTACTTTTTTGTTGGTTTTTGCCAAGAGATCGAATTTTAACATTTCTCAGTTGCATTTAAAAATGGCAAATCAATTGGAATTTGTTGCCACGAAGCGCAATAAAGATAAGATAAATGTGGGAAATCGCATACGTGAAGATTCTGGCAATCCAGGCTATTTTAATTGTTATTCGCACTGTCCGGAAAAGAAGAAATTGAATTGGAAAGGCACTGCTGGCACGTACAACACAATGTTGTGAGATGGATAATGGCCAATATACAATTCGATACTTTAAAGAGTACAATCACGCAGCTGATGCCGTAAAAATCGAAATCGCAAAAGCAGTTACCAAAATCAAAGAAGTCGCAGCTATTTGCAACGACAAACCCTCACAAATTGGCCAAAATATTAAGTCTCAACTCTCCATTAACACTGCTTTTCTTCCTTCTACTGAAAACGCATTATTTCATAATACACAAATAAATTAGTTTATAAATGGTACAATTGATATTTATTTATTTTATATAATTTAATTGGTTATTTAATTAGGTTTAAATGTCCACAATGAAATCGATCGGTCTGATGTATTTTCTATGGGACCTGTTATCGGTGATATCTCAATAACTTCTTGAGAATTATTTATTGTCGATCAACTGTCTCAGACCCTCCAGGTTGACCCGCGTTTCGCTTGGATTGTCTGGACACAACTCACCTATTTTTGATCGTATGTATGCGTGTGACACAAACAGGATTCGAAATAGAATCCCATTCATTACTTTTATTTGGATTATTTTCGACGTAATGCAAAATCCAGTTTGCTAGACGCTCCCTTCGCTAATGCTCACAGCGATATCTTGGAATTTATGCCCTTTTTGTCGTAATAACGGACTTGATTCATGAGTTACATGGGTTTAAAGACAAAAGTGCACTTTAAGAGTTCAAAGCCTTGAAATTCCTGGTGATATTTCGAGACCATTAATATTAGTGTATGTGCAAAAATACAGTTTTTACCTGTTTTGTTCTGTTTTACCCATTTTTGCACTATCCAGTCTAGGGTTTTTTATTTTGCAGAATGAAACTCTTTCTGTTTTATTCAACTCTCCTCATCTTGCCCTTGTTTTGAACTTGTCTGTTATTTTGAACAGAAATATTGCATAAGAAGTGGTACGTGGTACGTGGTACTTGAATCTGCACGCACAGTTATATTCTAACTCTCATAAAGGCGCAAGGAAAGATTAGAACTTTGTAGTGATGGATTTAGAATTGCCACAGGGGGGCAATTTAATTTTGAAGGGGATAATTTGAAAATGAATCATTAATGGCCTTTTAGCCTTCGTCCATGTGAATAAGAGTTCGCTTTTTGATAAGTATGAGTTATGTCTCACGGGGGAGGGGAGGGAGGCTGATTAGGGAATGGAAAAAATTGGAAACCACCGATATAAAAAGTAAACAATAAGGCGTTCCAAATATACAGGCAGAAACAATTGAAAAGATAGATTTAATTGGAGTTAGAAGATGGTTACCAAGACTTTGTGGGATTATTTTATTGTTTATTTTGTTATTTGTAAATTTATTAAAGCATCAGAATAGTACAAACATAGAAAGTCTTTTTTCTACACAATCTCCTATCTTAGAAGTATATTTTTAAACGGATAGGTAGTTTTGCGATACGGTTATCATAAAATGAAAATGATTGTGACACCAGCCAATTGTCGTTAAATCTTTATCCCGGAGTACTTCCTTTAATGAAACTAAATAATAGTAGAACAATTAATCTGGATTATAAGATATATTATATATATATATATATATATATATATATATATATATATATATATATATATATATATATATAGGTTGATAGAGGGGGGAATTTCCCGGGCCCGTCGTTGTTGGGGTTTGTGAAGTCTTCGATGTATTTATCTTTATTTTAATACATTTTTTAAGAATAAGTGCAGTTCGATTACGTGCAAACTCAAAGAGTTGATTTCGATACACAGTTCCATGCTTTTTATCTTACATTTACCCAGAAGCAACACTTGGATGTCTTATTAATAATGCGTACAAATAAGGGAAGCGATTATAAACTTAATTTTAAATACCATCAAATAATAGAGAATCTGAATTATCAACTGCTGTGACTAGAGATATGAAACGGGAACAATATAAAAGGCACCATATAAAGGTACTTTATACTAGATACAGATTTCGAAAAAAAATATTGTTTATACATGGGATATTGCCACATGAGACCACCACATGGTGTTGCTGGAACGCATAGACGAAAAGGTGGTGAGTGATTCATGTAGTGCTGCGAATGCAGTTGCGGAAAATGGAAAACCATAGGCAATTATGGCAGCGATGGACCGCGTAATTTCTTTAGAGAGAAGGAATGAGTGGTTCGGGCATCCGAAGAAGGTTAGCAGTAGTATGTAGGAGCGCAGCACCGAGTTCCAGAACAGTGTTTTGCTAGATATTGGAATATAAGCTATACCTTATCCGGTGAGTATTCGGGAAATGCGTACAAGTCACACATTATCCAAGTTGTGTCTGACTTGATAATGGCAAATTAGTGGTCTTCAAGGTAACAAAGGTCTATGCCTAGTGTATTCCCCATACTTTTACCGTTCAGCAGATGTACAAACTTGTGGTGGTATACCAACTGCTGCTGTAGCTGGACAGCCCAAGTCTGAAGACGTTTGTTGAGTGTCTGGTCACAGTATACGAATTATATACAGTTTTAGCACGAGACGCTGGAAGAGAAATACCAATTTATGGAATAACAGTCACGGCTAGAATTGTTGATTCCAACATATTGATAGTATTTTGGGATCAGAAGCAGATTCTACTGATAAATTAGGTGCTGTTTGTGAGAGAATGACCAATGCGTGGTACTGCTAGTCACTGAGGCGAAATGGAAACATAGCGCATTTCTGTAACATGACGATGCATAACAATATATCAGCATGGTTGTCGTCTTGCAAGTTCTCGACTAAAGCGTACTGTCTTATATCTCTTATTTGCCGTAACTTGTGGCAAGTAATTACACTCTGTTTGACGCAATGAAAGAGACAGTGTCTGGTAAAAAGTTCTCTTTCATGGGTAAGCTTCAGTCAGCTCTGCACAAATAGTGCTGCGCTATACAAAAAAAATTATTCGCCTTGCTTTATAGAAACTGTCAGAGCAATGGCAAAAGAGTGTAGACACTGAAGGGAAGCACTTTTATTGAAATGTGCACTCACTTTTTTAATAAAATAATTTTAGTGGCAATTATTTCTTATTTGAAGTAAAACATAAGGATATACGGATATATTTGACTAGACGTTGGCTTTCAACGCTCTTGATCGTAGATAACGATAGCATAAGCTTTAGCATGTCAATAGCCGTTTATACATTTCAAGATGCTGCCGTTTCTGATCTTTGGCGAGAAGACGAGAGACGTATCTTGTGGACACTTGTCAAAACCCAAGATCCTCAGTAATGATTTCCTAGGCACTGCTGCGGCTTATTCTGATCTCAAAGACAATTTTAGCAATCGTTAATCGTTCTTAAGAACCCAGAGAACAATGGGAATATTCTCCTCGGTCACGGTACTCCTCAGAACTGCCGGTAATTCTTATTTTCAACAGTTTCCCGCCCTCCTAAAATTGTTTATGGATGGTTAAGGATAATATTTTACCAAACTGTACCTTAAGTCTTTACAATTTTGCACGGTTTTGTCATGAGAAACTTTATAAAAGTCCCTTAGGTAACGGGCGGGGGTACTACTTACTCTGATATTGTACTACGGACTAAAGAAGCCCTTAAAGCAACCCTATTTATAACATTAAAAAATTATGCGTTTCTCCGGCGCGTAAGAAAGAAACCCCTGTTTATATTTAATTCCCTCAATTTATATTTTATCGGAAGTTTTCTGGAGAAAGCGTTTGCTATCTTCTTTATCTAAAAAATTGATTTTCGGTTTAGAGCTCGCTTGCTGGTTGTAATTTCAGGAGTAGATATTTTAGGAAAAAGCAACAATTTGAGTATGAATTTTTATGTTTTTATTACTTGTTAACTGTGACTTGAGGAATACGTAATAATAGATGCGTTGTACTCGAAGTTTCTACAGGAAACTTACCAAACTGAATAACATGGAAGAAAGATTAACCAGTTAGTCTGTATTATAAAATATTTATTATACCAGAGTGTAATGCTGCTAAGGAAGAAGGACAAGAAAAAGTTATATTTGACAAGATTCCTTGATGAAATGTGTTTTCTTCCTTTTTTATACGCACATATTAAGATTCAAAATGACCTTTTCGGAAGCATTACAATTTTCTTGGTTGAAAGGCTTTATGTGTTTAAATATTAGAGTTACTAAGGCTCATCCGAGTGATAGAATAGGGAAATTTTACACCACCAACCTTAAAACTATAAAAAATAACTAAAAATTTTGTTTGAAATTTTTGTTGAAAATCGTGTTCATTTGGTTAAACTGGACGAATCCAATCTTTTTTATTGCTATTTGTCATTTGCCTTTGGTATATTAAAAACTTAAATAAATTTACATGCTTGAGCAAATAGTCATTTACTGGCTTCAAAAAAATATTTTTTTATTCATCATTGCAGCTTCTACAGCAAGATAAAAGTGTAGTTTCCAATTCATCCGAGCAAAAATCAAATAGTAAATAACCAATTAGAGCACGTGTTTGTGATATATATGGACTATATATTTATATATAAAAACTCTAAATTCGGTGATGATACAAGATTTGACATATGCTAACTAACATGATAAAAATAGAAACCGACTTTTTCTTCTTCTACTTTAATCAGTCCTTGTCGCCTATCCTTAAATATAGCCCCCCCCTTCGTTGTCCTCCACAGTTCTCTATTCTCTGCCAGTTCCATCCATTTTGGGTATGTAATTTTCATGATGTCATCGATCCATCTCATGTTTGGTCGTTTCTTCGTTCTCTTTTCTTTCCAGGGTCTCCATTGTACGATATTTTTTGCCTGCTTTTCTTCGCCTATCCTAGCAACGTGTTCCGTCTATTCTCTCTTTAGTTACTACGTTTTCTACACCTGTTCTCTGCCTTATCTATATATACTCAGCATTATCCGCTCCATTCCCCTTTTAATTTTATTTATCACTGCTCTTGTTAATGGCCACGTCTCTGTGCTATATGTCATTACTGGTATAATGCACTGGTTATAGGCTTTTTGGTACTTTTCGATCTTTCCTCTAAACATATAGCTTAACTTTCTGGAAGCACTCTTCTTGTTTTATTCTTCTCTTTAGTTCTGCCGTCTGGTTTAACTTCCCTTTGGTTATTCTTTAGCCTGAGTAGATGTAGTCTTCTACTTGCTCTATTTTCTCGTTCCTTACTTTCTTCTTTCTAATTTAAATTCTTCTTTATTTATTCTTAATCCTATTTTTTCGACTCTTTATTTGATTCTTCCAGCATCTTTTACAGGTCCTCAATTTTGTCCGAGATTAGCACCACCTCGTCGGCAAATCTCATATTATTTAGTGTTTCTTTTTTTTTGTAATCAACAAACTCTAGGTATATAGGTAGGAAATATTCTGTGGTTTCCTTTATTAGGACTTTGAGCATTAGCAAGTAATATCTAGCATTTCATAGTTTTTACAAAATCAGCTTGTTCAGATGACTGATAGAAATCAAGCTTATTTCGACAGTAGTTTATACATTTATGATAATAAGCTTATCGGACTGTAATTAGTTAATTTTGTTGCGTCTTCTTTTTTGTGAATAAGGAACCATCACTGCATTTATCTATCCTTCAGGTATATTTTCCTCTTCTCTGCAGTTGTTGAATAACATGCAAATGTGTTTCAAAGCGTCTCTCCTCTTTCTTTTATTAGTTTTATAATTATTCCATCTTCTCCCGGAGCACGTCGGTTTTTCATTTCTTCGAGTACATTTTTTACTTCTACTACTGTTGTCTCAAGTATGCCCTCCGAGTTGACATTCTTGGTCTTTTATTTCCTGAGTTCTGTCTTTCTGAATTCTGCGATTTATTTAGACTTGTATAAAACGTTTTAGCTATATCCATAATTTCATCTATATTTATGGTTGTTTTTCCACCACAGATACATACAAGTGTGGGAAAAATATTTAGAGGGCAGGGACGACAGTTAGTACAAAGAAACCAAGGTAATGCATGTTACAAAAGGGAAGAATAAGGAAGAAGGAAATATGCAATTAATTGGGCAACAAATACAAAATTTTAATAAAGACGGAAGAATGGATCAAGAACTTAAAAATAGAATAAGCAGAGGGAACCGATTATACTATGAAATAAAGAGCACTTTGATAGGGAAAAAAAGAATTTAGTCTAAAAACAAAAATGCTTTCCTATAATACAATGTATACATACCTCAACACTGTCACACGAAGTCGAGATATTGACGCTTACAGATAAACAGACATCTAAGCTAACATGTTAAGGTGAATAATAAGTAAGACAAGAAACGATAGTGAGAAAAAGAAGTGTACAGGAAGATTTAAGAAGATATAAAATAAAACAGCTGCAAGGGCTAGAGAAAGATTTATTGTTAGACTGAAGTGGGAAGGAAGGTAGCATTTAAGAAGTAGATAGAAAGAGATGATAGACTTTAGCACAAATACGGCCCCTTGCAAGGGTCAGAACGAAATTCAAACAATCGCTCAAATCCCCAATCCGTAAGATACAGTAGGGTGAAAAGGAAGTGAGTAAGTGAGTCTTCCTCTTGCTTTCATATAGATGACAATAGACATTGAAATTCTAATTAAAAATGACTTCTTCCATGTAATTTATACTTTTACCTAAAGTCTTAATTGGAAATCAAATTTTACAGCGCTTTGAATAATTTGTTCGGCAGCTTCTTTATTTCGGTCTGTGGTATTGTCCTTTCTGTTACGTCGTTATCCGCTCCATGTATCAGGCCTTCCAGCAATTAACCGCGAGATTAAGAATCCCTATTTGTCTTCGGGATCGCTGCTCGTAAGTCTTCCCCGGCGCAGGAAAAGTTCCCTTCGGCGCCCTCGGAGCCCAATAGAACGTATCAGTGACTCAACCGCAGCTCGCCCTTGCACCTGCGAGCGCAAGGGCGGAAAAGCAGGAAGAGCAGCGCGGCAAGAGGCGAACCAGACCTTTGCCATTTCACGATCCCGACTGACTGCTTGGACTCGCTCGGCGACTCTTATGCCCTTATGAATTGCGCCGCAATGGGGACCTAACTGTGCCCAGATCCGGAATGCAAGGCTGCGGCTCAAGTGGTACGCTGCCGCGTTTTTCTGCCGCTCGAGAAAATTACCCGGCATTGTGGCGCGCTGGAAAAGTGCCGCGAGCGATTTGCATAATTGTTGTAAATAGTGATAAACGCGTTGCAGCACATGCGTGTACGTAATTTGCGAGGAGCAGCGGCCTTTTAAAGAGGGGGAGTTGCGGGCACATTTTGTGTTGTTCTCATCGTTTGCAGTAAATGAAATGGTGGTCTACGTCGTACGAGATGGATTGTGTGCCCGAAAGAAATATGCAATGCGACGGGAAGTAATCTAGCAAGGAGCTGTGCGCGCCAAAGTAATCTTGTAATTGGAGTCTTTAACCATAAGGTACGTAAACAACTTTGGAGCAACTTGCGACGGTTCAATTTGTAATATATAACGCTATTTATGGAGCAAAAATCACAGAAACAGTAATTACGTACGGCGTTTTATCATAAAAGGAGGTCCAAATTGAACGCCGGATTTAAACCATGGTTTTTTTTTTGTTTTCGGTCAGCAACTCTGATACTTTAAAAAAGGTTATATAGAACTCTTACGATTCATAAATATAAAAAACTATACGAAGAAACATCAAGCTCTTCTGATTCTTCTTTTAAATAGGACAATGTCCTGTGTCGTTTGTTAATTATTGTGATCTTGAGGTCCAGTTTTCCTTCCAACGTTTTGGAGATTTACGGGTATCGAGTTGTTGTGTAGCCCATTCGGCTAATCATTCTTCAGGGATCCTTTCGTGTTTTGCTCTCAGTACTCATGGCTTTGTTGATCCAGATGATATCTCTGAGACATCCACCAATTTTCGCTACTTTGTTGGCTTATGTCCAGACTTCTTTTTTAACACATCGTTTGCTTGATGTGATTAGTTGTTGTCATTTACTGCTAGTTTGCGCCTAATGGCGTTCTTTCGAGATAACCATTGACTGGGATTAAATTCGTATAGAGACGCTATGGATAATTTTCATTCTCTGCTGTCAGAACAACATCGTCTGCGTACGATAATATTTTGAGAGAGGAGATTCTCATACTGTGACTCGCATTTACTTGGTTTAGTCTGTTGATGATTCAGTCCATGATTATATTAAACAATATCGGACTAAGCCTATCTCCTATTCGATGCCTGTTGATATTTGGATCTCTCTGATAGACCATAACTAGTTTTAATTTTGGCTTGTTTTCGTTTTCATAATCTTTTATAACAGGTTAGCTATTTTTCGTTAAATATTTTTTCTGTCATATTTAATTATTTGTTTGGTGATATTGTTATTCCAGGCAACTTACGATTCTTAATTTTACCTATTGTTGTCCGAACTTCTTCTATTGTTACATCATCTTTATCGTTACAGTAAACTAGATGGATTTCTGTTTGGACTTCTGTGTTTTCTTCAGAGTTGTTTTATAAGTTCTAAAGTTTAGTTGTATTTCTGTTTCGTAACATATCTGTTACTGATTCTTTATTATATTTAGTGATGTATTGTGGTGTCTTTCTTTTTGTTAGTATGCGTTGTAAGCGGAATTCACATAGGACCATACCATGTTGTATTTGTACATTAGCCGAAGTCAAGGTTTTCATATCAACTATTTGGTTAGAATGTATATTTCGCTTTGTGATCATAATAGTCAATTATTGTGTTGGAGAATATATTATATATGTATTTATGTTGGTCTTTATGGTCAAAAAATTTGTTGTTACTTCTAAACTCACTATGTGCGCATAGTCCGGTTAGTGTGTTTCCGTTTTCGTTTGTCATTTTCCCATTGTATCTCTGCACAAACCCTGAGATTATTTTATTACCGATTCGCAAGTAAAAGTCACCCGTTATGAAGACTATCGCTGTCTGGTAGTTAGTTAAATGTGTCGTGTAATTCATCAAAAATTTGTTCCTGTTCTTCTAAAGGCTTTGTTAAGCCCGATGCACAAACACATTATGAAATGGGCTTTTTCGTTTCGCAGTTTTATTGTTACGACCTTCATATTTTGGTTAAGGTAATTTACATCTTCCACCAAGCTTTCAAACTCCTCGCGCACAAGAATGCCAACACCTGCTTGTGCTCTAGAATTTTTGTCAACCTTACTGTAAAACAGGATATAGTTGTGGTACCTTGAGGTGGCCCTGTCTTCTTTTTTAATTTCTGCCAACAAACATATATTTATCTTATTGTTAATAATCTCTATAACCTCCTGGTTTTTAAAATTCCAGAATGTGATATTTCACCAGGCTAGTCCTAATTTGTTTCTTTTCCAAAGTCGTTTTTTGTTTTCGCGCAGTGTAGTTAACAGTCCTTTGAGCATTTAAATCTTTTCCAAAAGCAGGCTACTATTCTCAGCTCTTAACCTTCCTCCTTTATCTGGGTTTGGGACCGGCAACGGCAGCTACTGAACTACTCGATCCGTCCAGCAACTGTTACAGACGGAGTTAACATCAAGTTGTTACTGTCAAACCCATTGCAAAAAAAAAATCATTTGCAATAAGTAAATTCATCCCGAACGAGCACTGGTTAGTATAGATTTTGAGTAGGTTGCGTTATAGACCCATACTTATTTGAAGGTTATGCTACAACTGTGAATGGAAATTGTTATAGTAACATGATAATCCAATATTTGGGAACATGGATCTGGAACAAATATGGTTCTAACAGGATGGTATTATCTTCTATACTGCAACAATAATTTTCTGGTTGCGTAACTTCACAAAACGTAGATATCGAGCTTCTAGCAATTCCTCAATGGATTTTTAGAACATTACGAAGTGAGCTTTTAGTTTAGTCGGAAAATTGACTTAAGCTATGAGGCGCATTTTCAACTGGATGAGAGTGTAAATAAACGTCGGAAAATCCTTGCGTATGAAAAGTAACGAGTTTTGGTGTGGAAATTGGCCAGGTGACGTACTAGGCTTATACTTTTTTTAAGACAATGCTGGAAAGGCTGTAAATGTGAATGGAGATTTTTATCGTTATACGATACCCAGTTTATTGTCAGCAACATGAATTTAAAACAAATGTGATTCCAACAGGATGGCGCCACTTACCACATAGAGCTGTATGGTCAGTCCATTTACTGCACCAACAGCAATTTCACGAAATACCGCCAGCAAAATCTTGTAATTTCACTACTTTACTTTTATTCTTTACTATTATTCCATTTGGATAAGCGAAGTCCTCAGACGGATGTGCCTTACGCTCTAATACAAGAACGAACTGAACACCAAGGTAATGTGTGCAGGCAGTTGTTTGACGATTCTTCTATCGTCTTTTCTGATATGTAGCATTTTGCTTTTATTCATATTTATTACCATTCCCTTTTCCTCCAGGTTGTGCTTCCATATGTTTAAGTTATGATGTAGTTGATCGGTATATCCTGCCTTTACCACTATATCGTCTGCGAAGGTTAAATTTTTTGTACTTAGGATTTAGATTGTAATATTGTAGTCTTGTCTGTCTGATCTCGTTTTTACATTTTTTTGGTTATACCGTTCATATACGCGACGAATAGCAATGGTCTAAAGCTGCCTCCTTTATATAATCTAAAATCTAGTAACTTTTGCCCATTTAGCGTTACTACTCCTATATTTTTGTTCAAAATTTTAATTATCCTAAGTGGTTTTTGGCTTGTCTACAATTTCTCTAATGCCCTCCATATTTGGTGTCTTAGCACATTGTCAAATGCTACTTTGAGATCTCGAAATTCCAGGTATATCTCTATATTTTTATCATTTTTGCTGATGGTATTTTAATCGCACTTATGTGTCTTTGTGTTTGTTTTCTGGTCGGAATGCAGCTTGTTCTTCATCCAGTTTGTCTTATATATTTCGTTTCGTAGTTTTTTCTCTATATTTTGGAGTAGATAGCCATATTGATCGGTAGTTGTTACAATTAACTGCTTATCTTTTTTTATCTATTACGATTATTATATTTCTCTCCCATCCTTTCGGTATTTGTTCGCTCTTCCATGCTTATAGGAAGATTTTCTTCAACCTTCTATGTATTACTTTTTTGGGGTTTTTCCTTTCCGTGTCGTTAGAATCACCCTTCCTTTTTCTTCCATTGTTTCATTTTTCTCTTCTTCGTTTACATTTTCTTCTCTTTCTTTTTCTATTTTCCGTTCTTGATCTGTTCCTTGTTTTTGTTTAAATTTGTTTCTATGGTGATTGCGACAGGCTTTTAGGACCCCTTGTAGATTTACGACATTTCGTATCGCTTTTTTCTGCTACAATTCAGCCTTTTATTTATATTCCAGAACTGTTTCTGGTTTTCTAAGTAGTTCTTCTGTTTTTGCCGAGGTTCTCACAAGATCCTCTTTTCGCTTGTTTTGTAGATTTTTTGCTTTATTCCGCTTTTGTATGCAGTTTGTTTTATATTTGATATTTTAAATAAATATAGGAGTAATAAATTCTTTAATTTAAAAAACGAAAAAGTTATGCCGGCCTAATAATTATGGCTGACAAATTATTAACAAGCTTTCTAAAGAGAAAAATCAGCACAACATGCTAAAAAACCTAATAGAAATAAACACATAAGGGGAAGTCAGGTGTAAAATATTGAAAACGAATAACTAGCGGAGTCTGAGTGTTACTGTGATCATTTTTCTTTGTCTAAGGAACTTTAATGCTAAATTCGGTTATAATGAATGTACGCATACGGGAAATATCACGCTTTCAGATTAGTAGGTAGAAAGACAAGCGAACATATCAAGAGCAACAACATCGTTCAGCATTTAGATGTCCCTAATAATAAGTTTTAAAATACCTACAGAGAGAAGACAAAAAAGCTACAAAAACAAATGAACTGGGGAATAGTAGTAGCCAAATACAGTTGTTTAGAACTTCCCGGTGTACTGGATGTAGTCAAGCGGTTGAAGCGTTTGGCAGATGGACTCGGGTTTAATCCCGGACTCAGATACTCAGGGGGTGACCTACTTACTCACTAAGAGTAACTAAGTATTTTAGTTATCTAAGGCACTACTATCTTAGCAGTGAGAACAAACATATGAGAATTTCAACCTCTCAGTTCGCAGGCTATGCTCCCATGCCGAGTGTTAGAGCCTCACCAGTATTATTATTATAAGTTGAAACCAAAGGGTCGCCCAAATTAAATCCCGGATTTAAAGTTTCCGTCTTTTTTGTTTTGCCGACTACAATTCTTCCGATTATTAAATATGGTAGGTTATACAAAAGAATAGCGACTTATTATTGTTAAATCGTAACTTCGTCCATAATCGTGATAGAAAAAATGCACCAAATGAATCAACTGTGCGAAGACATAAGTGGATTGCTAATGAATATAAGATTTTGTGAGTATCGGCGTGGAGTAAGGATTTGCCGTAGATAATCACAGTGTCGCTGCAAATCCGAAAACATCGACTCGGCATCGTGCACAACAATTAGACATTTCGAGAAGCTCCTTTTTAGTGAATATTTAATAAAACCGTTTATCTTTACGGATACAAAATTTGACTGATACAATAGCTTAAGCTTTTTGACTATTATTACCATCAACAATTCGTCAATGGTTTTTCAGAGCACTATAAAGTGGATTCTCAGTTTTGGTCGAAAAATTATCAGTATCTGTGAAGCACATTTTCAACTTGACGATGTTGTAAACAAGCCAACTTGTCGCGTTTGGGGTTCGGAGAATCCTCGCGTATGGAAAACAAACGAGTTTCTGGTAGATTTTGAGTAGGAGACGTGCTTGGCTTATATTTCTTTTTATGTTAGAAATGCTGCAGTTGCGATTGGCGATCGTTATCGTTACATGATAATCATTTTTTTTTTGTACCGACATGAATTTAAAACAAATGTGATTCTAACAGGACAGTGTTACCTGCCATATAGCTGTAGCAGTAGCCGATTTACTGCACCAGCAATTTCCTGGTCGGGTAATTTCACGTAAAGTCTCCATTAATTGACCAGGACGATCTTGTGCTATTTTTTTGTAGGGTTACCTAAAATTCAATGTCTACGTCAGCAATCTACAAACAAATCACAACTCCAAAAACAAAATTCGACATGGTTTGGATGAAATCAAATCGATCAACAAGTGTGCGAAATTGTAATAGAAGATTTGCAGCCCTTATTTGCCCTTATTTGTCATATTTAGTGGGAACTTGTGCACTTTAATACTTAATGTAAATTCAATCATAGAAACAGTTTAAAAATTGTTCCATTTACAATTTAATTTTGACGTTCAATTGAGCTCAGCTTTTATTATTCATTAGAAAGCAATCCCTGACTTTTTGCCCAAAAAAATTGATGAACAAGAATTTGTTTAGGAATTCATGTGCGTAACAGTGGTCTAAAATTGTCAGTAAATTTCATGCTCAATATAACGCACGATTGCGCTGGTTTAAAATGGGAGCAGACATGGAATTAATTATAAACAGGGCTTTGTAGTGGACAGGCGTACTCAAAGCATATCAATAAAAATGAAAATAAATAAAATACTCATCGATAAGAGACAATCGTCTTTTTGAGACGGCTTCTTTAGAGGGGCGGTTTGATTGCTTTTAAACCTACTAACATCAGCCTAACCTAGGCAAGTAAAAATATGTTACCCGATAAACAAGGGATAATAGTTGGTGGCGCATTGTTTCCTTAGATAGTTGATGCTCCAAATAATTAAGGCGATAAAAAAAGTGATGGTGGATAAGCAATGGCTCTGCAACTAGTCGTACTATCTATGAAATGTCCGTTATGGAGGCAGAAAATTGTCTTTTGGATACACAGAGGGGTGTTGCGGCCGCGTGCATAAAACAGCGAAGAGAAAGCTTAGCCTTTTGTCTCCTGTGCCTTGCAGCTCCCGTTTTCGCGTAAATTATTCACTCCGTAAGTGGGTGTAATTAAGGTTTCTAAGTTGCGAATTTTAAGCAGCCCTTCGTTGGCTCGGCTTTCATAAACATTCTCCCGATAGGCGTTTGCACAATTTTCCTAGAAAGTGTCCAGGTTATTTTCCTCTTATGGCTCCAGACCCGAGCCTAAAGAATCTTACGACATGGCTCTATCACATTGACTTGCATTTTGCAAAGTTAACCATGGAAGCTTTCAGAAAGCACCAGTTGGGTGTCATTTTGTGGCGTAACACGCATTACAAAGTAGCAGAGTGTCACAAAATGTATAACATCGTCAGTTTAGTAAGGCAGGGACTGTTAAACCCCTTGTAAACGCTTTATTGAACGGGCCCTTAAACTTAATTCATTCGGTAATGACGAGCCTTATCAGATGCATATTTATTTTCAGTTTGGAAATTTTAATCATTATTATTAATTGTTGGAACATGATAAGGCAACTTCAATTAATTCAATTTGGGCGAGCTTCCCCTTTTTCATGAGACGCCTGAGACCTTAACTATTTTCTTTGAGATATATGTTTGTGTTGATATTTTTGGTATTATAATACTGCGAAATTAGAGTAGTAACTTACGTAAAAGTGGGAATTTGTCTTATAATCGTGTTAGTTATTAAACTGTAATTGTGAAATTTGTTTATTCAAATGGAGACAAAAATAAAATAAATTACTTAAAGGGTTCAAGAATAATTAACAATAAAATTGTTTTCTCCTCACTATGCCTTTATTAGAAACTCGTAGATACAAACTGTAATAGAAGTATTCACTATCCATGCACTTTTGTTATTTTTTGCTGTTGCAAACTACTCTTTGGGTAGAGCACAGCACTATTTGTAGCCAGCCGACTGAAGCTTGTCGGCGGAGAATTCTTTCTCATTGCGCATTGCCTCTTCCATTGGCATAAGATCCGATGAATTTAAGGAGTGAAGCAGCACGATGTATCTGACAGCCTGTAAGGCGGTAAAGATGCGATTCGTAGTACCTCTCACTAGTACAAAAGAATAATGCTAAAAGCATTGGCCGTCTGTTTTGGAATAAAACAATCGCGGGGGCATCTTCTTGAGATGAAGACTTCCAATCTGCTGCTATTTCATAAATGGCTTTTCTGGCGTCTCAACCAGAACCATAACACTTACAGAAAGTCTTCAGATTCACGTTGTGCAGCTACAGCAATTGTCGGTATACTTTCACAGACCCTGCTAGGTGGTTAAAGTACAAGGAACTTATTGTGCACAAACCTTTGTCATCTTTAAGTCCATATGGATGACGGCATACGAGTTTCTGCAAGATAAACCTGTTGTAATCTCCAGGCTGTCAAATGTTATTTGCTTGTTTGTCATTGGCTTTGAATTCCGATATCCGACGAAGCATAGTCCTGCGATTTGGTGCTACATTTCCGTACAATGTTACTGACCTCGTATGGATCTCCTCTTCAAATACATTGACCATGTTTCTCCTTCGTCCGTAACCGTACTTGCAGCACTCGCTTAACGCCATCTTGTGCTATTACGTGACGCTATCGCCTATTCACATACGCACTGGGCGCACATTTCACGCTTCGAGACAACCGGATTTTGAGGGAAAGTAATATACTTATTAAAGAAACACTCGAGCAACGATAAGGGACATGAATGTAGTTAGAATATATACGTGAAACATGAAAGTACACACAAAACAGAAACAATAGAAAAATTAATAATAATTGTGTAAAATAATCTAGACAAATGGCTGAACGAAGATACACTAAAATTCTCACGGTTTATAATTTTTAATAAAAAGTGAAATGGAAAATAAAGGTATCATGGAGTAGGTTTTATAGTAAAAAATTAAGAGTACAAAACATATTTTCAAGGCATTACAGGTATGGTATGTGAATTTAGAATAACATAATTTAGAATAAATAAAAGAAAATAAATATATTAAACGTATATACTCAAGTCCAATCAGAGACTTGCAACGATAAAGATAAATTTGACGAAGAAGTAGGTCACATTATGGAAATAATACTAAGATATGACATTAAAATATTAATAGGGGATCTGTATACACAAATAGGAAAATGAGCGTTGCTTTTGACCACAAAGATATTTAGAAAATAATATGACATTATCTGACTGACTGCAGGACAGGAAAATAATAATAAGAGATGTCAGAAGTTATAGAGGGGTAGATGAAAATTTAAGCCATGCGCTAGTAATAAAAAATATTAAGCAACAAATCACTAAAGAACAAAAAAGAAAGACAGGAAAATTGAAAAAGTTTAATGCGAGCAAAACGCAAAATATCATTGTGAAAATAAGCTTCAAAAAACCTTTACAGGAGCAATGGAAAATAATCCACAATTACGAAGCATGTAAGAAAAATGGAACAAGTGCGAAAAGATCATTAGGGAAGAAGTTGTGAATTATTTGGGGAAGACAAAGAAAAAATAAAAATAAACAGAGTAGATGCGAAGGCTTTCACGGCCGGTGTTATAGTGCATCGTGTGGTTGGTTCTCGGAGTTCAGAAACTTTTGACGTTCGTTTCGTCCACAACTGCGGCGGACATTAAAATTAAGTGATTATCCCGTGCGTTTTCACTTTTATACTCGTGCGAGTATGGTAGGGATGGTGTTGGAGGAGCGTGGTATATGACGTGATCGGGCTAGCTGCTGACATCAATCGGGACGTTGCAGGTAATATTTTTATATATTTCTGACGTCACCCGCTCTTTCGCCGTATAGTAGTCTGTTTTTTGCCCTTTGAAATCGTAAACCAAGATTTAGGTAGATTAAATCTGTCATCCCTGTTAACATTATTTTTATATTTGCAAATCCCCACCTTTCTCTATATAATCTCGGATAATAGTTCCTACAATTGGATAATACTTGTTTGTCCGAATTTTATTTTGTGGACAGGATTTTATAAAACTGCTGATTTTTTGATACGATGTATTCAATCTACCTAAATCTATGTTAATCGCTCTTAAGGGGCAAAAAGCAGACTGCTGTACGATAAAAGAGCGAATAACGTCAGAAAACACCGAAATGTTGCTTGCAACGATCCGATTGACGTCAGCAGCTAGCCCGATTACGTTATCTACTATCTCGATGATGTCAATAACGGCCCTCCAACACCATCCCTATCACACTCGTACGAGGGAAATGAAGAAGAGGAAAAGTAAACATAAGCCGTAGTCGAACAACTATTTGAAGAAGAAATAAATGACACAATGAAATAAAGGCCCTCAAGAAAGTGGAATTTCTGCACAATTTTTGAAAAAGGTAGGCAAAGTGTACAGAAAATGGCTGTTCGGTTACTAAGAAGAATGTGGCAAGAAGGATACACACTCAACCTGAGGAGAACGGCGTTATATGCCTTATAAATAAGAAAGGCAACAGGACTGTTTGCAATAATTATCGGGAAATAGCACTTCAAAATGTATATTACGTATAAGATATTACAATAATAAGAAAGAGACTATAGAAAATACAAGAAGAAAAATGAGACGAATATTAAGAAAATTTAGGATAGGATGGTTAACAGTAGACTAGATCTTTTTAATGAAGTAAACAGTACATAACACATACGAAAGAAACCTCGGATCTCACATGCTATTTGTTAATTTTAAGAAAGAAACTATGCAAAAACCAAGAGTGTCTAGAAAACTAATTAATCTAAATTATTACGAAATACTATTAATAATGTTGCCATAGAAAATAATAAATCTAAAGCATCTGAAGTGAGGAGCAGATAGAGACAGGAATTGTTTAATTTAGGTTTAGAAATAATAAGACACAGCACATAGAAATGAAATCAATAAATTCACAAAAGATAAAGCAGCAGACAATAAAGTTGTTCGCATGAAGAAACAGAAATAAAGAAAAGATTAGTAAAAGGTTGCCAACTAGTAGGAACACATAAGCTTATCATAATCACTAAACCCTGTATACCTTTCGGTGTAGGGTACATAAGCTCAATAAAATGAAAAAAATGCATCTAGAAAAGGAAAATTAAGAATAGACTATGATTCTTAACAACCAAAGAGGAACATATGGAAAAACAGGAATTACGAAAAAATTTTGTAGGAACAAAAACTAAATATCGGACAAACAGCAAAAGTACAGAAATTAAAATGGTTAAGATATGTTGTAAGAATGCAAGAGATCGTAAGAAAAGAGAAGAAACGAACAGTAAAAACTGAATGGATGGTTGACAGTAGTGAAAGAAGATCTCTCACTTGTGAGAGTAGAAAGGTGGTAAGAGAAGGCTAAGGATAGTACCAAGTGCAAAAGAATAATAAAAATATTTGAAACAAAGAGTTTACAAAATCTATAAAGCTGTAGCAAGCGCGCTTTGTAGTGTACAAGTACCCGCCGATTAAAGGAAGGCAGTTTGTTTGATCGAAATAGCTTCTTGAGTGGGGCGGGGGTATGTTGTCCTTAAACCTACAGAAGCAGACCCACCTTATAAATATAAATCAAAGATTTCTTAGCGCTTTAGCTGGGGATAGCAGTTGAGGGTTTTGTTGAACAACGGTTGCTTCCCCAGGTGGATTACGATCGAAATGGAAATGACGAAAACAGCGCAAAATGTAGATAAAATACACCATAAGCAGAAAGGAATGGGAAGGGGGGCGGGGTCAGGAACAAGCGCGCACCTGCAAACCGTAGGCACATTTCACAAATACAATGATTTCAAATTATTTGAAGGTTATTTAGAACACTTAATGGATTCAGTAAATTGCTATAATTGCAGATTACAAACTACTCGAACTGTCATACTTAGATACTAAAGCAAGCTTTTGCAAGGCGACTGAATTTAAAGAAACGCGCATGGTTCGATTGTTATAGGTGCGCCTAACATAAAGACTGCTTTCAGTGATTTATGGTTGCAATCTTAATTGGGTACGGTGGGTTGCAGTTTCAAATGCGTATCACAGCCTAATTTATTACAATGTTTTATTTGATAATAAAAAGTTAAAAAAAAGCAAATAGGGTGTGTTAAAAAGCTGTTGATGGTCTCCAGCAATCACTGTATTTAAAGGAAATCATTTTATGTGGCTTTCGATAAAGGGGGGATTTAGAAAAAAAAAGTAACGTAAAATGGATACAAAATTTGTGTAATCTCTCTACCTCATTTTTTTTTAGTAAACTTGCTACACTATTTTTATGTGTTAAAAAACAATTACTGGTCTTTTGAAACATTGCTAATTAATTTTTTTGTCCACAGGTGAGTGCCAGACTGGAATTCTAGAAATGCTCTGGCTCTTTTCAAGTTGATGGCAAGTCGTTGTCTTTTATTTTCTTAACTTTCGTGATCTCAACTAAATATTATCGATCAATTCTCTTCATCATACTTCACTACTAGTGATGAAAGGAAAGCTGAATCGAGTGTTTTTTCCATTTACAATAAACAAACAATAACAATGTGGAATAAGTAAGTTTAAAATTAAAATAAGTTTCCTTGGTAAAGATAGATACATGCTGCAGTTTAAAATAATACAAAAGCAGCTAGAACAAATTTTGAACGATGCAAAAATATCCAAAAACTTTTTTAACTGATAATAAGTCACATGACTATCAGACTCGTCTAACTTTTAGCAGAATTGATATTCTCCTCCTAGACAAACGAAGACAGGCGTCTCAACACTGGAACGTTTTCCAGACAATAATTTTGTCCCTAAGCTTCCTGATATGCTCAAACTTTTCTTGTTGGGCGTAATGGTATGGTTTTTTACTACAGAAGTGCCCATAGATTACATCGCTATCGGATTTGGGTATCTTCTGGCAATAGCGATGTTTTTCTCTAACTGAAACGAAGATAAGCATCTTAAGTTTGGAGTGTCTTTCAGACCACAATTTCTTATATGGACTTCGTCTTATCTTCATACTTTTCTCACTTAAAGGTAGTCATGCATAATGAACTGCCGGTACAGCAAATGTTCACATGCCCATTGGACTCTACCATCTTTTAGCAACACCGATGTTCTCTTCCAAGACAAACGAAGACAGGCGTCTCAACGCTGGGGCGTTGTCCAGACTATAATTTCTTCTCGGGGTTTCCTGATAAGACTAAGCCATTGTTTCGTTGGCTGTGTGGCAAGTGGCACCATCCTGTTGGAACCACATATCGTCCAGGTCCATATCCTCAATTTCCGGCCACAAGAAGTCCGTTATTATCTCGCGATAGCGAACACCATTCACGGTAACCGCTTGACCGACCTCATTTTCGAAGAAGTACGGCCCGATGACGCCGCCAGCCCATAAACCGCACCACACAGTCACTCTGTGTGGATGCATCGGCTTTTCAACAATCACTCGTGGATTCTCATTTGCCCAAATGCGGCAATTCTGCTTGTTAACGAATCCACTGAGGTGAAAGTGTGCCTCGTCGCTGAAGATGATTTTCTTTGTAAAGTCACCATTCACTTCTGTCTGTTCAACGAACCATTCGGCGTATTGACGATGCTTGAAATGGTCAGTAGGCTTCAGCTCTTGAGTCAATTGAACCGTGTAAGCGTGTAAATACAAATCTTTATTCAAAATTCGCATCAGTGATGTTCATGAGATGTTCAATTGTTGGGCACGACGACGAGTCAAGGTTGACGGCTCTTCTGCCACACTATCGCGATCAACAGCAATGTTTTCCGCAGAACGAACTGGGCGAGCATGCACAGGTGTTTTCACATTTCCTGCAGACCCGGTTTGCTGAAATTTGCGCACAATTCTCCCGATTGTGAACACATTTGGTCGATTATCCTGACCAAAAAAATCGCGAAGTGCACGAAATGCATTTTGATTTGAACGCCCATTTTCGTAAAAGCCTTCACCAATCTTAATGCACTCCTCAATTGTGTACCTCTCCATGGTTGAATTTGTCAAACACTGAAACAAAGAAATGTCAAATTAAGTTGGGCAAAAAACTTGACGTTAAGGTGTGACTCACAATTAACATCGTGCATTATGGTTGGACCACCCTAGTAACTCACTGGAGAAGATTTTATGAAAAATAATCATCTTTTTGTTCAGGATCTATATATTCTTTGACCTAATGATTTGATTGAATGTTCTTCTGGAGATATTCATTGCAATTGTGTGCGAAATCTCACCAATTCGAAAAACTCAAAGAATCTCAAAAGGAATAGTCCCAAAAATTTTTTTGTGTGTAACTCGAGTGATGGCAGTTTAAAATCCCCCCAGCTGAAACAAATCTATCTGAATACCCCCGCAATTCCGTTGAAAGCCCGGAACATTCCGCCCTACCTCCGATGTCACTTGCGACCGAAGCTTCTCCGGCGGACGGAAAAACTAATAGTTCCCATATGCGAGCCGCATTTATAAACAAATCAACATAAGGTCGCGGCGCCAGCGGCCAGCATCTCCGTTTGGCGATTTCCGCGTTCTGCTGCGCGCCCCAGATGCGACGAATAGCAGCGGCGGCTGAATCATATCAGAAGGTGACATTTCGCGGGCGCGGAGGGTGCGTCAGCTTAATAAATGGCTCATCCGGAAGCTGCCCTGAAAAGCGCCGAAGCTTCGCTCGGGCCGCCAGGGCCGCACTCCACAGCTGAAATTCTGATGATAACACGATAATCGGCCGGCCGTCCTTCCGCGACGTGTGTGCCCGGAAAGTGCGTCCTTATGGCCCTATCGGGAGGGTGGCGCCGCCGATGTTTTTGGGGCGAGGGTGCGACACCGGATGACACCGCGCGCGCCGCTGTATCTACAAATTAGCGCGGCGTTACGCAAGCACTGGACGGCCGTGTTGAAATATTCTGATGGCCGGCCGTTCCTGAAATTGTGCGGGAATGTCCTGCCTCGTCATGTATTTTAAATGTTGCCAGGCAGTTCCGCGCGGTCGTTCCCTTGTGACGGTGGTTAAACACAAATAATTTTTCTTTTTGTTCCACTGGGGATTCTTTTGTTTGATTTTCGTGCGCTGGGTGAGACGAAGGCCTCTTTTACTCAATCGCTTACTTTAAACGCTTTTATTTGCTATGACAATAATTATGGCAAATTCCTTTTTTAGAAAACTCGGTTATGTGTATCTGTAAAAGTTTTTTTAGTATAGCACACTAGAGCGTCCTTGTTAACGGTGAATTTCGTTGTTACTTACCTTAAAAGGAGTGATAAACGATCAGAATGATCAAAACCCAACTTTTTAGAATAGTGTTAACCTTCTATCAAGGTGGACACTCAGGTATCTGACACTTTCTTCTTATGGAATTTGTTGGTTATTCATTATGAAAGAGGACAAGTATCTTACGAGTTGTGAAAGTTATATGAACTAATTTAGAACCATTAACTTTAATGCACCATTTCTTGAACCATATTTGCAGAGTATCCAAGTGAAGTTGAAGGTCTATAGTAAATAGGATACACAAAATCGGCTGCAGTACACTGCCTTGGGGAACGCCAGAACTGATGGAAAATAGATATTCTCTAATTTGACTAAAAAGTGCCTGTCCCCGAGATAGAATTCTGTTTTTGATTTTATAAAGCAGATGCCAGACTTTGTCAAATGCTTGTGTTAAGTCTAAAAGTATAGCTGAGCAGTATCTTTTCGTTTCAAAATCTTCGACAATCTTAGCGGCGATTCTATGGGTTTGTTCAATGGTGGCATCTTGCTTGCGAAACCCAAATTGATGATCAGGAATTAAATTGCTCTTTACGAGTATTTATGTAATTCTACGAATTAGCAGTTTTTCAAATACCTTGGATAGTAAAGGAAGCAAGCTGATCGGTCTATAGGACGTAATTTCCTTTTTTGGCTTTTCCAGTTTAAGAATCAAAAGAATCGGGGGTACTTGCTGTTGCAGAGGGATAAAACTTTGCCTTAGTATTGTATTAAAAAGGTAGGTTATAAACCTAGTGCTTTGCGTGGATTCAAGTTGCTAAGAATTTCAGTTTTGATCTCAGTTACATAGTTTCATAGGCATGAACATCTGGAAATGGGGCTTCTAGAAATTGGTGGATTTCACTCTCTTCTTTATTTGTGATTGTGGAAGAATAAAGTTCAAATACATTAGCTAAATGATTTGTAAAAGCTAGTGCTTTTTCTTGACCTTGGCCTAAATACCGTTACCTGTATAAAAAGGCGCTCTGTGTTGTTGTTGTGACTCCTTTGGACCTTTCGTTTTTAATATCGAATATTACATTTTTCAGTTTAGTCGTTGCTTGATTCAAGCGGCGCTTGTCCATTGAATGCCTTATTACTTGCCATCTTCTACGAAGCCTCAGTTTTTCAGAAATTGTTTAACTATTGTTGGACACTCGGAGTTTGTAATGTGCCAACCAGCTTGTTGCATAACTTTATTGAACCGCTCTGTTGCTGCCATCAAATTTCATTCTGTCTTCCTCGAGCGACGGTGTTTTATCTACTAGTTTTCTAAACAGTTTCCAATTGGTATGTTTATTACATAATGTCGGTGATTTTTGACATATGAGTACACTGGTTTCAGCGTTATAATGATTGGTGAATGATCAGCTGACAAGTCAAGGCAGGATTCAATCTTAGGTAGTTTAGGTTGATCCCTTGAATTACACATAAGTCAAGTAAACCTGAAAGTTTTCTCAGATCTGTGGGTTAGTACGTAGGCTCACCTGTCGATAGATAATGAAAACCAGTAGAGTTCTTAGCTTTCGCTAATTCTCTGTCTCGATCCTCATACTCGCCTGCTACTATAAATCTGTTTCTTAACGTATTAAATAAATGTTTACATTGATTATTTTTATTATGTCTAGGAGAACAATCTACTGTTGATATCGTTAATAGTCCTGAAAAATCTTCAATAATAATTGTGGTTGTCTTGAGATGGACTTGTTTGTATTCAGGAAGTTGATAATGCTTAATAACCAGCTTGGGCTCCGTCATCAGGTTGTTGAGTTGAATAAATCACTTACCCTGGAATTTTTAAATAGCTTCTATCTGTAAAGTGTGACTCAGATATAAGCAGAACATTCATGTGTTGGTTTGTTAAGAACGATATAACTTTATCACGATGGTGTAGCAAGGCCTTGGCATTCCACTCGGCCAATCTAAGATGCTGACCCATTGTTGTTTTTAGCAACTAAAGCCGTTAGTAGATTTAGGATTGTCCCCATTTGCTCTATTCACCCCTTTATCATCTTCTTGAGCTCACTTATGCCATCAGAGGAATCGTTTGTTAGAGTTTGCTGTGGTATTACTGGAAGATTACTTTTTACAACTTGGACAAATGTAAGATTTGGTTCTATTAAATTCTGGGTTGCAACTACAAGCTTCTTTCGGAATAGGGAAAACGTTCTTTGTTGTAACTCTTTGTATATAGAACAACTCTTGTAATTTGCAGCATAATTGCAGTTGACACATCTTACGTCCTTATTTTTATCTTTCACCTGATATTTAGAAGTTGCATGAGTGCCTATACATTTGGGATTTGTCACACTTTATCTTGCCGTTTATCACTATGCGTCCTCGAACACAACTTTACGCTTCGAAAGTAAGATGATAGCTCTAGATAGTGCTTGATACCTAATTTCTACTGCTTACTTATATAATTTGGGATAGCAGTTTTGCTGCAACGGCGAAGAACCCGCAGCAACGCTTCTTTTTCCAAAACAGCGATTTAGGAGGCAGGAGTGGGGGCGGGAACGGCAGCACAGGCAGGTCGACCCAGATCGACAGAATTGAGTAATAGAGATGCGTTCTCGTCTAGATGACAGTAATAGAAATGTATAGAAGCTTTAGTTCATTTAATTGAATGATACATTCCTTCACCTGTTTGGAGTGCTATTTGGTGTGGTGGCAGATCAGCGATAATTTTGTGCGATGGCATCGTAAAACCCTCCGAATACTTTGATGTTTTGAACGGTTTATATCTACCTTCAAAAATAACATTTTCCTCAAGCAATGTGTTGCTTTCATAAACAACTGCAGTTCTTGTTGCTAATCGTGCGGAGAAACAAGCAACGAATGCGACTTTTGCTCGAAAGCTTTACTCAACAAAATATGGCCAAAGGCCACGCAAGCAACAAAGAATGGCAGGCAGAGATAGACAATTTAATCGATATAATGCTGGAAAGGATAGAAACGTCATGACAATTCTGTTTTCTAGACATTTTTGCTGAGGTTGAATTTCTTAAGTAGCTATTTTTTAAGTGTTTTTTCTGTTTAGTGTAACAATATTATACAATATATAGTAAATATATTAATAATTAGGATCTGCAATTAAATCAAATATTTGTCACATCATAACTAATATATACGAACGAGAATATTTTAACGAATTTTGCACAACTTCAGATCGTTGTTACAGCTACTTTTCAAAAGGTAGGACCGTTGGCAAATGTTCAGAGTATTATTGTTAACTATTTAGTTTTTAGAAATTTACATGGTTGAATCAAATAAAAATAGATTTTTTTAAAATTTACTGAAGCATAAAAGCATCATCATGCAAAATTATTTTTTTGCGTAATCTTTCCACTTAGAAACATAGTCTAGTTGTCTAATCCCACTATAGTAAAATGAAAGTGATTCTGACACCAACCAATCGCACTCTCTCTTCCAAGTGCTTCTTTTAGTGATCCGAACAAATGATAATTACAGGGCGATAAATTTGAACTGTAATGTGGGTATTTCAGCGTAATTTAGACCCAATCTATAGTTTTTGTCCAGTACAATGTTTAGAATTAACCTTAGCGTTTCCATTAATTGACGATCATCCTTAGTAGGGTGCTGCAAAATGCGAATATTTACACGATCACACTGCTCCTCAGACGGCATCGATTACCTTCATACTTCTCTCTATCTCGCCCTTCTTAAGGGTATTTTTAATCTGCGCCTTTAATCTTTTCAAGTTTTGGATGAATTTGCGCCCTATACTGTAAGAAACTTGATCATAATTTTGTTACACAACAGATGAGGGTACCTTTGTTCTAACATCATGATGCTGGTTAAAAAAACACTAGTAAGAGTTACCTTACGGAAGGAATCCGCTTCAGACACCTTTACCTACAACTTCTAGAAGGTACGTCCTTCTATATGTTTTCATATAGATTTTCTCAGTTTCACAAGGGTATTGATGATACAATGTATTCAAAGAAAGTCGATCATTTTTGTGAACAGGATATGAGAACAATATTAAGCACCTTGGGAGGATTATCCTTCTCTTTGATCACGTTTTATGTGTCAAAGGGATTGCAGTTTTGACTAAAAGGATGTTAAAAGTTGGAGTTATTCTAAAGTCGCATTTGGGTCCTTCTTGCTTTGTGGGCTGGAGCGAAGTCTTGCTTGGACACATACTATTTTGCAGCGACCGCCCCTTATATCCGGGCTTTTATAAGCTCAGTAGGCCGGTGCAGTTATGCTTGATTGGGCCTTTATCTTCGTTCTTCTCGGTTAATAAATGGAGGTTTCTTAGGACATAAGAGATGTAATATAAGTCCTTGTGCACTCAGGCAGTGTTGCTTTCATGAAGCCCACATACTCGTTAGGTTATTTGTGTTCCGCTCAGGATTCTAGTAATTTTTCTTTTTTATTTCTAATAATCAGACTTCTTGGGGTTTGTGATTATATTGTAAACTTGCGACTTGTTATAGTAAAATTAGGTATTGATTATTGTGGTCGATTTTCTGGTGCGAAGTGATTTGAGAATCGTCACTTTGTAGTCGTATTTTTAAATCTAATTTGAATCGTACATTCTCATTTTATACTTGAGCAGATTTTTTCCAAAAAAACATCTGACCTAGCGGGGTTCGTTGAAAACGACATACATAAAGTCAATAAAAAGGAAAACATCGACTACGAACACAAAAGGTAATCGCCAGATCGTGGATGAACTTTTTCAACCTATAATCCGTTCAGCGAATACATATAGTAATAAAACTGTCAAAAATTCCTGCTCATTTTAAATAACTGTCCGTTATTGGCCGGTTTACAAAAGTGGGGGTATTTCAGTAGTCAGGTACACAATGATCCTTTTTTAGGCACTCGTGTGTTAGTGCTGCGGCTAACTTGTTGCAGTTGGAAGTGGCGATTTAATTTGTATCTTACTATTAATGATAGTGTGTATTGTAAAAGTGAGTTGTTAAATTTTGATTTATCTGTTTAACGCAAAGGAGTAAATATAAAAAATATTGTTACATATGCTACATTGTGAACATGGCTTTGGCGCACATCTTTCTGCGTTTCAGGGGCGATTCAGAAGTGTGTCATGATGAATTATTACTATATGTATTTGCTGAATGTATAATAGTTTAATCTTACAAGCAGCATCAGGAGAGTTTTTCAAGGCTTAATATTGCGAAATCGACTTTATTCGACATGATGAATATTTTGGACCTCAGAGGATGAATAATATTTAGTTTTCTGACTAAACGTATTCTTAGCTGAAGGGGTAGGTGGACAAGCAAAATTATCGTTTTTGGGGGACCAGTTGGCTGAACTTACAATCGTTAAGCTTTTCGCTCAGTAAAGGTTTTAGTGTGATAGAGTGGAAAAGTATTCGTCCCAAAATTCAATTTTGGGGACTTTTCAAAGACATGATGTACCAAACAAACTTAAGAGTCTTAAATTTATTGAAAAAAGGTATTCAAAAAATTGTTTGATTAACAAATCCATAGCGGACACTCTGTATAAAATAGTTAAGTAAAAATTTTGTTGGGTTAGATAGAGAACAAATTTAAATGTGAAGATAGGAGAGTCATTTGTACTTTTATATATTGTATTTTTATGTAGTACCTGGTACGCATACCTACGGAAGAAATTGGTTAATTAAAAAACCAATTTTCTTTTGCTGAAAGATTATTTATACGAAAATTTAACTGTGGCATATTAGGAAATTGGAATTATGCCAAAGAATTTTCATCCTGTGTTGCATTACCAAAGACTGTGAAATGTAGGTAATTAGATTTTTGTTTGCCACAAAAACGGTCGTGCGCGCACCACAACCGTATGTCAGATTCTTGTATGTCAAAATGAACTGCAAAATACGCGGTATCACAGGGTGTGAAAAAGAGTTAACGTGTTTTAATCGAGTGCTAGAGTAAGTTGGGGTATTCATGCAAGGGTTGTAATCAATAGCGCAGGTGTTGCAGGCGAGCTACAGAGGGCTGCATGCTTTTCCTGAATGATAACAAAAATTTTCGTGCTAAACAATTGCTAAAAATTATATATTTAGTGAAAATGGTATAACATTATTCGTAACCTTAGCCCGTTTCAATGCAGATACCTTGGATCTTGCGCATACCTCTCAGCCCTTTTCGGCTGTTAAAGCCTTAAATTGGGTTCGCGAATAATTCTTTCGTCGCTTTAGCCCGAGTCTCATTAATGCCCTGAAATTTTTTCCATTTTGAAATTATGGAAACGGCGACAATTTGAAGGGCGACAAAACATCACTTTAGATTCTTGAATCCCTAGCTCATCGTCTAGTTCTCGGAGTGGCGGTCGCCGATTCGTCTTGATTATAGCCACTACACGTTTAATATATTTTTTTGTGATCTCAGTTCTGAATTACCTTCAACAGATACTCAATCATTTTAAAATTATTTGCACTATGTACTATGTACTACACTCGTTGCATCGTTTTTGCACTGATGTTTCAACCAAGATTTGATACAGGTTCGCTGTGTTACTCGGTCGGTCATCGCAATTGTGAAGTTGTCCTTACTGACGCATGCGCTTTACAGTCAACTGTCATCTGTTTCCAGGTGAGGTTGTGGTCGTGCAAGTTGTTTTCATAGTATTGATTTACTTATAGGAAAAAAAAGTAAAAGTAGAAAAAAAACAATTTTTAGTGCAGGTTGTCCACACTACTTGCATGTTTACAATTTGTAAGATACTGTTTATGTTTTCACATAAACTCAACATTGCAAATGACAAATGCGCAGTGCCATGAAGAGAAAAGAACGCAAATTTGAATAAATAATATAAAAGGAAAGGTTTGTTGCAACCAGAACTTGCCACCGATCAAGCAAAGTTTGGCTTTAGTAATACAAATGATGAAAAATACCACTCGATTATTGTTTAATTATTTTTTTTTATTCTCGATACTTTATAATATTGTTTTATTTAATCTATAATTAAAAATGATCAAAAGTGCACTATTCTTTTTTATTGAGCTTCTGGATACAAAATTTTGTATAACACAAATCTTTTTAGTATTAATGTCTGCCCAATTAGTTATTGCTTTCATATTTTGATCAGGGTTTTGGGATTATAAACCATTGTGGGCCATATTCAAATAGACCCAACTAAAAATTTAGCTGTGGTAAAATGTAATCGATTTTTGGAACTCTTAGGCCTGGTACTCATTGCACCTCACTCCCGCTCCGCTTTTACTTTAGTCAAAATATTGCAAAATTCTTTTAAATCAATGCATCTGGACTACCGCTCGTGTTCTAGCAGGGACTGTCAAAAAAATGTTTCTTGAATGATTCACGTTTGGACGATGATTATTCATTCGTAAAGCGGTTTTATAATCCACCCTAAATAGCAAATTGAAGAACATTTTTAAGTGCTTGTGTTTTGATATGTGTCAAAATGTGCCATGTGTATTGGGCATTCTAGTAGGTATTGTACTTATTAAGATTTATTTCCGGCCTGTCCGTGATACGATGACTTTTTGAGACAGACTATACTTTTAGCTATCTATTCCTTGAGGTTTAGTTTTAAAACTTCAAAGGAGTGCTACCGCTTGGACAAATTATATTTAATTGAATAATGTGTAAAATATTTAGCATATTGGCGTTCCCAATTTCACTTCATCCTTGGTATTTCCCTAGAAGGAAAATCCGAGCTGTAAGCGGGTAATTTATGTTCGTTACGTCTAAGGCCCCATCTATCTAACCATTCGTGTAGCCAACTGCAAACTTCAAAGTTGGAGAATTTACTGGCGAACAACAATAGCTTTCGGATTTCAGCTGTGGAAGACAATATTGAATTACATTGTCATTTTCAAACGCTCTTGGCTTTTTTAAGTGGAAGTCTGGATTCGTATCCGCTCAGTAATGACGATTGTGCTTATTGATAAGCCTACCAACACAAAACATATTGTAGCATTATTGACGTCGTTTGATGCGGCGATTTGGAGTTGTACATTACCAATTCCGTAATATTTCCTGAACAAAACGGCCTTTACAAATATAAGGATTTTTAATGGTGTTTTTTTATGTTTTTGGGAGAAATTGATTGATTAATTGGTTTCTGCACACTGATTCAGCCCAGGCAATATGCTATTGCAGTAAAATTGTAAATTTGTTCTTTTGTCAATCGTTATAAAGCAATTATGGGGCGTAATATGGTTTGAGATAGTAATGACAAAAACTGGCATAGTTTTTTTTTAATTCTTGGCTTTTCTTTTTACTTGGTTTTTTTAAGACTTTTAAGTTTTGGTTCTTGGATCATAGCTTTTGGTTCTTGCTTTTTAACTTAATATATTTCCACTTGAATGGGTTGGCGAACAAGCAAAATTATCATTTTTGGTCAAGTATTTTATTAATGGAGCACAAGATATCGTTTATTATGGTCGACATTGGTTTGTGTAGGATCAAGTAGATTCGCATCAAATAGAAGATGTTTTTGAACAGAATGTGATTGGTTTTGACTTTAGGTTTAGATCTCATTATTCGCCAGATTTGAATGGTTGTGTTTAACTTTTTGTGGAAGCTTTTGAAACACCTGCTATACAAGATAATCTCGAAGGACCTCTTTTTATTTTAGGGATTTGCTGAAAAATTTAAATGTCAAGTATCAAATGCCTTGGGGCCGCAAATATTTCTGCATTTTCGCTGTTTAAAATATTTTACAACGTTTCGTATTGGAATCGCAAATAACTTTTTCGTTTTATTGGTTTAAATCTTGTTCATGCTCTAAAAGCTCTTCTATTTTAGAGGTGATTTAAGTTTTGGAAACCAAAATGTACGTTTTCAACATTTTTTGGTGTTCTATTCGTTGGTGCGCTTACAACAGATTTGAGATCGTGCCTTTATTTGTGCAGCGCTCGTTGGATTGTTTCCAAAAGTCCGCTGAATTATTCGAATAATTTCTACGGACAAATGTTCCAAGTTCACACAAAAGTTGATGTAGATTTGCTTGCTTCAATTGCACGGTTATTGTGATGAACACATATTATATGTGATTACGTGCCGGAGTCCTCATTTACGCATGCGCATTATAATCCATTCTCATTTGTTGGCAGATTACATCACGGCTGCGCAAACCGTTTTATTTTATCAACACTGGCTCTGTATTTATGGGACATACTTCGTAAGTCTGATGCAACTCTAGTGTTATTTAACTCATCAAATCACAAAGGTCGAAATTGTAACATGAAATAATGCTGAACTTGCTTTTTTAGATTTGCCTGTAGGGACACAACATTTTACATGAAAATGGTGGTCACCGTTGGTAAAGAAGGAACTACATCCGAGAATTTCCAGGCAATAACGTTGGCAGTATATTCGTTAATATTACAACATCTAGATTTCACTTTTGGAAAAGAAGTAGAAGAAACTAATTTTCAGTGTGGATTGTCCACACTATATGGATGAATAGGATTTTTAAAGTGCTGCTTACATTTGCTACGTAAACTGGACATTACAAGCGTGTAATACTGAGAAACAAACGCAGACTCAAATAAATAATATAAAAACGATTTTCATTTGAAGTTGGAACATACCATTCTGGATACAAAATTAATCCATTCATCAACCAAAGCTCGGTTTTGGTAATGCAAATGATAGAAGTGGTGATCTACCAATATTTACAACTATTTATTTTTTTATTATTTAAAATCTATTATTGATTATAAGGACCAAAAATTTTTAAATCGTAATTAGCGACATCAGAACTACCTAGAGATCAACATTATATAAATGAAATATTTTTAGTACTAATATCAGTCATATTAGTCCAAAACTGATGTGAATCCCGTGCAAAATGTGCAATGTGTATTGGGCCTTACAGCAGGCGTTGTGCTGATTGAGGTTTAATTATAGCCTGACAGATTGAGATGCTCAAAAGTTAAATTATTTGAAACTCGCTGCTTCTGCAGGTATGGCAGCCGTCCCTGAACAACTTGAATAGCCTACCTGTTTAAATTTTTTCCCTTATGAAATCAGAAAATTTTTGTCAGGGTCGGTAAAAGCGTCATTTACAATTTGCGTTATACCTGTTTTACGTGTTACACTATGCGTTAGATTTTAAAACAAAAACGGTTTTTCAGAAAACGATGCGGAATAAATCCGTTCTTTGGAAATATTAGGCCTAGTACGCATTGCATTTGCCCCCCTTCGCTCTCGCTCGCTTAAAATATAGTAACATTCTTTTTAACTCGAATTTCTGAAGAAGGATTGCTGAAAAATGTTTTTTGGATGAATTAAGGTTCGACGACAAAAAGGGCAAATTAGGAAACATTTGTAGGTGTTGGAGTTCTGATATGAACTCGAATTGAAATGTACAGTGTGCATCAGACCTTAGAGTAGGTATTCTGCGTGTTAAGACTGATTTTCAGCCTGACAGATGGAGATGCAACAATCTCACGAATTATGTGAAGTAGAAATTCGCTTAGCTTTTCGAGACAAACTACGCTTATAATCGTTTATTTATAGGATGTCTGATCGGCCGCTGCCTATATTGGACCAATTACAATTTTTTATTTGATGAAATAAATGTTCTACTATCTGAGGTTTAGTTTGAAATCATTTAAAACTTTCGGACAAATTAATATATAAAATATCGAGTATTTTGCTGTTATCACTTTCACCTCGCCCTTGATATTTCTTTAAAAGGGAAATCTGGGCTGTAAGGGGGTAACTTATTTTTGCTACGTCTCCATTTATCTAATGACCCGTACAACAAAACCGTGCGGCTGCTAACTGTGGAAGACACAATATTGAATTATATTGCTATTTTTGAACGCTGTTGGCTTTTTTAAACAGAAGTGTCGATTCTTATCTATTTAGTAATTACGATTTATTAATAAACCCACCTACGTGAAACTCATACAAATACAAGGATAATTTTTAGTGCACATAAGCTTTGGTCTATTTCGACGTCTTTTGGAGAAATTGATTAATTTCAGTTTTTAATTTGCTAGTGCTCTTTGTAATTAAAATAATAAATTTTACTGAATCAACTTACTTCGCTTAATTGCTTCGGCGTAAGAATTGTTTCCGCTTCTTGGGTGGGATGAATCCATCTTTGCAGTTGTAGAGGTAATCAAACCGCCCTTTAAAAAAGCTGTGTTAGACTGACAATCGCTTTCACAGGGCGAGTACAGTATATCTATTTATTGTTTTTTTTTAAATATTCATTGCGTTTTCATTTACGTGTTACATCAGGTGTGGAATTTAGCTCCTATACACTGATCTAGCAGATTACAATTTTTTTCAAACATCTTTAATCATTAGGAAATAATCATTGCACGTAATATGATGTCTCTTTCAGAGAATAGTGATAGAACAGACATGTTATTTTCCTAAATTTTTTGTTTTTTTTGCCACTTGGTTTTTCTAAGTGATTTAAGTTTTAGTTCTTGGTGTTTCCTTTTTGATTTTTGACTCTTGGCTTTTAGCTGTTGGATATTTATACTAATTTTTTAATTCTCAGTCCTTAATTTTTGTTGCTTGAGCCTTAATTCTTTGTTTATAGTCCTTGGTTCTCGATTTTTAGTTTTTAGACTTCAATTCTTGACTTTTGCATCTTGATTCTTAATTATTGGCCCGTGGCTCTTCGATCTTGGCTCTTGGTTCTGAAATTTTGGTTTTTGAATTTCAGTTCTCAGTTTGGTTTGGTTTTCAATTCTTGATTATTAGTTCTTGGTTATTCATTTTTGCTCTTTGGCCCTTATTCTTTGTTTATGGTGGCGACTGCACACATTATTTATACAACCATCTTTGTTCTGATGGAGTACAACGTACCCATGTGTTTGAAAATGTTTTTAAATAATTTTTCCCCACATAACCTGAACACGCTCTTACTTAACTGACTTTATATACAATCAACATTTCAACACTTTAAAAATATATTTTGACATGCAATTCAAGCAAATAGATTCAAATACTTCCGGTGGGTGTAAGCCAACTTTCGCTACAAATTTTCATTTGTTGATTGTTGTACAAGATCCATTTTAAATCGCCTGTTTTGACTCTCTTCAAAAAAGCTTTTGTCATAACTACCAACGCAGTGTAACTTATTGACATCTGTCTAATAAAATGCAGCAGTCTGGAGGTGAATCTAAATTCCTTTAAATGGCCAAATGCAGGCGCTTGTCACTATTCAAGCTCAGCCATTTCTCCAGTTGTAACCCTTCGGTTATTGTCTGCTCAAGTTTATGTAAAATTTTTTATTTCGTAAGATTATCCTGAACTAGGGCAATCGTTCAGTTCAAAATCACAAATTGGAAACCTTTCAAGCCATTTTTATACTATTTGGTGCCTAAAAATATGGTTCAGTTGCAACACTCGTTCCTTCCAAAAACTCACCCAAATTAACTAATTGTGATCTATTTTGGAAAATTGTTCTTATGTTTGCACAAATTTGCACCGACCTCAGGGTGATCAATAATACGTATTGGAAAGTATCTACGCTATAAAACTGCAGAAAGGTTTCAGATTTCTGATTTAGGTCACGGTTGACCTGGTATAAGTCAAAACAAAGACAGTTTGTGCCACCTCTCGGTGTTTCATGCACTACATGACCAATTGTTGCCGTTAGTAGGCGCATGTGGGGCAACTTTGATTTATGTGAAACTGAATATAGCCGAATGAATCTCATCATGCTGACGAAACGATTATTGGCTCATCATGATTTAGGTGCCTGTTCTTACGACACAATTCAAAACATGTTTTATTCAGGACAGTCTAAAATGTAGATTAACAAGTTTTCAAAATGTGAATCTTGTCTAGCAACGAGATGGCGCAGTCTACTTTCAAAAGTTTCATTTACTGCTTGAAGGGTGCCTCTTCCAATGATCGAAACTTTACTTTTTATGACTATTGAGATCTTCAACTGTCCGTGGAGACTCTTTGTAGACCCGATCTTTCAGATATCTCCATAGAACAGAGTCAGATGGAATTAATGTCAGGAGAATATGGTGGCCAATTAATTCCATCTCTCTGTGCTCCACGTAGAATCTTTTATTCGAACACTTGGTGGTGATTTTTTGGGTTCACATTGCCGTCAAAGAAATGTGATTAAAAATTCTTTTTTCTTGAAATTGCACACCAAACGGTCACTTTTGGTGAATAGAGAGGCTTTCCAATTACAAGGTGAAGATTTTCGGCACCCCAGTGTCACATATATTTTGCTTGTTCAATCGAATTTGAGCAAATTGGAATCTTTCTCGATATCGTGCGGCTTCGGCGTCTGATAGACTTGAATTTTGTAGGGGAACATTTTTAAATGTTTTGTCAGGATTGTTGATCTCCGTTTGTTGAGGTACTCGCCGAATCGACAAACCTGGCTGATCTTTAAAAAGGTCTTTAATCTTTTCGATATTTTGAGACGTCACAGCGGTAGATCGTAGAGCAGAGTTTGCAGGTCGGGTGTCTCAGACACTGGCAATTATTTCACATCTCTGAATCAGCGTAAACGTTGTACGTTTTTACTTTGAAATTTAATTTACTCTTCCAAGCCTGTTTATCGTCCTGTCAAAATTTTTGTCTTGGCCCAAGCAAGATCCTTGAAGGCCCGTTAAGTTTCTGTACAATAAACAACCTTTTTTCGAAGGTTAATGATTCCATGTTTACAATTAGATAGTCGCGTGATCAATGTTTTGCTATCTCCTCTCATTATGTTTTAAAAGGCAAATACTTTCCGACGCCCATTATTGATCACGTGGCAATGCTTCCTCCACCTATCAAAATCGTGTACGTACTTTTTATTCACTTTAACCTTCATTTAGCCTTACCCTCAATGGCAGCTAGTTTAAAAGCTCCAAAAGTTATTTGCGGCAGTTTACATTGCATTTTCACCACTGAAAAATGTTCAGTTTCCATTTACAGTGATTTAGTTAATATGGGGGTTAGTACGATGAAGAACAGTAAAATACCGATACTTGAAAGCAAACCTTACCTTTTCTTACTAAGTTATTTATTATTTTTTTTACCTAAAAAAGTACAAAGCTTTTTAGACTTCACCTAGAGGAAAGGCAGCAGTTTTTAAGTTTAATTAGTATTATAAGTAAAATGAAACTGATGCCTGCGTCACTCTCTGTGATGTACTCGGCTCTGAGCATTCGAGGCCAGGTTAGCAACTACTTTGAATATTCATCGGAGCGAGTATAGGTTTCGGTGGTGAGTAATCGAGCCGCGGTCTTAGCGAACGTTAATTCCCCGATTCGCCGCGCACGCATTGATGTCGTTCGGGTTACGTCCAAGGAATAGGCATAAAGCACATTGGGGCACGGCGCCGCTCGCCGCGTCTTGAAACACTAGACCCTTCCCCGGCGCGATCGGCATTCCTCCCCGGCCTGCGAGAAGTAATAACTCGCCGAGAAGAATAATTCTCTGAAATTTCATTTAGTCCCGTCTAATTCTCCGCGCCCGTTGAAGCATTTCCAGGTATCTCGAGGTGCCTGTATTCGAATAAATACTGCAGTTGCTCGGTGTCGCGAATGAATAGAATTCTGTTGATTTAATTCTTTAGTAAGACATTGGACCCTTTTGGGGAGGGTAAGATGGGGTTGTAGAAAACTTCAGTAACACAGTCTTTATTGAAGTTTAGAAGAAGCTGCCATAGTTTGCCGTTCTTTACAGTAATACCACTCTGAGAACGAGTGCACAATAGCTCATTCGGGATATTGTCTAACGCGATTGTTACTGACTCTGAATACTAAATGAGCTCACTAAATTTCATCCTCGAAGAATTTAGAGTAGAGTCAGGTTCCTAAAGGCGCAGTTATACCTTTGATATTACCAGTTTATGAGGAAGTTTGATTATTAGGGTACAAATGCAAGTTAAACTTTACTTAGTGGGGGAAATCAATTTCATTTTCCAGTTTAGTCTTCGTCGAGGGCTACACACTTAGTCCAACAAGTTTACAATTTTTTCGGGCTGTTAGAAAAATACTTTTTCTCAAAGGCTGCAAAATACTTATTGATAGTAGCAATGGCGTCCTCATTGGACAACAATTTTCTCTAGTAAGTTAAGTTTTCAGATTTGGCGACAGATAGAAGTCTTTTCGAGTAAATTCTGAAAAATGGTAGTCGCCTCTCTTTAATTCAGTTTTGCTTTCAAATAACTTTATTTTTTCCCAAAAAGTTAGTTGATTAGGAAGACCTCTTGGAAATCTTAAAGAACTGTGGCCATCGCCTTCTCATCCGCCAGAACAGTATTTGCCATCTTCGGCCCGCTTTTATCTTGTGGTAACGATTTGTCCGAAGAAGCGGTAAAATAATGCCTGACATTGCGTTTTTAATCGATAGTTGAGAGTTGCGTTGTTGAGCTTACGTACAATTTTTTATGTACAATATTTTCAACAGAATATTATATGTTCGTTTAGCTGAGCTATCTTCCATGTCAGCAGTTTAATGTACTTTTATTCGATGGTCTTCTATTAAAATACCGTGGATTTTTTTACTATGTTCGTTGTGGTGACTTCAAATGGACGTCCAGGGCAGACTTTCATCTTCGATGCACGTTTTAATTCGTTTATAAATAAATAACTTTCAACTGTGGTGCAGTTTCTTAATGTTCTTTATCAAATTCTGTTTTAATTCGGGCAGTCCATCGCTTTTCTAAAAAAGTGCTTTAACACTATACGAAACTCGTTTTTCTCTATTTTCTGCGACCTCAACGTCGTTCGACGTAAGATTTGGTATAACCAAAAGTCTTTAACGGTGTAGCAACTTACATGTCAGTCGCACTGTTAAGCAACGTGTCGCGTCTTTATTTTCCGACACAACGTTGTTGAATACGTCAGTAAAGTATTGCAGTATGACTCGCTAGAAATACTTTTATCAGGAGACAGCCGATCTATCAGCAGAATCTCTCCTTAATCCTAAACGATAATTGCTCTCCAGATCTATGTTGTAGAGTTGCAGCAACTGTTGACATATCTCCATACGCTTCTGTTGAGTAGTGAAGGTAAATTATGGACCTTTGTCATTTTCAAATCCCTATGGATGATGATACATAGTTTTGTGAGACGACTTGCTAACGAATATATGAGAAAATCTAGTATGGAAAGGCACTGTTTGAACTGAGTCCTATTCTTTTCAGCATTAAACTAGAAGTAAAACATTATTCACTTTTAAGGCAAACGTAGCACAATTAAGTAGACACTCATTTACTAATCTTGTAGCATTGACAAGATTGTTGTCATACTGTCGTATTTTTTAATTTTTAATTCGGTCAAATCACTCATGAATACACCGAAAAAGGTAAAAGAAATATGAGCCCAACTGTGTCGTCACAAGAAGTATACTGGTCTTGAATATATTAAGTATAGTTTTTGGTTAAATTCGGTAACAAAATTCTTTTGTTTATAAAATATGCAAATTGTTTAATTCTGCTTATCATAAACAATACAATATTTTTAACTACTTTATCAAGCCTTTTAAATACTATTACCTCCTGTAGATTTTCCGCTACCCGCAGAAAGTGGATAGAACAATAATTTTACGGGAAAAGATGCAAGTTAGTCTGGTCTTCCTAAACAACGAAAATATTACTCAAGTGTACGTAGCTAAATAGTAACTTTACTGTTTTGTGTGTATAATTTGTGCGAACAATTTGCTAATAGTCTAGAGCGTTGTTGCACTCTTAACAACACCAACGCCGGCCTTGACAATAGGGCTACTGTCGACCGAGTGAGGTGTGACGTTCTCAAACCTAGTGTCTCTCGAAGAAAGCAGTCGTCTGTATTACCACCGTTGTCAACACTGTCGTCAGTCTTTGCCACTTCTCGAGCTCTTGGAAGGTGGCGGACGTTGTGATGCTTCCTAATTCCAGGAGATTTATTACTGTCCAAAGACACTGATCTAAGATCTCCCTCTCATTTCGGTGAATCAGTTTAGATGTCGCTCCGGTCATTATGGTTTTCATGTGGCCAAGACTTTTGACAACTGGCTAATTCGGCCCGTTCTTTCCGATCAGAAATTCTGGGTCAAACTCAATGGCGTGAAGTTATCAGACAGATATCTATAATATTATATTTTTGACGTTGTTCAACCTTCATCTCTGGAATACTTCGTATATTTTACGACAATGACTTAATGCATGTCCATGAGGAAATGGGCGAGGTTGAAGAATCGGAGACGTTAGCTTGGACTAACTTTAGATAAGAAACTCGCCTGACTTTTTTCTTTATACTGGGAGCCAACTATGCCTTTATAACAAAATGATACTATATACAACAATCATAGTCTGATTATGATGTATGTATGCTCGGTTTGGGACTATTGTACTAAAGCATAGGTGAACAAGGTCCAGGTGGTCGAAAATAGAAATCTTAGGACCTTTTTTGGCACTATGTGGTTTGTAAAAGACATAATACTACATGGGAATGCCAACGTGCCAATTATTCAGAAATTATCCCCCAGAGTACCCGTTTTCCAGTATCGAAAATCCCATTCTGTACTAATGCTACTATTCAGAACTTTGCAGCTAGAAGCAATCCCTAACTCGTCTATCATTCTCCAAGACACGTGTGAGTGTAAAATTGTTGGTGAAATATAAGGAGAGACATTGAAACTCTACAACAACAAAACAACTTATGGACTTTGTGAGTATCTCTATTACTTATTAAAAAAGCTTTTGAAATAGTGATATGATGGTGCCAATGACTACTATAGATAACTTTCATTGAATAGTTATCTCCGTCGTTTCTTGGTTTTACTACCAATCTTACACGCATTGGGAAGATTTGAAAGGAGCATCAATTATGATAGTAATATTTAAACCATCATTTCAAGCAAGGGTTTAAAAACTTATTGCTGACTTCTCAAGTGAGCAAGAGGGAAGTATTCGACGTGACTCTCAATTCCACCTAAAAATTAGTCGAGGCCTTTCTCTATAAACAAACAAACATTGCATTATCCATGCTGCAATAGACAACCTTTCTTTGCGGATATAGGTATCTTAAAGGACTTCACCTCTTTGTTTGGCTCAGTTTTCGACCAACTAGGCAATTTTTTAAGTTTCGGGGACAAATGATAATCAAAGAGAGTTAAATCATCCAAAGATAACGGATGCAGACTTGAATGTGTGGTCGTGTTTCTGCAAGGTTATAATGTTTTATCTATTTCAGGACGTTTTTCCATGATTGCAATGTTTAATCGCTCAAAAAGTGCTGGTTGTTTTACTTGGATAAGGTTATTTGAAGTGAATTTGAGAGTATTTACTACGAAGCCGAATAAAATATAAATCGGAATTTCTTTTTCACGCGGCGTGAGATTCTAAGCATTGTAGATAGAGATGCCCGAGGGGTATTTTCCTTGTAGGTTACTTTGCACTAAAGCTTCCTTAGTCAGCTGCGCAACGGATTATTATCAATTCTGTAATTTTGAGACATAAGGCACATTTTGGAACAACACCCTTAAGAAGACCTAAGTGTATGCGTGACGTAAACACTGTTTTAGTAGGAGGAGAAGTAGTTGAAAGTGAAGGTCACCGACATCACCGAGGACCAGCCTGATTGAGGAGAATATTCGTATTGTTCTTCTTCATCTTTTTGAGGAAGGCCCCCAACGTAGCCATGGCAGCGCTTATACAATATAAGACGTTTCTGTTTGACAACAACGACTGGCTCTTTACAGTTGTTCAAATTCTACAAAAAATTTAGAATTTATTCTAGGCTACGCTGTAATACCTTTCCTATAGTTCAAACCACTAACGGAAACATTTGGATGATAGAGAATCGACGACCTGGACGACGAAGCGTTTATGCGCAGCTGGCTGGTGTCACAACTACTTTTATTTGACGATATCGAGGTCTGAAAACTACCAGTAGGTTAGAAGAAAAGTATTTCTAACGCAGGCGATTGTCTAAAAAAAAAGTGACATTGGCAGGTCCACACTTAGGCTTTACCGTTTTATGATAGACAAACGGGTAATGTTTGAAGCTTCCAACTTGTCTATTGTTTTAGTAACTCCCTATTTTTTATTCACTAGGATTTCTTTGGTAATGCAACGTACAGAAAGATTTTAAAAGACGCAGAGAATTTTAAAGCAGGCATCAATGGCAATAACATTAAGTAATGGACTAGAAACTGAATTGGAAAGCATCTTTTGAAAAAATTGCTAACAAGTTTTCAAGACTTTGTTGCTTCCTGATAGCTACTGTTGTTAAGTTATGAAAAACATATTGACAAGGAAATCAGTAAATTGCATTATATATCACTCGAAATGAACTCAGTTCAACTTTAGACTATTACTATTCAAAAAAATTTGTAAAATATGAATATGGATTTAATCTTATCCAATCTGAATGTTAATTATAGAGGTAATTCTTGATACGAAAAGGAACAAAGGCTTTATGTAAACATGTTTAGAAATGTATTTTTGTTTTGTGACAGATGGCGATACTCTTCTTCAGGTCGTTAAAATTAATCTCACCTACGGTAGTTTTATACGTTCCTTTTCACTCGCAGAACTACTCCCGTGCCCTTGAAATGGCTCGTTATTTATATAACAAGCAGAGATTATTTATATGTATGGATAAACGAATGAAAACGACAGGGAGGCTGTACAAATCTACCAGGAAACTTACCGCCAAAGTCAGGAAACACAAAACTTTTGTTGCTTGGTGGTAAAGCGTGAACATGGATTACAGGCGCTTGATGCTTCTAAATTTAGAGAGCGTGTTCTATAAGATATCCCACAAGAGAACCCCTATTATTTGTCTTACTATTGTAAGGGTTTTATTTCAAGACAACGATTTTGTCGTTGGCTTTTACAACAAACTTACCATTATTGGATTTCTGATGTTAATTCTTTCACAGATGAAGTAACTTTTGCCAATCATCGCGTCATGTATCTAGGCTACAGTTGTCTGTAGATTATCAATTCTTATGAAATGGTTAAAGTTTGTCATCAGCAACAGTTTAACATCAACGTTTTGGCTGGAGTTGTTGGTAACCATCTGGTTAAACCAGTCGTTTTGCTGCAACACTTAAATAAGCTAATGTACCTGTATTTCCCGAGGTACACTTTGCCTTCATTGTTGGGCAGTTCATCAGCTCGTGTAATACTCACTTTAGTATTCATAATCTCAATGATAGCTTCTGTAACAGATGAATCGGACGAGGTCGACCTGCTACAAGATTTACCCGGTTACAATATTTGCACTCCCTTAATTTTTTTCACAGGCCCATTTAAAAAGAGTCGTGTATGTTAAGCCATTTCCGACATAGTCCCCTATCGTTTAATAAGCTTCTTCATTGCTTCGAAAAAGAAGATTTTTAGTGGTTTATGAAGCCACGTTTGTATGAGTTACTGAACCCTCACCATTCGAGCTGAACTTGTGACCGTGCAATGGGCCAAAGATGTAGCAATCAGATCAAGGCGTCCGCTCTTTCGAGGTATTAACCCGTGTGTGCTGTCGATGGGTGACAAGGTCGGCTTCCATACGTTAGACTTGTTCTCCCCTACTTCCACTCGTAGATCTTTCATTGATGCATGGTCCGTGTTCCATGCTATGCCAACATTCAGTGATAGAATGTAACCCCTTCTGCCAACAGAAAACCCTCTACGGCGTGGTATTCTTTGACGGTGCAATAACTGAGTAGAGCGGCTGTACTTCTACCTTTGTTGCTATTTACCATATGACTGAACTATGGAATACTGCGCGCAGCTAGCTACCCGTCATCCTTTGCATACATTTATTTACAAATGATAACATTGGGGTAAGTGACCTTACGAAAATAAGATATGCAAAATGATCCTGAAGATAGGCAACCAAACGTACGCTCAGAGTTTAGCCACGCCACATTTCATATTTACTGTCTTTGTTTACTGTTCAAGTGTAATAGATAGCACGTCAGCGCTAGTCTTTTTTACCACGCAATTTTAAAAACACCTTTATTTTCTGATTCGCGCTCTTGCGTTTAATTAATGAAAAGTTAATTTTTGTTCTTTCTTTCCTTTTAAAAGAGAAAATGTTAAGATTTCTTAACTATGTCTCCATCTCCAACGCCGGTCAATCTTAATTTCTAGACATTTTTATGATTTTTATAATGCCTTCTACAGATTGCAACCTTCATTACTTTAAAAAGAACGAAATTGTCAGAGGATAAAGCTTATTTTGCGGTTCAAACAATTCGTTTTTATTAACTACAAAAAAAGCCCACGCTCTCTTAATTATCATTAATTCCCTAAAAATCCGCCAGCTCCACGTTTATTTCACGAGCCTCACTAAGTGTTTGCGCACTTGAAGTCCTGTACGCCGGCGGCGGCGCCCGGCCCAAATTAAGCTGTGCGCCGAGCCCGCGCCTTGCAAACGATCCAAATTTCTGCGGGAATTATTCATTTTAATTGAATGCACTCTGGCGAAGGGCGGGGGTTAACGAAGTTGCTGCAACTAAATTGCGAGCGCGAGCACCTATGCGGCTCGCATGCGAATGCGGCTGCAGCGCCACTTTGTCCTTATCGCGTTGTTAACTGTTAATGCAATCGACAGTGGCAGAATGCGCCTGAAAGTTGAGCTTTGTTGTTCACAGACGGTTGCAATTTGGCGGCTGATAACGTTATTATTGTGCGCACAGGGACGTAGCTAGAAGAGGCGGATTTTGTTCAAAGAACTGATTACAATACCGAGTTTTATTATTACGAAAATTTGCTTTACAAAATAATAATAGTCTGATTACACAATGATCCTGAAAAATATTGAATCAGATCTGATGTGTCAGATCTGGATTGTAATGGAGGCCATTTTTGGAAAACACTTTCAGAAGAGAATTTATGTACAGCATCGATGGTGTTTGTTGTCAATATTATTAAAATAATTAGATTTGTTTCCTTAAACCATGAATTTTATTTTTTTTAATTCAGAGTAGTTGCCTTGGGCAATTATCCACCGAGAGGGGCAGGCATTCTTTCCATTGTTAGTAGCAGTCCTGGAAGGTTTCTGCTGAAATAACTGTCAATTCGTCGGTTACGCTCTGTCTGGTATTATTCGAAACACCAAAATGGATTTTCATCCAGAATAATAAAAATAAGTCACAGAGATTGAAAACTAGGGAATTACAGAAATGTTTTATCATTCAAAAATTTATTACACACACTTTTGTCATGCCCAAATTCTATGTTAAAATTGATGGATGGTAAAATGATTCAAAAGCCATATCGTCTTTTACTTCTTCTAGGCTCTTTAAAAAAATCTTGTGCCATTGAACAATTGTGTCCTAAATGCAGAACGTTCTGCATAAACCGTTCAGTAATAGTAGTCTAGCAGTCGGAGAAAATACATTTGCTTTTACATAAACATTCTCTTTCTACATCTTGTCAAAAATACATTTCTGGCTTAGCTTAAATTAATTTACGCGATAGTGCATTTTTAGCTTCTATAATCCAACAGTAAACCAGAACAGTGCTGAAGTTTCCATATATTTTGATTTCAAAGTTTGTGATTTGTGGGAATAATATGAGCCTAAGTAATGTGATAAAAATAGCACGGAAATGAAGAGTAAAGAGGATTTTTAAATCTGTAGGGATGTTAAAAAGTGCGGAGAATGGTCCAATATCTTAATAGTAACGTATGCCACTTCGAGAAGAACCACCTAGCATAAACTACACGTGAAAAGGTAAACTCGCTGCGGGCAGTCAAACGTAGTGAGTATGAAAGATAGGGTTACAATGCAGTTCTGCTATAATTTAATGCAAGAAAATGTGTTTACGACTGGTTCGAATGCTTTTGGGTTGGACTGATGAACTACGTTCTGATCACCTATTGACAATACAATTTATTGATATCAAATATTACAGGAAATGTTCTTAAGTTAAATTGGCTGGTGCTCCGCCTTACGGCACTACACCAGCGCTACCGCAACCGTTGCATAATTTGTGCAAAACCTGTCATTCTACAAAGCTCCAAAGTTTCTTAAATACAATCGTGGCCGCAAATTTACCTGCCCCTGCATTCGCCTTAGTGCAGGACCCGGGAAAACCACGAAAACCCGAGTCAGGGCAGGCGACTCGAAACCGCTGATGGCTCCGAGACCTTAACCTACGCCGCACTTAGTGTCTGTTAAAATTGTCCAAAGAGTTCGCATCTCGCACCAGCACTTATTTTTCCCAACCCCCGCGCGCCTATCACCAGTTCGCGTCAATCCGTAATCTCGCGCACCGTTCCGCAAAAACCGCAAGAGCCGTCCACCATTCACGTACGTTTGAAAGTCCCTCAAGCTCCTCCTGCGTTCGTGGCCATCTCCAGCCGCTTGTGATCAGGGTCCTCTTCGCCCTGGCCCTGGTCTCTTCTTCCGCATTGCAGGTTAGCAGGACGTGCATGGCGTCGTCGACCTCTCCACATGCGCATCTACTTTGGTCCTCTGTTAGCTTCCGGATATGTATCAGGTAGGACCGGAAGTTGCCATGCCCAGTGATAAGCTGTACGGTGTGCCGGTTAGAGCACTCCGCAGCTTGTCGCGCCGTGTCGACCGTGAGGATGAATATCCGCGCATGTCGCCCCGTCTCCGCTGCTTGCCATCTCTGCTCCCATCTTGCTCTTGTCCTGGCTCGTAATCGATTCTTTACGAGCCCCATTGGTACCGTCTCGAACATAAGCGGTCCTGCTCCTGCCGCTACCTCTGCAACTGGTCCGCACGCTCGTTGACCTGGAGTCCCGCGAACGCAGAGCAAAATGGAACGTGACAATTCCGAAACAGCGTCTTTGCAATGACCAGAACCTCTATCCATTCGTCGGCGCTTCATCTAGACGTAGCTGACTTGTGTCGATAGTTCCGATCTTGGGATAACTGCTCTGCCTCTGGATAACAGGCATCTCGGATGGCTATGAGGTTCGACATGGAAGAATTACAAATCTGCGTAGTTGCGTCGACCAAACTGAATCCTGTCTTCTCTGCAACCACGACTCGGTTCCTGCTCGCGTCGTCTCAGCGCGATCGTCTGCGCCATGTCGCTCCTGGCTCCGCCACGTTTCTGATATGGGATGCCGAATCTCGCTCGGTGATCCTTTTCATGGACTAATTGCTCGATGACGTACCTGCAGCCTTCAGCGCCTCTGTATTACTTTGTCTGTTCCTTGTCAGAACGCTCCTGCATTAATATGCATATGCGGTAACTAGCTCAATACTGTGTTTTGCTGTGTGCACGTAGTAGCAATCGAAGCAATGTGCCGCCTTAACGCAGTATCTGCTGATCGATTTCTAAGCAAGTCCTGATTTTGACTGATAGTTTCCAAATGTTTCCAAGTCCGATGTAAGGATGGCGATGTATTGCCTCGAAAATCGCCGCCGTCTTTACCGCGAAAACCCACGTTAATCGCGCCGCCGTCCGATCCGATGGGAAAATTGTTTTCCCATATCGCCAACCGCCCGTATGTGGCTTTTCCACAATAACCGATCGTCGATCTCCACTCCAAGGTACCGGATGTGTCCCTTGCAGTAGACGCGCTCGCCGTTGAGCAGGAAAGTCGGTCTCTCCTGCCCAGGTCGCTTACCGAAAAATAGCGCTTCCGTTTTCTTCGCATTAAATCGCAATTTCGCGCTATCCGCCCATGTCACCTATTGACAAGCAGAACCCCAGACATGATCGTACAATTGCAACAAATGTTGGCATTAAATCAGACTGAGTCTACGATTGATTGGGAGAAAATTGGGCATTGGGAAAGACACGATGCTCACTATCGTTCGCAAAGATTTGAGTAAACGGAAGATATGTTCCCGATTTGTGCCGTACAAGCTGACAGGCGAACGCAGAGCAAAATGGGTAGACAATTCCGAAAATTTCATGATTTATATGACCATTTATATGACCAAAATCTATCCATTCTCTTCTAATCTGGCGTCGGTGGGGTTCCGTTTTCTCGCTTGAAAAATGTCACGAAAGGTGACATGTAAGAAATTAAAATCTCGTAGTGCAGACGCACCAAACTTATGCACTGTCTTCGAAACATCTCGGTTCTGCTTCTACCGGTTTCTAAGCAGCGCCAGTTTGCGGCCTTGCTCCTACTTCAGTTTTTTTATTATCGAATTTTGATCTTTTTTGATGTAATTTATAGTACCTGCACCTTCAGCGCCTTGTATTACTTTGTCTGTTCCTTTTTTAGAACTGCTCCGATCTATATATGTATTCTTCTAGCTTCTGTGTTTTGCTGTGGTGCCGTAGTAGCAATCGAAGAATGTGCGATAGCAGTTCTGCGATCGATTTCTAAAGCTGATTTTGCTGATAGTTTCCAAATGTTTCCGATGTGAAGGATGGCGATTATTTGCTTCGTAAATATAATTTGTTTATTACTTTTATTTTTTTATGCCATTCACACGAGGTATTTGTTAATACAAAGCTTATAAAAGGATGCGAGCTAACTTTTGACTTACGAATTTACAAGTCTATCTTTAACAAATTTGGAGTCCATGAGGCTTCTGCAAAATACTAAACTTAATTAATGGTAATAATTGAAAATAAAAATAAATGGAATTAACCCTACATGAACAAAAGCGCATTTAAAAATAATCAATTTATCAATTATAAAATAAATTGAAACTGAATAAAAGCACAAGAACAGGTTTTAAAGAATGTGCAGAAAAAATGCGATAACATTAAACAGTTCTAGATGCATAGTAGGTAGTTCATTCTATAGGAGGTAATAATGATATCTAAAGCGTAATATTTATCGCGTCACCGCGTATCAGAGATGGTGGGCAGTGTGGGTAGACTTATTGAAGCCTTTTCCAATTTACACCCTCGTGGGGTGCAAAGCTCTCTCATTATTAATACCTCACAATTAGTACATTTCATTATAAGAACAAACGCAAAAAATTGTCTGTTGAATGTAATAAAAAATGAGTAGAACGCACTATAACTAAGCGAATTGAAACGAAAACTTTAAAAATACGGGAAAGTTGGAACTTCTAGCATTCAGGATACGAGAAACGCCAAATACAAGGTTTGATAAAGAAATAGTGAGACTGACTTTCGTTTAAGCATGAATTTAAGATTGTCGACTTCAAAGTGGTTCTACACACTGATAGGGATTTTTTCATTATTCGTAGCAGTTTTGGAAGGCTTCTTTTTGAATGTCCTTTAACTTGTCGGTTACGCGCTTTTGAATGTTATTGAAGGTATTAAAACACAAGGATTAAAATCTGGTAAATAGTGGGGAGACAGGGGAACCAGCAGAATGTTTTTTCTGCCAAAAATAATTTATTACTGATTATCCTCAACATACATCGACGATTTGATATCAAAAAATTTTTGTATTATTTTTGAGATTGAAGGTTTTCCTGCACAAAGTTTGTCCTCCACTTTTCTCGTTCCTCTACTGCCCTTGCGATCTCATTCCTTAATCCTGACATCTCAGGCTGCCTCCGTACCGCCTTACAGGGAAATCGAAAACTTCGGACGCTTGTGGCGGGCATCCCGTCGACCACGTATTGATTTCTGTTTCCCGGACGCTCTCATGGAGTTGCAGAGCGCTCTGGGAGATATACCCGAATGGTTGGCACGTTGCCGTCGCTGTGGAGGGTGGTACTTCTCACGTACTACGGAGCATCAAAAATGATTCTGTTTGGGTGCAGCAAGCTTTCCAAGACTTGTCGGCCTACCTTGGTCTTGTTGACTACTTTGTCCATGTGATCTCTTTAGGTGAGCTTCTTATTGAGGGCTATTCCTAGGTACCGTGCCTCTATGCTCCAGGCCATATCTCTGCTAAAGGTTCTAAAGTTATCCAGGTCACCGCGTCATCTTGTTTTCTTTCTGACAAAGAACAAGACTATCACGCTTTTCTCGGGGTTGATCCTGATTTTTCACCGATCGTATCATTCCTCTACTTAACCCAGCTCTTCCTGGATGCACCTCACTATCAAGGTGAGCCGCAGTGAACTTGCCAGGACCACAGCGTCGTCTGAAAATTTGGATATCGTGTCGTGGAGGATGTTTCTCACGTAAAGGTCGAAGATCCCGGAGGACAGCCGGTTCGGAGACGCCTCTTCAATGACTTCACGTCCACGAATTTGGTTTTGAATCAGCTAAACCATCGGCAGAGGGATGGAGTCAGAAGCCATTTTGAAGATGAGCCCGTTGTGGCATTTGGTCACCGCAAGAAAGGCTGCAGTGGTGTACTATTTCTTGGTGAAGCCTTCCATGATCTGCTCCAACACCTGGAGGAGTTGGTGGGTAATTGAGTGGCCGGGATGTAACCCAAACCGGTTGTACGGTAGTAGCTCGAGTTTTTCGGCTGCTGTCTTCAGGCGGCAGTGAATGACACGTTTCATCAATTTACCCAGGTTCAACAGAAAGCTGATAATCTTGAGGAAATGTGCCCGACATCCTAGGTATAAGAAGCATTACGATGTAGGCTATTTTGTACAGGCTCGGAAAGTGACGCAGGCTGGTAATGGCAGTGATGCAGACGGCTTTCAGGAGAGCTCTCAGCGCGATTTAAAGTTTAATTTTACGGACATTTTTTAAAATATTTATACGGTTCTGATTACTGACCTGGTACTGTGACTAAATCCCAGTTTGGTACATATTTTGTCAATTGTCAGCCGTCGATCGACCTTAATAATTTTGTTAATGATTAATGTGAGCACATGCACATAAGTTGCGTTTTCGACCTCTCTTAGAAACGAGATATTTTAAGACTACCGAACTGATGATGTAGTCTGCATAAAATATAAGTTGCTTTAAGATTCTTGCGTTCTGCAATGACACTAAATGTTAGATTTAATCTGCAAATTTGCTTTAAATGTCACTCACTTGCTCACTTACATTGCGATATCGATAATATGGAAAGGAAACACGTTTTCAGCAAAAGAACATTTTATTTAATATTTATTTTTATTTCTTCTATTTATTGGTGTACTGTACAAAATTAAAAACTAGCGACTTGTAACTGTTGATTCAAGTTAGGTGATAAAGCGGCGGTTTTGTATTGTTTTCGAAGTTTAACTTCGAAAAGCTAAGAAAACAATCAAATTTTGTTTTAACATTTCTATTTCATTTTTAAGTTGAAAGAGAGTTATTCAATTTTGTTATTGTAAGTCAATTCCTAGTAGGAATGCAATATCGAATTTGGTGTTATTTCGTCAACCCAAAGATACCCGAACGACACTGACGGCAACAGCGCAGCCGAAAGGAAAACCATTCGATCCGAGCGTTTAGGAGCGGCGTTGTCCCCCAAGATGTGCACCTTCCACCCCAGGAAGCGCATGAGTCATTGAGACAGCGTTATGGGCATCGGATGCATTCCCTTAGACGCCCCTCTTGTAGGAATCGAGGAAACCGGGCAATCTCATCGCGCGAAGCGTGCGTGGTCCGCTTCTGATCGCAGATCCTTAAAGAAACACTCGGGTACTTCATTCAGCGTTTTAAAAGCTTGCATTTGCGTCTAACATTGCTGGCTTTTCAGTTGTTTAGTATCATTCAGCATGGATTAAATAATCGACGAACATTTAAATTTTATTATAAAGACGATTTTACATTTCTTTTCTCATGTACTAAACACGATGAAGTAGCAAATTCTGACGTAGTATAGCAACTATTCTTGTGTTGTTTTTGTTTTTAGGCAAAGGCGTAATGTTGAAGGATAAACCCTTCAGTACATCTTAATTTTAAAGATACAAAAATGCAACTTCAATTTTGAACTTTGTGTTAGGGCGGTGTAAAAGTTTTTTTTATTTAATATTAATCAGTACTAGGTGCGACAATTTTTGAAAAATTAATTATAAAAAAACTGTAGACACAAAATTTTATTATTATTACATTGTTATAGAGTGATAATTGATATTTAATGAAGAAAGTTTTTTACTAGTTACAACGTGCTACAGCCGAGTTTCAAGGGTCATTTTAGTCTTATACTGAACATGGTCTGGAATGTCTTGGATTTTACATGTGATCGATTTTTGAGTTTCTCGATGCTGTTGTTGGGGGGTTTGACACATTGGAAAAATCGCAGGGGTTGAAATCGGGTGAATTACTCGGCCAATCGATGCCACCCGAGAGTTCTGTCTTTAAATACTCTGAAAATCAATTCAAAATTGTTTTCAGTGCGATGGGATGTGGCTGGAACCAATAGTCGGCAACCATTTTCTGGCGTCGAATTTTAGGGAAGAATTTTTTCAAAATTTCTTTTTGATAAGGAAGATGATTTCTCTGTAGATGATTGCCCACCGCACACTGGCTTTTCTTAAGCGAAGTCTTCTAACTTCAATCAGATGAGGATTTTCTTTAGCGCAATAGCAATAGTTCTGCTTGTTAATGTATCCATTCAACTGAAAATAGCACTCGTTACTGAAATGAATGAGTTTCAAATCGATTGCTTCCTCTATAAGTTTCTCCAACATTTCATTGGCAAAAGTCAATCTTTAGTCGAAATTGACTCGTGTGAGAGAAATATTTTCAAATCTATTTTTAGAATCTTTCTGATTTATCAATCGCTCATATTGAGACAAGCAGTTCCTCTTCTGAAGAAGGTAAAGGGTTTTCATAGAGCTCTTTTACAGCCGCACACAGAGGCCGGTCGCCCTGATCAAATTGATTCAAACGAAAAAAAAATCATTTTTAATAATAAATCCAAAACATTATTAGTATCGGGTGATAATATTACTATAGTTAATCAAAGTGTCGCCGCAAATCTAAAAACATCAACTTGGCATCACAAACAACAATTGGGTATCTCGAGAAACCTCTTCGGCGAATATTCACTAAATACTTGCACTTGAATGCGCCAAAATTCTATTTCATCGTCAATATTACCTTAATTGGTTTTTAGAGCAGCATGAAGTGAGTTTTCAGTTTAATTGAAAATTATCTTTAGCGCATTTTGAACTCGACGGGTTTGTATTTTCTCGTATTTGGAGTTGAAAATCCTCTCGTAACTCATGAAAAGTAAATGCATCCCAACTAGTGACTATTTCGTGTGAATTTTGGGCAGGTAGCATGATAACCCTGTGCTTCGTCGAAAATGATGTTGTAAATGCTGTAACTGCAGATGATAATTGTTACATAACTCAGTTTTTTTTGGACACCAATAAATGTGGTTGTAGCAAGATGGTGCCACCTGCCATACACCTTAAGCACCAGTCGATTTATTATATCAACAATTTCTTGGTTGCATAATTTTACAAAATGTACGACTTTTTTGTGGATTATCTAAAAATTACGATCTACGCCAGCGATCTACAAACAGTTGAATCATTGAAATTGATTTGAACATGTGCGAAATTGTAATCGAAAATTCCTCTCTGTGGTATTACAAGTACATGGGACTATTTAAGCCATATTTAATTTCTTTAAATTTATTTTAAAGATTTTATCGGGAGAGCTGTAAGTCAAATTGGAGTTCTACTGAGTATAAGGTATAATGCGACTTATTCATAAGGTACTTCTTGTAAGTCTGAAGATACGACAATGCCAGGTTTATGATAGATTTAAGATGAAAATGAACAAGGTCAATTATTTTTACGATTCTCCAAGCAAGAATGTGTCATCAAACAATTTTAATCGCTGGTCGATGAGCTCTTCTGCTCAAAAAGTATCATTACACCTAAATCAACAGTAATAACTCATCAAGCCTCAAGTACCTGCATTGTTCTACGTAAAACAGAAAATTATAGTAGCTTCTATGGCTCTTCCATTGATAGAAATCAAAAATTTTACAGGAATTTAATAACGTTATAAATTTTATTTACTCTAAAAAACAGTACATTTAAGCATGCATCTCAGAAGAATGTCGCTCAGCAATTTACTTAATTACTCTAGCCCAATCATGCTACGGCTCTTATTTGGATAGCTCACACGTGTGTCCTTTTGAATTGAAATGTTTCATGCCATAGCAATTGTGTACACCTGATGATGATAAAGACACAAATGCGATTACATTGTGAAACTCTTCGCTTAAAGTTTTAATGAGGCGTAACAGTCTTATAAAGTTTCTGGTAATATAGAGCTTCTTGGTTTCAACAAAATAAAAGGGAAGCGGAGAGCCTAAATGATTTCCAAGAGAAAGAAAGAGAACTGCCAAACTTATTTCAAGGTGTCCAAAACTGAATGATAACTAAACCTCTATCTACGGTGATCCAGGAAGGTAAGAGCCCAATCCAGTGTTTTAAAAAGTTGATTGTGTGTCCTATACTCTTAGTACCTTTTACAGATTAAAAAATTAATGAATTTTACCTTTTACTGGGCACCATTCTGTTTTACAAAGACGGATGTGCTAGTGCGAAAATGAGAACATCAACATTGAGTGTATTATGAAATGCAAGATAAAGCAAAGTTTCAAAATGATTTCCTCTTCAAAATTCACCTCCTGTTTAGCAAGCTGAAGAAATGTTTTTAAAATTTGGTGTCTTTTTAGAACGACATACTAGTGGTGACCCGATGGCCCTTTATTACTTTACTAGTCCAGATAAAACGACTGATTTTGTGCTGTTCCAAAATCGTTGATTTTCTCACATAAATATATAAACTGTTTTACAATTGTTAATCAAAATATATGAAAAATTATCAACAATCCCGCAGACGGTCCAAAATTAAAGTAGTGTCCATCCATCTACGGGCCAAGCTTTTTATGCCCTACTGGTGCCACTTTTGGTTTGGAGTAAAAAAACTTACAACATCTTTCTTCTAATTCTTGAAAGTTATCAAACTGGGATTCGGTCTAGAAGTGAGCCATAGATCGATCCAAACGTGCCAAATTTGTACTATAGGCGGGGTGTGGTGACAGTTTTCGATTTCATCAAGTTTCTTCAATTTCTGTCAGACTAATTGTGATTTGGCGTTATCCATCTGCAGCAACACTTATCTTCAGTACAGCGTAAAATAATCGAATTACTCAAATATGAAAAAACTAGAACTGCCCTAGTAGTTGTCGCTTTATCACGTCTCTTATTGCACGGAGGACGTGTGCAACTCAGATATTCTGCAACCCACGTTCGATGAAAACTTAAATTAACCTACATATGGAGTTCAAAGTTCTGAAGTTTGGATGAAGTTCAAAGTTAGAGGAACTACGGCGCTCGGTTTGGTTATTTTAGTTTTTACGCCAGGCCAGCTAGGTGTTTATTTTGCATCTAAATTATCCCCCGTCTGTTTGGACATCTTTATTTTGCTGTATGTTATTACTTGGGCTGTAGCCTATTTGCGTTTCTGGATCTTTGACCCCCATCTCCTCCGACTCGGCAATGCTGGCGCCGATCGCAGCCGCGCTAATATCCGCGCGACGCCGCTTCTTGCGGCAATAACACTACATCAAGAAGAGCGACGACGCCTCGCAGGACGAGGTGAGCATCGAGCGGTTTGGAAATCAATGGGCTCAATTGCGCTGCTCCGTAATGTCCTTACGAGACGGCGTTCCGACTCGCGTGAGCACGAGTCGAGGACTTTACCGAGCGCTTGAGCACAAGGGCGCCTGAGTGGCGAAAGTTTAGCAACCGGGCGGTTTGAAGGGCCGCCCGCGTTTTTGCCTCTCGCGCCTCCGCTAATTGGATCGTCAATTTCGACAAGACCGAAGACGTCTTCCAGGTCTTTGGATCGGGGCGTGCTGCGCCGGCTCGGATTTGGCGCGAATGGCAGCCGCGCCGCGGTTACAACAGGAGGCTTAATGAAGTTGAATAATTGGATGATGGTGTAAAAGCTCCGCTCCGTGAAAGCTTTATAATTCTTGGGCTTTGGGGCTTTGTGTTTGTAGGACTTTTGTTGCGTTCTCCGCGCTCGCTGAATATCAGAATCCTTAGGAGTCCTCGGCTATGTGGCGGCTCAAAGGGCTCGCCTCTGCGATTGTATCGATATCTGTAATGAAATGCGAAACCGAAAACGGAAGCTTTATTAAATTGTCCTTTGAGCGAACTCAATTATGCGGTGTGTTTTCTTTCGTTTGAAGTCATGCCATTCGACAGCTTCGCTTGGCTTAAGCATTTGTTGACAAATTTTTCAAAGCTCTCATTTCTCTCTTATTTACATAATAAAGTTGTCGGATAAATACCATTACATGTAATTTACTTTGTTTAAAATAATTTGTGCAACAACTCGGATAAGAAACTGCAGAAGTTTTATAACAAGTAAATAAGGCCGAATGGGAAACGTACCGCACGAAAGGATGTTGAACAAAGCAGGAACAGACCCAGTTGTGCAGTAAATTGACTGCTTAAATGAACGGACAAAAAGAATCGCGCTGGATGAAAGGCTCGGAAGAGTCGCGAAGAAAATGGAAGAGCGCGGGACACCGCGTTATTAATGGGCCAAAGGAAGCATTTATAACCTACTAGCATACACGACGGCCCAAAAAATGTTTAATTTGCGCGGAGTGCTCCGAAGCATTTCTCACTAGTGGCGCGGAAGACCAGCTTTAAATATTTTTACATTAATTAGCCCTGTTGCTGACCCCGCATTAACGTTCGCTGCTTCATTAATTACCCGGAAAACTTAATAAAAGAAGCGCCGCGGCTCCTGGCTCAGCCCGGCCGTTAATTACCGCGTTATTACAATGCTGTCGGTTAAATGCACAAAACAGCTAGCCGAGGCGCTTTTTACGGTTGCAGTGAAAGCTGCTGTCTGATTTATGTCACCGCAGTTTAATGCCAATGTCAGATGAAAAGCGAGTTTTATTGCAGGTTGGAAGCCGGTTGTTGTGCGGGACAATAACCTTGATGAAAATAGAAATAATTGCGCGGTATTTAGCAGAAAGTTATTTCTAAATGTGGTCTAGAGCAGTCTCACGAAGTATTTGCAACGGTTTTTTATAAGCACTTGAATAGAGCTGTGATTTTGTGGAAGAATCGGTTTAGCGAAAAATGGTGGAGGAGCCAAGTCAAAACTTCATAGGAAATAATTAGCAATAATTAGACTTCGTTTTAATAATAATAATGGTGAGGCTATAATGCCCCGCTTAGAAGCATGGCCTGTGAAATGAAAGTTAAGGCTGTCACTACCCGGTCCTCGCACCCTATTTCTGATTGGGGGGATGTAGCAAGCACCGCTTAATACCACTTGTTCTAAGCGAACGAATAGGTCAACTGCCAGGTCTGATCCCAGAAATGAATCTGGGTTTTAGACAAACTGAAAATTTGAAGTACAACTTTTATGTTGAGATGTACAGTAAATAGCAAAAGTACTAATATGAATTGAATATAACAGACAAACTAGAGCGCAGGCCAAAAAGACCCAAAAGCTTTTCACGATGTTATGCACCCTTATCTTTTAAACGTTGTCGGCTATCTATCGTTTTATTTGCATCGAAGTGGCATGTAATGTTGCATTGTTTTAAAAATACGAGACTGCAACGTTTTCTGGGGCGGGAGAGGAGGCTGCAAATATTTAAGAAGTTTTCACTCCGTTTAGGGGTTTGAGCTGGTAATTTTAATCTGGAAGCTGAAAACCAAAGCGACAATTTCTCTACTACAGATGTCCACATTATCAAAGCTAGTTGATAGATTCTTTAAACTTTCTTCGAACACAATGCACAATGATTTTATAAAGTTCGGTTACGTTCAGATTCGTGTAGAGCCAACGCCCCCGGTTCTCTAAAATAATTTCTTTATATTTTCCTAACTTATAAATATCTAAATAAGTTTTACAACCGATTGGATTGTTAGATGAGCGTGGACTGCAATGCGCATGCGTAAATGAGAACGATTTCATTAGCCGGGAGTTAGACGCTGGTAGCTGAATACATGAAGTGTGCGATTGTCGCATTCCCAATAGTTGGGCAAGTAGACCAACGAATCAGCATTAATTTTGTGCGAAGTTAGAACATTAACTCACAGGAACTATTCCATGATTTGATGCAAGAAGTGCAGTGTGAATAAAGGTATGGTACAAACAGTACATAGATAGTCGGAAATATTTTGAAGACACTTTAGCAAAAAATATTTAAAGGATTGAAGACTGGCAGTCCGAGCGTTACAAGATGAGCAAGGAATTCCAAAAGCTAAAGTGTGTGCAATATTAAAATAAAATTTTAGCATTTTAGCGATGGCTGCTGTTACTAGAACAGAAGAGACATGGTACATCAACTGATAACGTGCCTGAAATTGCTACCAGTGGGCCAGACTTCTTCAAAAGCTTATAATAAGGGAGGTCTACCTCTACACAAGCTGAATCGTTCCAATAGAAGTCTTCTGGTTCGCTACTTTTGAAGAATTGTGTAAGTTCCCAAGGTACCTACTTTAAAGGGACAGGCCGTGTAAAATGTTCCTTGTATCTTGTACCAATTTTCTGTTATTAGAATTGTAATTTTTTATGTTATCTGGAACCTTTTTCACTTCAAGAGTGCGGAAAAAGATTGTAACTGTGTATCGGTAGCCATCAACTTTTTGAATCTGCATATAATCAAAATACGGACTCATAGAGCATTTTTTAAAGAACAATATATTGGAACATGCTTGGACCCTCAGAATTAGGAATCCAAAAAGTTTTAACCTCCCTCTCCTTTCCTGTCGACGGACCTGCCTACGTCAATCGCTTTGAAGTACAGCTTTTGCATCAATTGACGGAATAACCACCTCAATTGTGTTTGCGTGTGGTTTGCTTCTAAACAAAACGACAAGAACCTTTTTTGAAGATGGGAATGGAACTTGGATCCTTTATGAGACTGTTAATTCTAAACGCTCTAAATCCTTTAAGGGTAGTAAAGTTTTGATGTCTATTTGATTCAACGGAATGCCGTTCCCAACTGGACAAATTGAGAAACAATCGAAACAAAATTATTGACATTTGAGCAGAATATTTCATCGCATTTGATAAGGGAGGTAAGATGACTAGTAACGTAACATAGCATCTTGCGTATGTATTATAACAATTATGGTAATACTTTGAAACATCCCGTGCGGTAACATGGCTTGCGAACTGAGCGCCTTATATAACCGCATTATTACTCGCTGTCATTTTTAGTGATTGAGTAGGCAACCCGTCAAGCATCTGAGCCCAGGATTGAACCCGCGCCCGTCTACATAACAGCTAAGTTTCTCAACCGCTCGGCCACACTAGCAAAATTATTTCCATATTACATATTAAGAAAACAAAAGAAAATTCTGGGGCAACATTGTAGATTCCCCAGGCAGCTATAGATCTATCAACTAGGAGGAACTAACAAAAAGGAGACAATAGAATGACAGTGAAAAACTAAAGAAAAACTGAACGAAAATTATATAAAAAAACTTGCATTGCCCCATGATTCATAAGGGTATTGTGATATTTTAATGGTTAGGCAACCAATTGTGCTTATTGGTGTTAACAAAGTTGCAATAGCGAACAAAATTTCCGTGAAAAACTTGAAAGCGTCTCTCCAAAGCCAGGTTACACTCGCAGGCGCTTTGAGCATCCCTCCTTTGCCTGATTCCGCGTACGGCGAGCACAAAGCGCGGCGTCGCCCTTGTCCTGCCGAACGTGCGAAACCAATTCCGGGCCCAAAAGTTGCATCGGAGCGTTCGGGGCCGGTGCCGGCAATCGATTCCGGAGAGGGCGCAGAGCGCACCATCGCCCTCCGACTGGCCGAAACTATCAAAACTGCCTGCCAGAGACGCGTGCGACGCCGAGCGGAGACGCGCCGCAGACCGCCTGGCGTCCTGCAGCAGTAGTAGCCGGCACGACTTCGCGCCCGCCGAGTCAGCACCGACGCAGACTGCGCTGCGATTGATTGGGCAGGAGTTACCATGCGGATCGCTAGTTGAGGGTGCTGTCGTGCTCACGGTGGTTTGGTGCGCGCTCTGAGCCGGACATTTGGACTGTGCGGCCTGCAGGAAGCATGGGCTCTCGCGACTGCTTGCTGGGGAGTGAACATGGTAGGTCCCCTCTATGTTTTTCTTCTCTTTTACATGCGCCAGCCGCCAAGAAAACGAGGAAACCAGCAGAGGAAAGATGAGACTCGGTTGACTTGATGGAGCTCCGTCGTGTTGGAACCACACTTTAAAGCGGCTAGGGGGGTATTTTTAAAGGCGCGCACGGAAAGCTGATTGATAAACGCATTAGGAGGCGTGACGTGAGCCAAGTTAACAAGATTTACAAAAACTTTGGCATTAAACTTGAGCGGAGCTCGCGTGATCGGCGGCGGCTTCCGCGGCTGCGAAATTTAAATAAAATTGCGATAACGAACAGGACGTGGCGGTTGTATGAAAATGTGGGTATTGATTTGGGCAATTCTCTGGTGCGAGGCATTAGGTCTCATTGTGTGTAGCTTAGCGCGTTGGGGGATGATTTTGAATCAAGCACAACCGTGACGTGAGCTCCTCATTCTCTGCTCGAAAAGAAAGTTTGTAAAGAGCAAGAAAGTTATGAGATAAATAAGAGATACAACAACATAAAAGCTTGGTCGTACCATATGGTAAGACGTTTCATTGGTAGTCTTCTAATTTTTTTTTGTGATTTGATTCAAAATTCTTTTCACAGAAGTCAATGAAGTCTTATAGAAGACACATATGGTGAAGCTTTACAAACGTTGCTGTTCGAAAGGTTGCCTATATTCTATCGATTTTTCTTCTTTATAAGCTGCTCTAATCTTTGCGACTTGACTGAAGCATTTATAGAGTTTTCTAATAATTCTGTCTCTTTTAGAGTTGATAAACCAATTTCTAAATTGTTTTTCCTTATTTTTGTTATTATTTTCTTAATTTTCACTCGACTCTACTCTATACTTGTTCGCATTATATATTTCTAGTATCTTTTGCTTATCCCCGAAAATTTTATTTGTTAACCGCGGCGCAATTGAACCGCGGATTTGAACTTCACAACTTTTTTTGTTTAGCAGACATCTTTGATTCTTTAACATATGTCATCTACGATTTTTGAGATGAGTTAATACGGAACGCTTTACAATGAGTTATTATTGGTAAACGCATTGCAAATTTGATGAGAATTTTGAGGAAACGGTGCGAATATTTCGAGAAATTTCTGGTCGAAATAGTGCACCAAATGGATCAACTGTCGGAAGATTCATTACAATATTTGATCAATAATTGTGATATCAGAGAAAGGTAAAAATATTGTTATAGTTAATCAAAGTGTCGCTGCAAATCCGAAGACATCAACTTGCCAACATCTCAAGAAACTCCCTTCAGCGAATATTCTGCAAAGACGTCACCTGTATGCGTACTTCATCGTCAAGAATACATTAATTGGATTTTAGAGCAGCCTCTGTTTTCAGTTTAATTAAAAAATGATCTCAGCAACTAGGCGCATTTTAAACCCGACGGGTACGTCAGCAAACAAATTTGTTGCATTTGAAGTTCGGAAATTTCTCGCATAACTCACAAATAGCAATGCACCCCCAAGAAGTCACCGTTCGGTGTGGTGAAAGGTCCATACTTCTTCTAAGATGCTGAAAATACTGGAAGTGTGAATAGCAATCGTTGCTGTTACAGTGATAACTCAGTTTTTTGAAATCGAACGGGCCAAATGGATCTAGCATAAGTATGGTTTCAGCGGGACGGCTTAACATACAGCTTGCGCACCAAGTGATTTACTATACCAACACTTTCTTGGTCGCGTATTTTTATGAATGATTTCAATTGCCCAGCAATTTAACACCGCGCAATTTCTTTTTGTGAAAAAGTCTGGGTTTCGAGTTGGTCCATCCTTTGTGGCACCACGAACTTTAATACAGCTTCTTGTTACTTCATAAGACATAGAAAAATTAAATTCGTTACTTCCGTGCGGTATTAGAAGTTTTGGGACCATTTAAGCCTTATTTTTTCTTCAGCCTTGTAGCGCCTAGTATTGAGCATAGGCCTCCCTTTTTGGGGGGGATTTGGCAATTAAACGCCACGTTTGCCGGGCGGGTTGGCGAGTGGATAGTGAATGTACTTTTTACGACCGCCAAAGGTGTTTGTATGACGGCCGGAGAGCATTAAATGTTTTTGTCATTGCCGGGGTTCGAACCCGGAGCCGCCGTGCGCCAGTTTGGCAGGTTGAGGCCTTTACCTCGTGGCTGTCGTGCTCTCTTAAATTAGTTACATTAAATTACCTTTAAAAATCGTCTCTAAAATGAAAGAGCTTAGGCGACCAGGTCGGTGTTCTACTGACCCATTCGATTTTGAGGGTTTTATTCGCTAGATAATACTTGATTACGAACAAACCCATCACTTATGTATATGTCTGGACACACATATGTCCACAAGGGCACACAAGGAATTACTTCCTGGGGACGAACAAAGTCGAGCAATTTTATGATTTTTCACGCAAAAACGTGGACCGTAAATAATAGTTTTTATTATCTCGTTATTCAAAAGGCATAGGAACTGTAACTGTGAAAACAGAAAATTATAACTTCGGCGGGCTCTTTTCCATTGACAGAAATAAACAATATTTTCAGAGGTTCATTGCAGCAACTCTATAACATTATAAATTTTATGAATTCAAGTAATTTCGAAATCATAAGAAAACCCTTAATTAAATCCCATTGAACTACATCTAAGCTTGCAACTCAGGAGAACGTTGCTAACCAATTTGTCTAACTACTTGAACCCTGTGCTATGACGACTCTCATTTGAATATTTTGCGAGCGTATTTTTGTTAGTTGAAATATTTCTTGCAAAAGTGATGGAGTCTTCACTGATAATGACGATGAAGACATAAATACGATTGACATCGTGTAGTTCCAGGTAATGTTGAACTCTACGGTCTAAATGAAACTAAACCTATAGTCTTCGTCGAAACAACGAGACCTGTTCGATTTATTTCAAGATAACTGGAGACTGATGGTAACTGACACCGCAAAATATCAGATTGATCCCATCGATGCTTTACAGGACAAGACCTCAGGCTAGTGTTTTAAATAATTAATTGTGTACTCAAAAAAATTATTGGAGTTTACTTTTTGCCGGGCACCACTATGTTGCACAAGGGTTGATGTACTAGTGCGAAGATGAGAACATTGGCATTTAGTGTATCAGGAAATTGAAGGTAAAACAAAATTTTAACAACTGTTAAAATTCACCTGCTGATTAGTAAATTGGACAAATATTTTTCAAATTTGGCATGTTTTTTGGAGTGATTTAGTATTGATGAGCGAACGGCCCGTTAAAAGGATTGATTTTGTGTTGTTTTAAAGTTGTTGCTGTTTCCACACGAATGGAGGCCAAAGTGTGAAATCAGACGACTCATGCTTGACAAGATTTGGTGGCCATTATTCTAAACCCTGAAGATCACAACTTCTATTGTGACAACCTTCTTTAAGCGTTTTAATTTAATGATAGTTTGGAATAAGAGCAGTTGAAATGGTCTGATCCAACAGAATTGTAAATGACAAAAAATGAAGAATCATCGCTGGTCTTGATTTGGGCAAACAATAAAATAAAGCCGTGCTGTCATGTGGTCGGAACAGAAATGCAAGTTCGTAGCAGAATGGTGAGACCAGATGGATTGGAACACTGAAAAGTATTGGAGGAGATAAAAAATGGTGTTTTTATCTACATTTATTATCTTACAACAGAAGGAGGATGTCCATTAGTTTTCAAACAAACGCACCTCGAATCTTTGCTGATGTAAAGACATTACATTGAAAGAACATATGAGGGAAAGCAATGGAAGCGCGCTGTGCATAAGTCTTTTCTAAAAAATTGTAGCTGAGTTATCGCTAAGTGGGGGGTCCGCTTTAAGGAACAGAATACAATTTGGCAATGCGGCAGTTAATGGGTTAGAAATGGGGCGTGCTTGCATGCAGTTTTGAGAATATCATGTGAGCACAATCTGCTTGTGGTCTTCTTAGTATCTTTGTCTTTCATATGTTTGTTTGCTTTTGAACTAAAGTTGGTAGCTCTACTTTTGTACGAAATGCACTGCTGTTATCGCAGATGGAGATTGAACATCTTCACCAGGGATTGAAGAACCTTCGAGGATGTATCTTAGAGAATTTGGTCTTCTTAAAAACGCGAAAACCATCTTGCCTAGGACGTATTTTAAGAGATAACACATATCATGCACTTCAATTAACATTGAAGGTTGTAGAGGAGTGGTCAGAAGGTGAGCTTTATGGTTATGGAACATTTGGGAATGGACAGGGATCCGAAATGCTGAAGAACTAGTAGAAGATCGAAACGTAAGATGGCGTATGATGATGCTTTTTCTTATTGAATGTAAATGATACATAATTCCATAAGAGGGTTCGGTTATTTTTAAGAAGGATTTGTGTTTGAGAAATAAATCCGTAGAAAACATTACTTCGGCCTGACTTAGTACAGTGTCCAATCAACATCATTATCTAGTATTGCATTGCAACGGCTTTGAATACTGCCGACTGGGTGAACATTTTAAATTATCTATTGCGAGGCTATTCCAACCTATTCGTTCTATTTTTATCTTTCCGAGTTGTACAGACGGCTGCATCATTTGAAATAGTTGTTTTCTTTCTTTTTCGAGAATATCATAGCAAAAATTTCTTATAAAATTTAACCATTTATTCTGCAAAGATGTATAATGTTCCAAATCCCTATCAACTGAAATAACCCCAAACATGCAAGTGTTTAATATATGGCTAGAGTAATTTCTCTCTCCGTACAGACCAGCACCTCTTGATAAGAGGCCGGGCTTAAAGAACGTTTGTCAGTAAACATTGTTCCAATCTCTCCAAATTTTTCTTTGTCTACAAACGTCGTTTTTCCAGGAATTTTAGGTTTTCTGATTATACTGTACCATGTAATGATGTAGGCTTATAGATTCTTTTGATTTTACTTTAGCACCCTTAACGAAGTGTTTGAAATAAATTTTTCTTAAAATAATCATACTATAGCTTGATTGTGTTTTTCTCCATTGGTCAGTTATCCAATATCCATTTTTGCAGGACATGTGTGCAGGTAATGTGCAATACTCATTTATTGATCGTTGGAGTGGTGACACAGGAACACAGTTTTAAATTTTTTAGCAAAAACAGCGCTTTTTGTAAAACAATTTCATTCGCTTTGTCTGCAGTAAAGTAATTGATTGGTGATTTGAAAAGTGTGTTAAAATTTAAGAAATTTACTTATTTATGGCGTACGTGTGCAACAATCCATCTGCCTGAAATATCGATCGGGCGCGCTTGTAGGACTAACTAGACAATGTCATTTTATCAGTTGCAAGGTATAAAATGTGAAATTTAAAATTCAAAATAAAGTTTAGGCACGAAACCGTGCTTGAAGTACAACAACCTAACGATGATCTAAGAAATAAGGCAATGGTTTGAGTCTGCATTTTGCCTAAGACGTGAAGATCTGGATTAACTTACTGGTTGGTTTTTCGAATCATTCAATATTCGTAACCAACATAAAGGCAAAGCCCCAAAAGGTACCAATTTTCGATTGTCAAATAAAAATTCCTAATTTGTGTATTTGACTTTTCCATTGTGTAAACTTACGTAGGCTTTATACAATTTGGTCACGCATGATTACATTTTACATAATAAAATGGAGGATGTGGGGTTCGTCTCACCGTCTTAATAGTTAGGACCATATGACCCAAGCCAAGGGACAAAAATCACAAGCAAAATAGTGTACACAGTATTTTATTTTGAAATAAAAATACACCAAGTGCATATGTGAAAAGAAAGCTTATTGGGATGTCTTGTATAATAGGGCGTAAAACTTTGTTTGCACAACGGTACTTGGCTAGATTTGGTTCCCTTTGCAATGTTACTTTTTGCGAATCTTGAGTAGCGTCTTCTTGTAGTACCCTAGATGGGCAAATGCTGAGACCTTGTTTGGAGGTAGTACAGTAAAATTAGAACTTTAAACTCGCCTCATTATCAATGTTGATAGAAGGTTGATCGCCGTCTTTATGTGAGCTTGTTGAAAAAAATTATCTTCAGTCTCGTCACAATTGTGAACTTCATATTCTTCATCCGATGAATTAAGTGCAGAAACGTCAGAAAAGTTTTAGTCAGAATTCTCTGAAACACACCAAAGTTTTTTTTTGAGGTATTTTTTGCATTCCTCAGTTCACCGATCCAAAAAGTGTAGAACATCGTAAACATTTGAGGGTGAACTAATATGTGTTTGTAGTACCATTGGGATATATACAATCTACTGACCACAACTAGTAGGGTGATAGTAGCCCACCAGAAAAAACCAACGATTTATTTACTTACTGGGTTTTGAATGTTTACCGTAAAAAATGAACTACTAAACATAAAATAAACATAAATTTGCGCGATCTATTGACAGTTTTTGGAACTAAATATTGCGAGTTATGTTCTGAACTAGTAAGACAACAGTCTGTGAGTTCTACAATCGCTACTGTCCAATTAGCTACCGTATTCTCCTTCATGGGACACGTGTCCAGCTTGGTAGTCTAAGTAAGAATCACATGAGTGAATGGATTTTGGTGTATTTTCTGATATCTCATACTTGAACTCTCATTGTTTTTACTTCTTTATTTGTCTTAGAACTTCAGTGATTTTTGTTGTAAACTCTGTATAGAATGTTATTTACAAACTTTATTTTTCTTGGATCGATTAGTACAAGTGATAATCGATCACTTAATGTGACCGAAAATTTTTGATTAACTTGTTTTGATCGTTTGTTTTCCTACGGTTTACTATAATCAATTGATATATCTAATGCAGAAAATTGACGTTATCCATGAGAAAATGCGTTTAAAAACCGGCGTCTTTGATCAATAGACACGGGTCGTTACATTTTCATGACAACGCGAGTCCTCACGTGGCACTACCTCTAATCTTTCACCAACAGATTTTATTTTTTGCAGAAGCTGGGTGCAAAACTAGCATTATGCAAACCGAGTCCTTGAAGATTCTCTTATCAGTAAAAATTAAAAAAAAATGAATTTCCGTACTGCCGGTTTAAAGTTACAGATCTTAAAGAATCACAAACAAAAGATGAAAATTAAATTATTGTTATTATCAAGTTCGCAAACAACACCGACACGAACCATAAAGCAAATCAAGAACTTCCACCAATTCTTCCTTTTAAGTTAATGTTAAGCAGCACCATAGAGTATAAATTTCTGGAGCGAGTTTAGCTTATTTTTATCTCATGACACGCTAAGGCAGATTGTTGCAAAGCGCATATTTATTCATGGATGTGCTCACTTAAGTTTTTTAGCTCGCGCTAATTTATGATTGCAAGCTAAAACCGGTTATCTGGCATTTTTATGCATGCAAATCGCGCCCAAGAATTCTGCGGGCGCTTCTGCATTTACAAGCAACAACGCCAGCCTTGTTATTATGATTTGTTTCCCTTGCTTTCATACAAGGCGCATTCAGTTGTAAAGTAACCATTTCAATATTTTTGGAAATTCAGAATTTATTTTTGCTTCTTACATTTTTCAGCGGTTTCAGAACTTCTGAACCGTTGAAATGAAACAAAATTAATATTAAAACAACCAGCACTCGTTTAGTCGTCTGCACAAATGATGTAAATTAAGAAGTACTAAATAGTCTTTCAGGAAGGCAACAAGCCTTCTATGGTCCAAAACTAATAAAATTTTGCGCGGCCTCCTCTAGTTGCTAAGAGCAAAGGTCCACCGCTGAAAGAGTCGCAATCTAATTCTCTTCGTTATTCTTTTATTTGCAGCAAAACTGGAGTAATTCAACTATGGCCGGGAAAATCGAATTCCCAGGGCAATTTGCACAACGAAGTGGTTACGCGACTTTCTCCAATTGCCCCGGAAAATCGAACGGGCGTCAAATTGACGGCTAATTCCTGGGCATCGGCCGCACTAGTTGGGCTGAAATTCGACGCGGCCTCCAGGGCAGAGGGATTGCCCGGGACGCTGCGAGGAATCCTCGCCTTTGTCTCTGCGCCGTGCAGCTCCCGTTTTCGCGTAAATTATTCACTTCGTAAGTGGGCGTAATGACAGGGTTTAAAGTTGCGAATTTTAAGCAGCTCGTCGGCTCGGCTTTCATAAACGTTCCCCCGATGGGCGACTGCGCACCTTCTTAGGTGTCCAGGTTATTCTCTTTGTTCGGCTCCAGAAGCGCGCTGAAAAGAAACTTACGCGATGGCTTTATCATATTGTAAGCCAAGGGAGCCGTTGGTAATTCTCCAGTTGTCAGACGCATTGCAAAGTAGCATGGTGTCACAAAATGTGTAACATAATCGTCCTTGTGATAGATTACGTCAGCTTAATGAGGTAGAGACTATTAAACCGCTTGTAAACGCTTTATCGAACTGGCCCTTAAATTTAATTAAGTCGGTAATGACGAACCTTATCAGATAGATATTGATTTTCTCTTTAGAAATGTTAATCACTACGGTCAATTGTTGAAACATGATAAGCAACTTTTAATTAATCCAATTTAAAGGGCTTTCCACTCTTGAGTGGTACATCCAAGACTTTTATTATTTTCTTTGAGTTGGATGTTTTGAATGAATTACCTTTTAAGAAGAGTTTTTTTTTTGGCGCACTTACAGGCACTGCTGCCTCAAGGACTAACATGCACTTAATGCTAGGACATTTGCACACACCCATGGGTTGAGCGAGACTCAAACTCGCGCTCGCCGGCTAGAGGACAAAGCCAACTAGTTGAACCATCTGAGCCAACGCGTCCCTTTAACAAGAGTTGACCGCTAGATACTATTTTATCCAAAGATTAACTTATAAAACATCTTTTTAACTCTCCATACTGTTGCAGAAGTGTTGGTTATATAGTTTTTTAAACCTTCGTGAAATCTTTCTCTTTTTCCTATGCCTTTTCTGTCGGCACGTGTATATTCTTCAAATCTGATTACCTTGTTCATAATTTCTTCGTTAATTAGAAAATCCTTACTTAGCATTCTTGTTTTGTCTCCGAAGTTGAAAATACACAAGTTTTCTACTTCAGTGATTAGTATCTTCCACTGCCGGCAGATAGCAGTCAAAATCTTCCAACTGATATCGAAGAATCAGTTTGAATTCCGCCTCGGCTACTTCACCGCCCACCAAGTCCTTGGGTGGTGGAAAAAATCTTGAAAGGCTTCCTCAAGAGGCTCACAATCGCAGCAGTTCTCCTAGATGTGGCCAAGGCCTTCGACAAGGTTTAGTATAGCGGCCTCGTCTACAAGATGGCTTCAGCGTCCATTTCGCTCTCGATGCTTCAACTGATCCAGCCAAAGCTTTTATCAAACTCGCCAACCTGCAGTCATCAGAGCAGTGTCTCCGGGACGACGTCGCCCAAGACTCGGTACTGTCCTCGACGATATTCAATATCTACATCTGGGACACCCCCACGATGCCTTCCATGACCCCAGTATGCAGACGACACAGCGGTGCTATCAAACGTCTGATAACTCACGATGGCGATTCAGCGATTTCAGGAGGAGCTGGACTAGCTTGAAGAACAATGCAGTACATAGAGAACATTCACGAACACAGGACTTCGTTGACGACGAAATCTGGCGAGACTCAGAATCTTCGACCGGGAATATCCTGGAGAAAAGATGCACGATAACTGGGAGCGACGCTAGATGAAAAACTCACCTGGAAGCCGTACATCATTCTTTCAGAACAAATTAACGATCTATAAGACAATCCTGATGTATGTCTGCCCCGATTGGAGGTACTGTATGAAAAGACACATCAATAAGCTCTATGTGATACAGAACCGGTCCCTGAGGTTTATTATTGACGCTCAGTGGTACATCAAGACCAACTTATACCGCGACGCCGACGTGCTAACCATCCAGGAGTATATCTTCCAGTGCACTTAACTACACTTCTCCAGCATTGAAGGCCGCGCCAACCACCACATTCGTAGCCTCTACAAGTACGAACTGAACAGGGACCCCCGTTACAAGCGCCCGAAGATTCTGACTGTAGAAGAAGTGGGTTAGGGGATGGACTCGGGGACTCCACGGTCGCCAAAGAAGTCAACGTCGACGTGATATATTCTGTGATTGCATTGTAACCGCATCGTTTCAGAGGAAGGATATATACAAAGGAATATAGCATGCACTAAATGGAAAAGTAACAGCAACATATTGACAGGTCTTAACCAAAGAACAAAATGTCAAGCTGATGATTAATGTACGAACACAAAGAGAAACGGAAGCTAACTCTGAAATAAGAATAGATATGAAAAAGTAGCCAAAGTATAATAAGAGAATACATGAAGTTGAAGCGCTAAAGAAGAAAGGAATTCAAATTAAAATCCAAAGAAACTTTCACAGAAAACGTACGGGTTTTAAAGGAACAACGGATGTTGAAGAAATATGGAAGCAACCAAAGGATGCAATAACAGTAGCTGCGAAAGAGGCTGCACTAAAACGAAAATAAAAAAGAAATGATTCAACAACCAGTACAAAAATGAGTTAGAGAAGAAAAAGTGTTAAAACAGTACGCAAAAAAGTACAGAGTAAATTCGAAGCAGTCTGCATGTGGGCGAAGAAAAAATAAAAAAGGAGATTCAGAATAGAAATACATTAACAAAGACATTAGAAGCTTTTATCAGAAGGCAAAGGAAATAATGAGGAAGGACAAAGAAGGAAAAAAGAAAAATAAGGAAATAAAACGGAAGAAATATCTTGAACAAGCATTACGTGACGATAGGCCTAATGAAGCGGAATGAGAGAAAGTAGCAAAGGAATCAGTTTTACAACTGCTAGACACAACTGAATCATCAACAAAAGGAGAAGTGATGAAAGTAATAATTTTAGTCGATAATTGATAATCTATAATTTTTAAATTATGGGGAATAAAGTGTAGATTATAGAGTAGTTGGAATAATTAGAAAGAGCCAGGAAACGGAGAAAATGTTACAACGAAGGTGACAAGACGAACTGTAGCAATTGTAGGAATAGCATCGCTGGATACAATGCACAAAATTATGAATGCGGCATTAAAAAACCGATAAGAAAGAAAAGCGGACGACATCTTAGGAGAATGTCAAAAGGTCATAGACTGTATTTTCACCACAGAGCTAATAATCACCAGCTGTTACGACCAAAGAATACAATAGAGTCGATGGAGATAAACTATTAGAAGGTTTGGAATATTTACAAAAATATTGCTGAGACCAATAAAAATGGCATTGGAACACATCAAAAGTAAAATAAGATATAATTGAGAAACATCGCGGATATTCCAGGTGAGGAGAGGAGTGAAACAGAGCAACTCAATGTTAGAAATGTAATAAGAGATAGCAGAATTACAAATAAAAAGCGATAATCAACAAACCGATAATGCAGCATATAGCAACTATTTAAATGTGGTGGCTAGGTTAGCATAGCAACTGAAACAAGTGATAAAGAAACTGTTGATAAAAGCGAAGTTTATGATGATAGAAAAGAAAAACAGCAAGATAACAAAAACACCAACAATAAAATTGGAGAAGAGAGATAAAATGAAAATAAAGACAGCAAATCATTTCTTGTACTTATAGATATACATAATAGAATATGGTGAAGAAAGTGCTTAAATCAGAATAAAGTTAGTTAAAGCGAAAGATGCGTGGGTGTATTATCTAGTTTAATATCGCAAAAGTGGTGTCGGGTAGTGCTAAGATGAGACGTACTTACTCATGTGAAATGTGGGTATACAAGAAAAGTGAGCAAAGTGGAGTGAAAAGTTGTCAGAAAACAATATTAAGAAGAATATTTGACGGTAAAAAAGTAGCGAATCGCTGGGAGATCGAGAAAGTTATGCATGTACACAGTCAACTCGGTACAACTCACAAAAGGCGCGAAGAATAAGACTAACACAGGACAAAACATTGAAACAGCTAATGAGTAGGCAACTAAAAAGCACAAAGGGAGTAGAATGACTCAAGAAAAAACGGTTAGCGCTTGTCGAAGAAAATCTAGAGAGAAAAAGTATCGGGGAGTGATGGACAAGAACTATGGACTGAAATCAAAGCGCTATGTATGTGTTGCGGCCGAAAAGTGGACTGTATAGTGATTTTAAATTTAAACAAAAGAAACTTCAAACAAAAGCTAAAGCTAAAAACACTAACCTGTGGAAATAGCGCTTTTCCGCAGAAATCGGTTCCTTGTGCTGTTGGCTTTTCAGGAAAAGGAAATAAGGGTGTGTGTGAAAAGATAGGACGAGTTACCCTAATCTTCACAGCGGAGCCGAACGGTAGCGTTTTTCCTGGTGCAAAGTTCCTTCGTCGTTCCTTGCCAATCGGGAAACAAAAGGACCTCCGGGAAAAGGTTAATCTGGTCGGCAAAATATCGAATTTTGCCACAAAATTAGCTGTTAACAAAACGGCCTCGCAGAAATGAAAACTTCTGCTGCCAATCAAACACGTCGGCGAACTCTCGGTCAAAATGCTCCCGACTTACGGAAAATTTAAAGCCGGTCGCTCGCTTTCTAAACTATCACAAACTAAATTCAAAAACGAAGCTTGCGAAAAAAGCTGAGCCGGGCAGGTCAGGCAGCCGAGAGCTGGTCAAAGGCAAAAGGCGAACGCGAACGCGAACGCGCTCCGCATGATCGTGCAAATTCGCACCAATATCTCAAATCCAAAATATACAGGAGGGAACCAAAATACGGCCGGCCCTAATTTAAAATTCAAAAATTAAAATAATTGGATTTGCCCGAACAGTATGTTACGTAAAATTATGGATTATTTGCTTTGTCGTCATTTAGACTGTTGAACTACATCTGTAGGCATAGCGTTGTAAAATAAATTTTAAATCTGGTATAATACATAGTTCTAGTTATGCTCTGCTTAGGTTCATTTAATTCAAGACAGACATGAAATGGAGTTTAAAGGGCGCCTCGTAATGGACTTGTAAAATATCGAATGAACAATGAAAATAAATGAAACACCCAACGATAAGAAACGGTTTTTAGGAAACGGCGAAGGTGGATCCATCTCACGCAAGCAAAAAGAGATTTTTACCGTTTAAATGAAGGATACTAGTTGGGGGGCTTGTTAAATGGTGATTGCTTTATTAGATAGCTGGTAATGGAGATAATGGAAACGTATGGAACAGTGAAAAACGGAGGCACGTGTAACACAGACAGCGTAGAATCGCGAAAAATAGAAAAGAACAGGAAAACACATACAGATATGTAAAACCGATTTGCCTAACCTGTGTCTCGAGCACTTCTTTTAGTAGTTCAAACAAATGATAATCGCAGGGCGATAAAACAGGAATTCCAGTGTAGTCCAGAAGAAATCATCAGCCCTGTTGGGACTTATTCTGCTCTCAGCAATTTCAGCAACTGTTAAGCGACTCGCATCGAATATTCTCTTCTACCATGCTGGTTTTCAGGTAAAATCGGTTATATTCAATTGCTTCTGGTTCCCCAAAAAATTGCTTGTTGCACATAAAATTATCTTATGGGTACTGTTGCCGAACTGTGCCTTAGGCCTTTTCAATATTTCTGTTGTGATGAACATCATTGTCAAATATTTGTCCCCCAAGCGCTGTTTCTTGTGGTTCAAGCAAATGATAATTTCTTGGCGATAAGGTGGGACTATAGAAAGGGTGTTCCTGGATGCCTACCGAGTTTGGGTAGCTGAATGAGGCCGAGCATTGCCATAAAGCAGGAAAAGTTTTGTCAAAAGTTAACAGAAACAATTGCAGCAACCGTAAATTGCTGATCATCCCGAACGAGGCAGTGAACAACGCGAATATTGTCTTCGATGTCTGTTATTTTTATTTTCAAAATTTGCCGTCTTCCCAAAAATTGTTTATACTTAGTTTTATTAAGAGTGCTGTTTTATAACTATGCGTTAAGTTTTCTCGAAATTTCGCATAGTTTTGAGCCTCCTGTCGTAATAAATTTGATAATAATCCGCAATGAACGAGAGTTTCTTGTTCTGACAATGTAATGCTGACTAAAGAAGCCGTAGTGAGAGGTAGCCTATGAAAGGATAACGCTTTCCTTTAGGTTATCCTACCTAGAACGTTCATATACTGTGTTCCTCTCCATTCACCCACGGCGCGTAAAAATTCTGTTTTATACCGTCCGACTATAACCGTAGATTACAAAACTATTATAACCACCTTGCCTACATGCTAAAATGACAGGTTTTAGAGCACTTTTTCTTCTTCTTTCTCTACTACCCAGTTGAAGTTTTGGTCCATTTCTTGAAGTTGTTTCTATCTCTTGTCAAAATTCTTTATTTCTGTGATGGTTTCCCCCTTCCCTCTGCATTTTTTTTTGATGTTTTTTCCTACTGGATCTTTGATCTGCCTCTTGTTATTTTGTCTTCGGGTTGCATTCCTATCATCTTCTTGTGAATCTTTTCATTTTCCATACGCACTATGTGACCAAACCAATTTAATTGTTTCTCTTCTACTTATTTTACCAATCGTCAATAGATTTAGATAGTCTATTATACTTTTATTCTTTATCCTGCTTCTAATTGTTTTTCCTTGTACTTTCCTAAGATACTTCATCTCTGCAGCAGTTATTATGGGCTTGTCAAACATTGTCCATTATTCTGCGGTTTTTGTGTTTAATTCCTTCTTTCCTGGTGTTCCTAGGGTGTTGTTCACTGGTAGTATACTTTGCTCGTCTTGCTTATCTTGTTTCTCATTTCTTGTTCTGTTTTTCCAATCGTACTGATTATTGTTCCCAAATATTGTTTTCAGCTATCTTGTGATTGTTGGTCCTCCGTAGTTTAGGAGCTTTGGTGTTGTTTCACACTCCCAGGTTGTTTTTTCGTTTCGTGTTTCTCTTAAAGCGCTTTTGATTTCTTCTTCGCTGATTTGTTCTTTTACTTTTTCTTCTCTATTTTCTTGATTATTCGGTTTTTGTATCTGTGCATTTCCATCTTCTTCACTGTCAAATTTAGCTGCAAAGTACTCCTTCTATGTTTTTATTATTTTGTCACTTGTTCACAGTTGCCCATATTTGTTCTTAACATTTCTTATTTGTGTACTAGGATGTCCCTTCAGTTTTTAACTACATTCCAGAACAGTTTTTGATTCTCTGAACGGGTTTCTTCTAGTCTGATTGTAAATTATTCCCAGGAGTCCCTTTTGGCTTGCTTTACCGCTTTCCTTGCTTCATTCCCCTTTTGTATGTATAGTTCTTTATCTTCTTGTGTATTTGATCTTTGAAACTTATGCCGTGCTTCTTTCTTGTGTTTTATCTTTGTTTCGACATAATCGTTCCATCACCTAGTTTGCTTCTATAGGTGGGTTTCTTTAATTCTTTTAATTTCATATACTCTTTCTGCTGTTTTGATTATTGTCTCTTTAAATTCTTTCCATCTTTCATTGATATCTCGTTGATTTTCGGTCGGTTCTTTCTTTTAATCTATTAAATTGTATGGTTAGTTCTCTTTCATATTCTTCTCTTTTTTCGGGTTTTCTTAAGCTTCTAACTTTATTTTCTCATATGTTTTTTGTGTTTCTTTAGGAGGGTGTTTGTTACTATTAATCTATGGTCGGTATTTAGCTCTGCACCTCTGGTTTTTTTAACATCTTCTATTTCGTGTTTCATACTTCTAGTGTATGTTACATAATGCTCTTTTGGCCACAAAAGGTATCATCAATAATAATTGCCACGGAGACCCAACTTTTATTAATATCATACCACCCTATTGAGTATATTGAGTATAGCGGGTTGATTATTTTCCATGGTGGATGAGTTTTTAATTATATTGGAAAGTTGGTACATTAATATGCATTACGGTTAATCTACCGACTGCGTTGCTTGTGTGCGAGACAGCTTTGTGCCGTTAAGCGTATTCAGCGCCGAGGCTACCCCGACGAGAAAAATGGAACTCCCGCGCCAGCCGCTGCAAATTCAAAACGGCCGTGGCTCGTTAATAAATCATAAATTTATATTGAAAAGCCGGCCGGGAAACTTCGGGGAGACGCCGGGATTTATGCGGATCCGCAGCCGCCCCCGCGCGCCCTAACCTGCCGCCGACACACATTGCGCGCCGGCTTTGCCTGCAGCCGGGCGCCGCTGCAGCTTCACTTTCGCGTTTTTGCGCGCGGTGCGGGCAAAAAGCGGCGCCATCAGCCCGCGGATAGTTCCGGGCGTGCTCGACGTTTATTCACGCTTTAATGGGGTCTGCGAAAGGCACTGATGGACAGCGCTGGCTGGAAGCGTTTTTCAGCAGGAAAGCTTTTTAAAGCGCCGTTTTTACGCCGCTTTTGGTTGCTGTGCTTGTAATTGCGACGGGCGCGGAGGCGCTTGGAGTTCAATGTATGTGAGGGGTTATTAGGGGTTCGAGTAATAAAGCAAAAAAATTATACGACTCTGTAGAGTGCTGACATTTGATGTTTAAAGAAATAAAAGAAAATGGATGCTTAAAAGACACAACGTTAAAATGCTAACATAATTCTTTCTAACTGTCAACACTCACAAGCATTTTGATAGACGTCCAAGTTTTCGCAAAGAAAAAGGAATAAATTATATGGTATCCACGCCATTAATAAGAAGTAAGATAAGCAGAGTCTTCATTTGAGATCCTTGAGGAAGATTTTATGAATTGATGATTAATTTTGAATTTCATGAGAGAAGTATTTTATAGATCTGTATAGACATAGTCGACCTAATGACCTAAAAGAAACTGGTCATGGATAAAGCTTTCAAAACGAGTAGGGCACTAAGAATAAATTGATGACTTAGAAACTCATATTTAGGTACAATTATTGATCTTCAAAGAAAGGTAAGTCTTGTACAAACAAGAGATTCAATAAATTTGGCTAATAGAAGATAAATGAGGTATTGGCCTATAGCTTTGGATATTATTCTTCTGGATAATATTAGTCGTAAACAGATTTTCTGTTAACGGCTTCTGCCCTGTACCCTCTCACCGACATTTTATGCTTCTCGTCGCTGTTTTCCTCAATTTGCAGCAGAACTTGATGCTTACTCGTTGCTCCATTGTACCGTATCTTCACTTCCGACACTGATTAAGTTTGATTTTCCGCAAATACACTAGGTGTCGTTTTTTGAAGCATCTTTGGATACTCATGTACTTGCACGCAGATGCAGCCTATGCTACCGTTGAAATATTTAACTTTTTAAACGTATCTTGCATATTTATCTACAGAACCAAATTTTCGTCTCTTGTTGTTTTCGTTAATAAGCAGTCTTTATGATGCATTACCGACACATTTTCAAAGAATTGTCATATCTTGAATATTTTAAATTTCTAAATGGTCCTACACAGCTACACATTTTTGAAGCTGCTCCAAATTATTTATATAATTAAGCGCAAACGTTTTACAGTTTCGTTGCGAAACTGAGCAATTGACTTTGTCTTTTTTTGTTAGGGCAATCTACAACTCTTTTTCAAGTTCTAGTAAGTTATTTTGCGGTTGCTTAATGAACCATCATATAGAATTTTCTCAAAGTGTAGGTTTTTTAAAACTTTTAAGGTTGCATACCAGAATTTTTTGTTTTGACTTAGTCTTTGTATGCAAAGTTGTAGGATGTTTTAGGCGTTGCGTGATTTTACCCCATCTCCAGAACTGTTGATGAGATCATGGCTGTTGATTGAGGAATTTTGATTCTTGCAAATGGGGATTGAGATTATTGTCTGCATGATTTACAAGCAAATCACCCTTGTCATTATAACACAGTGTGGAATATCATCATATGTCTAGATACTTTTTAAATTAAAATTGTGTGTTGAAAATGAGTATCTAAACACAAGCTTTTGGAAGGTTATTAAGTGGCGAAGCGAAGCGGAGTCACTTACTAACTTCATGTTGTCCGTCTGTCTGTCTGTCCGTCCGTCCGTCCGTCCGTCCGAGCAAAAACTCGAGAACTGCTGCGAATTTCCAAATTCTGTTTTCACCAAACGACAGGTGACCAAAAAGGCTTGTTTGCTAGTGATTTTTAAACTGATTGGTCAAAGGTCAGCGTTAGTGCATCGCCACTTCGCTATGCGTTGCAAGCTTTGCAGGTTTATTATTTACACATAAGTATAGGTGAGTTATCAGCACTGCCTTGTATTTTAAACCAATTTCCAAATGAAGTTGTCTATCGTAAGCTATTACAGAAGAGAGTTTTACTAAATGTCTGCTTTGGTTTAGAGCTTTCGCCCATTGGCGTGAACTGTGTTACCTGTTTGGAATGATTAAAAGCTCAATCAATGTTTGCTAAAGTACTCAACTCTTATTCCTTGTACAGTGAGTCTTTTATTGTTTTTTCTTTAATTGCTTGAAAGCTTGCATTTTTGTTTCATGTATAGCTTTTTTCTTTTTTTATAACAAATGTCGTTAAAACTATGGTCGATAATATTTGCCTTCGTTTAAGTTGTGCCACATCTACAGATTTTTATCTCTTTGTTGTGTAACCCGTAGCATGGTTGCATTACCAAACTTCATATAGATTTAGTATTAAAATGTAAGACAGGGAAAATAACTTGATATATCTATAAAAAGAGGATAAAACGATTTGTGATAATTATAGAGCAAATGTGCCTTTCTTTGGTGTGCTTTCAGATATACACCGCAATAATAGAAGAAAAACCGAGGAATGTGGTAGAGAGTAAACTACAAGATGAATAAGTATCGTTTAGAACAAATAGACAGACTAATGGTAATATATTTATAGTGAGAAACTTGATAGAAAGAAAAATAGAGTAAGGGGAAGAATTGTTATTAACATTTATATTTTTAAGAGCAACACTTGACACAAATCTTTAGAGAAGTTAAATGTGCCAACAGAACTAATAGACATAAATATATGTAAAATAGTAAAGATAAATTGAAAATAGACAACTCAACTGGTGTGGTCATATATTACGAATGGATACAGAAATATTGTATAGTAAAGTACGTGAAGCGGAAAGAATTAAGAAGAGAAAAAGAGGAAGATCGAGAAAAACGCGGATAGAACAAATTAGCGAAATAGGTAAAAGAGGAAAGACATTGAACGAATTGAAAATCTTCGCAAGAGATAAAGTATATGGAAGAAATGGGTGCAAGAGCACACAAACTCCTAAATCTGATACTGAAAGGCAGAAGGATATGAGAAGAAGAAGAAAAAGAAGTATTAAAATAAAAGTTTAGAACAAACCTTTCTTTTTGTTAAACTTGGGCAGTTTTATGAGCTCGAGCGTTGTTGTAAAGCAGAATAATGTTTCGGATTGCCCCAGCAGCCGTTAATATGTGGCCATTCTCGAGAAGGTGGCGAAAAGTGCGAATATTTTATTCAATCCTACTAGTTCTCGGACGATATTGATGACCTCCATTTTCACCTATTGGATTTAATTAAGCTTTGCGAATATTTTTATAATTTTTTAACTGTAAGTAGCTCATTTAATTTTAATGTTTCTTCTACATATATACCAAGTGCCTGTTCTACCAGTTGACAACTTTATTGTATGTGTTGTTGTATAAATATTTGTAACCTCATATCATAAATTGGCCAGCCTGACTGTGTAGTTGGGGCATGTGGCTGCTATGCGGACGGACCCGGATTTATTCCTGGAGCTTTCTGAAGCATGGCGGGTGGTCTCTACTTAGTCACTAAAAATAATTGTCTTCTAAGAGGCGATGCTTGCACATAACTCCGCATCAGAAATGGTGCGCAACGACCGGACGAGGGCAGACCTATGAGAGCCTCGATCCCTCAGTTCACAGGCTGTACTCCCACGCGGGTGTTAGAGCAATACTGTTATTATATCATAAACTGAAGGCTACGTTGTGCTAAACTGTGCCTTGGACATTGAATTGAATTCAGAAGGTTTTCAGACTTGCTTTTATTATTCTCAAATTGCTTGTAGAATTGTATTGAGTTGTATTAACTGTTGTAAACTTAGGTTGGTGTGCATGTATACGTTTGTCTTTAATTTACAAACGACGCCTATTACAAGGCAAAAGAAGAACGAATCAAACAGCTCCCGTCACTATTCCCATTGTTCGGCAGAACACGCGCCACACAACGTTGTATCAGACGCCGCGGTATTTCCCGGCAGCCGAAATTAATCGCTGGAATTATGCATGTCTCCATCGAAACGCCTTATTTAGGACGGATATTAAAAGGGGGTGTGTTGGTTATTGATCCCGCTCGCGTTATTTGGGAGCCGAGGCTTAGGGTAAGACCAGACATTCTTCCGGCGCGGTTGCTGCAAATGAGGGCATGTTGAGCGATCCGCAGCTTTTCTTTATTGCTCGTGCGGTTTACGAGACGCCGCTTCGCGGGGGTTATTTGTGAGCTTAATATATCAGCCGATGTAAACTATGTTGCGGGATTGCACGCACATAATTAGCTTGGTGGTAAATCAGTTTTAATCTGACTCGGCCTGGGCGAGCGCTATTCCTTTGCTGCGGGGAAAAGTTGGAGTTATGTATGCACTAAACTTCTCACTTTACAATGTTCTGGGGATCTGGTAGTGTTTTTGAATTATTAAATTGTGTCAGACTGTGCAGTGTATTACGAGGGCGTTTGATGATGTAAATATTAGAATATGAACCAAATATGTTAACTGTTTTTTTTGAAATAATTTCATTTTTGTAAAAATAGTTTGGACACTTACTAACGTAGTATGAAGCTACCAAAAAATAGTTATAACTAAAATGAAGATATTGTAGCTCAATTGGAAGTAGAAATGTCTCTTTTTCTAATAACTGCGATGACATTATAACATGTGCTAGAAATAGCCAATATGTCTGTAGTCCCCTTATAAAATCAAACGACATTAGGGGAGGCGAGCGGGGTGACCAAAGCTTCTTTGAAATGGCACGGTCGCTGGAAAATAGTTCAATTTTTACGGAATGACGCTTTATCATGCTAAAAAGTTCTTCGACGTCCTCCAGGATTTCTAACCTTAGGAACGCTGGTGGAACGCGTGATCCATCACCGGCTACAGACGGCAGTGAAAGGCCTCTAGCTGGTTCCAGAGAATCAAGTCGGATTCCTTCCGGATCACTCCTCCACTCATCAACGCTTCTAAGTGATGGAAAAGAATTCGGAAGGCTTCCTCAAAAGCTCACCACCACAGCAGTCTTCTTAGATGTGGCCAAAGCCTTCGACAAGGTTTGGCACAATGGCCTTGTCTTCCGGAGCGGCGTTTTCCAAGGCTCGGTGCCTTCCCGATGCTATTCAACCTTTACGTCAGGAACATTACACGACGCTCTTCAAGATGATGGCCCATTATGCAGACGATACAACTATGCTGTTAAGCTTGCGACAATCAATGAAATAGCAAGCCTGGAAAGAGCTGGACTCGCTCGTGTGCTGGTGCAGCACGTGGAGAATAGAAACGCTAAGAAGAGCTCTGCCGTCCCATTCTCCAAGAACGTCGGCGAACAAACCTGGTGAGACTCAGAGGGAGATACCCTGGAGAGAAGAGGCGCGATGATAGGGAGCGATGTTAAATGAAACACTCACCTGCAAACCGCACGTGGCAAAGGTAGCCCGGGAGACCCTTGGATTTCTCCTCTATTCAGCGAGCCAGCTATCCTTTCACAACAACTTAACTATATATAAAACGATCGTCGGCTTGATAATGATATACACCTACCTTGTCTGCGGGTGTCGTCCGAAGACGCACATCGATAACCTTTATGTGATACGCAAACAAGTCCTGAGGTCTATCTTTGGCGCTCTCTGATATATTAGGAATGTCAACATTCCAACCATCCAAGAGCTTATCTCCCAGTGCGCACAAAATTTGTTCTCCAGCACTAACGGTCATGCGAACCCTATCATCCGTGATCTCTACGAGTACGAGCTGGACAAAGGTGCCCGCCACAAACGCCCGAAGATAATGGAGGCCTACCAATATTCACGCCGCTCGATCGAAGAGGAAGTCGATTAGGACCCCAATGTTATCAGCTAAGACAGTTTCAACATCGCCCTCGTCCTACAATTGATTTACAAAAGTATTGAAGATTTTCATATGTGCACCTATTGTGGTGGTTGTACTGAAGAAGATGGAACAAACTTTCTTGAGATTTTTTTCCTCGAGTGTATTCTGAAGAATTCTTAAAGATCCTTTTAATTTGCACACTACGAAAATCAGGTATTTTTTACAGTACGCTGATAAATACTTCTGGGCAATCGATAGAGAGACCTTAGAAAACACCAATTTCCGAATTATGGTTGCCCAATGAAGTCCACTTGGTTTTCCTTTTTTTAAAATGCCCAAATGTTGGACTGTTCGACAGTTGTCGGCCTTCACAGCTCTTAGAAATTATTGTTAATATAATTTTACCAATTCTGTTACGTTAACATCTTTGGCAAGAAAAATACACAGGTCTAAACCCTTAAGCTTTCTTCTCTAGGAAGACTTGGCGTTAGAAGTTGGAGTGTAATATAGACGGAAGCTTGTTGATGACCCGGGCATTCAGTGGCTGCTGAACATCTAAGGATGGCTTTGACGCCTTTTTTGGAGGACATCAGCTTTCTACGTTGCCATCGCGAGCTTGGTGGGATCCACGTTGCGAAACCAGTTGGAGATGGTTGCTTAGCCCTAGTGTTCTAGCTGCTGAAGGGAATGCTGCAGTTGGTACCGAGGAGCTTCTTGCAGTCGCTGGAGTGATGTTCTTCTCCGCACTTCATACACTTTGATATAGCGCTACAACAGCGCTGAGCGTGTCCGAAGCGTTAGCAGCGGTGTCACTGACTTACCATTTTCTTTTCCTTGACTATTCTATCGTAATAGACAAGTCAAGAATGCCTCGTAGGTGGTAACATTTTTTCCTTGTTGTTCCATTCAAATTCTAGGAACATGAGCGGTATGGGGTGGCAGTGGGGCTCTTCCTCATACTTTTTACGGTAAGGACGGGGAAGTCGTGCTCAAGGAACTCACTTTTGAACTTTTCTTCCGGTACATTCTCCTGCATTTCTCGCATAATGACCTGGAGTGGTTTGTGTTCCTTCAACAGATAGTAGCGGTACGGTATTTTCGCCTCGGTGAGAAAGCGAGTCAACCACCTGTGATCGTTTTCCATCTGAAAATCGGATCTTGTTCTCCAGCAGTACCACGGGAGGAGAGAAGGGGCGATTGTTGAAAGAGCTAAGGTGTCCTGGCGGGGGTTAGGGATAGCGGGTATCTCGCTGTCTTCCTCGTCGTGGTCACTAAGGGTTTCGAAGGAGTTGGTGGTTTCTGCCGGAGGAGACACGGTGGGACCGATGGCACGACGGCGGACGCGGCGACGCGGCGACGCTTGCGGTTAGGTTTGAATCTCTTCTGCTCCTTGGGACAAACCTTAGCTATCGCTGGCTCTACTTTAGAATCTCTCTCAAGCACGGGAGGTGGAAGAAACTTTAGACGCTGGTGGTGTCTTGGGCGGCTGAAGGAGTTGCTCCTGGCCCAACTCAAATAGCAGAGCAAGCAGCAGAGTCTCTTCGGGCAGAAAACGTATTGGAGAAAAACTATAGATATCTTTCTTTTAATTTTTTACGCAAAGAATTTGCTCTTGTTCAAATTACGTGATAAAATTCTTAACAAGCTGTTGGGTTTTGTAATACACAGGACACCCTGTATAGTACGCTGTTTTGTCACGTTCCTTATTTAGAGTATTGTGTTAGTTTGAAATGAACGCCAATACATGTTTGAAAATGAACTATAGTGCATGTGATTGACTGTATTAGACGGAGTAACCAAAAAGTACAAATGGAAAGGCAGTGATTTTGTGCAGTGCTGCGAGTGTAGTTGTGGATATAGCGGAAAGCCATGGTAGCAGACAATCCTAAGCAGTGATAGACGTCGTATTTTTGTTGGAAGGAAGAAGTGAATGCTTGGACATCTACACGATATTAATAGCCGTGAGTGGGAACACAGCAGCGAGTTCCAGAACTGTGGCGCTAGGTATTGAATTTCAAAGGTAGCAAAACACATTGTTTAACGCATGTCCGACTTAAAAATAGCAAACATGCGAGTCACATTCGATGCACTATTGTCTATTTCACAAAATTTTGCATCCACGAAGACAACAAATCTTTGCACAGAATAAGTTTTTCCATACTCTTACCGCTCAACTAAAGCAGAAGCTTGTGGAGGTGTGATAACAGTTTGTTGTATATGTAGAACTTGGTTTCAGAGGCGTTCTTTGTGTATCTGGTCATAGCAGATAAACGTCAATGTATGGAATGGCGGCACAATAAAAGTCTTCGTCTCAAGAAACCGCAATCGAGATTGTTTATTTCAAAACAGACGGCGTTGTTCTTTCGAGACCAAGAGGAGATTCTGCTAATGTATGCTCCCTTGTGAGAATTACCAGTGAGCAGAACTTTGGGTCGTTGAAACAATTCCACCGGCATATTCAGCGACTCCAAAGCGGAAAATGGAAACGAAATGCGTTGTTTTAATATGATAATTTACACCATTCCATTCCATGCCTCGCTTCGGGCGACCATGCTTTGCTTGATAAGAAGTGCTTCTTCAAAGACGAGCTCTAGTCGGTTGTCCACACATCCAAAGATTGTGGTTTGCAAAAACTTTACAGAAGTTGTTAGGATGACGGCAAAGTGTACGGATATTAAGTTAGAACATTTCTAACGAAGTGTGTTCTCACTTATACAATAATTTTTGAACGCCTCAAGTACCGTTTTAATAATTTATAACATTTTTGCCATAGTATTTTTAAATTAACTTGAACTATATGTGCTTAGCGTCATTCTTTCCATCTAAGGGTTGTTAGAGATTGAGAATTATTATTAATGATTGTATGAGGGTAAATTTCTTTTTTATGTGCAGTGAAGCAAACTTCGAGAAGTACAATTTTTTAGGGTAGGAATGCCCAAAGGACAGAGCACCTTCGTCTGTTCTCCAATTGTTGCCAAGTTTTGGTAGGAAACTGTTCAGAATTTTTCAGAAAACTTAAGCCACAGAAGACAACACTCTTGAGAAGACTCAATTATATCATTTGGCATAAACAATTATTGGGAGGACAATAAGCAGTGGGAAATGAAATTTACTGATGTCGTCTGAAGACCAATGTGACTAGGGAGAATAGTTGCACTGTTCGGCACTTTTTTGAAGATTATAGGTTGCTGAAGTTCTCCAAGTAGAACATGTTATTTTTAAAAATACTTATTCAAGATGTTCTAAAAACTCATTTAACTAACTTATGTTTTATTAATTCATATCTCCTGAACGGCAATATAAATATAGCGTTGGGATCTTCAACACTTCATAGCAGTTCACAAGTTAAAAGTTTTTTGATATATAATATACAGAGTGTTCACAAATTGGTCATCTTTAAATACACACCACATAAAGAGATAATCTATATATATATATATATATATATATATATATATATATATATATATATATATATATATATATATATATATATTATATTATATATTTATACAAGTGGATATACGAGATGAGGTAAATCAATTAGTTACATATATCTTTTATAATACATATTTTCTGAAAGGTAATAGATGCAGTAGTGAAACTTTCACCACTTGATAAAGCTTACCTAATGTGAACTAGTAGATACTAAAGTTTTTCTGCATAATATGCGGAATGTTTACAAAAATGATTACCTTTGAAACGATCCTAAAAAGAAATAAGATACTCTCACCAATTTTATATAATATACAGGCTGTGTCAGAAGCTTAATAATTTAAATCTTATTTTATATAATAATTTGTATCTTACAAGCGAAATACATAAACCTTGAACATTTACCAAATTTTGTGTTTACTAAATTTTTTCTAACGAATATAAAATTCTCTGTCTGATATATACAGGATGTTTATAAGTTAAAGTTGTAACCAGATAACAAAATGTGACCTCCATAAACACGGTTTATAATAAACACATTATAAATTATCTTAATGAATCATTTTTGCTGCTTTCTCTATAGCAACATCTTTGTCATTCCAAATGATATGCGTGGCAGCCATAAAGTAGTTTATAATGGAATTATTGCTATTCAAAACCTTCTTCATTGCCTACTTTCGTACATAAAGACGAAGAATGTTACAACGGGGAAAGATTATTCCCCCAAAATATTCACGAAATTCGGGCAAGTTTTCAGCTTACCTGCAGATATTGCCTTAGTTTAATAATGTCACGACATTTGTCTGGAGTTCGAGAGCAGCTCGCGCCCCCGTTATTTTAATTGGAAAAGTTTCTCTCGCGACTTTGTAGTGCAATTTATCTCTTTGGCCGAATGGATTAGTCCTGCAGAAAACGCCAGCCCCCCGTTCGGCAGGGAGCGCCGGAGTCCGCACGACTCCCACCAGCCCCCGGCGTTGCGGCCGCAATTGAACGTCTTGCTTGTTTGTGTATTGGAACGGCGACGTGCAGCACCGAGTACTCCTTCTTTCATATGGTAATCAACTCGGGTCCATTGTGCTGTACGTCCGCGATTGTTTTATTGCGTTATTTGTTGCCCTTTGTATGCAGACTGCATGGAGATGCAGCCGAGATAGGAGCCCGGGCTTTTTCTGGCTGCTCTTGATTTCGCTCATTGCGGCGCCGTGGGAAAACAAATCGGGCGATTTTCCGCCGACAGCGGCCGCCCGCGCACGATTTATGTAGCCGCAAAATATCAAAACGTGCTTACAATTTATTACCGTTTTTCCGATGCGTACGTGCCCCGAAAGTTTATACTCCAGCGGCTCGCTGATAAATTAAACGGTCACTGCCTTTCGGGGCCCATCGCTTATATATTTTTTTACATCACTCCCACTCTCAGCCTCGTTATCGAACGGTTGTCAAACAAAACTGCGCCACTGGAAATGAAAAAAGCTCAAAAGCGAGCTTTGTTCGAACTGCCACCATAGAGCCATATAACGGGCCATATAAATGGTAGGTTTATCCTTAAAATAGTCATATATTTTAATACAAATTTTAAGAAAAGGCGGGGAAGGAATAGGGAGCAGAATACTTTTTTCACTTACCTTTGACGCGAAGGTCATCTTGGGACCGTGAGAAACATAGCAATGCAAAGAGCTTGGAAGTACTTCTCATTAGACGAGCACTAGTTTTATCGCTCATCTACGTCTTTGTTCACTATTCTCCGCCAATCTATTTTATGTATATTAAAACAGCAGCATCCGCGTGTCTGTCTGTCTGTCCGTCACACTCTCTATCGGTGAAACAACGTAATCATTTTAAAAACGTAAACGCCGTTGTATTTCTACTCTCATGGAGACCCTGAGAAAACCGAGGCTGACTTTGGGCCATTTTTAAACAAAAGAGCGGCTGCGCAAACCTAGAAATTAAAGTATATTTTTCTCAGCTCTTTAAAGTTAGAGAAACAAAAGAAATTTGGCACAATGTACCTTAGCTAAAGCGTCTAAACAATGCACCCAATGTAAAAATCAAAAAACGTTAATTTATTTTCCAATAATATCTATTCCTGATTTTGGTCGCCATCTTGAAACAAATAGTGCCCTCAAAAACACAGATATTAATGTTTGATTAGGTTCTCGAAAGTGGGAAAGACAAATGAAAAAAGAAGTAATGTACCTTAGCAAAATTGACTTTTGGATTTTTTTCTCAAATTTAAAAGACAAAATCGCGGCTAGTAACATTTTCTTCCTCTCTTTTTAGGCTTCAGTTGCATCTTGAAGAAAATGGTGACTATCAAATCCGAAAATTGAATAAAAATTTTTTTAGACTTCCGAAAATTGGAAATATGAACAACAAACAGCATATTGTGCCTTGATAAAAACGCTTTTCAGTAACATTTTCTCAACCCCGTTCGCTTGTAAATAGTAAAATAGCAGCTATTTTTTTTATTTTATCGGTTGGGCAATGTAACCTATTTAAAAATGAAAAGCGTCATTTTATTTCTGTATTAATAAAGACTATTTCCAATTTCGGTCGCCATCTTGAAAAATAATGGAAATTAAAATAATTTTTCTTGTTGATCTCCACACTCAGAGAAACAAACAAAAATATTATACCTCGATAAAAACTCCTTTCGAAGAATCCCATCTACCTGCAAGAAAATGGCAACCGCATTTTTTTATTTGTTTATATTGACTAAACGATATAACCTATAAATAGAAAGAGGCATTTTGCTTCTTTACTGATAGAGATTCAAGGAAACGGTTATTTCCAACTTTAGCCGCCATCTTCAAACAAAATGTAAGCTGTTGAAACCCCAAAATTAAAGTAACTTCTTTTGGTTTCGAAAAATTGAATAACGAAAAACGGCATATTGTATCTAGACAAAGGCGAATATAGTTTTTTAGCCTTGTCTACGTTGAGTACACAAAATGTAAGACAATATGGGTCTCTACTTATAGAGATGAAAATGAAAATAAAACATTGACGATTATTTTCAAGAAATAAAAAAGTAGCTGATTTTCTTTATACGAGGTTTTTCCAAAAATATTGTGCCAATGTTATTATAATATGTTTTTATGTGGCTCGATATTTTCGGAACAAACCTTATATGTTAAATTAATTAAATTATTTGATGTTTTTATAGTAACAAAATTGATAGGTCTACTAGTCTTCAGACGGACGATTTTCATTTTTTTTCTCTCAGGTTATCTCAATAGTAGTCGTGATTTTTGTACACTTACTGGTCATCAGAATGAAAAGACTACCATGCACTCTCAGATCTTCTTTTTTAATCCCGGAGGCAAATGGGCAAGAGGGTTAGGTGGCTTTTCTGCTAGACTTTTGTAAAAAACGGATGATGGAGTTTACAATAATGTTAGCGGTAACACTGTCTAGCAGTTCTCTCTTATGAAAACATTACCTAGTTATGAGAACATGCATAATATGCAGCAGATAAAACATTTCTTTACCGTTCAATTCATCTCAAGGAACGGGGAGGTTAAATCACACATTTTGTGTACGAAAAGGAGTTTTTCGTAACCAAGTCATTAAGAGTCCTCATAACTCTGTTGTTTTCCAACTAGAGAGGGGGATAATCTTTTTTACTTGGAGCGGTTCTGTCCATCTTAACCGTCGCAGCTTTAGGCTTTCTACTACTAGCAACTATGTTCAACGAACTTTAAAAGTTCGTTACTGAATTCTATATGTCTGTCGGTCTGTCGGTCTGTCTGTCGTTGTACAAAATTACTGGATTTTTAAATTTTAAAATGGATTCTTATAGGAAATTTTTACGCTGATTTCAAAATCGAAATCAAGAGGTTTCTATCTCGAATAGTTTTCGAGATATTCGACGTTATTTCGAAAATTTCGACAGTCGATTTTATGAGTCTTAATCTGTTGAAAATTTTCCTAATTCGAAGGATGAATTCTTTCGAATAATTTTGAAAGGTTTTTAAGTCTCGTTACTGGGATTGCTTTAGAGCAATCTCTTCGCCGGCCCCATGTTTTTATTTTGCGTATTAAGAGCAATTGAGATTTTTGAGTAATTGAACATTGCAACGATGCCAACTATATATTCCAAGTTCTGCTCACGCTCTTTTCATCGTGCACTTAGCGTTGTTGTTCATGAGCTTTTCTCGGTCCACTCCTGGACATAAGCCTCTGCTTGTTTTTAAAACGGGGTTTTTTTGGCCATAACTCACCACGCTGGCCAGACGGGTTGGTAAGTATTAGTGACAGCCGTCCACTCTGGATACAGACGCTGTTTGCAGCCGCCTACTCTGGGTCAGACGCTGCTAGTTCACCATATCTGGTTACCCTCACTTGGTTTAGCCTGTGGGCCAACACGGTGTACCGGGGTGTGGAGCTTGCAGCCACCAAGTGAGAGTTGGGTGTCTCGTGAGGACCAGTTATCCGAACCTCCTTCCGTCTATAACGTTTGGAGTGACCGTTCGAAATAAAAGGTACTACCTCTCCGACACATCCCTACACCCCTACTACACTTAGTGTTGTAGTATCTCAAATTCCAGTAAGAACAAAAATTGTAAAACGCAGGATTGTTGGTCTGTTTTATGCTGAACGGCACCTTCTCCATGAATCTACCACCTCATTAGTTTTTCGGTGGCTTCAAAAAGTCTGTAAGAATGTAACATTAGGAACACTAAGACGCCATTCTACAACAATGACATTGCATATCGTAAAGTATATTGTAAGGTTTGACAAATAATGTATGAATTTTAATCGCAGGTGAAAGCGAAACATCTTGGACTTGTAATAATCTATCTACCATCTTCCAGCAATTTTTAATTAAGCCTAGTGTCGCCCCCAAAACGTTACGTCTTGAGGCGACGCTCCGTCTTGGGGTGACGATCCGTTGCCTAGGTGCTAGCGCCAACAATGGCTCAATAGAAAAAAGGTCAAAAGAATGCCCACAGTCCTTTACGATTAAGATCTGGAAAGTTATTGTTCACATTTTGAGTAAAATTCTTTAAAAGTAATTGTCCGAATGTTTGAGTGAGATCGAAAAGGTGTTAATAGGGGTGATATATTTCAGTTGGCGTCACTATTAAAGTGATAATCAAGAAAACGTCAGTTTGAAGTAATACAGAGATAAGTAGAGATGAGCGTAATAGTAAAACCTTTGCGTAAAAACAAGGCAGAAAATTGGAAGTGGAAATACGATTCTATTGAAAATATAACATTAAACCAAGTAGTTTAATTTCTCTTAAGTGTGGACAAATGTTTTTTTAATTTATTGAAACATAATAAAACTACAAAAATAGAAAATTATTCTTTCCAGTAAATGGCTTAGTTTAGTTTTATGATAAATTATACTTAAATTTTCAATCAAATAGAAGGTAAGTACAGATACTAAATTTACACACGACAAGGGTCAACCTATATATTCGGTTATTTGATATTACTGACTCAGGTCTTTAGTCACCCATAGTCAAACACAAACTTTGACGATGTTTTTAACATTTAGTTGCGTACTTCAATAAAAAGAAAATTATGAACTTTCTTCTATCCTATTATTCTTTATGACTACAATTTCTACACAGATAAGATCTTCATGTCGATAAGACTTCAAAAATAATTGGACAATGAAATTGCTACATCCAGTAAGTAGAAAAGGTCGTGTAAATACTACTTATATTTGCTGTTTCAAGTCGGCTAGTATATTTTATATCGATAGTTCTATTTAAAAAATTAACTCGAAGAAGGATCTTATCCATAAATAATGAGTTGCCTAGAATCTGGTTAAATAACAAGTTATTATTTGGCATATTGTTAAAATGTTTTATTCTTCTTCTTTGTTGTGGTTTTAAAAACTGGTTGATGTTTACTTAAACCATGCTCTGATATTTTAACCATGAGTTTTGATTCTTCCGACATATGATAATTTGCGGTAATTCATATCATATGCCCTATACATTCTGTTTTTTCTTTTATAATGTTTAGTATCTTTACTTTTTATTTATTTTAATTAGAATTTCGTATTTTGTATTTATGAAAAAATAACATTTATTTTGTCTTCTTTTGAGTATATAATCTCGGCTCTAACGCCCCGCGTGGGAACACGGCCTGCGAACTGAGAGGGGTTAAGCTCTCTCTCTCTCTCTCTCTCTCTCTCTCTCTCTCTCTCTCTCTCTCTCTCTCTCTCTCTCTCTCTCTCTCTCTCTCTCTCTCTCTCTCTCTCTCTCTCTCTCTCTGTCCGGTCGTCGCGCACCATCTCTAATGCGGGGCGATGTGGCAAGCACCGCGCCTTAAACGAACAGATCTTAGATCCCTCAAATATCGATAAAAGTATGGCGACTGACGCGATGCGTCTGTATTTAAGTTGTTGAAAACACCGGTAGAGCCACTTCACGATGGGGTAGCCAATTCATCAGCAGAATCTCCTGACGATCCCAAAAGCCAATTACCAGTTTTTTTTTAAATAAACAATCTTGACAGTGGCTTTTAGGCCGATGACTTCCATTGTTTATGTTGCCATTGTATAGTCCAGCGTTCTCAAATTATTTGTCCTTTATGGGCTGACGGTGACCCTATCATAATTAAAGTTCTAATTGTGGTTCCGACAGAATGTTTTACTGGTTTAAAGTGTGTCTCGGTACTTTTTAGTCAAAATAAGTTTAATGATTTTGCTATAATATACGCTCTATGACATAATATTCAGAATAAAATGATGGTTCCTTTGAACATTGGCAGATTTTTCAGTAATTTTAAGACTTATTGTTCCTTAACAGTTTTTCTTTACATCGTTGTAATATTTTAATTAATGCGAAGTAAGAACACTTTGGATGTTTTCAGGTTATGAGTAGTCATTTACAATGTTCCACTCTTTTGGAGTTTGTACAGAATCTTAAGAATCTTTTAGAAGATGGTATAGCCATCAAAATTTGCTGTAGATAATCCATTATGCCACAGAAGTTTACTAATAATAATATAACGTAACCTATCGCAGAGATAGTCTTTAAGCTCAAGCGGTTCTACTTCCAAAGAAAAAAATATTGTGTGATTTAAAAGAGGAAGCGTTTTAACTGATTCTGTGTACCATAGGCTCGATCAAAAATGAGCTTTACTAGAGTTTCTAAAAATTTGATTTTTGTAACGCACTGTATATCGGCACTATTTGGAAACGTGGACGCTTGATCACGTAAGAAAAAATATATCTTTTGACCTCCCTTTTCAGATCTCGCCCAGATTAGGTAAATGACGTTCACTTTTAACTGGAACTAGTGAAGTTCTCTGTGCATATAATGTGAGCGCTAGCACCTAGTCGACGAAGGAGTTGCCTCAACGCACAACGCTTTGGTAACCTAACATTTCCATATATTTGCTCTAGTGGTCGGTGACTGTTTATCAACAAGAATGATTTAAATTGATTTTTAATGTTAAACTGTCAAGTCTAATCTTCGAGTTAATTCATAGCATCCTGTAGCAGGTTTGCAATTAATGAGGTTACCGATGTATGACGCCATTTTCATTCTTCCGATCATCACTTTAGGCCAGTCACTTATGAAAGTATTGAAACAATCTTGACGATTGTCGTTGTCAGTAACTTTTTTCAAATGTAATCTATCTCTGCTCGATGTAGAAAGTTCTTTTCTTGGGGAAGAATGTGACCAAGTATAAGACTTTGGACGCATTCAAAAATATGGCCTTTTTCGGCAAATGGCTTTTACTGTTTATAAGATCTGCTGTATATTCTTCAGTACTTTATGGAATTTTACAGAAAAGACGCCGGTTGTCCAAGTCTAAGTAATACGACAGAGGTATCATAAGACCTTAACAAAATAATGCAGTCGTGTGTTTTTTCTATTTTCAGTAACACTACACTTTTCAGTGTTATGTGCGCAAACTGCAGCGGCACATTATTTGGAATATGAGTTAATCTCCCTTAGTTCCCGTCGGAAATTCTGAATCCTTAGTCCAACAAAACTCTTTTATTTTGAATAAACATGGAGGTATTACCTCTTTTTAAGGTTGTTCTTTACAAACACCTTGTAGTACCACAAAAAAAGAAGAGTCGGTTAGAAGCTATTTCTGGGAGAGTCTTTCTCCTCCCTTTTCAGTGTTACCTGGCAATGCTTAGTTCAGTTTAATGTGATTTTTGTGATATACGACTTTACAACACTATCCGCCCGATTATGATGTACGCTTGCCCCTCTTGGGAGTACTGTACCAAGACGCATATCAACAAGCACCAGGTGATACAGAATCGAGCCCACAGGTGTATCTTTGGTGGTCTCGGGGATATCAGAAACGCCATTCTATATCGCAATGTCTCATAGTGCGATCAGTTCTCCAGCGTTGAAGTCTAGGACAACCTCATCGTTTGTGGCCTCTACGATTATGAGCTGAGCGGGACCGTCAAAGGCACCCGAAAATTTGAACTCCCCCGTAGCGTTGTACGGAGGCGACCAAATGTAGGCCCACCATCCATTCACGCTAGGTCACCCAAGAAGAAGTTGATTATTATGCCATGTTCGATCACGACAGCGACAGTCACGGTCTGGATGTGTAGCTGGAATAAATCTTCGCCGATAATGAGGATTAGCACCGGCTTTAGAAAATGCTTCATTAACGATACTTAGAGAACCTGAGGGGTATGTCAGTGTTCCTTGAGGACATTCTAGAGCGTCGTTCACGGGGAAGTATGTGGGGCACTCCTGCCTCCCGGCCTTCCCAGTTTTTTTAGCTGCTCTAGTCACCCCAGCTGTTTCAGTCGCTTCGGTTAGTGCCGTCGCCTCGCGGTTACACCCGCTTTCCCTGTCGGAGAACGATCTTCAATCCGGACGTATCAGTTCTCTCAGTGAGTGTTTCTCCTCAGCAACGGATCTTTCCGTCATTTTGCGTATAAAAGAGGCCTGGCCTTCTGTGCGTAAGGCTATCCACGAGAAGAAAAGCGGTTTTATCAAGGTCAAGACTGTTGAGGATGGAATCTCTATCCATACCGCGACATTAGAGAACTACCGTGCTTGACTTGCTTCTTGGATGAAGCGAAGATCTAGCGCCATTACCATCTACTAAAGTGGACAGACCTTTTCGAGCCGTAATGTAAGGCGTCCCAGGGTACGTTACCGACGAGGACCTGGAGCAGGAGCTACAACAACGATACCTTCATCCTCACGGTACAGAGGATGAGAAAAGACCACCATCGTCATTCAATGGCATTTGTGTTCATGGAACTTGAACGTAATGACAAGAGAAAAGCCATTTTTATGTGCCAGACGTCTTTAATGTACCCGTTATCCACACAAGAAGAAAATAGTAAGCCGGTCAGTGTTACCGTTCCAGGCACGCGTAGCGTTGCTGTTGCACTAGCCTGAAATGCGTGAAGTGCGGTGAGTGCCACTCCGGGGAGTATAGAAATCCCCAGGGCGAATTCACTACTTGTGCCAACTGCCAAGGTTCCTATTTAGCCAGGTGATGAGGATGTCCTGCTTTTTTAAACTGGCACCTCGCTCAGACAAGGAGTGCACCTGAGCGAAATTAACTGCAGTAACCAAGGAGGCTGCTTCTGCAGATGCTTGATTGCGGCCAGCTCCACGGCGTTTACAGCAGATGACCATGCCATAGTCAGACCACCAAGACTGGGCACTACTGTGGGGCTTTTCCAGAATGTTGACCTCTGTGCGTTTTTGGATGCCTTTAATACCATTGTGGCGGCCACCCAGAACGCCACCAACTGATGTCCTTAGCATGTTCAGGATTCTTTGAACACCTGGGCCACCTAAGCTTTCGCCACTCTGGAAGCGTCTGTAACTGGCATACCAATTTCTCCCCAGAGAAGAAAATTCAGGGGCTTAGACCTAGGTACCACCTTGTTAAGCAAGGATGTTTACGTTCACATGATCACTAGAGACGAGTGATATTTGCTACCACACTTATGTGGAATGCTTAATCCAAGACACAAAAAGTAGTCCATTGAATAGGATCAAGTTACGAGTACTCGGAAGACTGCTGAAGACCGTTTTCATTATCTATTTAAGAAGATTAGATTTGTGACCTACCATCGCCATCCGTTTTGATTCAGGTTTCGTATAGGCGCCACCCGCTTCATTGTCAATCCGTCCGTATTGAAAAACAAATTGCCCTAAATTTTATCTAGAGTTTTTAACAAGCAGATGCCCTTCAATTTTTTATTTACGGAGAGAACTACATCGTTCATACCTCTATGAACAAGTTTGAGATCTTTGGTAAGTAGTGCTGACGCTAATGTATGGGCGATGAGGTGATGGTTTACTGATGATAATATAAAATTGGTAGGGTATAGAAGGCAGAAGTGAAGTTGGGTGGAAAAACAACTACAGAAATTCTGGCGAATTTTTGAGACACGAGAAAATAGAAGAAAAATCTTATTGGGGTGAGAGGGAAAGGGGCTAATCTCAAAGATTTATTGCTTGATCTAACGGATCCAAAACCCTTATCTGTTCCTAAAGTACTATTACGTTGAGATACGGACTGTCATAAATTGCTGAAAATTTTAAGATTATAAAAAGCCAAAGTTGGTAAACAAGTGAACAAACAAGTAAATGACAATAATAATAAAATGAAAAAAGCAGAGGAATTCGAAGAGTTCCTTTTATGACCTTTGGTTTCCTATCATCAGCATAATATCACTTGTTTCTTTTTCTTTTGTTTTTTCCCAGTCTTCATTGTCTTCTCGAAAAAAGAAATAAAAATAAAAGATATTCTATATAATCCAATAAATCGAATTGCTAATTTACTTTTGAAAAATATTTTTTAAAAGAAAATTTGTTGACTACTTTATTATTTTAATTTTAAAAACTAGCTACTGTGCATCAGACATTCTGGGATCGATTAATCATCAGCATTTGAAACATGCTCACGAAAGTGTTCGTTCCACGCTTTTTTTTCATCGATCAGTTTTAACTGTTGCTGATGGACAGCTTGGGTTATTTGCCTTACAAATTGAATGTGTAATTGAACGTTGCCAATTACTCAGGTTTTTCGTTTGGTTCTACTCATCAATTGTGCCCTGAGGATCGCTAGATCCGAGCGTTTGACAGCGTCCATTTTCGGCGGCCGCGTGCAGCTGCGCCGGCGGTTTCAATCTGCGCCGCGCGAGCGGGCGATATTAATTTGCAGGAAATTAAGCATCAATCCGAGGCTGGCCGGCAGGACGCCCGGCCGAACAACATCGATAACCCATTAATCTGGTTACGCTTAATTAACCGCCGCCGGGATATCTGATCCGGCCGCGCCGGCGGCGTGCGTGTGCGTGCGCGCCCGCATGCATTGTTGCGATGGCGACGCGCGCTTCACGCGATTATGCATAATTGCGCCCGATAAGGGCCTGCCGAAACGCGCAGGTCGAGGACCTTTCGCTAATTGGCCCCAGCTGCCCGCCGTCCTAAGAAAACAAAAACGGACGCCGCCGTCCTCTTCAGTATCGCTGAACTGATAAGGCTAATGAAATTGTGCTTTGGGGCGGCGGCCTCGAGCTGTTTGCTCTCCTTGGTTAATTACAGGTGGACAAAGTTGTGGGCTGCAGGACTCGTATCCTCCACGATTTCTATTAAATTTGTGTGTGGACAATGTCAAACAGACTGTTTTATATGTAAAGAAAATTACCCTCCACTGTTTGCTATTGTATTTTACGGAAAATATTATAACATGCTTTTATGTACGATAGTACGTGACCAAAAGTTCGCGACCGATTTCTGTCATTTTGTTTTTAGTCGTGCTGTATACCAAATATATGGTAAAAATCAGCTACAAAAAGTCACATTTTAGCCAGTTCGTGTCATAGTCAGTTCAGTAAGAGCGTGTTCGAGATAATTAGTAGTTGGTAAAAGGTTTGTCTTAGCTCTTTTGTGAGTCGATAGAGAAAACCTTTGTCCTCGATGCTTTGTCACAAAAGGTTTAGGTTTAGTTGGCATTGAATTCTTGCTAGAGCAACGCATAAAGCACCATGGGTGCCGCCTACGCATCGCGCTACGAAGCTGTGTTCCTCTGTACCCACCCGAAAGATCTGAAAATGTCTCATGCAACGGCTCCTAAGTACATGAACAAGTCGAAAATATACGTCAGCAAGTGGGTGCAGCGATGTAAGGAAACAAAAACGGTTGATGACTTGTCGGCTAGGCAGTGTCCCCTTAAGTCGAAAAAAAGATCGTAAACTTGTTTGCGCGGAATCCGGGCTTACCGTTGTGCCAAAGATTTATTATACGCACCTATCCCGTGTGTATGATATCAAATTCCGTTCAGTGAAGAAACCTTTGTGAGGTGAAAATCATGTGACGAAGCGACTCGCTTGGATAAATGATAATATCGACCGAGACGAAGCTTCTGTTTGGAGATATGTTATTGTCCCATGAGTCTGGTCAACCTCAACTAACAGCGGACTTTTAAAAACTCTGTAAAAATGCATCTTTGGGGCTGCTTTTCAAAACTGGGTTTCGGAACGTTGTTTTTGTTTACGTACAACCTAAATGCTCGAGATTTATAAGAAATTTTATTACCGACTGGCGAACATTCGTTAGTCAAGAAAAACGAGGACTGGATTCTACAGGAAGACAATCCCAAACATCGCAACAAGCCTTGGGTTGAGTGGAAAGGGCAGTCTGGCATCGTTACGCTTAATTGACCGTCGCAGTCGATGAAAATCCGATTGAGAATGTGTGGGCACACATCAATCACAAGCTTCTTGGAAAAAACGTGTTCAGTTTGAAGCAGTCAACACGACAAATTCGTCGCATTTGGGGATTCTTGCCGAATGAGTACGCCATCAATTTAGTTGAAAGCATGTCTCGAAGATGTCAGGAAATTATCGACGCGGGTAGTGACTGAACAATGTGCCCATATATTTGAAAATATATTAAATATATTTCCTCACATTAACCCAAACACGCGCTTACTTAACTGGCTGATAAGTTAAAAAAAACATGGAACGAAATTTGCCACAAAATGTAATTTGGTATATTTGAAAATCGTGCTTTTAATCCAGAAGATTGATCCTTACAGCTTTGATGATATCATTGTGTTTTAGTAGAAAATAATTAAAGGATTACAACTGAAGATAGTTCTAAGAATGTTTCAAGGAATATGGGTTCTAGTTCGCCCACATCTCTGCGGTAAGTTCTCTGCTAAGGCGCTATAAATCAGAGATCTTTTTCCATCGATCTATTAGAGGTCATTATAAGTAGATCTTTCTCATGAAAGAGAGGGTAAAACTCTTCGAATTTTGAGAAACTTTTGGAGGTAAAGCTCTTAAGATTTTCTCCACTGGATCACCTTTCTTGCAGACCGGATTCAAGTATAGGCGTAGCTAAAACAATTTTGGTGGAGACCAGAAGCAGTTGAAAATGAAGGTCACCGACATTCCAAAGGACCAACGCAATTTAAAAGAATATTCGCATTGTTCGCCGCCTTCTTGAGAGCGACTGCAGATTAACGGTTGCTAAAATTGTTTCTGAGGTTAGAATAAACTATGACAGTGCTCAGGCAATTATTGATGACGACTTTAGGCTTCGAAACGTGGTGAAAGGTGGATTCTCCTGATCTCACCGAATATTAAAATAATTGAGGATTTGTTCTGAACTTGTCCAAACTTATCGATTTGCAATTGTCATTTATTTGGGGCACTAAATAGGCACTTGGAGGACAGAAAAAAGCGCTGTACGTAGCCTTAGCCTCCTTCAAAGTAAGCGCTTAGTATCTCACACACGTCTTCCAGCGTCTTTTGTTGAATTAACGAATAACGGCCTTGTGGTATTGGTCTGAATCTTGACGACTATCTGACATTTTTTGCTTTTCAAATTTGATGTCGCATACTACACGTGTTTATTTACCCGCGTCTTATTTCCAACTGACCAACGGCCAGCCAAATTCTCATTTAAGCATGCATATTGCAGTCCACTGTCTACCGCTGTTTTTATTATGTTAAAATTGGCTCGTTATTTTTTGAACAGGCCACGCTATTTTTCGAAATTTAATTTCAAACAACTTCTTAGAATAATCTGGGTGATTTGTTATAGTGAGCTTTTGTTTTGTCTGAAGAAAGTGCGATAACTCTTTAACTTGTCCTTAGGTTTATTTATTCTTAAAGGATTTGCGACTTTTGTTTGATGAACTATTTTAGTCGGTGCATTTATAAGAGTTTGATCCAAGATTATCTGAAATAAATCAGAAACTTTTTCAGTTTTCTGCATATGTGCTTCGTTATTGATGCTCTGCTTCTTAAAATAGGGCGTTTGTAGAGTGTTACCTAATTTTGTGACAAGAGTCTTTTCTTGTTAGAGTCGTGATAGATTTATTTGAAACTTTAAAATAGCTATTTTTTTACACCTGGGGTATAGATCTGCAGAAAGGGGATTTTTCCTAATTTTCTTAACAAGCTTTACGCTTTTGATTTTGGATTCCATGTAGAAGCAGAAAAATTGCTAATGCTTTTCTCCTACATCTGGTTTTTTCTCCCATCGAAGATTGGAAACCATCATGGCTATTTGGACTTTATTGATCGCCGCTCTAAACAATTCTACATTATTGCATCTAAACCACTCTCTTAAATTTACAAGCCCGGATAGTTTTGCCTGTCGACACTCTCGCTTACCTCGAATTTTACCTTGTATTATTATTAATTGTGGCAATACGTATTTTTGTCTGCCCAATACATGTTCCTCTTTTTGATGGTTATCAGGATTTTTGGTTTATTTTCCACCTTTTCAATGACCTCTACATTTGACACTCTGCCTGTTTACTGTTTTGTAGACACGAGTTTATAGAAGCTCTTTTATGCTTTTGAATTTCTCTTCTAATCTTATGAGTTTTGTTATTAAATATTGGTTTTGTCTGCAGGATCTCGGTTGGATAATTTATACCTTTAGTTATATATGTAATCTATTTGGTGTTGTTATATGCCACTGTTTCGACAAGTCTGATGAAGATTTCTGCTTCTTTTTTCTAGTTGTTTAACCGTTCTGAGATTGATGTTCAAGTTGAAGTTGCTATGAAGATCAATCTGAAAGCGTTCCCTGATAGACGAAAGATAATATCTGTATTGCGGCTGTTTATATTCTTATTATTTAGATCTTCATTAATTTGCCGCGTTGCACCCTATCGATGGCCTTTTCAAAGTACACAAAGCACAAGTAGATGTTGCTATTCATATCAAGGCACCTCTGAGATAGCACATTTAATCTAAAGAAAGCCCCCCTCGCGCTCGTATCATGCCTGAAACCAAATTGTGTGTCACTTATCTCGTTTTCCAGGGTTTTAACAATTCTGCCATGTATGATTTTGAAGAACGCCTTAAAAGTATGACTTATTAAGGCTATGGTTCTGTAATCTAAACAAGTTGTTGCCTGAGGTTTTTTGATGATTGTCACGAAGATTGATTGAAGCCACTTTTGGGAATCGTGCCAGTTTAATAAATTTGATAGAAAAGTTCACCCAAGGCGTCTTCATGAATTATACTGCTTTACGATTTTTTCTAGTTTTTTTGGCACAAATGACCTATTGCCTTGTAATATTAGTGATCCCGCGTCTTCTGTTTTTTGTACTACTAATTCTTCTCTTTCATGATTACATAATTTTCAAATGTAATTGGTTCATTGTGATCACTTCTCTTTTAGTTTGCTAATCGAAAATGCATGATTTCGAAATCTTGTCATTTCTCTTATCTTTTTATGTATCATATTTTGTATCCTAGTTTTTTATTCCCTTGCATCTCTCAGCAAACCAACTTTTTTTCGCCTTCCTAATTTTCTTTCTGATGTTTTTGTGGATTGGCGTATACTTGCTTTCATCTCTTAATTTTTGTTGTCTTTTTCTTCCATGAATTTCCAGTGCCATTTGAGGATTTATTTTTTCTCTAAATCGCTGGTTTTTCTTTCCAATTGAGACCAGTACATCCTTTGTGCCCACCCATCTTTTATCTAGAATTACTGTGGGTGTTTTACTGATCTTTCTTAGACTTTCTATTATTTTTGTTTTAGTTTCTCTATGTGTTGTCCTCTTTAAGCCTTTTGGGGTCTGTATGTTTTTTGCGATTAGGCTTCTGACTTTCTTCAGTTTGAATCTTATCGTTACAACAACAGAGTTATGATCGGGTACATTTGGCTGCTATGATGGAATTTCTATGTTTTCTATTAACAGTAATATAATCTATTTGATTTGTAAATATTTTGTCACTGTTATTAGCTGAAGGTTTCCAAGTATACAATCTACGCTTATAAAGTTTAAACGATGTAATTGTAATTATAAAATCGTTGCAGAACTCAATCAGCTTCTTATCATCACGATTATTACGTTCTCCTAGTTCATATCTTGCTATATCTGTAACTTTACATTGTGACATTATCCTGTGACATTATCTTTATCTGCAGTAGGTGCATATGCCTGTATAATATTTATTTTTGTTTTGAACTGGGAATTCAGTGTTAACATAACACGATCAGAGTAGGGAACAAAGTGGCAAACTGCTTTTTGGCAATCTTTGTCTACGATGATGCCCACACCTTTTCTGTGTACGAGTTCGTTGTTTCTCGAATAATAATACATCATTCCATTCCTTGTCCTTGCACATCACTAATTCTCAGAATGTCGAGCCTTAATTTATACATTACGGATACAGCGTTATCTATCTTGCCGGCTTCGATCAGACTTCTCACGTTCGAAGTTCCAATAGTATTTTCATGTTCTTTGCTTGTTTGCAGGGATTTTGCACGCTGACGACCGAGGAGGCCCTGCAATATCGTGATTGTCTCTCTTGGTTTCCGATTCCCACGATCAGTAATAATGTGGTATGATTTGATAGCCTTGCTGATTCGACTTGGGATACTTCTGTGAGCGTTTAATGCAAGGGCTTCCCGTTCCCCTTTGCATCTCCATGCCGTTGACCTAGCAGGTTCATCCGCCTTTAGGGCCAATTTTTTAATTCAAGGACAAGAGGTTACCCTTCTCTTACTTGTTCTTCCACCATTACCTGTTTCACCTTTCGCTAGCTTTGGTCTGTCCCGGATACTTTATTTCTCTGGTACCCACTATATCATCTGGTGAGCATTGCCCTATCCGCTACCTGGGGAGGCGTCCGGTGGAGGACCAGCAAACCCTACACGGGAATGCTTTTCTTCTATTGCTTACTAAATTCTTGGGCCATATAATTTTTTATGACTTTAAGGTCGTAGATATTTTTAAAATACTTTTCTATGTGCATGTCAAAGCAGTTCTTAGTTTGCTGCTTTCCTATTCAGATCTTTTTAACGGCGATGTAATTGGATCGATCTTCAATGACACTCTTCTATTAGTTTGTAGTGTTTACGAATTTGCATCAAAGTTCACAAAATTTTTACTTTGGACTGTCGCTTTCTCATATTCCAAAACTGCATTGAATTTTGCAAATAGGACAGAAGTATCATATATTGAATTAAAAGGGGTAAAAACATTGAACACCACGAGGCACATCTGAACGTAGGACCATTTGGTGAAAAAGTGTGACAAAGTTAGCACACATTTGGTTGTATTGTTATTTGGGTGCTACGCTTTTTTGACGAGCAGCTTGCGCGAGCTTTGGGGTGATTTCAGGCGCTTCCAGCCGATGCAAATGTGCCGAGACAAGGTATGTTGTATCGATCCGAACAGGTGCTGCACTAAGGCGTCACGTCTGGAGAGTAAGCCCCGCAAAGAGAACTTCCCAGACGAGTTCAGGAAAGTTTTTTGCGGCTCCACCGCGCGGAGCTTGATATAATCGCGCGCGGAATAGCTACGCAGCTATTTTGGTTACTAATTGCCCCGCTGCTTCAAGGTTACGACCAGAATAAGCAATTGCTGCCGCTGCAGCGCCTCGTCAATTTTTGCGGTGCTGGTTAGCCAAGGGAACTTCTTTGGGTTTAATAAACTGCACTTTTACAGTTTTCATTATTTAAATAGAGCGGCAGAAACTTTTACAAATATTTTACTCCAGGCTTGTTCTAAACAAATGATTCTACAAAACTGCACAATGTTTAGTGGAGTACAAGATAAACACGTATAATACAAGTGTAGAAACAGGACAACTGGCATAATACAGAAAATAAAGTAACCGATCGAACAAAAATTTTAGAATTTTTTGCTCAGTTTTCATTTTTCTAGTCCAAAACTTCTCCTTGGATCACGCCTTGAATTAGATTGCAATATTTATTATTGATGCACAGTGACGAGTGCTTCTAGCGCAATAAAAATAATATTAAGACTACCAAGCTCATACATGGTATGGCAAGTAAGAACAGTTTTAAAACTTACCAATCTTTATAAGCATCTGTTTCCCCTTTCTATGCTTTTTCTACTATAAACTACCTTTGGTTTCGTATCCTAACATATTTTTATAAGAGAACTAGCCCGCAAAAAGGTGTTTCTTTGCGTCATAGGCTGACAATCTTTCACCCGCCTTCTCTCAAATTTTTGCAAGGTGGGGGAACGTATACATTTTTAACTGAACCGGGAACGTGGAACAATTTAACTTACAATTGAAGCTCCGCTTGGCGGAAGCAAACCAAATGGCCCTGGCAGACGCGCTTTTTGCGTTCGGCTATGCAGCGGCCAAGGGGCGAGAGCGGACGCACGGTCCTTCACGTGTAAATCTGGAGCTCAGAGCTCAGCTATCTTTGTTTACTTTTCGCGAGAGCCGCCCCCACGTGCGTGCAGGAACACACGGACCTTTTCGTGTAAATCAAGGCCTCAGACCACGCCACATTTCTTTGTTTGCTTTCTGTTCAAATGTAATAAATAAACAGTTTCTATATATATATATTTTTAATGGAATAGCACATTTAGGAGATAGTTCAGATTTCGAACAGATTTGCAGGGAAAAAATATTTTATCGTAATGTTCGGTCTAACTCAAAAAGTCGAGTAAATCAACCATGCGACGGAACAAAATGGATTTTTCTAATTTTTCTAAAATATATTCGAAAAGGTTTTCACTTAGTTTATTACAGAAGAATTTATTATTTTTTTAAGTAGAAACGAATCTACCGATTGCAACATTATATATAATAGTATGTTCTAAAGACTTTATTGGATAGAATATTTTTTAATTAAACAATTTATTCATTTAATAGAATTTATATTAAAAAAATTACAATTCTTATAAAATGGACAAGACCTAATCAGCCGGCAACGATTTTTCAGGACTTGGCTTGGAAATGGTACGCAACGGCCTCATTTAATTTATTTGTAGACCCATTCTCAATTCTACATTTAGAATTTGAGCGTGAGAACATGTGCGTGCCGTTCGTATGTTGAATAAAACAGCAGGTGAAATATTTAGTAAACGATTCATCTCGTGATATTTATTTGTTACGTTTATCTGTTGGTATAATCGCCTGACAATTGGCTAGCTTAGAGGTGGGATGCTGTCGGACATGCTAATGTTGTATAAATGCTCTTCGGTTGATGGGTAGATTTTGCCAACGATGCTCTAGATATCTATAGGTACATCATTGTGATTATCAAAACCGCGGCGGTGCAGACTCATGCTACTTATCGACGGTGCGTGAACCGGGCGCCCAATGGGGCGCGATGTTTATGAAGAACCGCCACAATAATGATGCGATTTTAAGAAACTTTAGGGTCAGCCGACGGAGACCGTGGGTTGGTGCACGCTGCTGACAAATGTCGGTACATTGAGGTTAGCGTTGGTAAGTGCGATTGCATCACGACGGTGGGGAGACTCAAAGATCATCCGGTGTGTTAAGATGTTATTTGATTTACTAGTAGACTTGAGGTCAATTTTAAAACCGGGATTCGAAAGTAAGAGTACTTTTGTACTGTTTGCTTATTAATACCATTCATATGTCAAATAAGGCAAGATTTTGACTCAATTGTTCGTTTAGTGACACTTAATTGCAACTGTAATAATAGCTTGATAGTTATCGGGTGGTATGCTGTGATGTTGTATGGTATTTCTCGGTTAATCCGTAGCTCCGGACATCAACATATACATTAGCATGGTCCTCAAGACCACAGTAATGCAGGCTCATGCTTCTTCGACGGTGAATGGAGCGAGCACTGCGCTGATCGAATATCAACGCTGGTGAGAAGTTGCTCGAGTATCGTAGCAATTCTAAGAGACTTTGGGGTGAACGGATTAGAAACCATGTATTGGAGCGCAGTGTTGGTAAATTTAAGTGCGTCTGCATCGGCGTTAGTGCCCGCGGTTATGTTACGACTATGAGGGTTTGGCAAGTCTAAATGACTATAAAAGTGTTGTCGTTTGGTAAGCATTGAGATTGCGTCGACTTGTAGATCCCAGTTTTGCAAAACCCTATTGAAATGTTGCAGTCGTTTAAGGTGGTAGTTGCGTGCGTGTAAATTAAACAAGACTAAAGTGCTGGTTCAAAAGACATCGATAGAAAGGCCAGATATTTACAGTCTGACCCCTGTTTTCTACAACGATGCCAAGGCCTAATTGGCCGATAATAACTTTTTCGGAACCAACCTCAAAATTAAACCGCAGCAATGTAGGCTCATGCGGCTCGCTGAAGCGGGAACCCAGCGACTGCAGCTCAATGAAAAACTGCTTGCATAATAATGTGATTGTAGAACATCATGGAGTTGACGGGGCGGCGACTGTGAGCTAGCACAGGTTGTTGATAAATATGAGTGCCTTGGTGTTAGCGTTTTTTGTTTAGTCTAGCCAAGTCTCTTTTCTACCAGGGTGATATTTGGTAGTCAGTGTGTAATTTCCAGTCTTGTGTATTGACTTCAATTGTTTGCTAGGACAGTTTTCTAAATTTCCTCTTATACCGTCCTTTCTGACTGTCGGTTCTAGTAAATATATTAGTGGTTCTCAAGAATTTTATCTCCAAAGCTTGGATGTGCTAATGGTCATTTCGTGTTAAAAACCCATTATGGCTTCCATTCAGCAAGACAGGGATTGCCTTAAAAAATTTTCTAATAGTTTTGGACATGCAATGGAATCTGCGCATTTTGGTTTCTGTATAATGGTTTGTACCGTATCCTATATCACATTATAAATAGTTGAAATGATTAACGTGATCAACTGGTTGGCAGTTTAAGGAGATCTTCGTTCGAACTGATTCTTTCCCATATTATACTATAATCTATGTGTTCCTTGATTATTAAGTAAAGTTTGTGACAAGCTTTATGCTGATAACATTCATTGTTTTGAATTATAGCTGACTAGTCAGCGAAAAGTAGACACTTGATATATTTGTTGCTGCCTATCCGGGCTAGTATTTTTCCATTTACGAAGGAAGTCATCAATGTATATGTTAAAAAGTGTAGGCGAAATGCTATACTTTTGTCGTACCTTTGTTAGTAATGAAGAGTTTACTACAGTGGCCATGCAATATATTACTACTTCTATGCTACTATAAAAGGTCATAAGACGTTCTCTAAGTTGTACTGGATAACCTCAGTTTTTATGATGTTCCATAGTTTTTCATGATTTACATTATCAAATATTGTAGTAAAGTTTACAAAGTAAACTCTTCGCTTTTTACAACAGCAGCGAGGCCCAATCAGCCGACGACGATCTTCGCAGAACGACCTCAAATATTTTTCGGTGCGTTAGACTCATTAATAATAAAAAATTTGTGTTGATACACCAAATATATTTTTTAACAAACTATAATTTGTAAGAGAAGTTACTCAACTACGTTTGGTCCACTATATCAGTATTTGTTAAGAAATTAACCAAATGCTAATTTAATCATAATTTATCAGCGACGGCAGAACGGCTAAAGGAATTTACAACTCTCAAATTCAGGAAAATCTATTAATCAACCAAAATATTTAATTTCATCGAACGAGATCTTCATGAGAAATACTTGCATAAAAAATATTTAGTAAACAGCAATGTTTAACTGAGCATTTATTTGTCACAATATTAGAGAGAAATAGTCAGAAACGAATTGCCTACTCTCAACAATACATAATTATAAAATTTATTGCCCTTAAAAATTGCTTTAGTGAAATGGAATTTATAGCTACATCGCATATTAGTGAAAACATTGCCTTAATGAGCCGGGATTCGTAAAACATTCAGACTATTCAAACTGAAAAATTAAATGCAGTATATGTAATGGATTTGTTACAACGTATGGCCCATTAAAGCGAAATTGGCAGGGGAAATACAATTCCATTCTTAATAGTTGATCGATAAAATAAACTCGACAAACTTGCGATTACATCTGGTTTTATAGATTCCTAATGCACAATTGCACAGAATATGATTTGTTTTAGAATAAATAATATTTGTTATAGATACTTACAGATAGTCTTGTTGTTCCTATAAGTAGATGGCGCTGGTTGTGTCTAAGGTCCAAGATGCCTTGCCCGCCGCCTCTCTCGCTGTGTGGCATATCGCACTGTCTTGCTGAAACCACATGCTTTTTAAGACGAAGCCCTCGATAATCACTTGCACTAAGACAAAATCATGCACTTCTGAAAGCTGACGAACATTTTGTTACCTACAAGCCGTTGAAAACTTCGACCTAGAGGCCATGAAAAACGTAACATAATAATGAGCTTTTTGTAACCAAAATTAAAGAACTTAACTTAAAGCTTAAAGTGCAATATTTTTCTCGAAGTCATATGCCATAACTCATCTTTCAGTAAGTGTAGCGACATGGGCGTTTTCTGTCGACCAATGTGCGATGATTTGACCGCTGACATATCCACTAATGTTGAAATACATTTTCTTACTGAGCATCTATATCTAATAGGCCTACTTCAATATGCAATTCTTTTGTAAGTCTCTGGTTCTTTCAATTCTAGTGCATAGTGCACACGCTATTCACGTAAATTTCATTATTTTGTAGCCGACTTCTGCGTTTGTAAGTGTGTGTTTAAAACAATACTATATTAGTGCTTTTTTGTCTCAAAATCTTGAAATTTTTAATTATGTGCCGCGGCTTTTCCCGGTCTGATTCAATCTCATTCAGCGACTCCTTATTTTTTGGGGGTTTTGGTCCCCAAAATTGATTATACGCTGCAATTTATCGAATTAAGATCCGGCAAGTAGGATGGCCATCTCATTACCAAAACAGTGCTAGTCCACGGACTAGTACCATAGACTGTTCATTAACGGACGATGGCCTTGGAACTTTTGCAGAACAAATTTTGTCATTTTGGCGATTGTAGGCTGCTTCCGCCACAAACAATTTCTCATCCATGAATAGAATGCTTTTCTAGCGCATATCTGCAGTCCGATGTTGACCACATTTTTGGGGTTGCATTCTCTTTCTTTCGTGGGGAGTTGATCTTTTTATAGCTTGTAGGACATAAGGTTGAGCTCCATCTTGATTAATTTTCGTATCGATCGGCCGCGGATGACAATATTACGAGCCGTTTGACTCATTAACATCCTAGAATTACAGTCAACTCACTTCTTGATGATTTTATGATATCTGGATTTGTTCACAATGCGATCTCTTTCTCTTTCTTTATAAATAAATTTATTAAACGCGAAATAAGCTGCAGAAAAACGAAACACCTAATGTTGGCAAATTCAGCACAAAAAAATTAATTTACTATGTATCGGCTTTACTTATATCGGCTCTTCACGCCAGCAGGTGGCGTATGGGCTGCTCATACTCTTGAGCTCTTCAGATTCATTTTACACGGTGAATCACTCCGTATTTCTCTGCTGATTCTTTCCCTTAGAGGTCTTTGTGTGTTTTGGCTGCATCAGCAATTTTTCTCCATTCCTTTCTCTCCATTATTTTGTTCTTCCATTGTTTTATTTTCATTTTCTGTATGTCTTCTATTACTTCGTCTTCCCATGTGGTTTTGGGTCGTCCTCTTGGTCTTGTTTCTCCTGGCTTCCATCTTAGCATTTTACTTATTAGTGTTTCAGCATCCTTTCTCTGTGCGTGCCCAAACCATCTTAATCTTTGTGACTTTATGAATCTGACGATGTCTTCTTCTCCCATTTTGTGTTTCATTTCGTGATTCATCAATGGTCTGTATTCTCCATCCTGTGTTTTCAGGGGTCCTAGTATTTTCCTGAGTATTTTTCTTTCAAGTATTCTGAGCTTTTCTTCATCTTTGTTAGAGAGGCACATTGTCTCCGAAGCGTAAGTTATAACAGGTCTAATTGCTACTTTGTATATTTTTATCTTAGTTGTTATACTTAGGTCTTTGTTCCGTAGTAATTTTTTATATTTCCAGTATAACTTATTCCCTGCTTTTATTCCATCTACCATTACCCCTAGATATTTAAAAGTATCCACTCGTTGGAATGTATAGTTGTTTATCTTAATTTCTCTTATATTTACGGATCTTTGTCTGGAGCTTATCAGGTATTTTGTTTTTTCTTGATTAATGTACATTCCTATTTTTTCTGCTTCTCTCGATAGCTTCAGCACTGCTGCTTCTAAGCTTTTTCTGTCTACAAATTAATGCTAGTCGTCGACATACTATGTTACCGAATTAAAAAATTGAAAGTGGGTTGTAGCAGTCGAAATGTGATGAAGAAAAGAAGATATCTTTTGTAGCAATGAGCATCGAATTTATTTTAAGTTGTGTTTCGTGTACTCTTATTTGTTACGTAAAACAAAATTTTGAACAGAGGAGCGCGGTTTCTAAATGTTGTAGGTAGGAATGTCTGAAGGAAATTTCCTCCATAGCATACCTCGCATTGTCACTTCTTTAGTCAGTATCACGAAGTCAACAGATTATTATATAGTTTCTCATTAGAAAGGACATAAAAATACCTTCAGGCACAATTCAGGAACAACATTTTTTAGAAGAGTTTATCCGTGGCATTATAAAAATTATTATTTTGAATATTGTATAATGTACATAATTAAAAGTTGAATAAAGGCTTAGATGACTGGAAAAATTGTAGTTTAAAGAAGGGTTGTCGGCAGTTTCCACGAAATCAAACTTCTTGTCATTCAAACTATTTTGTAGAGACAGGAATATATGAAAATCTAGAGCAGTCTAGGGAATATGCTAGATGCTGGAGCATTCAGAGCTTTCAGAGTTAGCGAACTGGTATAACGTTGCTATGATTAATGGCGCATTTTTTAGTTGACTGGGACCAGATGTTTTTTTTTGTAAATTCTTACATTGAGTTTAAGGAGTTGTTCATGGCACATATTTGTCAGCAACTTAAAGAATAAAAAGAGACAGCAACAATTTCATTGAGTGCAAGCCAGATTTTTCCATGAGTTTTGCATTTTCAACTATTCTTTCGCTTTTTGTTGTTGTACAAGATCTATTTTTTATCATTTCTTATGACTTTATCGAAAAAAGCTTTTTTGTAGCATCCAAAGAGAGCAAGACATGGCCCAATTTATTCTTGTTCATGAAAGAATGCGGGACCCACATAACGAGCGTGGAAGTGAATCCAAGTTTATTTAAATGGTCAAAAGCAGACGTATCTTTTTTACCACAACGATCTACCTTCGGTATACAAATTAATAATAAAATACACTAGCACCACCATGTGGCAATGTTTCCGCCACTTATAGATGGGAACTAAAAGGCACCAGTAATGCCTAAGCAGAAGTGGGAAACTTTCTACAGAGTAATATATAATTAAGAGCAAGAGTAACAAAGCGTTCACCGTAGCCAAGAAGAAAGGTAAATAATAATTGCAGAAATAGCATCATTTACTAGCTAGAAATAGCGAAGAACAAGACCACAGTAAGAAGTAATAAGATTTATATAGAAAAGATTTAACCAAAGAAGAACAGCTGATGCAGGTAGCAATTAAAAAGGTAGTAAGGGAAGAAAAGGACAAAGAAAAGAAGATAAGAATTGGCTACCGAAAAGTATGAATGGTCTAATGAGGATGGAGGAGTCTAAAAAACAAGCAGAACAGACTACAAAAGCCCATCATAGATTATGTAAATGTACCGAAAGAAGATAAAAAAGGGAGACGCGAAATCGACAGCGATCATTTCGTACTGGAAGCCCCTTCCAAACATAGGGAGAACGAACAAAATATAAAAGAAGATAAGAAAACTGGTACTAGGAAGAGACTAGAAAATACAGCCAGCTACGCTTGGCTGCTATAAAGAATGCAAGTGTTACGAACTTTCTGTAACAATCGTTACTATTCTGCGGCTACTTCTTCCGATGTTCTTTGAGAACGTCGCAGTCGCCTTGCTTGGTTCTCTACTTCAACTTTCTCCGGAGTTCTTTCGGCACATGTAGGTCACCTCGCTTCATTTATTGCTGGTCTTTCATTCGCAGTTTGCTAATTTCTTCGTTTTCTAATGTAATTTCTGTGCTGCTCAGCTATTTGTATCCGTTCCATACCAAAGAATGCTTATTTGCAAAAAATAACAGAAAAACTAAAACAGTAGGATATAAATAATTTAAGTTGCTAAAATTGCAGTGTGCTTTAAAGATACGACGATCGTTTGTGTATTTCCGCATGGCCCTGAACGCGTTATTCTGCCAACAAATGCTTTTCGCACGCCGCGCAAGTGTGACGAACCAACACATCGCCTTTTATAAAATATATGATTTGTTGGAGAAATTTAAAGATATAAAGCAAGGGGCAATATACAAAGCATATGGGTATTCCAGAATATGTAAATCCAAAAAACAGATTGATGGGGTGAATGGATCAAGGAAGAAGTAAAGGAGAAGAAAAAATAGGTGGAAAATGTATATACAGAAAAGGACCAGCCGACAAAGATCAAAGAAACAGGGTCAAGGTGATGATAAAAGAAGCAAAACAGAAATCCTGGGAGAAGTTCGGACATAAATTGCAAGTACGTAGTAAAGACATTCAAAACTATTCTATAAAATATTGAAGAACATGGGAAACAAGAATATACATTACTACTAATAAAGGACCCAAATGGGACAACATGTATGGATGAGGATGAAGTTATTGAACGATGGAAGCAATATTTTCATGGATTGCTAAATTATATACAAAGCAACAAGGTAGTCTTAGAACAAGAAGAGGAGGAACAAATAAGATCGAAAGAGGTGAATGAAGAAAAGATAAGCACGAAAGATTTAGAAGAAGCACTACCTAAGATAAAAAAGGAAAAGCAACTGGTAGCGACGAATTAGCGGTAGAATTGTTGATATTTTTAGGACCTAGGGGAAGAAAAGTGTTGCTGGAAATTGTGAGTTTGGCATGGGTAAAAGAAAAGAAGCTCAGAGAGGTAATTGAACCAGAACTAGCAGATGCGCAATGAATTTAGACCAGCCCATAGTACACAAGAGCACATATTTGAAAAATCAATAATAAAAAATGAACTTTTAGTTTCATTGGTATTAAAAAGGCTTTTTGATAGCCTAAAGAGTAAAAGAGAAATAATTGAAAGTTAATGAGGATCCAAAATAAAACCTCAAACACATTTTAAATTCTGATGGCGTAAGACAAGGGGGGAGATGTTGAGTCCACTACTCTTTATATGTGTAATAGATGAAGTAATAAAGGAGGCGTGGAATAAAACTAGTTATTAAATGGCAACACGAACATACCTTACTATTAGAAGAAGTTTCCTCAAAAAGAAGATAACAAATAAGACTAAACTGACAGTGTACCAAACAATATATTCTCATCTACGTGACAGAAACCTGGTTATTAAGTGAAAGATTATCAAGTCGACTACAAGCTACTGAAATGAAATACTTAGGAACAGTTATAGGCCCTAATATAATGGAAAGACCCCAAAATGAACACATCAGGAAGGAATTAAGGACGGGACCACGAAAAGAAGAAATAGATGGAAAGAAGTTAAAGTGGGCAAAACACGTGATAAGGATGAGCAATAAAAGACATGTGAAGGTGGCCTGGGATGCAAGAAAAAGAGGGAAAACCACAGAGGGAGACCAAGGAAATACTGAAACACAAGCGTAGCTGAAATACTCGAGGACAAAGGGAAAACATGGCTGCAAACAGAAGAGAATGGTTTAAATTTGCAGAAGCAAAAGAGACATCTGATGAAAAGTGGTCACGTATTATGATATATGCCCAATGCAAATTTAACCTTAAGCGATTATCATTTGTTTAGCTTCTTTAAAGAGCGTTCGCAAGGGAAGAAGTTTAAGACAGATGAAGTTCTGTAACAGTCACCCCAGTCAATTCTACAATAAAAAATTGAAGACTAGTCTCAATCGACTGCGAGCAAAACTTAAACTTGATTGAGGCGTCCCAAGTCATTTCGAAACGGCACTATGGAAACCTACAAAAATGCAGAAACGCGGCCGGCCGTTATGCAACGAGATAATTCAATTCACGACTCCTTGAACTTGGTTCCGGCGAAGTGCACAGATAATTATGTGTGACGCCGCCAGCGGCGGTTTCGGACGCTGGCGGAAGCGGCCGCAGATTGTGGCGAAGCGCGCGATGCTATCGCGAAATTATTGGGTAGTCGCCCCGCGAATTCGCTAATCGCCAAAATTATGCATGCGCCGTTACGCTGCTCTGCCATCCTCTAATGCAATTTCCTGCCGCTGCCCGCTCCTGATCGCGAGATATAATTCGCCATCTGAATGCCGCCGCCCGCAACCCCTCGTTTAAATTCCGATTCCGTGACTCGCGCGCGTTTTTAACGCGCCGCATAAACCACCGCTGATTCGATCTATTAATAAATCCCCCGATCACGTCGGTTTTTCTAGCGGAATCCAATTACGCGCGGAAGTTGTAAATTAATTCGAGCTGCAGCGGATTTAGCGGCACCGGATAAATAAACGCGCCGCCGGACGGCGCCGTCATTCCGGAAACGATCCGGGCACCGTCCAAAATTGTGCGCGCGAGTTGGCCATAAACGCAAAATAGTTGCGGCCCATTTCGGCGGAAGCTTTGTTAATTTATTTGTGCGAGCGGCTTAACCGGCCATTCATCATTTCGCTGCAGCGTGCCTCGTGCCATAATTTTGTTGCTGCATCTATCTCTCCATTCGCTACAGCTCTTCTTTATTTTTCCCCGACTCGACGCAACCCATAATTTAATGTCAAATTTTTAATTTTGCAGACGCCTTTTGTAATTATTTTTGAGTGACGTGACTGTAAGGGTGATCCACTATCGTTCAGTGGATCTGCTGCAATTTACTTCCAATTATGCCAATTAGCCTGAAGAAGAAGCTCACTTCTAGTTCCATCTTTGCTTGACAAGCGGCCTGCATCTTCACTAGTAAGTTGCTATAGTTTTGGACATCGATTGTGTTTCATTCGGTACAAAGTCGAACTACGCGTTGTGACTCCAAAACATGCTCATCATAGACAGCTGACATTTTCACCTTCGTTTGCCACTCCATAGATGGGCTTAAGTCTTGCCATTCGTCAGAATCCGAAGCACAAATTCATCTTTCTCTTCTCTGTAATGAACGAAGAAGTTTTTGAAAAATTTAAAGTAGCTCAACAGTGTCAAATAATAACTACGTGGAAGCCAGCTAACCGGTTCGTTGCGCGAAATCCCACAATTTTCGAATTTCCAAAGCCGTGTGTGACGTAGCACCGTCTTGCTGAAACCAAAAGTTGTTCGGATTGAAACCAAGCAGTTCGGACTACAAAACGTTTTCATTTATGCTGTGATAACCAATTTCGGTTGTTAGAGAATATTCTTGGCCGTTCTCAAAAAAATATGCCCCAATTACATCGCCTTACCAAAAGCCACACCCAACATTCACTTTTCTCGGATTTTGTTCTTCTTGATAATTATTTAAGGATTTTCGGAACCTCAAATTTGACAATTTTGCTTGTTGATGTAATTGAGATAAAAATCAGCACTTTCATTCAACCGTTCAAGCATTCAAGAAGCGAGTTGGCTACGGGAAGAATTGGCTTTAGATGTTGTAGGCGTGTAAATTCAGATCTTTGTCAGTTGCAAAGAATCCTGTGAGACAGATACAATTGTTGAACGCGACGTCGAGACAATTGTGGGGCCGGTACACACAGTAGGAACATGTGGGTGATTGGTTAAAGGTGACAAAATGTAATTCCAATCGAAATTAGTTACAACACGAATAATTACACTTTCTTTAGAACTATTATAAGTACCAAAATGATCACGTAATTTACTAACGTAATTAATTATTTTTGAAATAAGTTTTAACAATTAATAAACGTTCTTCTGCCATGTTTCGCTGCTTCGTTAAAGTTATCATGGACCAAACTAAATATTGTGAAAAAATCGACTTTACATGTGTCAAATATGAAAGTTAGGGCGTGTCAATATTTTCACATAAATAAATAAACATCCAATAGTTACAATGTCTTAGTGTTATTACATCTAAAGGGGGTTAAAATTAATTGTTTTAGCTGTTTGGATAAATTATCACAATCGTCTAGTATTAGCTCTCTGAATTTTGTTTTGTGTTAATTTTACATTATTGGTATATGTATTAAAAAATACCGTATTGTACTGTAACGTTTCTGCTTTTAGCAGTGCTTAATAAAACGTACTAATCAACTTCAAACTACTTATTTATTTTACTTACAGGTATACAATTTTATCGCGCTATTTATATTGTAACGAATTTACAAACGCCCCGTGGCGCGGTATTTGACATCTGGATTGCGTCACGTTCAGCCTCCCACCCTTCTGGGAAGGGAGCTGGCGCGCACGCGTTCGCGATTATTCCACCAGGTTCGAGTGCGGTTTTCTCGAAGTTTCGCGACTATTTGGGTATATCGGGAAAATAGAAATATATAGCACTCAGCAAACTACCGGGGGGATTTCGAGTTCAGATTCCGATTACGGAGAAAGCGGACGAATCCAGGCGAGAGCTGTGTTTACATAAATAATGTGCAGTTAATTGTATAGAGTGTGTGTACATAAATAAGTGATAATGTGACCAAACTATGACGTATGGGATAGTTGAATCCAACTGTTAAGCGTAGTGGTCATGATGTGAGTTAATGTGAATGGTGATAAAGATAAAGCTTACCTTTGTCTTAACTCTTGAAGGATTTAAAATCTTTAGAAGCTTGTGACGGACGCCTTTATTGACTTCGTAGTTGTAGAAACCAATAAAATATAAATACCCGTTGCCTTGGATGCTGCTGTACAGATCTTTAGAGCACTTAGAAGATAAACTTATCGTCGGGTGGTTGAAAAGTCCGACTGCCTATCGAGGACTAAATTTTCAATGATCTAAAGCCCATTAATATGGGTCTATATCTTGGTAATCTCGCTATCTATGTAGACTTTCTAGTCGAATTGTCGGTAACCTCCATCTTGTATATTATTTAAAGAAGGCTGTATCTATATCTTGGTTATTCATTTATTTTAGCAACCAGAGATAGAATAACCAAATAGAAGCCTAATTAATTCTCCGAATTTAGTTTGACTGTTGTTTTCAACCGTTTTTGAGTCACGTCTTTTACAAGCTATCTTTTATCATGTTTTAGTAGCAGGATAACTGTCATCTTCCAGGGCTCGTAAAGTGGTAGAAACGCTGCCTGATTTGGGACCTTAAACATTTTGGCCCCTTTCTAGTTAAAAGTTGAAGTAATATGCATGTTTTAGGTGTTCCCAGGACTTGGCCCCAGGTCGAAGGAGGTAGTCAAAGTCAGCACCTTTACAGGTGAAGTTAGAAGAAACGTTTTAGGCAACAGCATTTTGTCAAGACCTTCAGCAAATTTATCAGCATACTTGGACTCGGCCATTAACTATAATCGTCGTAATATGAGTTAGCGTGGAAGGTGTTAAGGTGTTGACCTCGTAGTTACAAAAAACAAGAAAAGACAGATACCCATTGCCTCTAGGCGCTATTGATAATACTAGTAGATAAATATCTGGATCGCTGAAAAGTCCATCTCTTTATGAACAGTTGAATGATTTAAAGCTTATCAACATGAGTTTTTGTCTTAATGTCTTTCCCTATCTATATAGACGTTCTATCTGGATTGTCAATGGCAGCCATCTTGTACGTTATCCAACGAAGGTTGCATCTGTTTATTTGTTCCATGAAAGGTGAAATGGTCAAAGTAGAAACTTAAATTATTATTTGGGATCAGGTTAACATTCTTGACTTTCGTTTTCAACTGTATTTAAAACACTTGTTTTATAATATTCTTTAGGATCGACAAGAGAGCGGTAGGTTAATAGTCCTAGGAAAAGGTTACGGACTCCCCAGAGTTTAATGGCATCTACCACTTTTCAGGGCTTGTGGTAGAAATGCTCTTTGGTCTTGAGACCATCTTGATCCTTCCTTAGTTAAAAGTTAAAGTAAAATGAAGATTTTAGGGGTTCCCAGGCCTAATGCTTCTGGAGACTTCTTGTAAATATGATCAAGGTCACCGGCTTTATGGTTCAAGTTAGAGAAGACGATCTAGTTGACGGAGGTGCGTTAAGATCTCCAACATTCTTAATTAGCATTAACCTATCAGGGGACACGAGATATTTAAACCCAACTCTTAACCATAGTTGTCATAATGAAAGTTAGCATAGCTTTCTTCTATCTTCTCATAAAAACATTTAAATTGGTGGGAGATTGTGACGGCTACCTTTATTGATCTTGTAGTTATAGAAGCCAATTAGATAACATCTACTGCCGTAAGCGCTAGAAGATGGACTTCTGGATTGTTAAAAGCCCTCCTCTATGAAGAGCTAAATTCCGAAAGCCATAACAAATTGGGTCTTTGTTCTTCCTAGCTGGTTTATCTTATACATCAGCTGAAGAAGATTAAACCACTTATAAGATGTGAAATGGCCGAACTAGAAGTCTAATTCGTCTTCTTGAATCAGTTGGTTATTTTAAAGTTTTGAAACATTTGCGTCGCAAGCTTTCTTAGGAAAGAGAGTGATACGTTAGCAGTCTTAGAGAAAGGTTTAAGTAACACGATGACATCTTCTACCTTCCAGGAATGTGGGACCTTCCACATTTTGATTTGTTGAAATCTTCAGTAACATTCTAAATTGAGACCAGGTTTTCTATAGAATTGGTAGAGAATGGTGAAAAGTTGCTTCTGCTGCAATTTTCTTTATTTTTATATTTTTTGGTCTTCTTAGCAAACACGTCTTCCGGTTTTCAATTTTTTTTTATTAATATCTTTTACTGGTAATTTCTAACAGCCAAAGTCACTACATTAAAAAAATTTCTTAGTGTCTTGATTCGATTCTTCATTAATGTTTGTTTATAAAGGGTGTCCAAATTTGACATCTAAATAATTTTTTTTACGTATTTGTTCTAGAATTACGGTTCGTAGTCAGGTTCAGGTTAGGAAGAAAACTCGCACTAGCTGTTAAAACTATGGAAAACTTTGTCAAAACTTTTGAAAAAAGTAGTGAATCAATCGAAAGAAAACATTGCCTCTGTAAGTTGCTGAATACCTGAACATCAATTCGTAAACGTTCACTGCAATTGAATTTAATACACTCGACTATGTATAATGTTTTAAATGTTTACTCGAGAATTGAATACAACCGCTTATATGACGTTGTACATTCTTATTGGACGATAAAGCCTAGATTGAACTTTGTGGATACTATAATAATGGAGCTGGTGATATAATTACTATAAATGGAGCTCAGTTTAGGACGAAAACTGCAATTTTTTGATGTTCAGAATATGTGGTTGGTTAATTGGTTCCCTAACTCATGCAACTTATCATCGTTAGATTTTTTATTAGGGCTATTTGAGGGACATGTTTATTGTAACGATTGATTAGCATAAAGACAACATTTATATGCTGCTGTTTGAATAGAACAGAATTTATGCGAAATCGTTAACGAAACTTTGGCAAAAGAGTTTGGCCATGACAAAGAACTAAAAGAGGTTACATACAGAATTACAATTTCGAACAACATTTAGAAAGTACAAAGATATATAGGCTACTGTTTGCATGCTTCAATCTTACTCTTGGTTTATTGTTAGACAATATAGCTTAGACTGTTAGCTACTTCGGAAGAAACATGATATGGTTTTGGAAATATTCTGGTTTACCTCAATCAAGTCAAACTATAGAGCAAAATACAAGAAAAAATAAAGATCCAGATTGAGCCAGTTGGGATATCTTTGTTTTTTATGTTTGCAACTTATACTTGTCACAAGTTTTCTTTTTAATAGTCTCATTTGTTTAATTTATTTTTAAGTTGTAGTTCTTGTCTAAACTGGAGAGGAAAAATGGTGATCTTTAGCTCTTTAGTATTGAAATATTGTCAAATCTGGAAAACAGCAACTTGAAGTGTAAAATAATAGGCCTCGGTCTTTAATATCAATCGATAACAGTACTTACTTAAATTCATACGTCAAGAGGTGTCTGTTCTACCAACACAACCTTAAAATCAGTAGTGAATTCTATGTCGTGTGGCAACAAAGTGTTGGTGAAGCTCGGGATGTGATCTGTATGACTTTAGAGGAGCACTCGCTTGTTTACAAAAATAGCAGAAAGTAGTTTCAACGATTTAAGAGTTGAAATATTGACTTTATGGTGCCGTTGTAGATAGCCGAAGAAAGTCGAAAAATGAGAACCAGAACAATTATGGAAGAGGAGTAACACATAAGCGTCTACACAAGTTGGAAGAATTCATGGCTGAGAACAAGAGTAGATGCAATGGTATTGCTAACGATCAGCGATCTGGACTGGGAGATTTTATCACACCCAGTATGTTTATCTAATTTTACCACTACAGATTATCAGCTTTACAGACTTTTGAAATTTCACCTCTCTGATACTGCATTTGATCGATATAGAAGATATTGAGAATAGTCTGGTTGAGTTTATTAATTCCAAATAACTTTTTGTCTAAGAGAAATTCGAAAGCTTCCCGAAAGATGGGGAAATCCATATGAAGAGAGGGGGAATGAAATTGCGACTTAAGTCAAAAACTGCTTTTAAGCTTTTTAACTCATTCTGTTTATTAATATATAAGTAACGAATTGATTCGTGGCGTCTATCCGTTTGTAAAAAAGTTATCTGAACTACAAAAAGGCTGGCTATCAGGAAGTTCAGATTTGATTATGCTGAATTACTGGTCTTAAGAAATTATCGAAATTTAATAAGCTTATGCCAGCCTTGACTGAAAAATGTACGTCGTTAGAGGAAGACATCTTGAACATTACGGCAGCACACATTAGTCGAACGGCAGCGAGCAGTTAGCTGAAACACACCCATCTAGACGCTGATTTAGGGAAGCTAATTTGCTAACTTCATGAGATTTAATGGTTCGCGGGGGCGATTTACATCCATGTGAGTTGCACGTCGCTCCGGCAAACGCCCGGAGCAAACCGCGCAGAAAATGAAGGCGCCGCTTCAAGAGCAATTAATATATCACTTGCAAAATACTGCGCTGCAGAGCGACGCTTTAATAAGCGAGGAGGAGCATTAAATTAGTCAAGCGTTGACGACGAGGACCGGGAACGCGGATGCGAGCTTATTATGGAAAATGCGGCGGCGGTGCAGCGGGAGACAAAAGAATTAACTGCCGAAGCTCCCGCCAGATGCAATTAGGGCGCTTCAGCGCCTCACATGCTCGGAACCGGCGGTTTGTTAGCTGCTGGCATCGATTTGAGAATAATAAAACGAGTTCTTTTGAAGTGTAGAATTGGACTACCAAGTTTTGAAGCGGCTCTGAATGCCTTGAAGTCTTTATTTTATCATTTTCAATAAAAACTATGAGGTAGTTTATTGAGGGTCAGTAGGTCTTGCTAGTAGCTCCAGAGAAGGCCTGCAATATGGCGTATGCCATAGTCACTCATTCTGACACGTTTAAGCAGATTGAAACAGATTTAAACCTGGATCGGAGCTGGCAGGACAACTGCTGGGTGTTAGTTACTTCTGAGCTGTGGTACAGAGTATAGCAGGGAGGTGTTTCGTTTTTGTGACGGGTATAACATTGGTGGTAGGGGAACTAGCGCATGCGCAATGGTTAAGTAGCTATGAAGCCGTGGATGACGGAGCAATGCGTCTGTGATTACGACACCCTTGTTGCAACCGACCATTCGCTGGTTCAGACACAGCGAAGATTTAGAACTTACAACAATACTGAAATGGTTTAGCAACTTCAGAACGAGAGGAACTGTGAAACTTGGAATAGCTCGGGAAGATGACCACTAGAACACCAGAAAACGTCGAAAGAGTTCGATAGGTTGCGGGGGCCAGCCCTCGCCGTTCAGTAGTACGACACGCTCGCATTTTGCGCATGTCAGACAGATCAGTTCGCCGAATTATGCACTTTGACATCTACTTTTATCTAAAATTATGGTGGTTCAAGAACTGAAGAAAAATGTTTGCGTGCAGTCAGTTAAGAGCACGTTCGTGTTAATATGGAGAAAAAATTATTTAAAAATATTTTTAAATACATGGGTACGTTGTACTCCATCAGAACAAAGATGCTATTGTATCAATAATGTGTTCAGTTACCACAGGCGTCGATAATTGCCTGGCATGTTCGAGGCATGTTTTCGACCAAATTGTTGGCGTGTTCATCCGGCAAGGACCTCCAAATGCGACGAATTTCTCGTGTTAACTGCTTTAAATTGAAGACTTTTCTTTCACAGAACTGGTGCTTGATGTATGCCCTCACATTCTCAATCGGATTTGCATCGACCGTAAAATTTACCAATCTCGGTTGATATTGTCTTCGTCACATTTCTTTAGGTTTCTTCACTGAACTACGGCATTTGATATCATGCGCACAAAGATGGGTTTGGATATGATTGGGTCTCGGGTGGTTAGGCCGTGACGTTTTATCCAGAACTGTGGCAAACATCTTCAGACGAAAATGTTCTAAAAATGAATCTTCTCACCTTACAATAATATTTAAATAGTATCGGAAGTTTGGGTGAGCAAGGCACTTCGAAATCAGGACACTTATTCTCGTATGTTAGGAACATGTGAATAGACATAGAAAAGTATTAAGATATTTCTACACCATTGATTTATACTACCTTCAAGGGGGAAGAGTTTGTTCCGCTTAGGTACCTCATGCCTTAATTGACAGAACGAAAGTATGACAATAACGGTAAAAATGGAACATTTGTTATGTCAACTGCATTGACTACAGTGACTAAACCTGGCTTTATTTTTATGATTAAAAAAAGGATGCTTTTTTAACATCGACAAGCTTTTATTAGTGTGGGATGATTAGTGTGTCCACAACCTCGAGGAAGCGTTGAAGAGTTGGTTTGACGATTGGTTTTGAAGAATGCGGAAATGCCTAGAATGTGCTCGAAAATATTTTGAAGGACTGTGAAGATTAAAGGTGTATTTCAAAGATTTCCTAATACCTTATGTGATTCTCCGTCATTCGGAAAAGAGCAAAGAGGAGATTGAAAACGTGCAAGTTAAACAATGTCTCAGCCTAATCCTCGGCACGTTGTCAAAACGTCATTTACAACCCACACAGCTTTTAGCTCTTCGTTTCATGGTTAACTAAATTACAAAAGCACCCGCTTTTGTGTCTGCCGGTTTCCTATTAGCGGATAGAAATTAAGGGCGGTGGGCAAATGGGACCGGGAGATAGTTGGTTGTACATGGGATTATTTGAATTTGCAAACAGCAGAAAGGCCGCTTTCGTTAATCCCTTCGGTGTTTAAATGTCGCAGTCCGCGACAGCTTGGGAGGCGATCTCGCCCAACTTTCCCTTGCGGGGCTCTCCATCCGAAGCGTTTCTAGAGGCGCGTCAGCAGTCGGCCGACAAACGACCCTCCAAACTAATTGTTCGCGTAGCTTGCGCCGAAAATTCCGCGGCCGCCAGTTCGTTAGCCCCCGCCCGTTATTCATAGTTTCGCATCTAGTTAGCGAGCGCCGATGCCCGCACGGTCCGCGAAGCGAAATTAATTAGCGCGGCCGGCCGGCGGCGGGCAGCCGCGCAGGGAGGAAGTTAATTAACTCGCGAGTCTCCGCACTACGGGCCCGGGAAAAGCGGCGGCGCGTCGCGACGCAACTTCAAAGCGCATCATTCTGGCCACTGGTCGGATAATTTGCGGTGGGAAACAAACCTTTCCGCCAGACAATTGAATTTGCGCTGCCGGAGCGTCGGGACCGGCCATTCTTTGATTTATTATGAGCGGCCACGATGAGATTACCGAGTTGGCGGGCTCCGCCGCTATCCACTCGCTTTTGAACATTTTTGGCCGTTTTTAATGGATCCTAATTATATTTGGATTATACCTTTTCCGATAAGGGACAACGGGTTAATGTGGGAAAGAATATTTGAAAACATTTTCAAACACATGGGTATATTGTCCAGTCGCGTCGATAATTGCCTGGTATCTTTGAGGCATGCTTTCGACCAAATTGATGGCATATTTCTCCGGCAAGAACCTCCAAATGCGACGAATTTTTCATGTTAACTGCTTCAAACTGAACAATTTTCTTCAACGAAGCTTGTGCATGATGTATGCCCACACATTCTGAGTCGGATTTGCATCGGGTAACTGAGAACGGCTAATTCAGTATAACGATGCCAGACTCTTCTTTCCACTCGATGTAATAAATCGAACATTTTCGGAGCATTTTGGTTGTACGTGCACAGATGCAACGTTTTGAAATCCAGTTTTGACAAGCAGCCCCAAAGATGCACTTTTACTGAGTGTTGAGCGGACCGCTGCACCAACTTGTTAGTTGAGGTTGACCAGACTCGTGGGACGTTAGCATATCCCCAAACAGAAGTTTCGTCTGTAAAAATTACGTTGCTCCAATCTCAGTCAACATTGTCCTTTGCCCAAGCAAGTCACTTCGTCACATGATTTTCACCTAACAGAGGTTTTTTCTCTGAACTACGGCATTTGGCATTATGCGCACTGGGAAGGATTCGGATAGCTATGTACTATATATCTGCATCTTTCTGTTTCAATTTTGTTGCTCCTTGACGCAAAGCTCGGGTTCCGCGAAAACAAGTTCACGATCTGTTTTTCGACTTTGCCTATCGAGCCACGTTCCGGCATGTCAACATTTTTGTTTTCTTATATTATTACACCTACTTGCTGACAAATGTTTTCGACTTGTTCATCTTTGCAGAGGAACACAGCTTTACGCGTTTCTCCAGCAAGAATTTAATGCAAACTGAATATTTTGTGACAAAGCATCGATGACAAAGGTTCGCTCTATCGACTCAATTAGGGCGAGACCTTTTATCAACTGCTAATTATGCCGAATACGCTCTTAATTGACTATAAAGTTGTTTCAAAGAAATCTTCACATTTTTGGTATCAAATAATTTAGTACAGAAAAACTGGATTACTAAAGTTAAAACAATTGACGCACAATATTTGGAAATATATTTATTAGGACTTATATAGTCTTTAAACACCCTACTAATTGTAAGTGTTAAACTACAAAACGGTTCTTTATAAAAGAACATTGCAGCATCCCGCTGTGCGTACTTTACGACGTATTGGTGTATGAACTCCATTTTAATTTTCTACGACGCCAGAGCCAATTGGATTGGAACTCTTCGATGATTTGGGCTGTTGAATCTGTTTTCTTCACTATTTCTTTACGATGGACCAGTATTGCTCAATGGGCCTGAGTTCTGGACTGTTCAGTGGATTCGTTTGTTTTGATACATAATTCACAGCATTAGAAGCATACCACACTTTCGTTGCCTTAGAGTAGTGGCATGTCGTGAAATCTGGTCAAAAAGCGGTTGGCTTGCCAGACTAGGAATTTTGTTCTCTGCTTTCTTTTGCAGTCCTTTGGGGCATCTTTGAGGCTGCTAGCAGTGTAGTAATTTTGCCCAGCAGTATAACTGAATTTGGCAAAGCAATATGTTTCATCGACCATCACCAAGCACTGATTTCGTGACAATAGATTTTCGTACAGCTTACGAAAACAAGATTTTGCTGTTTTATTTTGTATTGCATCCTCTATCAGGGGCTGTTTCAGCCCTAAAACTTTTTAGACTGGCGTTAAGTTTTATATTTTGTACAAAAGACTGCGAGATTTAACTTTCTTGGCCACCTCTCGCGAAGATTTCCTCGGATTGCCTTTAAAAAGCTGCAACACTCTCTGCTCCTTCTTCTGATCTGTCATTCCATGTTCACCTCCACCTTCTGGCTTCTTTCCACCGTAAGGCGCTTCCTAAACTGTTTTAGCACACGAACGACAGTAGAATTAGGAGAATTTGCTTTCCGAGCAAGCTGACGAGTACTCAGGTTGAGGTTGTGGACGTGTTCATGCAAAATTCCATTTCATTCAATGACATTGTGACAACTGATCACTTATCAAGCGATATTTTTGCACTGACTGAACCATCTGTTTGGATAGGCATCTCATAAATTGTTGTACTCACAATGTTTTATTTAATTTTAGGTGTCCTAATTTTGCTGTGTTCACTTTTTAATTAATTAGTTAAGTCAAGTTCATAGCCGTTTAAAGTTTTCTAGTCAAGTTGGTCTGATAGTCATGCTGCTCCATGATTTTTTATCTCCTTTGCGGTGTCAGTGATATCTTTTAATTGTCATTTTTATTGATTTGTTTAAGTTATTTATTCTATTTATCTTAAAAATACACATTTTACAGAGAAATTACTCTTGAGAAATTAAATAAGACAAATCTTAACTGTAAGAACAAATGTCAGGTAAAAAAGTTGTTTGAAATATAACCTTCCTCTCTTCCATTTGCCCCAAATATGACACTTTTTAAGTAGTCTCACACTTGAAGGTCAGGAGAAGTTCCTACTGGCAAATGTTAACAATGAAGTAAACTGGAGCTCCATTATACATCAACATGTCAGACCTTTAATCAATAAAGCAAAGTATCTGTTGAGAATTGCAGATACGGTGGGTAATTGAGGTATTGTGGAAAAACGGCTGGCACAACTGGATAGTGATTATTAATTTTTTTACAAAATTGATGCTAAACTGTTGATGGTGAGCTTGGGAATTTCGACTAGATTGTTGCGTAGGTTGATAATATCGTTCCTACTAAAGGTTGCTCCATCTGCGGTAGAAATTCTATAATGTTCGTGATCTGTTGGGAAAACCCGCAACAAAACCTTTTTCTTGGAAAAAATTGCTTACCGTACACCATGTACTCGTGTTATCCTCAATATCTTGTAATGCCATATAATGTGTTCACCTCTAATATAAAACGACCTCGGCTTACAGAAACGAAGAAACACCACGATTTTTTTGATATCTGTATTAGATTTTCTGGTAACTTTCTGCAGTTTTCCAATCGTAACTGAGATGAGTGGGGGCTAACATTACGAAGACCATTATTTTACCATCCATCTTGGAATAACATGCATTTTTGGACATACAAAGCCAAATTTCATGTAACTCGGAATTATCTTTTTAACTTATTAAAACATAAAAAATAAAAACATACAAAATTATTCTTTTACATAATTTCCCGGTTTGAAAGCGCATTTCTTCCATTTGATAGGTAATTCTTTTATCAAGTTATCATAAAATATAGATGGTTGGAATACTTCGATATTAATACCGTTGTCAAATCTCTGTCTTGGTAGTGCTTCTGTTAATGGTCCAAAAGGAGATAAGTCTGAACCGTAGAAAAGGTGTTCCTCAATTCTCATTTCTTTTTTGTTGAGTTGGGGTAATTCTATGAGGCCGGGCATCGCCGTGAGTGAAACAGGAAATTTGCGTCTTTTCTGACCAGAAGCAAGATTATTTCTTCCAAACGTTCAGCAACCGTCTGGGATCACAATGCGGATATTCTTCTCCGTCACGCTGGTCCTGGGGAAAAGTTGGTGGCTTTCATTTTCGACTGCTTCTAGTCTTTCCAAATTTGTTTATTATTATTGTCGAGTCTTCTTAATAGTGTTACCCCAATTTTAAGTCAGTTTTACTTCTTTTCTTGTGAGAAACTTGATAATATAATACGTCTTGCTTTGATATTATAATATTAACTGGAGAAGCGTTAGTGCGCGGTACTCTCCGTTCACCCCACGACGTGTAAAGAAGAAATTCCTGTTTATATTTTCACCCACATAGACACAATTACATGCTAATAAAGTCAAATAATATTTATGCTTTGTTTTTTGCGTAATGTAAAACAATAATTGCAATAAATTGAAGCTTATCTTTATCTTGTAACTTTAAAGCTGGAATCTTTTTGATTTACCATTCTAATAAACATACATTCTAAATTTAAAATAATAAAGTGCAGATTCTTTATAAATGTAATCCTACTACCAAGAATTTTTGGGTGTAGCACGCCACCACTTATGGTCACCTGACTGAAGCTCGTCCTTAAGGAAGACTTCTGACCGCATACTACCCCTTTCGTTGTGGAAAAACAGAGTGTGGATTCCACAAATATAGGTCCAAGGGCCTGCAAGTTGGAAATGATGTGGCTACGCATTGTTGTGTTGGAGAAACGCGCTGCGTCTTTTTTCCCTTGGCGGCATTTCTGAATACATCGGCGCAGTCGCTTCAGTGACTCGTAGGTAATGCTTTCAGGAGAGGGCAGTTAATCCATCATCAGAGGGTGTTTCAGTGTAATTTAGTACATAACCTCAATTTTTTGCGAGTTTGGGTATTTGTATGAGTCCTGATATTGTGTTCTAAACCATGCTGGGATCTGTACTAATTTATAATCCAGCATAAACTAAACAAATCTAAAGTTGTGTGGAGTCCTCACAAAGGGCACATGTCGAGTGTAAGAATGATATAAGGTACTTTTGCCAGAGAATTTTTTTTTAAATTTAAGATACTCTTGATTTTTTAAATTTATTTTTGTTAGCTATGTTCTATTATCTGCTTCAGTTATCAAAGTAAATCTTATTTTTCTTTAAATCTGACTGTGGTAAGCATTGGAAAATTTAGTAATAGGAATGTGGGATATGTTAAAATATTATAATTGTATTACGAGGTCGTTTTCAAAATCTTGCCTTCTTCACAACAATTTTATTTGATTTTGTGCCCGAATTAATATCAAAAACAACTATTTTTTAAAATACTGCCATCGTTATCAATGACTTGTTGAATCTCTTTACAGTACCAATCGGCAGACATCGATACAAAGAATTTTTGACATCCTTGAACTTAACCAACGAATCAATACGACGACCCGTATAAAAAGTGCGTTATAGATCAAAATGAGAATTAGAGAGTGTAAGATCGGATGCGACAATTCCCCAATTCCATCCAGTTCAGCAAATTTGTCTCTGGTTTATGTGGCACAATGATCCTTTTTCTCCGACACTGCTGTTTAAGACTCTAATTATTATTATTAATTCATGTTGTTTATTCACATTTTTTAGGTCTTTTTTATCTGATCGTGTGTTGCCATTCATAGCACATTATATGGTTGTTGTGTTTTGTCCTTGTAGCTTCAGAACTGTGCTTTTTTTCTTAATTTTTATGAGTACTACAACATGGGTTTATTTTTCAGTTTATGTTATTACTTTTTTCTTTTTGTTGCCAAATCTTGTATATTCTACACCCTCTTCCGTCTTTCCTCTCTCTCTCTCTCTCTCATACTATAAAATATTTAAAAATGTTTAACAGAAGCTCTTTTCACTTAATTAAGTTGTTATTCCCTGGAAAGGAAAGTATTTTGTTTTGTAACTTTAAAAGATCGTTTAAATTATTCAAATATTTCATAATTTAGTGATCATACTAAAGAGCGTAGTTTATAGATTAATTCTTGTAGTGTTATATTTCATTCTCTTAAACTTAAAATTCAGACAACATGCCTGATCTAAACGTTGAAATTTTGTCCGTTCTTTCGTATTACTGGAAGTGAGGGCAAAGACTACCGATGAGGCTCGAACGATCAGAGAGGCTGAATCAAGGTACCGATATCATATTGAACATGCTAATTGGTTAAAAATTTTATTAGCAGTGATACTAGTCTATAAATCCGTATGAACAATAAACTTTTACTCGGATACAGCTAGTCAAATTCAACGGACAATGCGGGAACTAAACACCGGGTTAATGTGTGTCGGCAATAGCTTAGCAATTCTCGGAATCTTCGATTCTTTCAGTCATGAAAGGTGGACGTATCTTCGCCATTCAAATAGTTGTAAAAGGTAAAAGTTTGAGATCAAAATTATGCTTAATGTCTGGTGGAATTACGAACTTTATCATCAAGAGCTTGACACGTCATATTGGAATAACGCTAGCCTGGTATGGTGAATCAAACACGGATGGTTCTCTAGATGAATGACACCATACCACACGCGGTAATTGGAAGAACTCGACAAAATCGCCCTACGCTTCCTGTGGTCCTGGTTTGGCACCATTGGATTACCATATGTTCCAATCAATCGTTCAGTTCTTTGATTTGAAACCACACAACTTGGCTGCAGATGGATGGATGCTATATAACATAATAGTATATTAAATATAAATATATAATAACATACTAAAACGCGAAAAGACCCATCCTAATAGTTATTACGCCATTATCGGATATCATCGGCATCGAAGAGAGCCGTTTTCAGGCTAATAAACTCTCAATTAACCGAAACAGGTGGTAGTTCGATAGAGCGAGCGCCGGCAAACAAGCGGCGTGGGCCCAAATTCCCAGCCAGAGTTGTTAACGAATCCTTTCGCCGATGATACGTTACGTGGATTAGCGTGATCACGAAGCAAAATGAAATTCTGAGCCTGTAAATGAGCTTTCGCGCTCCAGTTCGTCGCTCGCTTTCGTTGGTTGAGCCCGACGTCGCTTTGCTGTCGATAGCTCGTAGCAGTCGCTTTTTTATATCCCATCAAGCACAAAGAACTTTTTTTCGAATGGACATTTCGGTTTTATTCTCTTTTGTCTCGCTGCGCTCCAAATTGGGCTTAAGCTTCCTGAAATTTTGTGTCCCTGTTTGTGGTTATAGATTTTTGTTCTTTCAACTTTTTTTAATTAGACAACAGTCTGTTATTCAGGCTTTCCACTCATTTCAAGTAGGGCCTGCTGTATCTTCCCGATACTCCATTTTATGCGCCATAATTGTATCTGAAACGGGGGATAACATAAATGGCTCAGGCCATAACGTTATTTTGGGCGATCGCAAGTTTATTTTCCCGCGCGCCCGCTACGTCCGCGTTGGTTTTCGAGTTTCCTCTTCGGGCTTCTATTTCCACATCTAGGCCGGCGGTAATCGGCAGTGTTTATCGCGCGGATCATAACTCCGCTGAAAATAGCGGGCTTGCAGGTGCAGAGTGTAATCTGGCGTCGCAGCAAGTTTCCCCCAAGAAGCCGCCATTAGTCTGATTCGGCTTGTAGCTGTCCCACTTATGGCGAAGGGCCCCGTACATGTTATTACATCGGCGGCGAGCGCATTGCCGGCATGATTACTCTGCGGCGAAGTTTCGAACTGCGCCAAGTTAATACATACGCGGGCGAAATTGCCAGCCGCGCGTGAAAATTGTTGTCGCTAGGACGAGCTTGAATTCGGAACGGAACGTACATTGAGCCGTGTTTAGCGACTGTGAATTTGTGTTTTCGCTGACAGAGGGCGCATAAATAAATTTTCGGCCGATTAGGTTGCGCTTTCTAAACGTTTTTGTTGGAGCATATTGTTTTTTTAATACACTTTTTAACTTTAGCGAGCAAGTCATAAAGCAATCTGTGTTTTGCAAGTGAATAAGGAGACGAGAACAAGTAAAAAAGTAAAAAATTGAAAAAATATATATAGTTAGCGTGATTCAAGGTCCTTGAGTCTGGTCTTTAACCTCCATCTCCTGAAGTAATCTAATGTGAAAACTATTAGATCGTTGTTAGGCCGCCCCCATACAGCCTTAAGGAGGAATCAGAACCTTTGGTCGCTTTTAGCAGACACGTCTATAACGTTGTAATCGTACACGCCATGGATGAATAAATTTTCGTGATCCTACCCGTTGGAGTGAGAGTGAAGGTTCAGCGCGCTGAAAAGTAAACTTCTGGATGGTTGCAAATATGTGAATTGGTGCAAGGGTGTGTTTCGTACAAATCATGGAGAGCCAAAGATTGTCCTAAGTGCTCAATTCTGGAAAAGATGAAGTTTCTAAATGTGGGATTTCTCTGCGTAGCCTCACATTGACACTACAAGATGTTTGTGTGGAAAATGGAGCTTCTTATCCAAGTCTTTTGCTTCTTCCTTCTAAGGTATCTCCCAGTCGAAGAATCTGAATGGGGTCAGGTCGTCACGAAAAGAAGTTTTATCCTTGGGCCATGCTTTTCTGTGGGTCGAGTCCTATTCTTTGTCGGCGGTAGCAATCTTCAATGTTGTTTAGATGTTGTTGCAGCCGCCGTACTACTACAAATAATCTCAGTGAATTTGGCAGCACCACCGAGTCGCTTGCGTAAATAGAGCTTTAAGAAACGCCGATTTAGGGACGTCGCTCTAATGGCTTCTAGTTGCTAAACTTAAATCGGAATATGCGGCTGGATAGGAAGGGTCGGATCAGCTGGATCTTTGGCAGCGGGAAGGGGCGCTAAAGCTATCTTGAAGATGAGCCCGTTGTGTACCTTATCAAAGGCATTGACCATGTCAAGGAAAACAGCGTCAGTAATTTACTTCTTCCATGATTTTTTCACCCGAAGGAGCTGGCGAGTGGTGGAATTATTAGGGCGGAAGTCTACTGATCTTCTGGGATGAGTTGGATGTCTTCGACAGCCATCTTTAGGCACTGGTGAATAACGTCCTTTACAAGTTTTTTCATCGATTGGCTAGTACAGAGAAAACGTGCCGGATTTCTTAGATTGGAAGAGCATGATCACATCCGCCACCTTCAAAGAGTTTGGCAAATGTGAAGGAGGACAACGGCGTTAGCTACGGAAATATTAGATGAGTAGCATCACATCTTTTTATACTGTATCTGCTTCTCCATTAATAACGTCATCTACACCACTTTTTCTGTTTCATTTTTACATCGCCTTAGTCTTGCCAACCAGTGAAATATGTCGATTTTGCTACTAAACCTAATAGAGTAATAGACAAACATGTACATTTTACATGCATAAGATGATCTCTATTGTAATTTCGCTGCCAATGATCCAGCTTGTCCGGTCCTTTCTCTCCAGAAAGAAGCTCTATGGCGTGAGATCAGCAGAGAGGCGCCCTTAATTTTTCCTATCACGCAGATGACGCCAACCTTGCATTACATAACAGACACAGGAGGAACTGAACGCCCTTGAAGACTAGTACTGAAGGTGAGAAATAGGGATTAATCTGAAGAAGAGCTCGTCGGTTTTATTTTTCACCAGAAAACCATTTTACTGACCAGATGATTTGTCAAATCTTAGTGTCTTCTAAAAGGAGATATTCCAAGGGGAGAAAAACACCTGGATCGAAAAGCTGAAGAATTTTCGTTGGTAGAATGGTGAAGAAGGTAAAGCAGCCGGAATGGCCCTCGGTTCTCTCTTTCACTCTGTTAATTATCTACCAACAACAAGCTAAGCATCTATAAGATAACTACTTCTATAATGATGAATGCGGTTCTTGTTTGGAGCTGGGCTGCAAAGACACAGATGAATAGGCTCCAGGTCATACATAACCGGGCTCTACGGCCCTTCTTTGGCGCTCCGTGGTTTGTAAGAAACCACGACCTTCACAGAGACGTGGATATTCCAACAATCCAGAAGTATATTTCCAAAGCACTCAGGAACTCTAAGAAAGCGTTCAGATCCATAACAAGTCCACCGTCCGTAGTCTCTATTAATAAGAAGTTAGTAGAGATGCTATCTTCTCTATGAATCGGCACAGAGACTGCCAATATCATAAACATCCATCGGACTGACAGAAGACCGAGGTTGAAGCTGGACCCAGGGACGTCTGACTCGCTAATGAAGTCAACGTCAACGTTTAAAAGATATTTACTATACTAATATAATGATAAATATTTCAATAAAAAATAAAGAACCTGGATAGTATCATCTTCGGCAGATTTAATTAAACAATACTAATTTTCAAGACCTTAGCGGAAGCAGATGAAGATATGCTTCATTAAAAACCATGAGCACCTAGGTCGCATGTTATTATATTCCTAAGAGAGATATGAGAGAATTAGATTATACTACTTGATTCAAGATTGGATTTTTGCAGAAAAATTGGTTTAGAACGTTTTTTAATTTTGTGCTTCAATTTGATTGTTAAATGGACCAGCAGAAGATAGCCATGTGTGAATTAATAAATTCTAGCATATGGTGGTTACTGACTCTTTTAAGGTCTATGTTTTGCAACAATCACTTTATCAACATTCAGTTGCAAATTCCTACCAATAAGGACATACATTGTAAATATTGTTCTAGTAGCATTTCAAAATTTGTGATCAATAATGGCAGCAGTGGTTTTTTGGGTTACATATTCCATGAACGCCATGCTAAGCTTTGAGGCTTGAAGTTTATTTTGTTTGTGTATTTGCAGTTGTTACTTTCAATTTTCTTAAGCTGCTTTTTATTTTGTTTATTATGAGGGCTACTCTTGATAGAAGTCAGAAGATCTTTTCTGAAGAACATTGCGTCTATAATTTTTTTTATGGTCGCTGCACTCAAATTTCAGTTTTAATACTTTGGGGATAATTTAAGTTTTTATTAAATGTAGAATTCAGAATATCTGTGCAATACTAGATATAGTAAAGCAACATCAATTAAAGTGGTACAAAAATCTCTTTTGAGTAGTTATCTCTGCTTTATGTCTACTTTATTGAATTTGATTTCTTAAAATTTAAACTTGCAGAAATAAGTAACAAATATAGTCCGAATGTTGGAAACTTTCGCCGTTCTTAGGCATTATTGGAAGACAAGACGAAGCGCTACAGCTTGAATAAGCTACGAGGTTGAAGGTTGAAAGTTTGATTCGAAAAGTTCATTCGCCCTGACACCAGTCCTCAAATGCGCCTTCTACGACCTTCTGTAGTAAATCTAGAACTTTTATCTCAAGCTGTCGCAACATTTGAAACAACCAACAACTATACAGTCCCGATGGGCAAGACATGTGCTAGACAAAGTCAACGAGATCAATCTAAACACTTTGTTAATGTGTACTTGATAATCCTGAGGATCTTTGATTCTTTTATTACTAGTGAAAATGTGGATTTATTTTTTTGATCTAATATAAACATGTAACAATTTTGAAGTCGAAGTAATGCTTTGCATCTAGTAGATTTACAAAAGTGTGACTTACTTTGCGTTTATTTCTGAAAAACGGATATCATTGAAGAACGATACCCTGGTATGGTTAATCAAAGATGGGCACAAGTAATTCGACATAAATCAAGGAACTCGATGAAATCGAACTGTTACCTTGCTCCATTTGTAATTCTGATCAGATTATAATATGTTCTGATCAATAGCGCACTTCTTGACTGGACCCTATTTGCCAACTTTTGATAAATTGAAAAAGGGTGTCGTCAATTTTCTGAATCCAAACGAGGAGAGTGAGAGCAACGAAACATAGAAAACTTATCTCGCAGATACATGTTTTCATTAAGTTCGTATCAACGAGAAAAAGTTGTTACAAAAAACTACAAAGGTTATTTCAGACCGGATCAATTACGCCTTTCTTTGCTCCTAGTTGCATCTGCCAAGCGCTTCAAAGAGTGATCAATGATTTTTTGCCTTTGTACTTTCTGAAATTAAATTTAGTTTCCATAATTTTCTTTTTTAAAATTCTGATATTTTCCAGGTTTCTTCGACTAGGGTACTATACAAAGTCCTTGGTTAAACCTTATAAAGAGTAATCGCCGTCTATTATTGTCTTTTTACTTGAAGACTGATGAATTTGGATCTTGTAGGCGAAGAGTTTCATATTTTCCTTTATTATCAAATATTTTAATTGAGAGTTTTTTGGCATTTCTGATCAAAGTATTCGGATTTTGCATCAGGTGGTGTCCTCTGTTCGAAAAGATTATGGTTGACCCCTCTTTCTTTCATTATCGTGGAACACATTTGCGGTCCACTCCTCTTGTCTACACCCGGACATTTCGATAGTTTGGAGTCTTTTAGAATTCGAATATTTTGCATTCAGTGAAAATATTTTTGAGAAATTATTTTACTCTATATTTAGGTTTTGAAATGGCGCCTATTAGTTTATTGAACACGTAGTACTTACTATACAACACAATGACATTTATTTTGATATAAGGAAGGAAAGCTTTGTCTACCAGGCCAGATTTTGACTATGGTTTGCATGAGCATCTGTTGGGAATTTTAAGGCGTTTTAGAAAGTGCGATAATGTCTCCTTGCTGTGTCATAAACGTGTTCAACATAGCCATACCGCAAGTTTTAGTGGTGAGATGTTAATAGCAGCCTCTTTAAATTTCTCCCTGTAGTAATTAGCGATTGCAGGACTGAGTGAGCTTCCTATAAGTACTCAATATTATTCTTAATATACGAGTTTCCAAACATAATAGCTGGAAGTAAGTCATTTTTAGAAATGTTATTAGAAAAGAATATCCTTAAGGTGGCTCCAAACATCTCGATTCGTTACATCAAATTTGTTCTTATTTTTGCAATTGCGTGTCTTGGAGGTGGTTAACAAAGTATGTGGAGGCCTTTATCTAATTGATAGTAAGTATAGTGTGTATCTGTAATGGGCTAGATGAGTATTTGGTCAGTTTTTACAGAGAATTTTGAGGAATCCATACATTTTTGGTAACAGCGTCTTTTTGTAGTGGCTTTTTAAGAAGCCTGCTCTTGCCGCTTAGTATTGATGCTGTATGTAAGATTCCGGATCGATCAACTCGATCATCTTTGTGTAATTACGCTTTCTGTTCTATATTGAAGCTGTCGTGGAGATAACGAACTTCTTCTGCCTTGTTCGTTGTGTTATTTGTGTATCAGTTGAAAAGTTCTGGACTTGCATAGATTTCTATGCTACTGCAAGTTTTCTCTCTTTTTGAGTTGACTGGTGGCTTCCTAGCTAAGTTTACGTTTTGAAAGGTTTATTACGGCTTATCTGCGGTTCAGTTGCAAGGCTGTACTTTTCTTCCGTAAACACAGAAACTTAGAGGTTCTGCATTGGCGAATCCAAATATAAAATTTCTTTTTTGCGCGCCTGAAATGAACGGAAAGGTACTATTCCTTTGAGCCAAACAAAACTCATACCGTCGAAGAAGCCGTTAATTGCTAATCTGGGATGTTATCTTGTTTCGCGACAACGCCCGACCGTCTACAAATGCCCAAACTCGAGAATGTGTTCTGTTTCGATAAATAAGAAATAATTTCGGTATACATTTAATTCATTCGCGTGTGTATTTTGGCAGAATGGAATGTAAAGCAGTCTATGGCACCCCCCAATCGTCTTTGTAATCCTACTTTTAGTGAACGCTGAACGAGGAACTTCTTTATGATTTGCGCTTACTCTCTGACTTTTGAGGAGGTCGCAGGTTGTGTTCAATTTGTAGATGCTTTGAAACAAAAAAGGAGGTTAGGCTTCTTACTTACGTTCTAGAATTATCTTACTGACTTGTAAATTTGAGTTTTTGCTCTATGATCTTCTTTCCAGACGCCATGGCATTTTTGATTGTTTTTTTGCACCCTTACGTTTACCACGGACTATTTCATTATCTCATTACTCTTAAATAACGTAAAGAACGCCAAAAAGCAGTTAGTTATCAAATAAAAGTGTTTTTTTGTAATTATACTCCTAACAGTTGTTCAGATACTTTTGATACAGCCTACCGAGTTCTGCACCTGTAAATGATTGCAAGATTACCATAATGCTAATACCAATGAAAATCTTTTTTATATAAATTTTAAAATTTTTTTGAAAAAATGACATGTAAACAAATAGTTCTTGTACGATATATCTGAAGTTTATATTACCACTAGGACCGCCTAAAAATTTTGCAGCAAAATGTGAGAAACGATTTATTTACATACCAAATCATTTTTTCTGTTACGCTGGATAAAGCTCTGCCCCGTTCAAGGAAACTATAAACACAAACCAAAAATTTTGCGAAAATAGGGTTACCTTCTTTATAATTCTTGACCATTATGGAATGTCTTCTTACAGCAGCGTCCCATTTCTTGTTTGCATGTGCGCCTCTTAGCATTTGTGTTCACATTTGCATTTGCATTTCGCTCGCTTATGACTTAGCAAAGCTTTTAACAACTTATGAAAGCTGAACATTTTAAAATATTCTGAATGAGCCTTTGTTTCTAAATCGTAGTCGTAGACGTTTCATCTCCGGTTGCTGCTTTTTTTTTAGAAAACTTTATTAATTGGTAGCAGGTTATTAGCTACCGCAGCACAACGTTCCTTCTGCTTTGATAACAATCACAATATTCACACACTTTAGTTTTCGGAATCCCCAGCTCATCTTCTAGTTCTAGGACTGCCAGTCGCCGTTCAACATTTTCTACCGTTCCATTCGAAAATGATTTACGTTCTGAAAGATCGGTATCTTTTAAAACGCGAATCACTTTCAACAGATTTTGCAGTAAATTTAATGCAGGTTCGTTGATCTACTGGACTATTGTTGCAAATGCAATGGTCACACACTGCATGTGCTTATTCACTGACTTCTAACTTTCAATTGAGTGTCCCAGTGAAGTCGCATTGCAGTTCACTTTCATCTGCTGCCAGTTTACGTCGCGACCGCACTGATATTGGCAGAACTGCTACAGTACGTAATAACACCAAAGCATTTCTTCCACCTTTTGCTGTACTAGCAAGAATTATTTAGATTGATTTCAAATCTTCAAGTGCGAAACCAGCTCTCAAGTTAATTCTAGTGCTTACAAGTTTGTGATTAGCGAAATCGACAACACAGAACTACCTCTTTGTGCTCCTAATCATCATTTGGAACAATTTTCCCATGAAGATTTTCGCACCGAGTTGCGTCTTTCTGGGTTTGGCCCCCTTCTATTGGCAGAAGTTTTTTCTTTAAAAAAGAATGTAGTGCAAAAAAGATAATGAATATCTTGAAAACTATAAGCTAGATTGATTTGGTTTCGATAGCATGACAGGGAAGTGTGAATGCAGCGAAGCAGTACTATCGTGTTGTTTTGTAATTTTTTTCTTTGCAGTATCAAGCTTAACAATCTTGTGTGTGCTGGACGTAGAAGAGAATTTTGGCTCAAAAACCTTAGCAAAGCACAACTCTTTTCCGGGCTGCAGTATCTAAAGTACAAATTAACCATCTGATAACCAACCTCCGAAGATAGGAGAAGGCACAAAGAAGAAGAAATGCTATACCAATCAAAATGAAGAAAGATATTCATGTACATGATGACACTCAGCAGATACTTGACTGCTAATAATTCTCAATATAAGAGCAAACATTTTCTTTTTCTGGAAAGTTTAATGCTGGAATGGACATTTTGGATACGATTTATAATGAGAAAAAACTCCATAGAGTGAGACAAAGTCTCCTCTAGCTTGGAATGGTATCTTATTAGCTTTGTGGGTCCGTACAGAGTCTTATTGAAATGTTTACGCTATTGTTGCAGTGTTTTCAGTCCGCAGAAGGACGTTATTTTTTTTAATTGTTTTAATATGTAAGACTGTTCCAAATGTTTGTTTCGCTTTAATAATCAGTAATACATGCTCAATATTTTATGTATTCTGCTCTATTACCTTCTTCCGTCTATTCAAAAGATTTAAAAAAATTCTTTCCAAGAATGTTGCGATTTGCTGATAAAATACCTTACCAAGTGCATTTTTACGTCATTTATTAGACAAATTTTTTAAATTTATTATTAAAAGAAATAGATAATGATTATACAGGCAATATTTGAAAGGTACGGAATATTAAGTAGAACATTCAGTAAATTTGGAAAATAAAGTAGAACATTCCAATAAGATGTTAACAGTTTGTTTCTCACGGCTTATTCATTAATTTTGGTTATTTTGTTCTGTTAATTTATTGAATTAATATTTTTATTTTGTGGGTTAATTTTACAATAAATGACACTTTTTTACCCACTCAAGCAGACATCAAAACTTTCTTCTGGTGAAAAACGGGCCTTTGTACCGTTAAAGGTTTATAGTTAACATTCTCACATAGAATCTGGATCTCATATCTAATATTAGTTTTTTTTTCAAAAATTAATCTTTCTTATTTCACTGAAGAATCAGTCACACATAAAGACACGGTGATGAAAATGATTACCGTCTATCGTCTGATGCGAAATCTACACTCTTTTGTACTGATGAATAAGTACCGTTCAGAGAATTTTTAAAACATCGGATAATTATTAAACAGCATATCGTACTTTCGTCAACCGTGACCTTGGTAATATGTGTATTTGTAGTTTCCAACTTCTACATTCCTGAATACTTGCATCCCCACTTTTATCAACGGTGTAATCTCTTTGCAATATTGTTAATACTGTTGCCTTTTTCCAAAATGTGCAACATTAGGTGTATCAAGCGCTCTTTTGATTTTATGTACTTAAAGGTGTGCGAAAGGGAGTGTATAACTCTTTGAAGCGAATAAAATGTACTCTACGATAGCTAGAGTACGACTAAAAAGATACATGTTTATATAAAGGTTTCCAGATACGTGAAGATTTTTATTCAGTTTTTCATGAAAATCATTTGCGTATGACTAATTACAGGGACTTCGTTGAAAACTTTCAAAGAACTTCCCCTTATCACCACCTCTTCGTTATTTCTGGCCAAAATTTTATTAAGTCTCCCATCCAGAACATAGAACTTCTTGGGTATCGTTATAGTGGTTTGCTCCTAATAGTCTTTTAACGATTTTTTTAAAACGAGGGGAATGCTGGACAATCGGAACGGTGTTGATCCTCTTATTATTCCATCTATGGGTATTAGGGTTGTTACTCGTACGAATATATATTTTTATATACGCGATATACATGGCAGGTTATCGTACATCGACAAACTTGGGTAGGCAAAAGTACGCGTTACCACGGCTAATTGCAATCTGGCTATTTTTGTTCTTAAATCGGTAGAAAGTAAAAATCGACGCTCGAGCTTGGTGAATGTAGAAGAGAACAAATATTTCCTATAATCTGGTCAAGTAAAAGAAACCGAATGCATAGATAATTATGATCTGTCCAGACCGGTCCTAAAGCAATTAAGAATATGTCCGTTATAGCAAATATTTTTCCGAGTTTTCGTTCCGCTACACACCGTTCGTCGGGAAATTATGTGATTCTGAAAAAGAGCATCTCGCAGTCTAATGAAACAAAAAAAAATGGAATTGAATGCATTAGATGAACTGAAAACAAACTGTGAAACTCGAAAATGCGCCGAGGAAAAGTTTCACCTCCCACCCTGAGCGCATTGGAATGAAAATTCACCATAGAGCTTTTTATGTATTTTAAAGAGATCGACGCCTCGTCCGGAGTTCATTTGCAAATTGGAGCGCTCCCCCAAGAGCAGCCCGCGCGGGTGGCTTCCCCGCAAATGCTAATTCAATTAAGCCGCGCTCTTTAAAACGCACTTGTTCGCCGCCACATGTGCAAGCCGCCGATGCAAGTCCAAGTGCGCGTAAAATTCGCCCTCCTTGCGTCCCGCTCAGCCGCCGCGACGCTGCTCGGCGGCGCGGGCGCAGCGCGCCGCCGGGGGCACGTACACGTCGCGGGCGCGCTTGACAATGACAGTTTGTTATCCCTGAATGATGGCCCCATTCCGGAGGGAGTTACGAGGAAGTCCTGCTGCAACACCTATCCTCCCATGCGCTAAGCTGGATGTATTGATATGGCGTGTCGGCGTCACGTCGCCTGAGTTATGATCGCTGCCGGCGGGCGTACGGGGCGCGTGCGAAGGCCCAAAATAATGAAAACTGTGCGGCATAGATATCTGCGAGTTTATCAAGTTTTGCTCCCCAATAAACAGTTAGCGTTCTTAGATTGTACCTTTCCACCTTCTTCTTCATAATGGTTAAATCTGTTTTTCATTACTTTGGGCAGTGATAAGTTGGACTGGATCTTTTGAAGATTTAATCCTAAAATATTGATTAGTATTGTAAGGAATTTCCGAACGTCCCTCGTAGCGCTACTCAGACGTCACGCATCAGCGGCTCACATAATGCCTTCCAGTACTTCAGTCGCCGCTTGGAATGAATCGCACTTTGCAGGATGTTTTCAGGTTGGCATTTCCAGGCCTTTCTGGTAGACTCCAAATAGGCATAAATATCGCGCAGCGGGACGCCCGTTTGGAAGCAGATAAACACAATGTAATTTTACGTTATTAGTTATGTGAATAATTCACTACAGTATAGAGCGAAAACGTTGCAATATCTTGATATTCTCATCAGCCCAAAAAGTGCACATTTAAAATTTGCCCTTATCATCATTTAGAGCGCCTTGCATTCGTAATTATTTCAAAGTGAAACTTTGAAAAATAATATATAGCCTTATTTCAATAAAATAAATCCATTGTGGTTTATTAATTCTTGAGCGTCTGCAAACTTTCAGACGAAATACTTTACAAGTTACTTCTGAGTCTTTTCTGTCAGATTTGCAGTTCAGCGGTTTAGTTGTTAACAGTTTAAGTTGTTTTAGCAGACGCTATTGCTGACAATCCAAACACGACCATATGGATATTATCCAAATATTTGCGAACCAAAATAGCTTTGTAAGGTCTGCTGTTGTTATGAAGATGTGTAGGCACGGTAACTTTCTTCGAGTCATCCAATTTGAAATGTAACTTAGAAAAGCGCCCAAAATTGTTTGGTTGCAGTTTGCCCTTGTTACAGATGTGACAGAAATCAACGCAGTCAAAATCCATTGCAAAAGTATATTTGGTGCTTGTTCTCTAGTTTTTAAGTGAGCAAAATCTGACCAATTTTATCTATGGCCAATGTTCGCTTTTATAACCCATTAAGACGCTTATATCAAAGAATTTAACAGCCATCAATTGTTCTTCTTCACTTAAATTATGGGAAAACAATTTTTCAGACCTTTTGGTCAAATTCAAATCTTTAATCTTCTTCTTCTTATGTAAAAAAACATTTGAAACATTAACATTGATGGCTAGAGATTGAAACCAAACTCTAGTGAACTCCAACTATTGTTCCACTCTTCATTCAATTATCTCTTTCTGGGTAAATGTCGTGGACCACTGCTTTTGTCGTTGAAAATAGATCTTCTGCTTTTGATTTCTTCTCACTGTACTATATAGTGCTGTCACCATCTGGTTCTAGATTTGCTTTGTGTCTCGTTTTAGAATGACTCCAATATTGACGGAGAAAGTTTGTTCCTAATTAGTTATTTAGGAAATGAATAATCAATAGAATTAACATTTTCTTACGTGATGCAACTATGATGTAGAATAAGAAATTATCACACCAGCAGAGGTTCTTTTGGATAGGGTAGCTTCACTGTAGTAAACATAGCATAAGAGGCTAATAAAAGCTGCTGCTTAGCCTTGTGCACACCATGCCCGCCGAGCTTCCAGAGAACAGGTACGTGCGGAACACAGCGGCGCATTTCGCTGCATCGCATCGCGTAAATCGTTAAGCCCGACGTTGATTGAGCCATGAATAAATCCGAGCCGGGACAGGAGCAACAAGAGTGCAGCGGCCCGCCCGCCCGTCCTTTCAAGAACTCCAGCTCGGCTAGACTTCAATTGAAATAACGAGATGTACAGTTTAGTTTTTAATTAAAACTTCCAGCGCCAAAAGGAACGCGGGAACTTCGCCGGCGAAACCAATTAGGGCCCGGTTTCGATGTCCGACAAGTCCGGGGCTCTCGGGGTGTTTTTCTTTAATTACGCGGCGTATTGTCTCCCGGCGCGTCTAATTACTGTAAATCTTTTGTTGGCCGGCGGCAGTGTTAATCTGGAGCGGTTGCTGCGCGCGTCAAATGCTCCAGTTGCGCTGAAAGACGTAGCGAGATTAGGTTTAGCTTGAGCTCTCCAGATTTTGTATTATGACAAAAGGAATCACTTCGGCGCCTTGGAGACTCGCTGTTTCAGCGTCTTGGTTTAAAATTAAAAGCGCCACCTAGTGTAGGATATACCTGATCGTCAGGATAAACCCGCTGCGGGCAGTCGAATATACTTTGTATGAGAGGTAAGGTCACAGTACAATAAAGCAACGAATAAACATCAAGTTCGCTTGCAAATTTGGGGAAATGGCTGAAAACGCATAAAATGTTGGTATAACTGTAATGCATTTACGACTGGTTTAAACTATTGGATCAGCCGTCCACAAGCAGAACCCCACCCATAGTCGAGTAAGCGCGACAAATTTGGACATTGGATCGCTGACAGACTCTACTATTAATGGCGTAGGACATCGCAAAGATTTGGGTACGCAAAAGATCTTAGTTTGGTTTCTGCTGTATAAGTTGACGCTACATACATTCTACTGTCCTCAGCGAGTTTACCCTGATAGTCACGTGTAGTCCACGCTAGGCGACGCTTTGAAGTGTCTCTGGATGGCTATGTGCATGGGCGGACACCTTGTGACGTCAAAACTTATTTAAAAACAATCAAATTACGATTATTGAAGAAAATCAGATGATAAAGTTGTAACACACTGTGAAAACACCGCATTTGGGGATCAGCCTTCGAAAGTATCGATACATTTTTACAACGTTCGTAAGCCTCAAAAGAAATATCGTTACAGATTATGTGTGTTCACAAAAGCTTACGAGCTTAAAAACTCCTAAGATGCCGAGGCAGTTCAGTGCGGCTTTTGATCCAACTCGTCATATATTTTTGTAAAAATAAACTAAAGGCACACCCCGGCGTAAATCGGCGAAAATGGAGGCGAAGGCAGCCAGATGAGACGCGCAAAAAACCTTCGAGTGCAATATAATCCCCGTAATCCCGGCAATTGAAAATTTCCAAACTTCGGCTTCCGAGCTCATATAGCGCCGGTAAACAGCCAGCGCGCCGCGAGGCAATAGAAGTTGGAATCCGCGAAAATCCCGCCACAATGACGGCTTAAACGGGCCGCGCCCGCGCTCAAAAATCGAGCGCGGCTTCGCGCCCGAACTTCGGAATGAGGCTCTGTTGACCGACGGAATTAGACCGCGTTTGCTCAACGTGATGTATCGGAACTTGCCATATCCGGGGAGCGATCGTTATCCTCCTAGACAGTATCCGCGCGAGAAGGCGATGAGCTCGAAATTTGGACCAGAGGGCGCGGATCGATAGCTGGAGACCGCTTTCAGTGAACTGGCGGCGTTCGGGTTTATCATTTTATTAAGTTTGCTTTCAATTGTAGGGGAAACGACTAAAATGTTGATCTTGTTAGATGCTACGCAATTGTGGGGAATTGTTGCTCCAGCTCGAGCTTCATTCTGTTTTAAAAAACGGATAAGAATAAAGGAATGTCAATGCTGGAACCAAAAGGTAACTCGTGCTTCGTTGCTGCACTAAAATAAATAAATATAAAAAGTAGGTAAAATAAAGTAACAAAAGTATTTTTGTTTGCAACTATAGAACGGACTACACTTAAGGGAGGGGATAAAAAAGATTCTGCCCTCTACTACTTTTGTAAAAACCAGAAATAATTTGCTTTTATATGCTTACAAATTATTGGATATTTGCAAAACCTTCTCTACAAATCTAAACAACAAATTAGCAATCAAAACCACCAATGTTAAATATCAACAGTAAATATAGTGACATGAACGTGTCCTTACCTTCAATCAGGGCTACTTATTTAGTCTTTGTCTTAGCAGTCCATAAGAGACCAGTTTAAGAAGCGTCTTCTTTATTTGTTTTTGTGAGGTTCCTTTCTATTTTATAATTGCTTCTTCGCTTTATCATCAGATCTTTTCCAACTTCCTTCATCCAGCTTTTATAAGCCTCCATTTTGCTCTCTTACTTTCCAATTTTCTTACTAGTGTCTCCTTTGTCACTTGTGCCTTTAGATGTTCTAATTAACCTACCTCTATTGCATACTCCAATTAGTGAATATAGCACTTAAATACTCAGCGCTTTGAAAGTTGAAGACGTTTGTAGATATGAAACATGAATGATACCAAAATCATTTCATGTATACTTCAGAGTTCTGCTTAAAACGTTTTTAAGGCCACCTTGAGCCTAAAGCTGTAGTGTTTTGCCCTCGCATTGTTTATCCAAAACAAATTTTAATATTGCGGTATATGTTTGTGGACGAGGATTACTATGACACATAGAGGTCATAAAAAAATCTTTGGTCATTAAGTCACTTCTAAGCGTCTGAGGGGGGTTCATAAGGAAAGTGGTTGGATTCTCCACTAAGTCACAACTGAGAACAACTATGTTGTTACTATCCAGATTGAAGAAGAATTCTAATGGATTATTTAACGCATTTGGCTACTCTGGTTTTCAAGTTCAAAGTTATTCAGCCGAGGTTCTTTTGAAACCGAAACTTTAGATATGTAATGTCGTGGTCCTCATTTGGGTACTCTTACTTAAATGAGCACTTTTTATACTTTTTCTTACAGCAAACCTTATTGGATATATAAGAGAATACATTCTGACGTACGCAGGACGTACGCGAAGTTTCTAGTAAACATCTGACAATTTCCTATTTTTCAAGTCCTCGCAAGTGCGCGGCTGTATTCATGGAAGGCGCTATATCGGTCGCTCGACCGTGGTCTACGCGACAACGAGCATTTGGAATATCGTTACAACAGTTTGTAAGAAAGGCTAGATGACTACAGATTTGCTCTTATAATATTTACGCTTAGTTTAGTTTGTAACTCTTGTAGCGTTTTTTAGCGGTTTGTCATCTGGTATGTCTCTTCATTCTGTCTTCTGCTTGATGTATCTCTCTACTTTGTTTTGTCATTTCAGTATGATTCGTGCGAACGCGTATGAATATATTCTAAAGGAGTAAATGTTTATTGTTTGTACGTGCTGGAATACGGAATAAATTAAGTTATATGAACAACAATTCTTAGAGGGTCGGAGTCTCACATCTACCATTTGGCTATTGCGGAAGAAAGCGGAAATCAAAGCAACTGTAGTGAGCCACCAACCATTCAAAATGCCTAGGATTAATTAATGGCGTCTTCCAAGAATTCAGTGCAATAACAAAGGTTATTCAGAAGCATTTGTAAACGTGCTATGAAGCAAAACTTGATATGTACCATATTAAAGGAGCTTGACCAAATGAAATGAAAAGAGTGTTGATAGTTTTAGACGCTTTTTAAAAACTACTTGTCTGATACTTGTCTAGAATTTGAGCAAATGAAAATCTTTGCGATTGGTATTAGCTGTGGGATATCGCTGTGGGCGCAAATTTGATTCCGTCCTCTTCGAAGCAACCGTTGCAATAGATGCATTTTATTTTTAACACTTTTATAAATCATGCTATTTCGATGAGACTTTGGCTATCGCGCTTTCCAGATCTAGTTTCAGTGAAAGCATCTGGAGGACAAGGTTTGCCACAACAAGCAACGAACTAATTCAGGCGATGCTAGTGGACGTAATGGTAAAGTTGCCTGGACGCTCAGCACATTTCTTACAAAATGAGTCTCAAATTGCGTTGCATTATTTTTATGGGTGGTGAAGTTATTAAATAAATGTCGGATTCGTTAGCTAATGCAATTAATGCAGATAAAGAAACTGAACTTGTTGACCATGCCAGAACTTCAAATAGTCCGTATTCTCTTTTTATCAACAGCTTGGTGGCCGAAAAATTGCTAGGTAGATTCAAAATATTTACACTTTATATACTTGTCCTCCAAAAAGAAGATCATTTGTCCAGGAGGATGCTTGCAAAAATTGGAATGGCCGAAGGAACCCTGAAATAATTTCAGTTAACAAAATCACCATCACTATATTACTTAAGCATCAAGCCGGAAGAAATTAAGTAGCAAGTAGTGAAGACTACTCTCCTTGGGCAAGTGTATGGATTCAAAACTAGAGACACAAATATGGCGAAGTTTAAAATGTGGTCTATTGACTTGATTGAAAATTGGAGCTTTTGTTGTTGAATTGGTCCAATATGATAATATGACCGGTAAAAACAGAAAGAACGCTATGTAATTCAGTCAGAGTATCGATGATTTCAATTGAGTCAAGTGTGGTATTAAGTACAGCACCAACCATTAATATTATCACCTGCGTTGGTTTGAATATTAAAGTTACTTTAATTTTAATCGGCATTCTCATGTTCAATTGCCAATATTCAAGAGGCTAAAATATATATTCAGTCCAAAAAAGAATAAAAACTATGAAGAGAGAACGGGGCGGAATATTAAACATAAATAGTAAACAGACGAAAGAGATTAAAATCGAAGACCTGCGAAATACAATATCAAGAGATGTCAATTCAAGAATTAACCAGAGTGGAAGACGTTTAATTTACAAAAATGTCAACTGAAAATATGACATCTGGCAAGTGAATTGGAATGTTCAATAGACATGTTATTTTCATTTAAAATTCTGAGATGAATAAATAATAATAAAGTCACGAAGGAACTCTTACTAGATATAGGTGCTTCAATATAACTTCAAAGATACCAACGTCATTTCTAATGGTAACAATCGATTAAATCATCTGACTTGTGACCACCATTAGCCATGACCCACATCGTGTTCAAGTGTATGAATTAGAGCACTCCAACTCCTTTCATTAATAAAACAATTAATCAGATTGCAGCGGGGAGAAGATCAGTCGTTTTGTACTAAGAGTTGCAGATGAAGGTTTGGTCATTAAGGTGTTTTTTTTTTTATTTGGACTAAAAGATCAAAGTGCTTGCTGTTGTCTACCAAATACATTCAATTCATAGATCCATCAAGCATGCGAATACCTCTTAGACCGTGTCGAGCAGATGAGGCGAAGTCAAGTAGCTGGAGGTCGAAATTAGCTTTCCAGAAATACAAGCTGAACCATATTTTTCCTGATTGCCTTCATTAAACCAGAGAGCGCATTCCAAGGCACTCACACGCTAATAAACAACGCTTCACGCACAACTGCAAATAGTTTGTATGTAAAACAAAATTATGTGTGTGAATTACACACAAGCCGGAAATATTTTTTAAATTAATTAAAGTACCATAAACAAACCATAACAAACGTTAAATACAAAGGATTGTTCTACATAATCTCCTGACTTATAAACACATTTTTTACAGCGGATATGTAGGTCGTTGATTCCGCTGCCTTTGTTCTCCAGGTGCTTCTTTTAATAGCCCAAATTAATGATAATCCGATGTAATTCAAAATATATCTTCAACTTTATCTTGTTCTCTCTTGTTCTAACAATATGTATGTTTTGTTTCGTCCAAAGGCTACTAGTGTGAATATTCTCCTTAGTCATCCAGGTCTTTGAGCAACGTCGACGACCGTCATTTTCAATTGCTCCTCATTCTTTCCATCATTTGAGTCTTTTTTAAAGGTGTTGTATCCTAATTGTGCCTTATATTTTTCCAACATTTTGGACATGAAGCCTTTTTGTGAGAAACTTAATAATAATCAGTGGCGCAGCGAGCGAGAGTACCTCTTGCTCGACTAAAAAGGCAGAAATGCGAAGCACCCTATGACGAGAGTCCTATGAGTGTCAGTGTGGCTAAGCACTTGAGGCGTTTGTCTGCACTCGGATAGTTCTGTGTTTAATTCTAGTCTCCAATGTAAATGGCCTACTCAGTCACTAAAAATTGATAAATACCTGCATTCACTTTGAACAAAAGCGCGATGCTTGTCACACTATCCTTGTATCAGGAACAATGCTCCTATATGTGTCGTTAGAGCCTCATCACTGTTCCTATCAACACTTGTATGCTTCTTCACTTTTTCTAGATAAGAAGAGCTCTAATTTGACATCGCCTCTTCCCTCTACGTTAAGAACTATTTTTGTTCTAGTCGAAAAAAAGCGCAGTTTATCTGTATGTTTTACAGACACGACAGCTAGAAAGTTTTTAGAGAAGAATAGAACTGTCAGTAAATGATTTATTTTAGAAGAGCAAGAATCGTTTAAAAAACTGATTTAGAAATTTTATAAACAAAAATTCCTCTACATAAGAAAGTGCAGTTCAGTTTCAGTGTTATTCCATAAATGCTTTTTCTGTGCAAATACCTTTAGTGTTAAAAATGCTTATAACTAAAATACTGATATTTAAATCTGCTGCCGCCGATTTTTCCCCCCAAATATTTAATAATTTCAGTATTCGCATTTCATGAAAAGGAACGCATTAGCGCATTTTGCGAGCAAGCTGCACGTAAGCTGCCGAGCACGTACTGAAGGGAACCAATCGTTTCGGCAGGACTTGCATGACGGCAATGCAAAATTTGTTTCGCCGAAGCCTACAATGAACCGCACGCGATCCGGAGATTTATATAGCCATTGTGGAAATTCGGCGAAACATAATTTTGTAGCCCCTAAAGAAGATTTCTATTTCTTATTTCTTTGTAAAGTTAGAGATTATACCACAGTTGCCCCATAGCTGGGGCAAGGAGTTCTTTTCATATACATAGGGCATTAGGAAAGTTCTGCAATATAGCGCAAGCAATGGTTGCACGTTGTGATAAGTTCAAGTGGATTGGGGAAGTTTCAAGTCTGCACTGCAGCCTGCAGGACGACTTCTGGATGTCAATTGCAACTGCAATATTATCTGATCAAAATGGAATAGGGAACAATTTTTCGATGTTAATCAGTGTTTGAAGCACGTAACCCATATGTTGAAGATAATTTCTATCTTTTGGGTAATATCGAAAGTAGAAAATTCAGTCGTTTCTGAACCAGAACGTCCATTCTTGTCTGTGATGGAGAAGACTATAGCTGCAATTAGAAGACGCTCTAGTCCGACAAACACATAATTCATCCTTAGATAAAAGAATATTATGTATACCTCGCCGGACATAAGGTAGTTTAGTTTCTGCTTTATTCAGAATTTAGGGTCAATATATGGTCGTGATGAAAAAGATGCGGTGCTTTCTTCACGCAAAATAATGGATCCTAAGCTTCCATAGATCATGCAGAAAACATTGTCTTTTCACTAATTTATATTGCATAATGCAAGTTAATTTTTCGCCTCCAAAGTTTGAAAATTATGTCTGGTTGCTTCATTACTAGAGTAAAAAATTAGGCCTAATAGGCTATATACATGTCATCATTCGCATTATAATCGATAATCACAAACATCTGAAAGCGTAGGAATCGGGTATACTTGGGGTTTTAAAAATAATCTCTGTAAACCAAGGCCTCCGCATTACTTCACAAAAGATATGGAAATCTGATACAATATCTTTAGCTTTCTGGATTAAATATGTCAATGATTAGACTATTGGTTGGTTGGTTAGCAATGTTTGTAGGCGACCCATGTTGCTCGAGTTACAAGATCCTTATTTACAAGGATGTTGATCACTAACAACAGCAATCACCATGTCTATATTGGGAGTTTCTAAATCCCAGTCCCCGACCCCTAACTTCTTCGGTGATCTGGTTAGTAGTTGACCAGTTTATGTCGCTCCCGTGTCACCTTGCGGGGAATCAGAACCTTTGGGAACTGTAGCTGGCGCTTCTATTCACATAGTAGTTGTAGAGGTCATGGATGGTTACTTTTCTGTAGTGCATTAGTTCATTAGTGCAGAGCGCGTTGCAGAGATACTAATGGATGGTTGGCATGTCAGTATCATTGTGTAGAGTCGTGTTTTTCACAGATTGTTCTTAGGGGCTGGTTTTGAAATACTGGAGTTTGTTTACGTGGGTTTTGCTGCAAACTCATTATTGACTTTATCATATAAATTATTATCTCGTTATATTGTGACGTCTTACTTTTAGGGTACAGCAAACTGTCTAAGGCTTGTACAGCTGCATTGACTTCTAATTTCCGCACAAACTAGATGAGCTTATTGTCTAAGGTCGTTCCAAAGTATCGTTTCTCTTCTTTTTTGGGTACATCTCTGTCGAAGATTCTTATCTTTTCCAGGTCACCGCGTTATTTAATTTTCTTCTTGTTGGAAAGCCGGTTTACCACGCTCTTGTTGGGGTTGATTCTGATTCTCCTTTGATCTGGTTTAGCTTTTCCTGAACACGTCATACGACCAGGAAGAACGGCAGCGAGTTTGACAGCACCGCAGTGTTGTTTTGCAAATTCGGCCGTTGTCGTAGAGAGAGTCGTTGGCACATATCTGATATATATATTGAACAAGGCACAATACCAAATGAAGGTATGTTGGTCCGAAAACATTCCTCTAATGACTTCACGTCAGCGATTTTTATCCGAAACTTTTCTCTGAGCAAGAACGATTGGATTAATTGCTCCATCAGCAAATGGATTGAAATCTGAAAGCATCTTGAAGATGAACCTATTATGCCACGTTGTCAAAGGCCTTGACCACATCAAGGAAGTTTGTAGTGATGCATCGCTTCTTGATGAAGCCTTTCGCAATTTGTATACCACTCACTAACGTTTTTAAAGGTATTGTGCACACGGACTTACCTCAAGACGGCGATCTGAAGATAGCTCGGGCAATCTGTGAAGTCATAATGGGTGGGCTCCAGCCGTCTCTACCACCAGGTCATCCGGATATGGCCGTAGTAATGTTCTGCCAATTGATATCCGATTATTTCACGAAAAATACTTGCCACGGTCACCTACCAATATGATGATGACGTTTTTTTTGAACCTTGGACTACTAACTATTGCGTCTAGGTGATCGGTTGCCGGGAATAGGGATAAGTCATACAAAACTTAACGAACCCGGCAGTGCGATCGGTGTGGCAGCACGTATAATTTGGAAGTCTGGCTGCATTTTTACCCTTGAAGTGGGTCTCGTTAAACATGATGACCTGTAAATTATAGCAGTGTGCGAACTTTAGGCCGCCCGCGTTTAAGAAGGCAAGTTGGACGTGAGATGGTCGAGTGGGCATAGCTCATAGTTTTGTTTATAAACTGCAGAAAGTGGGGGATTTACTCTAGTAACTTCTCAACTTTTGCTATCTGTAGAAGGCTGAAGACAAATCCCCAGTCTTAGGAGCTGTTCTCGGGTTGGGCTGTTATTACTGCTGGTGTTACCTTTGGTGTTGTCTCTCATTATAAAGGCGTAAGATACTCCAGGCAGAGATGCTGTGATTCTCGTCAGGGTCTCTCGTGTGATGAGAACCAGCACACCTTGTGTAACACGGTTCTGCTTGAGTTGTTGGCAGAGGTGGCATTGTCTAATGATATTTTTCTCATATGGCTGCTCCGCTTGCACGATAACTTGTACTTGGAATTTTTTTCTGTCAAGACACTCAGCCTCCACAGATACCAGTGACATGAGCTGCTTGTTCTTGCGTTATTTTATTTTTCTGATTTTTTGCACTGGTATGTTCCGACGATGTTTAAAATCTTCTATAATATTTTCCTAGGTTAAGAACTCAGGAACGCCCCTGAGTTGGTATGTGCGCTGGTAGTCTCACTCAATATACCGACAACAGGTGACACAGATCGAGAAGCCCTTATGTCACAAGTACCGACAAGTTCATCAAACTGCTCTATAGTTCATCTTGTTACGCCTCGTAATTCAGTCACTCATCATGAACGATTCAGTGTTATGTTTAAGACAGAACTGCAAGGTCTTAATTGCATTCCTTTAGAAGCAGTAAATTTACTGCTCTCCCAATTTTTACTCTTGCTGGTATAGTATCTAAGTTTGAAATCTTGTAGCTGAGAGATACTTCTTATGATTTTTTGGTGTTTTTTTAATTGACAAATCAATCTCTTGCTCTTGCTCTTGCTCAAGCGACTTCAAGCAGCGGTAACTATCTTTGCCTTGTTTTGTATATTTTTTATGGCGTGATGTAGCGTCGGATTTCATCCTAATTTCACTTTACTGTCAGAACTAGCCAGAACCTTTGCAGCCCCTTCGACGGTAGCTGCAGAATTAGTGTAAATCTCATGACTACTTACAGTGCCTCCAACTTCAACTGATGAACTAGAATCTTCGCATGTCACACCTAAATGATTCACTTCTAATAAAGTAACTTGTTTACTAGAAGACATACAAAGCACATCTACTGCTAAGGTACTAATTATGAATGAGCGCACTCTATTGCCTTCTATTTGCCATATAAAGTTAGTTCCAAGAGCAAACATCTTCGATCGCCATACCTTCTCATAATCGGATACGTTTTATATCACTTTAATCAACATCAAGGGCAGTTTTAATTATGGCTCGCTTTAATGATGCATTGTATGTATAATATTAAGTTGGTATACTACTAAGACCTGTAAGAATACTGAGAGCATATTCAAACGCAACCTTTGAATGGAATAATTTGTATTTTTTCACGCGCACTTCCAGCCGTGTACATGGCGATAGACCCGGACCCTCGCCCCTTATACCTGACGGCAGCCTTGGCGATGCAAGGTGGTGCGAAACCTGGGCATCCATAATGCACTCCTTTGTTGTGATCAGATCAATACGGCCGGCCCCTCGCCCTCCGGCTTATTCTAATTCCACCCGCAGCCGCGGATTTTTGCACGAATTTCGGCAAAATTGCGCCGGCTGCGGCGCGCGGCCGAATTTTCCCAATTCCATAACGCAATAACGCCTCGGCGAGGGCGGCCTCCGGAACATTGCCATGCGAGCGCCGCGTTCCCCGGCGTCCCGCGGGACTCGCGACGCGGGGGTTTACAAACAGATTATTTGGCTAGATCCCGAGGAAGAGTTTACCTCGCGCGGGCGGCCGCGCGTTTGTCCGGCCGGGGATCGGGCGCTTTCCTATTTGTTTTGGGTGGGCGGCGGGCGCATTTTTGCTGCCCGAAATGTTGAAAAAATGCGGTTGATCTGGAATAAGGGATTATTTACGGAAATCGATACCCCGCCCTTTTAGCTAAATTATAGATAACCGGCGGATAACTTCGGGCTACCCCCTATAATTGGCGTATCGATTTGCTTAATATTTTATGTCCAGAAAACTCCATTAAGCAGCATTCTTGTTGGCTATTATTATCGTTTTGAAAAATTAAAATTTGTATTCTCCTGGCTTAGAACTACAACAAAAAAGGAATTTTTCGTGTTCCTATAATTAGTATAATAAAGTTTCTTTTGTAATTTACAAGTGTAACAACAATTGTAGGGATTAACTTCAGGCGTTTGTGGTTTCTCGTTGTCTTTTAATATTGTTATGTAAACTGAATTATTATAGTTTGTATGGGAATTTTCAGAAATCTTTGCTATGTTTAATAAAACAGCCAAGCTATAGGACTTAGTGGTAGGGTGGATCAGGGTGGAGATCAGATTCCAACCTAAATTTCCCATATAATACATGAAATCTTATCTCTTCTGTATGCTAAGTTCAACTAGCCAACACGCAGTGGCTAGGTGGCGTTTCAAAAAACCAATAAACCCTTCATGTTAGTTGTCAGCTTCAGAACTAAACTACCCACACTGAACCTTCAGTCTGCCTCGCACATTCTGCGAGAGCATAAAACTGTCTAAATGTAAATAAAATTACGACAACAACTTAGAATTGTAGATTAAGTGATGTACAGCTATTTGACTTGGAAAATGTCGCTCGAAGCATCAAGTGGGACATAATCGATTTGGCGGAAATACGAAGAAAGGGTAAAAACTTTATTACACTACAACCCGGAAAATGCTCTGCTATAGTCTTTAGTCTGCAAAACACTTGGGAACATAATTAGATTGAAAAGAATCGCAGATATACACGCGAATAAAAAATTAATATAAAATAAAGGTGATTCAGGTCTATGCCCTCACATCGACCCATGAAGATGGGAAGTTAAGTCATTCCAAGAACACGTTGCGAGTGTAAAAATGATATAAAATGTGGCCACAACCTGATAGTCAGAGGATAAAGTGTACGCAGGAAAATACAAAGTAGGTAAAAGAAACCCAAGAGGAAATATACCATGAATGCATTTTTCAATAAAAGGTCAACCTGGATAAGTCTAGAAGGCCTGACAAAGAATCAGATAAATTACATTTTTAATTCCTCAAAAGCAGTAATACAACCCTAAACACATTTAACTACGGAAGGAACTATCGCTTTGTAAGAGCGAAAGTAAGTTTAAAAACCACAAGACGAATGATATGAAGACAAAAGCGGAAAAAAGTAATCGATGCACATATATTGAAAGAAAACAAGTAAAAGAAAACCTAGAAAAGGCAATAGGAAATGTAGAACACATGAAGGAAAATCTAAATAAGTTGTCTGAGCACTTGATTGCCGCAATAACAAAAACAACAAGTGGCATTGCAAACGGAAAACAAACTAAACTTATCAAAATGAGAACATAGAAACAAGTAGAAGAAGTTATTGAAAATAATAAAAATAAAATGCCTAAGGAAAAAAGATTAAAACCAACAAACAAATAACAAATGCAAAAAATAATAAATTGGTCAGAAGAGATACCACAGATAAAAGAAGAGATTAGACATTTACACACCATGAAAAATAACAAGACACAGGAAGAAGACACAATAATAATAGAAATTATAAAAGAGACAGAAGAGATTCTACTCCTCGAATTAAAGACTCTATATAACGGATGTTTAGAAAAGGGAGAAATTCTAGAAATATAGAACAACGCTTTAGTAATCCTACTTTGCAAGAAAGGAGATCCAACTAGATTAAACCTAATCAGTTTATTGTCTCTCCTAACAAAAATTATTACAAATACATTAACACAAATAAATTAACACAAAAACTGAAACAGTATCAATTAGCCACTATGCAGCCTACCAAAGAGGGTTTAGTACTTATAACCGTCTATTAACAGTGAAAATAATGTTAGAAAAAGCAAAAAAGCACAACCCGAAGCCTTTATTAATTATGAAAAGGTGTTCCACTCCATAGAATATTGGACAATAACGAAAGAACTTAATAACGCCCCCATAGGCTATCGCTACATTATACTATTAAAAAATATATACAATCAAGCGACATTAGAGGTAGAGGCGTATGAAAAAACACATCCATTTCCCGTCGAAAGAGGTATAAAACAAATCCTTGAAGTTGTTTGCACTGGCCTGGGACGGAATCTTTAAGCAACCAGATTGGACAAAAAAGGAACCAACCAAACAGGAGCGTCTAAACTATCTAAAGTTCGCGGTGTTATCGTCATATTTTATTTATTTAGAAGAAGATTAAAAATAATATTAACAGGACTGGAATGAGCATCGAGAATGGTAAGCCTGTAAGACGACCTGAAGGATCAGAAATAACAGTAAGAGGATTTAGTACACCACCAGAATCTTTCCTGATCATGTCAAAAACATGAACAATCGCAAAACAAATAACACTACTATTGTAAGTTATACAGCGAGCAATGGAACGATCGATGTTAGGGAGCACAATAAAAGACAAAAAGAGAAACAAGTAGATCCGCAAATCAAAACGACAGATGTGGTCCAAAATGTGACGCAGTTGAAATGGAGACTGTGGTTGGAAAAAAAAGATCAGTAGCAAGATACAGGGTCCATCCCAAAAGAAATGAGCCTTTTTCAAAAAAAAATAGTTTTATTGAGCAGATCGCTACAACACCTCAAAATTCTTCAAAATAGGATCCTCCTGCATCAATGCACTTTTGGAGACGGGTCTTCCAAGTCCGGAAGGCTTCCTGGTAGGCCTCCTTAGGGATGTCCTTGAGGGCTGCTGTGACATTCTCTTGGATGTCCTCAACCGAGTCCCAGTGCTTGCCCTTTAGCACTCTTTTCAACCGCGGAAACAAAAAGAAGTCCGGGGGAGACAAGTCCGGGCTGTAGGGAGGCTGGGGAACCACGCCGAGTTGAATCCGGGCCAGGTACTTGGTCACGATGAACGCGGTGTGGCTCGGCGCGTTGTCGTGGTGCAAACTCCAGTCGTTTTTGATCGCGCTCCGCTTACTTGTGACCTTTCTTTTGAGTCTTTTGAGGACTTCCAGGTAGAAGGCGGCATTCACTGTGCGTCCGGGTTGTGCCACTTTTTAACTTGCGAGTACGATAAACAATCATCCTTGAAGGCCTCCTGAAGCATTCCAAACGTTTCGGTAGCATTCTTGCCGAGTTTGAAGCAGAATTTAATTGCGTAGCGTTGATCGATTTTTGAATCCATCGCGCCGTGTCGAAAATTGAAAATAGACATTCACGGAAACACCCGTCCTGCCGCTCCGAGAGCTCAGAGCCGACTTGCACCGACCGCGTATGGAAGCTAAGACCCCCCACCACCTGCCCCAAGCGTCAGAGCACGCCGGAATGTACACTCGCGTCCGAAAAAAAATAAGGCTCATTTCTTTTGGGATGGACCTTGTAAGTTGATGACATCAAGAAAGTTGCTGGTCCACAGCGTTTTAAGGTTGCACACAATAACGCTAGATGGAAGGAAATGAAGGAGATCGATGCTTAAAATTGGAAGGCTAGAGAAGAAGGAGAGAAGTGATAGGTGTTGGCTTTTTTACAGAATTATAAATAACACTAACTACAATCTTTTAGTTTCCTTTATAGCCTTTTGCTGCTATACGTTTTGTAATATATTTTGATAGACAACTTGGTAGGTGGCTGGGGTGCGCACACACACTTTTGCGGCGCACGTTACGGTAGACCGATTTGGGTGTGAGAGATTTTTTCAAAATGGAGAACGAAAAAAAGATGCTACACAAACTTCCGAAAGAATAAATGTTGGAAGGCCAATAAAAAGCGCCCAGTGCGTTTATTTGGTCGATGCTACCTTTCTTAGAATAGTAAAAAAGTCATTTGGTAGAGTCTGAAGTGATGATTTTGACTTAGACGGCCGATCCTGGTCTGAACAGCTTTTCAGCATTTATGATAACGTTGTGCATGTAGTAGTGATACTAGACATGCAACGGAATTGGTGAAAGACTGAAAGAGTTAAAATGGAAAATCCTCCAGTACCTAGTGTATTCTCTAGATTTTTCTCCTTTAATTTTTCATTTATATCGGTTCTTGTTTAACCGTTTGAATGACAAAAGTGCGGTTGTGGAGAAACTGTCTACAAGTATCTTACAGTACTTTTGAGGAAAGTCCCTCCGAAGAAGGAATCCTTGAGTTAAACGTTAGAAGACCGTTATAGAAAATAATAGTGAATAAGTCTTTAAAAATGCTACCGCTTGTGTTTTTAATATTTTCAACTCGGATATGAACTTCGCAATCATCCATCACAATTACCTTGTTTTTTAATTATTATTCATCAGCAGAAAACTCGAAACTTTACTAACATTAGCGTCTGGTAGCATCGAAAATTAATTTTGCGTAGCTACCGCCCGTTAATTTTAATTTTCATCGCAAAGCTAAATCGAATTTGCTTTAATTAAAACTGAAATCGCACTACTTGCAAACTGTGGTTAACGGCAAACTGCCTGCAAACCGCAATTGCAATTCCAGACAAATCAAAGTTTCGAGGTACTCGGAACAAACGGCTTCGTCCTCAAAACCCAGTTATCCGCGGAGAACATCGGTACGGAGCGCGAGAATTTCAGTAAGATATGGGTCACGTGGTTGCACTTCATTTAAGCTTTGATTTTATGTCTTCTAGGTAACTAAGTTTTCTTATAACTTCTATCTTGTTATAACTTTCTTTGCGGTTTATTTATTATTTAAAATTATATCAGATAGTTAGGGCAAACATACAAGTAAATTTTATTTCTTAGCTTAGCCTCCATTTAGTCCACAAGTATTTTTTTAAAGTCGGCGGTCATGACACTCTCTTTAACAATTTTTTAAGTTTGGGGGTCGAAATAACTTATTTGGAGTTAAATGTGAACAACAAGAAGGAGAAGGGAATAGTTTGAATCCTAACTTGTTTAATTTTGCTATTGTCAGTTAATCTTCTGACTTTGATTCACTTCTTTTTCCTTGTTTTCTTGCGGGGTAACTACAATGCATACTAATTGGGGATCACGGTTCACAATCAATTATATCCTTTATTTCACCGGATACCCTAGATATGCGGATGACCACACCAGTCTCCAACGAATTATGAACAGAATTACAGAAGTTAGCAAGCGGTTCGGACTGACCCTAAATACCAAAAAGACCAAATATATGATAATTACAAAAAATCACGTTGTTGACACCGGATTAACGATTGACAACAACAGGATCGAACGTGTGCGAAAATATACTTACCTTGGGACAACAGTCGATGAAAACTGGGACCACTCACTGGAAATAAAGTGTAGAATTGAAAGGGCGAGAGCAGCGTTCGTAAAAATGGCCAAACTATTCAAGTGCCATGAATTATCTTTACCCATTAAATTAAGACTACTGAGATGTTATGTCTTCAGCGTATTGCTGTATGGAGCAGAGATGTGGACACTGACGATCAAGACGAAAAATAGAGGCCTTCGAGATGTGGTTGTACCGCAGAATCCTCCGTATATCTTGGACAGAGCATGTAACCAACCACACCGTGCTGAGGAAAATGGGGAAACAAGAAACAGAACTCCTCACAACAATAAAAGTTCGTAAGCTGGAGTATCTAGGGCACATCATGCGCAACAATCAGAGATATGGGCTCCTACAATTGGTCCTCCAGGGTAAGATCGAAGGAAAAAGAAGCATCGGCAGAAGACGCATATCGTGGCTGAAAAACCTGCGAGTATGGTTCAATACAACAACAACTGGACTGTTTCGTGCCACTGTTGATAAAGTCCGTATTGCCATCATGGTTTCCAACATCCGAAACGGATCGGAACTTTAAGAAGAAGAAGATACCCTAGAGATCCAAGAAGTAGGATCGATCGTGTGCATCTATGATGAAAGCTACGGCAAACCATATCATGAATGTTCCACTACTAATAAAAGAGTTAGTTGCTGGAAAGTGCAGAGCGCGGGCAAAATAGTGACGTACGCGCTACATCGATGATTGGAGGGAGTATAAGCCTATCGTGAGATGACTTAAAAGCAAACTAAGGGAAGCTAGAAATAAAAGACTCCACCAATAAGCTTATGCAAATTTACATCCCACCTTTGCGTACTAGAGCAGGTCATGAAAAGACTGAGGAATTAGCCAAGCACCTTTCTGAAGATGAAGACGTTAATGAGTTTATCGATGCACCTCTGCAGCTGTTATTTTCCAATAAAAGTCATCTTGCTTGATGAGGTAAAGAATGAAATAAAAATCCTGAAAATCAACAAGGCTCTTGGCTATGATTTAATTATCTATTAGCTTATTATCCACCTTATTCAATTCGATCATTCGACTTGCCTATTGCCCAGTACAGTTCAAATTTGCTCAGGTCATAATGATGTTGAAACCAGCCAAAGACCCAAACGTATAGTTCTATTAGTCTTCTTCTCGTAGTTGATGAACTACTCTCAGATCACCAGTTTGGTTTTACGCAGAGCCACTCTACAATTCAACGATGCCATTGCATTAGTGACACTGTTAATAAGGTTTTTTAAGGAAAGAAATACTGCTCTGCTATATTTCTAGACGCTCGTCAAGAGTTTGATAAAGTGTGATATTATTTATTATTTAAATCCTATCGGACTCCTCGAACTTTCAATCAGGTGCTTCACAAGTTAGTGTACCTGATTCATTCTTTTATATTTTCTATACGGCAGATTTGCCATTTTCACCCTTAATACTAACAGGACCTTTGCCGACGATACTGCCATCCTTGCTTGTAACGAAAATCCAACAACCGCAACTCGCCACCTACAGGAGCATCTAAATACGATTGGTAATTGGACGAACAAATGGCAACTTAAGATGAACGAAAATAAATCTGTCTGTGTAATATTTACTTTACGACGTGTAGAGTGGTCACTGGTGACAATGAATAATATTGCAATACCACATTCTACCTGGAAATGCATCTTGCCAAGAAACTCATCTGGAAGTCTCATATATTAAAGAAGCGGAAGGAATTAGGGATGAAAATAGAAAAAATGTTATCGCTTGAAAATAAGCTTCTTGTCTATAAGGCAGTTCTTAGACCTATTTAGACTTACGAAGTAGAACTATGGAGATGTTCCAACTCATTAAATACGGTCATATTACAGCGTTATCGATCCAAAACTCTACGCATGTTAACTGATACTCCATGGTACGTAAACAATTGCACCCTCCGTACGGATCTCAGAGTTTCCTATGTCAAAGATTTAATTTCACAATCAACAACTGCGCATCTGCGAAGACTGTCTAATCTTCTATTTTTCTGCCGCATTGGGATGAGTAGAGGCTCATCTCAAAGCAGCAATCCAACCTCTACTTGATGAAACCTGTCAAATGAGACTTATCAAAAATGGCCTCGTGGTGCAATACAGTAATATGAATATATCATATCTTGTAATTTATGTCTAAATATTTACCTTCTGTTGAGTAATTTGAGGTAACATCATTGAATGTTACTCTCTATATGTTATTTGTATGTACAATCAACAAATTTTAGCGCGTCAAACTTAGCATGTTTGTTCTGATTGCTAATAATTAAAAAAAAAATACTTTGGATTACAGTTTTAGTCGATAGTCAAGAATCGCAACATCCATCTTGCACATACACATTTTTTCAGTTCAGTTGAGTTGCTTACCATCTTGTCTTCTATAACGACAGCGTGGACTTTTTCAATTCTATCCATTATGGTGGTTTCAACTTTGTGTCTAGAAACAATGAGGCACGTTCAGTTTTGGTTAGATTAATTTATCCAAAATTACATAACCTTCAACTATAGTCGCCATCTGCTTTGTTAGATTCCACTTTAATCTAGACAAGTTTTCACGTATCATTGCGCGAAACTCTTTTGAAATGTTCACTTTTGATTCAAATTGGGCCTGTTTTCATGTGGTGGCTCTACCAAACAAATTACAGCGCCACTTTACCCTAACGAACAAATGATCTTCGTATCTAGAACAATAAGGGTTCGGTAGGATATCTATGCTTTTAATGAACCTCGCAATTAAATCGGGAGCAACCCAAAAGACTCGATTCAGATTTATGCCCGAAATTAATGCAAATTAGGTGGAATCGGAGATTTGCGCGCAATTATGAGACGTCTGGCAGGCGAGTTGACGTCCCCATAAAGCCGGGGGCCGCAGCCGCCCCTCGCAGAGGCAGCCGCCTAAAACCGGCATTTTGATTGCAGACAACGGCAGGCCCGCCTGGAATGACAGCGCCCCTGTAGCGGGGAAGTGAGGGATGTCGTCGACGTCGAGCATTCTGCTGGGATACGACAACAACAATGACGTGAACCGCAGCAAGATGAAGCGCCCCAGTGTTGCCCCCGCCGGGGCGTCGGGGCGGCCCAAGGCCGGCCCCTGGTGCTCCCGCATCCACCTCAACAGCCTGTGGTCGCTGTGGTACGGCTTCTTCGGCACCATCCTGCAGGCGTACGTCGGCGTCAAGTGCATCAAGCGGATCCTGGGTAAGTGCCGGCCGGACTTTCCGTCCGATAAGTCGCTTCCGGGCGAGTGGGCCCGTCGCTCCCTTGTCCAATTTCAGGGCGAAAGTGTCACATTCGCCCGTGCTGTTTGTCACATGACAGCCTTGAAAAATTCATCGCTTGCTTATTCGGGAAGCCTTTTGCGACCCTCCGCTACAACTTGTCGATGATGACAATGGGGGCTATCGCGAAGTTCAGATCGATAATCCTTGCAGTTTTCAAAATGCTAAACAGGGGTTTTAACTGCATTAAAAGTAAGCAAACCGGCATTTAATTTGCACGTTGAAACAATGCCAGTTAACTGCGAATTATTCAGTCCCCTCTCCCGTCATTAGCGAATTTGAACATAAAATCTGATGAAACTGGTTACTTTGTGTCGTTTAGGCGCATTTGGACAAGTGAAAATTGAAAGCCGACATTAATTAGCATTACCGGCATGTCACGTATTGATTGGACAGGGATTTTGCTGTCCGCAGGTAAATTCTTGCATGGGCTGCAACTCTAACATTTAGAGGTGAAATTGAATCAAAAAACGACCACAACATTATTAATGCGTGATATAAAAGTCCTTTGAGGCACATAAACTTTAATTTAAAAAAAAAAAAACGTGTAACTGAAGAACGTGTAGTCAGTAGGAAATAAAACAAGGCGGGAACGTGAAACAATGTTCCATAGATATCCATCCCGGGATTTTGTACATATACGAGGGTAAGGTGAAAATTTCTCGACCTGACAATGAAAGACTGCGACTTTCAGTTAAAAAATGATTTTATTTTTATACATAATCTCCCTTGACTTCAACGCACTTGATCCAGCGCCTCTCCAACATCAGTTTTCCTTTCGGAAGTGTGAATCTGGAAGATTGTGAAAATATTCATCAACTTCTTCATTGGATGAGAAGCGCTTCCCAGAAACAAATTTTTTAAGTTTGGGAACAGATGGAAGTCTGAGGGTGCCAAATCAGGAGAATAGGGGGGATGGCCGAGAAAATCATACTCCAAATCCCGCAGTTTTTCAATCGTCAACGCAGGTGCGTTGTCCTGGTGAAAGATGATTTTTTTCTTCTTCGAGCCAGGCCTGTTCTCGCGAATTTTGGCATCCAGCTGGTCAAGAAGGTTGTAGTAATATTCGCCTGTAATTGTTCTGCCTTTTGCAAGATAATCAATTAACAGGATCCCTTTCGCATCCCAAAACACGCTGGCCACCTTTCCGGCAGATGTGATCGACTTCGCTTTCTTTGGCGCTGAACCACCGGCTTCCACCCACTGCTTGGACTTCTGTTTCGTTTCTGGCGTGTAGTGGTGGACCCATGTCTCATCCGTGATGACAAATCGCCGCACAAAATCGGTCGAACCCCTGTTGAATCGGTCCAAAGATTGCTGCGAAAATCGTTTGCGCATTTGCTTTTGATCGGCATTCAGTTAATACGGCATCCATCTTGCGCAAAGCTTTCGCATCCCTAATTCTTCATGCAAGATGTCTCGCACCCTTTCTTCCGATATCCTCACAGCCTCAGCTATTTCACTCACCTTCACTCGCCTATCGCCCAACACGATATCATGCACTTTTTCGATGGTTTCCGGTGTGGTTGCGGTTTTTGGCCGTCCTTCACGTGGGTCATCTTCGAGAGATGTGCGACCACGTTTAAATTCAGCTGCCCACTTTTTAACAGTTGACATGGAAGGAGCAGAGTCCCCGTAAACTTTTGTCAACTTCGAATGAATTTCCTTAGGGGTTAGTCCATCCAAAACGAAGAATTTTATACCCGCACGATATTCAAGTTTATCCATTTTAACAAAAGACATGCAACATGTCTACTGAAAAGATTCGTGTAAACAAACTACTTGAACGCACAAGTTGAAACTAGTCATACGAACTAATGACACATGCACCCAAGCAGGAAGCATAATTGTTTGCCGATTGCAGCACCATCTCTGTGTCAGGCCGAGAACTTTTCACCTTACCCTCGTAAATTATTATAAAGTTATCATGGTGTCAGGGTGACCGAGTGGTCTAAAACCACTCTGTGGTCGTGGCTTCGAATTTTACTTCTGACAAGTCATTTTTAATTTAAATAAGCTGAAAAAGCAACAAACAGACGGACGAACAGACCGTACGCAATAGGCTTTTATTTTTATATGTATAAAACCCTAAAAAATTAGTAAACCTACCTTGAGGTTCAGTCAATGCAACCTACGAATATTAGACATCTACCACAGCAAATCCCCTCCCCGGAGGTGGTGGCTAAAAAATCATATATAACTAAAAGAGCTTTTAACGCTGATATGATTTTTGTGAGATGTAGAAAATACTTCTTTCTCGATTTAAATACAAGGTGATTCAAACGGAAGGGGCGGAGTTTTCGGACTCGGAAGTTGGTAATTAATGTTAGATAAACGGCCTGATCTAGCTTATTTGCTTCGCTTTGAGCTGGATCTCGCTAGAGGAGTCAACGTCATTTACTTTGAGCCGTTTAAGTATCGTGTCACGGTTAGAACACAGCATAGTGTCATTCAGGGGTACGCGATGAAATTATGCGTTAAACTCGAAGAAATCGTAGCCGAGACGTTTGCTATAATACAGAGAGCTTAGGGAAACAATTTTTTCTTGAAAACACAAGTGTTTGTGTTTAGAAAAGGAAGAGAAAAGTCAAGGATGAGCAACGCGTAGATCATCCATCCACGTCTCACACTTCCGACAATGTGGCTAAAATAAAAGCGATTTCGGCTCTGGGCGATGTCCCAATCTTAGATTGATAGTAGATAAATCCATTTTCCATGAAATTGTCGCGACGGAATTGCAGATGCGGAAAGTTTGTGCCAAATTGGTTCCCAAGGTTTAACTAACGAACAGAAGAAAAACCGAACATCGATTTTCGTGAGTTTTTACACCGTGGGAAAAATGAGGCTCACTTTAGAGAAAATAATGACTGGAGATAAAATGTAAATTTTTGAGTACGATCCAAAGATGAGAAAAACAGAGCTCTGGGTAGCCCACTACCAGCTTTCCTCAACCATAGAAAGTTGAGCATGAAAGCTATGATCGATGTTTGTTTTGGCTCTAAGGTGTTGTATAATGAGAAAGTTTCTGGACAAATAGTGGCAACGCTGCCTTAACTTTTCTATTTCTTTTTGTTTTTCTTGCCCAAATGCAGCTTGATACAACATTATTTGGCATTGCTAAACTTATATGGGCTTCTGTGATCAGCGTTTAAAAAAAGGCAAGTTATGATGCGTGCAGAATCACCAGAAACGTTATATTGATACTTAAGGATTTTGAGGAATATTAAAGTACACAGAAACATATTTTGAATTAAATGATTTTTTGGCGTACCTTGTATAATGAAGAACTTGTGTTTTTTACTGCTTACAGCCGAATGAGTCATGTTGAAGTTATGAATGACAATATGGAAGTTCTAATGAAATGACAGCAACAATGTCAAAATTCTATCTCAAAAAATTAACTTTTTCTAATCGCTTTTTTGGTCAATTTTCGGCGTCTGAAAGATTATATGTGACAGCAAAGTGTAGGCACTCTGCTTCTCGTAGGAAGGAAGTAATTAGAAAAATATACAAAAGTTGTGCCACATCGAGGTTCTATTCAAATCTACCTGATATCATCATTGAACAAGTCAGAATATATATATGGCTTGACTAAATACAAATCCATGTTAAAAATCGAAAAAATTTCACGAATGTGTAGAAAGTTCCTCAAATTCATATACATAGATTATTGACAATATTGCAACAAATTTCCAAATGCGCTCCTCAGGAGCAGTGTCGCGTGGATATATGCGGTCGAGGTTCTTTTGCACCCCATCATGCTCGGCGGCTGACATAATGCCTTTTAGGAATCTGGCTTCCGCACACGTGCGAGGCGAACATTCTATGCGCTTCCATACGGGCGTTTCGAGACGTTTTTGAGTCTCTTCTGGTAAGCGCCAAATAGGAATAAATATTGTGCAGCGGAACGGCCACAGAAAATTCAAGTGGCAACTGTGAAGTGAAGCAATCCAAATGCAGAAGCTGCTCGAGTAGAACATAAATAGTTAATGTAATTTTACGTTTTTAATTGTACATGTTGTATACATAAATAGGGTTGATAACAAGTTTTAGTAAATTTTTACGAGTTATTCACTAAGGCAAAGAGCAGAAACGTTACAATTTTATTTATGAGGAAAGAGAATTTGATGCAACGGTTAGAGCGACTGATTTCTGGCTGTCGGTTCGAATCGATTCCAGGTCATTCTTTTCGTCTTTATAACTAACTTCTCACTAAACCCTGACATAATCGAATTTTAACAGTAAGCATAACCGTGGCTGACAATCGTCATAGGTTGTCCAGTAGATAAGCTGGCTCATTCGGTTTAAGTTGGCAGGCTGCACAATCGGCTCTAAAGAAGCAGTTGACAGGTAACATAAACGGTTACTCTTGATTTTGTTTATATATCATGAAACAAGAAGACTGGCAATGTTATTAATAATGTATACACAGTAAAAAACCGGTAATGTTGTGCATAAGGTGACGAAAATTATAAGCACTTGTTAAGTCATTCGAAGAGGAGCAATAAATTGGGTGTCTGAAAATGCGATAGCGTATCAATTCCTACTGGTTGTACGCATTATATTCCTGAAGCACTCTCGTATACACATCCTTCAGAAGACAGTGATCTTCCATTGTTCTCAAAGTCTAAGGTGGAATCCATTTAATAGCAGTTAGATGGAATATATGCTCTATGTGCTGGTCGTCTTAGAAAATATTAGGCGATGATAATATGAATTGCGCTGCCTATTTAGTGGTTTGTGCACTACCTAGAGTTGCTTTCATATTTTGGTATTTGTCATATGATAGTGTAACTTTTTTGCTCTCTACAGTGGTGGCTGTGAGATATTTAAACTATCTGGACCCGTTCTGGGGCCTACGGGAACCATCTAGTAAACATGTGCAGATTTACACATTGTTCGAGTTTTTACACGTACACAAGCACCCGGCCTACGGCAGCCGCTCGAATTGAAACTATATGTTTGTCACTAAACTGCAACAAAATATGACTCTGATTTTAGCCAAGATTAGGTGGTGTCTAGATGGCTGTGTTCGGAAATTTTCTATAACAGTAAGCAGGTAGTCTAAAGAATACTCCCCTGTATTTAACGATGAGGAGCGAATTTTCTAAATAACACTAAAGTCGTACATAAAAGCGTAACAAAAATTCCCCAAAAAGTGAAAATCATTCAATCCCATGAATCAGAGAAAACAAGAGAAGGTCATTTGGAAAGAATTTGGTTGTAAGAGATATAAAATAAATACGTGTGACGATGGTTCAACTTCCAAATACTTGGGTGATACGATAAGTAACCTATATTCACGCTTGCAGAAGAACATGTGTTCAAATCCAGGTGACGTACTCCTTTTGTTTCCATTTCTTAATTAAATAATGCTTTTCTGTACAACCACCTACAAAGAAGAGAATTTTTTTGATCTAATTTTGACAATGTTTCGTCATTTCTATAGAATCTTTTATTTTACTCGAGATGAAGCTTACCTTCTTACTCTAATTCGTTCAGCCGTGAACAACAAAAATGCATGCTCTGCATAGGCACCCATTATAATTCTTCTTCTTTCTCTTTGCCTAGCTGACTTTTTGGTGTTGGTTTGTTTTTGGCCCTCACTGATGTGTATTGTCTATTCTCGTTCGATAATCGTTTCTACCGTTTGTCATTCTCTATAACTCCACGTTTGGTTTTACTCTTTTCCAAGCCAACTCTTTTATATGTGTTCCTCCCTTTCTTGGCTTTCCGCGTGGATCTTCGTGTTGTTCGCTCTGGTTAGGTGGCCATACCATTTTAATTGTTTTGTTTTGATTTCGTTCACTATTTCTAGCTCTTCTCTGATACTTCTATCTTTTCTCGTTTTACCCATTGTTTTCAGGTATTTCATTTCTGTTGCTATTACTTTAGCTCTGTATGTGTTATATCAGTCGAAGTTTTGTATGTAGATTGCTCCACATTAAACCATCGAGGATGTTAAATGAGGGTCTCTTCGAATACTTGACTCTTCTTTGAACGAGTTAACACACAATTGTTTTTTCTGTTTGTTAAAGGCTATCGTACGCATACAATAATTTCTTTGCTTTTTGCATATCTCCAGATGCAACTCTTTGCTTACGATAAGGGTTCTCCTTAATTTGCGTAGTCCGAACATGGTCTTCCATATCATTTACAATTTCTAATATTGCCAATATATCTATAATTAAATAATTTTGTGCTGATATACAATTTTACGGCTAATACCGAGTTTTAAATATGACACTTTATTCTACACTTATCTAACGTTACATCAAAAGTATGGTTTTTCTTTCCACCCTACTCCATCGTTAAAGAACAAGTAAAATGGAGTTTGCAGCACTAACAAGTAACATTGGCAACCATATGTAGTCTATCCTGAAAGTATCCGATCAAAAATACAAGAAATTACAGTTTAGTGAAAACTGTACAAAATACAAGAAAAAGTTGTACATAGCCTCGGTCGCGACCTTGCTTCTTCTTCTAGTTTTCGGACAGTCAGCCGTCGATCCTTCTTCATTGTAGTCTGTACACGTTCAACATTTTTCATTGTCCAGATTTCTGACCTTCTCTGAATCATGATCCGAATAGTTTCACTATCACTCACTCACCGACGTCGAACTCCTACGTGATTCGACCTTTGATTTTTTAATTCACACTTGCGCAATACAGTCAACTCTCATTAGCTGCTAAATCACATCGCAGTCGAGCAGCTCGTATTCCGTGATATTACACGGTTGTTCTCATCTTGCCCCCTCTAGACGCTGACGCAGCATACTGTCTTAAAGAGTGCGCAAGGGGAAAATGATTTATTATTTTTGTTCGATTTACAGCATCGTTGGGCTTACGTAAAAATGTTAAGATTAAAATTGACTTGATATTTTCGGGACGGACCACGTATGTGAAGTATTCTTGGTACTTAAGTCAAGTGGGTAATTCAGGTTCAAGTGCCATTATTAACTGTTGCTCTTTCTTGTTCTAATCCGTCTTCATTCAAATCTTCCATAAAAATGGTGGTTTCTCTTCGTTTTATTTGATTCATAGTTTTATTATTATAAAAATGATCTATTACTTATCATCATAGTCAATTATATACTTAAATAATATTTGGGTTAAAATATTTAGCTCGTATTTTGAACAACATAATTCTATCAGATAATGGTTGTTGATTTCAGTTTTAAAATTCATTTGTCAGTCCAGGTTATATGCTAATCTAACCGTGGATGATCCCCCTGTTTCGGCATTTGCCCTTGTGCAGGGCTCGGGAAAACCCGAGTTGGGACGAGTGTCTGAATGACAACCATACAGATCTCCCTAACTTGTGCTCATCATCGGTATTAAAAATTGCCCACGTTCCTGTTTAACATTTCAGTTTGGGATGAGATCCCCTAAGAGGAGAGCTTTCATCACAGCTCTGATATGCTTCTCGCCAGTCAAGATTAGTATGAATGAGAATTATAGTTGGGACATTATTTCCTCAATTTGTTAGAGAATGGGTAAAGCAATTTACATAGGCATGATCGCTAATCCTGAGGCAGATTGATCCTCTACGGAGATTACAGAGTAGTATCTACTCGTTACCTTTATATATCTTTGCTAAAATTAATTTGTATAAAGTAAAGCTCGTTATGATAGTCCCTACATAAATTATTTTTCTTTTTTATATTTTTCTGTTATTTAATTTTTTCTGCGCATTTAGTTGTTTCATGTCCGTAAACAATGCAATTTTGTTGTTCGGTCTTTTTTTGCCTCATTGCTTCTTTGTCTACAGAATATTCTTTTCTTTTCTTTAAAAATAAGTCTTTTTGTTTATTTTTTTTTATAATTTATGTTTGAAAATTGTAAAAAGAACATAAAATATAAAATTTCTTTTGGATGCTAGTAATAAAATAAATTAAAATTTACAATATTAAGAATTTCAATTCGTTGGAAGGATTTTATTTTCTTTAACTTATTAAGGTTAATAAAAATAGAATGACAGAGTTTAAACATTTATATTACCTTATTTCAAGAGTTTCATTAATTGGTAATACTATTTTATAGTTTTATGTTATATTATTAATTTACAAGGTGGTTCAAATATGACCGGGACTTACTTGCACATGTCAGCTTTCAACGTACTCCCTTCCGGAGTCAACACATTTTTTTCTAAGGTTCTGGGAGCATCCTGATGTCTTTTTCGAAAAAAGGCTTTTGGTTGGCGGTGTATCCACTCTCAAACAGTGATTGGCGGTGTCGTTGTTCGCAAACCACATGCCTTACAAGTCTGATTTGAGTCTTTCCAACAGGTAGAAATTACTTGAGGACATTGTGGTTTTGGCCGTACGGGGGCATGCAGTGTTTTGAAAAAAGGCTACTCGCTTTTCACCTGCCTTCCGCTTGGATCGGATCTTTTCTATCACGTCTGTTTCCAGGAGGTCTGAGTAATAAGCTGCATTGACTGTTCTGGCATCCGTCAGAAAGTCTACATGGATAACTCCCTGCCAGTCCCAGGACCTTGCCGTCACTTTTCCTGTCGCGCTCTCTTAAGTTTGGGAGAATTATTATGCCACCACTCGCTTGATGACTGCTGGGACTCGGGAATGAAGTAGTGCACCCGCATTTCATCGGTAGTCACCATAGACGTCAAAGTGTGTCGTACCCATCGTGTATTTATTTTGCGATAGTGCAAGTGGTTTTTCACTGTGCCCTTACACTATTAACATTGATAGTGTTGTGCCTATTCTCACGAGTAAACGCATCTGCACAATGAATGTTAGGCTCGGTGACGGATGTTCGCGGCCGACGATCATGTGGTTCATTCTCTGCACGCTCTGCCTCCTCTGAAGCACTTACACCTCTCAAACATACGGGTCTGTGAAAGACACTGTTTTCATACTGTTGGAGTCTGTGGTAAATTTCAATGGAAAAACGGAGAATTTGATCACAATGCGTTGTTTTGCGCCCCTCGGCACCTTCTGTTCGCTCATCACTCTACCAACTCCCAAACAGGACTGAACAGATTTTAACCCATGCAGGAGAGAGGATAGAGGTTGTGGCTCTACTTTCTTAGAGTCTCACAGCTGCTGCGCAGTGCGGCTTGTTTACACACAAAACAGTCCCCGTCATATCTGAAGCACTTTATATATATTGTCCGGCCTGCTATAATACCATTCTAAATTTCTCCAGGAACCGCGTAATGTCACCATTTCAAAATTAGTATGGTGCAGTAGCAAAATACCAATTAAAGCGCATTTTTATACAAAAACGACCTCTCATCAATTAGTTAATTTTGATAAATTGTGTTCATTGGTTTTTTTTAATTTGTCTTTATGAAAACGGCGTTTTATTGATTAATAGTTTTACTTTAAGACATTCTTTTAATTCTATCAGACATCAAAAAATTTTGTGGGGCACTCACCGGGCTTTTTTACAGACCAAGAACGTTTATGATTAATATTCTCTTAGAGGATCCAAATTTTATTCCAAGTAACTAATCTTTTCATAAAGAATATTTTTCGTAGAAAAAGTAAGTCACACGGAAATTCACGGTTTAGTAGATCACTCTCTATAAATCGATACGGGACCTATATTTCAACGGATTGGCCTAGCTGAACTTTACGAAAAGGATGTGTACAGATGGAGAGAACGTTCTAAGCGTCAACCAATTGTGATTATCGTCGAATATGATCTTAATGAAATCCATACTTGTAGTGGATGGGTGGCTGCTGCATCTTCATCTTTCAAATTAAGACTACCAGCTCTGAACCTCTTAGATCAAGTGTGAATTATCTGAATACTTGGAGCTCCATTGTCATAAATGGCGCAATTCTTGTTTGCAGTATCTGTAACACTATTGCCTTTTTAAAACACTGTAACCTTACAAGCTAAAAATACTTAAAGGCGTACGAAGGAACGTCTGTTACTTTTCAATGCGAATAAAACGTAGTATACTATGACTGCTAAAAAGGCTAACATCAAGATTTAAGAGATAAGTTGGCATGTTGATATAAATACTCACAGATAAAGCAGCTACGTTTGGTTGCAAAAAGAAAATTAGGGACAACCTTATACAAGTGAAGAATTCTTTTGAAATTGAAACCAAAATTTGTTACTAAATTCTCTGCTTTTATAGAGACTTCCTCCCTTTGTTCTGCATTTTTAAGCCTAAAATATTACGTATTATGCTTTTCATTACGGGGGCGAATTAAATATAAATAAAAGCTTATCGCATACAAAATTTCTATCCCCCAGGTGCTTCCTTTAGTGATTCGAATCCCAGATCGATAAGTTGGGACTGCATGGAGGATATTTTATTGGACCCCTAAACAAACCTTTATTTTTTGTCGAGTTTGGGCAGGTGTTTAGGTTTAAGCGAGGCATAATAACGTCCTGAATACTCCTGTAGTTACGTTCAAGCTCAGAAGTAATCTCATCAACCGTTAATTGGTGGTTGTATCCGAAAAGCGGGAATAACGCAAATATTCTCTTCAGTCACACTGGCTCTTTAGCAACGTCGACCGCCTTTATTTTCATCCGCTTGTTCTCTCAAAAAATGTTCCCTAAGTGTATTTTTGATCTTTAAATTTTGAATTTTATGATTATGCAAATGAGAATACGTCTTGCTCTGACGTCGTAATACTAACTAAAGAGGTGGTAGTGCGAGGCACACTGTAGAAGAAAGCCTTTTTACTATGGTTAGAAGCCGCGCTCCATTTTGTTTATCTTACAGCGCATATAAAGTTGATTTACCCTGTAGGACAATTTTCAATCAAATATAATCCACAGAAGTAAATGAACAAAAGTGAGAATAAACCATGATAAAAAATACTTATCGTAGTTTTACATTATCTAGAACTGCCTTGTATTTATCCCAAATCATCCGTAGGATATTCACTACTTAACTGGACCGACATATCCTCGATTCCGACCCTGGAGCTGAACACGAGCCTGGGGCTGACCGGGCTCTCGGTGCTCATCCTTCCGCTGTTCCTGGCTTCGGCTGCGTTTAAGGTAAGCTCGAAGCGCGCGCCTTCCCCCTGAAAAGCGGCTTCATCGCAGATAGGGAACCTGGCCAACGACGGCTTCAAGCTGGGCCTCCAGCTCAGCACCTGCAGCAAGGACCCACCGTCGGAGCTGCTGGGCACCAGCAGCGGCTGCAGCCTGTGGAAGCACGGCGGCCCCACGGCCCCCTTCCTGCACCTGGTCATCGCCTTCTGCCTGCTGCTGCCGAAGCTGCTCATGGAGGCGAGGCTCATCGAGGCCGGACTCGTCCCTCAAGGTAGGAATTACTGCTTCTTTACGCGGGCGTAAATCGCGGCGGCGTTTTGGGGCTGCGCGCCCCCGGCGATACGGAACAACAGTATCAGATTCGATCTGCGCGCGGTTCCGGCTGATTTATGGCCGATGGTGCCGCTAAACGCTCAGTTTTCCGGAGATACAGCCTGTTCTTGCGGCATTATCTGATAACCCGCGAGATTAGCTCCGCGGTCGGGGCGGATGCGGTTATAAACTTATTCTCGGAGTCGCTTAAGGTTGCCTTATAAAGGCGCCTTTATGATGGCGTATTGCAGGGAGACGAGAAAGGCTTCGAACGTTATTATGCTTTGATACCGGTCACATTATGGCGCCTATTTGCCGAAGTTATATTGCGAAAAAAATTCAATTTCGCCGGAATGGAGACTAGAATTTTGGTTGTTTGGCCCGCGAGGTGCGAATAATTCTTCCGTGCGCCCGCTTCGTTAATTTTTTCAGGGAAAGCCCGAGCTTTAGTAAAGCAACAAGACGTCTTAGCTTTCCGCAGGTTCTTGCAACGAGAAAATGTTATACCATTTTACATTAACATACAAATAAATTGCATCTAAATTGAACATTGAGCCATCCGACTTAATGCTTTTCTAGTCTAACCCCGCTCACTAAAGACGCAAGATCTAGTCGGCCGGCGCCAATTTTCCCGAATTGGGTCTGAAGATCGCCGTGTGCGGTCCACTCTTATTGTATTTGTTAGTTGGCTTGCCACCCATTCTGAATCCAGATTTTAAAGATAAAAACACGTCTGTGCCGCCACAGCACTTTCATTTTGTGTATGTATTTGTTTACGTATCCAAAGATGATTGCCATCTACCCTTGTTGATCATATTATCTTATCAAGACATCTGTTTTTAATGCACTACTCTTGGTCTAAAGTTTAGAGTTCAATTGAGATTCCCTGCGTTTCTGATGATTGAACAAAGAGGCCGCATAATTGAGCGATAGGCTCTTAAGAGTGCCACGAACTACATTATAACCAAAAGTGTCGAGATAATCTCAGTTTGTCATCCTAAAATATTAAATTTAATCATCCACTTGCACAATAAACTTTTAAAGGTAAAGGTCAGTTTAAACAAATGCGATGTTTACAGTTTTGAAGACCAATTTCAGGTTTAAGCAGCTCTTTTTGATTAATTTATGTTCTTGAAATGTGAAAGGATAGTTCTGAATGCTGTTAAGATACTCAAGATACATTTTGAACATTTGAGCAGTACCATTAATTGGTTCCAGGTATTCTATATCAAGAAAAATTTGACAACTTTAACATTTTTATAGATTTTAATGTTATTATTTGTATAATAATATTGATGAAGATTTACATCCTGCGAGAGAGTTTGTAAACTGGAAGGTCAAGGTTTTCACATGGTTGTTATATACCATCTGTGATACGCACCTTGCTTACGATATATTTTTCTTCTTAAATTGACAAAATACAACTGGTAACAACACTCCTGTATAATTCATATCAGAGAAAATCTGACGACTTTGGCGATTTCAAAGATTGTAACGCTTTTGTTGGCACAATAATATTGGTGAAGCTTATACCCCGATAGAGCATGCTCTGCAAACTAGAAGATTAAAGCTTTCACTCCCTGATATAGCAACCCCTTCCCTTTGACAGTTGCATTAGTATTTCTTGCTCGAATTGAATATAGCTACTCAATTATTTTCAGCTAGTAGAGCCCAGGATCAAACCTAGGGCCATTCGCCTCGAAACCAAGCGCCTTAACTGTTTGACTATAAAGTGGCACAATACTTTTGAGACAGACTTCGTTCAATGCGTTATTTGCACATTATTCAACAGCAATTTTAATTTGTTGTTTGTTTGCACCCAAAGGAAAAATTTACATATATTATTAAATTTTTAAACGAAGAGTAAAACGCTAGTTTATTTTCTTAAAGCGCACAACTTGCGATGTTTGCCGGCAATTCTTTTCTAAATTCCCCAGATAATCCTATCTGCAAAGCTATCAATTCCGGCTTGCAAATAGGATTACTTTGGATTTGGGTCTTAACAGCTCTTGCGACCTTTCCTTTGAAACAGCCTTATCATCAACGGACGAGCACTTTATAGTGCTCGAATAACGAGATTTTGTGTTGGTTTTAGATCGCTTACAATTTTTTAATGTTAGATCGACAGTTATGTTTTTTAATTTTAATCTTTGTTAGCGAAGACGGGTGCAGTAAAGTCCATAATAAAATATTTCGTTCCTATTCAGCGATAAAGCCTATTAATTTTAAAGAGAAAGGATGCTATGGATGAGCTAAGTTGTCGGAACATATTGTGTTTCAAATTAGACATTTTATCAGGATTACGATCTCACTCCCATACATTTTAGTAATTGCAATTTCAAGGAACCTGATAATTGTTTTATTTACTGAGAAATAATTTTACATTAGAGACCGTAAGTTCTATCTGATCAAGAAAGTCTAGCGTGGAAACGAGTATTCGACTCCTTAATGCAACGCTATGCCAACGTTCTGACTAAAATTCCAGATTATTAACAGCTTTGTTACGCTCAACAAATTGTTGGTTAAAATTGTTTCTCAAATCGAAAGCTTTACTGTAATATGCAACTTTCCCAATGTTTGAAATAAAATGTGAGGAAATGGTCCATAACAGGCAGATACGAAGTAAGGTTAGCTAAGAAACGAAGAAACTGTTTGGTAACAAAAAATAATGTGGTGCTTGATCCCACCATACTGGTTTTCTATCATAGATTCAATAGAACCTTCACTGACTGGAGCTTTTATTAGTCACTTGCCAGCAATTTCAAGAATTGTTAATCGGTGATCGTTCTTAAGAAGGCGGTGAACAATGCAATTATTCTTAGTCAGACTAGTTCTCGGGCGGCGTCGTTGACGCTCAGTTTCAGCTGTTTTGCGTCCTCCTAAAAATTCTTTAAGCACGCACGCATATACTTAAGTCTTTTTAAAGGTATTGTCATCAAACTGTACTTTAAATCTTTTCCAAATTTCGATTTTACGCCCTTTGTCGAGAGAAACTTGATATATTGTTGCACAACGAACGAAGGTACTCTTGTTCTAACATCATGATACCGACTAAAGAAGAGCTAATGCGTGGTGTCCTACAAAGGGAATTCCTTTTAGGTACTTTTATTTAGAAAGCTCACAAGTCCTTCAATCTCATGATTCGTAAATTAAAATTTTGGTTTATGTTTTAATGCAGCCTCGTGATGTATTAATATGATTTCAGGGTATACTTCATCCTTCTCTGGTTTGAGAACGAATAATATTGGATTTTAAGCTCATTTAACACATGGTTGTTTTGTACGACCAAGATAAACTGAAAAAATGTCTTACAAATGATTATACTCGCCCTTAAACCTATGAATTAGTAAATTGTCTTACTAACAAAATATGTCTGTAACAAGTCAACATTAGTGTATTTAAGTTGTTTAGTTGATAACAACGTGATGTGTTTCAGCAGGTCTTCGAATTCCTCGCTTTCTCCACTTGTCAACAGACTCTTGGACTCGTAAAAACAATTGACCTTGTATATTGCTATTCATACTATAACAAATTTGCGAATGCTTCTTGTAGCGCTAACCAGATGTCACGCATCAGCGATGCACATAATGCCTTTTAGGAATCCAGGCGCGTTGCGTTTGCACGCGCGGGGCTCGAACAAGAGAAAATTGCTAGATGTTTACAAGAAATATCACGTACATTTTGGAACCGGTTTTGAGTTACTTAAATATCACGCAGAGTGCAACATAAATAGTGCTACAGATAAACACACTGTAATTTTACATTATTAATTGTATCTGTTGTGTACATAGTGTTAAGTAGTTACAAGTTGTTACAGCCTAATTAAAGGTATTTCGTTAGTCAGCTTACCATTTCTACGAAGATGTCTTGCTTCCATCGCAATAACTTTCACAATAAATGAGGTATCAGGAAACAAGTAATACAACGAATACAAATTATTGATCTTCAAAATAATCGCTGTTTCTCACAGCACACTTTTAATAACATTCGTAATGTTTCTGAAAGCTGTCAGCAAAGGCCTCTATAGGAATCAATTTCAGAACTTCTGACACACGTTCTTGAATTGCCTCCAGGTTTGCAAAACGAGCGCTTTTTATGACGTTCTTCAAGCGATGAAACAAAAGTAATAAAATATCCAAATGTTTACATCCGTTTTATTTTCTGTTCATCTTTACAGGCTGCGTCCTCCACCATTAATTGTAAAATCAGTCCGCCAATTTCGTGTCAGCATTAATCGCACTCGCTTACTCATGTCGTTTTCGTTCGCAAAAGCATTTGAACCTCTTTCGTACACTTGCGCCAACATTTTATGCGCCTTTGTTTTTTCTCCCTATCTTTCACACTGAATAAGTTCGACTGCCCGCGGCGGATTTATTCGGACGGTCACATATACTCTACACTAGGTGGCGCTTTTCAGTGTATCTGGATAAACAAGTGCATGCTGGCAAACCTGGCCTACCATATCGTTGATATATTGGACCATTTATTTGATATTTATTATGTCAATACTGAACAATTTTCTTCATCCAGATGTAGAAGATAGTAGGAGCCTGATCATTTGGATAAAATCTTAACAGCTCCAGCGATATTCCTCTGCATTACGCGATGATAACCACGAATCAGTTTGTCTGTACCCATATGAGGATGATAATGCAGATTTATTGTGACTATTTCTTTTCGCAATTCTTAGTCACTATCTAACAGTTATAAATAGACCTTGCCATAGACAGAGCCTTTTTGTAGATAAATGTCGATGAATGCACAACGCTTAGTTATTAGAAATTGCTATTTTGGTCACAACACTAGGGTCATCTGATATTACAGGAAAACGCTACAGGATGTCTTGATACTTAATGAGTCAGAGAATATTGTGGCATCTATTTGGTGTGTCTAAAAGCTATAAAACCAGACCTATGAACTAGGAATCAAGAATTTTCTAAGCATTATGGTATATCTTAGACCAATATATTACTTATAACTCATCTACCATAATGATTATATAAATCTTGCTTTTAAAATAATTTCTTTTTCTACAATATGACCTATTCACCATCCACCACCAAAGTACTTAACAAAATTAATTAAATGGTGAACGAACTAAATTCCTCTCTTAATTGCTCTTAATTGCAAATTATGTTATCGACATAGTCAAAGAGTACTTTATACAATTTCATTATTTTACAAAATTTGATAAGCGTACAATATTAACATTTTCAAAAATTGTTTCTCAAGTGTTGTAAAACTTTCCATTAGTACTTTTCCTGCTTGTTGATTAATTGAAAATTTTCCAGTGTATAAGATGGCGACATTTTCTAATCATATCTAGAATTCAGATTTTATGCCAAGTTCTTGATTTGCCTAGCATAAATTTTCTTTCACCAAAATTTTACGTTAGAAATGTCTAAGTGTGTTTGTGTGATGGTGACCATCTTTTTCAGCAATTATACCAATTTTTGAATATTTACGTCCCCCCCCCCCCCGAAATCCTCATTTTTTTAATCTCTCATAAAAACAAAACTTGTGTAAAAAGTAAACCTCCAAAACTATGAAATTTTCTTACAAAATGCAGGGTTATCTTAGATTTTTTTTGATAAATTGTACGTTTACTCAAAAGTAAATTTACAACGCAGTTGATTGAAAATTTTGAACCTAATAAAAGGAGAATGACGGGTCGATGTCCAAATATTCAAAGTATTTTGAAAGCCACAAAAGATTTCTAAAACTAAAGTTTCAGATATGCGCAAGAGCTGTTATCGCAAAGCAATATCGTACACTTCCACATTCCAGTATTGCAGTTTTTAGACCTTGTTCATTCTATCGCAAATCTCAATGTAATTTCTTTTTCCCCTTTTGTAGATTGTATTAAGGAAGTAATGATGAGTTTAATTTGATTGCCAAATAAACTGTAATTTGGTTGTATATTAAGTATTTTACATCTCTCGCCCTTGTTTTCTCTCCATAATTACAAAAATTATTGTTCTAGTCAAATCTAATTCAAATTTTCAACTTGTGTTAAACATGTGTCATTGCACAATACAAAAAGAAGTTTCAAAATATATCGAAGCCAAATCAGTAGTTCGGTAAAGACACATCAACAAGAAACCACTTACTCAAATGAAACAAGATGTTCGCAAGAGGACGAAGCGAGAGCGATAATGTAACGCACGTGAGTCGTGCTTGCAATACTGAGACGAGTATTTGAGCTTATCGAGGACAGCGGGGATTGGTGGCAGTAGCGCCCAAACGTATTGAAATTTTAATGGATTATTTGCTTCCTTACTGCTAAATAAAAGGCTCTAGATCTTTGTTATGTTATCGTTCATTACGAAGTGGGGCAGACGGATTTTTGCATTGATGTGTGATGAGTCTATTACTATTTCTCTGGGTTCAAACGAGCAGGTCTGGAGTGCCAAACTAAAGACGAATGTATCCACCAAAGCCAAATAATATTGCACGTACGGATTTGTCAACCGAAGGAAACAACCTATGCTCAATATCATTACGTTTTGCTGAAGACTCAACATTCCACTCGGAAGAGCTAATCTTCTTCAAGAAAACATTGGACGACAGTACACCACCTTTCCTACAGTTCCAATTTTTGTTCTTCTGGTACTATCGTCTGTTCGGGCCCCTCAAAGACGACTTAGGAGAGCAGCAATGAAAAAAACGAACAAAAAGAAAATACTTGATGGTTCCGGGATCAGCTTACTCCGTTTTTTAAGAAATGGCATGAAAAAGTTGTCCGTTCATGAGATCAAATGCACCAAAAGAGGAGAAAACGGGGGTATGTAAAAAGTAGTCTTGTGTATCGTATTTTCATATTATATTGTATAAATATAACTTATCTATCTCTTCGTTAGTTGATAGTTAAATAGAAGATTTTGTTGGGTTTAGATAAATCAGTTTGAATTTAGTCAAGCAAATGTTCGATGTATCACGAATCTTATTCAAGTATATATAGAAGATTGCACGATGCAACAAGTTTGACTTTGTGCTTGCGCTTCGAGTGTTGATCAAAGTTTTAAAAAAATGGCTCCTGTGCTGGATGATTGTCTTTGTCATATGATCATATTCAGGTGATTTCTACATTCCTGCATCGCTAATTCGCCCCACTCTATATGACAATTTTTGTATAACGAAGGTTTGTTCCCTTTGGTATCGTATATGTCTTTTTTTGTTTAGAGGTGCTTGATCTATGTTTCTAGTAACACTGCAGCCTCATAGGCTTATTATGCTTCTCTCATTTGTTTTATAGCTGTTTTTTCAGTGTTTTCGTTTCTTGTACCACTTTGTACAAGTTCCTCACTAGATAGTTGTTGTATTCTTCTGAATCCATTATAGGTTCTCTATAAATATCTTGCCTCCTGTGAGTTAAACTCTCGCTCTCGCACAAGATCTGGATGGTTGTCTTTGGTTCTTTGCCGCATTGGTTACAGCCCAAGTTTCCTTTGCATAAGTCTATTTTGTTGAATTGTCTTCTAAGAAAACAATGCCCTGCGTAGCTGATTTCTGCTTTGTACTAACAGTTCTTCAGTTCTTTTACGAGATGGTCCTTTTATAAAGGTTGTTCCTTGTCTTTGCTCCGGTACATTTTCCCAGTGTTTTTTATGTTGTTTTCTAACCTGTATTCTCGCCTAGCTTTGCGTACTCCCAGAGCCGGTTTGTAGTCTATATATGAAGTTGATATGATCGTTTTTGTGCTTTTTTGTTTTCTGCAATTTCGTAATGCTCTAATTTGAATAATAGAGTTAACTTGCTATGGTTTGCTAGAGCCATGAGTTCCAATACGAACCAGAATGTTACATTCGGGTTATTTAACGTCTCCATGGATACTTCACTGCCCGTAAATATGTCGATTCGCCTATTTTGGTAAGCCTTCAAATTATTTTGCCTGGGACACTGCCATGTATATCAAATATCCCCACTTGAAAAACGGATGTACATTTTCCTAGCGAAAGCGTAACAACAAATTTTCTTTTTGGTCCTGTTTCAGACCCCATCTTTGATCCGTCTCTATACCAAATAATTTTTTTAGGTTTGTTCCTGTTGGTTATTTTGTTTATACATTTATTTAGATCCCTAAGATTAACCTCGAAATTTTTGTTAAATATACAATTGTTGTGGATGGGTGCATTGCGTAGTCTATTAAGAGCCACCCTGTCTCCTCCATGATTTCAAAATGGAGAGGGGGAAGATCTAGCAATGTCTGAATTTTTATACAAGCAAGCCTTTGTATCTTACTTAGTATAGTTTTGTCCGCCATACTAAAGCTGCATATAATATTATGAGTTTGACCGCCGTGCTGTATATCTAGTGCACCACTTTTGGTTTTAGTCTCCGTGTTTCTCCATGAGCTCGTCTGGCTAATACTAATGTTGCCTCCGCATTCTTTTTGATTTTTTGAATGTCTTGATTCCACGTGAGTTTTGAGTCTAAAATAACTCCAAGGTGCTTTACCTCACCTGATAACATTATTTCTACATCTAGGGGCCTAAGAGGTCCCAGCCCCTCTAGGTTCCTCCTTCTTGAGAATGCTGCTACGGTAGATTTTGAAGAACTTCTGTTCAGTTTCTCTGTGTGACTAAGTCATCTGTATCTTTAAGCATACAGGGTATCTACCTGCAGCTTATTTTGTTGAGTCTGTTACTTCTCAACTCTCTGATTAAATCTAGGGATGTATTATTATACGCTACCTCAATATCTAAAAAGGCAGCTAAAAGTAGCTCTTTGTTTTCTACAGCATTCTCCACTCTAACAAATCTATGCAATGTTGTTTCTGTGAATACTCCTGCTTTATATGCATACTGGTCTTGATGGTAGCAGTCGAGTAACCAATACACCATCCCTGATCAAGCCTGTCAAGTAGTTTTTCTAGAATTTTCAGTACAAAAGACATCAAACGAATTGGTCGTAGAGCTTAGCCACATCCTGGCCCATCTTTCCAGGTTTTGGTATAAATTAACTCTAACAGAACAAGACTTGCTCTTAGTATAACTTAGCTAAAACTAGCAGATGTCATGACGTGTTTGAAAATGGAACTTGGTTTTACTTTATCGCGTGCTCACTACAGTCCAAAACAAGGTTTTTCAACGACAATGACTTTCTGACTGGCTAAGATGACGAATATCCAGATCCTTAAGAAAACGTGAGAGAGTTGGTTCCACGACTGATTTCAAAGGAAGCGGAAGTGCATAGTGTGATACACAAGAAAATGGGAATAAAACACGCGTCACGATTCAGCATAAAACTCGAATGAATCGATCGCCACCCGAATACACGAGGAGAATGTTGGAATTCTAAAAATTTATGTTAACATCTAGAAGTTTCCCGTACCAGGAAAGTCGCACGCTAAAGGGAATTTACTTTTACCGGAGAATTGCGCGACATTTGCTGTTCTGGGGAACGCTAAGCACACGTACAGCGCTCGCAATGCAGCAAGTAAGAATAGCAGACCTTTAATGCCCATTTCTGCTTTTTAAAGGCCTTTCCAGATATGGTTAGCGACGCGGCCGCCTAATGTTCCCGCCGCAGCTATCCAGCCGCCATTATTGCGAAATAATGAATCCAGCCACCCTCGGCGGCTAGCAGCGCCTGTATCCGCCGAAGAGAATGCGGCAGCGGTGGCCACGCAAAAATGCAATTTCCGGGCGGCGGCGCCGCCCGGCACAGCGTTCGATACCGGCGTCCCCCAGGAATACCGACGGTTTGCGCGCCTCCGGTAATCCCGTCGGATCTCCGAAGAGGCGCGGGTTCAATAAACCCGGCCCGGAGCCGCCGGAGGAGCTGGCAGCGGCTCGCAGACGGCCGCGCTCATATCGCGCAATTAGGAGCGGGCATAATCCGCGACGCTGCAGACGCTGCGATTTTCGGCAGCTGATGGCGCCGCGCGGGGATTAGCGCGCTATTTGCATTTCCACCCGCGGCGGCGTAATTTGTTCCCGGCTGTTTACCTAAGTGTCGTAATTGCCGCCCGAAGCAGACGCCCGCCGAATCGAATCCTAGAAATGCGGAAGGATTAGCGGCCGCGGCGAATCTCTCGGTGGTTGGGTCTTTAAGAACGGAACTCGGCGATCAAATCTGGGCGCCCTCATTCAATTAGGCGCCTAGAAGAACTAGAGCCTCGCTCTGTTTTTCTCTTAAAAGAAAAGATGGGGGATGACTAATTTGTTTTTGATTCTCTTCGTTTCTTTCTTACTTATCTGTATTTATCGTGTACGGAAGTGATAGCTATTTGTTACTACATTAAGAGAAATTACTTTTATTAACTTAGATACCAGAAATTTAAAAAATGATTAACATTTTTTACTTATTACTTGGGGACATTAAGAATAATTGGACCTACATTTGTTTCCTCCTCTATTTTTTTATTGGGAAAAAGTTAGAACACGTTTCCTTAGAGGTTTTAGTAAAGCTGCTGCAAAGCATTTTTTTGGACCACTTGTGGATAGCCGACTGAACCTCGTCGTTAAAGGAGAACTTCTTACTATTATGAACAAAGCGTAGAACCTCAACGCAAGATTCTACAGACACGGACGTGAAGCAGTATAAAATACCCAAGAACGTTAAGGGTGACAATGATTATGTTGAAACAACATGCCGTATTTCCATTTCCTACTGCTGAATTATGTCGGAGAAGTCACTTCATTGACTTGCAGTACCCCTCATGGGTAAAACTCGTATGAGGGCGCGATCTAATTTCAAAAGACAATTGCCGTTTTATTTGGAAGACTTCCAGTGTACTCCTATTTCATAGATTGATGTTTTTCGGCGTCTTATGCCAGAAATAAAATAAAAATACTCAAAGAATGTTTCCAAATCCATGTACAAGTAAATCAACTGTTGGCATACCTTCACACATTTTTGATTTCTCGAACTTCCTTGCCTCCTTTAAACTCCGATGTCCAGCGAAACACACTTTTGCGATTCGGCGTTGCATTTTCATATGAATGTCTAAAACAATGATTTCTTCTTAAGAAATTACACTTTCCAACGCTGCTCATGACGTTTGACGTTGACATCCTTGGCATTCAATGTACTTGGAGTCTAAGCCCCTATCTTTTCTTTTCTAGGAAACCCTGGCTTTAGAAATAGATGTATTATTAAGGCGCATAACAGAAGCTTAATGGTGGCACGTTGAATGTCTTCACTGCAGGTCATGAGTCCCGCAACGATCTCGAATGTTGCTAGCATTTTCGGTTGTCGCCGCGATGTTCTGCATGGATTCTGAAACGTGGAGTAGTCCACGTTTGGAGTCATCTGTCGATGGTGGTCTAGTCCCGCTTTTTGGGGTGCTGTAAGGAATGCTGAGGTTGACGCCGAGGAGCCGGCTATAGTCGCTGGTTGTCCTAGTACGGGACTTTTTACAGTTCTCGGAGTGGTGATCTTAACCACATTTTGCTGCGCACTTTCACTTTTCCTTGGTTGCTCCATGGTGACAGGCAAGTCAAGAATGCCTATGAGGTTAAAAATTACCTTTGTTGGTCCCCCTAAAGTCGATAAGCATGAGCAGCATCGGTCTTCTCTAGGGTCTCTACCTTATCCACGGAAAAGCCATTATCCTGGAATTCTTTCATCTCATCCACCGGGACGTTTTTGGAAATACCCTTTATGATAATGCGGAAAGACTTGTCTGCCTTCAAGAAATAGTAGTGCTGGATTTTTACTTCCTCCAAGAAGCAAATCAAGCACCGGTAGTCATCGGATGTAGCGATCTGGATGGAGATTCCATCCGCTATATTTTTGGTCTTGACTAAGCCAATATGACGCTTGTAAATAGTCTTTCTATGGAAGACTAGATCCCTTTTTCCGCAGGATAATAGGCGCGATCTTTTCTGGGGATGAGGAGAGGGGGAGACGCTGTGCGTCCGGGCGGAGGCTGAGACGACAGGTATCTCTGCATCTTCTTCCTTGTGGTCGCTTAAGACATACCTCAACGGTAGAGAAGGCGGCGCTTGCGGGCGGGCAGGGGCTTTTTTAAGTGGGCTGGCGTGCTCCGAGTCGCTCTCTGGCAGAGTGAGCAGAAACGACCGCGAACCAACAGCATCCACTGGTTGAAGTCGCTGGAACGGCTGCAGGAATGGTTCCTGCAAGAGCACGAACATACTCCTTGAGACCTCTAGGTAAAGCTGCTGGAGGCAGCTCCAGAGGCTGCGCTGTTCCGAATCAACGGCGAACATATCCTCCAGGCACTGATCAAGACCATCACTATCAGTATCGTCAAGCATATTAAATACACTGCACAGTTACAGGCATCCAGTACAAGTTAACACGCAACTATGCGGCGCACACGGTGGATCGACCGACCGCATTCACTGCCCACTGATGACTGACTGCACTACTCATGCTGTTATGGTTTTCCGTTTTTTTTTTCTATGCATTTCGGTAACGCATCTTGTGGCATCACGTAGCACTATAGTCTTCACACACAAAGTGAATTTATATTTTATTCTGCGACACAGCTGGAATTTTGAACATTCGACCATTTATCGTTGGACAAAGGTCTTTTCTTTTTTCTTCCAATTATCTTTCAGCTGAGCCTCACAGTGTTCCTTTTTGGTGAATGATATCCTTCTACCGCTGCTTTTTATTTTATATTTATCTGGCCCAGTTCCCTTTTTCTGTGCTTAATTCCGACTTTTTTGGTTTGTTGTCTGATCCATTTTACTTGTTTCATGCCGCCTTCAGTGCTGAACTTCTAATATTTTAGGGATTCTTTTAGGGTCCGAAATAGATGGAAATTTATAAGAGCGAGATTCGGACTATAAAAGATGTATCGGTATGTTCCAGCTGAGTTGCTTTAATTTGTGAGTACCAAGGGGTGAAAAACTCACGCCAATAATGCCAAGTTTGTCTCACTTTACCTGCAGACGCAATCCCCAAATTTTTGGTGGTGGTAGATCCACGCGCTTTTGAATGCAGAATAAAATATTGCTATTCAGAAAATCCTGGCTTTTCTTGTTAAAACGCTTCTTTAGCTCAATGGTGGCGTTTTGGGTAATTTTATAAAGGATTATGTAATAATGAAAGTATATAAATTATTGTGCATCGTGTGGTTGGTTCTCGGGTCGGAGTTCCGACCACGGCCTTATAACCCGAGAACCAACCACACGATGCATCATAACACCGGCCGTGAAAGCCTTCGCATCTGCCATTCAATAATGAATTAATTCAATGAATTTCAACTTTCATACGATGATTCCACGCTTTACAGAGCCCTCGCTGTTTCTCATGCAGATTTCTTATAATTAAGGTTTTCTTCCAGATTTCGCGTTTATACTGATTATGGCTTGATGCGAATCTTACAACAGAGTTACAGAGGACGAAACTTTACATGACAAGGTTTTATAATAAAAAAATCATAACATGACGGAAACAAAAAAACTTGAAGCTAGCGTATATTCATCTGGTGCTTTTGTTCTGCTTTACAGATTTGTTCACTTTTGTACTAAAAATATTTTTAACAGCTTTTAACAGCATTTTGTAAATTCGCGTTTTAACATCTGCTATTACCACAGTATTCATAGTCTTTATCCTATTTAACGTAAAATTTCTATTTATCTTTTTACTATGATTACTTTAATTAAAAGTGAACAATGAAAAGAAAATCTTTGATGAGGGATTATATAAGTCTAACATCGCCAAAAACAATAGACAAATAATGTCTGATGCCTCTTAATACTCTTGAATTGAAGAGAATTAAAAATGCCATATGGTATGTACCTTCGAACGTGTATGATCTCGCAATTTTTCTTTCCTTACTACGTTTTTCAGCACTGGAATGATTCGCCCCATTTCATTAATATTAACTTGCTAAGATCCAAGCATGCGATTTAAAATATTAAATTAATGAATCGGTAGCAAGAAAACGGCAGTCAGGAATAGAAGGGGGGGTACTTTATAATATATCAAAATCGTTACCTCGGTTTAGTCGATTTAATATTATTTGTGCTATTTTATCCCCAGCCTTTGCATCCAATCAGAGAAGTTGGTTTTGAAGGTCCTGCTTACGACTAAAATACTTTAATCATACTTTGAAATGTTATGAGTCGCTATTTGTTGTGGTTTAGATACCGTGGCGTTTGGAATTGAAGATTCTTTCTTCAAAAACCCTTATTGTTGTCAATTTTAATTACGTATTTGAGAAAAGTCGAATCTAAATAATTTTCTTAACACTATTACAAAATTTCTGCGAGTAACCGTGTTATATGCGTCTTTTGTGGTTGTGAAGGCATAAACTTTGCCCTCTGGAACCTATTCTAAGAAATTCTTTGATAAAATAAAAAAGTCTAAAATTAGAGTAACCTACAGTTATCTATCTCGATTAAATAATCATGCATCTAATTATTTCGATATAAAATTTTAATAAAAGCATTTTTCACCAACAGGAACTTATAATCTCTTTTATAGGATTCAGACTCAAAAATAATTAAATGATAAGAAATGATAAATTTTGATTAGGTCGATCAATATTTTCCTAGAGCCGAAAAACTTGCAAAACGATTATTGAGTATAGATTTTATCATTTATTATAAATTAGGAGCAACAACAGACCATAAGAGGGGTTCATCTAATAACTTGCACTTGTGATACAGGAAGTATAATCAAGAGATCAGCACCTCGGTAATGGTAATGCTTGACATTTTTTAATTTTATTTAAAGGCAAAAATGAGCTTTTTACTATCGACGAAATACAAATTGATATTGTATTTAGTTCGATGTCGAGACGATGCCACTGAAAGCAATATGAGATTTAAGGCATGTTTTCCGACATAAAACGTTTAAGCTGACTTCGGCATTTAATTCGTTCAAGTTTTTTTTTATCGTGTTGTATGTTAAATTCCACAAGATGTAGTTTGTGCTGATCTAAGGGCAATGTTGGCACTTAAGGTCACAAACTCTTAGGACGACAGTAGCTTGAATCTAAAGTTCGTAAAGGATAGTAGATAAAGATGGAAGAGAGGGTTAGTTGTGGTGTCCTAAGAACAAATAGGAAAAATCAGATTTTCTTCGATTTTGCAGATACAAGATTTTATTCTAAAATATTTAGTTAGTCCATCGTATGCTGCAGCAGATTTACAATTAGTGACGTCTATTTTTGTGATCTTTACCTTTAGTCTAGACACGCTTTTTACAACGATATTTAAAAAAAGACTGGAATACTCCTACTGTCAGCAATTCCTATAATTTGGTTTATCTTTGCTTTCTAGCAGTGATATTCGTTATTTGTAAAATCTACAAATCAGTCGGAACTGCTCGAGTTGTTGTCTATTAAGACTACCATGTTCTTCTCAAAGATGTCAGTTAACTTGATTAGCATGTGTGCAATATAGAGAAGTTTCGTAAGTGGCTTCTTAGGTTTGCTAAATTTCACCAACTTGTGTTTTTTTGTGATTCCTGCAAAAGTCCAAACTCTATGAAAAATTGAGAGTTTTTTTTAACTATACCAGAATACTATCCCTACAGTCCAGTCTAATGGAGATTACCATTTATTTCAATCACTAAAATAACCATTCGAAGTACAGAAATTTTACAACGACAATCTTTATTTTACGATAGAGGGATGAAACAGCTAGCTACTTATCTCTTGGGAAAATATGCCTTTAAGTTATTAAATTATGTAAAAAATATTTTTCTAGGTTTCAATAAATTAATTGCTGTTACCACTACATTAAGCGAATGAATCACAAAGAGAATGCCTAACTGTAACTGTGTTCAGAGCAAGAGCGACACTATCTCTGTTTCTTTGGAAAACTTGAATTCCCAGAAAAGAAACGTTAAAATATATTATTCAAGTGAGCCTCACAGTAAAGAAGAAAATTTTAGAATGTGTGGCGAAGACTTTTATTTTGATATTAAAAAGCATTGCCGCCCTCATGGGTTTTCTCTCATCGAAGAAAGCCAGAAACGACTTCTGTGAGAATTTTTTGGGACATGGAATAGTAGCCATAGTTTTTAGTATTTGAATTTATTTTTTTCAAGGGATTACGCAATAGATGGATGGGTAAGCATGTTTCCTTCAGTATTTAGGAAAAACCCTCTCCGAACAATAAGGAAAGAAATTCTGGTATGCTAAACTCAATAATTTCTGTAAGCTGAATGCGTGGAACAATCCTTATGTTTAATTATTAATAAATTAGTTGGTAATGAGGTATGCCTTCATATTATGCAAATATTCATTACTGCATAACAACCTCGCAAATAGTGATCACTACTTGGTAAAGCGATGAGGATCGGTTTTTGTATTTAAGACAATTTGTAGGAATTATTCTCGTCATCAATTTAAAAAGGAAAACCACATTTGCATGGATTTGAAAGGCATTTCAGGTGCAAAGGGGTCATGTATTATGTTATATTTATTCTAAAGCAATTAATTATTTTTATAAATGTATCATTATAATTTTTATTTTTTATAAAATATTTACTGGCTTCATCGTCTTCTTTTTTCTGTTTTATTATTTACGAGTAATCACCTGGTATTTTTTTTAAATTTCTCTAGTGTACTTTTCTCCACTTTGGAACGATGATTATTCTGGCAATGCATTCCGATTGTAGTAATCAGCCGTTTAATGCAGTTTTAGTGTAGATTTTTGCTGTTTCAAATTAAGGATATTTTTACTGTTTGACCTTGTTATCTATAGCACTATAATCATTCCAGTATCTGTTACAATGCTGAATCGCATTGTAACAAACACGTAATTGCAGTTTATTCATTAATTTATCTCGTTGCGCTCCAGATTTGCAAGAATGGCCTTTGCGCCGTAAGCGAGCCTTTGTTAAGAGTCGGTACGATAGCTTTGTTGCTTAAACAGAAAGGATGCCACAAAGGAGCCTTTCAGCCAATGATTTATTATAACGTCAAAAATGGCCGGGCAGAAAATCGCCGCCGATGAGCTTTACCCCGTTTTTAAACGCGGCTTTTTGCCGGCAAGCGAAGTTTGGCAGCGGCGGGGCAAAAATGCTTCTGGATCTTCTTGTTGCTGCATTTGCGTGGGATACAAAGGATTCTTCGTTACAAAAGGCTTTTGTTTTGCGTTTTGGCTGTTGTCTAAAAATGCGAGTTAACTAGGGCGGCCGGGCGTGGCCTCCAGGTGGAGATCGACGGTTCTGCCGAGAAAGCTCTCTTAAGCGTCTTGTATTTGAATTTTTCGGGGAAGAGGGGGACTTTCGATTCTGCAACATTCCTGTTTGTTATTTTTCTGCAAAACAACTAAGGTTTGTACTGAACGATTCTTGTTGTGCCTTTTTTGATTGACAACCACTACAACGAATGGTCGGGGCAGTTAAATTTGTTGTTTCTATTTATTTTCTTGCCTTTACTTAGGGTCACATAGTGGCAAAGTTTAGGATTTCTTAGAAAACCAACAAAAATGTTTATAGAAACATCTCCCAGAAATGCACACGATCATTAGACTGGCAACATTGTGCGCAAACCAACAATACTGCTACCTTCCTCTTCACACGACAGTTAGAATAACCCCTGCCGTAGACTTTGATCGACCCTTTTAAATCTTCTAGGCTGTATTCAAATAATGTCATTGGCACATCAAGTTAAAATGTTTATAGGATTTTCGTTTTATGATCAGACATGAGTAAGACCTTTAATAAGGTGTGACACAAAGGGGTCATCTTCAAAATGGCTTCAGATTCCGTCCCGCTTTCAATGATCTGCAGCCAGAAGTTTCTGATTATGCTTTACACTTTGAGCCAGCGTACTCCAAGGCTCGGTTCTGTACCCCGCTCTCTTTAGCATCTAAATGAAGAACATGCCGACGATGCCCTTCAAGACGATGACTTAATTTGTCGAGCTCATTGCGTTCCTCCCAGGCAATGCGGCGTGCCTAGAAGGAGCTGAACCAAACTGACGAACGATGCGACAAAGGAAGAATTAGGTTCGACCCGGAAAAAACCTGACGGTGCGATGATCTAGAACACATTAAAATCTTCGGCTAGGACGTACCCTGGACAGAAGAGGCACGCAAACTCGGATTGACTTTGGACAAGAAGCTCGCTCGCTTAGAGAGTTCACGTGGATGAAGCAGTCAACAAAGTCAAGGTGTTTGCTGCACAAGTTAACCATCTACAAAACAATCATTTAACGAACCATGATATATGCCTGTACTTTTTGCTCCTCGCTCCGCGAGCCTACGCAGACGTTTAAGTCTTCCTAAAACCTATGGATCTATGTGACGTCGTAAAATTAAGTTAGTTAAATGAATGTTAATAGAAACAATAAATTCTCGAGGCCGCAGTGCCGATAAGTGCGCCCCGATGAAAAAAAATGCCTGCACTTTTTGGAGAATGCAATAAAAACTACGAGAATAAACTTCAGGTACTTCAGAACTTGACCCTCAGGACTATCTTTGGCCCTCCGTTGTATCTAAGGAATAAGACGCTTCATGACCATGCCGGCGTACCAATCATCCAGGAATATATCTCGTAGTGGGCTTTGTAACTGCACGCCAGTGTCTAAAGCCGCAAAAATTCAACTATTTGTGATCTCTACAACTATGAAATGGACAGAAGCTTGCGCCACAAACACCCAAAGGTTCTGATTCCCTTGTAAGGCAGTAGAAAACGGCATAACACAAGCCTACTACTATCCTCTCCAAGTCAAGGAAGAAGTTGGGTGTCAGGGGTTGGAACTTAGAAACACCTAATAGAGACAAGAGTTCTATTTGTCTTACAGCAAGGTCGCTTGGGCCAATTCATCTATCGGGGAAACTATTGAGTTGTCCTGTTACTAATAGTAAATATTCAATCGATAAAGGACAAATTTCCTTCAAGAGTATACGCTGGGCCATTGAGGCGTTATAGAAGAACGACTGGTCTAACTAGGTGCAATAATTCCAGTTTAAGTATTGAGGCTGAATCATTGCAGATGATATACTGCTGCCTAGCCCACAAATGACTTTGCTATCATTGTAACAAAATTGTTTTATTGCTAAAGAGGAATACGACAGAAACTCTACAATGATAGTAAACTGTTGCAAAAACTAGCGACAAATCCTTTCCCTTGGCAGAAAATTTGATCATAGTACCTCTTGCCCACGTTACAAATGATGGGGATATTAGGAATCCTCATATAGAATGTACCTGCTGGAGTTATGTCCATTGTCTTATAGAAGACGTCCTTCCAACTTTGTTTTCTTTTTATGAAATCCAGTGTGGGTTGTACTTCTAGCTCTCTTCTACTCTCTGTATTTCTTGTTTTATCTCGTTTTTGTAACAGCCTATATTTTACTCTTCTGGTGTTAATAGTGGCCTATATATGGCTTTAAACATATCCATCATTGTCTTCCTTGAAATTGTCCTGTTATTTATAAAATTGTTGTTTATTGTATAATATAACTTCCAAGTTTTTTCACTCTTTTGTTGAATTCTTTTTTCTGTCTTTTATTTGTAATAGAATAAGTAGCTGATACACCAATCCAACTTCTTTGTTCAAAATCAGGTTTCTATAATCTCCGCTTTTTCATTAGATACACACCACCGAGCGCGTTAAATTCCTCCATGTACTCCAAATTTCTAGATTCGGTTCCCAGGCGAAGAAGATGAATGGTGTCGCAAGGCGCGCCAGGCCGCGCCTAATGAGGTAGAAGCGCCGCACCGGTGCAGCTCGCGTTTTCGGCGGCGCTCGAAAACTTATCGGTAATCGAATTAATTATTACGCTCCCGCGGGCCTGCGAGGGCGGGCCGGGTCGGAGCGGAATTTTAAGCGACTTCCGATCGGCCGGGCAGCGGGCCGCTTGTTAATCGCCGGGCGGCGACAGCTCAATCTAAGCCCATGGAGGCATTCCAGGGAAATATCGAGACGCTCAGGTATGCAACTTCCGCAGAATATCGCTTACGAGATGTAAGGACAGGGCTGATGGCGCTTTAACGAGCTCGCCGAAGATTTGAATTTAAAATGTCGAACTTCTGTTCGTAAATTATGCATCGGCACTAATGCATAAATGAGCGGGACTCGCGCTGCGTTCCGGCTGAAAGTAAGGGAAAGCATCGTTAATTTGTTTATGTGAGTGAACTTTGTAGCTTCAAAATTTTCCGGTTCGACTATCTTCCGGGGGTGATAGAAATAAAACAAGAGGGTTATTTTTTATTATAGTCTTCTCTGCAAAGCCTTGACGTTGGAAGCTGGTTACCCTTCAGACGCTTTCACAGTGGTGGAAGTTTAACGGGTACCCAGGTGTTTAGACAGTCCTGAACACACCAAGGATGGTACTCATATCATTGCTGCAGGTCATTAGGCCTGCAACCATCTCCGTGAAGTTGGTAGCGGTCTGCGTAGCCCCTACGTTCCGCTGGAAGGATTCCAGAAACATGGTAGGGTCCACGTTCTGGAAATACCCGGTGATGGTGACACAACTCTGGTTTTCGGGGTGCGGTGGAAAGTTCTGTGACAGCTGACTGGGATCGCTAAAAAGCTGAAGCATCTTTTCTCATCGCTCCGGCGTAACTGTGATCTCAAGGGCCGCTATTGGTCGAACTACAAGCTTGGGAGAAGCAGGGCATTCCTAGAAACTGAGTGGGTATGAGCCTTGGCAGTTAGTAGAGGTAGTGGGTTTATCCTGGCGCTTGTTTCCAGTCCTCGAAGTCGTGCAATTTCCTATACTTCATGCACTTCGGAGCAGTGCGACAGCAGTTTTGCGCAAGCGCGAAGCGCTGGCAACGGTGGCAGTGGTTCACGATCTTCCTCTTGTTTGGCTGCTTTACCATCACATTTAAATTGAGGACGCCGTGCACATGGAAAAGTTCCTTGGCCTTCAAATTCCACGAATTACGGGCATTGATCGTTTCTTGGAGCCCTTCCTCATACGGTCTAATCAAGGAGCTCCTCCTCGAGGACGTTCTTAAGGACGCCGCGTGTCAGGGTGCGAAAAGACCTGTTTGCTTTCGGCAGGGGGAAATGATGCTGCATCTTTATTTCCATCAGGAAAATAATCGTCAGATGTAGTGGTATGGCTAGTGACTCCATCCACTAGATTCTTTACCTTAAAAAAAACAATTTTTTGCTCACGGATGGCCTTGCAAACTGCAGGCCAGGGCTTTTCTTCCCAAGATTATCAGAGGGATCCTTTCCCGCGAGGAGCGCTCATCGGCCGAGCTAATGGATTCGGAGGGAGCTGGAAATAGTGGGGATTTCCGCATCTACTTCTTCAAGAAGATGAATGGTGGACTTTTCCACCTTTCAATGGCATAGCAACTATACCTGTTGATGCCACGCCTATAATCGATTCACTTGTTTTCGAAGTAAAGATATTGTATTGTGGATAGAGGTCTTTCCGCAACCTACTGGACTCTTGCATCAAACGAAATCCGAAGATTTTCAATAACGTACCACCAAAGAGTATTACCAAACTAATCGATTCTTTACATTTACTGCAAAGAGTAAACAGTAACCAAGAAGCTTATCACAGTTAGACAACAACAACTAAAACTCTCACCATAACCCCATGATACAAATAAGAATATTATCAATGGATTATTTGTCCTACAAGTGTGTTAGTTACATCACATTTGCCTAGTTCTCTGTACATATGAATAGATTACAAATTGGCATTTAAATAAAGTATTAAAAAAAACAAGGATGGATCTTGTCCCATTTTTATTTAACTTTTACTTTGAAACAATGTTCAATTAAGCGTTGCAAAATATTGTGATAAGAATAAGAGTAAATGCTGAATGAATCGGCAACAAAAGTTATGATAATGATAGCATGATAGTAGAAAATCCACATGGTAATAAGCAAAGGGCTACGGTAGCTCTAATAAGAATTTGCAAACTACTTAAGTGTTAACATTGAAATACGAAAATTAAGATCAAACTCCTTTGTTCCTACGTTTATTCTTCTCTCCTTTACCGCGACAAAAAGCAGACAGAAATGGGAGCTTTAAGAAAGAACTCGGGCTTTCGAAATATGATTCCGTAGTTGTCTACTAAAAATATTCTAGGCTGAACTTGTTACTATTAAAAAATATTATAACAAGCCTGAAAATTTGAAATTACTAACGCATTACAACTCAAAAACAGGAATATTTAAGACGTTTGAGGGGAAATAAATAACGACGTAGACCGCTTCAGTTAGAACTACATGGAAATGTGAAAGGAAAAAAGACGCATGTTAATTTAAGAACATGGTTTCGAACAGCTATAAGGGGTGAGGGAGTGAGACAGTGGAGTAGTGGGAGAGGGGTGAGAGAGGGGCAAGAGAGGAATGAGGAACGAGAGAAAAGAGGAGAGCGGGAGAGGAGAGAGGGGCGAGAGAGGAGAGAAGGGAGAGAAAGGTCTGGAGAGGGGAGTGCAGTGATGACAGAGAGGGGAAAGGGGCTTGAGAGGAGAAAGGGGGAGAAAAGAAAGAGGGATGAGAGGGGTAAGTAAAGAGAGAGGTGGAAGAGAGGCTAGAGAGAGGCGAGAGAATCGGTGACTTGTCAGTCCAAGAACTAGAAAATGAGTTGGACTTTAAATCAACTTTAAAAAAGTCAGTATGACGAGCCAAAACAAAATTTTTAGAACGTATTGAATAGTGGAAACGGCATTGAAGGTCTTTTTTATTTCATTTGCTTTATAAATGATTATGTTGGTGGAATGCGAAATAGGAACGAGTGTTTTTGATTTGGAGAAATTAATTTTACTTATTGTGTTTAGTAAGCACCAAAGATCTATTGTCTTTCTATGCAACCAAATAATGTTCGTATATGCTACTTGTATATGTTCTATGGGTTCTATCGCAGTCACCACTAGATATTTCGTAAATTTCTTGGGAGCCGCGGGGGTGCTGGTTCTTAAGTCAGTTATTTTATTGTTTGTGTATTTTGTTTGTTTAGTATGCAGGCCATTCTGTGAGTGATAGAACGCTTTTACTTGGTCAAAAAGGTCGTGGGTTTTGGAATTTGGGTTTTTGTTCATTATCTTAATGGTATGGGTTAATAGTTTTTTGGAATATGCGTTTTGTATTAGGATTTGATTAATTTATCAATTTTATTTTATCAGTTCTTAGAGTCGGAAAATTTAAGGAACTTGGTAATCTTCATAGTATGTACGATATCTTTCTGATCGGAACGCTATTTGAGCCCTGCACTGCAGACATTGGGTATCGTTCAGTTCAGATATCAAAGCAAAATTTAGTTTTGAAAATCCCAAATGTTTACATGTTTTGCTATAGTGATGTTGGTCAAAGCTAGAGCAACTGCTAAATCAGTACTATGATTGTGATGATGAACAAAAACTTCGAAAATCAAATCTTCTAGCTCCTGTTGTCTGAATGTCTGCACTTGTACGCGGTGCTCTCCTCTTATTTCGTATGCTTTTGTCCTACAAATTCCAGGTAAACCTTGTTTAAGGCGGAACATTGCGTACACAGTACAGCAATAATCAAAATTGAGAGGTGTCAACTTATTTTTTGGTTTATTAAAACGTGGTTCGATTCGTTTATTAAATTTCCATGATATGGCTCTTATGTGCTCACTTTTTCGTATTTTTATCTTAAGATTTAAGGCATTTTTATATACACTATTTCCCTTAACACTTCGTAGCTTCGGCATATAATTAATTGAATTAATTTAACTTTAGAATTTAAATTACGCGTTTGTATTCTGTGAATTCTGGAGTTTTGCATTTATATGTTCGGCATCTAAACATATGGCAAAGTTTATCAAAGACTACTAGGAGCGTAGTACATTTTTGAACTGGATTTTAAAGGACATATCGAACTATGACGCTCATTTTTCTTTAAATAGTTAAAATTGTCACATCTGGGAGAGTGAAAATCTAGGTGCCATTCGAGAAAAACTAATGTGTTCACAAAAATTTATTATTTGGTATGCATTGCGAGCTGCAGGAATCATTGGCTCGTACTTTTTTAAGGACGAATTCGGCAATGTCAATAGTGTACGTTATCGGGAGATGCTAAACAACTTTTTTTAATTAATCCAACGATTTGAACTTGAATAACATGTGGTTTCAACAAGATGGAGCCACATATCACACAGACATGAAACACTCACTTTACTTTAAATCAAATTTCATTGTTGTGTTATTTCACAAAGGAGTGACATCGATTGCCCACCGCAGTCTTGTGATCTAACCCGATTAGAGTTTTTCCTCTGGAGCTATTTGAAAGAAATGGCCTATGATTAACAAACCTGCTACGATTCCAGGGCTAAAAGAGAACATTAGACGTGTAATTGCTGAAATAAAGCCGTATTTGTGGAAAAGCGTTATGGAAAGCTTCATTAAAAGAATGATCGCGTGTTAACGGAGTGGTAGAGAGCAGTAAAATTCGAATTGTTCCAATATTGTGTTTTATTCGGGAAAAACGCTCTGAAGCTAAATTTGGATCACCTTGTATCAAAGGATGGATGGATGGATAGTTAAGCCGAAAATTTTTGACGTTTATTTTGTATGTGGTAATCAATCGACGGTTCTGTTAACTTCCACCTAGCAAAATAATTCTTTCAAAGCACGAAATCGTAGACGGAACTAAGAATCATGGAAGGACAAAGAAAATCCGGAGAAAAACCAAGGAGGAGGTGACTGAACTGACAAAGATGGAGAAGGAAACAGAAAATCCGAGTAAATTTGTATTTTAGTAAATAAAAACAGGAAAAACGCCGATACAAACCCTGCAAAAGTTTAACGAGCGCAATCATTAAAGTTTCCGCACAAAGAGGCCGTTCTGGTGTGTATTGCGGCAATTAGCAAAGTAAGCGGTGAAAGTGGGCCAACGGGCCTCCGCGGAGCAGCATTTTTCAGCGCTCGCAGCCCGCTCTGCACGCCCGCCATGTATCATTCGACATGCATTAAGTATTCAGAGGGAGTGCGACGGGGGGCTTATCCCAGAGACACGGGCATACATGATGATGACACCGAGCCGGGCTCTGTCGCTCCACGTGACACCGAGTCACCCTAAACACGTTCACACCTAGGTGCGCGGCGCTGCAAGGCTGAATCGGGGCTGCTGTAAATTTTCCGCTCGCTTTTACCTTCGCTGCGCCCTCCGTCAGCTTGTCTTCGGGATTCTTACAAGGGTCAGAATTTCTGCCGTTAAATTTGCCCCTTTGTCATTTTCCCTGCAACTAGCGTCGTATTAATCATTGAAAGCACCGTTGTAGGCGCCGTTACCCCTTCTCGCCGGCGAAATCGCGATAAAACTGCTAACGGTGCAACTTCTACGCTCAGGCAAGGGCCGCTATTACAGTAATTGCAGAAATCGTAGGTCTTGTAATATTTTTGATTTGCGATAGAATGGTAGAGTAGAGAAAGTTAAAAAATGCGATTTTTAACAGGCACCCTTTGTAGCTATAACTTGATAATGAAATTGCTGTACCCAATTTGGTTAAGTGCACATGCAAGGGTTATCGCGGCACTTGAGTGCTCGGCTAGATGGTACGGCAGATGAGGCATCGACCCCAGGGGCTCTCCAGCGAAGCCGCCGAAAACTGCAGATTTATGCGGGCGCCGCCGTTTATCAGGGCGCCGCGACGGAGCTTCATAAAACCGGCCGAATTAGAGGCCGCCGCCCTCGCCGAGGGCCCTTCAGCGCAACAGGCTCATGAGGCGCTCTTCATTACCGAGAAAAACGCGACGCCGGTCGCGTCCGCTCGTATTTTCCGGATCAGCGGAAATGGGAAATGGACCTGCCGCTCGCCGCACCGACGGCGGCGGCGGCTTGATTAGCGGGCGCCGCAATAATGGATCCGGCTCGCAACTTGCCAGGATGCAAGAAGGCTCCGGCCATTGTGCTGCCGCGGAGGACTGCCATTATTGCGGCGCATTGTGCTGCGGAAAATAGAGCAAAACGGCTGGATGCCGCTGCTGCAAAAATCGGCCGGAATGCACTTACAGGCAGCTTAGAAGGCCGGCGCAAGAACCGCCGCAAATATGTTATTGTTTTCAGCGGGAGATTGCGGGCTCTCGAAGAGGCGGGCGCTTTGTCCCTGAAAAATGCTTTCAGAGACCCACTAATTAATTGCACTCTGAAATGCATTGCTATAGTGCAGTAATGGACTGAAGCGTACGCTTCTACAGCTCCATTCTCTGAAGTTTCAGTGCATTTTCCAGCTTAATTCCAAGCACAATACAAATATAAGAATTTCTGCCGTGCTTCTCTACCAATTTTCAGCTTTGATCTTTTACAGTTTGCAATAGCAAATCTGTGGGATTTCACCGCTCCAAAAGATTGGAAGCGAATGTATCGCTGTGGATGCACCCTGCCCTGGAAAGGGCGACAAATTTATTCCTTATTGTTCTTTTCCCGAATTTCCATGCAAGGCGCGGCGGCATTAAAACAAGCGCCCTTCCGGTCGCGTCCCCCATAAAGCGTCTCCAGGAAGCGGCTACGAGCTGGGGCCGCCGCGTACATACATAAAGCGCGATTACGAGCCTCTTCCCGTTTTTTCCGGGGGCGGCGGCGGCTGCGGGCTGTGCCCGCTTGTTTACCTTGATTAGAGCGGCCGTGTCAATCCGCTGATAAGGATTCGGCCGCTCGCGTGACGGTAATTCGCGAAAAACGGGGCGGCCTGACAGCCCGAGCGGCGTTGTTCGGAAAATTGCCGGCCGCCCGAATAAATTGCCCGTAATTTATACGTAACGAGGTATCATAATGAATTGGTGTGCCGGGAAACCGGCGATCTGTCTTGGGGCTCGGGCCCAACTGAAAGCGAAATTGATTGGCGGTTGCGTCGGCGAGGTTACCGAGCGCATATGCACGGCCTCTCCATGCATGGCGCATTTCTTGCTCGGTAATATAAGGACTTGCCAATCCTACGAATGGCTATGTCCAAATAGGTAAGCACAATTGATAAAAAAGTTCGTTGACTATTTTTAGAAATTAAAACAAATTAATATTGTCTTAATGTACAGCGGTTAGACAACCAATTATACTCGTTGGAGCCAAAAAATTGCATAGCCAAGTTTTTGCTTCATTATCCTTGCAAAATAACATTTTTGCTAAATAAAGGTTTGTTCGACAGCGCTAAGACAACAGAGTAGTAAAGCTGAACTGTCCTTTGTACTTTAACTAACCGTTAAAAGATAGTCGTGGTAGATATGCCATACATCAGGTGTACTAGTACATAGGCAACTTTATTCTCGGATGATGATACTCATTCAAATACTCATAGTGAAGCACCATCTGTCAGGTTTGTAACGCAACTAACACAACCTAAAAATTGGTGTTGACAACAATGTCGTTTGAAGAGCCACATTTACAAATTGGTAAAGTAGCGGCAAAACCCGGAAAATAATTTGCGCAGCTTTAGGAAGAATTCTATGTTCTGTAGTACCCTGCAAGAAGTGCTTTGGACAGTTTGAGAATGAAAATTTTTGACCTGCATAATGTCAAACGTTTTAGAGAGCCAAAGAAAGTCGAAGATAAGGAACTACAGCAACTTTTGGATGGGGACTGTTGTACACAGTCAAAGCTCCAAATAGAACGAATAGCTATGGAGGATTCGCAAAGAAGATCGTTGATACTGTTAGAGATAGAAAAGTCTGTCCGAGTTTATTAACGTGACAGAATAGTGAATTAAGTTGCCCGCACAATATATACATAATAGGCAAAAAAATGAAAATAATTAGCGTATCTACCCTCAATGAATTTAGCCAACTGGGCGACAAGCTAATATTTCAAATTGACGTAGTCGCGTGGTTACATATTTTGTTCCTCAAGTGGCTTGGGTACAAGTTTTGAAAGGAAATGATGTGAAACTGGTTTTGACGCTTTGAAATAACTTACTGGGGTAGGCCTACTTATTTTAGGATGAAACCAAAATCTTTTTATATTAAAAAAGGGCAAGAAACATTCTACGTAGTCTCAATCCTCTTCGAAATAAGCGCCTTGTAATTCCACACACTGTTTCCAGCGTCGTTTCTACTATTAAAAACGTTCTGAAAACTCCTGTGATAAGATCACTTCATTATATTGACGTGCCTGGTCTTCAAGAACGCATCGATCATTTTGGAATAGTTTGTACCGTGCCTTTATTTGTACTGCACTTTGTTACACTTGCTTTCTTATTTCGAATGCGACGATCACACACTACATGTACTTATCCACCGTCTCCTAACTCCTAATTGTTTACGCATGCGCATTACAGCCCGCTCTCGTTGGCTGCCAGGTTATATAGCAGGTGTGCAAGCTAATTTCAGATAGAGATAAATTAAGATGCACCCATACATTGAAGTTATTAAAGAAATTACCACCAGATTTTATAAGAAAGAAAGTAAACGAGACGGCCAAGACCACAATGTCCCGTTGCAAGAATCAAAGTTATCCTTAATCGGGTAATCCAGTCCAATACTGTGCTAAAAATAGCAATAAGAAGCAGAATAGCGTGTTATTTTAAATGCGCGCTCACTAATACTACAAAGGATTAGGAAATGTTGAATGTTGAAAAAAACGGTTAAACTATATTGGGAGACGTTGAGTTGAAAAAATTCTATTACAAAAAATCTAATTAAACGCCTGTAATAGATACGACAGTTCAGAATTCTTCTTTTTGAAGATCTTTTTGAACTACATTTAGCTTCCAAATTCGATGCAGACATGCTTCAATATTATTTGAACATCACACTCCCACTGTGATACTTTGTTTACCACAAACATTGTGAAAAAGCAAGTTTGTGGATTAGAATCAGATTTGGATAGTGATGACAATGAAAACGAGACGAAAATAGTAGCAGATGCGTTACAAAGTGACAATAAATTTTACAAGAGCCTTCTTGTGCGTTTAATCTTATTCAGCTGCATTTTATTTACTAACAATCTAGCAAGTGAAGGATGTACCACCAGATAATAAGAATTCAGCAACTGCTTTTAACATAAGATATTATGAATTACAGCCAGTTCTAACTCTTCCTCTCAACTCTACAGAGAGTTAGTTGACATTTAGCCACTGGCACTCAGAATAGGCTGGTTATGAGGCATTTTATTTGGCCAGAATCAACGTGAGGTTTTAATCACCTTGAAACAATAACTAGTTACCACTAGCAATGATCACTCTAACCTTTATGAGTCAATTTAGTAGCAATCTGTCTTTTAACAGCAGACAACACCCTCCTGATCGGCGTTGCAAATCCTTAACATGGCTTGCAAAGAGAGCTTCTATAAGTATCTGGCTCTCCTTTTTTCCTATCGTTTCGATACAGCTAAATGTAAAAGGAGGGGTGATTCTTATTAAAAAATCCTTTATTTGAGTCTTCTAGTAATCTTCTTAATTTGAGCGCTACTCTTTCCAATGATTCCACAACCTTTTCTTTGCCAGCTGTCGATCCGATTACACCCATTTATTCTTCTTTCTTCAACGATTAATTCACCACATATTTTTTTGATTTATCTATCGCTATCTATCATCTTCTAGATGCTTTAACAAAACATAGTTTCCTTCATCAAAGCCCGATGTAGTAGTTAGCTACCTCACGTGCCATGCTTTTCTTTCTCCAGCTGTGTAAAAGCAACCTCGTGTAATAAGCAATATATTCGAACTGAAAGGGTCCTGGGCAAGTTTGAACAACAATTTGCGCGACTTTAGGAGAGAAAAAGTGGTCCAAAGTGCAGATATGTTACAGCATAAAAGAATTTCTTAAAGGAGCATCCTGTACAGATAAATTAAATAAACTGAAGGTAACCACATGAAGGACAAAACTGAAGGGCGGGTAGTGTTAGATGTGAATAAAAAAGTCTACATTTTTATTTCTCTGCTGCACATTAAGGTGGTAAAGGACTGAACCTGAACCTTGAAAAAAATTACAATTTTTACCATACATGTATTTAGAGTTATACAAGCCGAACGGGAGCAAAAAAGGTCATTGCATTGTACGACACTGCGCCTTTTATCACAGCTTTAGTGTACGTAGTTTATAAAAGAATCTATACAAGCGTGAACGCATCATTTCATGGATTGACATATCCGTTCAAATCTTCTGTCGGAAGCTGCAATGGTACATTGTCCAATTGTCAGCATACAAAACGCTTTTCAAGTCCATTGACTGGACGGGTGATGAGCATGACCATCTCGTCCGATTCATTTGACGAAGTGAGCTGGAGCATTAGTCATATGACCTGTCGTACTATCGGTACTTAACCATCAGATGGAAATTTTTCGTAGCCCAAAGGTTATGCTACTTCTACCAAACTTCGCTTCAGTTTTAATCTGCGAATAGGATTGAAACCACAAATCTTATAATAGTTACAGCCTGTTGCAGAAATCAACAAGACATTTCTTTTATGATATATTTCGTTCAAGTTGTTATAGTAGCGGTTCTTATGCAAGATTTTCAGTATAATCGCTTGTGCACACTAACTGACCACTTGTCTAAAAGGTTATCCTTAATGTTTTGCAGCATACCTTTTTAACTTAAATGTACAAACATGACGCACCCACTTTTATATTCACCTTTATCATCAATTAATCTGCTTCAAATATTTTATGGTTCGGTTGCTGTCCGTAAGGGTAAGTTCCATGACATTTTCATTTAATCAAATTGTTCCTGATGCGAGTAATTGGCCATTTCAACATCATTTCACAACACACAGCCACTTAAGAGCAGATCTGCAAGTACGCACAACCGTAACAAAGATGAGTCATGAGAACAGTCTCGTCATTTTTCATATGTTTATTGTAGTTACCAACCGCAGAGCTTTGACACTCTGAAATGGTTTTCAGAGAGTCATAATCTAAGAATCGTCAAATCTCCCAGTAAGGATTCTTCAGAAACATTTTTAAACTAGTAAATATCACGATCAGTCTACAGAAATTTTTTTTCAATGTGTTTTTAGTATCTCTATTCTAGGAGGTAGAAGTAAATGACGTGTTGAGATTGCAATCGCCAACTCTGTGCTCGCTGGAGCTTTCCTCGCATTGATTATTTCTCGAGAGCCTGGTGTTTGTTCGCCGGCAACTTCGTTGCCGGGATGGAGGAATATCAGCCGGCGAATTATCTGGCATGCAAAATAATCGACGAAGTCAGTGAACTACGACATGTAAATGGAAAATGTAAAACGCAGCCCCGCGGCATAAATCACAACTAAGCCACTGCAAAATTAACGCCGCTCCAGCAGACGCGCGCCATTTTCCGGGAAACTGATCCTTCAGCGCAGGCTGCAGTTCCGCCGCAGCTTTCTCGCGAGCCGGGAAAGCAATAATGATAACAAGCGCGGCACACAAATTGGTTTCCCCGCTTTCTTCTCGGCGACGAGGATATGAAACATTCCGACAGGAATAAAGCAAAACGCATGAAGGTTAATGCAATCCTTATTTAAGGGGGCACCGGAGGTCTTTTTCAGCAGCAGCCGTCCGGATATTGTGCCGCTGCCGCGAGGGCGTTGACTTATTTATTTAAAACCTCCCGGTTTCTGTGTTCCTCCTCTTCCTTGTTTCGGCAGTTATAAATACACCTGTTCGCGAGGTTTGGGCCCGTTACGCGCCGATAATGAGAGCGAGCCCTTGATCTGGAATCGAAAGTTGCAGAACAGCGGAGATTAAATGTTGGAGTGCTCGAACCAATCGAAGTTGTTAAGTCCATAAGAAGGCCGAGCGCTTTGTAGTCGGCGAAACTAACAGCTGTGAGGGCGAGAAGGATTTGGAAAGAGCAATTTTCCAATTAGTTAAGACGCTTGCGTGGAACGCGGCAACCCTTGAGCTGCTCAACGCGATCGGGGATCAGCGGATGTGGGAAGTTTCGCACAGCGGAGGCTGGGCGAAACATCCTGAAATGAGTGACGGGAAAACTTCGCGACTTACACGCCGAAGAAAATAATTTCGGGAAGTTGGCGCCGGGGCCGTCAACTGGTAATTGAATTTTTTCTTCACATCGAAACTTTATTTTCAGCAATCTAATTGCTTTTGTAAATATCTGAAAAAAAGAAGTACAAAGAAAAAAATTTTTTGGAATGCTTTGCAAAGGTAAATTTCTATAAGACTGCGCTATAATAGTTGGTGACGTCACAATAGACAAACAAAAGCAGGTCAAATTTAAGCCAAAACCGACGTGTTTACTGTATTTTATAGACGTCTTGAATGAGCAATGTAAAATTTGCCAGAAAATGGAACACGGCGAGTTTCGTGTAGAGCATAGAGCATAGAGCATTGTAAAACTAGTTGAGGACTATTTGCTTCCCTGTACACCCAGTTGAAGTTACCACAACAAATATAGTTGAAAAACTCCACCGGCGAATAAAAGTAGGCGGGGTTATTAATATGGTAAGCATCTTATCTGAATGAGCGTCCGTTCTATAATAAAATTGTTTACGAAGAACTCTTGATGTTAGACAATATTCAGTTAAACTTCTTCCCGCGATTTCTTACCATACACAAAACATGAATTTACTGCTATATATCATAGACGAAACAACATTCAATGCAAAGAACAATGAAAGGGCTACATTTTTGTTGGGATATTCTTGAGATTATCCTGATCAATTACTTGGAGAAAGAAAAATCGTTAACAAGACTATTTGGGAGAAGAACTAAATCAAAGAGATGAAGACTAACTTGCTTTTTAATTTAATTACTAAATTACCCTCGTATATTTGCAGTCAATCACAAAAAAGACCTAGAGAACAAAACAAAAATTATCTTTACTCCTCTCCTTTTTTGAAAGCTTAGCGGGCAGCCACCTTGTGATGTCACTGGGCTTCCGCATGTGCGAGTTTATATTCTGCTTATTTATACAGGGTCCAGCAGAGAGGTGTTACGTTTTCCAAAACGCTTGTGTGGCCTAATTTTTCATTTTGTATATTTTCTTAGCAATTGGTAGAACAGCATATGTTCTGCGATGAAACTCTGTAGCTTTTTCGTATTTATTATCCAACGTTTTTATAACTGCATCATATTTGAACCACTATTAGGTTATCTAGAAGAATTTTGATTATATATTGCTTTATATTTATCTTTAACTGATTTTTTTCTCCAGGTGGTATCAAAATTATGCTTCGGCTTTGAAATCACTTCAAAATCTTCTAAACTGTCTGGTAAATGTAAGAAATGTCTAAGTGGTGCTATTGATCTTTAGTAAGTTAGATAACAACAGTGCAAAATAATGAAACTAATAGACAATTGGTATAAATTTGTCTTCATAATTTACTGTCACATCGTGAACCAAAATTTTGAAAACGGATATTTTTCCAACGTTACCTAATTCTCTTCCTTTTTGATGGTAAGGCTCTAACGCCTCACGTGGGGTCATGACCTGTGAACTGAAAGGTTAAGGCTCTCATACGTTCGCTCTCTCTGCCCAGTCGTCGCGCACCATTTCTGATCCGGGGTGATGTGGCAAGCACCCCAGGTATTCAATTATTGTCAGTGACTAGGTAGCTCACTTGTAAGGCATCAGAGAGCTCCGGGAATGGAACCCGGGTCCGTCCACACCGCAGCCCCATAACTTCCAAATGCGACCATTAATTTTAAAATGTAAGGTTACGTGTATTGGCCTAAAAACACCTATATTCGTTTGTTTACAGCAATGATGCGAAATCGATACAAACCGTATTAATAGCCGCGACTACTGCATGGGACGTAATTGCCCGGAACTAAATAATATTTATGCTCTTGCATTAACACCACTACACTCCAGTGCATTTCCAGTCAATTTTGATAAATTCGATCACCAAAAGTATATTTAAATGACCCAAGTTAACAGAAACAGCTTTTATATGATTATCAAAGCTGTTTTTACTCAAATAACAGAAAAATTAATACTAATTAAAATTAGTCGTGAAAAATCTTTCATTGTGCTGGCCTGTTCATTTAATTAATTTTAATTTAGACTGAAGCACCGTACACGTGCGTTCTGTGTAGGCGACATTACGTGCCCAACAATGCCGAGAGTATTTTAGATTAAATTATTCAAAGTTTGTGCTCGCTGTACAAAGTGGGCCAAGGCCACAACCAGTGACGTCACACCTGTTTTGAAATACTGTCTTTTAATTGATGTAAAATATGTACCTTTCACGTACTAGAGTTTTGTTGTAAACGAAGTGTTTCGATAATCCGTAATTATTCGTCGTTTATACCAGCATTTTTAATGAAAAACCAAAAACTTACGATGATCGTCAATTTCAATTACTGACGACCATTGGCATGGCAGACTGCTGATTGCAAGAACTGTTGGTTGGTTGAGGTAGATCCGGTCACCAACTCTTCTAAATCGTCACAGGCTTACCTCACTTAGCAGTTCTTCACGGGGCGGTTAGCCTAGTAGTTCACGGGTACTTGAGTAGAAGAGTAGAGTAGATAAAAGAGCAAGTCTCTTGGTAGAGATGAGGTCGACTATACGGATATGATATGGGGATGGACGTTGCATGCCTTTTCCTGTTTTTATCTAGGATTGTCTTTAAAAACGCGGAATAATTATATATGTCGATTTGTAACTAATAGAAACACGCAATTAAGAATATTCGACCAGATTAGAATTTCTGACTAAAAAAAATTATAAAAATTTTACCGTTACGACTAGAATATCTTTGTTGTTAATGGTTTACCGTTATAAACAACTGAAATGTTTTGTTTTATAAATATACGGCTGTTATTTATTTTTTGAAGATCACAATAAAAATCGGAATGACAAACGTATAGGGGCATAGAGGAGCGTTGTAGCTAAGAATAGCTGAAGAAAATTTCTCCCATAGGGCACCTTTCTTACTGCTTCTTTAGTCACTATCATGATATGAGGACAGCAGGTACCCTTGTTTGTCGCGCAACAGACAATTTTTAGATCACTTACGAGTAGGGGGGGTTAAAATCTTTGCCAACTTTGAGAAAACTTAAGATACAATTCGGGGACAACACCAGTAAGAAGACTTAATTGCACGCGTGGCATAAATAATTTTTGTGAAGATGAGAAGCAGTTGAAAATGAAGGTCAACGACGTTGTTCTATAGCCAGCGCAACTGAGAAGAACATTCGCATTCTTCGTTCCCTTTTAAGTACGATCACCGATTAAAATCGACAAAAAATTGAGGGCTTCTTCTGAACTTTGCTAGAACATACTTTCTACAGTCAATACGCTCTACGTATTTGTTGAATTTGCACAATGCTTTAATTGACAACGACAGTACAATCAAAATTAGTAATATTAAAAAAATGTAGTAGTTGTTCTAATAGCTTGGCATTCGAAAGATCTAATTATTGATGACGTTTTTGCGTAAGTAAGACCCCACAGCGGCAATGTTGCTCTTAGCTTATTGTCATAGTTAAATTAAATACAGAAAAAAGTCTTAACAGGTCAATGGCATCCGATTAACACTATCGTTGTTGAAACTGCGCGATCGAGAAGCTTTTCATACGATAGAGCGGTTGTTTCGTCACGTGTGTAGAAGGTATGTGTGTCTCTTTGGGAAAACTTATTTTGCAAATTCATATCCAGCAAATGGAGCCACGAAAAAATGCTGTCGTCGCCCGGTACCTCCTCCGATTAATTAATGTCTGGTTTTTGCGTTCTTAAAAAAGTAGAGTCTATGACTTCTTTAGCTCACAGTCCACGCCAAATAGCTTTCTAAATATTTTTAGCACAAAGTCGCTGAATCAAAAGTAGACCTCGTCCCTGAACCCCGACCAATAAACTTACAATACAACAAATGATGCTTTGGCCAAGTTTCTGTGATAAATAAATATTGTAAAGGTGGAGATCTATAAAAGCCCAAGTTCTTGTTTACGAATCAACTATAAATATGAAGTTTTTTTACACACGTACGTATTCCTGTAGGGTACCTTGCACTATCGCTTTTTTTATCAGAATCGTGTTGTCAGAGCAAGAGGTACGCTCGCCCCTTACCCAACAGATTATTATTAAGTTCCTTACAACAAAAATTTTGAAACCTAAGACACAACTTGAGGGCAATATTTTTAAAAAGAGTCAGTTGTGTGCGAGGCAAAAACAACTTTTGTGAGGAGAAGAACCGGTTGAATATGAAATATTAGCATTATTCCCCGTTTTCTTGAGGACGATTGCCAATTAATGGAAAACAAAACTGGCATTTGTCGGAGAAAGCGCAAATTTCCAGTCCCAAACGATATCCTGGTTTACAAGAACGTACGTCCTCATATAGCTGTCCAAATTTGAAAAAAGCATTGAGCATTTATTCTAGACTATACTGGAACACTCTCCTACAGTTCGGACTTAGCGCTCCGCGATTGTCATTTGCTTGGAAGATTAAATAAAACATTTGGAAGAGAGATTGGATGACAATGTTGCCGTCGAAGCTTTTGTGTGCTTTATTTTTCTATAGTGAAATTAAAGAACCACATATACAACAGAAAAATGTGTCTAAGAGGGTTATTTGAGTTTTATTTAAAAAAATGTAATCGTTTTGTTTTCAACAAACAAAAGTATGCAGAGCATTGCTTAGTGCAAACAAATTTCAACAAATAAATATTTATAAATGAGTTAAAACTCAAGAAGAAAGTTAAGAAATCATTTTATAATTAAACGCAAGTAACTCTAAAAACTTCTCACCAAAATCTTGAAAACGTATTTAAGAAGAAGATTTCAGCACGTGGTTCTACAGTGAAAACTAACTTTTATTAGGAGGAGTCAGGTGAAAAATTTTCCTAACTATTGCTACACAGGGAGCTAGCAAACTTTTACAACATAGTGCAGGCGATGGTGGCGCGCTGTGACAAGTTTAAATTTGCAATGCTGCCAATAAGATGATCTCTGGATGTCAACTACCCTTGAACCGCGCCCACGAAAAGTTGTCGCATTGTGATCTTCGTCCAAAAATTGAATGTTGGAAAATTTTGCACTAGAACTTCGCACGCGGTTTGAGTGTTGGTCAGAGCTTAGAGGAAATAGCTTTTGTACTAATTGCTCTCATCAACCAGATTTTGGTGTCGGAAGATAGAGAGAATTGTAGTAGTCTGTTAAAAGAATCCGACATGCGTGCGATTTATAATCAGATAAGAGTGTTTGGACATTTCTACATGGGTAACTATGCCGGACTGCAATACCTTCAAAAATATGAAAAGTTTGTTTTCTTCGATTACTCCATGCCTTAACCGACCGGAAAATGGCAAGATACATTTTGTGACGCCACAAAAATTTCAATTAGTTTAAAAATGGAGCTTTATGCTAGCTTAACAGTATCATAACAGATTGGCTTTCAACGACGAAGGCTTTCTAATTTCGCAGAATGATGAGTATACCCAGATCATTGAAGAAATAGAAGAGTTGCTTCTACGATGGCTTGTAAAGGTTATTAAAATTAAATATCAGCTATAACACTTTCTTAATACCCTTTGTATTCATTTCAAATAAAAATCTGGCAATATTTTCATTCTTGTAGCACCAGTAGACGGCTGACGTCTACTTAATCGCATAAATCCTCGTCCATGGTCGATGTTTTAGGACAATCAATGCAATATGGTTTGAAGACACTTTGGAGTGCTACAAAGTCAAAACCCTCTAGAATGCTATCAAACGGCACCATCTTTTCCATGATAACGTTCGCCCCTACACTGTCTATCAGAGATTTCGCTAAGAAACACGTCAACATTCTACAGCTCGCATTTTTCTCCATGTGCTTCTGACGTACGCGCTTATACGAGCCCACATTCATTTAGTGCTGCAATTAATTAAAAAATTGAATATATTATTCTGGAAAATTACATTTTAAAGCATATTCATCCCTGTTTTCATATTTTGACTAACATTATCGATCTCCTTCTTCACTATTTTTTGGAAACACAACAGGGGTACTCCTGTAATCTGGCAACATTCATTGATGTTGCACGTTCAATTGCTTTGAAGGTTAAGACTAGTAAAAAGAAGCTTCATCCTTCTCGAAAGGACAGCAAACTCTACGTTATTTGATAATTTCAAAATGCATCGGCCGATGGTAACTAATCACTACTTGTAATGTAACTATAATTATGAAATTATGCTATGGAGTTTCGAAATGTTCCCCCTTCACCTGTAATGTATAGTGCCAAATGATGCTGAAGAGAAATAGATATGCGCCTATGCTTATCCTATTGTAATCAAAAAGAGCTTTAGATATTTCAAATTATTGTAGTTCGGCGCAAGCTCAAAGTTGACTGGAAGTTGTAGCCAATACAATTTAGGTTAGGAGAGTTTTTTGGCATTGACGAAATAAGGAAATTTTTGTTGCCCTGTTCTTAAATTGACTAAACCTGTTTTTGTATCTCATAGGGTTAATTATAGATTTTTTTTTGTCCGACGCGTAGATTGACATAACTATATTGCAATCTTTCTCGTGGAAACTTTTCTTTTTTTCTCTTTTTACTAGGCGGTTTACTTTAGTTTCACTTTCTGAAACGGCCTTACAATTTGTGAAACTGTCTGTCGAAGAACATCGAGGCTGCGAATAAGGTCACACTGACTCTTTTGGATTTTAGAAAGTTCCATAATAGCACTACGACTAAAAAATTGACTCCCAGAAATATATTAGTTTCGTTTGTCGATGAGGTTAAGTTTCACGTTGTATATTCTTTTATTAAACAAATTTTTTTTTGATTATTTTTAAAACAGATCAGACCTACCACTTATTCACTAACCTAGAGGAAGCAGAAGACATAAACCAAGCCGTAACTAAACGATGATAATGGTTAGCGTGTGAACCAGGTGACGCTATCAACTAAACCAACTCATAATTTTAGGACCAAAATATATTATCATAAAAATCATACAAGCAAAGAGCAAGAAGAAGCCAAGAAGATAATGACAAAGAACAAGAAATCCAAAAATCGAAAGACCCTTATATAGCTTAACAAGTATCGTTAAAAAGAGTTGGGCTTGCTAAGGATAAACACATATAAAAAGAGTAATTGGAACCAATTAATGAGAGGGCCACAAATAAAATATGAAGATCAAAAAGCAGTGGAAGCCATCTTGAATTTCTCTTTGCACTAGTAGCCACTTGTAACTCAACGCAAAACCGCATTGAAACAAACTGGCCTGTCATTAGTGAGCTTACATCACCCTTTGAATTCAGACATATTATTAGTAAACTTCCCGGAGGAAATCGCCGGGGTATGACTTAATGTCAAACGCAATGCTGGCATAATTAACCATAGAAGAGCTATAGTAGCTTATCTCTTTATAACATTTAACACATGCCTTAAAATAGACTCGGGCTTGTTGGCACGCCCACATCGCGCTAATTTTAAAACCAGGAAAAGATAAAATGCTATTAGAACTACCAATTTGCTACCAACACTCTTCAATCTATTTGAAAAATATTCGCCTGTTTACACTTAATATCCTTTCGCCCTTTGGTTTTCGAAAAACGTACTCGACCATCAGTTGCAGCAAGTCACGGAAGTCATAAAATCTGGCTATAAAATCAAATGTTATACATCAGCAAGGTTTAGATACAAGACTACTTAGGTTAAACATATGTAACTACGTCAAAGCAACAGTGTTCTCTCTCCTAGAAGGCAGAACATTTGCCGTCAAAGTTAACCCTGATATTTTTGAAACTAAAACCGCAAGTGCAGGAGTTCTACAAGGTAGTACATAGAGATTAGTACTGTTAAACATTCACACTTTGTATGTCAGCTTAACCCAAAATTCCGGTCTTACACGAAAGCATTTTCCCACTTACAACTGACCGATAAAACATCTTTCTGGTTTACCAAGTGGAATAATCAACTCTACGAAGTGTAATACTAAAGTTCACTTTAAAACGCATTCAAACCTGCCTAAGATCAATAATCTTATACCCCCCCTTCAAACCCTCCTCATTTCTTGCCGTGGACCTGGTAGAAGTTTGAACTTATCACAGTTGACACGGAATTGTTGAAAGTGAAGTTTGAGAGGTACGTTACGAAAATGGACCGGTAGAAATTTGAACAACGTTGTACTATCAAATTTTGCGTAAAGCTTGTTAAATCTGCTGCTGTAGCTTATAAAAAAATTACATCGAACTTATGGAGAACATTTCCTGTCCAGAGTAGAAGTTCAGATGGCGCAAGACATTTTTAAAGGACAGAGAAGAAGCAGAAGACGAATTTCGTGCGAGAAGATTTTCAACCTCAAAAGAACACTACAAAGTGGAAACAGTGAAAACTTTTGTAATATCAATCATGTTAGTAGTGAGTTAAACTTGAATTGATGTATCGTCTATTAAATTTATGCTTGAGAAAAGAATGCGTTAAGTAGGTTTCAAAAAACCTCAAAAATTTTTGGCAGGAAAAAGCATTTCTATGATTTCCTAGCCCCCTTATTCGCCGGATCTCAGTATCTGTAAGCTTTTGTATTCCCTTAAATGACAAACTATTTGAAAGTGCATTATTTTTTGGTACTTTGAATAATAGCTGTCAAAAAAATAACTATAGCACCTTGAAAGACATAACATTAAAAGTGAAATTAAAAATGAAAATGTATCGTAAATATTGATACATGCACGGATAACCAAAATTTCCAGATTTTACATAATTTATAAGTCTCTTGCATTCTAAACGATTGTATCGTACAGTAAAAAGGTTAAATTCTCTATAGACATTTTATGTAAATGATATTTGCATCTCAAAACTCTATCAACAGATATCTCTTAGTATCCATCCCAGACACGTAAGCTAGCATAAGGGAAACCTTAAGGAATTCTGTTTTCACTGGGCGAAATATTTAATTTATAACTTTCTTCATTGATTTTGTGTCGCAGATTTTATACCCGTAACACCGATACCTAAAATACAATTCAGATATGAAAAGATTGCCAGTGTTTTTTAAAAGTTTAGGAAATTAAATTTTTTAATCAAAATCTTACTAATTTAGAGCTACGTAAGCCAAACAAATGTAAACCGGAGTTACTTTTTAAATTGAAGCATCAGAAAAATACAAACATAAAAAATTATTTTTTTATATAACCTTCTGAGGAAGACGGTTTCTTCTGGGACTGAAAAGTAAATAGTTTACATTTAAAAACGATTGCATCAACACAACTTTTAATATAATTTTCTAATCAGTCTACTTCTTGATTTATTGTTAAACTGTTCCAAGAAAAAGTGCTTAACGGTAATGACAGCGCTTCGGTCTTCAGGTAGTTAATAACTCTGCGGCGCAAACTACACGGTTTTCAGATAGTTAGAAGGGTCGCGGCGCCAACGCTACGAAATATGGCCGCGGCGCGAATGACACGACACTGGGATATTTTACGATCGGAATCTCCTGCAAGCACCTCAATTAAAAACGCCCAAAAGCCACAAAAGTGGGTAAAAAAGAAATTCTTGTTTACATTTGATTTACTCTCGTAAGAATAATGTCACGCCACTAGCCTTCTCCTCCCATGGAAGTTTTAAGAGAAATAAAAATCGATCTTTTGTACTTGTGCTACAAAATGCAAAGTAATTCATTCTGGTGTAATTGAGTCCATTAAAAACTGCTCCAAGACCTAATTGTGAGTCTGAGATGGATAGCAGGGAGCCGCCTGAATGCTGAAGCAAGTTCTAGCATTTAAGCTGAGCTCAGCTCCAGGGAGCTTCCAGCTCGTCAGAGGTATTGTCACATTTCGCAGAGGCGCTAAATCCTCCATTATCGCCGCTTTAATCCCGAATTAAACATTCAGGCGCAACACGTATTCTTTGTCCTCGTTGGGTAAATATGGGTAAACCCGCGCCATGCTATGAATAAATTAACGGGGAAGGAGCGCGCGTTGTTGTTTTTATCGCTCCTCTCGCCATAAATATGCAAGCCGCTATCTGTAAACAAAGCCGGGCCTGGAAAAGAGAGCCAGGGCTAAGTAGCAATCACGCCGGCCGGAAGGGCTAGTGGAGAGCAGCGCAGCGCTGTGCCCCAAATACGCAGCCCTCGATAAGGGCGGCCGGCAGCTAACGAGGCCGCCTCGAAATAATTCGGCGGATCGGCCGGAGACGACGGATTATCGGATTAAGTTATTAGGAAAATTAGTCGGTCCGGATTTTTCCGTGCTGCCGGGAATGAGAAGTGCCACCGACAGCCAGGCCGCGGCCGCCAGAATTAAATTGGAATGGCTCGGCGGCGCGGGATAATTGATTTCCCCATTTGTTAAGCGAACTTCCTATTCCAGCCGCGGTTATTGCATTCCCGCAAAAAGAGGCCGTCTTATTGTGCCGGGCGGGGGCCGCCCGCCGTAATTAGTATTGCTCTCCCGCTCGCGAGCTCGCATCTGGGAGCAGAAGGGTTGTTCAGCCGCCCTAAACGGTGCTAGAGAGCAAGGTTTCGCCATCGAGCTAGTTTTCGTTCTTTTCATCTTTTGTGCGCTTGCTGAGCGAATGGGCTCTCGCGAGTGCTCGTTAATTTTTTCAAAAGCACCCTTTAGTAAGTTGTTTGTTCACTTGCCCATCTCTTTAGAGTAGAAAACACGGAACTTCTCGACATCTTTGTATTAGAACGAGATGGTCTAAATGTTTAGTTGAAAGCACACGCGGTCTCCTAGTCGAGATGAGGTGATATAAAAAAGTCTTTATGACAATGAGTAACCTTTTCACCACATCTCTCTATTTAGAACCTTTAACAGCTACTCCCAGAAATGAATGTTTCCATATAGTGCATATTCTAATGAATTTTCTAACGTCACCGTAAGGGCATCGTCGCGAAGTTTGCGGCCAATACCGAGGTCGCTGTTTTCGTCGAACGGCGAACGTAATTCCTTTAATGTGGAGGCAGCTGCCGTTGAGACCCCGTGGTGCTTGTTCACAGGCGGGGCTTGGGACCGCGCGGAATGCTCCACAAGGATCCGGTTCTATAAGAGTGCTGCAGGTATAAATAGCACGCAGCAAAGCAGCACAGGCAAGCCAAGTTATATTTCCACAGAGATGTATATGCAATAAACTTAAGAGGTGGTCCATATATTTCCAGCCCACTACTACCAGTGTCGGCTTTTGATTTGCTGCGTTTTTTGATCGGACATTGTCTATGTGCAAGCCTTTTATTCCATTCAAGCTAAATTTCGAATGGAATTCGAAAGATTGACCACGGTATTAATTGCACTGTTTGGAGAGTGAACGACGATAAGCATTAAACTTTCTTGGTTGCTCATCTGGCTATTTATTCGGGAAAAAGCAGTAGTTTTTATTAGATTAACCAGCTTTTTCGCCAAGTCTCTTTTATCCTCTTCATTGCATAGTTTACAAATGGATTTTCTCTATAAACGCCCATTGTATGCATATAATTACGCAGGTTATAGTGACGAGAAACTGCCTGTTTAGTTACAGTGTGTCATCTGTTACTTTCTTAAATGGAATTCCAAGCATTTCTTTACCCTACCCTAGTTCTTCTACACAGTTCTAATAGTTTTTGTAGTATTTACATCTATAATCGTTTAGTCAACTTCAAATTGCAGTTTTGGTTATTTTAAACAATTACTTAGCTTTACTTAAAATAGCTTGTGGTCAGTTTTTTGCTATAGTTTCTAGACCAATTTAGAATTGACCTAATAACAAAACAAGCTTTTTATTGTAGCCTGGTTATCTCTTAGGGTACAGTTGTTTTTGCTTTGACAATTTTGTATTTAAATTCTTCCGCAAATTTTTATAGAAGTGCATGTGCTTTAAACTGAAGACGTCCTTTATATATTTCAACTGTGGCACTGGTTTGTTTTGGATCCATCTACAAACTAATTTTCATCTCTGATAGTGTTTGTGTACATGCCTCTTTTTATTGAAGTCAAAATAAAATTTAATAGGGTTACTGAAATTATGACAGTCAACATAGCCTCATTGGTCATTTCTAATAATGGACTTGTGGCAATTTCTACTATTTCGATACGACCAGGGACTGTGCTGGCTTGTCCGTTTCCATTTTGTCTGAGCTTACAGAAAATCATGTCCAAGAGAAATAAACATTGTAGCGTTTCCATGTTTTACTTGTAATAGATAGGCGTAAGTTTGACCAGCTTCAGCTTAGCTTGTCTCTGTTTTACGTCAGGTCATCATACTAGTAATTTATAAATGAACGTAGGTCTTACCCCAACAGAGTAGAGTCGATGTATCATGCGTGGCTTTTCTTTTTTTGCAAATTTTTGTGTATGTGAGTTTTAGGATTAATTTGTAGCCAAGTTACTATTAGCTACTTAGTCTCTTGACTCATTAGTGCATTGGAAAGGTGATTATTTAATTTACTTGTTTTTGTAAATGCCCCGGTACCGTTTTCGGAGGATTTACATAATAAGTTTTTGATGGCACACTATTTCTAGACAATATTAATAATGGTACGGACCTAACGATCCGCCTGGGAGCACGGCCTGCGAACTGAGAGGTTAAGGCCCTCGTGTGTCCGACTTTACTGCCCAGTCGTCGCGCACCATCTCTGATGCGGGGCGCTGTGGCAAGCACCGCCATTATTACCCCTTGCTCGAGCGAACGCAGGTACTCAATTATTTTTAGTGACTTAGTGTAGGCCACCGGCCAGGCATCAGAGAGCTCTGGGAATGGAACTCGGATTCGTCCGCATCGCAGTCCGCGCCTCAACCGCTTGGACCACTCTGGCAGTCATTTCTAGACAATACTTCAGTTCAATAAGGAATTTGTATATTATCGTGTTTTACAGCAAGGGTAATAAGAGCTTTGGTAACAATTATCTTCACTGTTTCACCAGACAGAGTATACTATATTTTTCTATTATGCAATTTATTACCTACTCACTTGCAGGTGATGTCTTCCGTACTTCATCTTCTAAGAGATACGGCTAAACGCATCTACAATATTAAGAAAAACGGTAGGCAGTATTTATTAACAGTTCGGGGATTTATAATTCTCTTTGTCAAATGATGAGGGTGGTCTCACACGACATTCCTGACGGGTAGGCAAGTTGATCTTTTCACCTCAACGATGAGCTTTTTTTAATAGGTCTGTCAATCGGCACGACGTAGTTCTGATATTTAATTCCAATTAGGGTTATATCGAGCAGAAACACACGAAAACTGATTAAATAACACAAGGCTATATATAGGAGAAATTCAGCGATATAGTTAGGCTTGTAAAACTAAAAACAAAGTATAAAATTACATTGCAACTAAGTGATAAAATGAAGAACTTAATGGGACTCCCCAATTTCTGAACAAAGGACAGACAACAGATCGCCATAGAGTAAAGCACAGAGGTCTTTTGCGCTTTTAACGCTGGCCCATTAGAGATAATATAAAATAAAATAAAAAGTAAAACGAAACAAAAGTCAATTATTAAAAATGTGTTATAGCATCGAGAACACTGAGTCAATAACAAAGTTGATTAATAAAAGGAAAAACAACCTAACAAAGAAAACTTAGAAACACCAACAACGAGCAACTGAAATAATACGAAGAAGAATCATTAAAGAAGAGATGAGGTAAAAAGAGGAAACAGCGAAAGTGAATAATAAAATGGGTACAACTAAGAAAAAATTTGAAAGACAGAAAAATATTTTTGCACCAAAACAGCCGAAATGTGGGAAACAACCAAAAAGAAAGCTAAAAAGGGCAACTGGGAAAATGTCGCTGGCAAAATAGAAGATTATGGAAAATAATCTTCTGAAAAATAAGTTGCAATATGTTAGAAAAAGGAATGGACACAGTGACAATTATTAATTAAATAATAAAGATTTGGTACGAACACTACAAAGCAGTGTTGGGAGGTAGGAAGAATCAGAAGAAGTAGTAGAACGAAGAAAGTGAAACCAAGCCCAAAATACAGTAAGAAGCAATGTTCAACAAATTGGCACGCGTTAACATGTCAAAGTAGCTTTAGATTAAAATTTCTGTAAAAAATGATTAAGGCTGCTTAAAAAAATATGGATACTCCACAGACTAGGAATTGGCCATAATCGTTCTATCTTCAAAAAAGGCGATGCCACAAAATGTGATAGTTACACGTGAATCTCGCTACTGAGCCACGTACGACTAAAGGAATTAATTTTGGAGGGCAAATTGAGGAAAAATCTAGATCTAACAGCAAAATACCTAGAGAAACGATATGCCAGGTCTTAATTAGAAATTGAAGTTCAGGCATTTACTGCATATGGGAGCCAACGTAATAGTTAAAAACTTGTGGAAATGTGGGAACGAAACAGATAAGCTCAAAAGGACAATGAAAATGTAGCAACAGATGTTGCAAGCAGAGGATTCCACTGGAAGACAATGAAAGTAATGGCGAAACAGGATGTAGTGAAAAAGATTATAGAGGAAGAATCTTCATACCTCGACACCTGGTAAGGATCTAAGTGAGTGGTATATAAAATTAAAATACAGAAGGAAACTAAAAGTTTTGTTTGAAGCAGTTTTTTTGCTTGTCTCAGTACATTTCCAAATTGGCTCTACTATTGTTTCTCCAAAGAGTTCTTTTTTAGTTAGAATAAATTTTTTTTGGAATTAAAGTTAATTTTGCAAATTATTGGCTTTCTTACAAATATACGGTGTGTGTCTAAAAAGTTCTAAGATACAAATTGCGTTAGAAATAACGCACTTGTGGCAACGTCTATAAAGTTTTTAGTTCTGTTAGCAAAGGTATCTTTAGAAATAGATCGCTGAACCGCTATCACAGGTTCCCGTTTGCTTTTCCGGATCGATCCGGGAGCACCAGATCTCATGCTCTGTGACGATAGTTTGCAGAAAGGATGTATTCTGGTCACGCATAGTACACCTAAAACATATCTTCTATTCAAATCTTCGCGAACGATAGATGGTCAATTGCTCCGTCATCAATCTCAGCAGTCGTTAATCTTGTGTTGGCATTTATCCTACTTACGATCATGTCTGTGGTTCTGTTTGTCAACAGTCGATTCTTATTCTTTTCTTTTCATCACAAAAGCGTTTGAACAGGGCCTAGCACATTTTCTGCTCACAGCTTGAGTTTACACCAACATTTCATGCGTCTTCGTTACCGTTCTCCACAATTTATAGCAAAACTTAATTTGCTGGATGCTCTATTGCACTGAGTATATTCGACTTCCCGAATTGGGTTTATCCTGACGGTACGGAGACTTTACGCCAAGTGGTACTTTTGGAAGCGCTGTTGTATAGCCATGTGCATGATGAGCTGTACTTGCCCATATTTCGCCACGCTATTAGATAAATCATAATTTTATAACAAAATTCTTGATCTACGGTATTAGGGAAGCGTCACTTTCAACTGTGACATCAAATAAGACTTTAGTGGACTTTTGAGACTTAAAGATGGGGGAATTCTTGTCTATGATATTTAAGATTCTTAGTAATCAAGCACTTTGATTGCCACTTGATAAGTGTCAGTTTTAAAGACTAAACAAAAGAAAATAATTAACTTTAGCATTACTATACGAAAAAAGGAAAAAAAATAAAAATTACAAAGACAAACGCGAATATTGAAAATCTTAGAGAATCGTTTTTTAATAACAAAGAAAAGAAACGTGAAGAGAAAATTAACAAATTTAAAGATATATCAAGCAGTCATAAGAGAAATTTAAGATACAACGATAAAATCAATGGTAATTAGAACGGCGCAGTGTTTCTGTTGCTACGGACTTAAAAAATCATTATTATTGATCAGTATAACGGAGCAATGTTAGAAGGGAAAACACAAGCGGAAAAGTAAAACTCATATTCGCCATAGTATTCTTTATCACTTCGAGAAAAGGTGGAAAGCTGCTCGGCCTTTTCGCGGTCTCTAGTAAAACAATGATCAATGAAACTCAATGTCGAGAGTGGTAAGCTCGCTTAAAATCTGGTTTGGCCGTCATATTTTGAGGATCAAACCTTTTTGGTGGCTGTCAAAGACAATGCTAACCGAGGTCTTTGACGTGGATTACTCTACGAGTATTGGCTGCTTCAAAAAACTTCGTAAGGCCACCAAAGTCAACCAAACCAAATTCTCTCCAATTTGTTCGAGAAAAATGGGCAAAACTTCTTCCGGATAGTTACAGAAGATGAGTCTTGGTTCCTTTTTAAAAACGGGACAAGAAAAAACAGTTACGTGCCAGCTGATCAAACCTCTGAAAGTATCTCAAAGGATTGAAGTGAAATAGTTTACTGGAAGATATTGCTACCGGTGACAATGAAGAACTTACCTTTCCCATATCGGATGCAATGTAATCGAATCCCATCTCTACCAAAAGATTGAGTTTGCTTTTCTAGTCATCATATTCTGCCATCGAGACATCCAGAATTCCATATTAAATGTGGATTGTCTAGGAAAAATCAACACTCCTTTGTCCATTTAGTCAACTCTCCGCTAAATGATTACTGATCTTTATGCATCAACTTTATTACGTTTTTGTTTGAAATGTAGCTCATAATGCAGTAAATTATCCTTCTGCCATCCTTTTCTTTGCACTTTGCAAGTTAATTAAGTGATTTTTATTAACTTGTTTGATTACATTTTGTTATGCAAAAGTTTTCTTATGAATCTAGTTGCGAGACAAATTTTTTAAATTTATTCGGAAACTCTTTATTAAGGCCTCGCGAAAAAGCAGAAGCGCATAAAGGGCCCTATTATTTTTTTAAGACAAATATAATGAACCTAAAATAGATCGAAAAGAGCTGAAACCTCGCGGAATGAATTTTTGTAGGCAGCTTATTATCCTTGAAATGTCCCCGGCGCTTTTATGTTTCAGTTGGGCTTAGAATATTTTTTCCAAACATCTGCAAGAGATTTTATCAATTTAACAAAGACCTTTGTATATAATAGATTTAGCAGATGTACGAGGACCAAGCTAAAATGAATCATGGGGGAATTTATTACATTGTTCTCAAGAGAATTCTTAATGTAGATAGTTAATAGTTTCGGAATTTCTTTAAGATTTCGATTGCTAATTAAAAAATGTTTCAAACAAAAAAATGTAGATAAATATTTACAAAACATTAAATTGGTAAAATTTAAATTTGTTTTTGCCACAAAAAATATGAGAGATCATCAAAGGCCATCCGATCTAAAACGCATTTGTGTTGCCCAATTTTGTTAACGCTTTTTCTGCAAGGTGTCACCAAGACACTTGTATACTGCGGTGCACTATACAAATAGAGTCAAATAGTGTTTCTGGATACTTAAATGAAAAGTATTAAGGAAATTTCTACTATACAGATATCTTGCATTCCCTTTCGCGCATCTTTTCTACAAATACAGAATATTATTTGGAATATAATCTTAAAGAATAAAATCATTTATAAAGGCTGCCTCGTGTTGGACAGGTACCTATAGATTGGAGGCAGTGGTTTGTCTCGTATGGATTTCTTTAAAACCTGCAAAGGTGGATTCACCTCACCCAAGCAACGAAAACATTTCTTACAACTTAAATCAATGGTAATAATTGGTGGTTAAGTTAACTATGTACAACGCGGAGGTAGGTTTCATAAAATTGGCGCAAAATTCAGATTTACAATGCTTTCAGCTTATTCGGAGGTTACTTAGAACGCTTGAAGGGTGGTATAAATGACTATAATTGTGTATTACAAAACTACTCATATCGCAAGACTTGGGTGCACACATGCAAAATAATGTCAGGAAATGTTCTTAGAGAAATTAAATTTTTATAAATGGTGAAAATTCCGAGAAACAAGCACACTGCATTTTTTCTTTCAAGAAATAAAGTTGGAATAACTTTGATCGTGTTTAAAGTTGTAAATCTGAACGCGAGACGTTCGTGTGGGTAGCGTTCTGCATTAAAATATTCCACCGACTTCGGTTTTTCGATTAACTTCAAGAAGCATCTCCGTGGCAAAAACGCCAACAATTTTAAGCGACTAGCGAAACTAAACATTAAGTATGCAAGAAAAAGCAAACGAGCTCGTCTTTGGGCCGCTAATGTAGGTACATAATGCCGAAAACCGCTTTAAGCAAACGCGAAAAAGCAAATTACAGCTCGCGCTTTAAACGAAAAAGTTTCAATTCGCCACTGCGAGGCCCGCGCCCTTACGAAGTTAATTTCGCAAACTTGCCGGCGCAAATTGCTTCTAAATCAACAGCCTGGGGAGAAGATGCCCTTTATTAACAAAAAATTTAATTTGACTACCGAACTAGGGCTCGAGAATTGTCGCTAGGTGGAAATTGTGAGTTGGAATTACCGCTACTAACTTTAGCGTCTGCTCAATGTGTTTTTGCTTATTTCAAAATGGTGAAAGAAAACCAATTTGCTTTAAAAAAATTATTGCTGTGGTTTGAAATTTATTTCTTTCGTCCCAATTGTAATAGGAAGCGAAGTTATCGAAATACTTTAGACAAATTTATCAAAAAAAAAAATTAATATCCTGATTTGTTTGTTGCACAGGCAGATTTTGAAATGGTGATTTTGACGAATTGAGTCCTCTCTGGGCTGTTTTGAATCATTGATGATGACGTTATTAACGAGCCTTAACGAAAATAATCGAAAGGTTGCAACGAAGAAATTGCTGAGTCTGAATATTGAGAATGTGCGTGCATTTCATCATTTGGAGGAACCTCCAAGCTGAATTAATGGGTGCTGCATTTTTTATGCATAATAACAAGTTGGGCTGCATCTCTGCTTAAACGCCACAAAAGAGCCCTTTCGGATCTAATTGTAGCAAGCGATGCAAAGTGGATCCTGTAAAATAACGTACAACGAAAAAACATTTGCTGAAAGTGCAGCACCGGTAGCAAAAGCTCGGTTACATTCAATTAAGGTGTTGCTGTCTATTTGATAAGTTTGCAGAACAAGTACTGCGGGCAACTCTCCAAACTATAAATTAGTTTGGCTTAATTACGACAACGCCAGGCCACATTTCGCTCAACCAACGCAGCAAAAATTTTCCAGCACCCACCGTACTCTCCAAAATTTGCTCTTTTGGTTTTTATCTTTTCTGGTCTTTAAAGAATAGTTAGAATGGCAATAAAATTGGTTCTGTAGCTTTTGAAGAAAAAATTGATGAGCTTGTTAAACGATAAGAAGCTATTGTACAATAGAATGGTGAGTGGCTGAATAATTAATTAATAAATCTTCAGAATTTAAATACGGGGTAGTTCAAATTGGACGCCTTTTCAACTTGACGGGCTTGTAAACAAACAAAATTGTCACATTTGGAGTTCGGAAAATTACAAATGCATCTCCAATAAGTTACTGTTTGGTATGAATTTTGGGCAGGTGATGTGATATTTTTTTAAAACTGATGCTGGAAATGCTAACTGATATCGATATATGATAACTCAGTTTTATTGGCACCAATTGGGAAACATGGATCGGAATAAATATGGTTCCAGCAAGATGGCGCCACCTACCATATAGCTTGATTACGCAATTCTTGCAAAAGATAAAATGCGTTAGGAAAAAAATAGAAAAAAGGCAAACGAAGTCACGCTCATCGATTTCCTCGATCTTTCTTGCCTCCGGGCACAGCTTTTCCTTAACGGTGCCCTCAATTTTCCACAAAGGATCCATTAATAGAGAAAGGTAGGATACACACCTGTTGCTTGCATTCTTTATCCGGTTAATGGAAGATCTGGGAGTGACTCGTGAAAAGCGTTTTTCCTTTCGGTCGCGGGGTTGATTTTAGACTCAGAGACAGCAGACAGAAGGACGACTTTGTCAAAGGCACATCCAGGGCATATGTCGGGTTGGAAGAAAATGCGATTTTATAGTGATATATCTAGTACAGAACGGGGTGAACAAGTCGAGGCGTAACGAAACACTGGCTGGATTTGGAAATGGCGACGTACCCGATAATAAGGTTTTCGAAAGATTATTGCTGCAAAGACTTCATAAAGACGTAGATCTTCAGTTAGTATTGCCTGATCATCAGTTTGGATTCCGCAAAAAAACACTCGGCGATCCACCAAGCGCATAGAATTATACATCAAACTGGCAAAAGTCTTGAAAGAAATAAGAATATTGCACATATTAGAATATTGGACATCACTCAAGCGTTCGACAAGATGTGGCATGTTGGAAAAACTCCTGTACCAAGTACCTCCTAGTTATTCTGAAAACCTTACCTACCAGAGCGATTTTACTCTGCAAAATGCCCTCTCCAATCTTTGTCCTATACAGTCCGGTGTCCCTCAGGGTAGTGTACTTGGTCCCGTCTTTTACTTTATATACCCAGCTGATATGCTCGAATCACCAAATGCCTTAATGTCTATCTTTACTGCTTATTAAAGTCCAGATATTGCCAGTGAGCACTTTCGATAAAACATAGACCTTGTTAGTGAACGGTTTAAACAATTCACCACTCGAACTGCAGTATGTTTACCTGTCAACATCAATGGAGTTGAGATTTCAATGAAAATGGAGGCGTAATATTTGGGTCTACATCTAGACTAGTGTTTGACATGGAAAGAAAAGCAGCTAACTAAAGTTCCACGAAATGTTTTGGCTACCTGATAGGTAATCTAAAGTGAATGTTGAGAACAAGGCGTTACTTATAAAGTCTTTTGTACTCCAAAGACGCGGATGTACAGAACCATCAAACATAAGTTTGATACCGAAGTTCCGGTCAAAATTACTCCTTGATATGTTAGAAATCAAACCATCTATAAAAACTTTGATATGCCTTTCGTTCAAGAAAAATACAAAGATTTGCTGAAAATATCGTGCAAAATTTCCTGGATACTCCAATCAATGACATAACAACACAAAGATAAACAGAATACGGACTAATGATTTGAGACCTGTTACAAATAGTATAATGTATTTAGGAGATTCATCACGGGATGAATCTTCCATGTTGTCGTTAACACTTTTTTGGCTTCAACTAGTAAAATTCTAAAAATATTTATTAAAATGTCAAAAATAACTTTAAAAAATGATTTTGCGTTTCCCTTTTGAGACAACATCGCTGCTAGAGCCGTCCCTGTTCTTTTAAGCTCGCGCTGCTTCTTTACATCTCCATCTTCACAGCGGGCGCTGCAAGCTCAACTTGCATTACGAGGCTCATTTTCAGCGGCTCTTTTAACTCGCGCGAGGTTCCTTCAGAGGCCAGACGCCTCCTGCATCCTGAAAGCCATTCGGGCCTTTGTGGCGCGGAAGTGCCGGTGCACTCTTTCTGATTAAAGCCGAAACGGCGCTGCACCGGCCGGAGCGGCCGGGCGGCGCCTTCCTCGAGGGCCGCCGCCCGCGTTGATTTAGCTGAGCAGCGGCGTGTTGTTACAGCGGTTAAGTAAACTATGAAAATAACCGCAGTGAATCGTTTACCCAGGCATTTCCAGCAAAACGATCGCGCTATTTTTACCCACAATACTCCCGATTTAAATAGCCGGGCGTAATAACCTGCGATCGCCGCGCGACTCCAGCGCGGCGAAGATTAGGAGCAGCAGGTTATCGCGCCGTTACGCCGTTCTTTAAGCTTCTCCCGGGAAGCTGAAAAACTTTGTCAGGCCGATGGCGGCGCATTAGCGCAAATGGAATGTTTGCGTTCGCGTTTCGGGTAAGTTAACTTCGGTGTTGTACAGCTGTGAGTAGCGCCGCGGCGCTCGTTGGACTTTTTTACTTTCGATGTTTTTATTTAATGAAAATGTGCGCAAAGGCTTTCAGGGGAAACTCGTTTCGGAGTGAACTGAAGCGTAAATACATCAACTAATTAATAAAATTAATTGTAATTCCTGGACAGTCGTTTGCTGCCGCTTTTTTGTGTTAATTTATTTTATTTTAACCTTGAAGTCTTTTTGTGTTTATCACACTACATTAGTATGTTGGTGATTGTTTAGTATCTCAACGCACTCGAAATGAAGGGGGATATGCCGCAGCTTGCCTGTAACCCCTACACCTCTTTAAAATTTGGAGTTTTTAAATTGGTGAGCTCTAATTCCGTCTGTAAAGCATTTAAAACGTTTCTAGATCATCATTTACACCCTCACAAGCCGCGCATTTTGCAGATTATTTTGACAGAACCCCCTGCTTCCTACGTTACTCTTAAATATTGCGTATATATCCAATAGTTAAGTTAGATCAAACACGACAAGCTTTAGTGTGCTGCTTCTGTCATAGTACGAGCTGCGTTCAAGTTTTAAGGTCTCCAAATTTTTTCTAAAAAAATACTTGCCCAAGAAAGTTGAAACTTCTGTTACTTCTCAACGTAATCTCCATCTAGGCGCACACCTTCCCCACAACGTCGTCGCTATGATGCCATGGCTGCTGAGAATACTTCCTTATGGGGGAGGGGGTAGTGTTTTTACCACTGGAAAATTGCTGATGCAATAGCGGCTCGATTGGGAAATAAGCGACCAAGGAGAGTGTCCTTTGTGGTTGGAAATTCACGTGTCAACATGTCTTGAGACATTGCTATCCGTGTAGCGTTGTGTTCGTCGATTGGCATTCGTGAAACCAACCTTAAGAAACTTTCTGCATTTTCAGATTATGTAATATGGACTCCACAGATCCTACGGAAATGCTAAGTTTAGAGGCGATATTGCGCATGCCTAATCGACTGTCTTTCATAACAGCTTGCTCCACTCGCGCAATCACGGTTTCCTTCCGGCTGGTTCGTGGCCGAGGCTGGTTCGATTCATTGTTACACAACTTTCCACCTTCTTTAAATTTTCGCACCCACAAACCTACATTTTAACATCCGTAACATCTTCACCGCGTGTCTCACTCAATTGACGATTAATTTCGATGAGTACTTCACCGCGGAAGTGGAAAAAACGTATGATTACACGTTTTTCTTGAACACTAAACATCGCCATTTTAAGTATACACAACACTCACTGCAACGACGGTAATTCGATCTTTGTACGTTGTATGGTGCTGCTATCTATATTACAAATTCAGAAATATTTCTAGCGTCTTTTAAAATGATCCGCATCTTTCTTCTACGTCTCACTGCTGAAAAAAAAATTGGAGATCTTAGAACTTGAACACACCTCGTATGAACAGTCATTTATCTAAGATTTTTTTCATGTATTTCTAAGACTGAATGAAGGGGCAATTTTCAATTCACGTCGTGTAATAAGTTATATTATCTTGACCATCAGTTTTTCCTTATTCGGTATAATATCATATATGATCATGGTCATCTTCTTATTAATGTTTACTCTGGTGTGATATGATCAACAATTAAACTGTATTTTGTACTCCTTGTGTCTGGAGAATCACCATACAAAGCTATGAAGTGTGCAATTTTAGTAAAATCACAGGTAATACATTGGTAGTACAATTTTCCTGTGATTGTTTCATCAGGTTGTAAAAATCCATAGAGGATGATGCCTACCACAATCCGGCTAGCAATTGCAATATACTGTTTTTTGTTTTAATGCGATTTTTATTTTCTTAAGGTTCTAGATATCCTCAGTTTTTTAATTAAACAGCTAATTGGTGTCTATATACAATTTAATCTTTTTTTCTTTCATTTGCGGTGATATTAGATAAAACAAATTCGTTCAGTGGTTGATCCCGTCTCCCACTTTTTCAAGCTTTGCTTTGTATGTTCTGGCATTATCAATGACAAGGGACTTCTCGCCTTTCCTTTTCATCCATTCCGGAATATAAACCTCGAGGAGTGACTTATAGATATTTTCGTAGAGATGCCCATCTATTGCCATAATCAACATCCTCTTCCTCTCCCTAAACTTTTACGTTGGTTTTCGTTGAGCAGTCTCGCCCTCTCCTAGCTATCTCAAATTTTCTGACTAGACACAACTCTTCAGTCATAATCCTCCAAAGACTACTTTTTGGAAAATTAACGTGTATGGCCAGCTCGGCTCTTGACCATGATCTTGTTACGGCCAAACACGCTTTGATTTGTTTTAATCTTTGGTCTTTATCAGGAGTCACGTGATAAGCTCCTCCTCTGGTCTCTTCAATTACAGTACGCCCTTTGTTTATCTTAATCATTCATTTCTGTGCGATGTGGATAGAGAATTCCCTTAATAGCATACTTCTTTGCAGCAGATCATGAATGTATCATCCGATTATGTGTCCGGTTTTGATGAAAGATTGAACATGTCAATAAATTTGTCAAAACTGACGAGTATTTTGATCACTTCGATTCCGTTTAATAATAATAATAATGGTAAGGCTCTACGCCCCGCATGGGAGCACGGCCTGCGAACTGAGAGGTTAAGGCTCTCATGCGTTTGCTCTCTCTACCCGGTCGTCGCGCACCATCTCTGATGCGGGCGATGTATTAGCGCCTAAGACGACCGCCATTATTTTGTTCGAATGAACGCAGGTACTCAATTATTTTTAGCGACTGAGTAGGCCACCCGCCAGGCATCAGAGAGCACCGGGAATTGAACCCAGGTCCGTCAGCATCGCAGCCCGTCCCTGAACCACGGGACCACGCTGGCACATTCGATACCGTTTACTTGCTAATAAATGTGAGCTCATATGTGCCAAGTTTCACCTCGCTAGGTCAAGCGGTTCATGAGAAAAGACGATTTGTTAGATTGAAAGGTAATAATTTCATGTATTGTCGTAATATTTTTTATTAATTTGCTATACTATTTATTGATTTAAGGTCAAGAAAAATTGCGTATATGTAATTTATGTTACATTACTTCCGGATATGACTTATAGGAGTTCAGACGATTTCCCAATGAGCGCATTCCGATAGACTACTTTCTGGAAAATTAACGTGTATGGCCAGCTGGAGAAACAATTGACCATGATTCATTGTTACGGCCTTAAACACAGAATCTGATTTGTCGCTACCGTAATCTTGGGATAATATTATCAGGAGTCACGTGATAAGCTCCTCCTTGAGTCTCTTCAATTACATTTTGCAATATATTTGCCCTGTGCTTTATCGTTAATCATTCATTTCTGTGCACTGTGGATAGAGAATGTCCTTAATAGCATACTGTCTTTGGTACAGGTCAGAATTACATGAATGCACATCCGATTATGTGTCTAAATTTTGATGAAAGCATTGTAACATAGTCAAATAAATTTGGGTCAAAACTGAACCGAGTATTTTGAGATATCGAAAAGCAATTCGATATCCGTTTACTTGCTAATTTACTCATGTAGCATCATATGTAAGAAAAACCCAATATCAAAGTTTAAACCTCGTAGTCTAAGCGGTTCAGTGAATCATAAAGACATATACCTTCCTCCATATATATTTTTGAATCTTGCCTACATAATTAAATTGTCGTAATATCTTGTTAGTTCTGTTTGCTGAAAATACTGTATTTAAGGTCAAGCAAAATTGCTTTTATGTACATTTATGTTGATCGACTTCTTGGACTTTTAGCTTATTATAAGGCTACAATTTACAGCTCTTATGTTATTTTTGATTGAACCAAAAATCTTCTTGTTTTGAGAGTTAATTTGTAATATTAGTTCTCTGGTTTTTGAGCAGCTTTAAGCTTTTTCCTCTCTGTTAATTGAATTTATTTAATGAGTAGAAAACTCAGAAAGACAATAATTTGGTATAATTTAATAATGCGACTCTCCTTGTCAACAGCAATTTGTTTCCTTTTAGGTAGTTTAGGAATTCGCCTACACCGTCTACCTTGCGAAAGCTCTGAAACGGTTCTCAATTGAATTGTTTTAAAGTTGTTGTACCTCTAGAAGAATTAAGTTAACGGCTAAGGAGATGGAAAGAGTCAAAAAAGCATATTTGTAACATGCTCAAGTATCTCTACCAATAGTTCCAAATATTCAGGTATCAAAATAACTTTGTGAGATCTGGCATTGTCGAGAAGAATTACAGACTGGATGAGTTATTTCCAAACTGTCTAATTCGAAAGAAAGTTGTGATAAATTTGACCTATTCAGGTGTCATTATATTTTTGTGCTTATTCTCCAACTTTTAACCAAAATCTATTTTGGTCAGGATCATATAAAGAATAGAGCCCGGCCAAGTTTTATCTATGGCTAATTTTTGCTGCAATGATCTATTGAGACACTTACACCAAGAGCAGTACTGTAATAACCTTTCTGTTTGTCATTCAAATTGTGGGAAGAATCACGGAAAATTACTTTTGGAACATTGACTTTTGAGGACCAACCTTTCGTAATCCCCAACAGTTGTTTCACTCTTCCCATTCGATCATTTCTTTCTAGATGAATGTTGCATGTACCGTCTTACCTTGTCATATGAACAAGCTATACCTTTCCTTGTCGTCACCAACTTTTTGTGGATTTTGATAAGAAATTTAGTTCCAAGTCAATCACAAAAGGAATGATGGCGTCTTCATCCACCACTTTGATAGAATTTAGTGAAAATGAAATTTTTAAAAAAGCACCCGGAACACGGGTGGTTACTTTAGCTGAAAGCGGGGCCCCTCTGCATACAAAATCATAAAAGTCACATCCCATGTCATCAGATCGCATCACGTGTTCCGCCGGCGTCTTTAATGCGTCAAACCCAATGAACTGTCAGTTGCAACCGGAGCGAGGGCGCGCTCCGAGACCGGAGCTGTTGCCAGCGCTTCGTGTTTATTCAAATTTGGCGGCACGCAGCCTGCCGGCTAGGATAGATCACAACATCAAACAGCCTGTGGAATATCAGATGAAAGCCGCTTGCAGAATTAATTAGGCCCAAAGTGGACTGCGAGCGAGGCCGCTGCACACAATTTTCGGCGGCGCCTAAACGAATTACCGCCATCGCGATCTAGCTCTGCAGTTTTCCCTTCTGTTCGCCGTTTATTGGCTATTCGGGGGAAATTCCGCCGCTTTGCGCTATCAAAAGCTTGCTCGCATCTGCACTCGCTCTAAACGATATTGCACTGCTTGTAGGTAGTGCACATATAGATGTCTGCCTGTACGAAAATATAATACCGGTTGCAATAAACGTAGTAGTCAAGAACTGCTCTGGTGTTTGTTCTACTTACGTTTAATCCTAACATATGTAGGTGAACTTAATATAACTGAGAGGTGACGTGAACAGAGAGGAGCGCAACTTCAGGGAGTTATAGCCAGGGGTACCTGTGGGAGATTTTCCCCTTAGGGTACCTCACGCTACTGCTTTTTTAATCAGAGCACAACCGTCAGAGAGTTTGAGAAGGCTTAAGGCACGATCTGGAGACAGCATCCTTAAGAAGATTCAAGTGTACGCATGGCATAAACACTTTTGTGAGGACGAGAAAGAGTTGAAAATGAAAGTTACCGGCGTCCGAAGGACCAGCGTGACTGAGAAGAATATTCGCATGGTTCGCCGCTTTCTCGATGATAACCGTCAATTAACGGTCTCAAAAATTTGTTTCTGTCAATCTTTGGACGAAACAAAACTCACAAATTTTTTCTCGTTTGGTGGAACCTTTTTTTTTTGGTTAAAATAGTAATTCAGTTGTACATACACTTAGAGTCAAAAATAAATAGACAATTGCGTTTACTAATGAAGTCCCTGAAAATTTATTTCTGGGCAGCTAGCCCTCTCAGCTATTATTTTACCTGAATTCACAAACTCTATTTTTGCTAATTGAATCCCCTTTAAGGTTTAGAAACAAGAACACCTAACATCTCAAGTTTCAATAGGGGTGATAAAGTTTGGAGTTAAGAGCAGATTTAGAGTAGGTGTAGAGGGAACTTAATATGTTGGTTCTAAATTTTTTAGCTCGAATCTTTTTCTTTAATAATTGCAGCGGTTTATTTTTAACATATCAAAACTGGTAGACTAGACTAGACTGGTACTGGTTCTTTGTTAATGAATCTACACAATCTTTCACTTTGATTCCTATAGGAAAGGGTGTAAAAATTATGGACTAAGTATAGAAAACATTTATAATCGCTGATGAAAACATCAGTTACGATACGCTGATAGATGTCAACAGTAAAACTTGGAAGTTTGTATCACTTCAGTGTGCTATATGTACTCTTGGTTTCAGTGGCATATCTAAGCTTGGCGCACCTTCTGTTTGCAGTGACTTATTGTGTTGAAAACTGGTGATTACGTAGACTTAAATAATGCGCCGTAACAAATTCCATATTTCTAACATCTTGAGCAATTGTTCTGTATCCTTGTTTCAAGACAAAGACATCATTAGACTGGAATATTTTCTTTTTTATTGCCACATTATTAAGCATTGGATAGTAGACAATACCATCGTTAATGATCTAGTGATGGTGACAAAAAGCTTTGACTTGTATTTTTCCTGTTTCAGATAGAAGCCACCTATAATTTGTTATGCATACGTTTATAAATAGTTACTTTAGTTAGTCTTGAAATTGGAACGTTGCTTTTTAAATGAGTAGAGCAAGACTTTAAATATATAAATGAATGATGATGTAGCACTAAATACGATATAATGTTAGATGAAAGTAATTCTGAAACTTCCAAGTGTCTAAAGTGCTTCCAATCGAAAGTAATTTATCAATCGTACTTCTCGCTGCCGCTTAAGTTAAACTAATAGCACCAAATGGACATTTTATATTTGTAAAAGCTTTACTAGACCTAACTGCTAAACCAAGTTGCATTTCAGAGTATAATGTTTAACAGTTGTCTTTGCAACGATAAACTGTTGGAGTTGAAGTGAATGCCATCGGTTGCAGTCGACCCGTAGAGCCAAACATGCCGTGTTAGTGAAACTAGCGCGGTCTAGGCACGGTCAGTAGACAACGCAGACTGTGACTAGCAACGTCACAACTTTTGTCTCTGACTAGCTGCGTTAGTTGTTGAAGCTGAAAGAGGCGAAGCTTACAAATATGTTTGCTACTAATAGGTGTATAAATAAGTTCTCAGCTTTAGATTTCACAGGACGCAAATCACCGTTTACATGTAACGTATTAGTCCGCCCTCTTGGGGTTTTAAAGCAATGACATTTGGTCTTTCTAAACATCGTGCGATTTGGCGTTTGATGCACATAACCTCAATAATCAGCTGTGTTCACGATGGCAATCACAAAAGAGCATATTCGATTTTCTATCCACTTCGCGTTTCATCTTAAGAAAAACGCTGCTAAAGCCACCGAAATTATTTGTGCTGCATATGGTGAGAATGCTGTAAGTCATGCAACGTGCAAAAAGTGGTACCAAAAATTTCGCGGGGGAGAGTTTAGTCTTGAAGATCAACCACGCGCTGGACGCCCTCAAACATTCGACACGGATGAGCTGCAGACGCGTTAGGCGTATAGCCCAGGCATGGCCCCTTCCGATTATCATTTATTCCGATCGTTAAAGCATCACTTGGCTGATACGCACGTCAAAACAGAAGAAGTCCGAAAATGCATCGATAACTTTATCGTGTCGAAGCCGGTGAGCTTCTATCACCAGGGTATTCGCAAGCTACCCGAAAGATGGCAAAAGGTCATCGATGCCAACGGAGAATACTTTGATACTTAAGCTTTTTTGTTTGTTTTTAAATAAAACTTTAATTTTGCAGAAAAAAGCTGAGAACTTATTCATACGCCTATTATTATCCAGAGCAACAAAGAAGGACGGTACATTGTCAGACTACCTTGTCGCTTGTTAGGAAAATTGCGGAATTGAGCCAATAACTTGTTTCTATAAATAGACATGCAATCAGGTACATGTGTGGACACAGGAGGCACGAGAAGCACAGGAGGAAAAAAAGGCACAGGAGGTACAGAAGGCACATGAGTCGCAGAAAGCACAGTATGTACACAAAGCACAGGAGGCATAGAAAACATAGGAGACACAATAGGTACATAAGGTACACAAGGCACAGAAACACAGGAAGCATAAAAGGCACAAGAAGCACAAGAGGTACACAAGGCACAAGAAGCACAGGACTCATAAAAGGTACAGAAAGCACAGAAGACACAGGAGGTACACAAGGTACAGGAAGCACGGGAAGCACATGAGGCACAAGGGGCACAGGAAGCATAAGAGGCACAGATACAGGCACACAGAGACATACATGAAAATCTGACTATAAAATCTGAAACAAATATGAAAGACTAGATCACCTGGTAAATGTATTTCCCATCACACTGTTTGAAAAGTGAATGTGATCACATCATGACGTACTCAAAAGAAGTCCTGATGATCGAGCCCCACTTGCAGTATGAGATAGACAACATATTGTTTTTATTGCCGATAGTGCAAATGTGATCTGCGGTATTAAAGTTTATGTTAATGATCAAGGTATGTACGCATTTTTGGCGTAATTCTTTAAATTACGAAATGTATAAGTAACTTAAGTGCTTAGCGCATACCGTTTTTTGTTTTAGCAACTTACGCATGTTCAGTTTTATTCTAGCGAATAAAATAAATATACGTTAATGATTGTTCCTTTGGCGCATCTGATTCAACACAAACTAGTCATCGGAAGGACCATCTGATCAATGTCCTCAGAATATTATTATAATTCTCGGGCACTTATCTAGCAATACAACCCACGAGCTGCAGGAAGATCTATATATATTGTATATTTATTGAGAAAACAAAAAAAAAATGCTTTTGGATACCAAATCTGTTTTATCTAAACTCCAGCTCTTATATTCTCATGCACTCCACATCTACTTTGTCTTCCGCCAGTGCTATCTTATTATCGGAGAACAATAGTTTGTTGCTTTTCACTCCTCTTTTTGCCAACCAACGTCGGAGCCGGCTGCAGCTGAAAACAGGCGAGAGAAAATAAAGGCAATAAAGTACAGTACAAAGCAAAATTTCATTGATCTCCTCCAATTTCGTGTTTTCTCAAAGACTACACAACAAATGAATAAGAGCTAGGCTTACCTTCCATACCTTCTCACAACTAAGAGCATCTAAGAGTATTTTTAACGATGAATTTCAAGATATTGCCCATTTTGAAGTGCGTCAATGGCAAGTTACTTTTTCGAAATTAACATTCTCTCCCGATAGTCTTCTCTCCTCTTCTGGTCGAATCACTCCAAAAATATCTTGCCGTTGTTCTATGGATCGTTGTCTTGCTGAAAAGTAAATGCCAATCCATGGGTGTGATATGCACAGAGAAGCAACTCCTTCTCCAAGATTTTCTTGCGCTTAAAGCGGGTAATCGTGCCTTCAGTGCGTATTAGGGAGCTCATTTTCTTGGAGAAGAAGCAGTCCCATACCATAACATTTGGCGTCGTCGAAATCGTCGGATTCATGCCACTCAATTACTACCGAACAACCTTGCTCTTATCTTACTAAACGTTCCTATCCCACTCCACACGAGTCCAGGTCAAACAGTGTTTGCACCCACTGCACCCTCGCCTTTCTGTTCTTCTCATTTACGAAGCGATTGTGCGAGGCACGCCTTCCATGGAGTTTTGCGGAGCATAGGCGACAGCGGATAATCCAAACGGATGGTTGGGAACTCGAGGGAAACTTTAATTCACGCAAAATGTAGCTGACATTCAATCGGAGACATTTACGAGGAACCTTTACCGTATTCCTTTCCATTGATCCTTCACTGACGTAGAACTCGCAAAATTGGCGTATTTTTCATTAAGATCAATATAATTCTTGTCGATATTGCATTAGATCAATGTAGAAATGGATAATATGAATAATTTAAAATGTAGAAAGAAAAAAAACATAAAAAGCCACAAAACATTTCTTATTTTTTCTTCTTCTGCTTTTATGTAGGCTAACCACAAAATCGTACGGTACTATGAGCCATGTTGTACGTACTATGGATAGGAGAAAGAGAGACCTAAGACCATTTGATGTATGGTATTACTGTTCATTCGTGACTATGGTTTTTCTTATTTTCTTTTACACATTTTAGAAACATTTAACATCTCAATTAATTTGTTCTTCTCATATATCTTAAGTCAAGGTTATCCATTATTCAACTTTGTTCACGTGCCGTTTTTAAAAGTATTCTGTTTGTACTGCATATTTTCTGTTTCCCTTATTTTTCTTCTACACTCACTCAGACCCTCAAAACATTTTGACTTCATCTACATAGAATACCAGGGAAATCTTGTGATCTGGCACACAAGTGACGGTTGCATATTGCAACACATTTAAGCGTGAGGTTTGGTCAAATTTGTTCTATAACTGTACTTGGTTCGAGTACCGATCAGTGTTTGGAGCAAATGGCTCTTATATCGAAAAATGGTTGTCTTAATTGTAGGACTATATTCAGATAGTATTGGAAGTACCAACATGTTCCAACAAGAAAGCAACTTTTCCTTCGCCACGGAAATTATCCCTATTGTGAGGAAGTTGATTGAATAACACTATTTGGGCATTCCTGTAAAGCAAGGATACCCACTACCTTATCTGACAAATGATAATAAGTTTGGAAATAGAACATCGCGCTATATCAACGACATCATAACAGGCGAGAAAACTGTACGTGAAGAACAGGCGATAATGGAGACAGTGCGGTTACGAGCCAGTCCAGATGCTTGAGAAAACGTGGAAGAGTTGACTGAAAGACAGATTTCGAAAAACCCACAAGTGCCCAGTGTGATGGATGGTAATCTTCCAACAATAACTTCAGTTCCTGCATGCAAATTGCGTTTCTCTTCCTGCTCTCGGCTGCCCTTGAACCTCCGCAGACTGATTGCGTTGAAGTCGGCGAAGGAAAGTAAGCCCCCTTTGGTCACGCGAGCGGCCATGATGGAGCTTTGCGCTTCGCGTGCCCCGCGAGCGATCGCGATAGCGCCAGTGCGGGCCGGTCGGCGGCCGCCACAATAGAGTAATCATGGAATAGTCGCCGGCCGAGCTTTATGGGAAATTTATGGCCGTAAGTGGCTCGCCATTACGAGGAAAAATCACGTCCGCCGTAGTAGTTTCGAGACACGTAGCCGCGCGCTTCCCCCGGCCGTCAAGTCGCGAATAATTGCGCAGAGCAGGGACCACCGACGTGGCTCAGGTTGTCCAAGTGCGCTTAAAAAGAGCATTTCGTACATGCACTGTGATGCACCCAGCTTAAATTATTTCAGCGCGCCACCGGGCCTAAATGCAAATAAATCTTTGGCAGTACAAAATTAAGCCACGAAATTGCGAATTTGCGGCTACCTGCTGAATATATGAATACAGAGCGGTTTAATAAAAAAAGCGAAATTTATTGCGCATATTTATCTTGAAACAGTAAAAATTTCCGTTTTCTCTACAAAAGACGTGACGCCGCATTTTACAGGCGCCCCTTTTCCGCTTCGCCTACTTCACAAAGTTTTTGGCAAGCTCCAGCTATGGCTAACTAGAGAATTACGCTTTATCTGTTTTATTGTTTGTGTTGTTTTGATCTTCTTCTGACTATTTTATTGCTAAAGAAGTAGAATACCCTGAGGTACTTTGTTTCGAAAAGTTCTTCTTAACTTTTCTTGCCCCATTTGTTCATTAGTTCGCATTGTTGTCAACTTTAATTTTTTTATATTTTTAGAGAAATATATAAAAGCTCTAAACTGGACATTTATAAAAGCAGAGCTAAACCAGATAAAACGTACCATAATGCAGGGAGTTTGGGGGGGGGGGGCACTTACAGGCACTGCAGCCTTAAGGGCTTATTGTGGCCACTAGCATGCACTTAAATGCTAGAACATTGACACACACCCACGGGTTGAGTGAGACTCGAACTAGCGCGCTGGCTAGAGGACCGAGCCGACTGGTTGAACCATCTGAGCCACTGCATTCCCCAATGCAGGGAGTTAGAAAAATTGTAAGTAACTTCTAAGAGAGTGCAGCTAATTAAATGACAGGTGGGTTAAATAAACCTTAGAACATCTAACATACCCGCGCGAGATAGCAACCAAATTAGACGTTTCTTACTCTTTTGCTTAATGCTTAGAATAGCGGTACTGTACTTTAATCTTACTTATTGCTAGTTTTCATTAAACTCAAAAAGTAGTAACTACATCTACACGAACGTATTCACAAATGTACGCTCACGTCGTACGCTCCGGTTTCAAACATGCGGTCTTCATACTTCAGGACGCTGTTAACATTATTTCTAAGATGGTTCATCGTCCACGTACGACTAGTCGCCGTCGGAACCGAAGATCCAGTTTGGTCTGGCCATTTCCATTCTTAAGCAACCGGCCACATTGAAGAGCACGAGCCTCTAGACCCTCACCGACCAATGTGTCTTTCAAATGTCTTTCCGTTCAAGCAGCCATTAAAAATGTAAGTAAAATGTTTTTTATCCTGGGGATATTACAAAAAATTAGAATTGGCAACACTGTCCTTTGTTCAAAAGCATGCTCGAATATCCAATTTTGAGTTTTTGAAAGGTAGTTGTTTGAAATTATACGGTTGGGCTTGCGTGGTGAGGAGATGATTTGGCACAGTTTCGTTCGCTTGCATTATTTCGCCAGTTTCCAAACCTGTATACAACTTTTTCGTCAAGTTCCAGGACTAAGCTTGTAAAAATAATTATTTAACATATCAACTAATGGTCTTAAGTGTTACAAAGTAGTCCTTTTGGCTATCTATGCACAGCTGCTACTGTTTTTGGAAGTCATGGAAACAAACAAAAAAAGCTTCATCCAGGATATTTACTAGTCATTTAGATTGTTGCTTTCAGCGGCATTTTCATACGGGAAAACAAACAAAAAAGGATTTGGCGACAGGTCGTATGAATATGAGGATGTAATAGAGCGGGGATATAATGTTTGACTAGGTATTCGAGGACTGTTACAGTGTCGTACAATAAAAACTTATGTCCAAATGCTTATACATCTGGATGATGCTGGCGAATTTCTTGACGCAAACGTCTAACAAATCGATGTAAAAATTTTGCTTTATTGATTGTCCTTTATGTTATCCAAATGCGATCGGTATTGTCTTTATATCCAAATGTCAGATAAATTCCGGGACTGCAATAGTTCAGCAGCTATTGTTCGTCTGGTTGGTCTCATTTTATTCCCTTATCAGTATCAGTGTGTAAGAATTATTTTTTTATTAAGCTCCTCTTTCCCTAAATCGTCGCGTAAAATTTTGTGACAGGCACCCTTATTTCAATTTGACCTCATTTGGTATTATGTCGCAGTAACACGACGATCTTCTCGTAATAACTGTAGCAGTATGGTGATGTTTATCTTGCATTATATCTTTGCCTTTCTTATGCCTTTTGTGCCATTCAAAAACACAGCTTTTCAATAATGCATCGCATCGTACGCTTATTGTAACAAATGTTTTACTAGGGGTTTTCCCTAGCTTAATGTTCAAAAACAGCTTTTAACTAAATGCGCTAACGGGACGCACGGTGGGTTATTAATCACAGCCTCGCCACCTAATAAGCTTACAGGGAGACACTTCCAAAGTCATGTCTATTAAGAACACAAGTCAAATGACTGTATAATGCCCTTTTTTGAATATCACGGGTAAATTTTTTGACAAACGTTCTACATCATCGATTATTTTACTGGTCTGAGCGTCCAAGGTAGACAAATAATTTATTTTTTATTCACAATGAACAATTATTGCTTTATTAGAGTTACAAGTCTGATTCGCTTAGGATTTTGCCTAAACAGAGACTTCATGTGACACATTCTTAGAATTCCTGAATTTGTCGCTTCGCTTACAAGATTCTCAAACCCAGCGTTGCTAGCACAAAAATTGGCAATTTCCCAACTTTAAAGTAAAGCGAATCATGCATTTCCGACGTTTTGGATTAAGTACATATATGGACGTGCAAACAATGTCATAACTGCGAAGCTATAAAATTATAACACCGTATAAAGCATGCATGGCCTAATTAATTGTCAAGCTAACGTTACGAGAACATTACGGGAAGCACACAACCCGAAACGTCCGGGTTTAACAGTCACTTAGCAATTTCGCGGTAGTCCCGGAGATAATATGGGAGTATTACATTGAAGCTATTGCTATTCTTTATGGCGGAATTAGTGCAGGTGCACCCCATAAACTTAATACAACTGCAGATCAGACATTCAAGGTGACGACGTTTTCATTTATGCGACCGTGTAGACATGTTTCAAGTTTAAATGTTATTGGGTCTTAACCCTTTCGGTAAGAATTTATAAGGGACTCCTTTATGGTCATCGTCCACGCCCCTAGTGTCATCCATAAGATAAATTTTTAAGTTTGGGGCATATATGTATCAAGTATAATCAGAAATTTGCTTTTTCGTGCCATGAACAGCTTCTAAGCCTTGCATGTAGGGGTGCCTGAAGAGAATTGCCCATCTCTCACTACTGCTTTTTGGTCAATATTACGATGTTAAATGGTCATCAATGTCATCCGGGGAGAATAATCACATTTTTGAAGGGCTACTAAATTTGTTTCTGAGGTCAAGTTAAGTTATGATAGTGCTGAAACAATCGTTACTAATGATCTGGAGCTTCAAAAAGATTCCGCAAAATAAAGTCTTCGCCCTCTCGCCGAAGATAAAAAATTTTCAGTGTCCTTAAATGTTGCCATCAGGTCGAAGGGAAGGCTTTCTTGCACCCGGTCGTGACTTGCGATGAAGCTTGGATACATCATTATACTCTAGAATCTAAACAAGCTAATATGCAGTGGCTAAAAAAGAGAGAATGTGTACCCCTCAAAGTCAAAACTCAGCTCTCAGCTAGAAAGGTCTGTCCAACTGTGTATTTTGATTTAAATGACGTTTTGTATATTAAGTTTCTCTACAAAAGTCGTACTGTGAACGTAGAGACGAAATAAAGATTCGCACATCGTCAAAAACGCGTAAATTTTCGCTGCAAAACGTAATCCTACTTTACGACAACGCCCGACTCTCTACGGTTGCCTAATCTCAATAACAAATTAAAGATTTGTTGTGGACTACACTGGAACATCTCTTTTACAGTCTGGACTTATCGTTCTGCAATTATCATTTGTTTTGACCAGTAAAAGAAGCACTTGAAATACAGAGATTTGACAACAATGTTGCAGAATTCGCTAAGGTTTCTCATATGCTAGTTATGTATATGTATTTGACAGTAAAGGACATCTGTTCGTCGATGTTGCAATTTTCCATTCCCATATGCAAGTGCTAGTTATAAGGACGAATCGAAAATAAACCGAAATTAATTTTTCATACTACCGATTTTTTAGCGAGTATCGCGATGTTGGAACAAAAGTTATCTTCGTTCGTTGCCCAATCGGTTATTATCAAGTTTTTTGCAATAAAGGGCTTAAAACTGTCCGAGAGTTTGAGAAGACAAAGCAAAATTTGGGACATCTTGGAGAAGGATTTTTTAAAGAACAAACGTTCGCCAGATTTTAGGGGAAAAACTGTCGATTAAATTGCTTCTGCAGTTATTTGCAGCAAATTATGTTATTTCAATTTTCACAACAGCTAATTAGAGTGAAACTTAGAGTAGCACCTCTTGCCCAAGCTGACGTTACGTAGAGGAAACTGTTGAGTGGTTATTTTTCAGTTTTTCTTTGAGTGCAATCTTCTTATTGTTGCGTAGTTGACTGGAGATCTTATCTGCAACATAACAATCCAAATCACAATAATAAAATAACGCGAATTATCGTGTGGTATTTTGAATAACTCTTTGGATGTTCTGCCAGAAAATCTCTTTTTATGCTTTTACCGTTTCAATCAATATTTTTCCTAGCTTGGCTAAATAATCAATGTAAGAAACATATTTTTCCTGATTCTTTATACAATACCCAGTAATTTGTGGTATTATATATTGGTAACTCTCTTTTACCATTTTTAAATTTTAGGTCTTGGTCGTACCAAACTGATCGGCTAGATGAACTCCACCCCGTTAATCATGTAAAGGTCTAACAGTTGCTCAAAACGAAAACTTTTTTGCTATCCTGCCATTTGATTGCTAGAATTTTTTTGTATTGCTATATAGAGCTTAGAACCCTCTTCAGTGAGCTTTTCTTCCAATTTAGGGAAACTTTTTCTGGAGTTTAGAGTCTTAAAGACTACAAAAAGTCTATCACTTCACACGTAACTATTTCCTTCAAAAGGCATTATTGATCATTCTGATGATTGCTACATGTATTTTTTGGTTACTCAAAGTCTTTCTACATGATCATGCAACCGATCACAATTATGATCTCTTACCGGTCGGTTTCGGAAATCGCATTCTCTTTTTGGTAGGTATCATCCTCGCTCTTTTATTTGTGTTGTCTGCTATATGAATAAATTAGTACATATTTTAAAAGGTTCTTTCAATAAATTTCTCTGAAAGTCCACTAGAATTTTTAGAGATGCCTAAAAAAATACTAAATCTCGGAATGGTAAGAGTGGTACTCTCAAGAAGCCTCAGCAGGATTAATCAAATTATCCGTACTGTAATATCCTGGGAAGTATTAATAATTACATTCTTCAAACAAAAAACTGGCTCATCAAGTTCTTTAAGTTGTAGTTCTTTTCGTCTCATTTATTGTATAATTATATATACAAAAACATAAAAATAATAAAAAAATAAATAATATATATAATATAATAATAATAAATATTATAACGTTTTTGCTCTCGACAGTGATGAATGACGTACGTAAATTTGCTTAACTTTTTATTTATTTTACTTACAGAAAATCAAATTACTTAGTAATATTTATATTGCACTAGCACAATTCGTTTCGCTTTCGGCACTTGACTTCCCCTGGCTGCTCCGTTATGTGATATTTAAGCAACTCAGAGCCAATTCTGGGGCGTACGGGAAACATATGGAAAACGTCATGAAATTTCCGCATTGTTCTAGTCTTCTTACAAGCATAAGTACCCCGGTTAGCACGGCAGCCACTCTCAAGGCAGGTGTAACATGTACCACTCGACCGTGACGGTTTGGCACAATATTTTCAATCCAAAAACTTCGAAAGGAGGAGACTTTCTGTCGCTCTCGTCGAAATTTTTGAACAACCCAATTTATGCTCTTGGTTTGATACCCTTATTGGAGTATTTTCTTTTGGTTTATCCTTTTTTCTAGTTATATGTATTATTTTTCTTCAAATCCATATAATTAAATATTAAAGAATAAAACAACGGTGAGGAATTATTGTCATCGAAAGTAGAGAATTTTACTTGCAATGGAACCGGTTAAAGATTTCAGATGGTGAGATAAACATTCACTACTTCTCTTTTAATGGGTGTTGATAAACTTTTTTCTTATATATTTGACTGCTACCCTTTCTTACTATTGTGCGTACACAAAAACACAAATATTCTGTAGAATGTTTGACGTATTTGAAGCTGAAGTCATGAGTGTTAAAGACCACAGACACGATGTAGGCTATCTGATTGTAAAGATACTCGCTGATCCGTCGGTTTCAACGAAAACACTGGAGTGTCAAAATAAAATAGACAGATGAAAATTAAAATAAACCTACAATTAACAATTGTTTGGATCCTTTTACTGTCATAAAATGCTTTCAACCTTTGGAGCGTAGTATTGATTAAATCGTCTACTTTTTTTAAGGGGGGGAGTTATTTTCTGTTATTCTTCTATCACATTTGCTATTAACTCAATTTTGCGATTTTGTAGTCGTTCTACTATGTTTTATTGGATTACACAGATGACACAAAGTTTCAATTGAGTTCATATCTATAAGCTGTCCTGACTAAGGCAAATGTCAAATTTTGCTTTTCTTCCACCATTCTGCATAAAAACAATATTTTTTAGCTTTGAATGCTATTATTAAAAAACACCACACCAATATGCTCCCTCGTATGTTACTGTCTGACGATAGAATTTATCATTTAATTGATTAGATGGATGTCGCCATACCCAGATTCAACCACTGTCATTAAATTGGCAGTATTATCTATTAGAAACTCTCTTTCCTGCGTGGATTAGAACATGTTTATTTCTGTTTGGGAATTGGTAGAGTGATGAGCAGACGATACCGCGGAGCATAGAACAACGCATTGTAATCAAATTCTTCGTTGGAGAAAACGTCGCGTAAGCTGAAATTTACTGCAGACTCCAACAACAGTATGGGGGAAGAATTTCTCTCACAAATCCGTGTGTTTGAGTGGTGAAAGTGCTTCAGAGAGGGCGTAGAGTGAGTGAAGAATAAAGCGTATGATCGTCGGCCGCAAACATCCGTCACCGAGCCAAACATTGGTCATATAGACACGCTTATTCGTCAGAATAGGCGCAGCACTATCAAGGACTTTGGAGCAATACTGTTCATCAGTGTTAGTAGTGTAGAAGACATCGTGAAAAATCACCTCCACTATCGCAAAGTGAATGCAGGTTGGGTATACAAGCTGCAACTCGTCTCCTACTTTTTTCTTGAAGACGAAGGTAATGCATTTTTGAGATATATAGTGACCACCAATAAAATGTGGGTGCACTACTTGTTCTCCTAAACCCAAGAAAGCGCGGAGAAGCCATTCGGCAGGAAAAGTGATGGCAACATTCTTCTGAGACTGGCAGGGAATTATTCATGTAGACTTTCTGACGGATGCCAGAACAGTCAATGCAGCTTATTACTCAGACCTCCTGGCAACAGACGTGAAGGAAAAGATCCGATCCAAGCGAAAGACAGGTGGAAAGCGGGTAGCCATCCTTCAAGACAATGCACTCCCCCATACGGCCAAAACAACAATGGAAACATCCTACCACATCCGCCGTACAGTCCCGATTTGGTCCCAAGTGATTTCTACCCGTTCCGAAGGATTAAGTCAGACTTACAAAGTGTTTGGTTTGCGAACAACTACGCCATCATCCAGACTGCTCGGGAGTGGATACGCCACCAACCAAAACCCCTTTTTTGAAAAGGGCATCAGGATGCCTCCAGAACGTTGGAAAATATTTATTGACACCGGAGGGAAGTCCATTGAGGGCTTGTATGTGCAAGTAGTTTGGCAATTTGTTTCTTTTTTTTTTTTGTAAAAAAATCAATCCATATTTGAACCACTTTGTAGTTGGTAGCTGGCTCAAACCACCTTTAAGACTAAACATCCCCTATTATTCTGCAGTAAGTTCAGATTGGCAGATCAAAAACTCTCCTATCTTTATATATGGCCGGATTTTTATTTTTGCAAAAGTAGATAACAAAATTAGGTGTCGATGCACAACGCTGCTCGAGCGGCTTAATTTTTTATCGCCCTTTCCGCCACATAAAACCCGGATTCAAACTAAACTGATCTTTCGCCAGCTCGCATTTCCAGCTCCGGCCTAATACTTCCAATATTTCCACCAGCAGGTACGCGGGTCGTTGACATTACGACGCTGCGTATTGTCACGGCTGGCAGATTTGCTCCGGCAGGACGAAATTTAATCGGAAGCCCTCCTGGCCCGCGCTTGAAGTTTAATTCGGGCGCGGGGCCATTAATCTCGCCGCGCTGCCGGGCGCGAGGCGTAATTAAAGCCGTTCGATGCAATTTAACAAATACAATAATGCCGCGGTTTACGACGTCGGGCCATAAAGCCGCTAACCGGCGCGGCGCCGCGCCGCGCGCTCTACCTGCGGCGCTCGCCGCCTGAAACGCGCGCCCGCCCGCCCGCTGAAACGAGAGCCGCCGCATTTCCATTTCAATTCGCGCACGACTATTTCAGGACGCGGAGTCCTTTGTCTAGGAGCCGGGCGATATTGTTGACTCTCGTGGCCGTTGAACCTCGCTCCTGCGTTTTTATTGAATTTATTCGGCTGCGGCGGCAAACGTGCTGCAAATGCCAGATCGGGCTTATCTGCGTTGCGAATGTTCGGGGCAAAAATGCGGCGCACAGGCCAAGTTACATTAACGCGGCGCCGGGATTAGCGACGGCCATTTTCAAGACTACGCATATAATTCCAGCGCTTTAGGGATCAACGGCGCACACTATCTCTCTGCAGAGCGCCTTTTCTCCTCTTTTCCGCTGTGCCGCAGGCCGTGATACTCCGATGATCACAGGGGTTTCACTTGTTTATTCGAGGCTTAATTGGGCAGCGAAGTGTCCTTTAAGTCGACGAAAACAAGGAAATCCTAAAAGGGTTTCTGTGATTACCGTGCTTTTAGTTATGTAAAGCTTTGCTTCCGAAGAGCTCATCGTAATATCTTTGCATTAAATATATATATAATAAACTGAAGATAAAGGATTTTCTTATTGGATCCAATATTGCTCTATCAATGCTGTATCTTTTACTTAAATATAACTTCAAATTAAACTAAACTTTATCCATCTTTAATCAGAAAATAATCTGACAAGATTTTCTCGTAAAAACTGTTTCTTGGTCCAAATTGTGAAGATTTTGATCAAATTTTTCTTTTCTCTCCCTAACTCCCTAGATGATCTCAACTTTTACAGCCCCACAGAATCTTTATCTACGAGTTTAGTTTCCTTCTTTTGTAACGGGATGTTTACAAAAATAAAGTTGACTAGTTGTCTTGAAAAGTGGACTACACCAAAATGCAACTACGGCGAACGGATGTACAATCTCGACGTAATATCTAGAACTGTTAGCGTCTAAAATACTCCTTAGGCAGAGTTGATTGTGTAAGATACTCTTAGAAGCATTTGCGAGATAATATAACACGAAGTGGTCTACAAAAGACTCTTTGGGGCACTCATAACAAAGCTGAAGTACCCAAAATACTCGTAGGACTGCCTATATTGAAGTTGGAGTGTCCAAAATATTCTTCAGAGTACTCATGAATTACTTCGACAATGAATAATACAAACAGAAACAGTGCCCAAAAAAAGCTCTTCTGGGCACACACGATGGAGTGAAAGTGTCCAAAATGATCTAAGAAACACTTGCAAATTACTACGACACGGACACGGAATAACTTGTATATTCAATGAAAGTTGAGGCTACCGCATGTTAGTTATACATTAAGCCCCTATTTCAACATCAGTCTTTTATATACTTATCTTTCAAATGAATGGTTTTGTTGGCCATCTATGGCGTTTTTGGTGATATCTGGTTGATATCTCGCCATATGGGGAGATCATCCAATTTTCCTCATTTAAATCAGGGTTCTTTCACTTTCGCTCTTCTCTTTCTACGTTGATTGTGTTTAATTAATAACCTCACTTTTTCCTTCACAGATCCCCCCAGACATCTGAATATGTCTTCAAATAGCTTCTACAATATTTACTAAGCCTCTTTCAGTGATCATGTCAGTGGGAATTTTATGACACTATTGGAGTATTTGGTTGTCTTATATAATTTGCAAGATAGAAAAACGTGAAAATATATAATATACTAAGTAACTTATCTAGATTACCTCCTGAGTTACAAACGCAATTTTTGCAAACCGGTATACGAGTTTTTGGTCCCACTATCGCAAAATGAAAGTGCTTGTGATACCAGCCAAATGATAATCGTAGGGCAGTAAATCTGGACCATACAGAGGGTGTTCTAATGTAGTCCAAAACAAATCCTCAACTTCTTGTCGAGTCTGGAGGGCAGCATGTGGGCGTGCGTTGTCTCGGAATCGGCAGTCATCCGTGAGAAAGTTGCAAACAATACGAATATTTTCCTCGTTCACGCTAATCCTTGAATTACTCAGGTATTTATATGCTTCCGTAACTTGCCTTTAATATAAACATTTTCCGTTTTCAAATAAAAATTTTTGGGCGGAATATTTCGAGTTTAAAATCCCTCATCAGGTAAATGTTCTGAAAAACATCAATTTATTGTTTGTTAGAGGCCGTATATTTGTTTAATATAAGTCAATTGTATACAATATGGCCGACAATAAAATACAATTGATGTATTACAGGATTAGCTTCGTAACGGAAAAAGTAACAAAAAAGGATCAGCTGGATTAGAATTTACGGGCAAAATAATTTATCGACTTTGACATACATAAGGGCAAATGCTTTTATTTATGGATAATATCTGATATATGAATCTCATTTAAGCTTTAATATTTTGGAAAATACTTTCAGAAAAAGCAAAATTAATTTCATATTAAGCGACATAAAATGCTTTTTAACTTATTTAATTATTAATTTGATATTTTTGAATACATCTGTTTACTACACTAAGAGCTCTGCAATTTTGTTTATTTGATTTCCTCGTATTTCTAATTCATTCATGTAATTATTTTTTAGCTTAGTGTACTGCAGAGAGAAGAGATAAGAATGTTCTTTAAACAGTTTTTCTATGTATTATAAAGAGAAGAAAATTATCTCTCTATATATTTGAGCGGAAAGTAAACAAAGACGGCTGATGGGCACGCGGTGGCTCAGATAGTTCAACCAGTTGGCTGTGTCCTCTAGCCGGCGCGCGCGAGTTCGAGTCTCGCTCAACCCATGGGTGTGTGAATGTCCTGGCATTTAAGTGCATGCTAGTGGGCACAATGAGCCCTTCAGGCTGTAATGCCTGTAAGTGCGCCAAAAAAAAAAGACGGCTGATATGAAATTTGGAGGAGTTTGGAGTTCGTGTACGCACGTCGGGGCCGCTCTCGTTCCTTGCCGAATATCTGGGCGGCCGCAGCTATTGGGTTGCTGCATTGCCGAACGTAAAAAGCGAGTCTGCCACGGCCATTTGGTTTGCTTCTACCGGGCGGAGTTTTAAGTGTAAGTTAAATTGTTCCACATTCCTGAACCAGGGAAAAAAGCCGATCCAGTTAAAAATTTATACGTTCCCACCTTGTAAAAATTTGAGGGAAGGCGGGTGAAAAATTGTCAGCCTAGGACCCCGAAAACACCTTTTGGCTGGCAACCCCCAGTGTACATATAAATCAGCAATATTATGATCTTCAAATCAATATCTAAAGTCTACTGATGAATTTATTCATAGTATAACATAACAGTTTTTATCCTTTTTCTAAGAACACGTTACTTGTATTTGAGTTGATGCTGCTTTTAACGTATAAAATTTAAATTTGTGAAATTTTCTATGATTTCTGATGCTGTTTCTTAATTTCGAAACCTTCAAATGGTTTTTGTAGTACCAAGTTTACACTTACCCCCAATTACTTACCAAAACTCTTAAAGAATATAATCAACGGGAACCGTTGAAAATACAAATTTAAAAAATACGGAATTAATTTAAAATTGGTACAAGATGGTAGTAGATCTTACATACAATACGTAATAATTTCAAGATAATTTTTTATCATACATGGTATTAGTCAGTACATACAAGTTTTTAACTGAGAAGTCAACTTAAATGCCCTTTTTGTCCTCCCGATTGCCAGTTTGGACAAGTCGCTCATTGACTAAACTTCATCTATACTATCTTGTAGGTATAGTTTGTGCCAAATACGCTATATACTATGCCAACAATTCTGATATGTAATATAACATACATTTTGCGCATATTCCAATAGAGGCAAAGTGAACAAACAACGCAGCAAGTACTAAAGGAAGAACGAATATAAATTCTGTGGAAACCAAAATCAATCCAAAATGTATCTTTTAAAGATGCGAAGACGGATGTACACAGCATAAGCAAAACGACCTTACCTCTGTCGTGGAAAGGTGATTGCTTACTGAGAAAGCTAGTAAACGATACAATGAAAGCTAAATCTATGTAAGCAAACATATGCAGTGCGAAAGCAGAAAACACAGAAAGAAAGCCACATTACACACACGATTATCAATAAATGATTAAAATCGTGTTGCTCAATTGCTAAAATGGCAGTAGACAACATTTTGTCGGTCGCCCTTGATCATTGTCCTGCAATGCCAATAGTGTTGTGGAGGATATTCTTAAAGATTACTGTTTCTAGTACGAGCTGAAATGATCTGCAATTTATTCAGCTTTTGGGCAATCTTCTGTTCCTTTTTGTTCTTCATAAATATTCTAAGCGCCACCTCAATGTTTTATTGCCCTCTTAAATATGCGGCACATAATTTTATAGGGATTTTAGCAAGCTGTGAGATGGATTACTGTATGCTGATAGGATAAAAGAAAGCCTGGAGAATTAGGAAGTGGAAGGGAGGGGAGATAAGGGAAGAAATGGAGAAACCGAAAGAAGAAGGGAAAGAGAGGGGATGGTAAGATGAAAGGGGAAGAGGAAAAAGGGGGAGCCCGAGAAAAATATTTAGACAAAAACGGAACTAGTTAAGATAGAAAATTGAAACCGTATCAAATTCAAGTTTGCAGGAAAGGTGCAAGGAAGTAACGAAACTCGCAGCTAACATTCAGTTGCTTACCAAGAAAACTGCTTAAGCTTTGCTTGTAATAAATAACTAACTTGAGTTGGAATTCTAGATACTATTCATAAAGTTCTCTTTTCTCATGTAATAATTGAATAAAAAGAAACAAAGGCAAGCATTAACACTTAAAAAATGTAGGGCTTTTGGGAAAAGGAAAAGGGAGACTAGAAAGTAAAGACAGCGAGAACAGAAGACAAAAGGGAAAAGTAAAGAAAAGGGGGACTGAGGAACGCTTATAGATCGACATAAAAAGAGCTGGTTAAGAGAAAGGTGGGCGAAGGTTATCACTCTCGATTAACATTTGCTGTTGATGAAAAAGGCTGCTTAAGCCTTATAGTGGATGTAGGGAAATCTTCTTCTAATAAATGGTATTTATAAAGTTTACTTTTTTAATATGTATGATGATCAGATGGAAAGAAGTTTGATTACATCAGACGATATGCAAAGACGAATGAAGAAAATTAAATGAGGAAAAGAAAGGAAAGCAAGAAGGAAGAAAGAGGAAGGGTAGAAAGAGAAAATAAAGAAGGAAACGAAGAAAAAAATGGGGGAATATTGATAAAAATATTTAGGTAGACAGAAAAAAAGTTATTTATAATCTGGAATTCAAGTATGGGAGAAGCATGCATAAAAGTTATCAAAACGTTCGATGAATATTTAGCTGTTGATGTAGAGGACTGTTTCTTTTTTTTATATATAATGACGGCAAAGGGAAAGAAAATTCGATAGGACTAAGAAAGAAAAGGAAGTATACAGAAGGGAATGTAAAGGAAAAGAGATGTAAATTGAGATTCAAGAGGATGGGAATGCACTAAATCCCTAAGGGTATTGTGGGCCTATAAATTAATTTACCTCATCAGACTTGTATCGCAAAAAAATTGAATATGCAAATGGACGCAACCGCGATTTTATTTGGTTCTACATATTGAGTTACATCGATGAGTTTTTAGAGACCCGAACTCACCTGCACGCTTGGTTTTCAGCCAGAGGAGCGCTTTCTCGTGACTTGTTGGTTACAGCGACGGTTAGAAGGGGAGAAAAAAGAGGAGGCAAAAATAATATAAGAAGGGAGGGGGGAGATTGACAAAAATATTGACGTGGGCAGAAAGAAAGTTAATGAAGACAGAAGTAAGAAGAAACCGCATGGAATTAAAAAAACTGTTCTAACAAATAGAATTTATGAAATTTTGTTTTTTTATACAATAATCTGAAGGAAAGACTGCTTCTTGTAAAGAAGAATGAAGAAAAAAGTGAGAAGTGGGAAGGAAAAGGGTGAAGATGGAGAAGAAAATGGGAAGGAAAGGAGACAAAAATTGGGTTTTAGAAAGAAAGATAGTGGACAGGACTCTTCTATGGTTCCACAACAGTTTGGACACATTCATCGTCTCATGCTATCAGAAATTTCTCAACACTGAAAATTTTTGTTGCTGGATGCAGTAAGGACGGCATAAAAAAAGTCAGGTTTTGCTAGGTGTAACGATATTGTTAATATAGTAAAATGTTCAATTTTTAAATTTATTACAATCTTCTCATTGGATAAATCAGGGGGTATCTAAAAGGAATAAACTTTTCTCAGTTGAAGGATTATATTATGGTGTAGGTATATTCAGAAATTCTTTTATCGAACAATAGGTCATACTCCCTAAATGTTCTTGTCCGAGACAAACAAGGATGGGCTTGCCGAGTTTCCAGTAGCTTCCGTACTGAAATCTCCTTTTTGGAATTCTCGATACTACTCAAATATGGTCGTATGGTGAGCGCAACCATTTCCCATCACAGGATCAATCTTCTTCAAATAATGATCAGCAATCAAAATTGTCCAATATTCCATTTTTGACAAAAGTGACGGTGCGAGCTCTTTTTATTGACATAATTCAGAAGCACCTAAAACCTAGAGGTTGTTCTACTGACTGTAGTGCAGATTTAAACTTGTCACAATGTATAACCATCACTTACGCCATATTTAAAAACTTTCCTAATGTCTTACCTAGTTTTTTCCCTAATATGTGTATTTTGCTAATTTACATTTAGACAAAAAAATTATTATAAAACCTAGAATTTTGAGAATTCAATTGTTCAATTGTCAGCGCGTACTTCCTTCTCCAAATCTTTCGATTTTTTTAGAAAACATTACCTAACAACTATGATGGCCTAATGAAACAAACTTCGTTAGATTTGATATGTTAGATTTGTTAAACTCCACAATATGTAAGCTACGTTCAAGAAAATTTATGATGTATTGGCCTGTAGGAGAGAAGAAAGTCATCGGGCCTGATCGGCTTGAACATTTTTGGCTTCTCCGCATGTCAGTAAAATGACCAAAACACCCTCATCACAGCTCACACAATACGGCACAACTCCTCAAATTGACATCCGATTCCAATATGCCATTAGCAGAAGCAGGTTACGGTCGCCCCCGCGTCCGCCCCCGCGTCCTACCTGCTCCCGCCGTCGAACGTCAAACTTCGAACGTCGAATTACTTGTTACCCGCCGAATCTAACAACTGCGGAGTATCGAATGCAGGCGCAGGTTAAAGCCGCGGGCTCATTTGATCCGCGTTCCCCAATTAACGGCGTCACGTGATCGCTGCGCTTCGCCCCGAAATTGGCTCATGATTCCGGCGGCGGTAATTACGCCGCCGGGTCCGGAGGCGGCGGCGGCCGCGATCTCTTCCGGGCCTTTAAATTCGCGTCGGCGATTAACATAAGCGATCTAACGACCTATAGAGCCGGCACAACAGGCGCCGTTTAGCGCGCCCGCTGGCTGTCATTAGGGCTGATTGCAGCCCCCGCCATGCAAACGGCGCTTTCACCTCTGTCGCGGAAAAGCCCCAGTTGGGCGAGAATGGCTGTAATCAGGCCGCGCGAGGCGGCTTCGCCGAAACGCGCGCTTGATGGCCGACCTGCCGATAAACGTATGTGCTGGCGGATGCGGGGCCGAGTCGATCTTTCAGCGCGAGGGTTAGACGGGCGCATGATGGGGTTTCGGGAAGCCATCGGCTCGGCTTGCCGAAGGTTGGGGGTAATCTAGCATAAAACTTTATTTAATAACTTCGGATATCATTTGGTTTATCGTAAAGGCCGAGCCGTGTTAAGCTCTATTGAATCTCTCATCCATTTAGGGTGGATCCTAACATATTCGGGCTGAAATAGTTTTGCTTCGGGAGTTTGCATTAACCGAGATGTTAGTTGGGCGAATCAAATACAGACCGATTTTTTTGGATTATTGAAGCATCATAAAACGCGAACATATAAGATTTGTGTTTTACGTAATCTCCTGACTTAGAAACACATTTTCCCCAAGGCATAGATATTTTTTCGATACTGCTATCTTATAATAAAGGTGGTTGTGGCACCAGTTAATCCCGCGCGAATGTTTTGATAAGATCGTCGTCACATCTCTACGAGATCCGTTCAATTTCTAAAGATTTCTGAAAAAGTACTTACCCAAGAAACTTGAAACTTCTGGTACTTCTCAACGTAATCTCCGTCTAGACGAACACACTTTTCACAACGTCGTTGCCATGATCCAATGGCTGCTGAGAACACTTCTTTTGCCTACTTGAAAATCGCTGATGCAACAGCGGCTCGATTGGAAAATGAGCGGCCATGGTCAGAAATTCGTGGCGGCATCGCGTGCTAAGATGTTCTGAGACATTACCACCGCGCAGCGTTGTGTTCGTCGCTCAGCATTCGTGGGACCCACCTTGAAGAAACTTTCCGTATTTTCAGGCCATCGTGCAAAGTAAACACCACATATCCTGTAGAAATGGGAAGTTTAGAGGCAATATCACGCACCCGTAATCGACGGTCTTCCGTAACAACTTGCTCCACTCGCGCAATTATGGTTTCGGTTCGGCTGGTTTGTGGTCGAGGCTGCTTTGGTTCATTGTCACACAGCTCTTGACCTTCTTTAAACTTTCGCACCCACGAACACACATTTTTAACATCTATAACGCATTCACCGCATGTTTTACCACGCAAGATGATTGATTACGAATGATTACTCGTTGTACACTAAACAACACTCACTGCAATGGCGGTAATTTGTACATTATATGGTACTACCACCTATATTACAAATTCAGAAATATTTCCAGCGTTTTTTTAAATTAGCCGCATTTTTCTACTTACTGAACAAAAATTTTGAATTTTGGTCCGGCTGGTTCGTGATCGAGGCTGCTTCGATTTATTGTTACACAACCCTCGACCTTCTTTAAACTTTCGCACCGACAAACGCATATTTTTAACATCCATATTGCCTTTGCCGCTTATCTCATTTAATTGACGATGAATTTTGATGAGCGTTTCACCACGCAAGAGAAGGAAAAGAATGATTACGTGTTGTTCTTGAACACTAAACGTCACCATTTGAAGTATACAAAACAACACTCGCTGCAAAGGGGGTAATTCGACCTCTGTTTGAAAACGTTAGAACTTGAACATACCTAGTACCTTTTTAGTAGTACAAACAAAGTCGCAGAACTGTAATTTCAGATTGTGGAAACGATGTTTCAGTGTAGTCCAGAATAAATCTCCAATTTTTATCGTACCTCAGCACATGTAAGGAGATAGGCCTTATTGTGTAGCAGAATAACATTTAGACAACTTTGAAAAGCGAATGAAAAATGCAAATATTTTTCTCAGTCGCCCTGACTTTTATTTTCAACTGTTTAATAACTGTTTAATAAACCCAAATTAAAATTAAAATCCTGCAATAATACTGATATTGATTGAAAGAACAGTTTTATTTATAACAATTTTCACAAATAGTGACGATAGTTTGGGAAAAAGGCTGTGGACACTGAACACATTTACTTTTTGTTTTTCTATCTGTTGATCTTTCACATAAACCACGTTGCGCTTTTTTTGGAGTTTGGTCTGAGCAAACTGAACTTCTGGCTTCTCTATGCTTTTCTTTAATTTTTTCAATGACAGACCGCAGCTCCGTTGGTAATCGCTTGTCCAACCGACTTGACATAAAAGGCTTGGGCCAATGCTAAACGAAGATTAAGAAGAAACCTCCAAATAATTGCATTGATACTTGCCTGATCAAGTATGCCATAAAAGAAACATACTTTACGACTTACAAAAATAGCAATGGACCGTTTAATCAAAAGTTTGAACAGTTTCTTTAGTCGAATTATAGAAACTAATTATCTCTGGCTTATGGTTAATCTCGTTAATATTCTTGTCGTACTGACTTACATTTCTTTGATGTAAATGATACCAAAGTTTTCTTTATCAAAGGCAAACTGGGAAGATGTGACTGGCTTGTGTTTATTAGGAAAAAAACTTGGTGGAACTTCTCTTTTGTTCTTTTTCAGACTTCCAACAATCGTAGGCTCGTAATTATTCAACATCCTGTTGGCTAGCAGAAGGAAGGTAAACCAATTATCCATGCTTTCCCGACAGTTTTTTGACGTAGTAAGTAACTAATGGGTCTTGATTAAAACGAACTACTTTTCCAATGAAAGGAATGGCACAACCATGTAAAATGTATGAACATCACACGTAGTCCCAATTTTGTCAGGTTTGATGGTAGTTATTCATCTATGATACAATTCTTGAGGAGTATAGTAATTTACCGAATAGGATCAGACTTATCCAGAGGATCTCTAGTTTTCTTATCGGCAAGCAGCAAACAAGTAATTAGAAGTTCAAAACGGGCTTGCGTCATTATACATTTGTATATCTTCGGTCCATACATTTAGCACATCTCTTTCGTAGTCAGATGCCCGTTATTTCGATTTTCGGCAATATATAAGAGGCCAAGCAGTGGATTCAATTCTAAGTTATTGATAGGTTCCACATACTTGCACTCATTGTTATACGGTGTCTTTCTTGTACTAATTCCTATCAGGTACACAAAGCTCAAGGTTCCTTTGTGAAGTACGAGATCTAGATGAAGCTTCCGTTGACCTCTGAGTACATTACTAGCTGGCAAAAGCATGGAATCACAACTTTCTTCATCAGATTCAGATAGTATGGAAACTTTATGTTCGTTGTTAGTTCCATCGTTTATAAAAATACGCAGAAGCGCAGAGAACTTAGAACAAAAAAAGTGGCGGAAACTTTAAATTGCGTTGAGGTTGGGCATATCTCTGTTAGGGTTGCCTCCCAACTTCGGTTTACACCCTCTACCATAAGTTAATAATAATCGAATACGCAACGGGTAAAGAACGGTAGTACAAGGTATGCCACAGGGGGGGGGGGAATCCCCTTAAGACATCCTTACCTACAACACTCACCGCACGGCGTTTAAAGAGAAATTTCGTTAATGAGAAAAAATATGTAATCGACACTACTAGTTTATTTTCATTTGATACACCCTCAGAAATATTTTTAAAATAACACACACAATACCTGCAACAATGTAATAACTATAACCTTGTAATCTAATGCTTGCTGTGTATGATTAGGTATTGTCTTTATGGAACACTAAATCATGTTGCTTATAGCAGGCCTACTTTACTACCGTTTGTTTACTACCCATAAATTTATAATAAATTAAATTTAGCATATCCCATCAATCGAATACAAAACTTTGTATGAAAATTTGCCGTAGTCCGTCTTACGTATATTTCCTTTTTATAGTTGTATTGAAAACAGAAAGATTGTTTTTCTCAGTAACGTGCTTTGACAACGGCCTACTTATAGAACTGACGCCTTTTAAGATCATATAATTTTTGATTGTACTAAATTAGTAATCAGAATAAAATATTATAAAACTAATTGTACGTCTGCAAATAATGCGAAGAGGTGCTATGTATATGTTATATTACGTTAATTCATGGCGTGGCGTGGCCATTTCTGTTGATGTTTTGAGCTCTGGTTGAAAGATTAGATAGAACCACATTGTTGGAGGCGGATTTGATGCTTGATGAGGTGGCCTTTGATTAGGTCTCGTACGAATTGGTATTTAAGAATAGAATCAAGTTAGACACACACCAAGGAGCTTTTAAAAGAGTTGATAGAGTCTAAAATTTCTGAAATATACTTATGTTGAAACGAGTAGTCTCCCCATGATAGAAAATAATGGTGGTTTTTAATTTTTAGATCCATTTCTTTCTATTTTTTGTTATTTTGAACTGAGTTAGCTTGGGCTATTTTAGCAATGTTAAAAGTGACCGGAGGGCACTGTTGACTTAGTTTAACTTAATTTTCAATTTTTGGAGCCACGTTTCTATTCTGTTGAGACAGCTGTGTCGTCGGCGAACGTTCCGATTATCAGTAGCTGCTCTGAGGGACACCAACTGTGATTAGGTAAAGTTGTAAGTAGTGATTTTCTATTTTTGCTTGGAAATAGCGATTTAACACAAGTACAGATAAAGATTATAAGGATGCGAACGATCATTCTTGTCGAGAAACACTTTGAATGGTATTCAATGTTTTCTATAGACTCCTGAATTGAGATAGTTATTCTATGGCTGTATGGTGCTGTTTTATGGTAGAGTAGGACCTTCTAAAACTATACTGATATTGTGGGATGTGTTGGTCAAGTAGTAAATCTTTGTTCATTAGATTTCATATTAACTTTTGCAGCAGTTTAGATATAATGACAAACAAGCCGATTGGTTTGCTCGACTGGAGGTTTTCCAGTTTTTGGCATCTAAACAATTTTCATTTGAGATGATGCTAGTATTGGTGCCAGCAATCAATTTTCAACCTTCTCTGGTAATTTTTTAATTACAAAGTATCTTTACATAATCCTCTGTTTAGAATTAAATTTAAAAATTGTACTCAAGTACTTCGCAAATAGATTTATTTTTCTTGTCCAGATGTAGCAGTCGTTCGTGTACTTCGTTGGCTTCTTGAACTGCTTTGTTGCATTCTATATTGTGTTATCATCTTTTGATATTTTAAGAGCGGTGCCATACTGCCCTAATTTTCTAATTAATAATTCAATATATCTCTTAGAGTGTTTTGATAATTAAGATTTTGCTTTTTTTACCGGCATGAAAGTTTCATTTGCTTCCTGCGTTGTCAGAAATGATTCATTGCTCTGCCAATTTTTTCAGATGTCTCAATATTCATTTTAATGTGGATGACCTCTTCTATGTAATTTTTAAACGAGTCCCGATTAGTTCTTTTGCTTCATAATGATAGTGATATTCCTTTTTTAATTATGATACTACTAATAATATAATAACGATAAGACTCTAACGCCCCGCATGAAAGCTCCCATTTGTTCGCCCTCTCCTTCGCGGACAAAGTCTGATGCGGGGCGATGTGGCAAGCACCGCGCCTTAGACGACCGCCATGATTACCCCTTGTTCGAGTGAACGCAGGTACTCAATTATTTTTAGTAACCCGCCAGGCATCAAAGAATTCCGGAAATGAAACCCGGGTTCGTCCGCATCGCGTCAGTTCGCGCGCCTCAACCGCTTAGACCATTCTGGTATGATACTACTAATAGTCGTTATAAATGGAGAAAGATTTGATAATAAGGAGTCTAACAAGTCTGGTACTTTATTGGGGTTACCAGGCCAATATGTTGTTAAAAATGTTAAGTTGTCTATTAACAATCTGTTAAATTCTCATCTTGAGAGTTCGGAGTCTTGATTCCCATCGCGTATATTTCTCATTAAATTCATCCTCCACCTTGAACCCTGGTCCAATCAAATCGAAAAATGGCTGTAATATAACTGGATAACAATAAACTGCATCTGCTGCAATTGTGTTTAGTAGTTTGTTGATTTCAATTACTGTTACTTAGTAAGTCGTAGGCAATTTATGGGGTAAGACATAACATGTTGGTCGAATACACCGCCGTGTATGGTGTTGTCTGGATGAGTTGTATGGTACAAATCTCAATTGAGTGTTTTCATCTGTGGAATGCCGTTTCCGAGTCAAGTAAAGTATCGATATTTTTGTAGTTAAGGAAGGTTTCCATTTCATTCTCACGTGTCTAGAAGCTTTTAGTGTTCTATAAAGCAATACGTAAGCATTATGTAAGTAGTCTATTTATGGCATTAGTGAACATATGGGAGATTGTGCTATTTTGTAGATAAGAGCTGGTTGAACATGCTTTTGAATCCGGAAAGAAATTGTGCGAACGATAGCTCTCTTGTCGGTTGGGTTTGGATAGAATCCTTTAGGAGATTTAGTTTCTAATCTATAGACTTTCTTGCTGTTACTGTATGGTTCTTAACCTACAAAGAACAAAAAGTGGTTTTCTGGTTTATCTGTATTTAACGTTAATTATATTTTGTAATTTAGTGAGGCTAACTTTGTTTGATTTGTTCTTTTTCAAGGATATGTTGTATGTTTTGTGTCATTTTCTTAATCTGCTACCCCATATATTGAAGGTGGTTTATGTATATTCATTGTTTTTCTCTGCGGCTATTTAGAACAACAATTCTGTTCCATTTCTTCATCTGTGACTTTTGATAACTGCAAAAATTTGTTTGTTTTTCCACTCTTCTTTTTGTCGTGGGTTTTTGTTTTTGGCAAGAACTTCTTCATGTGGATCAGTAAAGTTGTAAGTATGTGCATAACCCAATTTGCTTTGTTGTTGTGGATGTAGTAATGAGATTGTGATGTTTGACTATAGTCAATCCATTGATTGAGGTGGTCGCATCATAGTAAACTGTGATGTTGATAGTGATTGCATGGTACACATGATTTAGTGATAAACGAGAAATTGTTGAACGTGGTCCATGTTCTGAAAGACCAGCAACGGGAATATGTAATTACTGAAAGCTGCCTCAGTATCAAACTTTTTGCTATTTAAATGATTCTGCACAGATAAAAATCTTGAAGCAATACGATGGGCACATGAGGATTTTCTGTTTTACCTCTATCAGTTTTTGCAACGTTATTTAGGTGTTGTGATGGCCCCTTTTTCATTGATCAAAACTGAATGGTTTTCGTGAATTTTCACGATGAATTTAGTGAGTCGTTCACAGAACTTGTTTTGCCAATTAGAGAAAAGTAGAAGATATTATTTTATTGAATGTAAACCAGCTTTTGCTAGGAGTTCTGTACTGTTACCTGTTTGTTTTTAGTTTCTTTTTCGTTGGACGTTCATTAAACGCTTTTTTACGGCGTTAAAACAAATAAATAGCCGCAAAGACGCGGTTTAACCTATCATTTTTGGTCATGTAATGATAAATGTACCGTTTAAATGGCGAAATGCAGAAGCATTGTCAGTATTCAGACTCTCATTAATCTCTTCAGTTGTAAATCTGGAATAAGTTATTATTCGGAGCGAGGTTGATCGTCCCAATGTCGTCAGCAATCGGTAAAGACTTGTTACCTACAATAAAACGTATGTTATCAGTAATAACTTTCTACTACGTACCAGCACGCACGAATCAGAAACCTAATTGTAGTCTCTGCTTCCAAGTTTCCTTTCTTTTACTATTTGTAGTCTCTCACTTACATTAAGAATCTGTTAGAGTTTTTCCATAATTCATAAGGTATCGGTCATTTAAGTAGCTTGTCTAAACGACACCAAATTTTTGTTAGTACAATTTAAAATTTTCAAGTGCAAAACCATTCTTCATGTTAGTTTATTGTTTTTTGCCTCAGATTTCTGATTAGTCAGGGCGCTAGCAGATGTATAGCGCTATTTTGGTTACTCTGGATAAATTACTAGTGAAGATACTAAAAAAGACTGAGCAGCTTTTGCACTATTCAAAAATTATTTCCCTTGGGTAAGGATGTGACAAATTAGTCAATCGTGAAAAGAATGAGAACTTTATCCATATCTGAAGAGGGAAAGCGAGACACTCAGCGGCGTTTTGCCTAATCACCTTGCAAAAAAAGAAGCGCGGGTTTGTGATGTGTCAATGGACTACCAGCTAGACGTATTTCTTACAGAAGTAGAAGGTAATGTTTGGTAATGATGTGGTTAAGGCAAACTTTCTTAAGCCAAGGAAATTAATTTTTCATCCATAAAATGCGTTTAATAATTCTCATATCTACGGAGATGAACACAGTTCGATAAGTGCACGGGTGATCACCACTCTGAAGGCTGTGTTAAGGATTGATTTTTACCAGAGCGTCTGTTCGTAGAGTTAAAAGAGCAGATCTAACATTTTTTCCACCACAGCCACCAGTGAGAGTACAAAAGATTGTCTACTAAACCCAAGAGTCTGAAATTTAAGCTGAAAACTCTTCAATGTTGACTATAAACTAACCGATATTTTAATACCCAGTCCTCTCCTAATCTTACTCATCCATAGAAAAAAAAAACGGCACCGTACATATCTAGATCTAAACCTTTTGTTGAGCCATGTAGACGTTAGTGTCTAGACTTCGAAAAGGTTATTTTAGAGTATAACATTTTGAGGCAACATCAGCCTTAATATAAAAATTATAAAGGATAAAACGTAGGGATGGCGTTTGCCTTACTAGAATAGGATAGGATGCCGTAGACACCAGTTAGTTGGAGGATTACAAAGTTCAAATTATCATTCCAAAATTGATCAAACCACTTTTCACGGGAACATGGTCCAAATAAACGTTCCGGGTGCATTATATTGGTCTTAACCATTCCGAACACGTATAATATCCAATGGCACAAACTTTTGTTCACCATTTTGAAAAATGATTTACAGTAACGGTATCTGATGCTACACTTATATAATATGACTATCTGTCTTTCGGTGTACACCACGTCTATAAAATAAACACGAACGTGGTCATGCAGCAATTCACTCACTATTTGTGGAAATTGAGCGCAAATTTTTATAGTCATCTAATGTTTATGTTTGGTAAATTTTTCTGCCATCACATATATACGAGAGAAAATAAAATCAAGTGCCTTGAGGTGAATCGAGAAAGGTGAGGCTTCTGAGCGCCATTAGTAGGGATGCCTGAAGGGTATTTCTGCCGTAGGGTACCTTGCACTATGCTTCTTTAGTCAGTATTGCGATGTAAGCTCAAGAGATAGCCTCATCAGTTGGATAATGGATTATTATGAAGTTTCTCACGATATAGAACGTAAAGCTGTCTGCACTTTTCAATAAACACAGTTTTAGGAAGAAGACTCAAGTGTACGCGTGGCATAAATACCTTTTGGGAGCAACGAGAAGCAGTGGAAAGTGAAGAGTAGCAACTCTGCCCAAAGACGAATGTGACTGTAGAGCATATTTGCATTGTTCGTCACCTTCTCGAAGATGATCACCTATAAACGATTGTTGAAAGCTAAGACAGTGTTCAGACAATCCAAAACATTATTCTGTTTCATTACAACATCTAACTTCATACAGCTGTCCAAATTATCATTAGTCTGAGAGAAAATTAATACACTGCATCAAACTACTATTGACAGGATCCGACCCAATAATCTGATATATTCAGATACTATTCAGACATCAATAGAGCCAATGAGCCAATATGGGCCCACAAAATTATAGAATATGAACTATTGAAAACTTAGATCAAAGAAGATTAATAGATTAGGCAGCAGTTAGTACGAAATAGTGAGTTTTTTTATCTTGGAAAAGTTCAAGATCGTACTTACGAGACTTTTGGTATAATCAAGCTATTAATAACGGCGTCATTATATTGGATACACAGATTGGCCAAAATTCTCCAAATTTCTGCGTGTAGGACAAATGCGACTAAAAACAAAATATGCATACATCCAACAGACAACTTTAAGAATCCTCACATTGCTCAAGGGAGACGTTCGATACCGAATTATTGAGCTCAAACTCGTCAAAAAGTTTTGTGTTGTACTTTTTGGCTAATAAATTCTTAATTTTTTCGCCGAAAATCATTTTCTGCCTAATTTTTGCACATCTGCTGCCACCCTTTCAAAGCGCGCCTCAGCCGGCAAGTTTCTGGCTCAGGCACAACTCCGACATTTTCATTAAGCGCGGCTTTGCAGCCGCGGCACTAATGCCGGCAGGCTCAAGACGCCCTTCCAGGGCACATTAGCGCCCAGCCCGGACAGGCATCTTTTCGAGGTAATTGCGCTGTCATCCGGAGGACCCTTCTAGGAAATCCCGCGCAAGCCTCGCTGGCTAAGCGTCCCGCGGCTTCGCGGCGCCTATGCATTCGTGATGTGTTTGGATGCTCCCCGAGGAGGCGGCTGCGGCCCTGTTTACGGGAGGATTGGGCCGCCGAAATCCTATTAAGGCGCGCTTTATGAGCTGGAGGAAGCGGAGGCTGTTTGCTCACCGGCGGCAGGTGCGCCCGTTTGCGGGCGCCATTTCGTGGGAACTGCGGTCCATTTTCCTAAAATGGTGGCGCGTGGACTTTAATGCTGGTAGTTTATCATTTGGCCAAGAAATGCTTCTTCTAATCTCCCAAGAAGAGAAATGAGAAAATCTTGTAAGCATCCTCAAAAGGCGTAGGGCGTTAACTATTGAAATTTCAACTCTTGAGAGGATTAAATTTTTTGTATTCTTAAAATGCATCCTCTAAAAAGGAAAATAGGGATGCGATATTAAAACTCAGAAGCGTATTAGGCATGCGGCACATCATAGGGCACTACAGATAACAAGCTTTTTAATTTTGTATTTGGCGAAGGTTGCAGTAAGAGTAGGGGACGAAGAACGCTCCAAATTGTAAATTCGAGGAATTCAGCGTACGGCATATCATTAGTCACTAAAGCATCCAAGAAGAGGATGAAATCGAGGTGAAATACTGGAACGCAAACGTAATCCTTCTATAGGAAATTTTACGATCTGTGAGATTGCTGGATGGTATTAATAACGTCCCCTTTGTTCTTATGATGATGAAAAGAAACTCGGGGCTGTCAAATGTCAAAGAGGAAGGATAAATCCTCATAGTTTTTTTTGTTTATTTCCCTTTTGCCTCTTGAATCTCCTTCAAGAAGATATGCGATAGTTTTAGGGGATAATCTCCAGTCCACTAAATTAACTTCTTTGAGATGTAATAAAATGGGCATAAATGTTTTTTACTTTGACTCGTGGCGTGATTAGAGGTCCGTAGGTCCAGCCCTTAATCTCTGTCCGGTGTTAGGCAGCCTTCGTACCTCCTTACGAAGGAATTAGAATCTCCAGACGCTTATGGCGAGTACTTCTGTCAACTTTATAGTTGTACAGGTGACGGATGATGAAGTTGCCGTGGCCTTGAACACTTCAATAAAGTTGTTCAGTGCTCTGGAAGAACTAAATTTAATGGAGTTGTAGATGGAGGTCGTGAGGTGATGTACAACCCCCCTCAGGTTTTCAACGGAGCAGATCGTAAAGTAGAGTCTATGAAGTCTCTCAAATGGACGGTGAAAGCCGGTCATGAGATCGAGGTGGGGCAGGAAACATCGTCCGCGCCCTTAGCTATCCCCAGCGTTAGAAGAACTGGGTTATTATTGCTGTCCAGCTCACTGACGTTTTTCTATCGTATGCTGCATGGGGACGTCCTTAAGGATGACCATATCAAGGACGTGTGGACGACCATAGTGGGTGGGGTGTAGGCGACCCACCACTACGATATCGCGGGGCTGAATAAATCCGTGCAACGCCCTGACGTTAGTATTGGCTATTTCACGAGGGATGTTTAACATTCAGATCCTCCACGATGGCGATTGGGATATCTTTCTCGAAGATGGCGTCCAGATCTTCAGAGAGGAGGGCTTTGTGATCCAAGGAGGAGTTATAGACGACAGCAAGCCTTATAACTTTTCAATCTCTTGTCTGGAGGCAGACGACAGTGGTCTCCAGGTAGTTTGTAGCAGGAAACGGGGCTGCATAAAACTTCAAGCAAGACTTGACGAAGATGACGATTTTTCATTTAATAGTGAAAGAGTACAGATTATACCTGATGGCAAGCTTCTTCTTGCGACCGTTTGCATTTCAAAAGATCCATAAAGAGGTTGCAGCAAGTCTGCTATTTCTCTAGCAAGGCTCAAGAGGCCGGTAATGAATTCGTCAGTGTTTGTGACTCTACTCACGGACCCCAGAATTTGACAAAGAGTTCTAGAAACTTCTGAAGGTCTAGCTTCTGGATGAACTCTCCAACCCTGAAGGGACTTCTCAGGCATCTGAGATATAGGAAGAGCAACCCGACATGAGGGTTTTGCTTTGGCTTCTTAGACGTCAGATACGCCTGGTGTTGTTGTCGAGCAGAATGGCTGGGGGCGTAATCTGGGGCTGTCCGTGGTGTTATCCTAGTTGGTAGTTAACGCTTTCCCTCGTAGCTAGCAATTTAAACACACTGCTGAAGTGCTGCGATCCTTGTGGCGTGCCCAATCTTTTGGCAGCGGTGTCAACACCTAACAATTTGCTTGACTTTTCTCACACATTAAACCTCGAGGAACATAAGCGACGTCGACTGCTCATCTTCTACTGTCTCATTCAACGCACTGAACCGACCAACATGTTTTGATCGAGGAGGTCTTCCGCCTCCTCCGATACGGTGGCCGACTGAATCAATTGATTCAGCTATGTCACTTGCCTCTGTGTAGTTGAGGCCATTTTACTTGATTTGTATCAGAAAAGGCATTCACTTGGCCTTATCTCGCAGGATGATAGGCAGGATGCTGATAAATTTGGAGGGGTGTTCAGCTTCTACAGATTCGTCTCTATCCACTTTCATGGAGGCAAAGCGGATCTGCAAGAGAACCTTCGCAGTTGGATCCTGTATTGTTGACCTTCTTTTATGGCCATTCATAACGGCGTAGTCCCTGTCGGAGTCGGACGAGTTGTCTTCTTGGGACCCTTGGTCTTTCTGGGTCCGGGTTGACGCTCACAGTAGCTGGAAATGGGGCACTTCTTATATATATTTTAATAGTTGTCTCTTTACTTAGCCTTTCTTCAAAAAAACCAAGTCCAAAGGGACACTTCGTTAGTAAAAATAAGATTAATTCACTCACTTTTTAGCGAGTTCAACTGAGAATTAAATTTTCCAAATAATTCTACTATCGCTTGATTATTATTGGCTGAGGTTTATTCTCTCTTTCCTTATATGGACAGTTCATCTACAGCTTTCGTATCCTTTTATTAACTTGACTTGCACAGATAAGGCATACTTATATGTGAGTCTTTTGGGTTGACAACAAAGAAACAACGCTCCAAATATTTTAAAAAACTCAAATCACTTGTAAATAATATCGATTTTTTTCTCATACAGCAATTTGCAATTCATCCCAAAGATTTATTGTTTCACGTCACCCAAGCAACTGAATTGAAATCGTAGAAATATGGCTAACTTTCTCTTACGTTATAATCAATGCTTATATCTGATTTTCACAGAAGGACCTATTTTTGAAATGTTCGTGTAGCTACCTGGGCACAATCATCTTCTGCAACTTGCTTTTGAGATTTTCAGTTCTGGGCTACTTACGATTTGAAACTTGACTAGATGCAAACAAATAGGCAGTTTAGACTCTTGGTGCAATCTAAAGCGCATTAGACCGCTTCAAGAACAAACTGTGCCAGTTTCTTTACATTTAGCCGAGTTTCAAACCCGAAGTGATCCACAACTGAGATGTGACACTACTCTTGACGTTACTCCTTTTTAATAGCTGTTTCCGATCATCCTTATAATTTTATTAATTTAAAGAAACCGTTTTTGCAGTACGTCTTGTTTCAGAAAAGTTAGAACGAAGATTAAGTTAAGATAATAAAGAAAGCAAAAGAAGCGACTAAATTTAGGAATGCGTGCCAACTTCGAGACAGGCCGATCGAGAACGCTGGGACGAAATTGCTTTTTGCGGATCTCGATTTAAAACCAAAAACAAAAGGGAGAGGCGGAAACGCGCTCTCGGATTGTTTTACCAGCTCGGGCATGCTCACAGCTTAATCCGCGAGGATTAATATTTCGCGAAACTCTAATTACGCAGAAGTTACAGCTAGGGCGCCTGACAGATGAGCGCGCGGGCGCTAAAAAATGGGCGGCCATTATGTTGCGCCTTGTTCCGTTTGAAAAAGGCGGGCGGCAAGAATTCGCGTCTTTTGAAATATTTACCTTTTTAATTGGCGCGCGGCAGCCTTTTATTTGCCCGGATAATGGCCACATTCGGGGCGGCCGCCGCGGCGGGCTGCAGGAATTGTTTAATTAAGGAGCGGCGGGCTGCAAACAGCCGCTGTTTGCGAAATGCTCTCGCGCAGAGCAAACATAAACCGAGCCGCGAGTGTTTTGCTACCAATACGTAACACACTTGGCGTTGCAAACCGATGTTGGTTTATTACTGCTTAGATGGCCAGTTTCCTCAAAATTTAATCAGCACCAGTGGCTTTTGTTGTATCCTTTTTGTAAACTCGCCGCATAAAATTCGGTTTGGTAATAAAATTCGCGTGATTTTGGCCGCATGCTCGGAAAAAAATTTATGTTAATTTATGATAAATATTCTTTAGAGTTTCGAATATTTAGATTAAGCGTAAATTCCTTTGGAAATCACTTTAGTGCGGAAAGCTTCCAGAATGACAAAGTAAATACGATTCAAATTGTATTTTATTATTTTATATGACGTTGTCATAAAGATACCACCACCTTGAGAAATTTGCGGCTAATACCGGGATCGCCTTTTTGGTTTGGTAATTGAGACCCCCCCCCCAGTACTTCTACACGTGCAAGACCTAGAAGAGGGTAGAATATTCCCAAGTGTTCTCGTACTAAAAGAAAGGTCTAGAACAGATGCTGGAGATATAAATAGCGCTCAGCTAATCTACCCGGGGAAGTGAAACACCAGAGGCAAAGTGAACTGCTTGGGAGCAAAAACGTTACAATATAATTCTCTCGAACTTTAACACGTTTGGTTCAACATTGTTCCACCATCTCGATTACTTTTTAGAAATGACAGATTGTCAAAACAATCATTTGCACTTTCGATCGCCTCTTCTTTTGACTGAAATACTTTTCAGCAGAAAATATTTTGAATTTTGAAAATAGGTGAAAGATTGAAAAACTAAATCCGGTGGACGAGATGGATGTGAAATGATTTGAACTTCAATTCTGTCAACTTTTGCTCAATGATGACACTTGAATGGTCCGGCATCTAAAAAACTGGTGCTAACAATTTCCAACTGATTGATTCTTCAGAAATGATTTACCATATCCAATTTATTACTTTTATTATATTTTCAGAAGAAGAAGAAATACGATACGTGACCCCACAAGAAGTAACAAAAGAAATTTATTAAAATTCAATATAAATCCAAAGAAATCTAACCTGGATTTTGATCTAATTACAGGAATTGGATTTTGAAGCAGCACAAAAAATAGTTAAATTAAAAATTTAATAAATGCAGTGTTTAGACTAAATTGAAGTCTGAAAGTGGCTGAAATAATAATGAGCTTCATAAAGCCTGGGAAACCCCAAATTGAAATGACATCATATAGGACACTATTTCACTTCTGCCAATAGTCTCAAAATTATTTGATTTAAAGCTATTTTCTAAAGCGACCTTCCAGCCAAAAAGTACAACCTTTATCTTATAAATCAATTGGAAGATCAGATTTCCACAAAACAATTCAGAATCATTGTAGATTGCAACAGACGCACGCATATATGCTCACTCATTGGTCAACTCCTAACTCGACTAGCGAAGTCGTCCACATTTGAGCATGACATTACAATCTACTCATCGGCTGAAACTACATTGCGACCTCAACAATAGCTTTCATTATTTTAAAATTGAACATTTTAGACCAGGCCTTGTATGTATGGTGAAAAGTAATCTTGTAGTTGTGACTGACAGATTCTTGATATTTACTTACAATTTGATAATAAAGTGTGATAATAAGTCTTTAGTTTCTTGCTGATTCTATTTATTACGAACAACCGGTTTAAAGATAAATATAAGTAGAAGAACACCTAGTCGTATTTTTTATCTGACTAAGGTTTAATAAATTGCCAAATTTGAAGAAAACTAAGTAAATGAAAAAAATACAGAGGCTTAAAAAGGAAAATGTACAATCCAATATCTATTTTAATCTACAACAAAATTTATTTATATGGCACCTTCAAAGTCCATAAAACCATTGATGGTTGATTATGGATACCTAGTAATACTGGTGTCTTTAAAACTTGTTGGATTTTTCCATGTTATAAGACATATTTATTGAAAAATAAGAAACCTACAAGATGCTTTAATACTGACGCGTTACAGGGTACGCTATAAAACAAAATCTAAATTGGCTATGATCATGACATATACAATGACTTTTAAAAAATATCCCGACGCTAGATTAAGCGACAGGCGGTTGACCTAATGACAATCCTAAAAGCTCCAGCTTTAATTTAACATTGCGAAGATGGTAAAATTATTTTGATGCAATCGCTCGAATATCAGCGGTCCTGGTTCTAGACTAATCTTTGTGAGTTGAAGTGTCGCATGCCTAAACAACATTCTGAACTACTAAAATCATATCTCAGTGATAGATTTTTAGGATCAAACAAGGAGATAAGTATTCTGATTTATGCGAAATTAAAGCAGGGTACCACAGGGCAGTGTCCTGGGGCTAACACTATACCTTCTGTATACCAACGACGTGCCCACCAGCGAACGAACAACTACAGCCACTTTTGCGGACGATACCGCTATACTAGCAGTAGGGAAAACACTGAAGAAACAAGCGAAGCACTACAGCAAATCATAAATGAAATAGAAGTATGGACAAACAGATGGAGAATAAAGTTAAATGAAACCAAATCCGTGCATATCAACTTCACGAACAAGAGAGATGAATACCTACCAGTCATACTAAACAGTAGCATATTACCACACGCTAATACAGCAAAATACCTTGAATGAACCTGGATGTAAAACTACGTTGGAAGGAACACATTAAGAAGAAAAGAAGAATTAAATATTAAGTATAAGAAGATGCACTGGTTGTTGGGAAGAAAGTCCCAGCTGTCAACTTACAACAAATTACTACTTTACAAACAGATACTAAAACCCGTATGGACGTATGGCTGTCAAATGTGGGGATGCGCCAGTAAAAGCAATATCAACACGATCCAAGTCTTTCAAAATAAAGTGCTAAGGAACATTATTAATGCGCCTGGTACGTCAGAAACAGTGATATTCATAGGGACCTAAGGATAAAAACTGTGTCTGAAGAAATCAAAACTATAGCTCAGAAACACGAATACAGGTTACACGAACACGTGAATATAGAGGTTCTACAACTCCTCGACACTGAGCAACTAGAAAGAAGACTTAAAAGGAAAAAAAAAAAAAAAAAAAAAAAAAAAAAAAAAAAAAAAAAAAAAAAAAAAAAAAAAAAAAAAAAAAAAAAAAAAAAAAAATTTTTTTTTTTTTTTTTTTTTTTTTTTTTTTTTTTTTTTTTTTTTTTTTTTTTTTTTTTTTGGCTAAAGTTCGCAATTGAAACATTTTTCTGCTCCAGATTGAGCAAAATTGGCACCCATTATGCAGAAAAAAAATTTATAATTAATTATGTGAAATATAAGTTATTTTTTGATGGGAAGTGGCTTTGGCTTTATCAACTGGACGCGCCTTTATTTGGCAGTGTGTCAAACCATGCCAAAGTTTTACATACTTTAATTTCTGGAATCACCAGCTCATCTTCTAATTTTAGTCCGTACATGTTCAATCTTCTTCGGTATTTTACTTATTGCTTATTTTTCAAAACGTGGACCATTCTCTCCAAGTACCATACCTTTATCTTATAAATCATCCGGGCAAAGTTTCAGATTTACAAAAAATTCCATGCAATCATTGTAGATGCAACAAGCACGCACTATATATGCTCACTCATTGGCGTCCAACTCCCAACTAACTCGACTAGTGAAGTCGTCCACATTTGAGCATGCGCATTAGAATCTACTCTCATCAGCTGCCAAGCTACATTGTGACCTCAACAACAGCTTTCATTATTTCAAAATTGGGCCCACATTTTTAGAACAGGCCTTGTATGTATGGTGAAAAGTAATCTTGTAGTTGTGACTGACAGATTCTTGATATTTACTTACAATTTGATAATAAAGTGAAATAAGTCTTTAGTTTTCTTGCTGATTCTATTTATTAGGAAAAAAACTGGTTTAAAGATAAATAAAAGTAGAAGAACACCTAGTCGTATTTTTTTATCTGACTAAGGTTTAGTAAAATTGCCAAATTCGTTGCAAGAAAACTAAGAAAATGAAAAAATACAGAGGCTTATAAAAGGGAAAATGTACAATCCAATATCTATTTTAATCTACAACAAAAATTTATTTATATCGGCACCTTCAAAGTCCATAAAAACCATTGATGGTTGATTATGGATACCTAGTGAGTACTGGTGTCTTTAAAGTACCTCGTATTTTTTTTCTGATGTTATAAGACTTTTATTGAAATAAGAGAAGATACCAAAGATGCTTTAATACTGACGCGTTACAGGGGTACGCTATGAAAACAAAATCTAAATTGGGCTTATGATCATGACATATCATGACAATGACTTTTAAAAAAATATCCCGACGCTAGCACTTAAGCGACGAGGCGGTTGACCTAATGCACAATCCTTTGGAAAAGCTCCAGCTTTAATTTAACATTGGCGGAAGATGGTAAAATTATTTTATTGATGCAATCGCTCGAATATCAGCGGTCCTGGTTCTAGCACTGCATCTTTGTAGTGCGAACCAAGTGGTCCGCACACTCGTTGCCTGGAGTTCCGGTATGCGCCTTGGTTAAAATAAATACTTCTGGGAGCAAGTAGCGCTCAGATACGACAGCGCATTTAGGGATTACTATTCACAGTCTGCGAGTTTTGCTCGTTCACAGTAGATTTCCTCGTTTTCTCGCATAACCACAAACGCGGCCTCTGCTCTCTCGTTGCCCGCCCGCACCCTCGGCTTCTGAATGGGATACCGTCTTGCCCGGCCGGCTGCTTCGTCTCCTTCATAGACCTACCGCAGCCCCAGTTCCTCTGGAAGTTGCTGATCTGGCCTGGTCGTCAACCTTCTGCGATCTACCACCTCCTGTAAAACTAAATGCAAAGGCGGTAATTGGCTCAACGCTAACTCAGTTTTGGTGGCTACAGTGCGGTAAGCACTTGCCGCCTTAACCCCAAGTGTCCTCTGTACGCTAAACAGGTCCCTACACTTTCTGACTGTGCACCTTTTCGCTTATATCTCAACAGCGTACGTTAGCGCCGACTTCGATCCGATAGGAAATTTGTTTCCCTTTATCACAAACCGCCCACAACAACCGAGCGTCGATATCTACTCCAAAGTACCGGATGTGTCCCTGCAGTAGATGCGCTTGCTGTTAAGCAGGAGAGTCGACCTCTTCTTTTTCGTGTTTTTTTCTGTCTACGTTTTGAGCACTGCGAGCACCTGGTTCCCGCGTTTTTAAAATTTAAAAAAGAGCTCCACCCATAATAAGAGGGTGTCGTCCGCGAATCCCACCTACCGGCATTCTTGCGGCAACTGATGTCTAAATATACTCTTATATATTAGATTATAGTATGCCGGTCCAGAGCACGAACCCTGGGGGCACCCCATCGTTATTACTCGTGTCGCGATTTCGTCGCCCGTTTCGACTTGCGCTATTCGTTCGCTAAAATATTGTTTTACTAGCGAGAGGAGATTTCGTGGATACTCTCTCCCAGCCAGTTCCCGGATAATTCCGGTCCACCGCGCGATATCCAACGCAATTAACGCGTTCCTCGCATCCCTGACCTCTGAGACCGCGTACGCAATCGCGTTCATGGTGGATTCACCCGCACGAAAACCGTATTGTCGCTCTTGATACCCGCCGTTCTGTTGTACTGCGTATTCTATACGCGTCATTGTGATCCGATCTAGCGTTTTTCGATAACCGGTAGCAGACTTATCGGCCAAAAGCTGCCAGAGTCGGATTCTCGGAATAAACCGGAAAGATGCTGAGTTACAAACTCGTGTTGAAGATATTCTGGGAGAATCTCTGGTGACGATCGTGGTCATCTCGCGTCTTATCTTGGTCTGATCCGTGTCGTGTTCTTCCGCATCATCACGGTGGAAGAAGTTTTCTAATAAAAATTATGCTATTTTGCGAGCTCCTCTTGTGTACGTACGGTCTGCCTTTGGTACACAAGAGTCGCAAGTATTTGGGCGGTTCCCGCGTATTATTTTGTACGTGGTGCTATACTTCGTGCACCCGTATCTTATATTTGCGCTACGCTTCGCGATAAGCTAGCTCCCGCTCTCTAGCAGGGATACTTCGTCTTTGCTGGTTGAAAATATTCAGAGACTTGAATAACGTGTAATTGCAGCATGTGGAGCTATTCAGAAACAACCCAGAAGATTTTATCGGGTGGCTTTAGTTCTTGCGTCGATGTCTACGGGGGACATTTCGAACCTACCCTAAGGTTGTCAGAAATAAGTGGCATAGTGTCGTGTGATGGAACATTTCGTTAACGATGTAAGCGCCAAAAGCATTCAAGGGCGATAGTAAGTAAAGTACGAGGATTATTTTTCAATATGATTTCCATGTATTTAAAAAGTACTTTAAAGCTCTATATACAAAATGCTCTAAAATAGCGTCCTGCAACTCCTACCTAGAAGGTATTTTTTCAGTTTTAGAAATAATTAGTAATCACGGGTGTTAGGTTTAGAGTATAAAATGGGAGGAGAGGCTCTTCAAAGCCGCAGCTCTTGCCAACAACCTAGACAGTTGCGGGCTTACAGACAGGGGTGTTATCGTGCAGAAGCCGACCAGTTCGACTCAATATGTCACTCTTTTTTCCTATGCAGTAATCTGGCATAATACTCCTCGTTTGTCATTGTGTATCTTTCCCTAAAATTAGTTAGCAAAATGCCTTTTAAATTCCAAAAGATTGTCGTTACGATGGCTGTTTTTTGTTTAATCTGCCCTATTTTATTGATTCATAGAACAGGATCATGTTACAATGGATTCAAGAACTTTTTCTTTGTTATTGCGACAGTGGTTTGAAAATTGTTCACAATAGGTCACAGGTTGCTGTTTTTCAACTGCTATCTTGCAGCTTCTCGCGCTCGACAAGAGCGTGTAGGTCGTCTTCAACGCTTTTGTCCATTCCTTTACAGTGGAATACAAAAGGCAAATATTTACCGTACACATCATCCAAACGTTGTTTAATATCACTGGAATTAAGACCTTTACGGCATGGTGCTCGACCTTCAACAATTTGAAAAATCACGCTGCACTGCCAACTCAGGTGAAGGTTGCTACGCAACTGAGACAAATCGGTTACTGCAATTTTTATGAGCGTTCAACCAAAGGTGGCGCTGTCTGACACTTTTTTTTTGTTTTTGTTTCTATTGCTACTAGACTATAGTGAAACCGGAAACTTTTGGCATTACCTCGTATGAAATATTACGTCAAGGCGAACGAACACAAAAGAAGAAGCATTTAAATTCCCGGGGGAAATGTTCGCAATTAAGAGACCCTTCATTCTTCGGGATTATCGGCGGAGCGATAATGCGGTTCAGAAATGTGTTGTTTACAATCGGAAACCAAATTTCGCCGGCACTGAAACATTCGAGTTAAATTCCTGTTTATGTTAACCCTCTCTCTATCGCGGACTGTTATTTCAGCGCCTCGCGCTAACCCAAGTCCTTTATTGCCGAAAAGCGAGCCCGCCAAAGGAAACGCAAAGCCGGCTCGCCGGGCAAAATCGAGCCCCGATTAATCTCGCCAGCGCCGATCCGAGCGGCTTTCATTTCCATCCGCCCTGCGCTCCGGGTCCGGAGCGGCGCGCTATTAACCGCCGGGCGCCGGGTCAATACATTTCCGCGGACACCCGCAGAATTGCGATCAGGTGGCCCTCGCAAATACATTGGGCTGTCTCGATCGACTGCCGATATGTTTCGCGCCCTAATAAAGCAGCGAGGCTGTTCGGAAGCGCGCGGCCGCCTCCTGGCGTTCGTGTCCCACATGTGCCCGATGCTCGGCGTTCAGCTTTCAGCGGGTCGGTGGTAATTATCTCCGTTTGCGCCGACTAAATTAAACATCAGCGCCGGTGTTTATTTGCCGGGGAGTTTTCTTGCTCGGACTGTCGAGGGCGGGTTTGAGGCTCGACTTTGACTCTTTCGGCGCGCTTTGGCGTAATTACCGAAGTTACTCCGGCCCGAGCCGCTGCAATTAAACTTTGCGGCGGCGGGCATGTATGACGCCCATTAGAGACAAATTAAGCGCTCCCAAAAACGCCGCGGAGCTGTGACCGCGGAAGTTAGGGCCTGGGAAGCCCGGAGTATCCGTTTCAGTTGTCAATCCTGCGGAGGAATTGTCGCAATTTGTTGCTACTTAACGGGCTTTGGTGCTTTTCAGAACCCTTTGATCCTGCCTGATATGTAATCTTCCCCATTTTATAATTAATTTACCTCTAGCAAAGTATTGACGCTTCCGGAATTTTTGTAATCTCATTTTGGTGTCACTGCTTAAAATGGCGAATAAGAGCAAAGAAACAACAAAAAGTTTTCTCTTTATTTAGACGTTAGAACATAAGCCTCTTAACGCTCCTTCCATTGTTTAATTTTACATAAATTAACCTGCTTAAACAAAGTTTAGAAGTGTACAAGTAATCCTGTCAAATTAAACTTATTTTTAAACAAACAAGGGGGTGGAAATAATCTGCGTTTTTATTGATCATTTTCTGGTACGTGGATGAATCACACACATGGTCCGGCAAGGAGGGTACGTTTTTAAAACACTTGTTTTTGAACAAAATTCAATTATTTTTCCCAAGATTACATATACGAGGTGCATTCAAGTCTCCAAGTTTTTTCGGCAATGAAAATAAGTCCAAATATGCGGTTAATTTTAAAAGACGCGGGAAATATTTTTGAATTTGTAATACAGATGGCTGCACTATACAATGTACACAGGTCGAATTACCGCCATTGTAGTAAGTGTTGTCATACTTAAAATGGCGACGTTTTATGTTCAAGAACAACATGCAATCATCCGTTTTTTCTCGCGGTGAAACCCCAATTGAAATTCGTCGCCAATTGAGTGCGACAAGCGGTGAAGGCGTTATGGGTGTTAAAAGTGTGAGTGGGTGCGAAAGTTTAAAGAAGGTCGAGAGTTGTGTGACAATGAACAGAAGCAGCCTCGGCCACGAACCAACCGGGCCAAAACCATGATTGCGCGAGTGGAGCGAGTTGTTATAGAAGGCCGTCGATTAGGCGTGCGTGGTACCGCCTTTAATCTGTGAAGTCCTATGCGTAATGAACTTCAATGACCTGAAAATGCGGAAAGTTTGTTCAAGGCGGGTCCCACGAATGCTGACCGACGAACACAAGGCTGCGCGGCTGGCAGTGTCTCAGGACATGTTGACACGTGATGCACTTTTTAAAAAAAATTTGGAGACGTTAGCACTTGAACGCACTTCATATAATGACATTTAAGTAATATAAAGCAGAAACAAAAATAATGTAAAAAATGGCGCCATCCAAGTGGCGACCCTTCTTGTCTAGGTATTGTTGCAGGCCGGTGGAAAAATTACCATACACCTTTCAAGCATAGCGCGTAGAGTTGCTATAATTTCTCAGATTGTTGTTTCTAAAAGAACTTAAGAGTCCGTGGTTTTTCAATGTAAACCTGAGCTTTTAGGTAGCCTCATGAGAAATAACCACACGGCGAAAGATCCAGTGATAGAGGGGCCACTCCACATCCCCGCGCAATGAAATAAGGCGCCCTAGAAAATGTTTTTAAAAAGCCATGGATTCTCTCTCTCTCTCTCTCTCTCTCTCTCTCTCTCTCTCTCTCTCTCTCTCTCTCTCTCTCTCTCTCTCTCTCTCTCTCTTTGATGGACAATACCGAGAATTTTGTTTGTTTACAACACCCGATAAGTGAAAACGAGCCTTGTCACTTGTTATCAGAATACAGCCATTTTTCGAGGCTTCCATCATCGCAAACCGTCGTACATAATCATTTTCTTTCAATTCTTGAACCACCATGATTTTGTGAGGGTGAAAGTAAATGTCAAAGTGCAAAATTTATCGAACGGACCTGTCTGACAAACGCTGAACGGCGAGTACTGCCTCCACAGCCTGTCTAAGAGTCCGATAATCTCTCCGGGTACACAGTTCCTCTGAAGTTGTTAAACCAATTCGTTATTGCTGAACGAAATGTAACGGCATCCTGTCAACCAACATCGAAACAAGTTAGAAATATTCACTGGGTCTACACTACAGAATCATCGGTTGCAACAAAGATGTCGTAAACAAAGACGCGTTCTTACATCGCTCACAGCTCAATGTCTACATTGCTAATGCGCTATTTCTTTTACCACCAATGTTATACCTGTCTCAAAAACGTAACACCTCCCTGCCGGGCCCTGTATAAACCGGAATTTCTCTTTACGTACCGTGATATCAACGAAAAGGGTAAAGGTGCTTGGAGGGATTCTTTACACTACCATTCCTTTAGTGAGTATCACGATGCACAGTTTCTTACGACGTAGAGTATAAAACCGTTCAAAAGAAGATTTAAGGCGTAATTCAGAGACAACACCTTTAATAAAACTTTAGTGTACGCGTGGCATAAGCAATATCATACCCAAATTATGGTTATATAGCCCAATTTTGTTTACTATCTCCCACCGGTGTTGAATTAAAAAGATGCTGCTCCAAGTTTTTTTCGATAATCTCTCTTTTGGCGATGGTTTTCCCTTTGTAAAACAATTGGTTTTCTAAAGTTTAATTTGTTTTATCGCGCATTAATGATGTCTCAAATAAATGAAAAAGAACTTCGTTTGACCTTAGACGCCCATCAAAACACAATATGTTGTGCAGTCATACTATCTGAAGAAACATGTGACAAAATTAGCTACGTTAGTAAACGAGTTGAAAATTTGAGTTCATTCAAAGAGAAAGAAGTATTGTCTTGATTCGGGAAAGGTGCGTTCTGACAATCAAACAAAATCTTCATGTACATTTGGTAAAGTTAGGAAGAATTAAGTCGACATCAATGATGTGGTTGCTGTGGAAGCAGCTCAAAGCGGATTATTATTGGATGAAACTTTTCTGAGATCTCCACATGTTATTGAGCTGTGGAAGTGATTAGTTCACGTGGTACTTTACGAGCGCACTTGTTGAATTCGTAAATGCGTCAGAATTTCGCAAGCCTAATGACTGCGAATTCAGATAATAGATAAAGAAAGAACAAAATTTTAGTTTTGATCACTTTCTTTGACTTACTGATACTTCTCTGATCAAGCCAATCAAATTGGGAAAAACCAAATTTCAAATATTTGATTTATGAATTCTACCGTTCAAGACTATCAAAGGAAGTCGAGTTTCTTTGCCGGGTATTATCTTGTTGAAATGCTTCATCAATAACTAAAAACAGAATTACGAAGTAGATGGCCATATGTGCAACAAAAAAGACTTTGAACAGTAACAACGGAATTGTTACTTCTAAAAAACACGATGCTCTACATTCCACAGTGCCGTGGCTACTAAAACGAAATCTTTTGTACTATCCTATCGGCGATATTGCTCATTTCAAAAACACGCCTTCTTTTACATCACCCAGTATTTTCAAAAATTATAAAAATTAAAGGTGTGTAGTACCCCATGTTCGTATTTCTGCTTGTGAGTTTGTTTACGACCGGCCTAAACTCATGTTAATTCAATATAAAATTGTATTGACCTTTTGGAGGTTTCCCAAGTTTACAAACTTCCAACAAAGTTATTTGCACTTATGAACACCAATTGCAACAAAAGTGGGTATTACACGAGAGTCATGTAAAGCAGCATCGAATTATAAATAGCAAAATCTAATACCGGCGCACATAAAGAATTAAAAATTAAATCAGGTCTAAAAATAGAGCCGCTTGCTACAAATTTCATTTCGCTTTAAACGAAGTTGTAAACCAAATCTGACTGCTGCAGCTTTAATCAGTGGGGCAATACACCACGTGTTTGGGTAATTTATTGCTCCTTGAGAGGCCCTGCAGCTTTGATGGGTTTTGCCCCTCCGCATGACCCTCCCGGAAGGCAGTTTTCTCCCCTACCTTCATAAATAATTTCTTTATAATGCAATAAATACGGCAGTTTCCACCGGCTCTAGTTCTGCTAACGAGATTTGGTTGTATTTATAACATCATGTAGCATCAAAATGTTGCGCAGTCTTCAAAAGTTGCATTAAAATTTATCTTTACGGTTATTTCAGCATACCGTATTCGATAAAAATGAGTGGAGTTGGGGACAGCAAGTTAACATTTGTAATGACAGTTAATATTATTTTTAGTCACATTTAAATGTATTTATGCTTTTTCATTTTCAATTGCAATTAATTATACATATACTTTATTACGTCACCGCTAGTGTCAACCAATTTTCTCCAACGGGTGAAACTAGGATGATAGTCTTTTAAAGGAAGTAGCTTGAGACATTGCTGAGCAGCTCTTAAATTCGTACCTTTAAATCCTTTAGTGCGTAAAGCTTGGGTCTGTATACCTCCCCCTTTGCGTAGCCCCTCAGGTAAAAATCACATGGGATGAGATCTGAACATTTTTAAGAGGCTATTTAGAAGGTCCGCGTCGTCTCAGCCTACGCATTCGAAAATTTCAATTTGACCAGACACACACAATAAGAGTAAAATACAATATAGCAATATGCAGTGAGTCACACGTAATTTCATGCATCGGAATGTACCGGCTGCAACTGACTCGGTGACTTCTGACTGTGTTTGCATCCTCTAAACTGTTATTTCAAGATCACTGTTACGTGACGCCCATTAACAGGCAAAACCCCCGACTGACCCAGTCTGTATTTCAAGTGGTGCGTTTCTAAATAGGTCGGCACTCCTCACCGCTACAGTTTTCACCAAGAGGTAGCCAATTCATCAGCATCCCTGGTCCCCTTCCTGATCTCAACAGATAATCGCCACTTATTATATAATAAACAATCTTAATTCTGGCAATTTGGGGCGAGGGTTTTAAATTTGCTGCCGTTCTATAAACTGGATTTTTTCCCATCACCTCATATCAAAAATATGTTTTTCTGCTGTGACTAGAAAATCAAAGACATCTGATATTTTTCGATATACAGCTGCATCGACTCCTAATTCTGGTGAGAGGTGACAGTATGGGGAACCAATAATGCACGGACCTTTGCCAATTTTAATTCCTCATTGATGATAATATGCAAATTCTCGCGAGACAAACCTGTTACATCCACCGGTGATTAGTCTGCTTACCATTATCAAGTCAGACATATGCTAGAAAATGTGGTTTGCGCTCATTTGACAAAAGTCTGCTGCTTCTGTTTTTCTCAATACAGTGGCTGCCGTCTTTGAACTCCTTTCAACGCCTTTGTGATTCAGTGCTGCTATTAACCTCGTGTGCATGTCCGAAACAGTCACTCCCTTGCTCCAAAGAAGCCACATTGCTCTTCATAACCCATGATCGTCTGCTTCTACAGTTTTCCACTTTATCTACAACTGCACATCATTAATGTTTTGCCGCCTTTATCTCTATCGATTTGAGTAACGCTTTCTGGTAGCATCATTTAGTAATATTGTCTATCTTTACACATGCATTTCAATCTGTGATACAACCGGAGTTTTTAGTAGGCATGCCAATCACTTTGGTTTTGATAAGCGTGTTGTGTTCCCTCTCCCCTACAAAATTATTAACTTTTTTGGAAAAGTGGAGAAAAGCTACTTTTCTTCCTTTTTTACCTTTCCTTGTTCTCCTTTTGGATGTCGGGTTTCTATCCGTCCACCCATTTCTTCTAGAATATTCTGTTTAATGCCAATTTCTTCGTCTCTTCTATTGTTTTGCCCTTTCGATTCTCACATCCATCATTTGTAGTAACCATGTTTTGCTTGACCTTCTTCTTCTCCTTTTTTGTAATTTATTGCTTTCCAAACCTCTTTGGTTAATCTGTTTGGGTTCATCTTAGTCATGTGACACTTTTGAAGTCATGTTTTATGGACTGGGTCGTGTTTTTGTAACATTGAGATCCTTTACATCTTGCTTTTAATTCTCATAATGCTTTCTTTCATCGTAACTAATGGCGTTCGTAGTTTATAGTATTTTTCTTCAATTTTTTTATTTATTTTATTTTCACACCCACATTTACGTTTTCTGTTACAAACTTCTCTCCGTTATTTATCCATAATTTTCAATCTATTTTCCAGGAGTTTTATTTTCTCTTTTTATTTTGCAATTTTGCTTTTTTGGAGACCGTATTTTTTCTTTGTAGTTATTTAGTCTTGTCCAACCTTTATTTTCTGCATTAAATCCTTCATGGTTTCCTTGAAATCATCCGAGTTACTCTCCCTACACTTGCTTAGCGATATTTTTGCTTCTTTCATTTACGAAATAAACATAGCCAATTCGTTTTTCTTCACTCTCACTTACATAGCACGTAGTCGTAGTTACGAGATGTTTAGAAGTCTTATAATAAACTCAAAAACAAATAGATGGTGATTATACGCAACTAATATTAAATAACCCCTTCATAAAGTATTGCAGTTTCAAGATAGTGGTATGTGGTCAAGTATTAAATTGAAGTCAGAAGAAGAAATATTACCACACGAAGCTTTTCTAAAATGAAAAACAGCTTTGGGTAACAGAAATATTTTTATTCTATGTTCATATAAGAATTTTACCATGTCATGTATGGTCATCGGTACTAAAAATAACTATGGTGGATAAATTAGAACTTCTTCCGTTATGGTACTATCGTAGAATATTAAAAATCCCACGAACACTTAATATCTCAAATGAGCAAGAGCTAAACGTCATGTACAAGGTTAGAAAAATCTTTGAGAATTGAAAGACAATAAACTGATGGTTGTGGTCACATTATTAGGAAACCAAAACACGAGTTTCTCTGCCTTATTATTCAACGCAACATTGAAGAGAAAAAGTGAATCGAAAAAAAGAAGATGCCATGACTAGCTAACATGAAATAAGAAACAGACCTCCAAAGAATATGATTACAGGCGCTTGAAACAAGCAAAGCACACTCTTGTTTTAATTAATACACTTGAACCAAGGCACTGTATAAATTAGTTCAATGATTGACTTACCTTTGGAGCAATTTTTACACATATACTCGGCTATCAAAACTTCTAATCGATTCGAAGGTCAACAAGTCAAAAGATTGGAAAATACAAATAACGTGCTAAGGGTAATCTATCTAAAAGCCTCAATACCAAAACATCAATCTATAGCCTTTTTAGATGTGCAAAAGCAATAAATGATACAAAAAAACTCTACCGCTCTAAAAATGAAAAAGCACAATTCTATTGCCATTTCAAGTTATTTTTACCATATGAAGTTCAATTGGGAATTAATAGCAGAAATGGTCTGTTTGAGCTTGACCAAGATATGGTGTCCATTGCAAATTGATATTTAGAGAGCTTTAAAAGAATTTCGATTAATCACATAGACTTTTAAGAATTATAGAAAGTAAGACGGAAGAGGGCAAGTGAGAAACAAATTGATTGAAAACTAAATCAGATTGTTTTAACTTATTTTGCGTTAATAACTAATTATCTGAAACTCTGAAGTCGCAAAGCCCTTTCCATTCCCCGAGCTGCGTAAAGCAATATGTCAAGAATTAGAGCAATGCATTATGCCTTGCGTGGCCCCACAATCTTGATGAATTTCGGCTGTTCTATGTGGAACTCCTTAATCCTATTGCGCTGGGGTGCACTAATCCCCCCTTCTTTCATAATTAATCCCACTATTGAGCAATCTCGCAGCTTGTGCTGGCCTGTTAGAGATCGCCCTCTCTTGGCTTGCATGTTCTCCATCTTTGGCTTCGAGTTTCTCTTAATACCAACTCCACATTCTTCCACTTCTTAATTTAAAGTAAGAAAACGCTTCATTCTCCGTTTTCTCCTACATTCGCAATTCTTTGTGACCCACCCCTTTGTTCTAGAATTCTAATGATTTATAAAATTCATCCCTCCATGTAAAATTTTACATCGCGGACGTGCGGAGATGAAAACTTTTAAAGGTATAACTGCTTGCTGTTGTTATTGAAAGAGGGAGGCCGAGCTTGTTGCAACTTGTGACGGAAATTTACTCCCACGTCTAACCTGCTGTTACGAGGAAGCTCCCCCAGCGAGCAGAATCTGGGTCGAGCGTCGAAGGCCCGAGTTTTAATATTTGAGGCGCTGGCAGGCAATATTCCGCGTCCTTCAGCCGTATTGTTATTCCAAATTGGTGCGGAATGATTATTAGCCCAGTCCCCGGGGCCCAGCCTTGTTAGAGGGATTTTCCGTTGTCGCTCGGCGATATTTCCCAATAAGCCTGCTCGCGTGAGCCGGCGTGCAAAATTGAATAGATAAGACGTGGAGCTGAGCGCGTTACCCCCGGGGCTGCGGGGCAACCTCAGGTCGGCCCCCTTGAACTTATCGCGCTCGAGATCGATTTTAATATATCGCCGCGGATCCGATATTGACCAGCAGAAATTTCCCGGCCACTTTTTCGCGCGGCGGAAACCCGCGCCGAATGGGAAAACGGCAAGCAGGCGCCTCCCTTTCGGCTGTGCATGTACAAAACGTCTATTTCGTGTTTTATTGGAAGGATAACCATCTCGGATTCGCAAAAGAAGGAGCAAATCGGCGGGACTCCTTCTGTGGAGTTGCATCGATTCCTTCGTGCGCTTCGGGAAGTTGCGTTACTTTCTTTTGGTTAATTTTGTTGTTGAAATTCCAGCCCGCTTACAGAAATGCAACTTCAACCGATTGAAATTCACGGAACAGCGGACTCGCGGCGAACAGGCGGTTGTTAACGCTGCGCCTGTTCCATCGCGAAGTTTTGATGCAGAAAAATCTTTTATTTGCATCTCAAGTTATTGGAACTGTTAAAAGCAGCAACTTCATGAAATTGCGAACTCTTAAACGTGGCGTATTAAGGCGATAGTCTGCAAGTTCCGTTTGTTATTATCCTTGAATACGAAACTTTTTAAATTTTGTCTTTGGAGACGTATTTTATATTCTGCAATTTTTCTTGTAACCAACATAAGGAGTAATTTCTCATCTCTAAAATTACTGAATCCTAATGTAATATTAATGTTTTTTACTACGCTTAAAATGTAACTGTAGAACGCTAACCATCGTGTAATTCACGACAATGAACCATGTTTAGTGAAAATTTTTGTGAGATAAATGAAACTAATAGGAATTGCCTGATGTCGATCTGTTCCTATGTGCACAGTGCACATTTTTATGAACAGTCTTTCGTTTTATAACACTAAACATAGGATGGCTAAGAAAACGGAAGATACTAGACCAGTTAAGTACCGTGAATTGAGAGATTTCTGTTCAACATCGACCTAGAAACTAAACAAGTTGAAGTTAGTAGTGGGAGGGAGAAAGAAGGTCATCTAGAGTTTGAAGAATATGAAGATTAGAGTCAATACATACCTTTTACTGTCAAAAATTCTATTATCAAAAAAAGATTAAATTTCATCGTTCAGAAAATGATCTTCAAATATTCAAAAATGAATCTGACTTTGAAGATTTGATGGTTTTATTGGTACTCATGAAGATTTTCTGAAAAACCTAATTAAAAGCCCATGAAAGCAGTGAATTTAACTATCAATTCAGTAATCTACGTAAACATAGCCTCAAAAGAGAAACTGGTCCTAAAAATTCTGGGAAGAAGAAACATGATACACATTCTCTAGACCAAATAAAACACTATCGTACGCTTTCAAAATGTTTAGATCAGATTCTTCTGGTGCAAAAATTGTTTGAGATTGGATGACCCAACAATAAAAGAGTAACAAAACGCAGCGCACGCTTTTGCAACTGTTAGAGAAATTTGGGATATGTTCATTGGCGCTGACTTTACTGACAAAATTTAACTATTCACTAATCTTAGATCTGAAACTAGACGGAAAGAAAAAAATTTCTCTAAAAGCTCTGGGAAGAATTCAATAATTATGGGGTTTCTTATAAGGTATCTATAAGTAGAGAAAGATTCAAATATTTGTTAAACTGCTTGAGATTTGATCGCCAAACAAGAAAACAACGAAGGCAACAGACGGTTTCGCAACTGCTTGAAAAATATGGTCAAATCAGAGGCCTCTGGGTCTAATCCCTAACCTCAGTCTGCTGGCATGGATGATGAATAGCCGTATAAATCGCCTTCATACCGTCTCAAGGAGGAATGTCCATCTTTATCAACCTCATAGTTGTACTCGCCACAGCCGGCTAAGTTGACGTAGCTTTAGACGCTGTTGTGTAGATTTTGAATGACCTGAACAATATATTCTTGGATCGTTGAAGATCGTAGTTTCTTAAGAATCACGGGGGAGGGGTAGGAATTATGGATGATCTGAAGCTTCTTAATGTGGGATTTTACAGTTCAGCTCCAAACTGGACCAAAATATATTATATAAAAACAATTTGCTCTTGGTGGATCTCCCCGTCGACATGTGATCTCCAGGTTAGTTTCTTGTCCAGAATCACCTCGAAGTAGGTTGCCTCTTTCTTGCCAATAAAGTGCCCTTCTAGTGGAGAATTCTGCACCTGCTGCACTATTCTTCTAAAAGGTCCAGTTCCTTCTGGAGCCATCGGGTGGATACGCTTACTCAAAATTGCAAGAACTCCGAACTGCTATCGTACTGCAGACAAGTTTGTAGGGAAAAACGTTTATTTCATGTAAGCTAGCAAAGTATGGCATTAAAATTGTAATGAATGCAGCTCGCGTCTTCGCAAAACCACAAATAAAAGAGACTTGTCTGTAGCAGAATATCTTATGAAGACTATTGAAACCTTTCCAAGGTTCTATTCGTGATCTGATAATGTAAAATTGTCCGCTGATTAGTCAAAGAGCCCTATAAAATCGCCTAGTACCTATCGAAGAAATAAGAGGCAGATTCATCCAAACGCTTTTGTTTTACTTTGACACAGAAAAAACTCTGGTATATTACAAATCTAAAGCAAATTAAAGCGTAGTGTTATTTTGAACTATACATGAGGGAAAAAGCATTTTTATGTTAAACCCTGAAATGACAGGCGCAATGGATATGCTGGATAATATTATTAAACAATCAGGACAGATTTTGAAATCTACGGGAACATCCAGGAAAGCTTATTGCAATTTCCACATCGTTTGAGTCATCTCAGACGTTATGTCCGCCGCTCGACCGTGACGGCTTGGTGGCGACAAAAACTGCGGCTATCACAAATAAAAAGGGCTAAAATCTATAGACATAAACACATCTATGATGACATTCTATAAATACTTTATAAAACAACGGTTGTAAAAAAGAAAAGCTTGATTCGTGAAGCGATTGTGAATATTTTGGAAGAACCTTTGGAGGAAAATAGACTAGCACTAGTACCTTCATCACGAACCCCGTGTCTAGAATTTAAAGAAGTGGTTTTTGAGTTTTTCTTTCGATTTTCTAAAAAGCTGGCTGCTTAGCTTTCTAGGGTTGAAGCGAGCACTCGTGCGTTACGAAGTTGAACCCCCTTGGTGCGGTCGCCCCCGTTTTCGCGAGCTCCCCGGGGTCAGGCCGTGTCAAGGGCGTCGGCAGCGGCGCTGCTCGACAGGTTGCTTTAAACGCGTTACCTGCAAACAGCTCTCGGCCCAGAACGCAATTTGCTCGGGTTTCCGGCAGAATTTAACGCGATAGGTTGGGCTGATGAGCGGTTTTCGATAGGAAATGGAAGCGGCGCGGCGCAGCCGGCGGGCGGCCGCCGGAAAACTCCGTTTTTGGCGCCCGATAATGGGTTCTGTCGCCCGTTCGGCCCAAGTGAAATTGCGGCGCGGTTTTGCGCCAGGAAACGCCGCCCGAAAGACTCGGGAAGTTTCCACTGATTAACAAGCTGCCGCCGCACAGTTCGGCTTCCGCTCCGAATCACCGGGCAAAAACTTGAGCAAGATTTTTTATAATCAAACTACCAAGCCCTGCTGAAGATCCAATTGCTAAGGGCACCTTATTTTAAAGCCCACTTGTAGTTTAATGAAGGGTTAAATAAGATTGTCTAGCATCGAAAGCTTTAAGCAAACTAATACGACCAGGCGAAATAAATTAGTCCTTCCAGCTGTTTAAAATTTAAAACAACCTACGTTTCATGAATATTGAATTGCCCCCGTAAGTTTCATGAAAAATAAATTTCAAACTTCTTGCCTTTTGGCTCCAGAAAAATTTCTAATAAAAATTAATTGCAGTTTAATATTCATTTGCCTTGGAAAGAGAGTGATATTGAAGTACGCCTCGTTGCTATTAGCCGGTGCGGTGTCGAGTTTATTGTAGACGCAACAACAAACGTCTGACAGCTGAATCAATTACAATCATAATTAGGAACACAATGGGGGAGTGTGCAGCTTACTGCTCGTGCAAATTAATGCCGATACAACAATGGGTAATTGTTATTGTTATGCCTTAATTGCGCGTCAGCCAAGTTTGGCCACACGTAAGTTATGAGTCAATTAAATCTAATTTGGACATGCACGATCACTAGCAAAGTCGGTTATAAATAAACCTCATACAGAGTTCTCGAAACTTGCGTCCATTTAACAACCCTGAAAATATTTTGTTGCTTTTTTGTGTAACTGTAAGCGTCAAAAGCTGTTCTAATCTTAAAATCATCCGTAGAATCAACCAGGAAAGGACATTGTTGATATCTAAAAAACTACTTCGTATCACCTTATTTCTCTTCAGGACATATTGCAAGTGGAGAGTCGCCCTCAGATTTTTTTAACTACGGCAATGTCATTTAATAATAATATTTAACTCCCACAAGCTTATAAAGTGCAAATCAAGTCTGTTGTACCAACTCGTTAGCAAACGCTACCACAAAATAAAACGAGACAGAACAAGATTGTACACGTGGATGTGTACATTTGAGAATTTGCTGTGGTAACCAAACACTAGTCGAAAGGAAAAGTCATTCGTATCGCGGGTTTTTACAAAAAGTAAAACTATGATCGAGCATTGGAAAGAATAGTCTTCGCGTCCATGGAGTTATCAAACGTTATCTGCAGAGCAGTGATATAAAGTAGCACCTATAGCACATTATCAAAGAATGATACAGGCCAGCTAGCTAAAATCGTAAAATAAATGACAAGGTCACATTGACATGTTTAGCAAATAAAGTACCTAGGTCTAAGCCCCTAACCTTCCTGTCTTAGAAAACCCTGCCGGAAATTAGAGGGTCATCTAGGCGCTTCCAAGATGGCAAAAGCCAGAACGGTGGTTGCTGAACATGCCAAGGATGGCTTTGACATTGATGAGGTCTCTTACAATTCGCGCAGATGGTGAGATTGGTCTGAGCTCTTTGCAATTGCCGGAGTGAGGTCCTTCGCCGCACTTTACCCGCTTCGGGGAAGTGCTCAGCAACTCTGAGCACGCCCGAATCGCTGGCAGCGGTGGCACTGGCTTACTACTTTCCTCTTCCTTGGCTCCTCTATTGTGACAGCCAAGTCAAGGATGTCCACAGGTGTTAGATTTCTTTCCCTTGTGCGTTTGCCGAGCTGGTTGGAGTATCCTGACAAATGCTGGAGACAGCTGGCATCGCAACATCCTCTTCTCGGTCGCTGAGGACCTTGAAGGGATTGACGGTTGCTATCAGTGAGAAATAGCGACATAATCGTGACCTCGGCATAACGGCGGCGGACGCGGCGGCACTTGAAGGCAGGCTGGAAATCCTGCTCCGTGCTGGGGCTCACTTGGGTGGTGCTGGAGTGGTTTAAAGCACTCTCCGGCAGGGCAGATGGAGGCGATTGCGGAGCGACGACGCTAAATAGGGGCAAATTCCGGCCAATGCTTGGAAGACTGCAGTTGCGGTCTCTGAATTTTCATCGTAGAGATCCATTAAATAGCACAAGTTCTCTCCAAAGCCAGGGAGCCTCTCGCACATCTTCTTCTCACCCTCACTATCACTAATCATTTTGCACAACTTAGCTCGCTGTCTGAACGTATTCCAGCCAGCACGAGCCCCGATTGGGATCACTTCGGTTACCGTGCAACTATAAGGCGCACACAACTGGAACGTGCACTGTTCGACTGCTAACGTTGGCGACAAAAAGAACCTGCATAAGGTGAAGAAGAACTATGCAAAATAATATAAATAATCGGTATCCTAAGGTAGTAACAATCTCTTTGTCATCGACAATAAGACTAAAGGAAAACTAAAGACAGATCCATGAGAGCTATGATACCAGCTATATCAAAATTTTAAAAGAAGATAATGAAGTGGTAAAGGACCCCACAAGACAAAAGCGTATGGAGCAACGTCCCAGAAAAACTATAAAAGTCGCGCTCCCTGTTTTGAATTAATAAAACATCCTACTATTATGCAGAATCAATAACAGCCTCATTAAAAACGAATAAAATTCGATACATTGTGAAGGTAAACAACTCGACTGCTGGGCCGTAGTGCCGGGTAATCGAAAGGTTTTAGTCACTGGTGCAAAATTTAGATGAGCTGGACGAGGATTTCATCTTCGAAACATCACGCAATTTGTCTTGTTCTAACCTGACAAGACATCCTGTTATTATAAGTACACCCAACAACAAACTTTCTAGAAACGAATAAAATTAATACGTGCAAAGATAGACGGGTGCGCCCCAATGGCGGCCGATTGGAAGTTTTTGATTACTGATAAAGAATTCTAGCAACTCTGAGTGAGAGTTTTACCTCTGAACTTGACAGCGTATTCTTTTATTATGGATACTTAGTAGTGCTTCTGGAAGTTAATAGAATTAGACTAACCGACCGTTGCGCCGCGGTGCCAGCTGATCGACTAATTTTGGTCACTGGTGAATAATTCGGTTCTCGTAAGGTATCTTCTTGTAATGTACATTTGACTACAGTTTTTTTGAAAAATTGTAAAATTTGGCACGCTTCAAAGGTAGGGAAGCGGACTGCTGCGCCGCAGTTTCGTCCAATTGAGAGGCTTATGTCACTTGTGACTACACATCACACATCCTATCCTGTTCTGGTCTAACAGTGTCATAATATTTTGTCCATTTAAGACTAGTCTTTCTGGACACTAATAAAATTCGATTCGTTCCGAACACCGGCAATCCAATTGCTATGTTGTTTTGGCCGCTGATTGAGATGTTTTGGTCACTAATAAAGAATTTAAATCTTGCTAGACAATAATTTTATCAGTTTTTTATCCTGTTCTGACCTGACAAAGGCACCTTGCTGTTATGCCCATTTAACAACAGTCTTTTTGGAGGCTAATAAAATTCGGTACGTCACAAACATGGACTAGCCGCCTGCTAAGTCGCAACGCTGTGTGTTTGAGAGATTTTGGTCACTGGTAAAGATTTCAAATGACACCGAACGAGGATTGTATCTCTGAACACCGCGCAACCTACTCTCTTTTAGTCTGAGAAGGCATCCTATTGTTATTTCCATTAAACAGCAGTCTCTGGAAGTTAATAAAATTTAAAATTAATGTTAAATTATGTTAAATGAAGGATTTGTTTTTCAACGTTACATAACTTACCCTATTGTGGCATGACAAGGCATCTTACTATGATGTCCATTTAATCATATCGGACTACTGCGAGCCGATCAAGACTTTTCGGTCACTGGTAAAGAATTTCGTCTCTGAATGTCACGAAACCTATCCTGTTGTAACATAATAGGCCTTTCTTTTGTTATTGCCACTCCACAACAGCCTTTTCGGAAGCTAGTAAAATTCGGTACGTTGCGAATGTGCACAAGCCGACTGCTGCACGTCAGTGCGCATCGATTAAAAAGTTTTGGTCACGGGTGAAGAATTCAAATGACGCTGGACGAAAATTTTTTTTTACTACCACACAATTAATTGTGACCTTACAAGGAATTTTCTTATAATAAGCACGAAAAAAACTGTTCTGGTAGCTAAAAAGATTCGGTTTGTTGCAAAGGTGGACAATCCGGTGCCGGCGGCTCAAGAAGTTTTAGTCACTGATAAAGAATTTACATTATTTCACTCAGCAACAGTCTGAAAGCTATTAAAATTATGTACGTTGCAAAAGAGGGGCGAACTGACTGATATGCCATAGTGCTGACGGTTCGAGGGGTTCTGGTCATTGCTGAAGAATTCTAATTTCCGAATGTCACGCAACTGATCCGGTTCTGGCCGGTTAGGGCATTTTGTTATTATGAAAACTCAACAAGAGATCTTCTGGAAGATAATAAAATTCCGTAAGTTTCGAAGGTAGGAAATTTGACTACTATGTTGATCGCTCAGGCGTTTTTGGTCACAGAATTTAAAGGATGCTGGACCAGGATTTTAACCTTGTATATCAAGAAATTTTGTCTATTCTGGTCTGAGAACGACGTTCTTCTATTACACACTTAGCAACAGCCTTTAAGGAAGATAAAAAATTGGCGAAAATAAACAAGCTGTCTACCGAGCCGCATTGTTGTACGATCGAGAAGTTTTAGTCACTAGTAAAGACTTCATGACATGGTTTGTTCTAGCTTGACAAAGCATCCTGCTAACATGCCCACTTAACAGGGTTTTTTTTGTAAAAGTAGACAATTCGGCTTCTGTGCCGCAGTTCCAGCCGATTGGGCGGTGAAGAACTTAAATGATGCTGGACCAGGACTTCATATCTCAACATTACGCAACCTATTCTGTTTTGACGCGACAAAACATTCAGTCATTAAGTCCGTCCAACAACAGCCCTTCTGGAAACCAATAAAATTCGATACGTTGCGCAACGGCGGACAGGTCGGCCGATCAAAAGGTTTTGGTGATTAGCGAAAAATTCAAGTGATGCTAGTCGAGGGTTTTATTTTTAAACATCACGCAACCTATTTTGTTGTGATTTGACAATATATCCTTTTGTTATCTATATTTAACGCCAGTTTTTCCGAAAGTTAATTAAATTCGGTTCATTGCAATGCCGGCCGATTTAGAGATTGTCGTCACTGGCGAAGAATTCAAATAATGTTGAACGTGGATTTTATTTCTCGATGTCACACAAACCCTATTTTGTCCTATTCTACTACTACACCCACGCAACAACAATCTTCCTGAAAACTAATAGAATTCGGTACGTTGGTATAATAGACTACCCTCCTGCTGCACCACAGTGTTCGAGCAGTTTTGGTCACTGGCGAAGAATTAGAATTATGCTAGACAAGTATTTTATCTTTAGTCTAGAGGTTTTAGCCACTAGAGACAAATTCAAATGATGTTGGGCTAGTGTTTCATTATTACGCAACCTATTCTATTCTGACCTAACAAAGCAACCTATTATTATACGCACTTTATAAGATCTTTGTGGGTGCTAATATAATTGGATACGTTAAGAAACTAGACAACTCAACCACTATATCTAGTATAGTTTAATGAAAATGTTTTGGTTATTGGTTATTTGGTTATTCTAATAATTTTGGGCGAAAGTTTAGTTTCTAAACACGAAACAACTAACTTGCGACGGTTTTCTGTTAGTATATACCCTCAAAAACAGTTTTTCTAGAAGCTGATACTATTTGGTTTGTTGCGAAAGTGGATAACCAGACTGCCATGCTTCAATCTGAGTCGGTCAAGAGGTTTGGTTGCAGATAAAGAATTCAAATGGTGCTCGACAAAGATTTCATGTTTTGTATTGGTCTGAGAGGGCATCATGTTATCATGTTTACAAAACGACAGTCTTTCTGGGAGCTAATCAAATCCGGCACCTTATAAGGGCGGTCAAGCCGATTGACGTTTTCATCTTGAAAGTCGCGTAATCTTTTCTGCTGTGACCTGAGAGGACATTTTCTTGTTATGCGTACTTCTGGTTGCTTACTAAGCGACTTAACGGTTTTGATTACTGGTGAAGAATTCAAATGATGCTGAATGAAGACTGAAGAATGAAGAGCAGTCCAAGTAAGCTAATAAAATTCGGGAAGTTGCAAATCGACTGTCAATTGAGGGGTTTTATAACGGGCAAAGAGTTGGAATTATTTTGGACGAGGATTTTATCTCCAAATATCAAATAATTTACCCTGCTGTGCTTTGACAGGGCATCCTGTTATTACGGACACTCAAAAGCAACTGTAAATGAATAAAATTTGGAATGCTGATAAGGTGTAGAACCCGATTGCTGAGCTCGGTGTTAGCTGATCTTTGGCCAATTCAAATAATGCTCAATGAATATTTCAGACTAATAGAGTGTCCTTTTATTTTGGACATAACAGACTTTCTAGAAGCTGAAAAGTTGGGAACGTAGACAAGCGGACTGATGTGTCGCAGTGTCGGACGATTTTTGATCGCGATTTTATCTCTGAACGTCACACATTCTATCATGCTTCGCCTTGACAAGGCATCCTATTATGTTTACTAAACGACAGTTTCTCTAAAGAAGCTAAAAAATGTGGATCATTGCATTGGTGTAGAGTTTTAATAAGCTGAACGAGGATTTGATTTTTAAATGTCACGCAATCTATCTTTCCAACTTGTCAAGGCATTTTGTTACTATACGCAGTCCATCATCAATAGACTTTGTGGAAACTAATTAATTTGATAGGTTACAAAAGTAGCCGGCAGTGGCGCCAATCCAAAGATCTTGATCACCGGTGAAAATTCAAATGATGCGGAACGATTTCTTCTCTGAACGTAGTCTACCCTATTTTACAATAAAATTCGATACGTTACAAAGGTGAACAAGCCGACCTCTGCTAGCCAATCAAAAGTTTTAATTACTGTTGAAGAATTTAAATGACGCTAGGCCAGCGCTATATCTTTAAACGTCACGGAACCTATCATGTTCTGGCTTGATAAGATATTCTTTTATTATGCCCACCAACCAGTCTTTCTGGTAATTAATAAAATTGATATTTTAAAATTAAAATGTGGGAATTTAGACAGCCGACTGCTGTGCAACATTATCGATCGATGGAGTGGTTTTGATCACTAGCGAAGAAAAGATTCAAACGAAGCTAAACGACGATTTCCATTCAGATCGCAGCAAAGTATGGAAAACTTGTATTTTGAAATTTTATCAACGCTACCTATAGAAACAGACTATCCAGCCAACGCAAAAATATCACTTGACAAGGGCAAACTCGTCTAGACGAGTCAGTTACCACGATGACGTTGAATGAAGTGGAATGCCACAAATTAATTTTCCATGAACACGACCCCAATTCTACTGCCACTCGTGTACTAAAACAGTTTAAAGAACGACTTACGCTGGAACGGAAACCAGGAGGTGGACAGGAATGACAGATCAGAAGATGGAACAGAAAGTGTGGCAGCTTTTTAAAGACAAGCCGAAGATTTCTTCCCGAGGGCTGGCCAAGAAGGTAAAAATGATGAAAAGTAAATGATAGGGCTGATCGGGATACATAAAAAAATCAGACATCACAGTCCCGTTCCCGTAAGTTGTACCAAAATCTATTGATACCACATCAGTATGATGAGACATATTTCCTCGCTGACTTCAATTGTATTGCTGGGCAAGATTACTACACTGCTCGCACCAGGAGAGACGCTCCATAGGAGTGCAAAAGAAAGCGAAATGTAAAATTCTGAAAAAATTCCTTGTCTGCAAGCCATACACGGTTGTGGTTTGAAGAGCAGAACTCTCACCACTGGGTGTTTCAACTTGGATATCTATCGAAAACAGTGTTTGCTGTTTCTGCAGCAGCACGATGTAAAAGCACTTTCTTGGTCAGATCTCGCGACGTGCCACTACCCTAAAACAACGAAAGAATGGTACGCAGCTAAAGATGCTGATTATGTACGAAAACAAATTATTCTACCAAAAAGTCCAACAAAAATACAACCGCCCTAACCATAGAAGAGTTCCGATCCAAGTAGTTCTCTATATCAAAGAAAATTCAAATGGAGTTTGTGCAAAAATTGATACCCAATGCTCTTGCATGAAGAACTATTTTGTGCTTTAAGGCCTAGTTAAGTGTTTAAAGACTATATGGGTCTAATAAGTATATTATTTCAATTTCGGTGCTCCAATTTTGGTGTTTTCGCCCTTTAGTTGCCCAATATTGTAACCACATTAATTTCCAGTTAGGTAAGTAAGAGCGTGTTCAGGTTAATGTGGAGAAAAAATGAATTAAACACATTTTTAAATAAATGAGTACGTTGTAATAATAACATGTTTAGTCAGCACCGGCGTCGATAATTGCCTGGCATCTTCAAGGCATGTTTTCGATAAAATTGATGCCGTTAACTGCTTCAAACTAAATACATTTCTTCCACGAAGTTTATGCTTGATGTATGCCCACACATTCTCAATCGAATTTGCATCGGGCGTCTGCAACAGTCAATCAAGTGTAACGATGCCAAACTGCTGTTGTCCTCCTGCAGGATGACGTCCTCGCTTTTCTTGATGTAACCAACGCTTGGCAGTCGGTAACATATGTTTCTTATAAGTCTCGAGCATTTTCGAAGCATTTAGGTTGTATGTAAACAGATTCAACGTTTTGAAACCCAGTTTTGAGAAGCAGCCCCAAAGATGCACTTTTGCTGGGTGTTTAACGGTCCGCTGTACCAAACTGTTAGTTGAAGTTGACCAGGATCGTGGTACGATAGCATATCTCCAGATAGAAGCTTCGTTCGTAAAAATTACATTGCTCCAATCTCGATCGATATTGTCCTTGAGTCGCTTCGTCATATGATTTTCACCTAACAAAAGTTTCTTCACTGAACTACGGCATTTGATATCATACGCACGGAGGTGGGTTCGGATAGCTACGTACGATATATCTACACCTTTCTGGTTCATTTTTGCTGCTCCTTGACGCATTGTTAAGCGGGGGTTCTGCTAAAACAAGTTCACGATCTGCTTTTTAACTTTATGAGACACTGCTAGATTCCGGCAAGTCATCGACCGTTTTTGTCTCTTTGTTGACGAATGTTTTCGACTTATTTATGTACTTAGCGTTGTATAAGACATTTTTGGAACTTTCGGATGTTTATAGAGGAACACAGCCTCATAGTGTTTTACGCGTTTCTCTACCAAAAATTCAATATCAATGGAATCTTTTGTGACAAACCATCGAGGACAAAAGGTTTCCTCTATCGACTGACAAAAGAATTAGAGCGATAGCTTTTACCAACTGCTAATTATGCCGGACACGCTCTTACGTAACTGACTGTATGTAAATTTCGTACAACTTTAACTTCTTTTTATTTCCTTTTTATATCATTTCCTTTCATGAAACAGTAAGCCTGTTTTAGAGCTTAGATGATCAGATTCATAAATTTCTTTTTTTTTTTGGTCGCAGCTATAGACTAGTGGTGATGGGCATTAATCCTGTATCTGGACGAGTTGTAGGCTCGTCAGAAACCCATAGGTGTATATGACTTCGAAATATTAAGTTGCATGTTAGTAGGCACATTAACCTCTTGAGGCTGCATTGCCAGTAAATGCGTCCCAACGAAAAAAATCTCTTTCCCCAAGTTTTATGGAATATCTTCATAATGCATAGATATATTGATGACATTTTTTATTTCGCCTCTTTTTAGCGGCCTCGGAGATAAAACGCCACTTTTATAAGAGGCCACGCGGGCTCGCCAAAAAAGCTCAAAGAGCGCCCGAGAAAAATGAAGCGAAATCACTGCATACCAAACAGGGTTTGGCGCGATAAATCATAGGCCGTGTCGCCGCGAAATATGGCCCGAATTTCCCCGCGACCCGCCCTGCGCGCAAAAAGCGCCTTAATCCATATTCGCGGCCGCAGGTTCCAAAAACCACCCCGTCTTAATGGAATCGGGAAGCCCGGCCCGGGAAAGACGACTTATTAGTTTTCAGCGTGTACGGCGCGAGAGACGTGCTTGCGGCCGAGCGAGAAGGCGCCGGATTAATTTACAGCCCGTCCGGACCGCCGCCGGAGTCGGGCGCCCTGCGCGCCCCCAAATTAGGCTGCATTTGTTGCGCTATCGTGCCGGGGCTGCAGCGCGCATAATTGAGAGAACTAATGAAGTTCGACGCGCCCGCGTAATCTGGGCCTGTTGGGCTAATCTGACTGAGAACGCGGCGACACGTGTTCGCGCCGTAATCGGCGCTTAATTGCGCGGCCGGCGCCGGGAAATTTGATTTCTGTGGAAGCTGCGCGAGCCGGAAGGCGTCGCCGGCGGAGAAGAGTGGCAAGGCAGGGGAGGAGTACGAAGCCTTCCACGGGGAGTTGCATTTTTGCAGATATGTAAACACTGTTAATGGAGAGACTATTAAAACGTTATACGAGGTTTGGGGCATAAGTCATGGCAACTATTTTTTTCAAATCAAGCAATGGGTGGGCCGACGATTCCATAATGGGAAATTGCACACCATACATTAAGTTTTTCTGGGTGCAATCGAACTTCGGTCAAATGCGGATTTTCAGTACCCCAATGTCATCTAGTTAAAAATATGCCTCATCCGTGAAGTGGTCCGACTTTTTGGTCCAAACCATTTCCGTGATCATTCTTGCAAAAATGAATTTTTTGCCAATATTGACCTCGGTCGGAGGCGTTTGCAATTGAATCATAAGTTGGTTCAATTTCTTAGTGAAGATGATGTGCACACCCAATTGAGCTGCGCCTTTAGAGACTGAAGTTGTTGGCTCTTGTTTCTAAAGCTTCCGGCTTGTTTTACGGTCTTAGAAGTGGTCACAGTGACTGGTCTGTCCGTTCTTGACAAATTGTCATCCAGTACACTTCCTGTCTTCTCAAACTTTCTAATCAGCCTATTGTAACATGGTAAAATAGACAATTTAATTTTATCATGGTATTTTTTACCTTGCTATTGTAGAATCAGACAAGGTAGTGTGCTTGTCAAACTTGGCCTTGAAAGCAGTTAGCGCTGCACTAGCACTTCACACCCTCTCGTAAAAGACGGCCACAATAAAGACCATTTCTTTGGTTGAGGAGACAATGTAGGCATGTGTTAAATACCCGTACATTTCTTTCATTCTTTGTCCTTTCATTTATATATTTACGACATTTTGTGATACCATAACTTACCTTTGAAAAAAATACTTGCTATGATTTATGCCCCAACCTGATCGCCAGCATGATCCAAGTTGTTGAGGCGCGGACTGCGATGCGGACGAATCCGGATTCCACTCCCGGAGCTCTTCGATGCCTAGATAGTGGCCTACTCAGTCACTAAAAATAATTGACTACCTGCGTTCACCCGAACAAGGGACAACAATGACGGTCGTTTAAGACTCAGTGATTGCCACATCGCCCTGCATTAGAGATGGTGCGTGATGAGAACCTCAACATTCTCAGTTCGCAGGCCGTGCTCCCACGCGGAGCGTTATAGCCTTACCATTATTATTATTATTATGCCCTACTCTTTTTATTTTAGATATTAAAAAAATGGTAATACAAAAACACATTTGCCTGAACTAGGTAATAAACAAAGCTGGGGTTTCATTAGCATTCTTCTTCGTGTTAAAGCTCCATAAGAGTAAAGAGCATCCGCCAGTGTTTCGAGAATTGTGTTCTTGATGACAGGATAGCTAATCCTGTGCATCTCCCGTTCATTTCTTCGCTAAATCTTCCATTCCTTCCTCTATCTTGATAGTCTCTTCGCTTCATTCCATATTACGCCATGTTGTCTCAGTTCCCTCTGCATTTTTCACGGTATAGTGTAACTTAGGCCTTGTTTTGTTATGTTGTTATCAAGTTTTCTAAGTGCATGACCAATTCATTTCCATTTAATTTTTTTAATAGTTATTTTTGGTTCCTCTTCTTATACAACCTTGTGCAACTCTTCATTAGTAATTGTATTTGACCAGAATATTTTGCATATTTTTCTTAAACATTTATTAATAAATGTCTGTATTTTATTTAGACCTTTTTAATTTCTTTCTACGTTTTCGGTCTTTACATTTGTGTGAAATAATCTTATCATCTTCGTCCTTTGACATGTGCTTGATGATTTCCATGCCCTTTTGAGCACGCTGAAAGCACTTGTGCTAGTTAAATTCTTTTTTCATTTTCTCTTAGATATTCTAACTTCTTAGATCTATTCTACTACTTCTTTGTTTCTCTCATCTATGCAGATCTTTTCTATTCTGTCTAAATAAGCTTTTAAGATTTTTGTGTCTTTTGCATTCATTTACAGATCTATTCTCTTTGCATTGTTAGTGTTATCGGTTTTTTTTGTGCTTGTGTTAGTCATTTGCTGTTAATAGACAATTATTGTTGTTTATCCAAGTCTTCCAGCTTTATTGAATGATAATAATGGTAAGGCTCTAACGCTCCGCGTGGAAACACGGTTTGCAATATGAGAGGTTAAGATTCTCATATATTCGCTCTCTCTGCCCGGTCGTCGCGCACCATCTCTGATACGGGGCTATGTGGCAAGCACTGCGCCTTAGACGGCCGCCATTATCACCTCTTGTTCGAATGAACGCAGGTCTAGTGCCTCAACCGCGGGATACTCTGGCGATTACTTATTGAATATTTTCTAATTAACTAGTAAAAGATCCGTCCCAAAAGCTAAAGATTTGGTTCAAAGTTTCGTCGACAATGAAAGAAAAATGATCCAATAATCGTTTTATCAGCCATATTTGAGCGTATGTGCCGTATGCGCCTACTAACGGCAAGAATTGGCCACGTAGTGCATGAAACACCGATAAGTGGCACAAACTGTCCAATTACTTCATGATAATTTATGTCTTGACCTATAACAGGTCAACCATGAGCTAAATCGAAAAATATAAACCTTTATGCGAGGTTTGAGATATTTACCTTTGAAATCTGTTCATAACTGTAGGAGGAGTGAATGAAGGTGAGTTAGAATGAGTGAAAGTGAATTACAGAAAGTTAGAGTAAATAAGGGAGAATGAGGATGAGTGTGGGTGAATGGGAGTGAGTCAGAGTGAGTAAGCGGAACTGGGAGTGATTGAGATTAAGTGAGAGTTAGTGGTAGTGAGTGAGAGTGAGTGGGAGTGAGTAAGGGTTAGTGAGGGTGAGTGCGCGTGAGTGATGAGTGAGAATGAGAGAGATCCAGGAAGCATAGAGCTTTTAATAAACTCTATTTTCGTCTTCAAGTTACCTAGAACTTTCCAGGTCAAACAAGGTCTACCACATTTTTATTTTTTATTGAGCGAGAGTAAATAAGAAAGAGTGAGAGTGGGTGAAGGTGAGCGCGAGTGAGTATGGGTGAATGGGGGTGAGTGACGGCAAGGGTGAGTGAGGATGACCGAGAATGAGGGAGAGTGAGAGAAAAAGAGTAAACATTGAGCTTTTCATCGAACTTTATTTCCGACTTCAAGTTACCTATCACGTTTGTATTTTTTCACTGATTTCATTCTAAAACTGTTATCGCTATGGTGTTGATAGGTTTCCATAATATATGTTTAATTCAGACCCACTTAGGATATGGAATCTCATTTCTCATTCAGCACTGTTTTGTTTTTTGCAACACTAATATTCGTCGCAGGCGTTTATTAGCGAATATTTGAAGTTTCGATGTTATTTCCTTCATTACGCACCACCTTTTGGACACGTACACCACAGATTCTTAATTTTGTTGTTGTCGTCAGTTATCTTGTTGAGATCAGTAATTATATCTTGGAAAGGTTACTTGACAGGTAAACTCTGTAGAGTTTTAAAAAAATGTTGATTTTATTTAGCTCTACTGATTGTTCTTCGATGATTATTGGTGTATTTATGTGGTCGGTACTTAAATATTTCTACGTGTTCTGTTATGCTCACTATTCTTTTTAAATGTAAAGATGACTTAGGATCTTTTAAATTTTTTGGCGTGTCGGCTGGTGCTAATTGGTAAGTTCTTTATTTGTAATTGTATGATATTCTCATTTTCCTTCTGATTGCTATTCATACCCAGCATCTCTTCGAACATTTGATTTGTTGCTTTTAGGATAAAATTATTTAGTTATACCATATAGTATTCTCATGTTATATGTTCTCGCAGCATCTTGAGTTTGTGATGTGAGTGTGCTGGTCCAGATCATTTTTTGTCCTTCTATTACGAATTTTTTGATATTCTTATTCAAGAAGTTATAAGGTGCATTTTCTCTTTTATTCTCTTTATTAATAGTAGTATTCATTTGTGCTTTAATATTCTTTATGTTCCTTATGAAGTCTTATGTGTCATCTGATATCTATTTCTTTCTCTTTTTTAATTTCCAGTGTTGTTTTCAGAGATTCTGACACATTTTTCCACCCGTCTGGATAATTATGTTCTAGGTGTGTTTTTAAGGTTTATTTAGAATCTGTTGCTTCCATCTGCGTTTCGTTTTCGTATTTGACCTTTCGAAAATTTTTTTTTAATTGTTAGTTTCATTTTTAGCACGCTTGTTAGGAACTGGCGATCACTGCATTTATGTGCATATATTTTGTTAACAATATTCAATAATAAGGTCATTTATCTTGTAGTTATTAAGATATGGTCTATTTGGTCTCTAGTTCTTTCATCTGGTGAAACCCATATCTTTCATCAAAGGATTGTGAGTACTTACAAAGTATTTGTAGTTCAACCCGTGTTGTTCTATATTGTTTTGTAGGTTTGTGTTATTGTTACCATTTGGATTTCCTATGACAATTGATTTATCGCCAACGAGAACACTTTTTTCCTGAATTAAACCCGACCTCGGCTGCAGACTTAGTATAACCGTCACATACAAAATATTCAAGTTCTCAAAAACTTTAATCTTGATCTAATCGCGCAAATCAGCCTCCAATGCGCAGCATATGAGCAGAAATGCTTAAAGTAAACGGTCGTCTCTTTCAGTCTTCCTCAAACTGCCTTTACGATTTATCTTTTACTTGTAGTCTACAAAAATCGCGGACTTCATTTGAATGCCTTGCCCACAAAACTGTTCTGTGAATATCTCTCGGAAGCAGACAAATCCTTTGAATCAGAAAGTTCCTCAAGCAGAACTCTGCAAAACTATTTCGCGAAGCGTCCCGTACGTCATAAAACTGCGAAAACGCGCTCTCTAAGGAACAGCCGTAACTCAACAGTAAAAGAAACAGTCGCATAAAACGGGACGTCGAAAAGCAAACAATAAGCCGCGCATATGCCGTAACTGGAGAATTTTATATTTACAAAAAAACAAATGAAACTTTTAATGTAATTATTGTGTAAAGTATAGACCCCAGCCGTGGGTAAAGTTTAATAATAGTCATAAAGCATCTTTAAAATTCTGAGTATTTCTATTAACGAGAGTTAAAAATATTTTATTAGTGCCTGTAAGCATATTTATAGTATTTGAACTACGAAGGTTGTTTAGAACCGAACTTAAAAAATGTTTTTCTTTAAATGCGTAGGTAAATTAAATAGAAAACGAAATTACTGTTTTTAATTTATATTCAAGTATCTTAAAAGTGCAAATATGCAAAGTTATTTTTTTACATAATCTACAGAATAAGAAAGGCATCTTTTTTGAAGGATGGGTGGTTTTGTGATATATAATAAAATGAAAGGGGTTAAAACACCAGTCAATCCTTCGCCTAGGCAGCAACATCTGTCTTTCAGATGCTCATTTAGTACTCCAAACGAGTGATAATCACAGGACGATAAATCTGAACTGTAGGGAGGAAGTTCCATGGTGCTTTGAGCTACTGCATGAGGACGGGCGTTATCGTGAAGCAGGATAACATATTGGATATGCAAGTTTTGTTTCGTCCAAAGAAAGGCAAAAGGAATTTCAGCAACCCGTAATTGACGATCGTCCTTGAGAAGGTGGCGAACAATACAAATATATTTCTCAATCACGCTAGTCTCTGGGCGATGTCCGTAACCTTTATTTTCAAATGCTTCTCGTACTCCAAAACATTGTTTTTGTGCATTTATTCTTAGAATTATTAGCGATTTCATCCCATCTATTTTGAGAAACTTAATAATAACCCGTTATGTAACGAATTAGGGTATATTTTGCTTCCAGCATCATTATACTGACTAAAAGTATTTCTACCTACAACGGTTTATATTCACTTCACCTTCCTACTTTCAAAATTTCATCTCTGGTTCATTATAAAAAGAAGTAATGGCCATTTTATATAAATAAATAAATAATACCAATGTTGCAGTCTAAATTTTGTTGTACTGTGCATAAATGCAACATCAATAGTTCTGCTCGATAAATTCAAAAGCGACCTAAAACCAGTGTCGCAGAAGGATCTATACGTAAAACTTGGACTGTTTTGGAATTTCCAAGATTGCGTTGTTTGTGTCGTTAATTAAATTTACAATACTAAATTAACAATCACATTAACGCTCAGTTTGCCTACACCATTGTAATTCGAATGTCGTTAAAGCATTCTAGTCACTTTAGTCTTTTGCTACCACATAATTCTTTGCAATAATTCCAATAATTGGCATTACTGTTACAGGAAACCAATGGGTTATTCAATTAGTTGTTTTTTCAGCTAATAAAATTAATAATACTGCTTCAGTTCCCGATAAAACTGAGATAATCGGAGTGTAACAGGAATCCTCTGGAAGAAAAGAGAAAAGGAAGAAACAAAATAAGAATCAGCACGTGCAATGTGCAAGGAATGCTTTAGCTGCTGCACTAACATAACCAAACCAATGCAACAATTGAATATAAAAGGTTGAAGCTTAATTTTATTTAATCAACTCTAGCTAATAGAATTTTTTTCTGTCCGCGCCGTGACGTCAAGCGAGAGGGCACGGCTTCTGAGAATCGAAAGTAGAGATGCCTAAGGGGATTTCCCCTTGTAGAGTACCTCACATTACTGCTTTTCTTTAGTCACTATCATTTTATCAAAGCAAAAGACACACTTACCCGTCGCGTGACAGATTATTTGTTATTAAGTTTCTCACAACTCGGGGGCGTAAAACCGAAATTTTGAGAACTTTTAAGTCATAGTTCGGAGACTCGTGTGTACGCGCGACATCGAGAATTTTTTGGGGGGACGAGAATCGGTTAAAATAAAATCAGGGACTTTACCGAAGACCAGCGTGACTGAAGAGAATATTTGCGTTATCCTGCTTTACGCCCGGCCCCGTACAGTTATGAAACGCGATAAAAAATTGAGGATTTGTTCTGAACAATACTGAATAACTCTCTCTAGAGTCTGGACTTATCGTCTTGCAATTATCATTTATTTTAGACCATCAAAAAACACTTTGAAGACAGAGATTTGACTAAAATGTATTTTTGTATTTTTATGATGCTCTAATAAATTTAAAAATTAATTTTTGTTTGCATTTGATTCGCCCACTTAGTATATCACTATAATCAGTAGCAACTCTGAGGGGGACAAAGATTAGAAGCAGGCTTTATAGTAAACAAGAAAATTGTCAAACATTGTCGGAAGCTGCAGCCCGTTTTCAAACCAAATTGTTGTATTTAGATCTTAGATTTACATGTAATATACTTAAAAAAATTAAATATCTAGGAACAGCTTTTACAAGGAGTCTCAATCTGTCTACTCAAAAGAAGAGCTACAATTCTCTGAGGAAGACTCAAAGGAAATGCTTGCGTCAATTTTAAATGAAAGCCAGAAAAGCCTAACAATGAATAGAGGGTAGTCAATAACGTGAGTTATACTAATAACACTGTCTGGCTGGTTGATTTGATAGAAAACCTTCAGATTATATTCAAATTCGACTTAACACTGAACAAGCAAATAAGAGTCGCCCAGAAAAAATGCTTTTTACAAACCAAACTTAAATCTCTGTCTAAGACCACGTGCGGTGAGAGTTAAATGTATGACAAATCTGGGTTCTATACTTAGACATATCTGACAGGTAGTCCACTTAATTATTTAATTCAAACAAGGGGTTACAATGCGGCTGTCTAAGACGCGGTGCTTGCCGCATCGCCCAGAACTAAAAATGGTATGTTACGACTAGGCAATGAGGTTGAATAAAAGGGAGCGTAAGCTTTTAGTTCGCAGACAATACCCCATTCTAGGTGTAAAGCTTTACAACTAATAAAATATGTGTAAGATGTTTGTATACAGAAGACTCCTAAAGATATCTTAAATTAATAGAATAGAAAGAGAACAAACCATTGGATATTATTTTTTAAAAAAAGAAATGTTACAGAGTTCGTTACTTCTGTTTATGGGTTTGATTTTTTATCACTTGACGATCGTTTTAGAATGCACAAAAGTTAATTAACTGACGTACTAACGATATCATCGATATTTATTTTCACTGGCCAATCTGTTTCTCCCTTAATTTAAAACGTGAAATTACTTTTTGACTGCTCCGCATCTGCTTAAATATCTACGCACTTAGTATAGCACACGTTACTAAAATCTTCCTTTGCGACGCGCCAAGAACTCCTTGCATGTCTACGCGTTACTCCACCGCCGAGCTCATCCACTTCCTTTCTAGGTTCCCGGTAGTCGACCATAAGATACTCCATTAAAACCTAAAAATTAAAGCATTTCGCTAATAAGAAACGAGATCATAAGAATTTTTAACCTATAATACCAAAACAAATATGAAAAATTGTGATGATCGTTTACCTTCAATATAAGAGCACAGGTAGCAGATGAAGTTGTGCCAATAATTTGATTTATTGTTGTGTTCTAGTGAGACATGGCTCGTGCGCACATATTTCGCCAGCTTTGATGCTTTGTTTCTATTGGGAAACGAACTGAATCCAGTTGCATACGTGATCTGCCCACGAATGTTCCAACATTGTGCAAATTACAGAAGTGCTCACTCACCGGCGTCTAACTCCAAATTGGCCCAGCCAGTGAGACTGTCCCCACTCGCGCATGCGTTTATTGCGGGCGCGCAAACTATTTTGATTATAACTACAACAGTTCAATGTTTTCGAGACAGACATTATATGTTTAATCTGATATGCAAAATACACCTTCATTCTTTTTTTGCAATCTTCTTCTTCCTCCTTCTTAATTATAATTACTTCTGTTTTTTCCCATTATTATAGTGACTCTCACCACTTTCTTGCGAATCTTCCAGGTTACCCTATCGGCGATTTATTTCTTTTTTTTGCAACTTTTAAAATACTAATTAATTGAAAAACTGCGAAGCTTCTACGGTTGCATTTTCAAAACATTCTGTGGGTTATTTTTGTGTTTTAGGTGTATTCTTAGCTTTCTAAACTTGAATTTTAGAAGTTTCCTTTTTTGAATATGTTTACTGTCGTTATGTAGAAGCCATTAAGAGTTTCCAAATTCCAAATACAGCCATGATGTTTTTCAAAACAGCAACTTTAAAATATTTTAGATGTCCTATCTGGTTTATTTTTTATAAAACAATAAAACCACACTCTTTGCACAGAACTGCTTTGAGGAAGTGAAGTCTAGTAAGAGAGAGTGAAAGCTTTTTTTAGTTTGTAAATAACATTGCGATCTGGCCTGATTAAAACATTAATCAATTAATTTGACTTAACTGGCTTGTATTGGATGTTGTCCTTTGGCGATCTCACTCAGTTAAGCAGTTTAGTAAACCGTTCGCACACAACAGTGAACACAAACCCGCGCAACTTTGCAGTAGCTATTATCACTTTAGGTTTGATCAAAGCGCATATATGACAAGTCCAGATAGTTGCTTTTTGTAGTTTTAAAACAGTAAAATGCGTAACGTTATTGTTCTAGATAATCTTATAAAGTAAAAGCACGTTTTTTACAAAGCATAGACAGATTTTTAATTCCGATATCGTAAAATGAAGATGGTTGTGACACCAGCCAATCTCGCACGAATGTTTCGACGCCAACATGGTCATCAAATCTCTGTCCAAACAAATCTCAACAAAGCTCCCGGAAAGTGGTTCCAGCGTAGTAAAAAACCAGTCTTCAATTTTTTGTTGAGCTTGAGCAGATGTATGAGGTCGGGCGTCGTCCTGAAGCATGATAACGTCTCGCATTAAAGCAGTTTTAACAACTGTTAATCTAAGGTCATCCTCGAGAAAGAAGGGAACAATGCGGTTATTCTTTTCAACCCCGTTAGTCATCGGGCGACGTCATTAAGCTTTATTTTCAATTGTTTCTTCTCCTTCCAAAAATGTTTGTTTATGACAAGCATCTAGAAGCCAAGCCATACGTCTCTCCATTCATCTGATAGCATCCAACAAAGAAGTTCCGGTTTTTATTTGATTTATCTTCATAGTTTTAAATTTTTCCTAGCTATGAAGTAGTAGAGTCAGCTTAATTTGGAGTTCAATTGAATTTTTTGCACTAAAGTATGTTTTTAAAATATGAATAAACAGGTAAAGTAATATATCTGAGTGAATTTTTTATTTTATTGCGTGACATTTGGAAATGAAACTAATGTGGGAATATAAAATTGTTTTATTGGTCATAATCTTTGTAATATGAGTTTATGAGTTTTTGTAACACGTAATTCCACCAAATGTCCTTCCTGGAACGCACAGAAGGAAAGGTAGTGAGTCATTTGTACAGTGCTGCGAGTGCAGTTGTAGACAAAGCGAAAAACCGAGTTAGCCGACGTTCATAGATGACAAATTGGAGGGAGAGAGCACCTGTTTCGGATATCCATACGAGAGTAGTAGGGAAACGCCGCACCGAGTCGCAAAATAGCATTTTCTTGGATTTAAAGTTCAAAGGCAGCAAGGATCATATTGATAAAGGCAAAAGCATTGCGTGTGCAACTTAATAATAGCAAATAATCAAATCTATTTCTCAGAATTTTGCATGCCATCATTGATGAGGGCTTAGAGATGACAAAGATCTATGTATAATAAATTTCTTATACTTTTACCACAATGTCAGTGAGTTGTATTAAACGTTACTAAAGATACTCCACCGACGTCATAGCAAATGGAGATAGGGGTCGTTGCTTTAACATTACAATATTTGATACCATGAAATAGGCAGTGTGCAGTAAGAAGTTCTCCTCCAACAACGAACTCGAGTCGGCTGCCCATAAGTGATGTCGTGCTACTTCCAAACAATAGTTTACAGCAGGAGCGATGGCAAAACTATGTAGACATTGAAGGATAATTTCTCTAATGAAATGTACACCCGTATGTTCCTAATAAAGATTAGTGAGGAGCAAACAGTTGTAGTGACCAATCATTTCTATATGTCCTAAGTATTGTAGAAAGTGGAATAAGATGCCGGTAATATTCCGATTTATGGACATTTTTTCTGGTTTGAATATGATTATTGAGGGCAATAATCTATTCTTAGTTAGCACTAAAAATTGTAGTCATTCGGATTAGTGGTTCTCTCAGTAAGCATCAAATGATAAGGTTGAATTCCAGAGCCTATTTTTTTATAGGTTGATGGTCTTCGACAATTACAATGGTATATCTAGGAAATGATATCAATAGATTTACGTCGGGAGGGGGATGAATAAAAATTTTCGAGAAACTTTCAGTGGAACTTTCGACTTTTATATGCTCTTGTAAAGTAAATACTCACTGTCATTTATAGCCCACGAGTGTTGTATGTAACTTTGTATAGATTTGTTCTTGTCGCGTTATTAAATCTGCTCTCATAAATGCGAAGGCTTTTACGGTGTTTCGGCGGATCTTGTTATTTATTCTGGGGTCGTTATGCTGTGGTTGGAGTTCTGAAACTCTTGGCGTTTCGGTCACAATTTCGGCAGACTTCTTTATAAGAAAATCTAAAAAATTAAGTTACTGTATAGTACGTTCTTGTTTTTAGACTCGTATGTATGTAGTAGAGGGACGTTATTGACGTTTTCGCGTTTGTTGCTGACGTAAATTGATGACTTATTTTTTGCTCTTTAATCCCGATATAGATTTACTCACACGTACATGGTATATCCTGTGGGTTTGTTGTATCCTTGGCTGGAACGAAAGATAGTAAATCATTCGTGTAGTATTGCGTATGGAACTGTGGACAAAACGAGAAACGGTATTAGTAGACAGTCATGGACATTATGATTTTTTGGGAGGAGAGAGAGAGTTTGGCTGCTTCAGACATTAAGACGGTTGTAGTAGTGCGACATCAAGTTGTAAGACTGTATTTTACTGGATATTAAAGTTCAAAGGCGATAAGGAGTGTGTTTATAAGAGGCGTACAGCAAATTTGAACAAGACACACATTACCCGTGTGTCCATCCGACTTGATAACGGCAAACAGACGAGTTACATTTGAGCTGTTCTTTGAGTTAGGTTGTTCAGGGCAAACAAATTATCGTTCTAGCGCGAGCCGCGTCCAAGATTAATAGGGAAATATGCTGATGAATTAGCCGCTCCGTTGAGAAACCATTACCAATAAGCGGTACTTCAAATCACTGAAGCGACACTGCCGGCACAGGAAATGAAAAGGCGGCATGTTGTTTCCACACGACGACGACTGCGCTGTTATTGACATAATGAATATCGCATGACAAGCTTCATTCGGGTGGCCACAAGTGGTACCATGCTCTACTCCAAGAAAAGTTTACAGCAGCTCCATAAAAATTGCTAAAACGATAGTAAAAGTATTTAAACATTGATTGGGGGGGGGGGGTAATATTAAAGATTATTGAGATCTCCAGGGTCGAATATTTTGAAGCGCTTTAAATCGTGCTAGTTTACTAAAATACACCAACATTGTGCGGTGCAAAGAGTAGATCCCCCGAAAGAGTTTTTGTGTTCAACGCCGTGACAGTTGTAATAAATGGCATGTAGGCGGTAAACATCACCGCAGACAGGCCTGTTCCGCGATACCCCAAAAGCTCCGCCCAAAAACTGTTCGCTTTTGTCAGAGCGCTTGGGCTTATCTATGTAAACGTCTGTCACTTTCTTCCGAAACAAAAACCAATAACGAGCACTCCAGCTGCCGAGCGGAAGTCAGCTAACCCTTCCCCATACGTCCGCAATCAAAACTGCCGAGCGTTAAATCTTCGAATCCCAGCGATGCAGACACACGCCGCTTTCCGGGCGCCGAAAAATGGCGCCGGGAATTAACTCGCGCGGCCTCCATGAACCGGAATTCGCATGGAGGCGCGCTGCGACATGAATAATAACGCGGGTCGGGCGCGCCGGGCGCTTCCAGGCGCTTCCAGGCGCTTCCAGGTGCTGCGTTTCCAAGGGGATCGACTTAGATACGCTCGGAGCGTCGCTCACTCGTCAAACGCCCCGACGGGCCCGTGCCGGTCAAAGGTGCGTGTATAACGCGCCCGGCATCAGGGGCAGATTAGCCGCTATCCTTCCAGGAGACGGCAGAGAAAAACGAGTAAATAAACGGCGAACGCCGCTCCTTTTGGCGTCGCCGAGGTGTCGGTGCCGCCTTCGGACCGGGGGTCCCACCCGGAGCAGACGTGTCGGGAGCATCTGCATGATCGAAACGAATTCCGCTAAGCACATATTTGCACAGAGGGTGCATTTCCGGAAGCCCCCGTGACCACCTATTGATTTTGTGCATCCTCTCCGTCCCCTTGCAGCGTGGCGGCCGAAGCTTTCGTGTTCTGGATGCGCCGGTATCCATCACGCTAAAAAGCATTCGGCTGGTGGCAACTGAAATGCCAGATGATGTTGCCTCGGTAATGTTAGCTGTACAAAAAGGATAGAAATAGTGAAATGTTACACGCTACAATGGTTGATATGGGGTAAATTAGTGTTATAGTTTATCAATAGCGAAAAGGATATGTTTACAAGATAAAACAGATCTGAAGCCACACTTAGTAAATTGTTGATTAGATTAGACATATCTAAGAACTGAGTTTTATCTGATTGAGAACAACTTTAATTGGATAGAGTAAAACAAAGGAATGCTGATTGTTACTCGCAGACATGAGTAATAATAATGATCATGAAACAGAACTATCGCTTGATAACCCATTGTCATTAAGTTAGCTAACGGCTGGAAATTTCTGCGAGTCGTGGTAAGAGACGCTAAAAGTTTCTTCGTGGTTTGTTAGTTTAAGGATAGAAGTACAAGGGATGCTTAAGAGAAAGATTACTTAGACTAACATAAAGTAATCATGATTATATTTTGTTGCATATATCGCAGTCTGACGCAAAGCATTCACCACGGTAGCACAATAAATGATGATAGAGAAAATTACTAATTAATACAATTTAATATATTCCAATACTTAATGTAATATCTAGAAGCTTTGAGTGCAGCTTTACAATGTCAAAACATCTTCTATGACTTGAATTATTTCTTTTTGCACCATTCTTTAACGGCTTTGACCTCATAATGTTTATATATGACTTTTACCCAAAATCTATGTCTTTTTTTGAAGCATAATGTCTGGAAAATGTCCATATATTTGTTTTTACTTATTATCCCTTAACTCGAAGAATAGGCTCGACGCCACCTCCGCTAAAATACCCCCACAGCTTTACATAAATGCCTAAAATCGCCTATAAGTCATAACAGTGGAACAACACTTGTTTGGCTATTCTCCTCGATCACCGCTAGCAATATCTTCGAAAATCCACGTAGTATTCGCCAAGAACGATTTGTCTCTTCTCAACGTAACCAATCAGGAGATGGTGCCATTTTTGTCTTTTCAGAGTTGATTCACCTCCTGCACTTCCGACTTCGCTCTAAAATGAGCAGACCCAACACTTGCCTCACTTAACATTTTTTCGTCACGCAAAATGAGGTAGCCATCATCTGTGTAAACTTGTTTGTCGGCCGAAACCATATCATGAACTTCACCGATGATACCTACTGAGAAAACCGTTTTTAGACCTAACCTTCGATGCTTGTACTGTCGCGCTTGATTTCGGTAATCTCAGTCGAACGGCTTTATGGGAGAATGTAAACAAAATTATCGCTATAAAATAACTCGCGATGTACAAAACATTTAAGAAACTTCAAAAGGTGGTAACAAGGAGTGCAGGGGATTCAAGATGAGGTACGAGAATAGATGATTAGTGTCATTGTCGTACTATGACACAACAATTACTCTTTCGGGGAGTTCCGTTTTCTTTCCAAAAAGGGCGCTTCAAAGTAATGACCCTGTGATTGCTTTCTTCCCAATAATCTTTAATTAGAAGTGAGTTACGTTTCGTTACAGATATTCCCCCTCCTTGCAATGTATGTGTACTTAGCATCGCTTTAGCTGCTACAAACCATTTTTGGGGTATAGCACGGTATCACTTGTGGACACCCAAATCAAGCTCGTCGTGTATCGTTCACTGCGTTTCCATCAACAGATTCCCCTTCAAATCTTAACCGTGGCTTCTTGGTACAAGGGATTCCTATATGCTACCATTCTGTAGACTGGCGTTTCTTTTTCAGCATCTCTTACTATTCATTGTATATAGACGTTTGTCATCTTCAAGTGCTCAAACATGCAGTTACGCAAGACAGACCTGTTGGATCTGCTAGTGCATCACATATAATCCGTCTGTTTGTCATTATCAAGTCAAAAAACCAAAGTAGTGTGTAAATTGTACGTCCGCTGCGTGTGCCTTTCCAAACACTTCTTATAGCCTAATATCCAGTAAAATACAGTTCTACGCATTGCTACATACAAAGCAGTTGTACAAAAATATTCGGAGTTCTCGTTTGACTTTCAAAGCGCATAGAAGTGTTTAGCAGAGCTCCGAGTGCAGAAAGTTAAAATCAGTTACTTATAGTGAGTTAGCCTTCGGCAAAAACTTCGATTACAAGAATACTTTTAATAAACTGTAAGTAATAACTACTCATAATAAATAACAATAATGCAAATGATGAAACCCCAATGGAAATTCAAACGCTGAATAAGCGTAAATTTGACTCCTTATCACCACCCGCCAACGAGGTGCAAAAGCGGTACATGTGGTCACCCCCAAACTTGTTAAAGGAAAATAAATATTATTTATCATCTCAACTAGAAAATAAACTTAATGACAATCAAACTAACACGTCAACCAATGCGCCAAACATAGCAGCAACGAAATCAAAAATTCCACTTGTTTATCTCCACAATGTTATCAATCGCACAGCGCTAACAACAGACATTAAAAATATGACATCTGGCGAGTTTACCACGCTCTATAATAATAACACATTAAGATTAAATTTAACTAAAGAAGAGGATTACGGCACAATAACAAAACATTTTAAAGAAAACATCATAAAATTCCATACATTTCAGACCCCAAACAATAACCCACTCAATGTAGTAATTAAGAACGTCCCAATCTCACTAACAGAAAAGGAAGTAGAACAAGAGCTCAAAGACCTACCAATCATTAAGATAACGCGCTTACTAAACAAAAATAAACAACCACTAACAACATGCGCTGTAGAGTTAACAGATAGCGATGCTACAAAACAAATTTTCTCACTGGACAAATTATACCATTCCATTGTTACCGTCGAATTAAGGAAGAAACCAACAAATATACCTCAATGCTACCGCTGCCAGAGATACGGGCACACGAGGAATTACTGCACGCTGGATCCCCGATGTGTCAAATGCGCCGGGAACCACTCCCACGAACAATGCCCAAAAAACTCCTAAAGAACCACCAAAATGCATAAATTGTGGCGGAGATCACACCGCAAATTAACGAGCATGCAGTCACCACATCGAACTAGCACAAAGACTCCTAAAAAACCAACCAAACTACCGAGGCCAAACCTATGCCGGAATCACACAGAATAAGCAACCAAACATATCACAAGTACCAGCCAATAACACCAGCATTCTGTCTCCTAATCTTAACCCCACTAGCCAACAACAATCAACCATCACTATAGCAGAGTCGCCCCTGACAAATATCCTAATCAAACTGTTACTCGACTTTCTAACCCCCTTTCTCCCACAAATCAAAACCTTCATCACAACTACCCTCCTCCCTCTGTTCCTCAATGGCCCGTAATCAGCCAAGAACCCTAGAAAAATTAACAATCCTAAATTGGAATTCTAATGGAATCAAAACCCAACGATCCTTATTCATCTCGTTCATGGCGAGATATAACGTGGACATCGCCTGCATATCAGAAACACACCTGTCTAACGTCGATATCTTCAAGATACCTGGCTACCAAGTATACCGCAACGACCGAAACTCAGTAAAAACTGCAGGGGGCGTGGCAATAGTCATTAAAAGGCAGATTCTTCACCATAGCATACCTAACTTATCATTACTCAGTATCGAAACTACAAGGATACAGGTGATATTAAACAATCAGCATCACACAATAACAAGTATATATAAACAACCGAATAAAAAAGTAAAGCAGATATTCAAGCAGTATTTAATACAACGGAACCCATACTGGTAATAGGCGATCCAAACTGCAAAAATACAATATGGGGATGTAGAGTGCCCAACCCAAATGGAATCAAGCTGGAAAATCTAGCAATTGAAAATGGCTTTCAAATTATAGCACCCACAGAGTACACCTATTAACCCTACAGATATGACCATACACCAGACATACTGGACATAGTGCTACAGAAGAACTTCTCAAAACAAATTCATCAAGAAGTAATTAATGAACTCGACTCTGACCATCTTTCTGTTCTCATATCATTCATTAGCATCACACAAACAAGACAACCCATCCCTCGACTAATCATTGGCCCAATTCATTGGGATAAATTCCAAGCCAGCTTAGACCAAAACCTGCAATGTCCCACAAATCTGAAGTCAACAGAAGACATAGATAACGCTGTAACTAAATTAACAACGGCAATTGCAGATAGCGTACAACAAGCGATACTACAAAAAAAATCAACTCAATACCCAAAGAATTATAATACTCCAAACTACATAATTGACCTGATAAAAATGAAGAGTCGAGTACGACGGGAATAACAGAGAACAAGAACAGCAGAACTTAAGAGATCTTTAAATAATCTAACTCATCGAATTAAAAACGAACTCGAAACATTAAGGATAACCACATATCAAAAACACATCGAACAATTAGAACCCGGCGAACCTAACATGTGGAGGGCCACAAGGAGAATCTTAAAATCAAAGGAGGAAATACCAACTTTAACCTCAGAAGCAAATAACTACAGCACAGATGCAAAAAAGCCACAGCGTTCGCTGAACATCTTGAACTTGTCTTCACACCTGAAATTACTTGCAGCCCCGCCCATAGAATGAACATAACAAACCACATAGAAAGAAACCTACCATGCATCACACAGCCTATTCAGCCTACATCACCCGCTGAACTAAAATCCATAATAAAGAAACTTCCCAAACGAAAGACGTCGGGACACGACTTAATAACAAACGCAGTTTTAACACAACTAATCATGAAGACTCTAGCCTATCTCTCCACAACCTTTAATGCATGCCTTCGAATAGGATACTTTCCTAGAAATTGGAAGCATGCCCAAATCCTTATGTTTGCGAAACCAGGAAAAGATAAAAGTCAGGTTGAAAACCACAGACCTATCAGTCTATTAACGACAATATCAAAACTATTGGAAAAGGTCATCTATTCCCGATTAAACACCGAAGTGACCTCCCTTAATGTCATCCCACAGCACCAGTTCGGCTTCCGAAGAACGTACTCCACTAATCATCAGCTGCAACGAATCACTGAAGTCATAGAAACTGGCTACGAATACAAATACTACACAACAGCACTATTCCTTGACGTAGCCCAGGTCTTCGACAAGGTTTGGGTTGAAGGCCTGAAAAGCAAAATACTCAAGCTAAACATATCGACTTACCTCAAAGCAATAGCGTTTTCCTTCCTCGAAGACGGAACGTTTGCCGTAAAAATTAATCTTGTTCTCTCTCAATCAAAAAACATACGAGCAGGAGTCCCACAAGGTAGTATATTAGGACCGCTACTATTCAACATATACACTTCAGATATACCAACAATTAACGTTACCGTCATTTTAACACAAAGTACCGATCTCTCGCAAGCCATTTCAAAATTACAACGAGCAACTGATCAAATCTACTCATGGTTCAAAAAGTGGAACATACGAATCAACTCAGTGAAATGTCAAACTAAAGTGTTTACCCTAAAACGCATTCCTAACTTACCTAACATCCACATCAGTAATAACAGCATCGAATGGAATCCAGCTGATAAAACAGTCGAATATCTGGGAGTGCTTTTAGACACGCGACTGACATGGAAACTACACATCAACCAAAAACTCAGAGTTACGCGCGACTGGCACAGTTGTATCCGTTAATTAATAGAAAGTCATCACTAAAAATTCAGTGCACAACTCTAATGTACAAATCCTTAATCAGACCACTGGCACTGTACGCATCACCTATCTGGAGCAACACTGCAAAAATGATTGTAACTAAACACCAAAGGCTCCAAAACAAAGTGCTTTGCATTGCCGTAAATGCACCATGGTACATAAGAAATGAACAATTACACTATGAACCGGGCATCTCAACAATACAAGAATACATCAGTGCCAGAACAACGAAATTTTATACCAACATAAGCTCCTGCCGTCGCCACCTTGGCTCGGCGGCGGACTTGGCAGCTCTTGTGGTGAGGTTTAAATTCTTGCTGTTTGCAGGAGGGGGTCTGGAAAAGACTTTGAATCTCTCTCCGGCAGGAGAAGTATAGGTAACTTCTGGGAAATGATGGAGGCTTTGGCATCTGAGGCATTCTTGTGTCCAGCTGAGAAACTTCCAATAATGCTCCCGGAAGTCAGGCCTTCTAGATATTTTCGTACTGTCACTCGCTGCGATTGGTCAATGCAAACTGCACGGTCACAATCAGCCGGTACAAGTACCAGCTGGAAGTCACTGAACTATCGCGCAACACTGCTGGCTTGTGACTGACCTACTTCTTCCGAGATTTTCTGGAATCAATATTTTTCAGATAATCAGGTGATTGGCTTACTCCATCCTGGTCTGCTATCAAGTATGTCGAGTGTAGCATCCACATCTGTCTCAACTGTAGGTGGCTGTACCAGCAGTTCCTCTAATACGGTTGTTGGAATTATATCGCTCATGCTTGGTCGTCAGAGTTTCGTTAGTTTTAAATAGGATGTACCATGTGAAGCTGTACGGACGTCGTACATGTTTTAAGTTTTCCTGAACAAAAATAGAAATGATGGTTTATTATTAATATCTTTGCAAATCTGTATTGAACAATTTGGTCTATTGTAACGGTCGGTTCCGCAAAATCGGCCTCCCTGGAACGTTCAAGGGCGGCGTCGACGATTCCGAGTCGCCGAGAATGCGGATTCGAATCTAACACTATTTAAGCGCGTTATAGGTACAATCAACAAAGTACATAACGAAATGGTGCCAGCCGGCAGAGATAAAAAGGAAAATTAAATTGGCAACGTTTTATTGCTCCAGAAACCTCGCCCGAAGCTCCGCTCGGCGGATCCTCGCAGCTTTGGAATCGCCGCGGCCACATAAAACGCCCCTAAAGTTTCCATTGTGGAAGTTAATGGCTGCGGAATATCGAAAAACAATACAACAGCAAAGAGCCGCGACGCTGTGCTCCAGCGCGATGGAAATTGATCAAATATATGCGACATTTGCCGCGACTCGCGCGGCTACAAAGAGCGAGAATGAAATATCTTGCAGTTGCAGAACTTCCGGCGCGTTTATCTCCCGCGGCCAGTTTTTCAGCCGGTAATTGCGGAATTGTAAGACAGGGCGCCCCATTTGTCGCGGACTCGCGCAGCCCGCCCCGCCGGGCAAATTCTTTGCGCCTGAAACAATCCCGAAGACGGTAGTACTGCGACTCGCTTACAGAGTCTTGGTATTAGAAACTTTTCTTTTGTGTCGTTTACCAAATTTATTTAATATCAAAGTCGTTATAAAGAATAAACATTTCTTGATGTACCTAAAGGGCCAAAATTAAAAAATAATCATTTGGTAATAACCCCGAAAATTTAATATTTTGCAATATAAATTGAAAAAATATTCTTTAGATACATCAACTTATCGCTTCTCTAACATTTTATGAAATTTTGAATGTTATAAACAAATGATAAATATATAAAAAATTTCCATTATAAACGGTTGCGTATTTTCAGAATAAATGCTTTCTGTACTAAGTATATGCTGCCTAACTGTCGAATAATTTAGTCTTTATCAGAATTTTCGTTTCCTTTGTATGAGAAAATAATCTTTAGTAACATTTTGGCCTGAAGAAGATAAGCGCCGCGGGCGCGCAGCACGGCCGAAAAGGCGTTTTGCCGGCGCCCCCGGCCGCGCAGTCCTACGTGTGATAACGAGCGCTTTCAGGGCCCGCTGAAAACAAGATAAATGGTGGCGCGGAGTTCGGCCGCGCCGTAATTAATATCCTTTCAATTTCGCCGCCGCAACTAAGTTTTGAGAGCGAGGCTACATTAGTGGCGCCATGATTAATGCACTGAGCGGATAATAAATCTGCATTTCTGCTCATTATTTTTTCACGGGTCGCCTTAAGCCGGGCTGCGGGAGTCGCAGGCGACAAGCAAGGTGAACGCTCGCGGGCCGGGCCCCACGCCTGGAGGAAAGCGGGGTTATTAATTTGCCCGAGTTTTGTCTCATTTCGCCTTTCAGGTATTCCGTTCGCTTGTTGACTGGCCCTGATATTCCTTTTCTTAATTGTGCTGCAGATTAATTCCGGAAGGTATTTAATTGGGGCTTAGCAACTTGGAGCCGATCCTTCCGAATTAAAAATTTCCTAAAATGCTCGTAACTTACGCAAAGAACTTGAAATGCTTAACATACAAAAGTAAATCGCGAAAACAACTTCGGCAACAATTTGCGCAAAACTGAGAACTGAAATATCCAGCACCGGGAGGCACTGAACGCAAGAATAGGCGGAGGAACAAACTTTCAGAACATTCTTAGAGATAAACTGAAAAAGAGTTGAAGCGTTAAGGAAGGTTTAAAAAGTGGTAAGAACAAGGTATTTCAAGCTTTCTTAAAGCTCCTGAATAGTCGAATTTTAGTTATGTATGCAAGTTTGTCTTCGCCTTGACCTGCTTGAGAATTACGATAGCATGGAGAACACTTTTAGAAAATAAACGCTCATTTATTACGATTCATACCGAAGTCGCGCTTAGAGGGTTGTTGATTAGATGGAATTGACCCAAAGACTGACATCATGACTTACTTGAGTTTTATTAAATTAGCTAGAATTTGGGAAAGAAACGTTAGTTGACTGCGATAAGAAAGAATTATTTTAATAATGGCTCTAAGGCGGCGCCCTTTTTTGAAGGAGCCACCTAACTGCTGCAAATTTGAATGAGTCGAGGCAGTTGTCGTCAAAATAAATTTAACAGATTTTGTTGCGTCGAGTTGGGGGTATAAAATCTACCTTGATAACGACTATGTGAGCACAAATTATTTGGGCTGGTTTCAAATTTTTAAGTGCAAAAATAAATTCTGAATCATCTGCTACGTTAATAATTAGCCGTTGACGTGTAATACCATTTTTGTACTGCCCATTGCATTCTGGTGAGAATATTGTAAAGGGCTACGTGATTTCCATCGTCAACAGCTTCCCTTTCCACACTCAAATGGACAACCGTCTCAAAGGGTGAGCATATTTAAAATAGTTTGTCACCTTTGCTCTGAAAGTTAAAATTTACTGCTATTACTAAAAAAAAAACTCTTTCTCTGAAAAACCCAAATTTGCGATGGAGTAGCGACGTCAAGATGGTGGTGGTACTGTTTTAACGTTTCAATGGTCCAACGTTCTTCTGCAGCCATAAAAATAGAGCAGAAAAATGTGTAGATGAATCGCTAATCACGTCCATCCTCATCCTTCAGGATACACAATTCTGGTGTAGTTACAAATGCATAGCGAGAGATTTGAATTCCGTAAAAGTCAAACAGCTCATTGATTTCATGGGAAATATGTCTCTATACCTTCAAAAAGCCTCTACAATCACTTGTATAAGAAGCAATTGAGGTTTTTAAGAAGCACCATATGCTTTACCACAAATTCTGTCTCCATTGTGTCTTGTGTCTCCTAAAGCAGCGATTGCAACAGCCTCTTAATAACCAGTACGACTATAAAAGATTGCCTGTCTAAATTAATATTTCGATTATTACTTTAAGATTAATAGAAGTCTTAAGAAACAACCCTTTTCAACTGTAATCATTCTTAGATACAACACTAGAACCTAGGTAACAAGGCAGCCATCTAAAGGACACAAAATTTTGGGACAGCAGTAACTTTAATATAAAAAATTGTTAGAAAAGAATAAGCAAAGTTGAGGAACCTCTATGGTCCAGCTGAACGCCCAACGCCTTTAAATGAACTTTGCAGAAACTTGTGGAATGCTTTCTCTCTAAAAATGTATTTTTCTTCTGTTTCTCAGATACGGATAAACCACTTATTTAAAAGCTTAAAGTTGTTAAAGTGTGTTTATTCGGATTTTTGTCTTTTTGCCTTTTTCGATTTAGTGCAGTTACATTATTTTAATACTGTTTTACCAATTATTTAGGGGTAACCCCCCCTAAGTAACGATGCACTTTTGCCATTGCTCCACAGTTTCCCTAAAGCTACTACTAGTCATTCTTTGGCTGTAACGCGGTACTACTTGTGAATAGCCGACTAAAGTTCGGTGATTAAAAACTTCTTACTAGACATTGCCCCTTTCATTGCGACAAGATTTAGAGAATGGGGAACGAGATACTCAAGCGCTTGTAGAGTGGCAACGATAGTGTGACTAAATGTGACCGTGCATTGGCATGTTCGAAAAACACGCCGCATCAGCATTTTTCATGGCGGCGTTGCTGAATACGTTGGCGAATCCTTTAGTGACTCATAGTACCGTTTACTGATAATGCTCTTATCAGCAGGGTTCTCTGCTGATCCCAAAAGACAGTCGCCATCCGTTTTGGAATTCCGACCGTTGTTTCCTGGAACGGGACTACTAAAATCCTGTGCAAGAATCTTCATTTGCCTGTCATAGCCAGACACTTAAAAACCGCCTTCAAATTCGTATGGAAACCCACAGCCCACTTTTATCTTCAAGTCCTCATAAATGATGGGAGGCAAAGTTCCTGAAGACAGACATCTGCATTTAATGTGACCCGCCTGTTGCCCATTAACAAATTAGACACACGCCTTCCTACCGTTGAACTCCAATATCCAGCAAAACATTTCGACTCCTATAAATGTGCAAAGCAATGTAACATTTTTGTGATGAACAACGCGTAAATTTACTTAGGGTTAATTAAAATGCCAACACTATTTATGTACACAGCACATACATTCAATAACGAAAAGTTGCACTAGTTATGTTCTACTCGTTTCTACTTGAATTCCCACACTCAGTAGCCTCGTTGCGTGATATTTAAGCAGCTGAGGAATTCCAAAGCCTACGTGAAGTTTCTAGTAAACATCTGGCAATTTCCATTCTTTGAATTTCACACATGCGTGGCTGTATTTCTGGAAGGCACTATATCTGCCGCTCGACGTGAACGCGAAGTGCGACAAAAAAAAACTTTAGCCGTATATGTTTACACGACGATGCTCCTACGAAACGCATTCGGAAATTCGTTACAGTAGTCAGCTCCTTCCTCTAAAAAAACCATACCGTCCATCGCTGCCTGTTATTGTCTGCTTTCATTACTTTCCACTTTGCCTACAGCTGTACTCGGAACACTACATGGATGATCGTTCTTTCTACATTTTTCAACAACGCCATCTAGTGGCAGCGCATAGTACTATAATTATATTCACACATGCACTGTCATACAACTAGAGTTTCGAGAGAAGGCGCCAATCATTTTTAAATGTCCAAAATATTTTCTGGGTTAAAGGCACACTGATATCAGTCATAATACTGTACTTCTGGGTGTTCTGAACTTTTAACCTTCTGACCAACTTTGGTATGGTCGTTAATCATCTCCAAGTGTTCTTAAAGAATACGCTTTTTTGGCTTTGAACCCAGGAAAAAAATTGAAACTGAATAATTACCTAGTGCTCGTTAGAATCCATTAAGAAAACATTGGAAAGACAGCTAAAGGTTGTCAAAAATAGAAATAATCCAATTAATTGTTGGTCGTAATTAATTTCGTGTCAGTTCTTTTTTATTTGGTAGGTTATTTTGTGGGTTGTTTTGGTTACGAATATTAAAATCTGAACTCGGCACTGCATTCTCATGTTATTTTGCAAAAATAATGAAATTAAACAATAAATACCACACATCATAAATTTATGAGTAACTATTGCTGTTAATGTGGCTTCGGTCCCGGAAATATCCAGCCAACATAATAAATACAGTGTGTATGACTGTAACCTAGTAGCCGACGAAAGTGGACTGTAATGCGCATGCGTGAATGAGGACGACTTTACTGGCCGGGTCAGTAGTTTTTGATTGTCACATTTGCAATTATTGAGCTGGAGCATTTGTCCATAGTAACTATTCGTATGATTCGGAAGATTTATCCTCATGATTTGGTTAACAACGAAACAAAATGAACAACTGAGTCAGTAATATTTTCATTGAGTAGTTGGTAACTTTGATTGTAGTTTTTAATGTTAAATTTTGAATTAATTTTTAAATTTTTATTAGTGTAAAAGCTGCAATATTTTCGTTTGCAAATAATGGGTTTAAAATGTTAAATACCACATATTATGAAGTTATTAATAACTACTAATATCAAATCAATGTTAATATAACGAAAACAGTTTGCACAACCGCAATGTAATATGGTTGCCGAGGAGGCTGGACTGCAATACGCATGCGTGAATGAGGACGATTTTACTAGTTGCAACGACTGAGCTAAAACATTCGTCCACGATAACTGTTGGGGTAATTTTGGGAACTTTAAAGGGGATTAAGGCTACGTACAATTTTCATTTTTATTAAGTATGTAGATGTTTTAATTATTATTATTATTGTAAATTTTGTATTATATGACTCGATGCAACAGATAATAATGCGGGGTTGTCTAAAAAGCGGGACTTGCCACATTACTCTGCATCAGAGATGATGCGTGAACATATGAGAGCCTTAACCTTCCACTTGGCAGGCGATAATCCCTCGCGGGGCTTATTTCGACACATTTGCTATATACCACCTACAATTGCTGAAACCCAAACACTTTGCCTTTTGGAAAATAATCGCTCCAGTTTCATCATCGCTGTGGTTCATAATAGTCATCAGATTTTTTAGCAAATCATCTATTAATAGCTAAATGAATATTAAATACACAAGCAGTTACATTTTAAATAAAAGTTTTATTGTCACTATCATTCTCTATAATGCCTTTTCAAAAATCCAAATGAACAATATTTGGGGGATACAGTGGGTGGTATAGGATTTTCCGTTGTAACTCTCTATTTTCGCAGAGTTGTTTGGGCAACATTTTGCTTGACGAAGTATGACGGTCTTTCAAAACTGGGAGTTTTTAAGGGATTTCCAGGTTGAGTCTGGTGAATTGTTTACAGTACATGTTCGCCGTAACTGTTTAGCCAGATGGAAGGAGTTTGAAGAGAATGATGGTCATGAAATCCCACTGAACAGGCAGCAACACCTTCATTGCATGTAAGCTAACTTTTGCCGCGGCATCTATATAATCAATAGCTTACTTTGTTCTATAGAATCAACTTTGTATTACTTATTGCGACTCAGTCCAAAAAAGCGTTTCTCCATAATGCCCATAGAGCATAGATCAAAGTTTCTTTATATAGCTAAATGCAGACTTCTGTTGTAATCTAAAGCACGTCCAACGCGATCATCAATGTCAAAAGGCCGTTCAGAGCGAGGTTAATCGTCCAGGTTAAAATCGGCATTTTTAAATCTGACAGGTCGTTTTTTCACTACCCTCAGTTCAAATGAACACTTCGATTGTTTTTTGTTACAGTTCCAACTCGCTTCCTTCCATTTCAAAAATGTCCGACATTTAACATTACCTTCGGTACACCATCACTGCCATGCGGCAATGTTTCCGCCTCCTATGGAAGTCCGACAAACACTTTTGCAGTCACCTAATTGTTATTAAACATAAAAATTTGTCATTAATTGTATATCATACCGCTAGTTAGTGATCTAACCCTGTACTAACCATGTTCTTTGTGATCCAAGAATATAATCACTTGTACCACTAAAAATTTTGCGATAACCTTGAGGAATGGCTCAAGTTATTTACACTTACGAAAATTAAATTATCTAACACACCGCTGGCAGGAAGAAAATGAAATAATAGGTATTTTTGTTTCTCTTCCTGATTTTGTTGATTTGTCATCCGACTTCTGCATTTCTGCCAAGCAAAGTTCAGAAGTAGAACAGTGTTACTTTATGCTACTGATTGGTGTACTTGTCCAGTCTCTTTTTGATTGGTACATTAATTTTGAACTATTTAATGGTTTTTAGTCACTTTTTCGTTCTCTTTTTGGATTCTCAGGTCCTCGGTGCAACTTGTAGATGAAAGTTCCTCAAAAAAAGGCTTTTGACCCTTTTGATTTGATTATTGTATATAATGGGAAAATTAACCAAACTAGAAACGAGTACCTAAGAAGGTGATGCCCAACTTCTTAAATTTGCGATTTACACTGCACAAAGAAATGTCCATGTCTAATTTGTCATCATAATCCGTGTGCTTGTTGTAATCCCCTACAAGGTACAGGAAAGGGCCTCGTTGCTTGCTATCATCAATTTGACTTCTTTCGACAAATTGCACGTCGATTGGTCTGTGAAAATTGATCATGAATTAGAGTTTTTTATTCATTTATTTAAAATACAGTCTGAAGATCTTTCGGTTCTAACTTACGCTGCATAGATTTTTTCTTCCAGCAAATCACTGTAGAAATATATAGTATAGAAAAGAAATTGTCTGGAAAGATTCTTCTTGCCCTTAACGTCCAGCTGAGTTTTAACAGAATCGACCTTCTCAGTGTAAATTTGGAATTGTGAAACATATGGTGACCCGTTACCTCAGATTCACATTTTGTTAGCTCTCTGGATGGGTTTGTCGAAAACTTATTTGCCCTTTCAATTGAACCACCGATCCTTGGTTTTCATTCGGTTTCCAGCAAGCTGAAAAGTTTATAATCAACATACTAAGCATCTATCAAATTTTGGAAAGCTTTTTATACCCAAGTTCGCTTTCTTTGACACAACAGATCTCTCAGCCCCAGTTTTAAAGACCAATAATCTCTGTAGCTCGTTTTTTTAGTTATGTTTGTCATTCCATTTTATTGAGGGTTGTAGGACAAAAATGGTCTCCATGCCGATGGGTCGCTTAACTATTTGTATTAAAGGGCAGATTTTCTATCAGTTTTCTGGTATGAAAGAGAAAAGAAGGTGTTGGTAAGAGATTCTGTATCATCCAGTACATTGAAACCACAGTTTTCTTGAAATGTAGAAAATTTACTAGTATAATTAACAGTCTGAGTCTACCTATTGAAAGTAGCAAGTGGATGTATATATGTATAATGAAACTTTATCACCAAGAGCATCAACTGCAAATTGTCCGAGAAGGCTTTGTCAAGCTCGTTGTTTGCTGAAGCTTCGTATCTAACAGACTCATTGTTTAAATTTCACTCAATAGACAGACTTTTGACTAGCTAGTGTTTGCTACCGTGAATCACAGTAAAAAAGGGTATCAAAGACCATTTCTAATTAACAAAAAGAAGCTTAGCGATTTTGATATAATTTCGACCAATTACATAACGAATTTGTTGAGTTAAATTACTTTTCCCTTGTAACACACCCCAGCTTTCGGCGAATTTGAGCCATTTCTTTATAACTTGTAATTCCCTCATGACTCATTACGCAAATCCCGCGGTCAAAGAACCGACTTTGGCCCCCTAAGACACTGCAGGCTATCCGTCTGCCTTAAAGGGGAAAGACTAAACCCTGCTAATATGCGCGTCCAATATTTGACTGCGCTCCCTAGCAGGACGATTCCAATGCAGCTCATCGCAGCCTTCAAGACGCAATTCCTTCTAAACCGAGCAGACGGGCCGAAGCCGCGGACAGATCGATGCAGGTGTTGCTGCATTAGCGCGTCCGAATGAAAAACGATACGATCGGAAGCGGGTGGTAGCGCGGAAGTAAACATGGAAGGCGTTAATGAACCAGCGCGGGTCGGGGATAAAGCGCGAATTCTTTCTCGCCCTGAATATTCATGAGCGCAATCCTGGGCCGCCGAACACACCTTTGGCATCCGCGCTCGGGGGTTCTTTTGCAGTATCCACAATCGCGAAAGGGGGTTTATTGATCACAAAACCAACAATGCGCTCGCGCTGGCGGAACGGGGTTCTTTATTATAAAACGCTTAATTACCGGGGTGCCCCCGCGATAAACAATTCCCGGGCTGTTTCCATTACAAGGAGATTGCAGCTTAATCCGAAAACGCCCGAAGATTCCACTTGAAAAGAGGAAATTGCCCAAAGTCGATTTTAAACGCTCCCCTCCGCGCGGAGGTAATGCCAATTTGGATTAAATCTGCTTAGCGCGGGTATCCCGCGCGGCCCATCCGCTCGAAAAATTCGTTCGGGGGAGCCCCGCCTGCTGGGGGAGCTTGCAGATATATGCAGGCGCAGGGCGGGGGCGCACAGTCATTTATTAACGGAAGGAGCTGGGCCGATATGCTAATCATGGAAATCGAAAAATCGAATTGATTTCGCCCTAGAGGTGCGCGAATCTTATTAAGATAAGACTGCTTTGTTGTCCTGTATCTTAACTATATCTTTATATTATACATTCTTTATGGAGATGGCGAGGGTATGATAAAAGGAACTAAATTCCAATACAACTCAACCAGTCCAGCTAAGCACATCCAACAGATACGAAATCCCCTCGCAAACAAGAAGTTAAAAGTTTTATATTTTAATTTACGCGTTAAGTGGCACACAAGCCAAAAATAGCTAGCGACAAAATTTCAGTAGATAGACGTGCACCTAGCTACGGCTCGCCGGCTTCCACCTTGGCGCAGGCCGATATGCCTCTTGCAACAGCTAAATGCTAACTGCTTACTTTTGCCGTTTGTAAACCGGTTGTAGGTAAGTGTGAAAACTTGTCCCCCTTGGGGACAATGAAGGAAAATATTTCTTATAATTCAGGCAACTAAAAAAAGTCAAAGGCCCATTTAATTTGGCTCGGGCTAATTGCGATCTGCACCGACCTACCCCAAAGCCAATAAAATTATGACCGTTACAGAAAATGTTTCTTCGAGTATTCGTTCCGCTACAAAGTAATAACGATAATAACAGTCAACCAATTTAAACCTCTAAGTTACATTTATGGTGTCGCTAATTATGAGAAAATGGTAAAACATCTCACTGAGGTTTTCGAAAAGGAGCAACACTATACAACAGCAACATCTAACGACAATCAAAATCAATCCCCCAACTGCAAACTCTTAAAGAACACGAACATCACATTTCAAAGATAAAAGCATTATTCACCACATGTCAGAAAAGAAATGCAACGTAGCAAGAGTAATATTTATTAGCTTAGTGACCCAAACAAGTTACCGGACTTACTTGACTACGCAGTCGCCGACAGTATAGCAAATATACGAAATATACGAAAGCAGAATCGAAACCAAAATTTATCCATCGTTTATTCTCCAGTCATCACCACTATTAGTACAACTACGATCATGATGGAACTAATCCTCCAACTTTATGTTAAACCTACGGATTGGGATAAGTTCAGAAACTACTTGGATGAACAGCTTGGCGAAGCTATCAGAACCCAAAATAATTAAAATTTCGATACTGCAAGAAGCTTATCTGCAAACCACACCTACCCTGCAAATAGCACTCCTGAAATCACTAACATCGCTCACCATATACAAGACCTTATCGTCCAGCAAAATGGCAAGAAACAAAAAAAATAAATCAAAACCTCCTAACAGATTTATTTACTAACGGAAACATGCAATGAATCCTTCAATGACTATATCAAAACTTTCTCCTAATGATCACACTCCACAGAAGGCAACAAAGAAATTTAAAAGGCCAGTAGCAGCAATGTCAAAATAGCTGAGCCAGAACAGATAAAAATAGAGCAGACACTTTTGCAAATAAATTTTCATGTTTTTACAACTCCTTAAGGAAATAACGATGACAACGAAATAAAATCTTTTCTTCGCCCTATTCTCCCCTATTGAAGATCATCAACAAATCAAGCACGCAAATACCCAAAAAGCGCCTGGTTGTGACCTGATAACTGAAACTTTCCACCATACACAATATACTTACTTTCGGTGGAAGTATGCTCAGATCATAATGACTACCAAACATGTAAAATCGTTCAACCAATCCTCATCCTATGGAAAGACTGCTATTAAAAAAATAAGGTCTAATGTGACCTTAACCTAATAATCCTGTCTTATAAGTTCGGATTTTGTGAATACCATTCAACAATACGTCAAGATCACCGGATCATAATTCAAATAACGGAGAGCCTTGAAACAAGAAAGGTATGCGCGACTGCATTCCTAGACAGAAAAAAAGCTTTCGAGAATGTATGACATAAAGGCTTGTCAAATTATACCTTTCAAGTCAAATCTATCTGCTGTTAAAATAGTACCTTAATGGCTATTTGTTCCAAGTTAAAATCAACGATGAGGTTTCAAGATACGACCAAGTCACATCCGGAGTTCCGGAAGGTAGTTTATTAAGACCACAGATCTACCGTTACATTTACAGTTATCAAAACACATACAACACCGTCTTGATTTACTACAGCCCTGGGCCAACAAATAGAGAACAACGACCAACAGTAAAAAATTCACACAGATTACCTCTACTACGATATGTTAGCAAACCATATTCAACAACATCCCAATATCGATGAAAACAGAAGGAACCTCGGGATGCACCTCGAGAAAAAGAAGTACAGCGGAGGGAATGGAGTGTAGGAGTTCATACAAGCGCGATTTTCTAAAAGAATCATGTGACTTAGCAGGCAAGTGCATGTGCATTCCATGACGGCACCAAGCCGCATCTCGGGATCCCAAGAAGTTCGAAGGAGATGCTCATGCTGCAGCAAACGTGAGTTAGAGTTATGTCCCAGGCTGCTACAAGTGCACCGCTTTTTTGAGAAGAAAAACGACATCCCCATCTTGGTCATAAAGAGGACGAAGAAAAGTCCCAATGACGCTTATATTTCCAAAACTTGAGCAAAGCAACAAATTCAAAAATATTTTTAACCTACAATCAAGCAGCCGTAAAGGAAAATTCGTCAACAAGTGCAACGCCTTCGGCCACATATAGTATTACCGTCGCGTTAGCTCTAAGTACGTCTAGTGCGAGGTGGATAATTTCTCTGGAGATTGCAAGAAGGGCCACGCTTTGCTATAGCCACCCAACAACTACCTCGACGTTTCTAGTCAGCTCCTCGGCGTCCACCGCACCATCTCCCATCGCAACATAAACGCCAGAGCTGGATGGCTCCAGAACGTAGACTTCTCCACGTACTTGGCCAACCTTCTAGAACAAACTAAATACCTGGGATTCGCTCAAGGTTCTATCATACTAGATACATCTCAATGACACACCAACTTTCAGCGACAAGGCTTTCAAAAGAAGAAAGGGTCGGAACTTAGTCCAAGAAACTTTATAATCAGGGATATCAAAATCATGAGCACCGTTTAGCCCGAGTAGAACCAGTACGGTCTGCAAAACATTGCAGTGCAAGCCCACGAAGTCATACAAAGAATTTACATCAGTAGCAGTAGTTGGGGGATGTGGACTGAAGCATCTACGAGGAGACTCATTTGAAAATATCGCTCATCATGCTGAGAAAAAAACGGCACTGATCAGGGCTGCTTCAGCTTTTACGACAGAGAAGACTCCAAAAATTTTACTGAAGCCGTCATCATTCCTGCTGAAAAATGACTACGGGTAAATGATGCTTCTGATGATCAAGCCGTTTTACGGAGCTCTTCTCAGATCAATACGTCGGATATCTAATAGCACAAGGTCCCTCGTAATGACATTGTAATTACCTCAGAAGTAAAAAAAACACAATCATAACATGGCAGGGTTAGAGAATGATGTCAACAATCGATGAAGAAACATTTTCTGCAACAACTCGCCAGCTATCTCGAATTATATAAACTTAATTATTTAAAAAAAGTGAAAAATAACTGGTACCTGTATCTGAATAAATTCACAAATAAAGGACTAGACCAGAACAATACATATAATAATAAAAAGCTAGATGTAAATTTACTAAATCTACTTATTTATTCTACTTACAAATTATAGCTATTTAAACACGCACTACATTTACGTAACGGCGCACTATTTATGTCAACACACCTCCCGCACTTGGACTCGCTCGCTGGCGTCACTTCGAACTCGGAATACCCAGTCGTCCCGCCGGGAAACATTTATGTCTATTCAGTGGTATTCCAAAATAAGCCGCAAACCGTCGAGAAGCGCCGCCTAGTACCTTCTGGAATACTCGCGAACACGTGCGCGCCCGTTGGATTCCTAGAAGTGTCGGACGCCGGGCATGACGCAATGCGGTTGCCTAACGGTCAGGCTACGGGTGGCGTTCGGAAATTTGTTGAAATAGCGTTACAGCAGATTTAAACGTGCATTTAGTTCTGACCGAAATAACAGCGTCAAAATGTATACAGTATATCAGTGTAAGATGTGGTAAATCAAACTCTTCTTTACAGAAATGTATTCCGCACGTTTTATGCGCGCAGCTTGTTAATATGTTTTCGTAACAGTACACATTACTCTTTTTAAAGGTGCATACTCAAAGTCTACGAAATTCATTTAATTTTACCATATATTTATCCGAAAGAACGATAAACCTAGCTTGCATTGAGGTTGCTTCTGGATGCAATGTAATTGTGCAAAAAAATAAACGAAGAAGACTTAGTGCTCTTATTTTTACTTTTTAAAGACCATCTCAACATCATTGCTCTTCTAAGAATTTTAGTTGTCTAGAGAAAGATACTTTTCGTTGATAGCAACGATTCTCTGACTCTGAATACTAAGGGTGGTTAATCGTCTTTGAATAGATTCTTAGGCACTGTATCAGCGATACCAACTGTATGTGGATGTATCTATCAGTTTCTTTATTGCAAATTCTGCACATGCGCAATGAGAGCGCTTAGCCTTTGTGGAAACCCAAATTATCAGGGTTCTTGCACTAACACTTATCACACTGCTTTGCTGCCATACTACCGAAACTAGACAAAGTATCACTGTCGCTTCAGAGTGATTGGCCAATTAACCTCTTTTAGGTAAATGCAGATTTTATGGGTACTTGAAACCATTCCTGAAAGTTGGTAACCTTCTTGTTCTTCTCGTCCTCCCAAGAAGTTTCCCCCATTGTGTCTTAAATCTTCTTGAAATTCTAGACGGTTTCATGTCTTCTGTGGTTATAGACTTGATGATAATAATAATAATCCGTTAAACAACGGACATCGTGATATTGACTAATGAGGTAATACTGCAATACCTAACTTTCCAAAGTTTCAAACGGAAATTTTTGTTTTCAAGCAAAGCAGGATCGTAATTTCAAAATCTAATTTGGCCGCCCGACCTAAAGACCTGGCGGGCGCGAGATTTTTGCAGATTTCCGGCCCATTAATTCCGCCATCGGCTCCCAGCCGAAGGGCCCGAGAGCGCCGGGCACTCGGCGCGCCGCCCTTAATTATAGAAACTGTTGCGGAAAATTTAATTCGGGAGCGAGAGGAAATTAACACCCTGCAATAAATTAACAATTTAATTATGAATTGCGACGCCTCGGAGGCCGGCTTTTGCCCCAACCCTTCGCGGCCCGAATTTACGATCGCGAGATAAGATGGTCGGCGGGGATCTTTGATTTCTGTTAAAGCGGCCGCGCTAATTCGATTTAAATTGTCTTACGGCGGGCGCCCCTGGGAGCGCCATTGCCGTGTAATGAGCGCGGGGTGGTAAGCTGCGAGCAGCCAGGTGGCGCGCGACCGCTGCAGACATAAAAGGTGGAGCGGCGTCAATCTCTTCTGGCCACCCCAGTTTCTGCTTGGCGTGAATTCGTGCCCTAGATTATTGATTGTCTCCCACATGACCTTAATATTTAGGCTATTGGGGTGCTATTGAATATCAAAACGTTAAATTTGTAAATTTGTGTATACAACAAAATAAAATCGATTAATAGTAGATCCTGTTTAGTATATAAAAATATATCAAAAATGTTGATGATCATATAAAGGATACTTAATAGTAAAGGCAGTATACACAGTGTTTGATAATTGTCCCGCCATGTTGAAGGAAAATGCGGAATAAACCCACCAATAATAAATTACTGCTCAGACGAATCGTTTTGCAATACTCGAGTTTATAGAAGTAGTAATTCTTTATTGGCCGGATTATTACCTGTTATTACCAGGTAAATATGCGATTGGTCAAATTATAGCACTAGCCTTTTTTATTCCGCATTTTCCATCCAAGGCGGTGCTGCATTACAAACAATGGCATGTCTACCTATTTTATAATATAATAAAAGGAGTTTAATTGTATTTTGGCAAGTAAATGCGGAGCAGAGCACACCATGATGCATTGTGGCCTGCATTCCTGTATATTTCAACCGACAGTTTGCATTTTTATAATGCATAATAAAGAACAGGCTAAAAGGTGCCGGTTTTTCGACGACGGGAATCTAGTATTTCATAATAGGAATTTTCTAGTCTCTATGCTCGCAAGAATGTAGATTATGTTATCAAAATCAATTATCTTGCTAACGGTACTTCAACTTTGGGCACATACTAAGCCTTGACAGCCACGGTTACTGATATTGTGCAAAGCATGTGCAACGAAACGTAATTCTTTAATTTCATTTAATAAATCGATGGATAACAATTGATTTTTACCGATGATAGTAGTGCATATAGTTTTCAAATTACAATTTTTTCGAAATATCCCAAGTATATTTCTAAGTTGTAACATTGGTGCCTTGTCCTAATTTGGTAACATAATCTGGTACATGATGTCACAAAAATCAAACAAACAAGTCAAATTTCCGTAACATCTAGAATTTTGTAAAACAATTGAGTTTCTAATATTCATCAACATTAATTTCTGGATCATTATCACGAACATCTGCAAGAATTTTTTTTTAATTTACTCATCACGTTCAATCAGTAGCAATACACATTTTTTTGTACTCTGAAATCGTGTTACTGCACGCACTTCACATTTGGCGTAATTTTTTATGGAAGCGTTCATTGTCAACACAATTCAAATATCTCTCTTTCAAAAGCTTATTTTGCTCATTAGATAGATAATTATTTAATACCTTAGCGCACTTGAAGCAGTTAATTGTTATGGTATAAAAATATTTGTTACTCAAGGAATGCAAATTATTCTATAGCACTGATTCTGAAGTAATTTTTTTTTACTGCAACGACTTCTATACAACAAATGCTTTGAGTATGTCAAGGTACTAAACAATTATCCTCATATGTAGGTTTTTTTGTTTTTTTAATATTTATTATTCTGTGTGAAAACTACATGATCTTTCTGTCGATCCTTCAATAGCGAGGGTTTATCTGTATTTAGTCAGTCCGAGTAAGATGAAGCTTGCAAGAACTCCCATTAATATAAACTACGTTTATACCCCGCGCATATAAATTGCGTTCGCTGCTCCATAATTTATCTTCTAATTTATATCATCATCTCGGAGAAGTCGCACATTTCAAAGCCTCGGGGGCAAAAATTCGCCCAATTTATTATGATTTATGCATTAGACGTAATTCCGAAAGGACTTCGCTCGGTGGCGGCGCCAGATTTTTGCAAAAATTAATGCGGGCCCGGCTCCAACTCTCGAGCCGAGAATGATGAACGACGACTTTGTTCCAGAATCGATATGGCACACGGACCTGGACTTCATGATCGTGCACAAGGACAGGCTGGTGGTGCTGAGCTTCATGACGGCCCCGAACAGCAGCGCGCTCTCGCAGCCGCTGCCGACGGCGCTGCCGCTGACGTCCTTGCAGGGGGGCGGGGGCGAGCCGCAGGCGCTGCCCTTCACCAACAACATCGTGAAGGGCCTGCGGAACCTCATCGGCCACGACGAGCACGTGAGCCCGCACGGGCACGGCGGCGTCGGTGAGTGCGCCCGGCCGGGGCTGATTGGACGCGATCTAATATTAATTGGGTTTGCGCTGCAGAGACCGGCTGGCTCAGCCTCGAGTACATGAATTTCGCATTAGCCCTGCTGGTCTACTCGGTTCGATACTCGGCCATATTCTGGGGCACGAACAAGTGCATGGGGATCACGTTCTCCTTCCAGATGATCATCAACGGCTTCCAGATCCTCTTCACCTATTCAGGGATGTCGGTGTTGTACAAGGTGAGACAAATACATCTATCCATACGCTGTTCTTTTACTAACTTCTATGAAAACTATCTAAACGACTTGTCACCAAATGGAAATGGAAATGTCAAGTATCAATTTCATTCAAATTTTTAACTCAAAAAAATTGTCGAACTTAACAGTGTTTAACCCATTAGTATATAATGGTACGGCTCTAACTCCCCGCGTCGGACCACGGCCTGCAAACTGAGAGGTTAAGGCTCTCATATGCTCGCTCTTTCTCTGCCCGGTCGTCGCGCACCATCTCTGATGCGGGGCGATATGGAAAGTACCTCGCGGGTACTCAGTTATTTTTAGTAACTGAGTAGGCCACCCGCCAGGCATCAAAGAGCACCAGGAATTAAACCCGGGTCCGTCCGCATCGCAGTCCGCCCCTCAATCACGGAACCACTCTGGCTATTCCATTAATATATGAAGTCAGTTATACCTCATTTTCCCTAAAGTACGCTATAATAGAGTAAAAAAAAAAGAATTTCAGAGATAACTTTATTAACATAAAAGTTGTAAGTTGACCCGACACCCGTCTAGGGTCAAAGGGTTAAAAAGAAGAAGAAGAAGAAGTTGTAAGTTGTCCTTTATAATATGTACATTATACTACATGGACACCTTATTTATATTTAGCTATATTTGGCCCAGTGACTTTTTCGATGAAACCTCAACTTTATTGTAGGCTGAACATGGATTTTTTCTCTTAAAGACGATAGGGTTGTAGCTATATTCGGCTCGTTTAAATTCGTGGTTAACACCTTATTGTTCTTCCACCTCGCTAGGCGTACACCTCTTTTTTTCTACCTAAAAGCGTTTTAATGTCCTTCCACTTTACCAGACATAGATCTCTTTTCTCCTCTCACTCTAAAGTGAGAACCTTTTGCATTTATAATTTACCAACATTTTCGGCTGGCAATTTTATGTCCTCACTTTCTGCTCTTTCGCCGACCAAGAGCAAGAGGATTTAACTCGTCAAAATTCGTCGTTACAGCAGGCATACATCTTTTTCTTTTGTGATTCCGAAGTTGGAGCTTTTTGCGTTTATAATTTATCGACATTTTCAGCCTACAAATTTGTATTTTCCTTTCTGTTCTTTCGACGAACAAGAGCAAGAGGATTCAACTTGTCAAAATTTGTCTAAGATGGTAGCACCTTAATATTCTTCCACCTCACTGAACATGCATCTCTTTTCTCCTCTCACTCTGAAGTTAGAATTTTTTGCATTTGTAGTTTACCAACATTTTCGGCCTACAAATTTGTATTTTCCTTTCTGTTCTTTCGGCGAACAAGAGCAAGAGGATTCAACTTGTCAAAACTCGTTAATACTGTCCTGCATTTTAATGTATTTCCACTTCGCCAGACATATAACTCGAAGCTTTTTGTGTTTATAATTAGAAACAGTTTCGGCCGACAAACTTGTATTTCCTCTTTCTGTTTTTTTTTCGACGGTCGAGAGCAAAAGCATTAGCTGGTCAAAATTCGTCGTTACCATTAGCACCTTAATGTCTATCTACCTCAGTAGGCATACATCTCTTTCTTCTGTCATTCCCAACTCTTTGCGTTTATAATTTATGGACAGTTGCGGCCGACAAATTTATATTTCCCTTTCTATTCTTTCGACGAACAAGAGCAAGAGAGTTCAGCTTGTCAAAGTTTATTGTGTCTGTCAGCATCTTAATGTCCTTTCACTTCCCTAGACATATATATTTCTTCTGTCCCTCTGAAGTCAGAATTTAACTGGTCAAAATTTGTCGCTACCGTTAGTATCTTAATATCTTTCCACCTCAGTAGGCGTACGTCTCTTTCTTCTGTCATTCCAAATTTGGAGCTTTTTGCGTTTATAATTTATGGACAGTTGCAGCCGACAAATTTATATTTTCCTTTCCGTTCTCTCGACGAACAAGAGCAAGAAGGTTCAGCTTCTCAAAGTTCATTGTGGCTGTCAACACCTTAATGTCATTTCACTTCCTCAGTCCTAGACATATATATTTTTTTGCATTTATAATTAGAAACACCATCGGTCGACAAACTTGTCTCCACTTTTTGTTCTTTGACAACCAATAGCAAGGATTCGCCTCGTCAAAATTTGTTGATACTGTCAGCATTTTAATGTCCTTCCACCTCACTAGGCATGCACCTCTTTTCTTCTGTCACTCTGAACTCGGAGCTTTCTGCATTTATAATTTACTAACAATTTCGACCGATAAATTTGTGTTTTCCCGATCTGTTATTTCGACGACCAAGAGCTAGAGGATTCACCTCGCCAAAATTTGTCTAGAATATTAGCACCTTAATGTCTTTTTACATCACTAGGCATATATCGTCTGTCACTGTGAAGTCGGAGCTTTTCCATTTGTGTTTTAAACTTCAAAATACTCCTATAATCTATGCAACAGATGCTCCAGTACTTAAAAAATGTGAAGCAGTTATCGAAATAGATGTTATGTTCTTGGTTAGAAGACACTTCTGCTAGTTTATAGTTGTCTTAATTATATTTCTACTAATACTAAATCTATATTCTTCCTCAGATTTCCCATGTCAAGTTTACAGGTTGATCACAAGGCACTGGATCCTGCAGTCAACTTTAATTGGCTTGTTTTTTGCAAACTGCCAGCTTTAGAAAGATGCTCGTTAAGGTCTGGATGCAACTTGAAATTGCACCTCGTGGGTCTTATACACGGTGTCATTTTTATCTGTCCGCAAGTTGTTAAAATGAAAGGAAAAAAATTGGAATCTTTACAATCTTATGCTATTTTGTCAAAATTAAGAATAACCTTTTGTTAGGAAATTTAGCATACCCAAAAAGTAACAAACCTCCAAATACTACCTACCAACAAGACACCCATACCAACAATAGCCGTTATGTTTTCCTAATACGCATATAAGTTAGTTCGTTTCAACATCTTCAAGCTTAAATCCGGATATATCTTTTAAAATTTCGAGACTTTTGTGTCTTTATTACTGTTTTGAAACAAGGGAAATGGATATTAACCTCATGATGAAAATCCTTATAGTTCTTTTTACCTGAACGCTGAAGGCATCTCTGCTCCAAAATGCTAGATGTCGCTAAGGTAGCTCGTCATTGTTTTTGTCACTGTTGATGTATAGCTCATCCCCAGAAGAAAAACCTCTAAATACCTGCGTGATCCCCCACCCCCAAAGTATTTTGTATACCGCTTTTTTACGAGTATGATATGTCAGAATAAAATGTACCTTAGTTTACTGCACAACAAATGATTATCAAGTTTCTGGCGACAGAAGACATCAGCCAAAATTTTGAGAAGACATAAGCCACAGTTTTGGGGAAAAGACTCAGGTGCACACGCAGCATAAACAATATTTCAGAAGGGAAATATTCGCATTGTTCACCTCCTTCTAGAGAGTGGTCGCTAATTAACGACAACGGTCAGGCAACCCGAGACGCTATCCTCGACCAAAAATTAAAGATCTGTTCTGGACTATATTGGAACACTGCTTGCAGTCTGAATTCATTGCCCTCCAATTATTATTTGAGCATTCGTGCGCGATTAGCAGACGTCACAACCATCTTAATTTACGAAAGTGAAATCAAAAAATTTCTATACATTGGGAAAAAGATGAGTGTTTTTGTCTTATGGTGCTTTAATAAATAAAAAAATATATATTTCAGCTTATATTTGCATTCTCGTCTCCTTTTTTAGAAGACCCACTTTTTCACACGAGAAAATTAATCGGCAATTATGCCATGTGGTTTAATGAAATAATAGATACCCCAATCGTATGTCAAGAGCAAAAATGAGACCGGGGAAAATATCTAAACGCCCAAAAACTGATTAAATGCTTTATTTAAAAGGTTATAGTAAAATGTCTTGCCTTTCGTCGTTTTATAAATGGAGGTTTTTCTGGCGCACTCCGTATTTTTCCGTTGAACCAGTAACACCTTTCAGCTGCATCGTTCTGTTTGAATCGGCTTCCAAAATCTAGAAAATATCACTTTGGGGGCGTTATTTTGACCAGGAAGGGGCGGGGATAAAGAGTTAGTTCATCAACTATCTCTGCCCTACTTTTGGACGAACTAGTGAATGATGATGGTCGAATCCAAAATAAAGTACGGCGGCAAGAATTCTTTATTTCAAAACAAATGACGATAGTCTTTTAAGATCGAGGCCGGTTTTTCTCGTGAATTGGCTGCTCCTTTGTAAAAGCATTACGAGTGAGCGGCCCTACGAATCACTGAAGCGACGTTATCGCGAGAAATAAAGATGCAACACGTTGTTTCAACGTTATCTACCATCCTGCAGGTTCTTGGGTACACTGTGTTGCCTTAAGCTCCATATTTGCTGGATCTTGCTCCGAGCGATTACATTTTGTTTAAAGTATTTAAAGTTTTCCAACGACCAGCTTCAGTCCGCTGTTCACAAGTGGTGCCGTTCTACACCCAAAGAATGCATCAGCTTTATGAAAACTACCAGAGCGACGGCAAGAGTGCATAGTCATTAAAGAGGGATACCTCTAATGTAATATGGGCTCACCTCTTCCTAATAAAAGATTAGTAAAGAAAAAACTGGAGTTCCAATAAATGCTCAACACCTCAAGTTTGTAATTTGTCGAGACCGAAGCGATGAAAAACGCCTAAAAACTAATAATTAAATAAAAATTGCGTAATAATTCAAATAGAACATGAACCTTTAGTCACACTCAAGTTTTTACAAAAATATTTATTATCCTTCTTATGTCTATCTATTTCCATTCCTAAAATTAGTCTCGTAAAAATCAAAGTATTCCAACAGCTAAACAAGTGACGTCAGCGGTGTGCTAAAGTGAAGAAGGGGTCAGATTTTCAAACAGCAAACTGGGTTCAGTTTCCTTTACAACTATAGACCTCAAAGGTCTGCCGAAAGGTAATAATGACGTAAATGGTGGCGATAAAAATTAAAGAATTAAACACCATCACTAGTCTATGGTACTGTCAAATAGTTTTTTTTATTGGGAGGTAGGGGGTGGATAGACAAATTTGCGTCAATTCTCCCCGACACCAAAAATATAAAATTCCACATTAAGCTTTAATTTTCAGTAAATAAATCTCTCGAGGACTTAAGAGTTATTGTAATCCACAGGGGTGGCCGTAATATCAAAAAACAAAGCCAACGCTGATGAATGCGATGAAGATCTGCAGTAGGGCAGTAAATATATTACAAGTTCCTGCTATTTAGTAAAGTCTGTCGTATATATAAATAGCAGTTGCGGCCGTGCCAGCTCTTTATCCGGATAGAGGCCTCTGCAATAAAGTTGCAGGTATTTTAGCCAGATTGAATCATCGCCGCAATATTGCGCTGCCCTAATGGACTCAGAAGAATGTAAATCATGAATTATTTTTATGCCGTTCAATTCTTGTCAAATCGTTCATTTGTTTTTGCCATTCTTAATAGTGGCGTAACAATAGACTACTAACCAATTAGGTCACTTCCTGCTAAGACACTGATTCTTACACAGAATTTTAGACTTTAATTTTGTGAAGAATCGCTACATATTTTGTTTCTTGTACGAATGCTCTTTCTAAAATCGCAATGGTTATTTATGAGAGAGTTATAGGAACTAGAAAAATATCAATCCCCATAAAACGCTCTCGTGAAGTATCCTTTTCCAGTAAGGTTAAAGTTTTGGCTTTGTTGGGAAGCGTAGATTTCGCAAAGTTTCTCTCCTTCTCCCTCCTACCAAGTATCGGTTTTTGTGGAATAGCGATTCTTTCCGTTGTCGGTTTGTTGGAGTTAGAGGGGGGGGGAGGTTATATTACTTCTGGGATCAGTTCACCAACTTTGAGTTAAAATTTCTGATAAATGCAGCCAGTTTGCTTCCGTTTTGGAATGTAAAGAATGAACTTTCTGAATCCTTAGTTAAAATCTAAAACAGTGATGCATATAAAAGACAAATGCAGTAACCAATTAAAGTAAATCTGATGGAACTTTCAAAACGGGGAGTAGGGATACCAAAAGACAAATTAAAATGATGTTGGCCTTTAGATGGTAAAATGTGTGAACGCTGAATGCTCCCGTTTTTCTAGGTACAAATATTGGGAGCTTGGAAAGCTCTGCCCCTGCTGAAGCCGCAGCCCGGGGGGCTTTCGCCGCTGGGAGGCGTTTCCCCCTTTTTGCTCAATCCCCAAGTCACCTTGGCTCTGTATATCTTATCATCTCTACTAGTCCTATCATCTAGTTTAGTTCTGTACCTATACGGGCACACCAGGTGGGTCGCTCCCTCTAGTTTACCCAGCCGACTAAACGTGAGCTTCCAGATTCAACGCTTTCCTGAACCAAGAGCGCGAACGCAAGATTATAGTGTTCAAAGAAGGGACCGCCACCTCCCGATGGAGCTACTTCACCCACTTCTGCGCCTTCTGCGTTTTATTTTCTATTGGCGTATGCAACGCTCCTTTGCTACATGATTACATTGTCGTATACAATGGCAGCCTCGACGGAACCATCCTAAGTTGCGTCATCGGCAGCATCATGCAGCTCCTCCTGTGGGTTCTCGTCTGGTTGTTCTTAACCATCAAGCAAAAGTGGATATTTAAGCTGCGCGTCTCTGTAAGTTTAGTTAAGTAATAGCCTGGCGGCACAGTCATGACGGTGATTTGACAGGTCGGAAGAGCCACAGTCAGGCAGGCCCGCTCCGTGAAGCTGGTGACCGACGTCGACCTGATGACGCACCATTCGGAGGACCCCAGCATGCAGCCGCTGCTGGTGGTGGGCAACGGCAGGACGTACAGCATCGCGGACACGTCCCCCAAGAAGGCGATCATGGGCATCATCCAGAAGGCCACCATGACGAAAAAGTCGGAGGACGGCTCGGCCGCCAGCGAGGACGGGGAGGAGCAGATCTACTGGCTGCGGCCCGCCCTGGTCACCCCGAAGACCTCGCCCGACCGCGCGAAGCAGCTGTGCTGGTTCATGAAGAAACCGAAGCAAGTCACCTTTAAGGAAACATCCAGTACGTCTGTTGCACGGTAACTATAGGAACTTCTTCTTATTGGTGTTGTACCGTCTTTGCGCTCTCATGCTTGAACCGCTTCGCCTTGCCGCCCTGCGCGCTCGACTAAGTTCATTTCCACTTTTAACGTGCGTGGCCGCGTCGCCAGGTCGGCTGACTGATCACTCCGCGCTGTGTTGCAGCGCCAAAAAACGGATACCAGGAATGGAGGTCGACGACGGAGACTACGCCACGCTGAGGGAGCTGCCGCTGCCGCCGCCCCCGTCGTCGGACGCCGGCGAGGACACGGCGAGCGAAGAGGGCAAGGTACGTCCACCCCCTAGCCTTAGCGAAGCTTCGGTGCCCTAATGCTCACTTTCATACTAACACTTGCTTTAGCTTTTGGCTTGTGTTCATGACGAACACGTGACCTACGCTAGCACCAGTCAGGATTTAGTACCGCCCGTAGATTACGAGGACCCGAGCCCGCTGTTGACGCCGGAGCCTCTGTCCGACAGAGAGGACAGCCTCCCGAAAGAGTCTAGTTCAGTTATTGTTCATAATCAGACGCAGGTGTGTGTTTAACAGTTTACTTGAAGTTCCCCAAATTAAACGCTGCTATTAGTGCTGTAAGTTGCTTAGGGAGCGTTTGCAGTTCGAAAAACGGCAAAGTATCTTTGTGATTAATTAATAAGACAACGAGAAACTATATATTCCATTAAATTCAGGGCTAATTTGCATTCTAGTAGCTCAATGTTTCAGTCTCCACATACAGCATCGGGAAGTCTATTTCCGATAATGGTTTCAGATAAAATCGGTCAAGTTTCCACCCTCTGCTGACCTTTTCCTTTGATTCGTCTCCGAGCGACTAACATCTACTTATACACACGCTTGGTCGACTCCTTTGCCTGAATAGTTAATCACCGAAACGCTTCAAATGGAAACCTTAAAAATATTCTATTCCCTTGTATTAGACGACTGTCCTCACTCCTTTCACATCGCCAGTGAAATGACAAAGAAGCATTTAGAAAGAAAAGTTTATTGAGTTTCATAAATGAGAATAGATAAATCGGCGAATAAACAAAAGAAGGATAAAAAAACTCTAGAGAAGATAGAAGAAATGTAATATGCAAAACAAAGACTGTTAGACGTACCTCCTGACGTTCGGGCATAATAAATATTAGGAAAAATCGAGTCTCTTCGAGAGAAGTAAATGTGAAAAAGTATGTAAACAAATTTTAAAAACAAATGTTAAAAGAAATAGATGCAATTCATGCATGTGAAGTAAAGTAATGTAAGAAATCATGTTTCCATAAAGGAGAAAAAGTTGAAGAACAAAATAAATTGGTTTTTGCGGGAGTTGAACGGGTTAAAGTAGAGAGTGAAACAGAAGATAAAAAGAACTAACCAAGTAAGCTAAACGAGTACAATAAATTTATGCTCAAAAACGACATAAAAATGAAGACATACAATACAATGGGGTATAAAAAATGCGAAGATTTGTAACATGTCAACTAACAAGTCTAGCTTTGGTTTCGTAGTTTTTTATATTTTCCATTACGATTCAGTGTCATACGTTTTCTGGAACATTTAGCTGTTGCTCGAGGTTTTGTGAACACACTGCTTGGTTTTGTTGTTTTTATAGCATCTCTATTGAAAATAAGTATGTCAAAATCGAGCGTATTGCATCTGTTCAAAGATTCATTCTATTCTAGCCTTCTCGTCATTTTTCTTTCCCACATGGATTAATGTCATCGTTATCATCACAATGCTTCCTATACTTTAGGAATTTAAACGCCACTTCCTCTGCCTTATAACCATCTACAAACATAAAGTCAGTATCAGCAGTTAATAAACGTCAATCAGCAAACCTTACAACCCCAACTAAACTTTACTCCAAACTAGCCCTTCTTGGTTCCTAACACAACCGGTATATGAAAAATTAAACGACAACTATGAAAAAAAATAAATGAAAATAACAATAATCTCTAGTAAATGAATAAAAAAAAGTTAAACTCATAAGTATATGATGCAAAAAACTCCAATCAGGGCATACTAATATTACAATATTATTCCACCAAGAACCCAAAAACCTCCTCATATATACATATATGGTATCTAGTTGTAATAACATGTCTAATGGTATTTTAAAAGACTGAAGTGTGTCTCCAAGAACATGACTGATATAAGTCTAGAATGAACAAACTCTATTCTCATGTGTTACACATTCACTAAAACTCTTCGAGGTTTTTACTTATCACTAAGAAAAATTTTTAACTCAAATCAGAAAAAGATTCATCTTGAATACTGAAATTTTTCTCTAAAAATTAATGACACCATCATAGCTTAACATCTGCTTCTTGATCAATTCTTCCCTTTTCTCATTACCTCCATGGTATTGAGCACACCTTTACTGTCTCCGAACATCTAATTGTATCTTGCATAAGTGGCAAGTTAAACTTGAAACCACAAAATCAAAAAAAAAAAACATACTAAATTGAGTCTTTCTGGTAAACATTTAAGACGTACAAGAACTTGGAACTGTCCTCGACAGGGTGCGCAACAACAACTGTTAGGGATTCCTATATAGTGCGTCTGATTCACTCAAGACGGATCACCATTGATCCTTCACTTATTGGTGTCTTATCTTTCTTTTTTTTTATGAATTTGATACAAAACCAGCCTCTCAACTGGTGTATGAACTTTTCAGGAAATAGATAAAGCCATTAAAATATCCTTACACCCCCCTTGAAATAATCGTTTTCATCTTCAGTCATCATATGTGATTCAAAAAAACCGAGTGAATTTAGGCAAGATCAACACAAGAGAGAAACCTTATAATTAATCAATGATGAACGCCAAACTGAGCCTCAAGCAGAGTAAAAAACAGACAGAAAACCTAAAAGGCATAAGAATAACTTTCTTTGCTAAAGTGAAAATGAAACCATGTATTTTAATTTATTAAACTGGGTACGAACAAAGGTCTGAACTGCACCCAAACATTAAAACGTAAATTAACACTAATAAAGTGACATCAGATTCAATTTATGTAAGCTTAAACTTTACATGTCAGAAAGCTTCACAGCTGTAATAAAGGAAATTTCTAATTTAGGATGCTACTCAACCCAAAACAAGCTAGTTCAACCTCAATTTCACACTGAAAAAACCTGTAATACTCTATAACATTTTTGATTAACGGATCTTTTATTGTGTTCTTTGCTTTTTCAGCTGCTTTTCTATTTTTGCCAGCGATAACTAGTGCTCTCCTATTAGAATGCAGTGAAAGTTTGTCATCAGACTGATTGTTGTTAAATGTAACTCTTTCCGCTATTCTGCTTAGATTATCTCAAAGCACAGCAATTTAAAGAAATAACAAAAAAAATTAGTTACTAGGACTCTTTCTGTATGCCCTGCTTTTACAAAACATTCTGATCATCTTCATTTACTTGTCTCGCTTCTGCTAACGTTAGCTGCGCTAGCAACACACGCAGCTGCTTTAAAAGCCTTTGTTGTGCAGATTGCTTCAGGCCAAACTCCTCGTTGCCTAAGACGAGCAGATTCTGGCATGCCCCACGACGAGCTGACGCCCCGCTCGGACTCGGTGAGCACAGAGTCGCCGTCGCCGCCCGACCAGCCAGGCAGCAACCACAGCGAATCGTCTAGCGGCGTGCACTCCAACGAGAGCTCCGAGAACCACCAGAACATGCAGTCGCAGCCGCTCGTGCAGCAGGCGCGCCGCGCCACCAGCATAGCCGACCTGGCGCAGTCCAACGCCAAGGAGGAGGTGCAGTGGCGGTCGTGCTCGCTGCAGAGGAACGTACAGCCGCCCACGAGCAACCCCCACTTTTCCTCTGGCTACGTCTTTGGCGGCTCGCCGCCCAGCTCCTCCTCGGCCGCGGAGGCGAGCGACCACGGCATACCTGCCGTCATCCTTGAGAACCCCTCCGAGAGCACCGTGGTGATCCGGAGGAAGGCAAACAGGCCGAAGACGAACGAAATCGGCCAAGTGCCGGCCGTAAAGGAGGAGCCTTTCGGCCGGGCCACCAATATGAGGATGACGTCGTTCACCGAAAACAGCGACCTGAAGGGAATGCAGATCTCTTCTGCCACACTGCCGCATTACCCCACCCAGCCCGTCCCTGTCCCGAACATTTATCCTCACTGCTCAACCATGCCCCTGCCGCAGCAGCACAACCCCAACGCTGCCTCAAACAACCTGGGTACGGGCAACAGTTGCAACATTTACCCCAGGATTCACACCACCATCCCCACGCATCACAATGGAGTGAGGCTGTTCAACGGTACCCCCACGCCGAACCCGTACCTTAAGAGGCTTCAGTACCAAAATGTACAAAGCACCACCAACAACCCAGTACGACTAAACACCAACGAACCAATCTACACTGGAGTCAACAGAGTGTCTGGAGAAATTTTCCACTATAATTATTAAGTTCGTCGTAATATTATATATTTCAAAATTGTTTCTAGAAGGTTTCGAGGGGGGTAAATTATTAAATTATTGATGTAAATTTAACAAAATTAGGAATACTTTTCAGTTTTTTTGTTTGTTTTTCTAGACACTGTTATAGTTGTAAATTCGGTAATTTTTCCATCGTTTATTACGACATTGTCGTAACGCAACCAAAGAGCCAAATGAAAATTTCCCAAGCAAAGCTCGTATCGGTTGGGAAATCTTCATTTCCACGACATTCCACGTTAGCTTAGCGAAAACGGACCAGCAATGGTATATGAAATACTGTAATATCTCCTTTGCCATATCGCATTCATTTGATATTAGTGCGGGTTACACTCGAATTTGTATACCAGTTAGTCTCAGATTTTCTACTCAATTAGCACAATTAGGTCCCGTGTATTGTAAATACCTTTAAGTTAAGCATCCGATCATCCGAGCAAGTGCAAATTATTTTGTATTACATTAGATGGGTTAGTGAAATAATTTATGTGACGCTTTATGTGTACATTATTACATTGCAATGATTAAGTTTGATCTCTCTAGATGTATTACTATTATTATTACTGATATGGGAAAATACTGATAAGACTTGCAACATGATAATAATATTATATATATATGTGACTTGATTGAAATTGTGAGATTATGTTAATTTTTTATTGAAGTTAAAACACTTTTGTATACATTCTGTTTAATACAATGTTTATACACATGCTGCAGGTTACTTTAGCCCTTGCTCCTTACCTATCAAAACGGCCATTTGTATTTGCTCTCGCATCTGCCAAAACCAAACCCTACCATAACAGAATTTTCTAGTTTTTTATTGAGCCATACCTTTATGTGGGTATAAAGTATTATCCCGATAAGAGTTAAAACTATCCCAATCCACTGATTTACTGACATCGTCTCCTCAAACAAATACCACCCGCCGAGCGTTACCGACACAAACTTCGAATGTCCCAACATATTATATCTAAAGTTGCGTTAAGGAACATTGTTTTACATAAATTTATTTTCAGGCCTCAGTAAAAGATACGTAAGTGGCGATGTATTGCCGATGATCCAATAGGTTGTTAAGTTCACAAACAATGCAGCCATTCCAGATATAAACACCATGACCTAAAATGAGTAACTTTAAAATTTCCTTTTACAACCCGATATGCCTTACTATTCCTGTAACGCTCCAGTGATGTGGATTAGTTAAAATGGACGATTCAAACACCGGTATACAAAAGCACAGCAGCACTGCTGACAAAGGTGCCTGATAATATAAAAGCTGCATAGCATCCAGCTGCAGCTCAGATTGTTTTGAATTAACCAGCTGTAAACTCATTTAAAGAACAGTCCCTTCAATACATTGGTCACATAACTTACAACTTGATACATGGAAGTTATGACGACTCCCAGCATGGCGAAAACCGTTCCATAAATGTTAAACCGAATGTCGTAATAAAAACATAGAATTACACCTACGATTATTGGCAGCTAAAATCAGGTCATGCCCATAAGTCGGAAGAGCGACCCGCGCCGTTCTCACCAGAGTCAGCTGCACTAGCGGCGAGAAGGTCTTTTTATAAAACAGGGCCTGTATCAGCACCACTCCGGGCGTGGTCAGCATTTTGGCGACCTGGAACGTGCCCACGGAGTTGTGCTCGAGGCTCAGGTTCGTGAACACCACGAAGCCGCAGAAGCACAGAGCCAGCACCACTAGGTGCTTCAGGTGCACCGACTTCACGTTGAAGAAATTCAGCCGCTCGCACGCGCACAGGCCCAGGAACGTCATAACGAAGTGCACCATCGAGAGCGTGATGTTTGGCAGGATTTTGTGGCAGTAGATCCATTTGTTCAGCAATATTATGGTTATGGAGAACACCAGGTTTGCGAATAAATTGCAGCAGACCTTTATTTTGCTGTTTTTACGGTGCGGCGGCATCTTGGGCTCCGCTTTAATTTAATGCTACATTATTAAGAGTGCTTCTGGGGATAACGCGCGACTGTGATATTGGAAATAAAAATGAGGTTATAACGCTTGTTCGCTGTCAACGTATTTGAACTACACTTGTATGACGTACCTCAAATAATCTAATCAGAAGAATGTAATGTAAACTACATTTTTATTTATTAATAAGCCATTAAAGTAATACAATTTTAAAAATCCCTAACCAACAACAAAAAACGGTACAAAATCCTATCTTTTAAAATATTATAAAATAGCAAATTCATATTTTAATGAAAATTCTGTAATAAAAATTTCTAATTCTCCTAATCCATTTATAGAACATTGAAGTGTTTTAAATAGAAAAGTAAAAATAATTTTGCAATATCAAAGACTATGTAATGCAATATATCTTTTTAATTTAAATTTTTTTAGGATTCTTAATTTCTTTAACTTGTCAACGCTGTGTGGGCATTAGAACTACGCAGAAGTATCTTCGTATTTATTTCTTTATTCTTCACTAAGGCTGTTCTTTTAAATTATTCAAACTCAAACATTTTAAAATGTATGCCAGACCGAGCGTCACAGACACAGAGGACGACATCCTGAGATTGCAGGAGGAATTCCTAAGGAAGAAAGAAAGCAACGAGGTGGTTCCTGCAGCAAAATTAGTGAAAGACACTGGTAAGGTTATGTAGATTCTGCTGCTTAGGCTAGGATGTTATTCTTTGTAGTAACGCAACTCGATAATCGCACGCCACAACAAATCGCAGCCACTAACGTACAGGAGCGTTTAGAAAACACCTTCGAGTCGGTGCCGACAAATTTCAACATTGGTCGGATTGTGGAGAAGACCGTCAGGATAACAAGACGCCCCTTAACTTTGGACACAAGAAGGGGTTTCCTCAGGCGAAGCGGAGAGACGTATGCATATTGATTTTTCACTACAACTTTCTCAATACGTAAATTTTAGACCACTATTACTCCTGCAAGGGGAAGTATTTTCTCCCAACAAATGAAACGGTTGAAGACCAGCAGTACAAGTGCAGGCTGCAGCTTTACAAAATCATTAGTAATCAAGGAGAATAAATGTAAGGAAACCGATCATGCACAAGGTACAGTAGGAAACATACCCAGTCATAGCTGTATATTAACTGGCCAAGAGAAGGATGAAATTCACAAAGAAAACTTGGGGATTCTGCAGCAAATGGGCGAAGCGGAGATTATAGAGGAGCGCGAAAGGCTTCTAGCCACCATGGATCCTGCCATAGTAACATTCTTGCAGTCTAAAAAAAAAGAAGGAAATGAAAGCCGAACGACGAGCATCGCCCAGCAGAACAAAGCTGCAGAGAATATTAACATCGAAAAGATTGAGGCATCGAAGGATGTTATAGCTCACCCAGAAGCAGACAAGTGGCTGAATTTTGATACGGTGGAAAGCGGAAAGCTGACATGGATGACAGACATTGAGATTCCTCGGTACAAGAAAGACCAAGTGTATGAAGCTAGGTAGAATTAAATGAACCGATTATTTATCATGGTACATGATTAATTCTTGCTATAGATTTGATTTCGCTGGCTGGGTGTTGCCGTACGCAGAACCAGACATAAATGAAAAAAACAGAAGTTTATATCACCATGGGGAAGAGCCTGGAAGGCCTGGTTACACACTCCAAGAGCTATTTCAGCTTTGTCGGTACATTTTTTTTTTAATTGTTAATTATCATAATAATGCTATTTTTATGTAGCTCAAGTGTAAATCAACAGAAGATTGTTGCCTTAAACACGATTGCACAAATTCTTTCACTACAACAATCTGGAGTCTATGACAACATTATTGAAATTCCAGCGGAGCAGATTTTCTTTGTGCTTCGTTTTTGCTTGGATGACAACACTCCAGCTGTGCTCAATGCCAGCATCAAGGCTATCAGAAATTTGTTCTTCTACCCCATTGACGAAACCTGTTTGGATAACTTGCTGGGATTTGGACTAGGAATGGTGCAGCCTGTTATTGCCGTCGATAATACCGAGGTGGAAGACGACAACACGGTGAACGATCAGCAGTTGGCCGAGGCGAATTTAATTAAATGCCTGGCCCGGACTGACATTTTAAAGAGGATCAGGTAGATATTTTAAGAAGTGTTTGTGGTAGACTTCATGTAATGTGCTGTAGATACGTGATAAACACTATTCAACCATCGCTGGAGACGATTGTTTATTGCATAGAAATATTAATTAGAATGGCTAGAGATTCAGATTACATCGTGAAGCAAATTTGTGCCTGTGAGAACCTGTTGGGAAATATTGCAAAGTTCTTTGTTCCTGCAAGTAGTCGATTGAGTAAGTTATACATTTACATTTTTCATGGTGGTTATAAATATACATCCTTTATTTGAAGATAGCTTAGAGTCGCCCTATGGTTGCCCACTGCAGCAGGCTGTGAAGTTGTTCAGGGTATTGTGTGCTCGAAAAAAGGATATAGCATTAGCTATCCTAAAACGGTAACACCTGCTTGAGCTACTTGAAGAATTTGTGGTAAATTAGATTGTTGCAGGTATAATCTCATGGAATCCATCACTGCTTATTTGTCAGATGAACTGCTGTCGGTCAACTCCAACGGCTTGAAACTGCAAATCGAATCTATGCACCTGTGGTGCATTTTTCTACGTTATGGTGTCGCTCTGGATGACTTCATGTGAGTTCAAAAATATTTAATTATTATTTTCCGTGATGGCAAGTCCGGATAAAATTGAAATTTGTGATTTTGCAATAAAACTTATTTTCAAATCACGCAATCATACATACAAACTCTTGATTTACATTACAACTATATGTAATATAGCTGAATCATTGCAGAAGTAGTTGTCAATTTGATTCTGAAAAGGTGAAATTTAACTCATGATGCTACAATGTGCATATTTGAAAGTGTTTGGAAAGCACATCACTGTTATTCCAGCTTCCATCAAGTACATTTGACATACATAAGTCAATTTGGAATGTCAACAAATCAGGAGTTGACATGAGCAACATCTCATAGAAATATCAATATTATAAGGAACTGGTGCCCAAATGAGGCTCCCTAGAGAGTAATGAATTCTAGGCTATTGATTTATGCACAAATCACATAGCTAAACAGTGATCAAAAATTCGAAAATGTTGTCACCCCATAATTCAATACATTTCAGCTGAACGGGCAGAGTTTTAAACATCAAGAATGCTTTAGAGTTTCAAATGCCATATTGGAACATAATGGTGAGAGGCTTGATTTAAGAAATATGGCAGTGATTGTGAATCAACATTTGAGACATTAAAGAAGGTGTATTTAGAGGTTTTATGATAGCTCATGAACAGGGAATTTACATCCGATTGCGAGGTTTAATTATGGGAACATGCAGGCGCAAATGAACTTAGTCACTCTTGAGGCTTTTCTCAAATGAGTGCAATAATTTGAAAAGAATATCAATTAATCATTTTGGTACATCATCATTAATCTTTAAGATAAGCCAAAGCAATAGTTCAGTTTGAATTGCAATATCGTCATGTTGATAGTCTGTAGATTATATCTATTTCTCTAGAAACCTCACTATATGTGTAATACTTGTCTTATTATAAACTTGTACTTATAATGATATAAAGTAGCAAACACTAAATGTGTTCAATTAGACTTCTAATTAACCATCACAGACGTATTCAAATAAAAACTAATAGCCATAAAATGACAGCTTACTTCACTTTTTATTTATTTCAAAATTTTTATGAGTTTTTCCTGTTAAACTTATGGTGAAACACAAACAGATGAATAGTCTGTAGCAGTGTTAATTTCCAGTGCACCTGTGTGGCCAAGCGGTTGAGGCGTTTAACTGTAGAGCAGATGGTCGTGTTTTCAATTCTGGGTTTCAGATAGCTGGCGGGTGGCTTATTTAGTCATTAAAAGTAATTGAGAACAAGAGATAATAATGCAGTCATCTAAGGGACGGTGCTTTCCACATCAATGGGTAATGAGAACTTTGAGCTCTCAGTTCACAGGCCTATGCTCCCACGTGGTGCATTAGAATTGCACTATTATTATTATATTAATTTTCATGGTCTTACAGTTCATAAATCTTCATTCATTAAATGACCCGCAAATGATGAAGTGGTGAAGGCGAGTTAAAAAAAAGCTGGAGTCCATATTTAGTGTTCACATCAAATTAATTGGGTCTTATGGGTTTAGAACTAAAATAATCTCCTTTTTGGCTTAATGCTATATAATAATTAGATGGGTTTTGTCACAACTTACCAAAAGAAAAAGGAAATTACAGTTAGCACCTCAAATTGTAACAGTAGCTAACCTTGGCTAAAATCAAGCAAACAGCTTTTGCATTCCAACCCTTAATTCATAACTGTATAAATAAATCTACGGGAGATGATCTCAGCTATGTGCCAATGCTTAGGACATGAGAACTGTTTGGTTAATTTTGTTTGGTATTGGCTGTACCTTCAGTCAGTCTTGGTATTACAGAATTTACATTGTCAATTATGACCAATTTTTGAAAATATCTATGTAACAAAAAAAATATCTTTAGTTGATACGATCATTTCATCTAATTTTCAATTGAGGCTAGGGAGAGCTAAGAGATCATTGCATATAATATAAAATTCCGTGGTACTTAGGATTAGCAAAATTGTTATCCTGATGAGGATTTTTATTTGATGAAATTTAGCCAAATCAGCTGCAACTTTCTGAATTTATTCCTGTATTTAAGAATATAATTAAATTTTTTTGTGACGTAAGTTAGAGAACAGAATGAATTTCACGCATGGTGAGATTTTATCAAAAATAATCTGAATTGTATTGTTTTTTAATCCATTTTTACTCCAAAACTGGTGCTTAAAAAATGCCGATTTTACTGCCCATATCCACATTTCGTCCACCACTCTACTGAGTTCATATTAGAATTAAAGATGTGCTAAACAATCTTTTGTCATGAAGCCTAATGCTTTCCAAGGGTGTCAGAACGGTTCAAGGAGATGGTAATTATCTTTAGTAGAAAATTAGATAGAAATAGATATGCGTAAAGGAATACAAGCTTGCCTTCCTATTTTTCGGTTTGTTTTAGATTAATTATTTTTTTTTAGAAAAAGGTCAAATAAATTTTGGAAATTAGCATTAGACAAACTACAAAATGTCAAAAGCAAACGTTTAGGGCTTGCTTTAAATCGTTTGCTTATATATTTTTGCATCTCCGTTTCAAATTGAGACCATAATTATGATACACTAGAATGTTTTTGAAAAATATTGATTAGAGTTGCAGACCTTACGTTAGCCAGTTTGACTGTACGATTTATTCAGTTTGCAGGGCATTTGAAGTATAAGCTGAAGCATTTACAGTGATTAATATGTACTGCAAACTAAATATTTTGTCTAGCAGATAATGTAGACTAACCATTGTAGGCTTGCAGGCTAGTCTAAAATAGTACCAATCTTATTGTGTTCACCTTCACCTGTGTGTCCTCTAAGTCCAATTTTTGTCCATGACCATTTTGAAATGTTACCTTCTTCTAAGGTACTGTTTTGTAAAAAATCTAAAGTTATAGCTTTCCAAATCTATTTTGAATTCCGTGATCCTTTTCAGCTTACTTTTTTTGGCATTTAGAATTTAGTGTGCTGTTGTCGAATAGAGATCCTTTACAAACCTGATGTGAGCAGATTGTGGCCCAAATTATATTCTCACCAATCAAATTGTGTTAATCTTCTTCTAGTTACTACATCAATCTTTCATATTGGGTAAACAATCTTAAATCCGCTACTTATTATCGTTATATTGTGTATTATTATACTATGTATTTGGGCGGGGAAAGATTATTAGTAAGTTTTGGACATAAAAATATATTACATTAAGGTCCGTGCTGAACTTTAAAGAGGCTATTGAGAAACGTTATAGTAAGAATTTTAAGATTATGTTTTCAATAAAACAGTTATTCTCATATCTACACTCATTGCCATAAAAATTACCATACTTAAAAGGAGATGTTAAAATGAAGTGAAATATTCTGCTAAAATGGCGTAACTGTCAAATAATAACATAGTGCCAGTATGGTCGAACAGTTTAACCACTTGGCTACAGTGTGAATAGGTCTAAGATGTAATGGCCTATTCAGTCACCGAAAATAATTGAGTACTTGCCTTCAATTTGAACAAGGTACGCCAACCAGGAAGTGAAAGCTAACTTGTGAAAGCCTTGGTCTCATACTACCATGTAAAGGGATAAAGTCTTGCACCACCATATTATTGAATACATTGCATGCGCACTAATATGGATTCACGTAAGACCTTTGATACAGATCCATTAATAACTAAAATTGCTCTACATGTTCTATAGATGACAAGCTTAAAAATTGAGATTGAAGAAGAGTGTTGAGAATACAAATCCAGTTATGAGAAACCCATGCTGTATGTGGGCAAACAATATTCTGTTGGAAAATGGTCTGCTTGAACTGCACAATAAAGGATATCATACGAACCTAATGAGGTCAATATTGCTCTGATCACTTTTACAGAAGACCAAAAATTTGCCGTCCACACTATGGCACCATCAATTCTAGCTCTACACCGCTCAATAATATAAATCTAGGTTTGTGTTGTCTCATCCTTCTCTATACATGATTATAGTTGGTCATCTGTGTCCAATTGTTCATAACAAAACTTCAAATAAAGTCATCACTATTGGGGTCTTAACTGAAGACAATATAAGGGACGTTATCCTTTGCAAGTTGGCTCGCAGTAATGTAAATAGAAACAGAAATCACTAATATTTTTTTACCTGTGTGGTGAAAAGAGTCATTCAGGGCCTTTCTGGTGCCTATATGTTTTCTTATGGAAACATCACTACGTATTTTGATTTTAACTCTCAAAGCAGCTGTCGTTTTGAAGAAACGATCACGCTGCATCCCCTGGTTAAAATGAAATTTTTTGGCATGTTACATTACTCACTAATGTTTACCTCTTGTGTTCATTAACTGTACTATATATAGATGTGTTCTTATGGGAGTCACAGCATTGTTAGCGCCCCCTAGCGACGATTAGACGTAATTAATTGCAGAGACATTCACATTAGTTGCAATATTGTAGTAGAAATGTGTAACAACTATCTATATTAGTCTTTCTAAGATCTCTGGTATCTTCTGCTACTTTTTGTATTCTACTAGCTTGTTTTTAATCATATGGTTGTGCAGTACTATGAACTATGTTAAGCGTACCCAGGGTAGGTGTTTAACCCAATCCGTTAATGTAGAAAAGGGAGAATGTACTTCACAACTACCAAAGGCAGGAGTGCATTTGATGTTCGTCATTGTTATTAACCTGGGATGCCTCTTTTAGTTTGTCTGCTATATTGTAGCATTGTTTAATGTATTTTTTGCTAGTAATCTAACTTTTTCTGTTGTTTTTTAAGATTATTATGCTTTTGCCTTACTTTTGCGTTAATGTGTTAGTTTGATGTTATAATTGAGGTAGGTTTCAACTGTTTCTAGGCCTTAAAGCGACCAACGCTGCTACTTTTGGGGCATGAGGTGAAAACGTTATTAAACATTGCATATTTTGAGGGCCTTGGAAGGCCTCACATTAGCTCTTAAAGAGTCTAATATCTCATTATATTATTTCATCTTTTTTTACTACTTCAACTTCAATACAGTTTTTTAATATTTTAGTCAACAGTGTAATCAAGTGGTTTAAAATTGTGCAGGTATGGATAACCTACAAACAATTAAAGCTAATTAAAATTTTGCTCTAAATACGTTTTCTGTTTTTTTTCGTTCATCTGAAGAGGCACCTTCAGATGAAGGAAGTATTCTCCTGAGCCCAATGTTTGGGTTTTCTATTCTAAGTAACTTAGTTCAGTACGATAAGAATAGAGAAAAACTTTGTTTATTATACTTTTTTGGTTGAAGACATGATTTCCACCGAGTTTTTTGGTTTTTTCAATTCTTGGAGTGAAGGCACAATAGGATATCATAGATGCCTTTAAAGAGATTTGAATGTCCTGAGAACTTTACCTTCAAACAGTTCACTCATGTCGTAGGTGCATATTTTGTTTGTATCCAATATTCTATGTTCTAGTTTGGATGTAACTGTGGTTTGCAATACAAGGCGGGAAATAATCTCAAGTTTTGGCCAGAAAAGTCTTTAGTAGCTAACGAACGTAGAGCTTTTGCCATCAAAGCATACATTCGGAACAATGATTCCGTTGCGCTTATACAACGTCCCCATTCTTGATTGAAAATCAATTTTGGTAGGGAACTTCAGAAGTAATAATTAATAATGTAAGAACAGTGAAAAACATTGATGCAATAAGACATTCCATCATGCAAACATGCTATTGCTCCTTATTGTCATACTCTACAACGATTTTTGCACCAAGTCTTTTATTTTTATCTGTACAAAATTGTTGTACAGGAACTTTTCGGCCGCGAAACATCTTGAAAAGTATGTCACATGACGTAGTTGTTTTCTTTAATAAACAAAACTTTCGTTATTGGAGTGGTGACATCCCTGAGATATTCATGAAAAGTCTTTCTACAATGAACGTAACACTATTGGGAGTGTGGTAAATAGTTAGAGTCATTGGCTCATACTTTTTTGAGGAGGAAACCCAGCGTATCACAATGCACTTTGATTGCAAAACATTTGGTTCCAACAGGGCCCACACAGCAAGAGTTTTGATACAAGTGTGGGGTGAGATATTTCTTGAATGCTTAATCTCTGTGGGGTGGGTAACTTCTTTCTATGGGGTTTACAAACTTTGTCTTGGGACCCTTCAAACCCTACCACATACGTCAAAGATTCAGGTGCAGTCCTATACAAATGTTGGAAAGAGTAATGACGAACTTTAGATCAACACTGCAACGAAAATGAGAGCATCACTTGGTCAATATCCTCTTGAAAACAAATTGAAACAACACTTCCAGTTCTGTAAAAATAAATTTTGTATACGTCCTATCCTTTATTCGACCAGATAAAGAGGAGGGGAGTTTGCCCTTTCCTGTATTTGGTTCGCCAAAATGGATTTTTGCCTTGCAAATAATTAGCTGGCTTTATTATCCAGAGATATTCACCAAGAGATATTATACAGCACACTTGATAGGATTAGTAATCTTCGATTGCTTGAAAGCAAACATTGGATGTAAAAATGATGCTGCGATGAATCCATATTAGTTATACATCAAACCAAGCTAGGGAAACAAAGAATAGTGTCACACCCAAAAAACTGCTCATACTCCTAGAATATATATATATATATATATATATATATATATATATATATATATGCGGTTTCAAAAATACATTTATATATCCATTAGATTATTTTCCCAAATTTGAACGTACTCTCAATTAATCTTCTTAATGAAAGGTTCATATTAGCTTCTAACTTTTATAATAAGGGTTAATAACAAACGGTACTGCTTGCTTATCCCAAATGTTTTGCTTGGTAATGGTAGAAATATCATCAGAAGAATACTCTAAGGCTACATCTAATGTAGTAGTTTCACTAGAAACATTCTAATACAGAAAATAATGTTGTCAACTAGAATGGAATGATAGGAACTACTGCAGAAAGAGTAGTCCTACCAATGAGCAAGTTTAGGTTGAGAACCTGGTAAGATCTAATGAGAATGCTAAAAACATCAGGTTATAATGTACTAGTTTCTCAGCAATATTACCAAAAGTTAGAGATTTTTTATCCTTCTGAAATTATACTATTTCGTATTGAAATTCATACTTTAAATAAACTACTTGTTACTTTTGTTACTAATGTTACTTTTACATGTGCTATATTTGTTGCATTACTTTTTAAATGTGCGATATCTTTTACAGCAAATTAGAGCCTATTCTGCAAAGATTGCTTCATTTTCATGCCCGCAACACAAACGCCGACGGCACCACTTCATACGTCATACAAAGCCATGTGGCTGCATTTCTTATTTTACTCGCAGAAGCCGCCTCGAATCCTGATCTTCGTTCCGCCGTAGTGGGGTTTGCACCGCTTTTAAGTGAAGTAGCTGCCATTAAATGGACAGCCCAGTGCGGAGCCATGGATCGTTTCACTGTAAGGTGCTCTTGCATCTATACAAACATTTTTAACGCCCAATTTCTTAAAGTGTGGCAAGCTGCAAGTTATATCCGCCCTCCTGGTGTGCGCAACGCGTTTCGGTGCTTGCAACTTTTTCAAGATGGAGCTGCTCGAGAACACTGTCAGGGACCTGCTGGCGTCTGATGGCTTCAACGCCATAACCGATAATGTCAGGTAAAGTTGGCTGGGTGGGAATGCAGTGATTTCATAAACTGGATTGCAGGTGTGGTTCGAACCTTCTGAGCAGCTGCGAGGCACATAGGCCTAGTGCTAATTTGAAATCGCTCGAAGCTGCTGCATGGAAAGAAGATGACCACATTGTGCCGACGCTCCATACAAGTAGTTGTTTGCCGTTTTTGGCCGTTTTATCCAATTTTATCTCAAGCAGTAATAGTTATCAGGTAGGCGATACTTTCTTTAGTTTTTGTGTAAGGTATTACACAATAGTCTACTTACATTGTGTACTTTCTTGTGGTACTTTCTAAATAGTAACATAGTTGATTTGAAGAGGATAGAAAGTTTTTGTTAAATTTGTGAAGCTTGTGAAAAAGGATTTAAGTGATGAAGTTTGTTGACATAGAAGTAATTTGTAAGATATATCCATCCTAAAAAAGCAGATGGAAAATGACTTTTGGCAGAACTGATACAAAAAGGGTTCAATCTACTACAAGATGCTTGAATGATAGAAGAGCATTTGGCAGCGATAACTTGACATTTATTTACACTTTATGAGTAAATGTGTCACTTCTAATTTTCCCCACTATTTAAAAAGTCTTTGAGAAAGCGTTTGATACTGTCAACATTACTACATAAGAAAAATACCAAGTTACTGACGTTTTATTAGGTATAAGGCGGTGTGTTTGAGTGATTGACATGCTTGGTGGCAGTGCGGAGTGATCAGTGTTTATTTCTAACAAGAGTTAACAATATGATCATCTAGGGTGTAGTGTTTGCTACATACTATTATGGATGATGTACAACAGAACAGTGAAGTCAAACACATGAGAGCCTTTACCTCTTTAATTTGTAGGCTGTGCTCCCACTAGAGGTGTTGGAACTTTACCATTATCATTATTATGAGATGTAAAACTTATAATAGAAAATTTATGGTATATTACATTGTTTGAGTGTTTAAAAATGTCTGTAATAGACACAAAATGGCGATGGAATGTGGTGATACTAGAGCTTGGAAGTCGGTGATAAAAATATTCGTTCAAGGTCCAACTTTTTGAAACCTCCTATTGGATGCTGCCATTCAGTTATCAAATACAAGTGCTTACCCAATGACCTTTCGTCACAAGTTAAAGGCCACTTCATATCCTACCTCAGCTTACTGCATAACTTTTTTTGAAGGCAAGTAGTCAAACCATTGTCAACGCTCAGTCTTGCATTGTTGCTACTGCGGTTTGCAACCTTCATCCTTTAATGAACTTTGGTTTAACTAAACGTATGCTTATTTTTGATTAGAATGGGATCGGATTATGAACAAGCTACAATGTGAATTGGGTCTAAAGACTTTAATGTGAATGATATTGAATAATTTTTATTCACACTCAAATACCAATTGTTTTCTTTACTTCTGGCAGCAATGTTTTTATAAGCTGATTAGGTTTTTGGAACATTCTGCATGGACTCAACACAACCTGACGTCCCTTTATATTCCTAAGAAGCTAACTAATAACAATGTCAATAACAATTTATTGCTTCCTGCAGAGCCTTTTATGATGACAATTTTCTTTTGTATGGTATCCTGGAAAAGTGTCTGGGGACTATCATCACATTTTACTTCAAGGATATTCTATGATAACATTATCCCTGCTTCTTAGTACTAAAATAGCAGTAGTTTAGCAATTTTGTCACGCAATCTTTGATGTAAATGTGAATTGCTTTTAAATATAAAGCACTAGCAGATTAAACAATGGGTACAGAACATACAAACCAGATTAATTTTGTTTTTTTTTCCAGATAAAATTGAACTTCTTAAATCATAAAAACGTAAAAAAATACCTGAGAGAGTTGAACAAAGCCAAAACTATCACTTGATTAACAACTGGTTCACACGACTAGAAAGCCAATTCATCATCAATGTGCTGAAAATCGCCGTTGTGGCGCAGAAGGACCTGGACACTTCCCTGTTTTATGAGATTGCCGTGAAGTGCCTCAGCATTTTTAGCTGGGAACAAAAGCCAGAAATGGCGTTTTTGCTCACCAACGTAGTTTTCAGCCCTAGTTTTTATCCTTGCGAAGCTCTCATGCACAATTTAGAAATCAGTGAAGGAAATTCACTACTAAAACAAGCGCTGGGGAACTTGGACAACATTTTCAGCGTCTATGTGGATGTTTTGAACATTAAAGTTGAGGTGAGTAGGCAATTTTGCGTACAGATCGTTGGCCTTTACTGGCAGGTTGCAGGAGACGAGTTATTTGAGTGTGGAGCTGGCAAAGGGCAGCGTGATGCCCATTGACTGGATCTACAGCCCTATCATACTGTTGTACACTAACCAGCAGCAGAATAATTTGAGGGTCTCAGAAGAAAAGCAGGCCTTTATTGTAACGAACTGCCTGCGGTGGATTTACATTTATGAAATGTACTTCCCAGCTTTGGCGAAACTGATCAACCCCACCGATCGGTTCTGCCGGATCGCCTGCACTTTCCTGGGGAGCGACACCTTGTTTCTGATTCCAGAGGTCCATGATCTTCTGGAAGCTTGCCTGAAGCACATCATAGCCAGCAATGAGAAGAATATAAACTTCAAGAAACCTATTCAAGGTACAGTAAACTGCTTTTGGAATATAAGGTTTTGGTGAATTTCCTTTTAGGTTTGAACAACTTCCAAGATTTCTACACTCAGCTGCTGGAACAATACCAGGGCGTAAGCTATGGTGACGTTTTATTTGGCAACTTTATACTGCTGCCGCTTATTCAAAGGCACGATGTGAAGTACCGAAAATTATTGTGGTCCGAATATGCTGGCGTCGTGCAGATTTTCAATGTCACTCCAGAACAGGTAATGATTTTGCTAAAGCTACACAATTGACTAGATAGATATTTGCAGGTCCTGTGTCCTGTAGAGCTGTTTTTGCATCCTTCTGAAACAGACGTATCTCTGGTAAAATGTTACAGAAGAGTTTTGGTCACAGGTGCTGTTCGAAAGCACTCAATTTTGTACAAAATTGCTACTCACCACGTGGAAGCTTTAGTAGCAAAAATGAAAGCAGAAAAGAAGAATGTTACTTAGTTATAATCAATATAATTTTAATAAAGTAACTTTATTATCTTTATTACTATTTTGTATTAAATTGCTCGTTTCATATTTTTTTTTGTCCCCACAATGGTAACTTCTTGATTTAATCTATTTTTCTGTTCTTGAACTGAAGGTTTTACTTTTTTTTAACTTTTGATTTACATTTTAAAAATTTTTATTTTTTAGTTTTTAAAAAATATAATTTTTAATGATCATGAAATGATACAAAAATTCAAATCTTAGTTTCTGTAATTCTCATGAAGAAAATTATTTTGGAATAACCTATATGAAAACAATGGTAACCCTCTGTATATTACGTTGTCATAACAACAGCAAGTGATTCATGAAAGGAATAAAAGGATTAGTATATGCACAACCATAAATTAGAAAAAATGTGGCCACTAGAGCGCTAATACCATAATTCGGAATTAAAAAAAATTAAAAGTTATGCATTGTTAATCAAGCAAGGAATTTTGGTTGCTATGGCAACTAAACATATGCTGTCTATGATAAAATTTCATCCAATACTTGAGATTAACGAAAAGCTAGTAATTTTTTTGTGTTAATCATAATTTTTAATAATAAATCCAACGAAAATTAAGATTTTTTTAGGCAGCAATCTGGAATTTTGAAAGACTGTATACAATAAATTATTTAGATGATTTTAGTAACACCAACATAAGATAGCTAAAATAAGATTGGTATTAGTGAGTTCATTGTACGGGTAGCGTTACCGGTTTTCCACGGCGAGAGGTTTGGGGGTAGTGCTATGCTGGGAAATTATTAGAATACACAAATATCGCTTGGAAGGTAAGAGATTAGCCCGCAGATTCATATTATTAGTAGAATTGGCGTACCAGCTGAAATTACGCTGCAAGCCGAACGCCGCAGGCTAGAGACCCGGCGAATTTGAATTCGTAAACATTGACATAGTCGGTTGCATGTCGAGTCCCACGCTTCACCAGTGCCGTTGTACGCGCCACTCCGCGTTAATTGTGAAATACCACGATAAAACGGCGTTACACATCCAACGCCGTATCTGAAATGCTCAAAACTTTTTTCCGTCGCGGTTTTTAAATTGATACGCTGGCTAGTCCTATATAATGGAGAGCACTCCTTTTCTCGATTCAATTCGGCCCAATGTTTCCCAACGAAGTCGGTTGTGTTTGCGCCAATAATTGCTCGATTTGTTTCAGGATGAGTTCGAAATCAAAACGGGGCTCTGTGTCGAAGGTGTCCAGTGCTGCAAAGCATTTGCCAGAGGATGTCTCAAAGGTGGACAACATCAAAACCAAGCCAGCCCACTCTAATGAAGAAAATGCCGGTAGTGCCATTACGAAACCTGCCAATGGGGACGAAATAAATAATAAGGGAAGGGAGGAGGATAGGACTGAAGAAATAACCAGCAGTGCAGGAGACTGCACCCACGTTCCAATCGTGCAATCAGTGGATAAAGCTGAAGTAAGTAATACGGGAAGTGGGGATAGTAAGACTGCAGAACAAACCAACGGTACAGAAAGTCCTACGAACCAAGCTCATCTCGACCCATCAGCTGTGGTGGAAGAGCAGAGTGAGAAGGATGACATGGCTTCACCTCTTTCACCCAATGCAGACTCGGATGCTCTGGGTGAAAAGGATGATGAGGATATGAGCCCTGAGCTTCAGTTTGATGAAAACGATGTAGAGGTAGAATCTGAGGGCTCCCCGAGCCGGTGCAAAACCCGGCGCTCACAGACACGAAACATCTGCACACCGCAGACACCAAAACTGGTGTGCGAGCAGCAGGATGTAGAACTGAACCCTGCTGTTGCAGATGACAGTATGTCTGAAAAAGAATTAGCTGATGGAAATGAAGCTGCAGAGTTAGACAATTCTGATGCTCATTCGTCAGTTTCTTTAGACAATATTAGTACAAGGGCCGTCTCGGGTAGCGATGCAACCAGAAATGCAGACTGCGCTTCATTTGAAGACAGCTTGTCAGGTCCGCCAGTCGGTTGCAGTATGTCGGACACTCTAAGAAATCTCTCCCCACGCAGAACAATTCATCCTTTAAGTGATGATTACAGGAGAATGGCCTTGAAGAATAAATTTGATACTCAGGGGAATGTTCATACAACTCGAGAGTGTGTCGAGAGAATCACCCATGTCAAGCGCAAGAAGCACAGCCTCAGCCCAATTGAAAACAAGAGAGCCAGGATGGAAGGGTCCGAGTTTCCCTTGTATTATTCAAGCCTCCCCTCGTCTAAGGAGAAGCTCGAGGATAGTAACAACATGACGGTTGTTCCTATGGTCCGCAGCCACCAGAAGAAGAGATGGTGTACCATAATGTAGAATGTAGTGATGAGCTTTTTCATACAGTTGACCTCCATTTCATTTGATCATTTTAAAAATTTGACGTTTTCAGATTAAGAACGGTTATTTTAGTACAAAAGTAAAATTTTTGGGATTGCTCAAAAACAGTTAGGTTGACAGTTTTACCTATGCTACATTGATATCTTCTGAAGCAAAGCGACTAGTGCCAAAGAGAGGGTTTGATCATTGCGATGCACTGAAGGAGAATTACCCATGCATGACGGTCGAAAGCTATAATTTGTTGTAGGTATAATGTTAAGGATTTCATATGTTATATTCATTACCTGAACTGATATGGAAGTATTAGATTTATACCTTAATCCTTGAATTTTCTAGAACATTAAGACTTATTTGTATGTATCCCTATGTTTATGTTTTGAATCATCTTTGATATGTTTGTGTATTCTTTATTTAAAGTGTGTTTGTCAGTATCACAATACAGAGTTATTATTACCATGCCTGTTGAATTTATTTCTCTGCAATTGGGTTGGCCGTTTGGGTTGTTGGATTGTGCTAATGACTTTTCAAGTTGTTGATTCGAGGAATCTTAAAATTTTAGATCCCTCCTATAAGACTTGGAAAACTGAATATGATTTAACAGTCCCAGAATTGCCAATTTGATGTTTCTTTTTTTCCGATGTGAGTACATAGTGAAATTTGTAAAGAAGTTTTCTACATGTTATGTACTCATTTTTTTAATGGGAGATAAACTGGAACATTTAAAGGGCGACCGTTTTTGGCACTATTTTTTGTGGTGGAGATGGTGAAGGGGGGTGCAGTTTTTTATTGGTTGCGTTTCGTTTTAAATGTCTTAAAAAGTCTTATGAGGATTTAAGCATTCTGCATAATTTAAAGGCTTGACAAGGTCACCAGTAAGCTATAAAAAAAGTTTCTTGTTTAGCCTATTATGGCATCTGTAGAGTTCAGTAACTGTTTATTCGTCTGATCATCATAATTTTAGGCTTTATACCTGAAAGGGAAGCCTTATGAAATTGGTGCGTCCGTCACGACATTCAACTCGAGAACTACTGAACCTGAAGACATAAGGGGGTACCTTTCGAAAGCCCTACGGGGTTCACATACGTGAGCTGTCATAGATGGGATGTCCTACAACAATGCAATAAGGGCTTTTAGCGGACCCAGCTTCCAATATGTGATTCTTTATAATTTTTGATCGAGGCAGCTTCCAAGCTGGAGATAATTTTTTATTTCTGACACTTGTCGTGCCTTATAATTTTTGATCTGTGGTAGATAGAGAAATAACGTTTTCAGTATTCAACTAAGGACCATAAGTCCAGACGCTAAAAATCAGCCTGATCGGAAAATCTCGAGACCGGAAGTGGCTGCAAATTTTTGTTTAAGTATAGAAGCCCCAGAGATCTGTGGAACCTGAGCTCCACGTCCGTACTTGTTTCTATTTATATTAATTCACCACAGGATACCATATCACTGTATTTGGAACGCTTCCAAAATGATTAAACACAATTTCAGGTAAAAAAGTGCAACAGAAAAGCACAAACATAGAGTTATTTTAAAGAAACTTCTAATCTAATCTGGGCCTATCCTTGCTGTTTATCTACCCTTTTCAGTCACCGGTGTTAGATTGAGAGCGACATTTTTATTTGCCAGCCTCCAAAAATCCAAAATGAAACTTATTCATACCAATTAATTTCTTCCACATATTTTTTTTTGTTGCCTCTTCAATATTTCAGTTTCTTATTCTTTTGTTTTTTAATTGCCACGTCATTTGTTTGGCTGTTTGTTTTAATTGTCTTCCTTTGTTACTTTATGGTTTCACTTACACTTCACTTTTATCCCTTCACCTATTTTGTAATTCTCTAGACGTTCTCGGCTATGTTTCTTTGGTTTCTGCCTAATTTTTTGTGCTTATGTTATTACTTTTGGGTTTTTCCAACTACAATGTTGCACCTTTTTCGTTTATTTTGTCCTACAACAATGAATATGCAACCACCATTCTTGTTCTGTAAGGAATTTGTGTCTCCACTTTTTCTAGTTTTCTGTCGCAGATTACACATTTTGCATCTACATTATGGAATTGTAGCTCGCCCATTATTTGGTTCTTTTATTTTTGAATATGGAAAGTAACAGGATAAAATAATCTATCGTACTGCAACATAAAGCGTAGTATTGCCTTGGGGATAGTTCTAGTTGTTGTGGTGCTTGAAACATATGGAAGTTGGAAGCTGACCTTCAAGATTGTCAGGTTTCTTTGGTGAACATTGGAATGGTGGGTGATAGGCTCAATGTGAATCTTTGTTGTAACTTACATTGCTGTTCAACAATAACTACACCGAGTTTAGTGCTTCTTGAACACCCTGTACAATAATTAATATATCTGCTCCAATCAAGAACTGCAACAAATTCTTGTTTGGGTCATTGTATTGGGTGAGATTTATGATAGAAGATCAAGTCACAACTAGAGTTCCCCTCTTAAGAATTAAAGGCTCTCTGCTTGACTTTGCATTATATGATGTATGCAATACTCTTTAGTATTGTAACCCGTTTATTGACGAAAGAAACATAGAAACTGATGTGTATCCGCCATGTTCGATCATTTTCGGCTACAGTCAATTTCAATCGTTTCTAATTGACTACATTTGTCTATCTATGATCAGCCATATTTGCTCGACCTCTTATAAAACAATAATATAGATTAGCACAATTTAATTGAGATCCTGGCACCATAGAAACATAAAGGTGTACCAATTTATGTTCCTGTTAAATTTTAAGTTTGTCATGACAATACGTCTGCTCAACTAGTACTGATTTTATATCTTTAGTTTTCGACAGAGGCTTTCCTCGAGTTTTTCCTAACTCTGGCCTCCTTTGTTGTGTCTCTGTGTTTAATCTTTGTATTTTAATTTTATATACCTAGTAAGCAGTTGATTGATTAGAAAATACATGTGCGTGGTTGGAGAATAAGAATGAACAATGGAGGTAACTGTTATCTGATTATGGTTGTTTGCAAAATCTTAATGTAACGTTTTTTATAACTGGGGTAGAGATTTGGGAATTGGATATCTTAAAGACTTAAGGTAATATCTCGCTGCTGACGTCATTCTGCTTGTAGCAGGTAACGGTTCCTTGGCGGTTGCTGACGTCATCGGGTTGTTTTTTGTGGTTTTGGTGTGGTACCCGCAGAACTAGGAAAACTAGCGCCATGCATCAAGAAAGGAACCAGCTAATTCCATAGGACCAATGGTTCTTAATACGGCTGTTATGCCTAAGTAACATACAAACTAAATGTCAAGTTTTCAAACTTTGGATACTGTCTAACAATTCGAGAACGACCGACTTTTTATTTATAGAACTTCCTGAACTGTTGACATATCAATTTCTCCACAAAGAACGTTTTGTTTATTGTACGGGTGGGAAGTTCTACACTCCCTCTACCTTCTCCGTTTCATTTCTTCTTTAACCATGTAGGATGAGGAGTACAGACGACAACGGCGGATTTTGTATTTTGGGGGCTTTTATTGGTAACATTCGAATACAATTGAACACTGACTTGGTAGTGCAGTACAGTTATACATCAGACAGTGCTTGCATTAAACCGCCTAAGATTTATTACTTCAACTGAGGCATCCCGGGCCCACTGCGGAGCGCCGGGCGGTCCGCGAGCGGGCCCGGGGCCGATAACACATCTAGGAATACTTTTGTCACAATACTGGAAGATTATTCATAGGCGTAAGGGGCTAACAGCCCTGCTACACGGCGACCTAACGGTGCAGCTACAGTAGACTAGGATATCGTTACACTTCACACGAACAGCGGTGCCGACCATCACGCACGCGTTTAACAGCAATCTACGACGAATCACATGCAACGCTTGGAGACGCGCGGGGTGTTTGAAAATGTGCAACATCTACCGAATAGCCTGCCTGCTTGGAGGTCTAGAAGCTACAGCTATGCGCTTAGTAGTAATAATGGAACAACTATTAGACGAGAGATATTAAATTATTCACGTTGCGGGCGCATTGGTTTTTGCCATGAAAACCTACCCGCCAGCAACCGTTGGATTTCTAAAAGTACGCACACTAAACAAAGCTACAACGATTAGTTAGTTCATAGTAGAACTAGTTTAACCTATCTTTTATAACTCTAGGTTTATAAGGCGATGTTTATTGTCTTACGTTTCCTAACGATGTAACTTATTGTTAACAAAGGTAAACCTTCTTATAAATTGGAACAAACCAGGATAATCACAGACGAAATCATTGCGGCAGTACGAAGAGGCAATAAGCAAATATTCACTCAAGATATGTAACTGGATAAGTGTAGAGGTAAAAGAACAGCATCAAAATCTAATTCGAATATAGACTAGCGACCCCTATAACACTGTAATTAAGAAATCGAAGTCCAGCTACACTTTTTCGATGTAACACACAAGCACTTTGTTACAGCTAGGTCCACGAACATCAAGGCGTTTTTTTTTAATTTTACCTTGTTTGTTACAAAATAACAGTGTACAAATATATTTGTTGGGGTTGAAACAATGGGACGGCTACTAACAATTGCTAACGGCTAACACCTAAGTCGTAGGTCAACATTTTAATTGCACTGGTTTAATACTTTATGCGGTACATGAGGGGCAAACCTTTAATTGATACAGTTGAGCATTATATTATATATTATCTGAATTGGTGCTTTAACAACAGTTATGTAACATCGTTGCACGTTAGTAGGCGCTCGGGCATTCCGGGGGGTTCAGCTGGCCGAACACGTTCAGCTCGTAGAGGCTGGCGAAGGTTATGAAGAGTAAGTACCAGATCATCAAGATGACACCGTACTTCCTGTCCAGCTTCCAGCCGTTCAGGTGCGTCGCGACCACCAGGAACACCACAGTGGACAGCAGCGAGAGCGTCGAGTAGGTCAGGCCTGCCGAACGAGGCGGTTATTCACGGGTGCCACAGCCGACCACCTACCTTTGCTGATCACGTTCACGTGCGAGCCGGGCTTTATGATGGCCGTCTGGATGAACCAGGGCAGGCCCAGGCAGATCAGAATGTCAAAGACATTGGACCCCACCGCGTTGGAGACGGCCATGTCTCCGTAACTGCAAGAATCAGCTATAACTACAAACTTTTATGTAGTTTTCAATGCCTCCATGGGCAAAAGAATGAGGAGAATGAGAAAGTTGAAACCTTCGTTGGGAAAATAAAGGGTCCGACAGGAGGGTGTTGCGTTTTTAAGATGGGTATATCATTGGTGGTAATGAACTCAGTTGCTATTTCAGTAGCTGTAGAACCGTGGACGATTGAACAACGCGTCTTTGTTTACAACACCTTTGTTGCAACCTAGTGAGAGAGTAATTGTGTGGTATAGAATAGGTCAGTTTTTTTTCGAGAAAACAAACGAAATGTAATGGTTAACTCACAACTTACGATGTTGCGAGAATTTTTTATGCCTGAATTGAAAAGGCATTGCCGTCGATAGGGTTTGGTTTCAACAGGAGGGGGCTGCTTGCCATACCTCAAGAGGGTCCACGGCTTTTTTGAGGGAACACTTGCCAGGGCGCCTCATTTCATTGTGCAGGGATGTGATGTGGCCACCTTATTGACCGGATCTTTCACCGGGTGCTTATTTTTTATGGGTTTACATTGAAAAACTACGGACTCTTGTAGCTCTTTCAGAAGTTATAACTCGAAAAATTCGCTCAACTCTACGCACTATACTTGAAAGGTGTATGAACAATTTTTCCACTCGCAAGAACAGCCACTTGTATGGCGTCATTTGTCATATCTAAATTACATTCTTTTTTTGTGCTTTATGTTTCTTAAATGGCATTATATGGGTAATCTTAAGAAAAATACAAATTGAAATTTTGTTCAAAAACATCTGTTAGAATGTTCTGAAAAACGTAACTCCTCTCTGTCGGACCCTATAAGATGAAGATATAGAAGAGAAAAGCATGATTCCAGTAAGACCAAAAATTAAAAAACTTGGAGTTGAAGTCACTACATTGTTCCACATGAAAGAATTTAAAAAAGCAATGACCATAGGGATTATAGTCGAACTTATGCAATTCTGACCGAACTGTGCGCATCTCTATAGTAAGTTTGGTTTGGATCTGTATGAATTAATATACAAACTATGTGGAAGAATGGGAGAAAGGGCAACGATGAAACTATTTGCATTATTGCAAGGATACCAAGTTAATTATTTTGAAATAATGAGGCAGAAATAAACAAAAAGAAGGGTAAGCTATATAAGATTAACCTAAAGAACAGGCGAATTTGAATACGAAAGCAAGGAGAAGGTACAAAGCCAAAAAAGAGGAACAAAACTTAAAAAATGTTTTATCAAAGATACTTTAAACCAAGAAAAGATCACAACAAACGTAATCATTTTGCAACAATTTAATAGTTACATCACTAAAGAGCAACTTCTACGACCAGTAGAGATGCCTTTATGGAAAATATGGCGAAAGCAGATTGACGTTTTACAGTACTCGGACATATTTAATTAGTACGGACTGGATGAGTTTAAATTAACCCCCCTCTCACCCTCCAGAAAAATTAACACATGATCAATTTTGCCAAAACGCTTTCTAACAATAAAATATTTAAAGTACCCAGATTTACACTTTCTATGTCCGGTGTCTTTTAAAATATCCCCTCGCCCTTTCACCTCGGGGCACGAGGGTTTAGAATACCCTTCCGAATAAAAATATTGACGATAGCCCCTTTATTGATTTTGGCAAAAACGATCTTTAATGGTAAAATATTAAGAGTATCCGGCTTAAAACTTCCATGTTGTCACTAATGAGATATTGTTGAAAGAGTTTAGAATGCCCCCCTGCTTCTTAAAAACATTGACGAATGACCAATGGCAATTTTGACAAAAGCGCTATTTAAGGGTATTTCACTTGTCCTATTCTGAAATATTAACATATCGCTACTTTTGCATTTTTGGCAAAAACGCCCACTACCTCTTCTCTTCTACTAAAAAATATTGACAAATTACTACTGTCAATTTTGACAAAAGCGCTATTTAAGGTTAAATACAGAGACTATCGGAAATTGCATTATCTATGTCGGGTGTCGTTACTAATTCGATAAGTTACAATACCCTTTCCTCCTCCTTTTACCTGAAAATATTGACATATTGGTACTTTACCAATTTCGATAAAAACGTCCCCTAACGGAAAATATTAAGAGTATTCGGGTTTACAGTTTCTATATCATTACTAATGGGATACTGCAGGTCGTGAGGGTTCAGAATATCCTCTCCCCTTCCACCTAAAAATGTTGACGAATGACCATTTTATTAATTTTGGGAAAATATCCACTACCCTCCTCTTTACTTAAAAATTTAATAAATGACCTCGTTGTCAATTTTGATAAAAATTGCCTAAAAATATTGACCAATTACAACTGTTAATTTTGGCAACAAAAAAATTATCTAACCCATCCCCCACCCCCCGTTCCTTTTATTTGAAAATATTGACACCATCGATTCTGACTAAAACACCCCGTAACGTAAAAATATTTGAATCCAGCTTTACAATTTTCTTACCTTTACTATGGAATATTGTAGAAGTGGTTTAGAATAGCCCCTCCCTCCCCTTTATTTGAAAATTGGAACAAATTGCTACTTCGTTAATTAGTGCAAAAACGCCCTTTAACGGTAAAATAATCGTATGTACGATCTCTATGCCGCATATTGGACGTTTGTTGCCTCCCAAAGGATGTTTGAAGAGTTTTTCGGCCCATGCACTCTATTTGAAGTACGGCATCAGAAATCGGTGATTGTTTAGTACCTTAACGTACTTTGAAATGACCATTTTTTGAGAATTATTGTAGGAGGAAAATGTTTATCATCTTTCAGGAAATAAATTCCACCTCCTTTTTAATATAAATCTTTCTTTAATATCCCGACTTATTTTCTGTTTTGGTTCATTTTTTTTGTACATCTCCACTAGTGTGACGTCTATTTTTGGTTAATCACCAGGGTAGTTTTTCTGGTTTAGAGGTTTAGTGCATAATCTCTTGGGTATAGTGACTTTATTTGTTTGTTTTGCTGCGATTGCATTATCTATAAAAGTAAGTTTTCCCGAGAATTCCTTCACGCCCTAACCATTTGATTTTTTTTATTGGGTTTATCTCGGCTTTCGCGTTAATTCTCAGAGATAAGATGTGGTAAACCGAACTAATCGATTTTAACCTTGGTAGCTTTTTAATTTTATTGCTTTTGGAGGCAAACACTATGCTAAAATAAGCCCTGCCTTACCCTTCCTTTATAACAGCAATACTCGACAGAGCATCTGGAACCGAAACACCAGCAGCAACAAATGTTAGTCCCATAACTGTATCAGGAATTCCCAAAGTTGAACCTGCAGCATGAGAGGGTTTATTACATCCTTTATTATCTCCAACTTTTTTAGTTACCAATAATCGTGATCATCCACACCATAAAATAGGAGTAAAACGAAATCCACACCATTGAAACGAAAAAGGTGAAGGGATACCAGTTCTTATACTGCTCCGTTCGGCAGTTCGGCATCGTCTTCTTGCACATGTAGTGAATGGGGTACACGACGGCCCACGGCACTTGCACTAAAAGGCTTTGGTCTAAAATTAGAATGCTGTAGGTCACCGCAAACAACACCCGCCCCTCCTGTACCTTGTGGTTTGATCAGAGGGTCCACATAGTCCGCCGGGTTGTAGTCCTTTGGCTTGTAGTAGTTCTGCTGCACCGTGGCGGCTGACGTCGTGGGGGTGGTAGCCACCTGGTTCAAAGCGGGTCCGCTCATGTTGCCGCCGAAATCTGGAACGATCTGCTTTAGCAGAGAGTTTACTGATTTCGAGGTCGACAGAACCTTGCTCCGCGTTGTTCAGGGCCTTGTCGGGGCTACTGCCGTACATGGTGTGCTTCTTCTCCTCGTCCAGCGTTTTGTAGCTCACCAACCCGGACTCTTCGTCGGGCGCGGCCTTCTTGCAAGGGACGGGCAGGGTTTGCGCCCACCTTTCCAGCTGCGGGTTGAAGTGGAGCACGACGCAGTACACCACGTACATGAACAGCATGAACAGCGATTCTCCCCTAGAATTCTGGCGTTGGGGTTGCTCTCAGGGCAGCTTTCGGCCGAAACTTACCAAGTGATGAATTCGTCGAATATTGTGAACAGCATCACCAGAATGGAGACTGCGTAGAAGAAGCAATCCCTCACCAGCGGCCACCAGTTCAAGTAGCAGACCGTGCCGGCAGAGAGGGCGCACACTGATATGACAAACATTATGTTGAAGACGGCCGACCCAATTACTCCTGACACTCCTATAGAGAGAAGCATTTTAAGAATTTATTGCATCATTCAACGTTTAGAACGCGCAGTTTCCGCAAAAAAATTATTTTTATAATAGTTAGGCAACCAACTGTACTCATTCAAGTCAGAGTAGTTGCTTAACTAACTGAACTAAACGCGCGAAGTCTTGTGGGATTTAGTTCGAGGAAGATTAAGAGAACATGTTTGAAGAAATTTACCTATATCATCTTTTGCGAAGAACACTCCTATAACGACCGTCGCCAGCTCGGGTGCCGAGCTTCCAGCTGCCATGAACGTAGCGCCGGCTACGTCCGGGGACAGTTTCAGTTCTGCAACAGAAGCAATCATTAAATCTCAACAATAACCAAAGCGAATGTGGATAGGAGTTCACCTTCGCAAATTCGGTCCAAGGAAGCCACGAAATACTCGTCGCATACGATCGACAGTCCCAGGAAGGTGTACACCGCGACCAGTATGTGCAAAATGATGCCGCCATGTTTCCTCCCCCAGGGGCCCATCAGCGGCTTCGGGAACTACAGGAGGCTTTAGTGGGTGGCTTTGCAGGGCACCCGCACACTCACCTGTTCGATGGCGGGGGGCGTGCAGTTCCTCTTAGGCCGCAAGGTGGGCCTAGTGGTCGGCTGCACGCTCGATGGCTTCGTCGGTCCATGCGTGGTGCGCAGCGTGGGCGCCGCCGTGGAGGGGGTGGACTCAGTCTTCGGGGTCGTGTCGGTGCGTTCGATTTCTGTCAGATCTACGCTTTTGGCTGCGTCTTTCGAACACACTGTTATTATTGAATAGATTAGGAAGAATACGGATACTTGCAATAGTCTGTGGCGCCGTGTGCGTTTCATGACCTGCAAAACCAAAGGGGGGGAAATTTGAGAATTGGTCGCCTGGGTCGCACATGGCGTGTGTTTCATAAAAATGTGCTGATGTCAACGAATATTCAGTTGTGACAAAATCTGTTGTCAAAGTTACTATACAGTAAAAACACTACAATTCCATGAGTTTGCTTACTGGTTGGTTCACAAATGATATAATAATAATTAAACCTAATTTTCTTTTGAATGTAGTACTCGATTTCGTATTTCAAAATAAACCGATAAAATTTGTGTTGTTACAAAATCGAATTGATCAGAATGATGGTAGTCAGCATTACTGGAGACAAAGGACTTTTAGACGACTAATTTATTCCAGGATTTTCGACCCACCAGATTCCGAGGGGTCAGTTCGAACACCGTCAAGGCCGTTCCACCACCCTCCAACTCCTGCGGGTGGTGAAAAAATCAACAAGCTTTAATAAAAAAGGAAGTTACCGGAGTGATTTTCAACAAGATGTGAACAACGGGCTGATACATAAAATAACCTGAACATTTATTCCGCTGCTGATCACCCACCTAATTTGGCCCTTTCTGACTGGCAGGAGGTTCAAAATCGAAGTTGACAGCACAAGGCCATCGGAAAGATAATTATGCGCAGGGTTTCTCCAAAGATCAGTGCTGACCTCAATCTTTCTCAATATCTACATGCCCATCTCACCCTTCATGATGCTAGCTAAACACGCAGACGACACTGTGTTAATAACCAGCTCATTCAGATCCCATTTGACAATGAAGAAGCTGCAAGAACTCTTCGAGGATCAGTTCTAATGGAATAAATTTTGAAGAAAACACCACACGACGAGAGAATACCTGGAGGCAGTCTATTCTGTGGAGAACTGAGCTCAAGTACCATGCACACCAAATTCACCTAGATGAGGAGAAATCAACAACGAGGAAAGCAGCGAGAGGTAACATACGCAGCTCCAGTTGGGGATACTCTGCCAAAATACACATAGAAAGCTTCAAGTTATCTTCGACGCTCCATGGTTCGTGAGGAACACGATTCTTTACAAGGACTCAGGAATTCCCCCCATCAGAGAGTTCTTGAAAGAAGAGGCGACAAAACTCTACTACAACATTCAAGGCCATCCTAACCCTAATATCAGGGATCTTATGAAACAACACAATTGTCACGAATTCCCGAAATGGTGATTCTTTCGTAAGGTCAACGCAGTCTACCATTACCTTAGTAAGAGAAGAGGATATGAGCCAGGACTCGGATATTCCAAAAAACTGAAAACAAATGAATATTAAAATTATATGAGAATAAGGTGATTCAGTTTGCATATTTTTACTGTGGATGTTCAAACTGCGCACGCAATCTTTGATCTTTGACATTTAATTCCTATCTGAAAGACACCGGGTTTGAGGATGCCTTCAAGACTTTCTGAGCTGAGATCTAGACATATTTCTGGGGCTTGCAACTTAAACGGATTTCCTCAAAAGTTAAGTTTATTCTCTATGTACGTTTGTAATTCATAGATTACCAATGCTCTCGAGTGAAAACAAAACACAAGATGGCGTCATTTTTTTATTTCTCTATAGTCATTCTAGAAGAAAATTATGACATATACACAAGGGACGTAGCGAGTTTTCACGCAAGAAATACAAAGTGCAATGTGAACTGAAGGTTTCGTAGCAAACATCTACTCTGCCCCCTACTAATAAAATGGTTAACAAAAAATGAACGTATAATCAAAGTCTTGAAACTGATTCTGAAAGGGACAAAGTATGCAGCAACAATAAAGTCAGGAGGTATCCTGTAAAACTTGTGCTTTTACTTGCATTTATGTCGTTGGTTTTTAAAGAAAAACAATAACAACACCTGCTAAACGCAACATCACAAGAGAGAAAGAAGAGTCGACTCGAAATAGTCAAGAATAATGCACTTCCTAGATCCACCCACAGAGAACAAACCGTTCCTTTTCGCTTCAAAAAACGATGCACTACTGGCGACGGTGATATCAGATCGCAACACCTCCAGGATCTTACTGCCGTAAGAAATTAAGGTTTTAATCGTCTGTTAAGAAACATCAGCAAAGCTCTGCAACTTTGTTCTCTTTCTTTCTTATATGGTGTTACATTTTGTGCTTTAAACAAAAGACAAAGAGGGATTTGGTCTATTCTGGTTAGAAATAGACCACGAAGACTTGTTTGGGATCTAATCGTAAAATATTTGCGCCCATTGCAGTTGGGCTTTATGACCGAACTATTGTTCATCAAGCACGTATACATTCGAACAATAACCAGAATTCTGGGAAGGTTTTACTAAAGCACTTTCAACAAACAACTAAATAACACCCCAAAATTTGTTTTTCTTCCCGTGACACTCCTAATTAAGTTCGTCCACTTTCTTTTGTAGAAAGTGAACTTTACTACCTTGGGTAGCGGGTAGATACTCCTCTATGGCCCCGATAGAGGATAGGTCTACTTCAGGGAGGCGACCCTGCCCACGCGAGCCTCGACTATTCCCCATCTGCTAACACCGGGGAAAAGTCGTGTCCCAGCCTTAATCATATCCACAATTTACCTACTCTTATCCTCCATCCCCCCATCCACTCGCCAACCCGCCCGGCAAGCGTGGAGTTTAATTGCCAAATCCCCTTGAATTGCAAAGTTGCAAAACTTTCAAGGAAGGCCTACCCCTGCAGTGGACTTCATTGGCTGTATAATGATGAACTTTAACATCAGCCAGGATGTCCCCGGTGATGTCTTTAGAACTCGTCTTGTTTTATTTAGATAATGAAAAATTGAAAAAATTGTTTTTGTGACAAAGCTCTTACAATTGCATTTGATAAGTTTGCTCGGCTTTTTACAAATTTACGGGAAGTCAACCTGGCGATCGCTGAGTTACTTTATTTACTACGGAGCACCCTGTTGTAAAAAGTAAAAACATCATGGACAAGTTTAATGTACTGATTAGAGAAACCACGAGTTTATTAAGCTTAGTCTTTCATGAAGCTTGTTAAACTTAGAGGCATAAGTATCTTAAAGACAGGAGGCATCTGCCTCCAAGTATGAAATATAGTTCCCTCCACGTTTATAATCATCTGAACACCCTTTAAATGATCCGTTTGAGAATGTCGAATGTTGAGTTTGTCAACGAACTGATCCCAGTTTTGGAACTTGTTAGTCCAGCTTTAAGTTTATCAAAATCATTGAAATCGCACGGATATAATCAGGATACTTTTATGCCTCGAAATCAGGTTCCACCATAAAATGCTTTACTATTCAAGATCGACGACAGATTGCTCCATCGTGTACAATAACTAGCCTACTGACACTATTTTCCGACATTCATGTTGGCACATAGCGCTGGAGGAAGGTCCTATAAACCTCACTAGTGAGGCAGCCTGTCCATGGCCACCCATTACTGTAATAAACAACCTTTTAGGTGTCTTCTTTCATTCTGGATGCTTCTTATAGTCAACCAAAATTTCATTTGGTCTCTTCGAAGCCCTGAGTACAATTTAAACCAATTTTTATCAATGGCCAAAGCTGTTCGCAATAGTATCGGATCAAAGCATCGTAATGCCCCATCTAATCTTCCATCAAGATGACCGGCACAAATTCTCATTCGTTTTTGGAGACCCGAACCTTCAGTCAAAATATCCATAGACTAGCTTCTGGGGCATCAACTCTAGGACAACTCAGCCAATGTCCAACCTCTTATATTTTACAGACAGACTTTCACTCGGAGCAATATTGTAGGATCCCATTAACCTCTAGTGGATTAATATTACATTTAACTTTACAAACCAAAGACCACAATAAAATTTTGAAATTTAGGATCTTCAAGGCGCTTCTTTTTGATCAGCGGGAGCAATGATGGATAGCAAATCCTTCCGTGTTCGGTTAAATATGAAAATAAGATGTACCAAAAAATGCTGGAAGACACTACCGTCACAATGGAAAATACCAAAATAGTCGTTTGAAATCAACAGGTTTATATCGTGATTGTGATAAAAACGATCGAGATAACGTGGATTCCAAGATCTAAAGTGCCTCGTTGGGAATATAACTTCTATAAACAAACTTTAGGTTCTTTTCACATGAATTAATCATCCACAAAAGCCGAATTTGCCGTCAGAGACGGTTTTAATTAAAACATACTCGAATATTCTATAAGGCAATTGTTATATCCTTGTAGATATGATGTTAGAAAATTGATAAATCTCGATCTCGACTTTGCTTATGTAACATATTGTAACGTTTTAAACTACCTATTTAATTTACATGCAGAAAACTAATTATTTAATTAACATTTATGTAACTCAACACAATTTACGTCGCACTAGGATAGTTCGTTTCGCTTCTGGTATTTAAGATTCCCTTCGCTGCACCGCTACGTGCTATTTATACAACCAACACCTGTTTTGAAGCCTTTTAGTAACGTTGAAACCATTTGATACAAACTGAAATTGTTCTAGTGTACACACGTGTCTAAGCAGCGCGGGGGTCTCAACGGCAGCTGCCCGCATATGGACAGAATTACGTTCGCCTTCGTGGCGATGTTCGAAAATTTGTTACAATATCAATTCAATCTCTAAAAAGGATATGCAATTTTAGTCACTGGAACCTTTTCTCTATCGGAACTTTCTTGAAAATATTTCCGGATTATTTATAATTATCGGATCGATGATGTTCTTCTTTGTACATGGGAAATCATTGCATTGTTTTCTAGTCAACAAGATCGTCTTCACATAATAACTAAGATTTGCCCTCAAGTTACTTTTGTTTGTTGATTTTAACGTTTTGATCAATTTTGTATTATGTTTTTTCATTGGCTGGAGCGTGGAAGGTGTATTTAATTCGCCTTGGAGTATCACTTTCATTTCTTTTAAACGCGTGCCATCCACGAACTGACTTTGTGTTCTGCATTAATAAAGAGCTAATCAATTGGCTTATTCCTCTGAAAGTGAACGACGTTGTTTTTATTCAGGTGCGTCAAGATAATAAATAATTAGCAGTAACAGCAGAGGCGTCCTGTAAAATGGTGAACCTTGGCGTAAATTGCACTAAATAAGCAAGAATCCAGTTGGATTTGTATTATTTCTATTATTTATTTGGCTAGAGCTTTTTATTTTGGCTTCAAACGAACATTTGATTGAAATGAGTTTCTCTTAAGAAATCACTAATGCGTTTCGAATTCTCTGTAAGGTGGTCGTGCATTTACACCTATTCAAATAACAGATTTTTGTTGTGCCAAATGATAAAGTTGCCGTCTGAACAGCTGCGCAATGCTGGTCAATTTGCTAGGCAATCAGAAAAACTTTAACTCCCAGATAACGAATGATTAGCGCCTCTCCACGTCATGCACCTTGCTTACAATATTTTTCTATGTTTATTCCAAGTATTCTCGATGTTTACTAAATATCACATTCTGAAGTTATTGATTTCGCTTTTTTAACTTGTCACCACGTAAACGATGGAATGACCTAAAGAAATGGTTGAAGTGCCCGGATAAGATCGAGGTGTTCATTGATATCTAGATCAGTCGCTGCTGGTAACTGTCTTGGAGCACCGTATACAGACAATCATTTAAGCATGCCAATTATGGATGGTAACAACCACGAATAAGGTAGACTGGAAAAAACAAAATTGCAAATCTTCTACCTAAAGGCAGACACTTCTTCATAAACCCGATGAAGAATTAATCTACTTCAGAGAAGCAGCTGATTCGTCATGATTCTATCCATGTCCCAATCCCCACTGTCCACATTTACTAACCCTTCCTATAATTCTATCCCACTTTCCAACTTATTTGACCAGCGCATCAAATTAAGGCCGAAACCCCCTAAAATAAAATTAAATTCTGCCTTAGGCGGGTAGAAAGGAAGTGTCAGAAGACCGCGGTGAAGATTCACAAAAGGGCCACAAAAAACCATATAAAATCTAAGACGAGTGAATATTGATGTATATATCACCAAAGGAAAAACTAATGGAGCTTGAAGAAGAACCGGAGGAAACTGAATGGACAATAGTAGGTTTCGCAGAAAAATGGAGGGCAAGAGAGTGGAGTAGAATATTAAAAAATTGGCACATACTATTTTGTAAGGGCGAGGAAGAACAAAAATGAGGAGCAGGGTACCATGCAATATAAAGCGATATCACAGAGAATAATTGCGATAGATATAAAAATCAACAAAGAGCTTCAATGCAAGGTAATACAAGTATACACGCCAACATTCTAAGATGACGATGAAGAAGATGAACAGTTTTATGGAGAAGCGAAAAAAACAATGAAACTAACAAGGCGCAGTATACTTTACTGGGGGGTGACCAATGCCAAAATAGGCAAGAAAGAAAGCAACATTGGACCCTACACAATAGGAAAAAGAAACGATAGAGAATAAACTGTGCCAAAGGGCACAACTTATAATAATTAACTTTAAGAAACCCAAGAGTAGACAGTGAACATGCCATAGTCCAGATGATACAGTTGAAAATAAGTTTAACTCTAACATAAACATTTATAAACGGATAGTAAAAAAAAAGTAGTGCACTAAATGCAATAAATGTTAATAGTGACCATTAAATACCAAGCGTAAAAATAATTACAAAAACAGATGATAAACAACAAAAAGTCCAGACAAATTTCGGAGAACCTAAAACAAAAGGAATCTATTACCAGCAAATAATAGCAGAAGAAGAGACTCAAATAATAGAAATGCAAGGCATAAGTTCGTTAAACACAAAATTAACAGAAACGAAAAATTAACAAAACTACACAAAACTTAATAGAAAAGGGGCGACAACTGCAAGGTGACCAATTAAATCAGAGAAATAGTAGAACTACACAAAACAATTAAGAGGAACATAATCTCCCTTAGGATAAACCTTAGTAAACCTCGTTCATGCATCGCTACAGCTATAACATGAGCCTTCAGTGAATTGTTAATCAATTAGATAAAATTTAAATTAGTTTCTAATTCTCAATTCTGGATTTAATTTTAAAGGATTCTTTTATGAGGTTAAATCTTTATTTTGAAAAAAATGATAAAATACGAGTGATTCGAAGTATTATCCGTCGTTAGCTTTAAATTTTTGCAATCTTTCTGGCAACAGGCGGATTCCCGGCGAAATAATTCTTCCCCATGTGATGCAATCCACAAATCGACCAATTTTTTGATATCTTCAAAAGAGCTGAAGCGCTGCTCAAACAGCTCGTGCGTCATCGACCAAAACAAATGGCAATCAGAAGAGCGAATGTTTGGTGAATACGTTGGTTAGGATAGGACATCCCATTGAAGTATTTCTAAATACTGGCAAATGCTGGCAAATCACTTTATCGTGTCTTTCGATGTATGCTGTGTTGTTTTCAACACTCGGTTCAATTTGATCAGCTGTCGGTAGCGATCTGCCTTGTTTCGACAGCTTATAAAACACTATACCCTTTTGACTACCAAATATAGAGCCTTGAATGTTTCGCTTTGGTTAGGCTTTCGCTAGGCCTTTTATGCGCTTAGGGATCTCGTAACGAACCGTTTTTCGTCACCAGTCACGATACGATGCAAAACCCCTTTCTTTTGTGCCTTTGAAGCAGCTGATCGCAGGTAGAAAAACGTCTCTCAGCTACAATTCATGTGGCAGCCGATTTCCTTGCGTTTGAATCATTCCCATTGCCTTCAACGTTTACCGATGGTCGATATATTAATATTCAAGGTATCTGCCAATTTTTCTAGCGTTTGCCGTGGATCTTCATCGAGTAATACCTCCAATTCTATATCTTCAAATTTTTCCGGAAATACTCGCAAGTTGAAATCGATGCAGTATGTTCACCATGAGCTTCAGACAGCAAACGAAGACTTTCAGCTGCTGATTTCTCCAAATCAAAGCAAAGAAGTAACGCTTCCCGCAAATTGCGCCTTATTGGCACGAAACTCGACATATTCAAACTTCAAAAAAGTTATTGGTTTACACCTGACAAAACTACACACACTCAAACTTCAAGCTTAATGCTTTGCCTGAAATTGATTGCAGTATGTACTGATCGCAAAAAAATACTAGTAACGCCATCTGTTGTGAATACTTTACGATTAATTCCATGTCCCACTACATAATCGATGTTGATTGTTTTTACATTCGTAATGCATTAATCATCACTGGAATTATTGATTTCACTCAACCAAAGTTGACTAATTTCTAATTACTGGACTTTATTTTTTAAACAATTTAATATGATTATACTAATTAGTTTTTTTTGTGGCTAAAGGATGATTAATTAGTACAATCAAATTTGATTGACTAAATCCTGATATCACACAACCAACAGTACCAATCAGAGGTATTCAGTTAAATGTGCTGATGATACACAACTAGTATTAATAGGTCACTGCATAATTGTTGATTTACTTGACTAAAATTACTTCATATTAATTCGGCAAGAATAAATTTTTGCTATAAGATGATTGTTTTTATATATATACAGGGTGGGGCAAAGCTATCTCCCTAATTTCAAAGGAACGTTGTAAAGCGCAGGGTGGTTCGGGAGTGAGGGAAATGATTTTACTAGAAGCAGGTAGTCGGGAAGTTTTGCCTAGAGTTTTGCTGTCGAGACGTACATTCGGACCAATGTAGCTACATGACGTGCTATGGGGACAACTTGTTCTTCGAGTTTTGGTTCTTAATAGAAAATCGGTTTTGTTTAAGGTTAGGAAACTTTGGAAGTACTGTCTCTAGTAAGAAGAAGTAGGAAGAGCCGGGAGTGTATGAACATCCGAAAACAGATGCAGTAAGATGTTCTATTTCACAGCCTCCGAAGCGATCTGCGCGCAATGATTTCAATGCATTCCAACTGAAAAAAGTTTGGTTCCAACAGGATGAGGTCACAGCCCAAGTAGCAAGAGTTTCGTTTCAAGTGTTGTGATCTCGCCATTTGTGATTTCTTCTTATGGGGACATATCAAGGTTGAGCTTTACAAACATTGTTTCAGGGCCCTCTTACGAAATGCAATGCCACACCACACTTATGTGGAAAGATCTAGACAATTTCAGCTGCTGATCTATTACAGATCATAGTGCTACGCAACGAGAAAGTAATTCGAACTTGAAAATATCATTGTCAACAGTGAAACAAGTTATTATTCAATTTAAAAGTGACGATAAACGATTAGTATTGCCAAGACTTGATCTTGTAACAAACAAACCATTGGTAAGAAAATCTACTAATTGTAAGGACTAATGCTACTTGCATAGTGTGAAGCTACACAAAAGCGTCGCCGACACCCTTTCAAAGAGGGACGACAGAATAATGCAATGGAGTAGCGTTTTCGACCTGAGGACTTTTGGGGGTCTATTATTTTTTGTGATGCAAGCTAATACTGTCAATTTAACGACAGTAATCGAACTTGGGTATAGAGTTTGTCCAATCAACTGGATGATAAGTTGCTTTAGCTGATTGTATAATAGTGTAGGGTGCTATTTGGTATGATGGCACCATAAATTCCGCCGAATGCATTGAAATTTTCGTTAAACAGGATGTTGTTTTCATGTCAGCGAGCGCGTACAATTACTACAAAGAAAAAAGAGCAAGTTGTTACGATGCTATTGAACACGAAAACCACGAAACGCGTTTGTTAGTAGAAACCTGAGGTACATAAAAAGAACAAATTTTTCCATTTAAAAATGGTTGTGCGGGATGGTATAAATTTAGGCTACAGAAATGTGCAGACTTGTTCAATCTAACAATAGATCACAAGTCTGTCGAAATCGAGCATCTTAGATGAATAGGATGAGCGCCCTGACCTTGGAGCGTCTTCCAGACTAACATTTTGTTTTTGAAATTCTCAATATCATTTAAATGTGGTCGTATAATGAGAACAATCATCTACCAGTACTGAAGTACTCAAACAAGTGCAAAGTTGTATAAATATTTTTTACGTCTTAACACCCAGAACTTTCAATCTGACTCAACACTTATGAGGTTGTCACAACGTTATTTCAAAACTTTTCTAATACCCTATGTACTATTATGAAGTTAGTAAACTTTAGTCTATAAAATCGAGAATAAAATCAGAAGTATTGCTGCTTTCCAATCTCATGCTCATGAACCACTTAACTCAGCGAGGTGAAACTTGACAAATGTGAGCTTGCATTTGTTAGCAAGTAAACGTCTGCTAATTTTGACAAAAATTTATCGATATCTTCAGTGAGTGACCAAGATCAGTGAAATAATAAAAAATGGACGCAGAAACGAAGGGTCATCAAGATACATTCAAGAGCATTCTCTACCAACACCGTGAAGAAATAGGTGACCGAGATGAACAAAGGCGTATTGTAATTGAAGAGACCAAAGGAGGGAATTACCACATAACTCCCGATAAACCCCCACCCCCAGTACACCCATATCCTGCTGGTGCCGGATGCGATACCGAGTACCATTATTGCCGAGTTTCCAAACACGAACCGGAAGGTTCTACCCTCCTTACAGTACGACCAAATTAAGGTCTGCACACAACACAGGCATGCACCCAGACAATCGAAGTTCAGATACCGAACTATGCTCCTATTTCACCAGGTCCGAGTGCCGGAGGTGTTACGGCTCCGCCCGCCCGATCCGACATTTATGGTCGGACATAATTGACGGGCGGTGGGGGCAGGCCGAAGCCTCCCCCGCTTAAGGGCATGCTCGCACAAAGGCCAACAAGTCCCACCTGTTCCTAAAGCGGTGCCACCACCCCTAAGAGTCCAACACCAATGAGGGGGAACCGGGAAGCCGCCCCGGTTGTCGGTAAGGTTCCCCTTACCACGTTTGACGACTACCCGTTGAGGTCATTCTCGTGATACCTCTACCTCTCTGTTACTGACTAGCGGCATCCGTTACTCGCAATTGTGAGATTGGGTAGCTCCACTAGCAGTTTTACGGATTTCACGCGCCACGGGGTAAGGCGCACTACCCACTCGTATCGGTAAAGTTTTCTTTACCACGTTGGACGAGTGGCCGTCGAGGTCACTTGCGTGAACCTCTACTCTACATCAGTTGATACTTGTTGCGCCCGTTACCTACACTATTGTGGGATAGGGTGGCTCGAAGCACCTTTACGAGTCTGCGTCGTAGAGTGAAACGCAGCCCCACTCGTGTCGGTAGAGTTTCCTCCACCCCGTTGGACGAGCAGCCGTCGAGGTCGCTTGGGCGAACCTCTACCACATATCGCTACTGCTACCGGCGTCCTTTGCCCACAAGTGTGGGATCGGATAGCCTGTGTAACAGTTTTAACGGGATAACGTCATGTGGTCTAACGTCTCCGTAGGCCTGGGACCTAAATCGATGCAGCAAATTCTCCATATCGATAGTACTCGTGTTGGCAGGATTTCTCCTGCCTCGTTTGACGAGTTGCCGGCGAGGTCACTTGCGTGAACCTCTACCCCACCCCACATCATTACTACAGGCGGCATCTGTTACCCGCGGATGTGGGATGGGGTAGCTCCACCCGCAGGTTTAAGGGTAAACGGTGTGAGGTCTTCCGTTTACCCGCATTAATTGGAGCGAATCATGGTCAGTTGCCGAGTTGGTCATGCACGTTCCCAAAACTAGTCTTTGGAGGATTTTGACTAGGGATTTGTGTCTGGTCAAAAATTTGGACAAAAGAGCAAAGGTACGCTCGAATCCACATATGCCATGATAATCTCCTTTTTCAACTATTGAAGCGGACCTTCGTCATAGATGAAAATGGAGTACCTCTCTAGCGATCCCCACCTAAAAATAAGTTAGCTTAAGGGCTAGGTGAGGGTGAGACTGCTTAACAAGAACCAAGGCAAGAATTCAGGGATGAAAAGAGGATTATGGCAATGGATTTCGATAGAATCGCTTTTTGGAATCTTTTGCGAAGAGAAAACTGCCGTCACTATAAATGTATATGTCATTCCTCGAGATTTATATCTCGATAAGAATGGAAAGGAAGGATGTGAAGTTGTCTCCTACCGTTGTTTATGATAATGCCAGACCACACAAAGCAAGGACCGTTACAGAATATTTGATGGAGACCTGGCGTCATCCCCCATCTTCACTCGATATTCATCCCTGTGCCTTTGAAAGTTTGCATATCTGGAATTCGCTACGAAAATTGGGATTTAGCCATTAAAGCAATCAATAATACGATATTGGAAGGTTCGCAAAGCGGCATCTTTGAGGGGGTTACTGTGGCTGCAAAAGAGGGAGCTATATTTGATTATCACCAAAAATCTACGATCTAATATTTATAGTTAATGGATTATCGAAATTTTTGTGAGTTTGCGATAGATTAGAATGAGGCAACTCTAGTCGCTCAAAAGTTAAAAAAGACCAGCATAAACAAGAAGTCGTATCTCCTTCTATACTGAACCACACCGTTTTTGCGCGAGCCCGAATTTGACGGTTCCTGAACGGATCGCGGCGCACAAGAGCAGACGCTCTAATGATTTTTGCACGTTTTGCGTGCATGGGTGTCGAGTTTGTCTGAGCTGGGAGCAGGCGCTGCAGATCAATACCGGTGTATAAACTGTGTTTTCGGCATTTACAGGATGCGCCGGCTGCATTAATGCCTTAATGGGTTTATGTTTGCCGAGGAATCGAACGGCGCGTCCGACGCCGGGGGCTCGGAGGAAAAGCTGTCGCCGGCCCCATTAAAGAAAAACGCCGCCTCGAAGATCCGAAATTTGATTGGACGCCCGATAAATTCTTGGCGCCTGGGGAGCGCGGCGGCTCGAGAGGAAGATGAAATAATAAAATGCCGCCCTTAATGCCGGCGGAAATATTGCCCGTCGAGAAAATGAGCCCCGAAACGCTTCCATTACCGAGCGGATCGGGGCGCTCCGGCCCGCGGGCTGCGGCGTGCGTTTGACGTGGAGCGAATCTCGAGCCATTCCGTGTCTGATCAGGCCACTTCGGGGACGTCCTAATAAAGGGCGATTCGACTTCTAACACGACACTCCACTCGAGCCCTCTCGATTTCCGCGCCCATTGTGCGCCGGCGGCGTTAAATGAAGAAATTCGACCCTCCTCGGCGTCGGATGCATTACGCTTAATCGCTTCCGCAGGCTGCACGCGATCGCGTTACTCAGGGCTTCTCTTGTAAGCTCACCTATGGCTCTGAATGGAGACGCTCTCTAATTGAAGTTTCAGTTTCACTTCCAAACTCATGGTCATAGCACAGGCAGGGTTTTGAGTCCTTGAGCAATTGTAATTAATTTTTACATTTTTATCACTTTGAGGACTTTAAAAATGAATATTTTTAGTTTGTAAAAAAAATATAATCAAAGTTTCCTTTGAGAGTCTTAGTTGATGCTACAAGGTGATTCAAAAATGACCAAGGCTGATTTGTGTGTAAATAAGCCGCACTGCACGCGGCGTCTGTGCGTTCTTGGGAGAGCGAAACCACAACTTCCACCCTCCCTCCTGCTCGGGTTAGAACCTGTTCAGTCATGTTTGGGAGTTGTTAGAGTGATAAGCGAACAGAAGGTACCGCGAAGCGTGGAACAACGCATTGTGATTAAATCCCTCGTTGGAGGAAATGTCCCGTTCCCTGAAATTCACCACAGACTCCAACAACAGTATGGGGAAGAGCGTCTCTCACAGACTCGTGTGTTTGAGTGACGTAAGTGATTCAGAGAGGGCAGAGAGCGTGTAGAGAATGAACCGCATTATCGTCGGCCACGAACATCCGTCACCGAGACAAGCATTGATCATGCAGATGCGGCTATTCGTGAGAATAGTGCGCATGCAAACTGGCAGTCGTCTCCTACAGCAGTTTAAAGAGGGGAGGTGATGCATTTTTGAAGTATATACTGACCACAGATGAAACGTGAGTGCACTTCATTTCCGAGTCCCAGCAATCATTACGCGAGTGGCGACATACCAGTTCTCCCAAACGCAAGAAAGCGTGGAGGAGCCGTTAGGCAGAAAAGTGATGGCAACGTTCTTCTGGGACTGGCAGGGGGTTAACCATGTAGACGTTCTGACGGATGGTAGAACAGTCAATGCAGCTTATTACTCATTGTCTCCTGACAACAGGCGTTAAGGAAAAGATCCGATCCAAACGGAAGACAGGTGGAAAGCGGATAGTCTTCCTTCATGACAGTACACGCCTCCCATATGGTCAAAACAACAATGGACCCCCATCAGAAAATACTGTTCTTGTAAAATTTTTCAAAGGCCCTTCAATGCAGTAGCGGGTTGTTGAAACATATGTTATTCTATTTTAAAAAATCCATAGTTTACTGTATAAGTTCTTGGGGTGTAAGGGATTCTATCAACGCCTGAAAATCAAAATATAAATCCCACCAGCACGGGTGGCAAAAATAAACTGTTTGGTGTATCCTACTAGAAACTAACGCGGCTCTGGCAATCCATAATGAGAGGGAGGGGGATAACCTAATACCATTAATCTTGAGATAATGAGGCTCTTGAGAGCTAATCACCGCGCATTGTAAAAGCAGTCAGATCAAGTTGAGGACTACAGGAGATGAATAGAATAAAATTTAGGACATGGAGCAGCGCATATCTTACAGAAAAATAATGTGAGGTAATAGAAGAAATTGAGAAATATAAGCTACAAATGCTAAGCCCTACGAGTACTTAATTGTAGCCATCTATTTAGCAGAGAACCGACTTACTGGCTCAGTGACTCAAACAAATTATCGATATCTTCTGAACTTCAAGAAATCTAACAAGACAAAACCGAATATAACTGCAAAAGATAAAGAATTTACAAGTTACATTACTAGACTTGTCCAAAGAGGATTATACAATTTGGAAAGCTACGAAAACTTCAAAAAACCAAAAGTCGCCGTCCCACCAAAAAAAAATCAAACGCATTCGCTGAACACCTTTCCCAAACTTTCAAACCCACGTAGCCATATCCTGGAACAAATAATAGCATAGTCAAAAATTTTCTAGGGGTCCTATGTCACTGATACTCCCAATAAAAGCAATTTCCCGCAGAGAAGTGAAACACGAATTACAATACAACCATAAATCTCCAGGATACGACCTTAACACAGGTTAAATGCTCAAATGTTTAACCTTGGTGTTGCTGTAACAATGCTGTTTTAATGTAATATAACGCCTTTCATAGCATCCATTAATATGGAAACTCTTTATTATTATGATCCCCAAACCGGAAAAGCCGCATAACGAACCAACATCCTATCTACCTATGTCTTCTGCCTATACCATCCAAACTATTTAAAAACTTATTTCTCAAACGGTTAAAACAGCATCGACATAAACAACAACATACTAGACCACTATTATACATTCAGCGAATACATATAGTAATAAATCATCATGACACACCCCTGAAACGCAGAAAGATGTGCGCCGAAGCCAGATTTACAATGTAGCATTTATAACAATATTTTATATTTACCTCTTTGCAGACGAATCAAAAGTTAGCAACTCACTTTTACAATACACACTATTATTAACAGTGAGATACAAATTAAACCGCCATTTGTAATCGCAACAAATTAGCCACAGCACTAACACACGAGTGCCCAAAAATGAGTCAGTGTGTACCTGACTACTAAAATACCTGCACTTTTTCAAACCGGCTGATAACGGAGTTATTTAAAATGAGCAGGAATTTTTGACAGCTTTATTACTATACGTATTCGCTGAATGGATTATAACTTGGGTTTCGCGAAAGACAATCGAGCATTCAGCAAACACCGATCAGTAAATACATGGAACCTAGAAGAGCACAAATACTGCGTGGGAATCATTCTAGACACAATGCAGGTCTTTGATCGTGTTTGACACACAGATCTGTTTTATTAGATTAAATTCTACTTTCCTAGTCCTTATTACTTTCTCTTAAAATTTTATCTGACCCACAGATATTACTAGATTAAGTATAATAATGAAATATCTGACTATCACGAAATGCTGGCATCCCTCAAGGTAGAATAATAGGAGCGCATGGACTGGCCGGCAACATAAATGAAAACGTCGAAACGATGTTAGATTATTGCGTAACAAATCAACTGTTAATAGTAAATACATGGTTTAAATACAAAACAATAATTAACATATAAACCCAAAGAACTAGGGCATCGGAGTATGGTAGATTACATTAAGTGTATATCAAAAGTATGAGATGTGCAGTTTATTATGTAAAGCTAATAAGAGGTAGATACGAAACGCAAACCTGTGATAGCAGATAATAAATTAAAAAAGAAAATTGGGTTAGAAGCTAGAAGTACTATAAAACACAGGAAAAGGACACAAACTAAGAAAAATCTAAATGGACTAGAAGAACGCAAAGCTCAAAAAGTAAATTAGTAGACTCTAAACAGAACATGGGAAATTATGTGTCGAAAAAGAAATAAAATTGATTTAAATAGAAGATTATACCTAGTAAAACAAAATGAAGCAAAAGAAACTGTATAATAAGCGAAGAAAGACAGGAGGAAAAAATCCCGAAGAAAACAGAAGATATCTACACATCAAACCAAAAACAGTTTAGGAATAATTAAACTACTAAAAGATCATTTGTGGACCAAAAGTATGAAACACAAAGAACCAAATAGAAATACTGAAAACACGGAATAAGTACTACGCAATAAAATTTGAAGATAACGAAAAAGACGACTGATGAAAGGAAGAACAACAGGCCTAGGAAGACAATAGAAACCAAAAAATTGAGCAAGAAATAACAGATGAGAAAATAAATAAAGCCTTAAAGAAAACTAAAACTGGAAAGGCGACAGAAGATAATAATCCCCCAGAAATGTTAAAAGAGGTCAGATTATAATCAAATAGACGAAATGATAGTACCCATACATAAAAAAGCACTACAAATGGATACAACTATAGGAGAATATGGCACTAGAAATATATAAATTAACAAAGGAGATGGGAAACAAATTAGAAGAAGAACAAATAAACATGGCATTTTACTTATGGCAAATAACAAAAACAAATTTGAGAGAAACGTAAATGTATTGAAGCAAGTTTTAGAGAAACGGGATGATAATTAATATAAAGGAAAGAAAAGTAATGTATGTCACAAAAGAGGAGAACAAGAAGAGGATAAACAAATAGATAAGTAACAAATACAAAATGTGCATGCATGTGATTATCTGTGAGTACTGATCAATAAAGGCGGAAGAATGGATCAAAAATTAAAAAATAGAAGAAAAATATACTATCACAGGAACTAAGTCCAAAAACCTATATAAAACAATATATACCCCGAAAAAGAGCTAGAAGAAGACTTAGGCTAAAATGGGAAGATAACATTCAAAAAGAGAGGGGTGATAAAAGGATTAGAGGATCGAGGAGGGAGAGGAAGGAGAGTGGGAGAGAGACGGGAAAAGAAGGATCAAGAGATAAGAGAAAGGAAGAGAGAGAGAGAGAGGACAGTGAGTGCAGACAATGTAAAGTATAAGCTTTCGATCGCCCTTTTCTTTGACCTCTACAGCATATTCTAAATTAATGATGAATGAACATTTTTTCCTCCTCCTCCAGATAAAGTTCTGAACTTCTTTCATTTATCAAAAACATTCGACATAGTGCTTTGCATTAGTTTTTGCTTTTGATAAGTCTTAAGAGTTCTTCCCTTAAGATTCTTTCCTAAATTATTCTGACCACCATGAATGAGAACAGAATCTTTTCTTTGTCACATAAATATAAGTTTTGGGTGCCGTTTCATCATCTTTCATCTTGCAGATTTTGTTGAAATAATCTATTCTAAACCGGACTTTACTTAGTGGCAGCACATACTCCGATTTTTGACCCGCAAGATACTTTTCATACAGCTTGTCTGTATTGGTTTTGTACGTGGCTTTTAGTACATTAATTTTACCTTCTTTCGGATGATTTTTGGAGATTTTTTGACTTCAAATTACCTTTCTAAGCTTCCGTTTTAAAGGCGAGAGGAAAAGTTTTCAACCTGGAGTAGTTCACATTTTGTATTGCCCCCAAACTAATTCCCCACCCTCTGTAGTTGCTGGACTGAGTAATGAATGACTGTTAGTGTTTTTCAAACCAACTTTTCATAATTTATAAACCGCAAACCAACCAACTATGATTTCCTCATAAACCTATTGATTTGAAGAAGCAAGAGCGTGTGAAGGTTGGCCAACAGTAGTTGCAGCTGTAAAGCGTGCATTTGGTGACGATGCTTGAGTTGGTAGTTGCAGCAAATGAATTACGGATTTGACACGAGTTGCCTGAAAAGAAACGACAATCTGCAAAATGAAAATACTCATGGGGATTGTTAACTTCGCAGCGAATTACGATTCTTTTTTGGGATCAGGAAGGGGAGGTTATGCTAATTGATGGGCTGTCCTTTCGTAAAAAGAAATGAAGATGCGGCGCGTTGCTTCAACATGACAGTGGGCAGCCGTATCTTTATCATCCTGCAGACTCTCGAACGCGTCGTACTGCCTCACGCCCAATATGCGCGCGTTACTACACTCTATTAGAATGAAAGATCTAGTGCACGTTAAGAACTTCTCCTTCATTGACAAACTTCAGTTCAATTGCTTTTCGTGAAAAACCCAAGTTCCCAGACGTCGAGATGGACTATTTGAATACCGAAAGTCCTAACAAGCCTCCTCCAGTTTGGAGATGAATTTTATTTTGGTATTATCAGTCTTTTAGATTTTTCTATGCACTTTGCAACAATGAATCAGAAGCAACTTCTAACTCTCTTCCCTTATTCTTTAAGATGCAAAGTGAAGATCAAAGTTTTTAACGAAACAAAAGAAGAAATGTCTAAACTGCACAAAAGGAAAACATTTTATTGTATCTACATTATTGATTTTGCGATAGATAGAAACGAATAGCATATATTTTCTTGAAGAAGTTCCTTCGTTGTAGAGTATTGGTTACTTTCAGAGATGTTAACGAAAATTTTAACTTAAGAATATCAAATAGATGCGAATATCAGGAATATCAACTATTTCTGTGCGCATCCACTATGTGTTGTTGATACCTCTATCGAAGCTTCAATCCCACTCAATTTGCTAAAGTTAATTTCTAACCTCAAAATTAGATAATGTTATTGTGTGTATTTAGCTGAACAGGCTCGGCCGGACGATGTTAACTGCAAGTTTCCAACAAAAAACATAAAAACAACATCGAACTACTTGCAGAATCAATAGATTTTTTTTAGTCAGTTTTCTCTCAAACTTCACTGGTTTACACGTTACGACACCACCCGTTGTAACTAGAATCATGGTCGCGCAGATTAGCTCAGCCGTACTTCCGCCCACAGGTCTTTTACAAATTACGACCACTCTAACACACAATCTGAAGCTGAAATTTTTATGGTATTAAACTTTATTTTAACTTTCAACCATTAGTACAATTATGCGGCGGTCAGGCAACCAATCCAACCTCCAAATCAGGGGAACTGCATAAGGGCGCTGGACTGACAACCAAGATTTTAACAAACAAAAAAAAATCTTATCATTTCAATATTTATTACTTTCCAGGTTTTTTGTATTAGTCATAAAACTCTTCTCAAATTTCATTTTCAGTGATTTATTATTTTATTATTCGAAGTAAGTCAAAAGTTCCAACATTTATTGACGCGCTTTAATACAGTTTCAAGGCGAATTGAAAACCTGGATCGCTTTATATATTGCAGCCTCTCTTGACCTTCGCAAATTATTATTAAGAAAGCAATTTTGCAGAGAAGAAGAGCAATCCAGGCAATTTCGGATAAGTGGAAACATAGAAACTGTACCCCAGGGGCTCTCCTAGCAGAGTGCGGGTGTTGGCAAGCCCGGGGTCGCAGCCCGTCTCCCCGACGTTAAGGGGCGTGAAGTAAGATACAAGGTAAGCACCAAAAGTTTCCAGTCTTGTAATGATAGAAACAAAATAGCGGTAGTGTCAGATAGCGCCAGTTCAGTTTAAACGTTCGTAGAAATTCCAGCAGCCGATTTGTCTTAATCACGTAGCAACAATCACTTGAGTCGCGTCGCTCCGAACCCTGGTTATATTTCTCACTAAGGCAAAGCTTAATCCCGCTGATATTAAACATTTTAATGGTGTGCATGATGAATCTTTGTTTTCATATTCTACTGTAAAAGAACGGGCAAAAGCATCGAAGTCGAATCACGTGCAGGTCGGCTAGTTGAAGTGTTTTGAGAAGAAAACGTCGACTCGTCGTGAGGTGCTGTAAGGCGTTTAAAACTGAAAGAATTATCAGCAAGGTTAGAGCTTTTTAATACATTCTCCATGAACATCTTCATGTAAATAAGGTTGTTGCCAAATGGGTACTTCAATTTTGGTAGCGGTTCAAAAACAGTAACGAGTGACCTGTTGTGAACGATTTTTGAGCCTTTGTCGTAACAACGAAGAAGTTCTTCAACCCGTTGTTACAGGGAATGAAATCATGATCCGATTAGCAAAACAAGAGCCAAGGATGGCAAAAGAGCACAGCAACATTCTTTTGAGATTTAAAGGGCATTTCATTTGTCCGTCTTGTTTGTCTGTTTGTCTCTTTTCTCAGCTTCGTGTATTTTTGCGTGGTCCCGAAAATGCTCGAAGAATCGCCGCGCAGGACGATAGCCGCAGCATAGCGGCCGGCTGGCGGGATACGCGGCGGAAAAACTGACGCTTTATCATTACACCTCGATATTACCAATAATATGAGTTTAACTTGGTAAATATTAAGGCAACGTTTGGCGATCTACTATTTCAACACTATAGCTATGTGATCTCTAACTAAATTTAAACTGACTTTTAAGACGTCAAAATGGCATTGGCTTTGTTATATGGTTTTTGGAGAATCCGTCAAAACAAATTACAGTGTGTTGTACATTTGTGATGTGCAGGTTGTCATAAAATTAAAATAAATAAAAATTATAATTAGTAATTTTTAAGGCCTAATTATGTGTGGTTGGTAACTAAAAATTAAAATGACATCTGTACCGTCAAGTTAACCTGTACGAGGTGAAAATGACGTTTTTCTTGTCACAGTTGTAGTTTTAGGCTTTTTTACATATAAAAGGTACGATCGGCCCTTCCATCCGTCTGTCTGTCGGTTTTTCAGCTTTTTAATAACACGCGCCTATATTATAGATTTACAATTCTCTAATAATGATTTATATTGTTCTACGTTTCTGGTCCAGGGAAAAAAGGCGATTCAGTTAAAAATTTATATGTTTAAAAATCCGGGATATCTGTGGAAGATTGTTCCATGTTCCCATCTTGTCTATAATTGATTTTAAGGAAAAAAAACAGTAGCAAATGGAAAGTACTACGTCAGCTGATCAAGAAAAGGAGGAGTGGGATGCTGAATAGAACTGTCCGTCGTCTGCACGCTAACGCCGCTGTCCAGAAAGCCACAATTGTTCAGGTTGCTACGAAAGACTATGGAGAATATGAGGAGACTATGAGGAGCTTTCCTACCCACCCTACAGTATATACGTAGCCCTCAGCGACTACTATCTATTTTCAAAACCGGAGAAGAAGTTTTAGGGCATTTGTGTAACCAGGGTAGAGCAAGGGCTCTCCTTACGAAGCAAATTCTTCAAATAACAAGAATTTTGCATTATTTTAAGTTTGTGGAAGTCTAACTAAAGCAATCCCAGTACGAATCTCTTCGACCAAGATTTCTTTGGTTTGGTAGAAATGGTAAAGACTTCGGCCAAATCAACCCTTTTATGGTTATTAAAGAATTCGAATTTTTGAACTATGGAAACTCGACCTCAAATGAAGAAATTTCAGCAAGAACCTTTTTTTTAATATACATTTATTGGTAGATCAACCATTATTTGTTATACATAGCATAGGTAAAAGATTTTGTAACATATTATAACAGAATATAAATATATTGTGACTGGTGCGACAAAATAATTGAACCTTTTAACAATGTTCAGTTATAAAGAGCAGCAGTGGTCATAAGATACTCCAAAAAATATTGTTCCCTTTGTGTGCAGAATGTTCCAAGTATTATAGTCTTTGTGGGAATTTTAGTTGCTCTCCTTATAATCTAAAGAAAATGTTATATATTGGAAGACAAGATAGATATACAATAAAGGCCGCTTTGCGGCCCTGTTAAGGTGTACTTCTATGCATGATATTGGTAAAGCTATCGAGCGGTGTGCGTTGAGGCGCTTCGCGTCATGTAAGAAATGCAAGCCTTACCTACTCCATTGAAATGAAATAAAGCTTTGTGCGCTGGTTCGTTCGGTCCGCTATTCTGTCATTTCTGACATCTGTCGAGCCTTATAATATTTATAGGGGCTATTTTTTAAGCCACTTTCATTGGTATGCAGGGTATTTTATGTGCTATCCTTATAGTTTAGTATAGGGGGACAAGCAAAGAGCATGTGGAACACACAAATTTCACCAAGAAATAATTAAAGAACGGGAAGAAAAGGACAGCGACGCCCTTCAATCAGAAATTTCACTTGTACAACCGAGTTTGCAAAATATTTTCCTTTGCCTTCAAGCAAAATCAAGAGGCGGTATCGAGCAACATAAAAAGCCAAAGATAACTGCGTTACACGAGACAAACCGTTTTTGCGTCCCGCCCGGTGCACTTTACAGCATAATCGAATTAGCGGAGGTAGCGTTGCGAGTACATTAAAAAGTAATGAACAAAACGTTGCGCGTAATTCTGCGAAATGGCGATGTTAATTCACTCAACAGGGGATGCAGATGAAAGTGACACGAATTGGCTCCATTAGATCTGGTTACAACAGATTTTGATGGGCCGGCTATTAGCAGCGGCAATAAATTAAACGGCGCAAACGTTGTTTGCTTTACAGTTTCGTATGTGACGCTTAGGCAACCCAAAGTGCATAAAATTCGCGGAACGACAACCAAGACTTCCATTTTTCGTTTTTACCACCAACAGCCATCATCCCTAAAAGCGGCCCTCCTTCGTCTACATTGTATTATGGCGGAAGCTTTTGAGTCGTAAATAAACCATGAACTGCATTAACACACCTGAAGCTGGAAAACATCAATTTGAGCCGTTTCCACGTCTACCCACTCATATCTGCGCGACGCTCGGCTGCTCCGGCCTATTACGCGGACATCTAGCAGCCACTTCTTGCTCTCCGCTTCTGTTCTTATCGATTTGTTCCTATAGAGCGCCGCAAACGTAGGTCACGTTGAAGTTGCCCTAAGCAGGTAAAATGCGCGTGCTGAACAACCTTTCTAGGACAAGTCGACGTGACCTATCCCTTATTCCATCCTTCCGCCATATTAGCATTTTTCTTCTGGGTGAATTTGCATGCTTTAGGGCACCCTTAATCCCCTCGGCTTGTTTTAAATTGGGAATGCGCGCCGCCGAAATTTTTGCCCTCTGGAGATATTCCTTTGTAATGAGATATTGAATAAGCCGCCAGAGCTGACGAGCCGCGGGGAATTTTCAAAAGTTGTTCGTTTGTTGAGGCTGCTAGAGTGGAGTTGGATTCAGTTGGGCCGAGTTTTCTGGCTATTGGTGTAGGAGAAACATTTTTGGAGGTACGCGTGGCCGCTAAAGCGCAAATATTTGCACGGCCCGTCCTATCGATTGTTAGGGCCTTTCTTTGTTTTAGTTGTTTTGTAAGGTCCTTAACACTAAGTTGAACGTGATACAATGTAATCTTTATGGAAACCAATGACCGGGGTTAATTCGATCAGTTTAAGTGAGAAAAAGAAGGTTTTTTTCACATATCTACGCCAACAGGCCATTAAGCCCATTACTTGATAATTTCCGTTTCAATTGTCTTCTTCGGCCATCGCTAACCATTCCTTCTTGGCTCATCTCTCCAGTTCTTTCTACCTTAGTTGTTTTGGTATTTTGTTCCGTGTTAGTTTTTTTATATGGTCTAGTTGCCTTTGTTATTGGTGCCTTTAAAATTTGAATTATACTGGGTTGATTGTATAAATACATCGCCTCTTTGTTTGTCCTTTTCATCCATCTATCTCCCACTTTTTAGATTCTTCGTAATATCTTTTTCCCCAAACTTCTATTCTGTTTTGCTCAGTTTTGTTCTAGATACACACGCATAAGTAACTGTAGATCTTAACACTATTTTATACATCCTCATCTAAGCACTGCATAACACCACTTCTAACCATACCACAATATATAACCCATCTGGTTACCCATCACCTTCTATTTTACCACTTTCTTTACCGTGACCTGTTACATATGTATCTGAAGACAATAAATTATTCATTCTCTATCCTCATTTTATCTCCCTCCTCTAGTTTTATTGTTAGTGTTTTTGTTGTCGTGTCCTTTTGTCGCCTTTTCCGGTTCCGATGTTAATCTTGCCGTCAGGGTTAGATCGTCAGACTCACTGCAAAACTCTTCCGTGTTATTCCATTGTATCAGACTATTTTTAGTATATGTCAATGTTATTTTGATCAGTCTCGGCAGCTTTGGCGGAGTCTGTAAGCTTGCCAAACTTTCGTATAGTTTGTCTCTGTTGAGAGAAATGAACGATTGACTCTGTCAAAACTCACTTTGGTACGCTCCTAAGATGTCGTGTGCTTGTTTTTCCAATTGATTTTTTAATGCTGTGGCCATTATTTTGCATCTTTCTATTTTTGTTGCATTCTCTTCCATTTTCTCTCTCTTTCATATTTGGTAAATTCTATGTTACGCTGTTATCGCCTGGCGTTTTCCGCTCTTTTATTTTCATATTGTTTCCATGATATCTTCTTCTGTTGGTGTCTCAATTGTGTGTTGGTTGTGAAACGCTTCTTTTCTTTACTTTATTCGTCACTATTGCTTACATAAAATATTCTTTCCGTCTTTATATTATCAATTGGTCGTCCCCTATTAGCTTCCTTATCTTGAATGTAGTTAACTCTATTATTATCTATCTTCTTTCTTCTTCATCTCCTGATAAAAGTTTATAATTTTTTTGTCTTTTCATATTTACTGTCTGTTTGCCCACCTGCAGACTCCTTTAGCATAATGTACTCATCTTATTTTGTACCACCCAGTAATCAGAGCTAGCTTCCGCTGCTCTTTATGTTGTCAGTTTGACATTTCGTTCGTCAATTAAGACATGGTCGATCTGATTTGTAACCTTTCCATTTGGGATACGTCGTGTTTCTTTGTGTATATTCTCTTTCTGAAAGTACGTGCTTTTTTTTATTGATGCGAAACTGATAAGGTGGGCACCATTGCCATTAATCTTATCATGCTTAATGTAACTCCTGCCTTTCTCCACTTCTTCCACTATTATCATGTTTCGATCCTCATTTCTGATTCTAAAGTAACACACCCTCTGTGACACAAATTTAAATTTTTAATTTTTATTTCTTCGTTAATTAGAAATCCTGCCTCCACTTCTAGGATTGTATTTTCTTGTTCTTTTTGTTTCTTGTAGGACCGGTACATCCATTGTGTCATCCACGTCACTAAATTTTACGTTTTATGTAGCAAGAATTACTCTTCTCTTTACGTTCCCTTTTACTATAATGTGGTGGTGGTAATGGTAAGGCACTAACGCGCCGCGTGGGAGCACGGCCCGCGAACTGAGAGGTTAAAACTCTCATATGTTCGCTCCGTCTGCCCGGTGGTCGCGCACCATCTCCGATGCTGGGCGATGTGACAAGCACTGTCAGTGACTGAGTAGGCTACCCGCCAGGCTTCAGAGAGCTTCGGGAATGGAACCCAGGTCCTTCCGCATCACAGTTCGCGCCTCAACCGCTTGGACCACTGGCGGTTTTACAATAATTTATTATTATTAAATTTTTCCTTGCTAATTTCTTGATTTAGTCGTATCGTTGTGTTTCTATGTCTGTTGCCTACTAGTTTTTTTTTTATAAAATTTCATCGCCGCGGCTGCTTTTCTTTGTATTACTCGTTCTTTGGCTGTTACATCATTGTCGATATATATTTTAGGGCTCTGGAGGTTATTTTTATTTTGCATCTTCTTGAGTTTTTATTCTATTGCTTCAGTTCGGCTACTTATTTTTGCTTGAATCAGAAATTGCTGTACTTCTATTTAACATCTTGTTTGCCAAATAAGAATCCTTTTATCAATATGTTGTTCCGTTTTTCTCCATGTTGTTCTTCTTTTCAAGTCTTGCCTCCAAATTTTATCCTTTGTATTAGCTTTAAATTTGCCGTGTTCTTGTTCATCATTCACGTTAACTGTCCTATTCTTTCTTCTCCATCTGTATTTTTATTGCAATGGCATTGCGTTTTGACTGTTGTTCTTGCGGTTTTTTCAATTTGAGGATATTTCCGAAAAGTTTTGTTCTTTTTCCCCTCTTCAGTTGTAGATCTTTTGCTCTTTTGGGTTGGCTCCCCTAGAACATATTGTTAGCGTTTACGTTCACTTATTATATGCTACTAATTTTAAAACTTTTAAAGTCTTTTTTTCTGATTACTTCATATGCACAGCGACAACGCTGCTTTTCTATCTGTTCCAAAGCTGCTGCCTTTACGTTGCTTATTTCCTAATAACATCCGTTAAATTTTGGTCAGTTTGTGGCTCTTATGTTAAAAGATTCTTCTTCTTCATTACCCTACAGTCACGCTTCATTTAAATTTTGCCAACTAGGCTTCAAAATGAATCACTTAAATCAAAGTAAATTCAAACCACTTTCCGCATTAATCTCTTATGACTAAAAAAAAATTTAGCCTTACCGCTTGCATAGATTTCTAATAAATAAAACTTTTATGTGATTTTCGCACATGAGATATGCCAAAGCACAACTGTACTCACAAAAGTGGAAGATAAAGTTGTAACGATATTAAAGCGTCACACAAGATCACACCTGGTGAAGAAACTTGAGAGGGTAAGTAAATATGTATATTTGGAATCAATGGCAAGTAATCAATTAAACGAGAGACAATGGCCAAATTTGCTAAAATTTGTACAGACAAACAAATCACAACAAACAATAAAATTAATGAATAGTGCAAATGAAGGTGAAGGGTAAGTAGACTAACAGAAAGACCACCAACCATATAACTTTACCTAATGAAGACCATACGAGATATTTCTGTACAAAATGCATGAAGAGAGATTGAACTATAATGCAAATGGGGAGAAGAAACAAGAATTCACTTGGCTGAGGAAATTATTCTCATTGTTTGCTGCCTTCTAGAACCTTCGTTTTAAAACTGTCCGTTGAGAAGAATGTTTATTTTTGACATTTGACATTTATATTTGACTCACTCATGTATTTTTGAAGCATAGAAGAATATTGCAGTGCAAAAAGTGCCCTAACTTGTAGCTGTAGAACAAATCGCAACTTTATTTTTTGAAGTCGGAATGGATTCATATCCTACAATATTAATGGATTTTCCAGAGTTTTTCAAATCTGAATTTTTTGAACCATCCAATAATAGGTAGGAAGGACGACTGTTCTTTATCTGTTTATTAAGGTTTACTATTTATAGCCATCGTGTCTCCCCCTTTCTTTCTGGAAAATGAAACCCAAAAATTGCTTTCGTTGAGATATGAGACTCATGACCCTAAACATCGCCCTAAACCAGTGCGCTGAGTTTATTTCAAAAGAAATGCACAAATTAAGAAAAAATGGTGGACAATCGTACACAACAAATTAGTTGGGGTCATATACACAATTTGCATACTTCAACAATATAGTGATTGTTATTCAAGTAAAGCTACCAACTTTTTTCGTTATATTTTTATACATAGAAATATGAGTTTTTTATTGAATGTCTCTTTTTCTTCTTGGAGTGCCGTCTTTTTGACGAAGGTTGGCCACCACTTTCGCTACCTCAGTGAATGTCTCATTTATTTATTTTTTGGATTTAAGACTTCGACAACTGTGAGATTATTTATTATAAGATTTGGTTATCAAACTACTGGATGTCTAGATATTAGCCTTTGTATCAATGAAAGGACTACAAGTGTCTTCACCATTTTCCCGATTTATGTAATCATTGCGCAGTAATCTCAGCAAACTATTTTTTGAACTGCACAATCGTCAATCTATAATTCAAGCAATAGTAGCATAGGGATGTCTGATAGATCAACCTGCTCTCCTCCACTCCTTCATGGTGAAAATGGCGCCTGAAGTTTGAAAAATTTTGCCAGATCTCGAAAACTGTGAGTGATAACGCTGTTCTATAGCTTCGAGTATTTTTAGCTAAACGACATCACCGTTTCGACAAAAAAAAAAATACAGGGTGCACTGGAAAAGAATATGCAAAATTATCTCCAAAATACTTTGACTCGCTTCCTAATCTAGCAGTTAGTACTCTCGCGGATATTTAATACTTTGCAAACATTCTGAAGGTATTCCTACCTACAATGCCAAATCCAAAATGTATGACTAGATTCAGCTCGATCTGGGCTCTAAGGCGAATCCGGTTTCAAATTCAAGTCAAAATATAGATCTGACAAGGAGGATTAAAAAGTAGAAGACGAGTCGTGGGCTGCCACCACCTACCACTCCTAAAAGGGAGATTTCATTTGGAAAAAAGCAAATTTTTGGTTTTTGGTGAATGGTGAGAGATAGATTTGGAATGCCATTATTGCTAGAGCAGTTCTATAGATAGAGATTATGCACAGTGTATTTACAAAATGATCGTCTTTAAAAGAGCGAGAGATAGAAAGATACGACCTTCATCACACTGTAGATCGTATGTAAATACAGCATTGATTAGTAAAAATTCTTATACAGAGTGCGCCAAAAGGTCAATTAATAAATGTTTCTCTATAGAATAGTCATCTTTCGAGCATTGATACTTTCACCAGTTAATAGCACTTCTTAATCCCATTTGATGAAGCCTAAAGTTTCTCTGTTGCAATATATACAGAGTGTTCACAAAACTATTATATTTGACATAGTACTAGGTAGGAGGATAAGAACTTTAACACAATAAGGTTAATTTATTCTGCATATAGGGTGCATCGAAAAAATAATAAATTAATTTTATAAATTGATTTATATAACATTATAACTTTTACCATTTGAGAGTTCATACAAAATTCAATCTAATGCAGTTAAAAGTTCCTTGTGTCATTTATGTAGGGTATTTATAAAATGATCACTTTTAAAATGACGTTAGATTTTCAGCAAGTTGCGGATTGGCATATATTATACATTGGTATTATCCAAATGTAGGCACAAGGTGAGCCAAAAAAAAAACTCAATAAATTAAATCCTATTTTAAGTGTTCACAAAATCGTTAAGTTTGAAACCGCGTTCGTTAAAGGGCTTCGTGCATTGATTATGACGTGCATCATGCATTAATTTGATATAAGATGCGCTAAAAACATAAGGCAAGTAGGGCAGCTTACCAATAGCACATTTTTCTATTTAAAAAATTGAGCCTATAAGGGTAACACTAGAGTAATTCACGCCATTCGTCATCGTTAATTTAAAATAATGAGCCATGTTATTCCAAAAGCTACCTTTTTTCGTATTCAATAAGTGATCTGGAAAATCACACTACAATACCGTTGTTTTCGAAAGAAAATCTAAGAGAAAAATCTGATTTATGTAGAGCTCCAGTAAAGTGGCACTGAAGTGACTCCTTAACGCCTTCTAAAATGTTGATATTGGAAGATCATCTTCCAATATGATTCGTTGTTTTTTATAAACGATATGGTGGCGAATTTTCTAACGACCCCCGCCGCGACCATCCAGCGTACCAGCGTTCGACATAATGCCTTCCAGGAATCTAGCAGCACGAACAATAGGAAATTGTCAGACGTTTGCTAGAAACTTCGCGTAGCTCTGGGACCGGCCCTGAATTTCTTAAATATCAAGCAACGAGGCAACCAGGGAGTAGTCAGCATAATTTTACGTTATTAACCCAATGTGCTTGTACATAAATATTGTTAATTAAGTTTGATGTCCCTGTAAGTAAAAAAAGTGGAGAGCGAAAATATTAAGCAATTTTCTCCTCTACTTTTCTTGTTCTCATCCAACCATTTAATCGTTCTTCTCCAGGTCATTCCTATAAACCTCCGGTCCCCCGCTGTCTCTTTCCAACATCGCCCGCGCTCGCTCCAAACAAGTGTACCATTAGATATTTATAAATCAATACGCACTTAAAAATCCATACAACCCCCGCGCTCCCCGCAAGGTTGCTTACCGCCGGCGCTGGTATCTAATTACGGCCAAGCCGCATGTTACGCGTTACCGCTCCTTTCCCGCCTATTTACGGGGCCATCGCCGTGCCAGCGCCGCCCCGGCTCGTTATCGCCGCTTTCCCGGTGGAAACTCCTGGAGCTGAATGAGCGCCGGTCGATATGCAACAATAATTTAAAGTCCCTCATTCATGAGCGCCGAACTTTCTAGCTGGGCGTCCGCCTCCATGGCTGCTATTCTACAGGTGTATTGATTTGCCCGCGCTACCGCCGGCTGTACCGAAACACAATCTCCGGCTGCCATTTAATTGCGACGGCAGTAACGAGGTTAATTATTGCGCGCAGTTGCGGCCGAGCGTGCACTCCAAGCCCTCTTTCGGGATGGGTGCTGGTTGGCGGGTCTGGACAGATTTTTTTATGGTTATCTGATTATTGTTATTTTTAGAAATGATAATCGAACCTACAAGCTGTGCAAGACCTTTGTGATATAACAGTAACAGTATTGATTCCAGAAGCGATACAGTAGACTTCGGGACGACACAGCAAATGATGAGCACAAAGAGAGCAGCGCAGAGGGTTTGACATTTAGAACATAAAATTATTTGTCGTCAGCATCAAGTTGTCTCTGCTTTATTGTTTACAAAGATACAAAATAATATATAATTAATTGGTTGGCAAAGTGAGTATTATATTTGAAACATCGCAATGGTAAAGGGTGTCCTAAAACGAGGTGACATTTTAAATTTGCCGCCATTTTTTCGCGGCAAAACCAAAACAAAAGTAGACATTTTTATTTTCTGTCGTTAGTAAATGTTGAGGTTAGATTATGGAAAGGTAAAATCGAACAACGCTTAGAAATGATAAGAATTCCTTTTAAAAATGGTGAAAATTTTGGAGAGATTGTTCGCAAAGGTCGCACTTTTTTGGTCATCGTAATGCACCTTGTTGTAACGCCGTGGCGAATTTAATTAATAAATTTGAACCAACCGGTTCAGTTCTAAACAAAAAAAAAGCAGTGGCCATCCCGTACGGCTCGTTCAAATGAAATCATAGCCGCTGTCAGTGAAAGTGTTGAAGAAAATTTTCAACATCAATCCGCTATTGCAGTCAACAATTGAGCATTTCCAGAAGCTCTCTTCGACGAATTTTGACGTTTCGAGGTTCAGTTGATACAAGCATTGAAAAACACAAGATCATACAAGCCGTCGGGCGTTCGCAAATTGAGTTTTGGAAAATCCATAAGTTGATGGCGAGTTTTCGAAAAAAATCATCAATGATGAGGCACTATTTTATCTTACTGGCTTTGTCAATAAAGAAAATTGTTAAATTTGGAAATCCGAAAATCCACAAATAATTGTCACGGTTTGGTGCGGATTTTGAGTTGGGGGATTGATTGGACCTTACTTCTTCGAAAATGAAAATGGAAATGCCGCTATCGTCAATGGAATTTGATATCGTGAGATGATTTCCAACTTTTTATGGCATTAAATTGATTATATGGGTGTGGAGGATATGTGGTTTCAACAAAGCGGCGCAATATGTGACGCTTCCATTGAAACCATGCAGTTGCTGCAAACAAAACTTAATTAATTCGCAGCGAAGTGATGTAAATTCTTAAGAGTAACATGTACATCAACAAACCACAAACTATTGAAGACCTTAAAGAAGAAATTCGTCACAACAACTAACAAATAATGATTGACGTGAATCTCTGTTGCATAACTGGTTAACTAGAGACTTTAAAATCTTGAGAAGTGCAGATCAAACCTGACTAATCTCCTTTGAAAATTTATCACTACATACATTTTTGCATCTTCAAATATCAGAAAACCACAAACTGATTAGAAGGTTCGTTAATGAATTCTTCACTGTTAGATGCAGGAATTAAAAATTTGGCTCCAGATTCGATATTTATTCCTATATTTGTTTAGGCTTACGACATCTGAAAAAAAGTTCTTTCACTTATCGCAAAAAGCTCGGTTAGGCTAATCTCTCTGAAGTGCGAGTTCCGCATCATTGTTTCCACTTTCTTAGAAAGATTAGTTACTGAGAATGAAATCTGCTTATCTACAAGAATGTTAACCGTGAACTTTCTTAATTACCTTGTCTCTAGCTCTGAGAGTTATTTGTCACACACAGAAAGTCAGTTAAACGTTAACGAGTGGGAAACTAACGCTGTATAAGCAGCAGAACTTCAATAATTGTAAAACATTCGACTTTACATTTTCACCTTTTTGTGGAATTTATAAAAAAAAACTGTGTAAACTACAGAAATTTATTAGTTGAGATAACATATGAGGAACAATTGTAAAAGCATGAAGAAGCGGCGATTTAACCACGAACATCGCGACATTCTTACGCAAGCAAACTAGAAGCAGAATCGAGGTTAAGCAAACTCCTAATACGGTCGAAACATTAGCTCAGGCTTCGCAAACAGCCCATTCACTCAAATTTACTTGGTACTCTCCGACGTGCAGACTTTGCGAAGCGCAAATTAACTGTGGGCCACATCCCACGAAAAGGCATCACGAACTTCTGTCGAATGTTTCGGCGGAGCGCTGAAAGGCGACCATTCAGACATTTAGTGGCTAATGAATGAATGGGTGTCGCACTATTGCATATTAGATCCTTCTCTACTCGACATGTTGCGAGCCTAATAGTTTCAGGAAGTTAAAGATCAGATACGCAGTGAAAAAAGGCCCTTTATGGTTGACTCCTAGATGTTTTATTGCAGTTCTTATTTGTCTTCAGAATCGACGCAAATTTAGGCCCAATAATTTGAAAACGAATATAATTGAGTATATCATTTTGGTGTTTGATTCGCAACATTACTCAAAGGACAGTAACGACGAAAGATTCTTTTGTAAAGGCCCAAATGGAACAGAATTATTGGTGAGGTACTCAACAAGTGATGTTTGCATGTTTTGTTTCTCTTCTAAGACAATAAAAATAAATGAGTCATTGTAATGAATTGTCAAAAAATATGTAAAGCGACACAACATTTTAGACTTAGAGGAAGGTACTTATTATTTATCATTTAATCCATATAAATTTCTGCAATGTATATTTCAGTGCTGAACTTAACTTTTCAGTAAACCTTTCAACTGACAGAACTTTTTATTTACTATGCTATAGCGACATCAAAGAGTTTTTTATTATATGTATACATTTTTATAATTTTTTTAGAGCCCTAATGTATGAAAATTGACTTCAAATAAGGCCACATCTCCCAATAAAGCTATGCTTATATTTGAAAGCAGTATGAAGAAAAACCACTAGATAGCACTAGAGGCTTGTTCTGGGAGACCGTCCTGACGAATAGTGATGAGCGCCATGTTTCTGACGCAAAACATTGTTCTGTGTGATTCTCCCGCGATTTACAGATAAGTGCATTTTGTTGTGTTATGACATTAATTTTTACAGTAAGTTGGTGGAGTAATCCATAAGCAATTTCCTGCTAAAATTTGTATTAAGGCCAGTGTACTGTTGATAAAGGAGAAGACTAGTGTGTTTCCCAATAAGGCCTACAACCCAAGGGGTAGTCTTATTGGTACAAGGGGGTCTAATTTTTTTATTGCGTCTTTTTTCCCATAATAATCGCACTTCTGTTCACTAAACTTATTCCCTGCTATATTTCATGTGTTTCAGAATCAAAATATGGCAAGAATTCAAGGTGGTGTCAAGAATGTACCAAGACGGAGAGCTGCCTGGTCTCAATACTAATTTCAACGTGCTATGTCTGAATAAATTGTGAAGTCTGCGTCTAAACAGTAAGAGGTTCCAAGATGAACCTTAAGAAATCATTTGAAGATAGATTGTGACGCAAGGAAACTGGGCCGTGGAACCTACCTCACCAAAGATCAACTGAGCAAGGCGAGAATGCCTGTTACTCCAAAATTCATCCGACGCGCAGTTTTCATTTACTGAGTGATAATCCACATCTATTTTCATTGAAAGAGGACTTAGCTGGGCAGAAGCAGCTCCATGTTTATATACAACGGTTTCACAAAGGAAAGCACAAAATCTAAATTTGGCTAGAGCTATGAAACTGAATCGTGAGGCTATAATGAAAACCAATGTTGTGGATAGGTCTCAGTCCAACATGAATGAAAAAGTTTGCCGACTTACTGTGCACCACCGGCAAAGTGTGCTTGCAGGAAAAGGTAGTCGCTCTGAGCATTTGGTCGCCCCGGAGCACGCGGGAAACGTTACTATTGTGGCTTGCACTAATTCCATCGGCCAGGTTGTTCCCTCTATGATTATTTTTTACTTAACCAAGGTAGGCTGACGAATCTGCCTCCTGGAAGTAAGGCATGCATGGCTCCCAAAGGTAGTATGACGTCAGCGATTTTCATGAAGTAGATTGGACATCCCTACTAATTTTCGATAGCGCTTCTTTACATCTCAATGCAAATATTGTGAAAGCAGCTGACGAACATGATGTAATGTTGTACTGCTTGCCCAGCAACACTACGCATATGCTTCAATCCAAGAACAAATCTGTTTTTAAGCCCTCTGAATCTTTTGGGACCATGTTCTCGACTATTGGGATACATTACTAAGGATATATTTGGCCTGCTTTTTGCTAAGGTGTGGACTCCTTCAAACGTAATATTTGAGTTTCGTGCCACTGGTAGATATCCATTTGACCGTAGTGTTATTCCTAACGAAGCTTTGGCCCCCAGTACCGTTACTTAGCAGCAGATTCCTACATATTCTTCTGAACGCACTGCCCGTAGCGAAACTGAATCCACCGTTCATGACTAAGCTTTTAGCCCAGCAGAAAATTCTGCATCTTCGCAATGCTATCATGGCAATGCAAACCTGAATCCAGATTAAACCGAAACACCACCCATCGCTGATCTACAAGTGCAGCCAACTGAATCAAATAAGACAGTCAATCCAAACAGATTAGCAATGACCACTCCATTGAGTGCCTCACGATCAGGTGAGAATTACTTGCCACACCAAAGTTGAACAAACCGCACAACACGACCCAAAAAGAGCATTAACTATGTAGGAAAAAAAGTCACTAAGAGCTAGACAGAAAAAAACTAAGGACGAATCTGGAACAAGAAAAAACAGCAGAGAACAAGCGAAAGGAACTTTCGACGAAGTTCGCAAAATCACCTCAACTGGGAACCAGCGGTACTCAGCGTGCTGTTGCTGAGAGTTGTTACTGCTGGCTGCGTATAGAGGACAGGGTAGAACTCATTGTTTTAGGTACATTTTTTTAAATTAAACTTATGATTTGTGATATGTCATTTCGGAGTGGCTTTATTGGGGACACTGAACCTAATAAGCCCAGTTGGACTTTTTCGAAATTTCAATTTTGAACTAAAATCATTTAATCTACCGGCTGTACTAATTTTTTACCACCGGCAAAGGAGAGAAAAATGCCCAGAATAGTGGAGATCAACTTTTGACGAGAGCTCTAATAGCTATTCTTTATTATTAGTGTCTGTCTAGCGGGAGGTTTATTTTACTTAGGCGGTGCTGAACGTCGCATTATTATGCCTCGCAAATATTTTATTGGAAAACAAATTAATTTTGGACATCTAAGGAGAGAAGAGTATAGATAACACAACATATAAAAATTGATTGCTAATGATACAAATCGGAATATTTCTATACAACATAGAATGACTCAAATATAATTCGGAATTTCTTTTTCACGCTCCATGAGGTAGGACCTCTGAACATTACAAATAGGAATGGTTGAAGGAGATTTTCTCGTATGATACCTTGCGCTACCGCTGACTATGTCATAGCAAAAAGTACCTTTGTGCGTTGCGCAACGGATTATTATCAAATTTCTTACAATAGAGGGCGTAAAACACTTCGAAATCTTAAGAAAATCTAAAACACTGTTTAAGAGCAACACTCTTAAGAAGATGTAGGTGTATGTGTAACACAAACCGTTTCTGGAAGAACAAGAAGTAGTTGAACATGAAAATCACCCAGCGCGACTAAGGAGGATATTTCACTCTTGAAAACGACCGTCAATTAACGATTGAAATTGATGTTAACTTTTCGACGAAACAAAAAATAATAATTCTGGTTTATTATTAATTATTGAAACCCAAAGCCTCAAAATGACAACTTTACTAAATTGACAAAAATTGCGGTTTAAATATAAAAATCTTCAAAGTATCCACCCTCTTTTATAGTGGTGATAGTGGAGCTATTCTTAAAGCCAAGTTTTTCGAATTAGACTTGTGCATCTAGTCTTTCAAGAATCTAAATAAAAATTAATCCGCAAGAATTCCAATCTGGCGAATAAAGCGGCCACGCCATTCCACTACCAGCACGTTCTGGAAGGTCTAAACCAATTTTGTCCAATATTGTGAACATCTTAAACCTCTTTTGTTCGATATGTACGAGCTTCATCCTGCACAAATCAATGTTGGGCGCACAATAATCGATACTTTTGACTTTTGGGATGAACGATTTCGGCAATAACTTTACATCGCATCGAGTTTAATGTTCCGATCCAAATGAGAAGTCTTGATTAGCTTTTTAACGCTGTCATTTTGAGAAAACGGAGAGAAAGCACAGTTTGAGGATAACACCCCTAAGAAGACTCAAGTATACACGTGGTACAAATAATTTTTGAAAGGACAACAACAATTGAAAGTGAAGGTCACCGACGTGCGCGGGAAACCTGAGTCCTTATTTTGCTTTATGATAAGGCCCGGACCCACACAGTTGTTCAAACTCCACAAAAAAATTAAATAGACTACGTTGGTATACCCTCCTTACACTCTGAATTTATAACCAAACAGTTGGTATTTGATCGGACCATTAAAAGGAGCACTTAGAGGGCAGAACTGAGGGAAGGGTTGAAGGCAAAGGACACACTGGAAGTGCCCATCTGCAACCTGCTTCCCAGTTACTTTAAATTTTGAAGAACTTCAAAACTATAATACCAAATATAGAAGACCGGGACGAAGTACCTCCAGTCTCCGTAGATTTTATCTGGTATATTGATAGCTTCAAGACACCGTGCGAAAGAGATCAAAATGCTTAACATTAGGGGTAAGAGCATCGCCATCTTTTCGAATAGCCAAGCACTTAAAGCTCTAGCCGCACCTGTGGTGAAGTCAAAGGTTGTTTTGGACAGCATACATGTTCTGAATGAGATAGGAAAAAAACAATTTCCTGATCCTTGGACATGGGAGCTTCGGGGTAATGAGATAACAGACTTATTATCCAAGGAAGAATGAGAAACAAGACCTAACGGACCCGAACCGCGAACTGTGGCATTTCAAATAGCATCAAAAGAGGATCCATCAATGAATGGATACTCAATACAATTCAAGAAAGGTAGAACAATACCGGCCACTTGAGACAATCGAAGAAATTCATACAGGGCCCGTTACAAAAATTTACAGTAGGTCTCCTACAACTAAACCTAAAGTTAAGGTCATAGTTGGCCTGCTGACAGGACGCTGCCGCCTTAGGAAGCATTTAAATATAAGAGTAACAGATAGCAGCGTGTGCAGATTTTGCCAGGAAGAGGAGGAGACTGCAGACCACATTTTGTGCTACCGTAAAGGCCTTACGAGCCTCAGATTCTTAGAACTAGGCGAAGAAAAGCAAAAGCCAGAGAGCTATCCAAAAGAGCCTTTTTCTATAATCTGGGGGCTAGTCAAAAGCCTAAGCCTAGAAAAAGCCTAACAAATTAGAAGGGTGTACAACAGACCCTAAAAGTCGCAGTCCAGAAAACCGTTGGACCCCTCCATTCTGCATTTATTTATCTATCTACACATTTAGAGGGCATAAATTTGATGACGATATTGCTGGTGTCACTTATCCGTTCATGAGATTATGCATATTTGCATATTATGTATATTTGCATTTTTATGATGCTTCAATAAATTAAAAGAAGTAATTCCAGTTCATATTTGATTCGCCCACGTGTTGAGAAGTTAGCAGTAAAACCACTGCGACATAAAAAAACTTGACCGTTACGTTTAATGTTTACGAGGTTGTAAAGTGGCAGCTAAAAGCGACCCTTGTTTTGGCTTTACGTCATATTATCAGGACAAAAACAAAACAGTCCGTTACAACTCGGATCTTTCCGGTAACCTAAAGGATGCGCAAAAATTTCTCGCCATGAAAAAATCTCAAGCGAATGACCTACATCATCAAATTTTACTCTGTGGAAAACAAAGCAGAACTGTCCTATTTTTGGACGATCAAATGTCGGAATCTCTCTCTGGGCTTTAGCGCTAAATCAAGTTAAATCAAGGAAAAAACGTTCGTTTATGAATAAAACTTTTTCGGTGATAAAAAAACGCAAAAGCCTCTTTTAATAATGAAACATCGCCAAAATTGAACTAACTCTATTCTTGAATAACAAGACAAAATATGTAATGAACGAGCGATTTCGGAAAAGACTGAGGACTCCAACCCACCTTGTAATCTTCGGATCCGTTTCGGGAAATCGTCTCCGGCTGATTACATCTCGTCCTGGGGTAAGAGTATGAAAGCGCTCGGTCGAAAATATTCAGCCTTTTTTTCTTTAACACTAGTAACCGGGAGTAAGCTTTCGAATTAACGGTAGCAGTTTAAGCTACATAGTGTTTGACTTGCACAATGCGACAACCATCTCATGTGAATTTTAACGTTTACTAACAAAAGGATTTTTGAATATTTTCTTCTACATAAGATTTTTTGGTAGATATGTAATGGTAGCGTGGAACAACGCATTGTGATCAAATTCCGCGTTGGAGAAAACGTCCTGTCCGTTGAAACTTCAACAACAGTATGGGAAAGAGTGTCTTTCACGAACCCGTGTGTTTGAGTGGTGTAAGTGCTTCAGAGAGAGCAGAGAGCGCATGCAGAGTGAACCGCATCAAGGTCGGACGCGAACATCCGTCACCGAGCCAAAAATTGATCGTGCAGACGCGCTTATTTGTGAGAATAGGCGCAGCAGTAGCAAGAAAATTGGAGGAACGCTGTTCATCAATGTTGGTAGAAGACATCGTGAAAAACCACCTGCACCACGCGCTTTGACGGACGTAAACAAAATGGTGCGTATGCAAGCTGCCAGTCCTCTCCTACAGCAGTTTGAAGACAAAGGTAGTGTGTTTTGAAAGTCTATAGTGACCATAGATGAAACGTGGGTACTCTACTTCATTCTCGCGTCCCAGCAGTCATTACGCAATTAGCGGGATACCAGTTCCCGAAACCCAAGAAAATGCGGAGGAGCCGTTTGGCAGGAAAAGTGTTCTTCTGGACCTGGCAGGGGGTTATCCATGGAGAATTTCTGACGAATGCTAGAACCGTCAATGCAGCTTATTACTTAGACCTTCTAGACGTGAAGGAAAAGATGCGATCCAAGCAGAAGACAGATGGAAAGCGGGTAGTCTCCATACGGCGTAATAGAAACCCTGCGGAAATTGAAATGGAACCTTCGGCCACATCTGCCGAATAGTCCCGATCAGGTACCAGAACGTTGAAAAAAATGTGTTAATTGCGCAGGGGAGTACGTTGAAGACTGACATGTGCAAGTAAGTGTTTGACAATTTGTTTTTTTTTTTTTTTTTTGTTTTAAATCAGTCTCGGTCATATTTGAACCACCTTGTAAACAGATTTCAGTTTAGCAGGCTACTATGCACAAATTGTCTTTAAAAATGTTCATCAAGGACCCAAAAAGCTTATTGAATTATTTACTTTGAAGATTATTATACGATGCTAAATTTGCGGCTTAGTACTCTGAAAATGGAATTTTTCTGTTACCCCTATTTATCTGATCTCAAGAAGAAAATCTGAAACAAAACTAAGAACTTCGTGATTTCTAGAAATATTTTGGCCCGATTTTGGGCATATTTTCTAATAAGACAAGCAAATAGTTCAGGCAAAATTATTCTACTATGACTCGTCGTGGTATATGCACAAAGATTACACAATAATGCTAGTTACAATAAAGCCCGTTTTTAAAACTGAAACCATGATTGTGCGAATGAAGCAAGTTGTTATGGAAAACCCTCGACTAAGTGTGCGTAGGATCTGTGCGGTCCACTTTTGCATGATGACATGAAAAAGGGGAAAGTTTCATCAATGTAGGTCCCACGATTGCTAACAGACAAACACAAAGTTGCTCGGGTGGCAATCCCTCAAGACTTGTTAACACGTGATGCCGCCATGAATTTCCGACCATAAAGGACACTCTCCGTAACCGCTCATTTTCCAATCGAGCCGCTGTTGGATCAGCGATTTTCCAGTGGGCAAACACATCCCAAAATATGGCGACAACGTTGTGGAAAATGTGCACGTCTAGACGGAGATTACGTTGAGAAATAACAGAAGTTTCAACTTTTTTGGTTAAGTACTTTTTTAGATACAAATTTGGAGATCTTAGAATTTGAATGCATCTCGTACGTGAGTATTATTTATAGAATATAAAGCAACCTGAACAGCGATCTTCATATGTGAAGACACGTTTTGACCTATTGAAGTTATAATTTGAACAGATAGCTAAAAAATATTTGATGCCTATAAAAGCTTTTTTTATTACTTGCAAAATTTGAAATTAACGCAGGTACCCAATTATTTTTAGTGACTGATTAGGCCACCCGCCAGGCATCAGAGAGCTCCGGCAATGAACCCTGGTCTGCCCGCACCGCAGCCCGCGCCTCAACCACGGGGCCGCACTGGCTTTATATAATATTTAATAAATTTATTTAATACAATTTAAAATTATTTAGCACTAAAAGTTGCACGAAATTAAATTGTTCTATTGCTCTACAGTTGTTTTAGCAGTATTTTTCAACAGATCTAAGCTATTTGGAATGTTCAATTCTTTAAATACGCAGTTAATCATGTTATCAAGGAACCATGGGTGACACTACGTCGGTAGCTCTGGCCAAAATAACAAATTAGTGGCTTGTTTCTTCAGGGATGGCAACAGAGGCATTCTTTGCGGTATTATCCGTGTTTATGGTCTCAGAATTGATAAAAGGAGTCCTCTTTAGAACACAGATACAGATTGCTTGCTAGTCAAGAAATGTTTGTGGAAATTTTGCCTTTAACTTACGTTTGTAGTCTTCAAGAGCATCTGGACGACTTGGTGCAGCACAAAAGCATGCTGATCAGGTTTTTGTATTGTATTTAATATATTTCAAATGGTAGGTTTCATTGCCCATATTTTTTCGACAGATATCTGAGACTTTTCAAGAAGAAACCTTCTTCGCATATGGACGTTTTATAAACCCTTTCACCATGTGCACTATTACCTATTTTTTGATAGTAAAGCATTTTTTGAATTGTTTAATATCTTCAAGCATGGATTTTAGGCAGTTTTTAGCAATTTGTCACAAATTTTTCTTTTACTTCTGATGAACCATTTTGACAATTTTGTGGCATATAAAACTATTAGTAACAGCTTCTGGTTTGTATTCTTTGGCTTTTGGATACTGAATATTAAACATCTAATAAAGAAGTTGATAAGATACAAATACAATTAGAGTTTACTCTTTGGTGCCTTTAACTTCAAAAAACTTTGCTCGTCTGAGTTTCATCAAGTCTAAAACTGGTTTCAAGAAGTCAAAATCTTATAGACTCGGCAAGCTTTGTCCCCTACATGGAAAATTGACACACTCAAGAGAACATAAGGAATCAACTGGTTGAACTAATATAATTAGATAATTTTTTCTATCGATTCTATTGAAGAACTAAATATTCAGGAAGATAAAAAAAGCAAATTACTAACAAAAGAACTAACTTCCAACTAACTCGACTACAAGAGTAGTCCCCGTTTGTGCATGCGCATTATAGCCATTGCAACGGCACAACCTGTTTTCACTATCATTGGCTCGAAATTTTTGAAACATCCTTGTATAAAATTACACCAAGAAACTCTTTTTACAAAGCCAAATTTAAGGATTCAGAAATTAAAAGGGTGGGTAGTAGTTGAGGTTCCGTGGAAACATAGCTTTGACTAATGAAACCAAAATCAAACTCGTTCAAACCAAATGTCTTGGTGAAATGTACTTATATCAGCCGCTTTCCAATAGGATGACAGTATGAGCGCGTCCATTGGTTGAATTTCCAGTGCCCTTGAGGTGTTTGCGATGACATCCAGGTTGACCATCTATGGAACCGTCGGATTCTTCTGAATAGCCTTCGTCCATTGGAGGATCCCGCTAAAGTTGACGTACCGAAATTTTGATGCTGTTCATCAACTTCATGAATGCCCTTTTCTCGCTCAGCTTTCTTCCTCGATCGGTAGCGCCGATACTTCTTCGCATTTCCGATAGGGTCCGCTTTAATTCGACCTGCGTCACGTTGATTCTGCTTCCTCTTTCTTTTTATATACTGCGACATTTTCAACTTCAGTGCGTCACAGTTTTCCCAAATTTAATAGTACAATACTCTGAACTTGTCCGCAGTGCTTGATTCTACACAAAACAGTTATTTATTTTTCTCAAACTACAAAGCACGCGCAAGACCACTCGACGTGCACTGAATTGTTGTTTTGTTAACCCCCCCCCCCCTCCCTTGCGGAGGAAATTTCGGCTGGTTTGCTTATCGCTTTCAACCTTCCTGTTGTCCTCCGTCCAGTGGTCTTCGAGTATTAGTCGTGTCAAACTCGACCGTTTTGGTGTCGCTCATAATTTTGGAATGACATTCAATATTTGTACCAAACTTAAAGACGTTTTCACATCAAAATTCTTCTAACCATAAACGACAAATTAAAACTAACATAATAATGACCCCCCACTCGGTGAAAACCGCCATAAAATTTTTTTTGATATTGTAGCTGTTTTTTCCAAAAAAAAAGTAACATTTAACACTAAATCTATAGAAAATATCGATTTCTCTAAAATAATAAATGCAACGGCACGTAGAAAACGAAGAAAGCCTTAATTGTTCCCCTTAAAATGAGTAGAAAGTTTCTAAATTACTCAGCAGGGTCTGTCTTATATTACCGGGTTGCATCCAAAATGAGCTTTTAGGAAATCAATAATTACTTGTGTCGGTCTAATTGTTTGAGGCTACAAATTTTTGTTGAGATTTGTTGTTTTTAGATATCTCGTTTTCATAAAAAAAGCGCAGCTGTCAGAGAGCAAATGCATCTCTTATTACGAGGTTGAATCAAATATAATCCGGATTTTTACGTGACATGAGGTGAACGGAAAGGAACGCGGCTTCTAACGTTGTATGTAGTTAAGAGTGTCTTTTTTAGTCGGCATCGCAATATCAGAGCAAAAGGTATCCTCGCCCGTTGCGCAACAGATTGTCAAGTTTCTCGCAACAAAGGGTTTTTGAAAAAACTTAAAACACAATTCAAAGACCCCTAAGAAGACTCGATTATACGCTTGACAAGCAATTTTAGGAGGACTGGAAACACTTAAAAATTATAGGCGACGTCGCCCGAGGACCAGCGTAACCGATGAGAATATTCGCATTATTTAGATGACCACCAAGCGCGACAACGCCTAAACTATGCAGCCGACCAAACTTGACAAAAAATTGGGGATTTTTCTGGTCTACTCCAGGATGCGCTTGCCGACTTGCAATTATCGTTTGTTTGCATCCAAAAAACACTGGAGGACGATGATATCTCTCGTGTCACGACCATTTCCATCTTACAATAGTAGGATCAAAAAATCATTTATACTCTGGAAAAATATGTTTCTAATTTAAATTACGTAGAATAATTTTTATAAAGGTACATACTTGATTCGCCCCGCATTAGCAAACTTGAAATATTTTTCGGTTCTCTTCTAACAAAAAGGTAAAGGAAAGAAAAATGCAGGCTGTTATTTAAGCTTCTTTTTCTAAACCACCAACAGACCAACAACGAAAATAATTTTGGCCAAAACTACAGTAACAATAAACTAAGCGAAGATGGTTCCCAAGTGCAGCTAAACCAGAAATTCATAATTACAGTGCGGTTCCAATTTAGCACACACGTGCCTCATTAACGCCCGAACAAAGTTTGTCGCATATAATTGGGGTCAATTAAAGATTCCAGGAAGGCTATCGAACGAACATTAAATTAACGCTACATTAAGTCCTGAAAGTTATCGTGCATCACTGATAGGTTTCGAGCAACAAAAGGTCATCAGCAAGATCTTACAGGATCTGCCTAATATTCACTGAAAACGATTAAGACTAATTTAGTCATAATTTGTAATTCGCCAACAGTGCATTATTTGTATTATACTGGAAATACCCGGTGCGATGGGTGCGAAGCATTGATTTACAGGCTAAATTTAGAAAGTTTTTTCGATAAGGCTTCCAGCAGTAGCCGTTATGCTACCTACAGGGCTAGTCAAAATGCCAGTCATCAAATAATAAATAATTGCCCTCTAAGAGTTGAACGTGATTGAATACGCCAAATAAAAATACTGAAAAGTGCGCTTTTAACTATTCAAATCGCGAGAAGGTTAATAATTCTGAACTGAAGGCGCTGATGTTGGGAATCCAAAATGTAAGCCATATGGGAGCACCTTTCGTCGCATTACGAATACATTCGCATTTGCATAGGAAGGACAAGGGTGTAACCTGGGTGCGAACTGGAAATACCAAGCTGCCACATAAGTTTAATATGAGGGTCAGATTTAAGCTAATGCTATTCCTGAATTCCACAGAAGGATGTAAATAATTGAAGTGAGGTTTTCATCTAATAAAACGCGATTGCCCAAAGGATTTTACCATGCCTAGCAAAGCGTATCCTTGCAACTATGCGTTGTGACAAAATCTATTCGAGATACCTAAACATGTAGTGAAAAATAAAACCTTAGTTTTGCTGCCAAACTTTCGTAGTCTTTTGGCCATGTTTTATTATGTAATGTGGGCAATATTTTATGTCTGGATGTTGCTTGGCCATGGTAAAAGCCAAAAAACTTCCACGCGCCTGTTTAAAGAAAATGTTATTATTGAAGACAAGCAGAAATCGATTACTCAAAATTTCAACAAATTGGTCTACCACCATACCAAATGGTATCCCACACTATTATGCTAACTCTCCAATAGCTCATAGTCATTTATCATTCAGTTGGTTCGATCAACAATCCTATAGACAGATTCCACCACAGTCACTAAATTGACAGTACCGACTTTTGTCAGAAGAAAAAACAAATCTCCAATAGTCATCTGGTTTTCTCTTTCTAATACTATGCAAATATTGAAGAAATAAGTTCTTGAATTTTCCTGACCCCTATGACAGTTCGGCTACCGTGGTCTTTAACAGTTTCTCTTGCTATGCCCGTTTTGTTCGTTTCGGGGGTAGTAGGAGACTAGGTCTTAGTCGTGCTGATCGTTTATCATTTCTTCGTTTAAATTAAAAAGGATATTTTTGAACACGCACCTGTTTTTTGATCAGCTTGGCTTATCATACATATTGGGTTAAGTGTAGTTTGGTCCAAACAAAACTGCTGTTTAGTTGAAGACAGTTTATCCTTTTTGTAGCACTCCTAGATACTCAAAGTTTTCTGAAAATGCGGTATCCGGTAAGAAATAAAAGCTAAAGACTTGTACCTTATACGTTTCTACTCTTACAGATACTTTATCCATGTTTCTCGAAAATAAATGTCGTGTAACACTACTAGCAATGCAGATTTGTTAACCTTCAATTTCGCTAGATTAACAAGGGCGTGCACATTGAAGAAAGGACTCTGCTGCACTTCATATTAAACTACAGAAAGTTAGTCGTCCCATGGTATTTTTGCTTAATTTTTAGGATAGATTTCATCCTCTATTTTGTATCTTCTTTGGTCGTAAAGCTCTAGATTGCAGCTCCAATTTACGCGTAATTTGCATGACGAAAAAGGTACATTAGGAGTAACAGAATAACTACGTTTATAACTCATATATTGTTAACATCGATATTTTTCTTTATTATCGCCAGCGTGGTTGAGGCGCGGGCTGCGGTGCGGACGGACCCGGGTTCAATTCCCGGTGCTCTCCGATACCTGGCGGGAGGTCTACTCAGTCACTAAAAATAATTGCGTTTACTTCGAACAAGGGGTAATAATGGCGGTCGTCTTAGGCGCGGTGCTTGCCATATCGCCCCGAATCAGAGGTGCGCAAGGACCGGACAGAGAGAGCCTTAACCTCTCAGTTCGCAGGTCGTGCTCCCACACGGGATGTTAGAGCCTTACCATTTTTTTAAATTACATTTTAAGTGGAGGAGGTAACATTATTGTCGGTTCGCGCTCAGAGTTGCCAGTCTCATTGGTTTTCTTCGTACCTTCTATTAGAAAAGGCAGTTGAATACAATCTTAATAAAATATATATTCGAACAGGCAGCATCATATATGAAAGAGCACGAAAGTAAGGACAAATAAGGTATTAACAGACAAAGGAAGGCCTAAAACACTTAAGATTTGTTAACGACATTGCATTTGCAGACATACAAAGCATCAATAAAGAACGTACATACTTTAGACAAATAATAGAATTAGACAGAAGAAGCAAAGAAATATAAATAGAACTATTGATGTGAACAGCGCTTGGAACATTATCTTACAAACTTAAAAACAAAAAATATTTTTTTACTTATTAGTTGAAGTTAATTTTCACGTAACAAAAAAAGTTTAAAATATGTAATTGCAAAAGCGGTTTAGGATCAAGGTGCTTACAAAGAACCTTGAGAAGTTGAACGACGAACAGCCAGATAATTGCAAAACTAGAAAAATTAAAAAGCAAGTCCTTAAAAGCTTATAACGAAAGTTCTTCATGGATTGCAAACATATTACCGTTGACGTTTTCCCTCATTTCGATTATATTTGTAAAAGGTGTTCTAAATTTAAATCTGGATTTAAATCAGGTTTTTCAAACATGAATTAGAAATCCAGTTCTTCCATTCCTTCCAGTCTCTGATCACGTTCTTCATTTCGTTGATCGTCCTTCTTCTTCGTAACCCAATTTCGACCATTTGATTTTCCCATGCTTTCCTCGGTCTTCCTCTTCTCCGTTTTCTAATCTTTCTTGCATCCATGATTTTTCTTGGCAACCTATCTATTGACATTCTGTAGAGGTCGCTGTCGCTTTTCATTTTTAATACCTACTGGCTTTTGTTGCAAGGCTGCTCTAATGTCATCATTTTTTATTTTCCTTAGTAGCGTTTACGATTGGATTAAAGTACACCATTTCCGACTAGATATGGAAAATTGTATTTGACTCTCCTTCAGCTAAAAATGTTTTTTTCATGAAATTTTAGATTACAATTTCGCACATATTCTGGCCAGTTTCATCGATAACACCTCAGATTTTGTTCTTGAGCTGGCGTCATCCTGCCGGAACCACGTTAGTTCCAAATTCCTGCTGCCCAGTTGGTGCCAAAAAAAAACTGGACCACACGACATGGACCTATCACTCAACCAACCTAAAAAAATCGGAGATACATTTGATTTTCATGACTTACGCAAGGGTTTTTCGAATCCCAAAGGGGACAATTTTGTTCGTTTTTGAATTCGTCGAATTGAAGTTAAAAGTGATTTTTCGTCTAAACTGAGAATCCACTCCACTATGTTCCAAAAACAAATTGATTAATTGTTGAGAAAGAGAATGGTCAGCAAACCCAAGCTCTTGTTGTCAATGTGTATGTGCAGCGATAAGTAGTAAAATGTTGCCTTGAACTCTAAAAATTTACAACCAAGACGCTTACTATGATGCAACAAGCCTCCGGGAAGAATACTTTATCAGGACAACAAATGTTTAGATAACACAAAGCACACTTCGGACAATATGACTAAAGTGGAAGCGGTTTTTGACTTTGACCGACGTCTGAGCATTAAATTGATAGCAGATAAAGTAAAAAATGTATTGTCTTGTCTCGATTTTTGTACGCTTTGGATCGTCTAAAAGTCCGATTTTTTGGACTAGTGATGAAACTTGAGTTTTTGAGTATCATCAAAGAAGGCTCAAGTGAGCAAATCATTTTTGTGTTGTCAATAAGGAGTTTGTGCCATCCGATCAAACTATCAAATCTGTATTTTACGTGGATGTCTTTAAACAGCGGAAGATAATGAGTTTTTAACCAATACAATGCGCCGAACCATGCATCGTTGCTAACGAGAGAGTTTCTGGCAAAACAAACCATGGCAATGCTGCCCCACCCTTCCTACTACCTGGACTTGGTCCAAACCTCTTTTTGCTTTCCCGGATCAAATTCCGCTTGTCTATCAAGCAGGATCGCGTACATAGTTTTTTGCCTGTAGATGTTTTTTTCCTTCAATTTGTATAGCAATTATTATCCTACTTTGTAGACCTTTCGCCAAGATTTCCAAACGTTCTTATATCGTAAATTGAATAAATTTTAATCTGACATGAATCTGTACTGATAACTTCTGCATTCCCTTGTGTTAAATTCTTTCAGGTTTATTAAACGTTATTTGGCTTCCACGTCTGAAGCGTCGAAACCACTCTTTGTATGGTGTTTCTGGTGTAAGATATTCATTACAAGTTTTAGAAGTGTTCTATCGGATCGGTAGCAGTTTTCCCAAAAATGACAATGGGATTTTGCAAAAAATCAAGCTACAACTTTTGAATACTACTAATGTTCTAATTTCTTTGGTCTTTGAAAGCGTCTGCAGCTTATGGTTTGTTGTAGTGAACTTTTCCCTTCAAATGTTCCCAAGGAAAATAGAGTGACGCCAGACCTGGTAAGCGCAATGGTTAAGTCTCTTCAAAACGACGCGATCGTTGCAAAATGACTCCAATTCGATCGAGTTAACTTATGGTGCGCGATATGTTTCATTCCGTTGGAAAATTCTTCATCGTCCGATTTTCTTGCAAAAATGTTAAAAATTTCCATATGTGCATCACTAATTATGCACACTAAAAGCACCACTTTCGGAATTATTCTTGTACCCTGTGGGGATTTTCACTTTATTTTCTAAGATCTGTGCCTTTGGTCTCCAGATCTGATGCTGCTCAATTATTTTCTATGTAGATACGTTATACAAAAAAAAACCAGCAAACGGCTTCCATCCCGCCTGGACGCCACATATATTATGACGTCATAACATATTAATAACCACAAACTGAATGAAAATACTTATTAGAACCATCCACACCCGAATTGTTTCAGCTATTAGGTACATTATTTGAAGATGTCATTCCTCCTGTTTTTAATTTTCGAAAGCCTACAACTCAAATCGATATTATTAAAACGCATATTTATGCGTCATAGGGAATTTATTGCGTTGTATTAGGTGGTAAATCTGGTTTAGTCATAACATTAGTTTAAAGCTACTCCATGCTGAAATTACGTGGCGGCACAGTATTCCCACCATTGGATTCAGATTAAACCCTTGCCCTTTCTGTGCAAATGCGAATGTATTTTTAATGCGACGAAAAGTGCTCCCATATCGCTTATAGTTTGGGTTTCCGATAATCAACGAACTTAAAAAGTTCGTTACTGAATTCTATATGTCTGTCGGTCTGTCGGTCTGTCGGCCTGTTTGTCGCTGTCACAAAATTATGGATTTTTTAAAATTTGAAAATGGATTCTTATAGGAAATTTTACGCTGATTTCTCGAATAGTTTTCGAGATATTCGACTTCGATTTTCGGGAAAATTTTCGACATTACGATTTTAAATGTGATTCTTATAGAAAATTTTACGCTGAATTCGAAAATGAAGTCGAAAAATTTATGTCGAATAATTTTCAGATATTCGATTTAATTTTCGGAAATCGAAATCGAAAGTCTTTTAAGTTCGTTCTGGGATTGCTTACAGAGCAATCTCTTCGCCGGCCCCATGTTTATTGTTGATTTTGGTCCACTAAAAAGTATATCGAGAGCGTTTATTTGTTGCTTGTTAATTTACACGACTATATTAGGGTGGTAGAAAGTATTTTTGTTTTTAATATGAAAGTTATTTATTTGATATGTTATCAGGCCTTTTAGGCCATAGCTTTTCCGTACTTTTCTGTTTTTCACTTTCTTCTTCCAGTTGATTATAGTGTTCTCTTCTAAATCCGTCTGAACTGTCTCTTTGCGATCTTGTTCTATACTTTGACGTTCTTTCGAGACGACCAAGGCATTGCAACCTTCTTGTTTTTATAATCATATCTCTTTTTTTCTCTATATATATCATAAATCTCCTGTTTTTTTCTCCACGTTCGATTCCTTTCATCCCCTATCCTTTTCCACTTCACCAGAATTTCTTGCCGTCTCAGTTAGTCTTAATATTGTTTTATGCGTTCTAATTTTCGTGCTTCTTGACAACTGTTTCGCACGTAGTAGGTGGTTCTTCATTCCAGCACACCTATTCTTGCTTTCATTTCTCGTTCTTTGCTACCCTTATGAGCACTTTAAATTCTTTTTTTCTAGTCGTGTCATTTCGAATTTTCTGTCTGCTTCCTCACTCCCCCCAATTTTCACCGCTTTACTTTTTTTACTTGATTTATTTGTATTTGTAGAGTGTACGGTACTCTATCAATATTTTCGTTGTTTCTTTTAGTTCTTTCTCATTTCTAGTCGCTATGACAACAAGTTGATGACTTTTGTACAGTACGTGCCCCTCTCTATTTAACTGACGAGTGAAGAATGGCTCCCCTTGTCTAAGACCAATCATCATTTGCTTCAAAGACGACCTAGCCATTTCAAGATAATCGATTTATTCTCCACTGTATCTTTGTTGGTTGCGCAAATATTCTTGATGTTGCTGTTCTCAAGGACGTGTACACGAAGGCTGATCAAGTTGGATTTAAATGGTAACTTTTTTTAACTAGGGGGTCTCAAGTGAAACAAATGACATATCTCTCCCTCTCTTTCTCTCAAGATACTCATGTCATAGTTGACCTTTATAGCCCTTCATCAAACAATGAGACGAATTCTCATCATTTGTTCAAAGACGAACTAAATATCTCCATTACACCTTCATAGGTTATTCAAACGTTTTTCAAATTTTTCTAAACTTCTTATAATTCTTTTTGTGGTCTTCTCGCTTACTTCTTAATTTTCTCTTATGATTATTTAACATCTTCCCCTTCCTCTGCACAATCATCAAGCATTTTGTAAAATATTTTTTCTGCCTTTCCCTTATTTTCTCTTCTTTAATATATAATACATTTTTGTTTTCAATTTTTCATTTCTCTATAGAAATTTCCTATTTTGTTTTCTCCGATAATAATCTTCCACTTTTTTAACGGCACGTTCTTTCATAGTCCCGTTTTGCTTGTTAATTCTTTTCTTGTGTGCGCTGCTCTTTCTTGATTTGTTTAGAACCCCTTAACTTTTAGCCTCTTCCTCAGTTCTTTCTTTTCTAATGTTTCTGAGTAGCTTTTATAACAACCGATTCTATTTTTCCCAAACTTGATCTATATCTTATAGTAGTTCTTTATCTTTGTCCTTATATACTTGTACTATTTTTTCTTCATGCCATTTTTGGACGTTTATCTTTTGTAGCTGCTCCACATCCAACAATTTTGTTCTTTTATTCTATTCCACTTTTCTTTTAACTCCTTACTTTTTGACTCCGCCCCTACTAGAAAATTATCCATCCATCTATCGGCCAAGATTTCTATCGTACCACTCTTGCGATATGGTATCAAAGAACCGACGACGCCCCTTTACTGCTGAAAGTTGGGGAAAAGTGGCGGCCGGCCAAGAAGTAAGCTCATTGATCGGAACATATGGGGCAATCGTTCGATTTCATAGAGTCCCTTTAATTTTTGTTTGGTTTCTTGGATTACAATTGCTGAGTGCTCATAATTGAAGATGTATTGATAGCTTAGAGCAAAGCTTCTTGATTTACTACAGAAGGCCGTCCGGGCCCGAGGCTGGTGTAATCGCTAAAGAATTTTTGAACCAATTTACGAGCCGCATTACCAGTGTTGAATTCGGATTGGACATGTTGACCATCTTTTTAAGTTCATATTTAAAAACATGAAATTCAGTACAAGAGAGAATCTAAAAAATGCGCTCTTTAATATGATGTCAAGCAGTTCAGTTGTTTTAATAGAAATGAAGACTTTAGAACACCTTAATGTTAGAGTGTTTTGAGCAGACCCTGTAGCTGCTGCCGGAAACCTTATCGAAAAAACTGTCTCTAAATTTAGCCTGCAAAATCAATGCTTTGGGTATTTTCAGCAAATTAAATACAAATGGCCAAAATGGTCTTAATATAATATTAAGCAGACCTTGTATGACCTTGCTCATGACTTCTATGTTATGTTGTTACATAACGCCACTTCTTTTAAATCTATCAGCGTTGCCCGATAACTTTGAGCATTTAATGTAGCGTTAATGTGATAGCCTCTCTGGAATCAATTTTAATGGCCCCAATTATAAGCAAAAAACCGTTTGTTTGGGCTTAATGGGGGTTGGGTGTGCCAAATTCGAATCGATGTACATTCAAACGTACACATTGGGATTGCTTGTTGTTCCTAATTTGTTAACCTGCGCGCGCTTAAAGCTCCGGCACCAAAATATTTTTCAGTAAAATCAAAATGCGATTTCTGAAAACTGGATTTCTAAAAGATGTTGCTGACTGATTTATTTACGACCAAAGTTGTGTTTTATAGCATTACAGTGTTAATTACATTTTCTGATCTTTAAGCGACCTTGAACAGACCAACACGATTATTTCTGCTGGGATTCAGCAACAACGCACTGTTACGTAATAAACATTAAAAATGTTGAGAATCTGAAGACCGACCCACAACAAATCTCGCGTCAATTCCGGGACGGCGAGCAGCGCGCGGAATGCCGGATTGCGGCCGTAAAAATTCCGGAGCGAGCCCGGAAACTCCCCGCAGGATCTCCTCGGGGATCGATTGCGGCGCGGCGCGACCCGCGGCGCTTACCTGAGCTTTTGCAGGCGAAACGCACTTGCACCCACTTAGCACAGCAGCCGCCCGTTTGAAGTCGCCGGCCTGTGCGGAGGAGCGTGCACGAGAATCGGACGTGTTCTGCGCTCTCCGTCTTCGTCGCGCTGCGCCTGGCCCGCCTGGAAGGGTAACATTGGAAGTCGCAACACGTAGCCCTGCGAGTGGCGCCGCCGTCGACCTCGGACGCGGGGCGTCGGAAAGCTCCGCCGCGGGCGCGAAGACGCAGGGCCGGCCGCGGCCGCGCCGGGCGCCCGCCCCCGAGGGCCCGCGGAAGGCTTGCGGCTCGGCCCTATCGATCTGGCTGATTGTTGCCGTTTCGGCCGGCCGTCGAAATATGGTGGAATCCCCCGCGGAGCAGTTTCCATGCCCGCCACCCCCCACACACCCCAAGACTTCAAAAATCCAATTTTTGAAGCTACAAAGATGTTATATTCCGTGTATCCGATTTTTTTTAATTCGACAATTTACAAATTTACTTGTAAATGTGATAGATATATAAGGGATGTAAAGGAAACATCCCCTGACGCTTATTGTTGAGTACTATTTCTTCGTTATGGTTAGTCTAGAGGCCAGATTGTATCAAATCATTGTCAAGGTTTGTCACTTGATTTTGTCCATGGCAGTGAGGATTGTCTGCTATTCTGCTATTACTCTTAGTACTTTGGATTAGAACATTTGCATGATCTTTATGTTTAATGATTTGGGACATCCCCATAATTGGAGTCTATCATCATCATCATCCTAGAACAACGTCACAGTCCACACCAATTTTTCAAGATTTTTCCACTCAACCCGGTCTTGAGCCTTTCTTGTCCATTGAGTTCCTGCCCTTTTTGCGTTGTCATGCTTTAGACATGCTCTTGGTGTTCCTCTGCCTCGCTTGCCTGTTTGAGGTCTCTATAAGGTTGTCTTTTTACTTCATATTTGTCGTCTCTACTTCATCTCTTCGCCGACTTTTGTTATTTTCTTTGTCCATACATTGTCTTTTCTATCCAGTAGCCTGATTCCTAACATCGCTCATTCCATTTTTCTTTGTGTCACCTTCAGTTTCTCAATATTAGTTTCTGGTAACACCTAAGTTGCTTAGGACAGTTCTTTACGGTTTCCTTAAAAACATTTCTTAGTTTACCAAAAGTGCAAGTTGAATACTTTGCTGCTTGGGTGGGCTCTTTAGATGTCACTTTTTGTCCCAGGTATGTGTACTCATTGATTAACTCTACTCGTCTATTACCACCCATTATTGATTGTGAGCCCTTCCTCTTTGTTTTCTTCTACCATAGTTTTGATCTCCTCCTACTATTTGCAAACAATAAAATATTGTCGGCGGATCTCAGGTTACTGAAGTACTCGCCCTTTTGTCCTGAAATTTTTTGGAGGCATCCTCTGGTAAGTTTGTGAATAGTTTGAGAGAGAAAGGGTCACCCTGCCTTACTCCTTGCCTGGTCATGGTATGTTTTGTATCTTCGAACAGTTTGACAACGATACTTGCATTCGCGTACATGCCCGCGATTGCCTGGAATGTGACGAAAATCGTTTCTATATCTTACGAGGGTGTTCGTTAATGCCCAGATTTTGACCGTATCGAACGCCTTGTGAAAGTCCTCGAAAACTATATCGAGTAGTTGGTTGTATGCGTGAGACTTGTCCATCACTTGTCTCACTGCTTGTAACGTGACCTAGTGCTACAGCCTGTTCTGAAGCTTGCCTGGTCCGATGTTTGGAATTCATCAAGTTTGGCTGCTATTCTGTTGGTTATTATCCGTCTAAACAGTTTGCATGGGTGGAAAATTAAAAAAGGCGACAAAAAATTTAAAGAATGTTGACGGTCTTCCAGTCACTTGGTGCTTTTCCTTGGTCGATGCAGGTATCAAAAAGTTTTGCCAGGTAAGGGATTAACTTGCCCCCCTGATTTTACTATTCAATTCATGGTGTTCGGTCGTTTTATTATTGAATAATTGTTGCTTGTTTTATTTTATCGGTTGGAATTCCAATATGTCTTCCGTGTGATGCTTAATGAAAGGTGCCCTAAAATCTCTTAAGTAATGAGGTTTGCATAGGTTTCTGCATATCACAATATGTCTGTTCTGGTTTGATAAATATTCCCTAATTCATCGGTCAGGCTTATAATTTTCTTTTTAACTATGAAAATACTTGCGTTTTCATTATTTTTGTGGTCCTCTCATCTTATTTTCTTTTGACTTTTGATTTCCTTAAAGGCATTGTGTACACTGGTGGCAATATAATATTGCTCATCTAGGGATGTCTTTTCTAAGATCTGGGCTTCTACTGTTTTTTAGACGGAAATAATAAATTAATTATTTTCTTTCGGCTGTAGTGTTGATTTCCGCTTGGGCTCGTGCCAAACAGTAGTTGCTCATTCCACGTAATTTAATACTGTTACGTCTATTATTACAAAAAGTCTTCAGGTGGGTAGAACAAGCGTTTAAAAACCCGCACCCCCAAGCCTTGCGGAATCCAAGGCGGGCAAAAGTTCGTTATACAATCGCAACCTCGCAACAAAACTGAAAGTTTGCGCATTTAATCCAAATTTACTCCTCTTTGATGAGTGTTTAATACAATTTGAAGAAAGGACAAAAAACATCAAATGAGATATAATAGGAGCTGAGCGAAGTCCGCAGGAGAGGTGAAGATTTGGTAAAAGCTAAACAAGGAACACTATTCCACTACAAGGGAGAGGAAGACAGCTCCAATAATGGTATAGGCATGATAATGAACAAAAAATAGGCAACTTACCTCAAAACCACCGTCGGAGTATTATCGAGACGCTGCTCACTGAAAATTTAGATCTACGCCTCTACCTGCGATAGAACAGTTTTAGGGCGAAGTTGAAAGAGCATTAAGCAGCGATAAAGCTTTCTACACAATCTTAATTGGTGACTTCAATTAAAAAATCGGCGAACAGGAGGATAGAAAGGGCTCAGTACGCAAAAATGGAATAAGTTGGCGAATTGAAAGAGGCCGACCGCTAGTGAACTTAATGGAATACCACCACCCCAAAGCAATGAACATTTTGTTTTATAAGGAGGAGCACAGGAAGTGGACTTGGTGCAGCCCAGACGGCCTAACTAAGAACAAAATAATTTTTTAGTTCACTGAAATCATTTTGAGGGTGTTGGGCTTTAGAACGCCGCGAGCTGGGTTGGGTGTGAGAAAAGATGTGTAGGGGTAGGAAATGGAATAGTTTGAGTTCTCAAAAAGCTACTTGTTTGCGTCGATATGTGTCTCACATTGCCATGATGAAAAGTGATCCGGCGTCCCGCTTTGGTTTTTTTATTTCTCCAAATGTCTTCTTGGCAGATGGTTATGTGCCATTTAGAGTTGACTGTTTTACAATCCCACAATTGGGACATGTTCAGTTTTTCCAAAAAAAAACAGACGGCCATTTGCTTCGAAGTGCTTCGAGCAAGAACGACTTTTGTTGGGTTTGGCTCATCTTGGAAGACCCATACAGTCGACTGCTGCTTACTTTCGAATTCGTACGCATAAATGCAAGATTTGTCGCCTCTGACGATATTGTAAACAGCATTTGAAGCATCGCAGTCGTATTTCTTGGTCATTGGAGTCTGTTTTTGAACGATCGTTAACTTATACGGATCCAACGCGCACACAGCTTTTTCATGGCTAATCATATTAATCCCTAAGGATTACTGAATTTCACGATAAGTCACATGACGATCTTGCTTTATCAGTTCGCGCACGATATGGATGTCTGCTGGCACCACATACGATCTTCGGACGACTTCCTTTAAATTCATCCTCCAGCGAACTACGACCACAATTAAATTCATTGGACCAATGATATGCAGTGGCTCTGTGTGGGGCTTGATGGCTGAAAGTCGAAGTGAGTTGATCGACGTACTGCTGTAGAGGTAATCCACCTCGAAAGTCGTAACAAATAATCGCATTGCTTAATTCACCTTCGTTCTTCATCGATGACATCATACAGTACGGAGATTTAGGTGAGTTTGTAGATTTTCATTAGCCACTATTGGGTTTTCACTTACGGACGAGACAGCTACGTCATTAACAAATAATTTCAGGTATGTATGTATCTTCCTAGGTGGAAAAATAAAAACCAAATGATCAAGTACTTGTAGAAGTTACAGAGGGACAGACAGTGATACTGGCCATATTCCTTATCATTTGTCGGAATCAGAGAGCAAGTACTGGTAGAAATAATAGTTAGGAAAGAAGACAGCGATATAAAGTAAACAAACGACAGAAAGTGGAGATACAACGAGAGCTACAAAAAGAAATAAAAGAAGGTAACAGGAAAAAACTTAACAGACTATGTATTAGAAGAAGAGTGGGGAAAATGAGAAAGCTACGACGAAAGCAGCAAATCTTTGTTTTAGGTAACTTAGAATGCAAAAAGAAAGATAAATAATTTGATAACAACTATAACGGAGTCTTAGTAGCCAGAAACAAAACAGAAACAGATAAAAATAGAATGCAAGAAAGCAATAAAATATGAACAAACTAGCCGACATAAAAGAGAAAGCATTTGGAATATTAATTAAAAACAATAGAAGTAACGAAACAAAATATACAGCAGCCAAAGCAAAATATTAATTTGCAGAAAAGAAAAAAGAGCTGCTTATACGAGAAACAAATGAAAAATCAGTTACATGGGTGCAGCACTTAGAAAATTTACTTAGTGAGCAAGGTGAAAATATACAATGGGCAGTAAAATAGGCATCCCTGGACCTAGTATAAAATAATGAACAAGAATGAAAGAACCAACAGAATAAAAGAAATACTAAAGAACTAAAAACCAATAAAAGTACGAGATAGAATTGAATCCCAACAGATTTTGAAAGAAGAAGGCACATCTTAACGCACTTATGCTTGCAGTAAGCTCTCTTTGGCACCCATCTTCTACGCACTTTATAAAAGCTGAGCTCGTCATAAATGATTTGATAGACATGGCCATGACTAACCAGAGAACACGTTGCATTGTCGATGGTAACTCGCCGGTTTGTCAGTACCGTTTCTCTAACTTGCTGGATCTTCTTGTCTGCAATGGGTCTTTATAAATCACGCTTGTCTAGCAACTTTTAAACTTCTTGAGACACTCATACAAATTTCTGTGTGGTACAGTACTGTCTTCATCCTCCGATGAATTTTTGCCCCTAGCACACCTTACTATCAGAAAAATCCTGTTTGTTTCTCCTTACAGTGAAACATAAGCAAGATAGCATGACGCTATTAAACTTCGATAACGTAACCACTTTAGTATCATCCCCAAAGATACATAAGTGAAGACGAGAGTGGGGATAATTTTTGACTTTCCTACGTAACTTAACTTTAAGTGAGTAGCTACATATCTTCTCCGTGCAACACTATGTAATGTTCTATTTTTAGTATCTTGACTAACATTCTTATTCCATATTACTCTGTGTAATGCTGTTGTTGCTTCCTTTCCCATGGCAATTCTTTCGCTGATATCTTTCTCGCATGTACCAAACATTTTTTTATACAGACTTTGATCTCTTTATCCTCTATTCTGATATCCTGTGACTCTCTGCCTATACACATATATTGCTTTTTTATGATAATTAACTTTGAAACCCTACTTCTCAAATCCTTCATTCAATTTTCTTAACTTACATTTTATGTCTTCCTCCCTTGCTAACACGATCTGATCATTTGCGAATAACAGATAGTGTAAGACTCAGTTGTTTTATTTAATTTCCTTTCCTAAGCATGCTCTATATCGCATGTCCAATGCTTGTTCAACATATATATTAAATAATACTGATAGATCATATTCGTGTCTTATACTTTTTGTTGTTTTTCTAATTTCAATTATTGCTTACTTGTATCTTTTAAACTATTTGTATCCACTTTTTGCATATATCATTCCCTGATAGCATTCAAGATTTATAAAGGTCATATTGGTCTGTTTGTCCTTATAAATTTAAGGGCCGTTACCCCATCTTTGGGAAGACTACTTTTTCAGTATCTTAAAAAGTAAATTGGAAGAACATATAAGCTTAAATGAGAAGCAAAGTGGTTTTAGGAAAGGAAGATCACTTTCGGACAACACCCATTATGTTAAAGAGCTAAGAGATATTTATCTGAAAAAGTAGTCTTCCCAAAGATAGGGTAACGGTTATTCCCCTATAGTTTGGCTAATATTTTTGGTCTCCTTTTCCATACATTGAACTTATATAGGCTTTATTCCATTCCTGTGAGATATTTTTCTTTCTCTATTTTATTAAGTATCTTCTGTATTTATATGATAACTTTATCCACACCTTGTTTAAGTAGTTCAGTCTTCAAGTTACCTTGTTCTTTTGGCCTTTTCAAGTGCTTTCCGAATATTTACTTCTATGAGTTTACAATTAGTTCTATTAGTTCCTTCTTTTTTACATTTAATTTTTTTTTATTCTTCTAAAGATTAAAAATATTTAAATATATACGTCGTGTGTATTGGACAACAGTGCTGTCAATTATCTTTCTTAATTTCAGAACAGCACTTAGCACTTTCTTATGTTCCAAAATCCAAATAACTACGCGCTTAATAAAGTAATAAATCTTCAATTCCCGCAATTCTTGTTCAGTTATTTTTATCATCACTTTGTTTTATCAATTCTTTTTCGACATTTTCTATAAATTCAACAAACAAGAAATTCTTATTTACAAAAAGCTTCTAAAATTCTTTTATTGGGTGGCTTCAAAATGTATCTGAGATGGTTGCCGGAAAGCTCACGAGCAACTACAGGTCTTGAAGAAAGAGAGGACGGTATTTTCGGACCTAGCGCTTTTCTACTCTTACCTCCTCCTCCTACAAATGCGGCGAGGCTTAATCAGCCGGCGAAGATTATCCGGAACGAAGCCATAGATTGTCGGATGTGTTGGTCAGACCTGCCGCCAATTCTAAATCTGAAATTTGAAGGAGAACGTTTGTGCCGCTGCATGTCAAAATATATGTATGACTCATCGTTGTTGGCTCCACGAATCTTCTCCAAAATGGTACGTATTTTTTTTTCAAAAATTCTGTTGTTTTTAGAGTTAGCTGGGAGTGGAGGCTTCTTAGTGCCGCAATAATATCTTACTAGATGATCCAACTTAGAACGGATGTTTTGTTTTTGATCTGATTATGAGAGGTAAAAACGAGTGAGAGACAGAGGTTTTACTACAGATCGTTTGGTGTTCTTCAGTTATCCTAGACCTGATATAATGTGGTAAGAGCAAGTAAAAGACGAAGCTCAGTTTTAGTTGGTTTCTTTTTGATGTTTCGGTAATTTTTAGACAGTAGACAGTTATCGTTCCATAAAAATATCGATAATATGAGGCCTTCGCGTGGTTTTTCGGTTATCGAGAACATTGGTTTTTGATTTGTTGATGTGAGGTGAAGTCAAATGAGAGGCAGAGCTCGTTTACAGCACGATGATCGATTCTTTTTATGTTGCAGTATTCTCGCCAATGATTTTCTATTACATTCGGTCGTCTAACCTTATCCCAGAGACCCGTTTTTTATTGTTCTACGCGGGATTTTTCCAGTAGTCGTTTCATGAAAAGTTTGATCTTGGCCACTCAACATGTGCGTTGATCGTTTTGACCTCGACCTAATGTGATAGGATAAAACCAAGTTTGCATCGCTACAAGGATAGGATCCGTCCTGCTTCTTTTTATGCAAAGTAAAAATCTATGGTGTTGATGTTATTTTCTGATGTTCATTGGAAGTGTTTCTATAATTGCAAGAGTTTCACCAAGCTCTTTTCATTTTTGATCGGGTGATATGAGGTCATTTTTAGTTGGTCACACTCGACATAACGATTAAATTTATTTGGTGTTGCAATAATCTTGCCCTTGACTTCTTAACGTGCATAATAGTCCACCTTTATCTAAGAAACTTATATCTTTTATAGGAAGTTTTTTCGTGTAAATCTTTTTTCATTTACTTACCAAGAGGATTCCAACTTGCAAAGCTGTTTTGCCCTTGACCTGTTATGTTGAAGTAAAGCCAAGTAAAATCAATACTCTTTTTAGTTGGCATTACTGCAATCTTTTTTTGTTTTCCGTAATTTTGTTGCAGAATTTTGGTTCATCTGGTCATCCAAAATTATTACAAGAGAAGAGGGAACGATCGTTTGCTCGGTCATGTTGCAATAATCTTGCTGCTATCTTTTCATTACACCTGAGCGACCTCAAGACATTCAAGAGACGTATTTTAGGTTGTGTAGCTTTATTTATTATATTTGGTGATGTTAGCTTTGGTTATCGGTAGGATTCCAACTTGTGAACGGAATGTTTTGACATCCTTAATTTTGACTGCCATTTGCTTGTAGATCATATTAACAGTTTTCCAATGATTTTCAAGTGCTTACTTTTAATTATATTTATTTTGAATTTGAATATTTCTAATTTAGCTTCTTTGAGTTATACTAACCTTTGCATATCGTTCCCATTATGGTACTTGAAGCTTTTGAAATGACTGACACTACATTTGTTTCTCCTCACTAATTTTTCATCAGGTGAATGTAATAATAATATATATATATATATATATATATATATATATATATATATATATATATATATATATATATTGCTCTCTAGAATGTAACCCGGCATCACTTGCTGACACCTCACTGGAGCTTGTTGCTTTGGAAGAGAACTTCTTACAACGCACTACCTCTTCAATTAAAATCTTTAAATAAGGCGTACCCGATAGCCACAGTGCGACAATTGGCATGTGATCCGCTTAATGTTATATTGAAACAACTCCATTTTCCGTAGCGGTGTTACTAAATATGTCGCCGAAGTCAAAGTCAGTGGCTCACTAGTAATTTCTTTACAAGAGAACAGCCGTTTTATCAACAGAATCTCAATCGGCATTTGTTTTGGAACGAACAATCCCGGTTGTGTCTTCAAAAAGTGCTGCCAGTCCATGAATTGACGTTTCTTTTTCGATATCTCATGCCATAATTCATTTGCTGTGATGAAACTCTCAAAAAATGTGTCCGACTTCACGCTATACAACTATAGCAATTGTCAACATTTTTTCATGCGCTTTTACTGAACGGTGAGAGTATGAGAACCACTGTGTGCAAACCTTTATCTTTTTCAAGTCCTCATGGATGGTGCTGTGCAAAGTTCCGTTAAACAAACCCGCTGAATCAACCAGTACATTAAATGTAATTCGCCTATTTGGCGTTATTAAGTTGGGCACATGTGTTTGATCCCTTGTTTGCTATCGTTTTTTGTAATGTGAAACACAAATTGCCTTTGTTAATTAATCTTCCGTGTTCTACATATTTCAGACGATGTCATCAGTAATCAGTTTGTATGTCTTCTTTTTAATATCCAAAGCCAAATTTGTTTTTCATTAAAATATTGGGTAAGCATACTAACGAAACGTTCATCACGCAAAACAGACATCAGTCATATAGTGTAGCACTTATAAAAGTTGATCTATTGTTCGTCGCGTCTTCTCTATTTTAAGTGCTTCTCTTTCCTTTTGTCTGTCGTGAGGCATGAGTTGCGGAACGCGCAAATGTCCTTCTTAAGTCACATTTGTAACAATCTTAAAAGAAGCATTTGTGGATAGTCTTTTCAATAAGAGCCCTCAAACTTCCCACTAGCAGATTTGTCGACAAATTTATAGAAATTGTTCGTACTGTCTTGAGAAGAGTGATGATGGCCAATGAACATTTTTACTCTAGGCCTAATTCAAACAGCTAACTGATAAATTATTTCTCTCAATTAGTGATAATAACTAAACACACTATTACTCCACTTATCTTTCTTTGCGACAAATAGAACATGAAAGATGTTACTATTAAGTAAATTTTGCTGAAAAAGCTACTAACTACCAAAGATTACCTATGATTACTTATAATTACCAATAATTACCAACGATTACCCGTGAATACCAATAATTACAAATGGTTTTTTATAATTAAATGCACCCTTAAATCAGAATTATACGACAGTAATAGTAGAGATAGACAATTCAGCTATATCCTCACTGCATGTAATAGTGCAACTTTCTAGTTTTACATTAAAATTAGTCTATGTTTGCTTTTATTAACGAGAGATATCTGTTCTTACAACTACTAAAACGATTATGAGAAGAAAATTTAGATTTCTGATAATTAGAACAACACATGATTATATTAACGATCTTATAGTGTGGTCTGCTTATAAACAAAACTTAAAAGCAATAGGGTATTTACAGTAAAATCAACCTCCAAATTTTTAAAGTATACCAAGTCGGTGGCATTAGAGAGGTCTTTCTGAAAATGCATAATACAAAGTTTTTAATTCAATCAACGTAAAAACTAAAGTCCAACACGTCTCCTTATGTCACTGCCAATCATGAAAGAGAAGATTCTCTTGATATACTTCAACTGACGCTTCTACCTTATTTCACAAAAATAAATTTTCTTGGTTTTTACAGACTTTATTAGAGTAATTTTGGTACCCTAACTTTTGCGGTCATTAATAAAGTCCCTTGCGTAGTTTTATTAAATTGGTAATTTGTTCAACGCCACTTCTTTAACGTCAAGTTTTATTTCACTGGGTCATGTTTTCTATAGTCTTGCGTACGGATAAATAGATAGAAAAATAAACGTATTTCCTGTTTTGTGCTTAACGATAATAATTTTTTTGTGGTTAACTCAAAATGTTCAGCTAAAATTACTTTAATGGATATTGCTAAAAGCCACTTTTTTAAAATTACCACCTAATATATTAACAGGAATAGAGCTGCCATCGTGCGACCTTAGCAGCTCTGAAAGCGGCTTTTGAAAAGTAGTCTGGATACTTCTGAGAAGTACCTCGTATAGTAAATTACAATTGTATGTCCAAAACTGATTGATGACTGCTGAAATAGAAAATGCCATAAATTGACCTGATTTAGGTTTACTATTCATTTTAATCACATTTCTCTCTTGGCAATAGTCTAATACGAGAGAGAGAAAGAGAACGCGAATATACCAAAACAAACTAACCTCAAAATGTGTTCAAGTTAATCACCAATTACTTTGTATAAATGGATTTTTTATCATCGTTCAGCAATTGCAGCTGGTTGAGAATCTGAATACAAGTTTATTATAACGCCATTCATACTTTCCTAATTTCAGGGATAACGTCCTGGAGACCAAAGCTACGTGTCTCCCAAAGCCACAACTCGAATCCACCCCGCCTAAAATTAATGCCAATCCAATCAAGTACATTCCGGGTAAGGTATTCTTCTTAAAAGACGTCGACTCTGTACTAACGAAGCGCCAGCAAGCGATTTGCCTCAAGGGGCTACAGCTACTGCAGTCGGGCCGCAACGCAGACTCACTGAGCAAGGAAGAGAAGTACTTCATAGACGAGTACCACGTAAGTACACGTGAATGCATTTTTCAAGAGCTACAGCCGCTTAACGGTTGCAGAACCACCATGGCCAGATACACGAGGAAAATTTGAAGTTCCTGAACTACGTTAGGGAGGACTGGAAGACAAGGTGGAGTCGAGCCGACCAAATCAAACCTACTCTGTACAAGTACGCGAAAGTAGCATGGAATCGGAAGCTGCTCAAAGTGCTTGCCTATCCACAGTTGTATAAGCAATTCAGCACTATAGCGCTGTCCTCGCAGGAGAATGAACAGAATGTTAAAGTGATGCACTTGCAGGAAGTGATGCGTTACGTAAGACTATATCAAAACAAACTTAAATACTTTAACATAAGTAATATGTAGGGAGATGTTGCCAGATTTGAGCCACCCTCAATGATTCTCAAATACGAGATTCCAGTGATCAGTCTACCGCAGCAAGAGATTCTACCAGTTTGTAACTCAAAGTTACCAGGTAAACTCTGTTTCCACGATTGTCTATTATAATTCACAGTTTTAATTGTAGTTAGTAGAGATGCCAACGTTAGAGGCATTTTGGAATCGCACAATGTTGATTTGGTAATTTCATCAAGCGCCCTGAAGACATTGGCCGATAACAGTGACTATAAAATGCCATGGGATATTCCTGTTTTGGTGGAATCGTGTAATCAGAAGCAGGGTAAGCTACTGTAGAGATTTTATTTATTGGGGACACCTAATTTTATTGTTTGATATTATGTAATCGATGGCCAGTCCCATCATGCCCGGGAGAAAATGCACCACTTGAATTCAAGTATTCCATGCTTGTGTTGCATCACAACAAGTAGCCACATTGAGAGACATTGGTTCTGCTCAACATTTTACTTTCTGCAATCTCCCACAACACAAAATTTTGCCATCTTAATAGATGATCCATCAGATTTGCTGATAATGATGTAAAGGTGAAAAAAGCCAAAGCCTTGGATTCTGGATGTTCTTACATCCAGAACGCATCTCAAGACTGAAAATGAGTTTAAGCTTCTAAACTATACCTGTTGCCAAACTGATCAAATATTTATAGTAGAAGATGGAGCATAAAGTCAAGTCTGAAGCACTCTCCACCCTCGATTCCAGTTACCAACTAATTAGAAGCAACTGGCGATTGCCTTCACCTAAATTTTGAATACCTGGATGCAATTTTTAGAGAAGAGTAGTGAATACACCCCTCAAACCGCCCACTACACCTTTGTAGGTTGTCCAAACGTTCTTCACATTTTCATTCCCAAAGATAGTAACTTGATTATTTTCTATTGAGGATACCAGGTGAAGTGAATGACACCTCGCAAAATACTTGTGTCAAATTGACTTTCATTATTTTTCTACATTGGACAAGGGGACAAATCTATTATCATTTGCTGCAAATACGACCTACTTTCCGAATACTTCAGCTAATTCTTGTTCAAGATCATCAGAGATCCAACTGGCTCAGGTTCCACTTTACGATAAAAAGACTGACATCAAACATTGATTAGATAGCTGCTAAATCAAATTGGTCTTAACAAAAGCATCAAAGAAACAAAGTTATCATCACCATATGCCCCAAATTTACCTAGAGCATTTTCTTAAGTAATAAAAGATTGACAGTGTTTCGCAGCTTACTACTTATGTACTTTACTTACTAATAATTGAAGCAAACTCTGACAAGTCTATCATATGTAGGAACAAATTTGCCTCGACTATAGCTAGCTGTCTCTAGATAAGGCACTCATTGTATATTAAATCATTTCAAAATATTAATTTGGAGATATACCAATACCAACATCCAAATGACCTTAAACCAACCAGTTACGACCTTTAAAGCTATGATCTAAAAGATTAATATTGTATAGGCACTAACACAAACGATTTTTATAGCTCTTCCTTCCCTTACATTAGCTCGAGAAGAAATTAAGGGTTGGAACCCCCAGGTACCTCAAAATAATTATCAGTTGATGACTATACCCAAATCTACATTTTATATTTATAATGTTCAATGGTAACATTTTTGCGTTTTTTTCTACTAAAGTCACTGACAAAAACTTCATTGATCATTTAAATTTAACTTGTTATTGAAAGGTGTTTAACTTAATATTAAAGATTTTGGCAATTTAAAATGGTGACCAGATTAGATTATGCAGTGACAATATGCTTTTAATCAATCAATACTAAAATATCTTAATTATTTTTAGCACATCCTATATTAATGGTATATAAATTTTTTACAGCTGATGGAACTCATATAGCAAAAAATGTTATTTTTATTGACAAGACACTGCCAAAACGAAAACCCACGAATGCAGACTTCAATGAGTACTGCCACAAGAAATTGGTGCGCTCCAACTTCTGTATAGATCCTGAGATCTGGTAACCAATTTAGAGTGCGTTTAAAACAACTATACTTATTTGTAATTTGCAGCTATCCAGTCCCTGAAGCTGAAATTGCCGAAACAAACTCTGAACCCGAGGCTGCTGCCAGTTCCCCACCCACAGGAGATCCGAGAGGCAGAATTTTCCACAATGTTTCATACGATATTTGGAAGATGAATGTGAATGATGAAAGGAGCCACTTAATGAAAACAAGAATTTGTGGCAGGGAAATCAGATTGTTGGTGCGGTGTAAGGTGGATGCATGTGAGGTTTGTCATCTTTCATATAAGACTCTATTGTCTCTTATTTGAGTGCTTCCAGCGCTTAGAAAACCTTCAAATGCGGCCGGTGATCGTTTTGCCGAAGTTGGAGTATCAAATTGAACATGGAGCAAACATCGCCACGAAGAGCGAGCTGAATAGGCAATGGATATCTCTGTTTATCAGGCCGTTTTCCCATCTGTATAGGGGTATAAGATGTAAATGCATATGTTTGACGAGGTCGTTATGCTGTTTTTTGCAGTGCGTGTACAGTCAAATACGTCGGAGGTCGTGTCAGTCGAAGGCGTCAGCATGCAGAAAATAAATTTTGAGGCCACGTCGTTCTTCAACAGCAAACCCAGCTTGGGTTTAGATGTCTTGTACACCATTCTCTCGGAGCTACTAAAACTTAAGCCAGGGCAATACTTGCTGCACCACCTTGCCAAAGATGGGTCATTTGTTCAGATACTGAAAGCAGAAGGAGCAGAAATAAATAAAAGGTAATGATATTCAAATATATATTTTTATTTATAAGAATCTTCCACCTGTTTATAAATCATCAAACTTTCCTTTATCCACAAGTTTCAGTAATTGACATTAATATGGAGTGGATCCTCTCTTTGCATTCTAAATCTGCCAAGAGAGACTTAATCAGGTGTAGGAATATTTCCAGAAACATTCTTTCTAAAGGGCTGTAGTTGAAGGAATCTGCAATATTGGTTTTTGTGATATTTCTGATCATTAGGCTTTTCATTAGTGCAGAATGAAGTATTGAGTAGGGCGCTCAATACTGCTGAACTTCCAAACACGAATCGGGAGGTTCTACTCTCCTTACAGTAAAACCAATTTAGGGTTTGCACAAACACAGCATGCACCTGGACAATTGTGCAAGTCAAGGCTGGAAAATATGGGTGCCAGAGGTGTTATAGCTGTGACTGCTACAATCGGACAATAATTAGCGAACAGTGGAGGTGGTGTGCTGAGGGGAACTCATAACAGAAGGATAATTTTATTTTAGCTCAGTAGAAGGCAGTGTTTTTGGGCAAGCTTGTCTAAGACAAATAGTTCTTTGACCCCCATTGAAATCTGTGTGACTGTAATACAACATAGTAAGAAAGATATGCAGAATTAGTAATCTATTTTTTTAATAATCTTTCCCTTTCCAAGAAACTTATCAGCCCCTTTTGATGGATTAAAGATTTTTGTGTTGTTTGCTCTAGTAAGAATGTCAATATAAACCTTCTCTCCTGAATATATAGAGAAAATTGAAGCCTTCCTTTTGTCAGCTGCAAGTAATAGAGATCATCTTAACCAAAAAATTGGCTTTTGTCCACTGGAACATGTGAATGTAAAAAAACCCAATATCTTATAGCATTTTGTAATTTAGATTTTGCAAATAGTGAAGCATTTAGAGTTCTCAGTTGCTGCAATCATGCAATGTTCTTTAGAAGTCCATGGTGGCATAGGAAATAATAACATTAAAATAATTCAGGTTTTGACAATCCTTGTTAACTGGATAGATTTTATTAAATTTATTTTCTCAATGTTGAAAACTTCTTTTACAATGACACTCATACTTGCATTCCATTGTATCAATTTTGTAAACTACCAAAGCCTCTTTCAACTTCCAAAACACCTTATCAGACTGTAAAGCATCTAGGGGATTAAAATGCTTTTGAATGTTTCTTACAGCAATTACTCAACCAAGAACTAAGATGGGAAAATTCTCATCAGCATCAATTGGTAGGTTTTCTAATACTCCCTTCCCAAAACAGGGGTGTCTTCAAAACTGTATGAATGATGTGGAATAAGTATTACGTGTATAAATAAGTTCTCAGCTTTAGATTTCACAGGACGCAAATCACCGTTTACATGTAACGTATTAGTCCGCCCTGTTGCGGTTTTAAAGCAATGACATTTGGTCTTTCGAAACATCATGCGATTTGGCGTTTGATGCACAAAACTTCAATAATCAGCTGTGTTCACGATGGCAATCGCAAAAGAGCATATTCGATTTTCTATTCACTTTGCGTTTCATCTTAAGAAAACCGCTGCTGAAGCCACCGAAATGATTTGTGCTGCATATGGTGAGAATGCTGTAAGTCATGCAACGTGCAAAAAGTGGTACCAAAGATTTCGCGGAGGAGAGTTTAGTCTTGAATATCAACCACGCGCTGGACGCCCTCAAACATTTGACACGGATGAGCTGCAGACATTGCTGGATCAAAACAATGCGCAAACTGAAAAAGAGATTACAGAACAGCTTGGCGTCATTCAGCCAGCCATTTCCATACGTTTGCATGCAATGGGTAAGATACAAAAGGAAGGCAGATGGGTTCCACATAAACTGTCTGAAGACAACAAAAATCGACGGCGTGACACCGCACTCCATTTGCTTGCAAGGAAACGAAAAAAAGGATTTTCTGCATAAAATTATTACAGGCGATGAAAAATGGATCTTGTACGACAATCCCAAGCGCAAAAAATCATGGGTAAACCTTCGACATCGACTCCAAAGCCCAATATTCACGCCAAAAAGAATTTGCTCTGTATCTGGTGGGATTGGAAAGAGGTGCTGTACTATGAACTTTTGAAACCAGGTGAAACAGTTATGGCGGATCGCTACCAACAGCAACTTATCAATTTGAGCGACGCAATCGAAGAAAAGCGGCCATTTACTGGACAAGGAAGTCACAAAGTCATCCTGCTCCATGATAATGCCCGACCACATGTTGCGAAGGCGACGGAAGAACACATCTTCGCGTTAGAATGGGAACTTCTCCCATAGCCCAGACATGGCCCCTTCCGATTATCATTTATTCCGGTCGTTACAGCATCACTTGGCTGATGCGCACTTCAAACAGAAGAAGAAGTCCGAAAATGCATCGATAACTTTATCGTCTCGAAGCCGGTGAGCTTCTATCACCAGGGAATCTGCAAGCTACCCGAAAGATGGCAAAAGGTCATCGATGCCAACGGAGAATACTTTGATACTTAAGCTTTTTTTGTTTTGTTTTTAAATAAAACTTTAATTTTGCAAAAAAACTAAGAACTTATTTATACACCTATAGCAGTAGCAGCTTCAGATGTTTTGTGAGTTGTAAAACAATAAAAGACTTAGGATCTACAATTGATCATTAATGCTATGAAAATTCCTTTTATTGTTCTGAATGTGCTGTTGAGTCATGTTATTTTTGTAGAACTTTATTAAACCGTAGAGGATGTCACATTGTTTACTGATCATTTATAGAGTCTGCTCTGTCTATAAAGGTGATGAATGTTTTGAAAATTGGCCTCCCTTTCATTGTAACAGCTTTGTCCTACAATGTTAATAAAATTATAAGTCCCTATCCATACATTATAAACACTGATAACTAGTACAGGTTCTCATTTCCTTGTCTTAATACATGGAATTGCTTGCATTTGGATAGATGGCTTTGCTGCTTGCACAGTGGATAAAAATGTGTTTTAGAAACAGAAGCATAATAACTAAACATGGAAGTAGATGCACAAAGCTTGAATTGGAAGTTTAATTTCTGCCGATTAATGAAATCTATAAGCTTCATAATTGTTCAAAGTGTGTGACATGAGCAGTCTCAAAGTGTTAAAATGTTAGCAGAATAAAGCCACTTCTATTTTTGAGTTTTAACTATTAAAAAACCATAACACTTTTGAAAAGTATTATAGTGATATAATGGTAGTTCTGCAGACACAAAAATCTAATTTTCTAATTTTCAAGACTAGTTAGTATGAAGCAACATTATTTACTAAGTTTGTCTTTGGTGGGAGGTGAAAGTGTGAACAGTGTTTCATAGTGGCTTGATCATGAATCCTTTTGGGTTTTATATAAATGATTGCATTCTTTTTCTAAATTTTAACATACTTGCATGAAATATTGAAGTTACAGACATTTAATAGAAGCGAAGGCGGTCGGTGTTATGGTGCATCATGTGGTTGGTTATTGGATTATAATCTTGAGGACGGAGATAAATAAAGCAACTAGACCTAACAAATGCGCAAGAAAAACAACCGAATCAGCTAGGGCAGGCAAAGCTTTCTTACCTTATATCAACAGGATTACGGTTCAGATAGGAAAAATTCTCAGTAAACACAAGGTGGAAATCATCTATACTACTACCACCAGGATACGGGATTTGCTTAGACTAGCCAAAGATACAAGAAACCCACAGGATACACCAGGGGTATACTGCATACCTTGCTCATTTAAACAAGTCTACATTGGGACCACGGGCCGAACGATTACTACCAGGATAAAGGAACACAAACGTCATCTGGGTCTTAACCAACGCGATAAATCAACAGTTGAACATGCTTTCTAAAATCCTAACCACAAAATAGAATTCGGGCAAACACAAGTTTTATTCAATTGTAGCAATTACTACCCAAGATTATACAGAGAGACGGTGGAAATTTATAGATATAAAAATAATTTTAACAAGGACGACGGATTTAATCTACCTAGGTCTTGGTGTGTCGCTCTCAAGGGGCAAAAAACAGACCGCGATACGGCGAAAGAGCGAGTGACGTCAGAAATACTACCTGCAACCCCGATTGACGTCAGCATCCCGGTGACGTCAACCACGCCCCGCAACACCATCCCTACCATACTCGGACGAGTATAAAAGCGAAAACGCACGGTACAGTAGCTTAATTTTTAGAAGATTTTCTTGTGAACATGTCTGCCGCAGTTGTGGAAGAAACGTCAAGAGTTTCTGAACTCCGACCACGGCCTTATAACCCGAGAACCAACCACATGATGCACCATCTCTGTACGTGGCTGAATTTCTGATAGATGTAGCACTGCCTTATTTACTTCTTCCTTTTTGGTTGTTCTCTCATCATGTACATGTCTTGGGCATCTCTAATTTGAAATATATTCTTGTTTGCTTTATTAATTTCAACAAACACTAGAGGGGGGGATGGCACGTTTGTTTTGCAAATCCTCTTTAATTCATTTGTCGTAGAAGTTCTCCAGGACACCAATCGTGCAAGTTTGAATTAAACAAGCCAATGTATATAATCATTTATTGCTGTGATTATATTATCATATCCCTAATGATTTTCGTATATTCATTTATTCTTCTAAGTTGATCAAGCTTGCTGTTGGTACCTTGAGTCATATTAAAGGTTGATACCGATCAACGTTATTACAACAACTCTCATGTCTCAGCAATAAACGTGCACGTATCACCAATACTTTTAGTTATCTTTGGTCAGTGCTGACTTCCACCACCATTTATGCCATGAATAATATAATATTACAACCTAGTACTTTGTTTGTCGCCTGTACTTCAATATCTTTTAGGACATCTGCATTTGGTATTTCTGGCATAGATTTACACTCGGTACTTCACTTTATTTTTCTAACTTTGATTATCATATTACATAGTTTTGTTCGTCCGTTGAGCATTATTGTCTTGGTGTTTGCAATTCAGGTTTAGGTTTATACTTTACAATTCAATTTACTTTGGTGTCTTATTAACTACACCTTCTCCTGATAATGTTGTTTTATCTGCAATTTGCTGTGCACTTCTACCTAAGGGATTAATAAATTAAATCAATTTTATGTTCCAGTATTATTGAAAGAAGGGTCTACATTGTCCCAGATCTTTGTTTTTTGTAGAATTACAGATTTAAGTTTTCATTGTTTAAATGTTCTGGATGGAATCATGCCATTTGAAATTCGGTTTCATACAAGCACTTGCCACAATGGTACTGCTAAGTAACAAAATCGTTTGCAGCAACTGAAGAGGACTGCAAGATTATTACCTTAAAGCAGAAACCTTTTACAGAAATATTTAATTGTGAATATTGATGTGGGTTTACGGATCTGCACACAATTTTTTTTAATATCAAGAACTTAAAAGAATTTAAATAAGTGAAACAGTTAAAGCATCTGAATAGGATTGTCATAACCAAAATTAAAACCAACATTTAGTGAAAAATTTTTTGTTACTGCGGTTTCAAGGCAATACTAAAATTGATCTGAAACGTAGACACTTACAAAAAAGAGAATTTCTTGAAAGTTTCGTTATAAAATATTTGAGGTGGTCTAAAAATAAAAAAGAATTGCGAATTGCTAAACAATAGTGAACTGTAAAGATCTAGATGATATGGGCTGTGCAGAGGGTGAGAGTTACATTTAAAAAATAGTATTATTGATATGTGATGACATTACCTTATTAAGAGTAATAAGGTAATGACTACCCGAGTTTCCACTGGTTAGAATGCCTACAAGTGAAATTTTGAAAGCAAAATGGTTGGTTACAGCAGGATCTATATTATGAATCTTACAAAATTTAAAATAATTACTTAAGTTAAAAATTTTGATTGAAGATCTATGTAGCCAAGTAGTTCATGATGTATACAAATGCAGGAAAAACTAGAAAAATAACAGCATAAATGAGATTAATAATGCTGTACTGACTGAATACTTGGTGAGTGTGATTTACAAATTGAAAAGTCAGGATTTCCATGCATTTTATCATAGACCATCCCTGATATCAGACAATGTGGCAGGCATCGTGCCTTGGACAATCGCACTATTTTTATTAATTATTTTAAACTATCAAATTAAATGTCAATTTTGTTTTAGTGACACCACGAACTATTTTGATTTGCACGCAGAGTACAGTGAAGCGAACTGCAGAGACGTCCCAATATCTGACACATGGTGCCCGATTAACGTCAATTACGTGCTTCCGGTCCATACCACCTTCAAGAGGATGCCTGGTATGTTCAAACCTCTGATAATCACTCCCCAAATGATCAAACAACGCAAAAACGGTGAGATTTCCGCTGTAGTTGCGTGTGCAGCCTAACTGTTCTAGATTTGTTGCAGCCACGAAAAACCAGAAACGAAGAGACAAGAAAGCGAAAGCCAAGAAAGTGGACCTTGACTCGCCTGAATGGTTATGCTAAAATAAAAGATTGGCAACGTATTTGACATTCAACGCTATTGGCAGCAACATGCAAGTATGCATTAAAGTGATATTTTGTTGGATGTAAAAGATAAAATAAACAAAAATATTGCATAGCTATTTCGCAGCATGGTTACTTTGTCACAGTTTTACTGAACAGTTGTTATCATTGCACTGATGAGGCCATGCTTATGCATGTATTTCTTTTTCACTATTTATATATTGCATTTGGTTTGAAAATGTTGGTTGGTCTTGGTTATTATTGTGAGGTTGCAAAAAAAAACGTCTAGATGTGCTAACAGTTATACAAGTGAAACTGGTCAAAAGGACACTAATGATCAGAATGAGACTCGCATACGTAAGGTAGGTATATAAATTACAATATTGCAGAATATTGTAATTATGTCTATTTTTAAATATAAATCATCATTAACAATATTAACAAAATTTTATAAATATATAACATGCAAAATAAGATTTTTGACATGTCTAGTTAGTGTAGTGGTTAAAAGTGTATGTGTCAATGCAGTTTCTTGCTTAGATTCAATTCCTGATCATACCATACAATTTTTCAAAATAATATTCATTTATTTTCATCTCTAATATTAAAATAATTTAAGAAAATCTACTTTGAACCATAATTAGACTAAACTTTCCCCTAAAAGATAGGACGTGAAGAACCGAAAAACCTTCTTGCACTCCTGTTACCCTAATACAATACTCCAATTTAGAGTCATATCTGTTAGTATTATAAGAGCCTATAATTATAAAATTTAATAACTCTCTGTACACTAGCATTTTATATCAGGTGCAAGGAGATCTAATTCGACAAATCTGTCGCCATTTTTAAAATTTCGAATCAAAAAACCTCTTCACGCTCCTGTTATCCTGATAGAAAACTTCGATTTTGTGCGTACGCCCCGAAAGGAAGTACAAGAATAAGAAGGAGGACACTTCTGAAGACACCGATAGCAGCACCAATACCACAAGGTTCACACGTACAAACACACGGAACACAGCAAAGAACACAAATGTAGAGGCTGACCAAGAAGTCATGGAAGGACAGCCGCTTCCAAAGTCGGCTAAAATATCTTCCAAAAGAACGAAAACAAAAAAGACTACTTAAAACAAGCAAAACGAAGAGAACAGCATGTCAGCTTATGAAGATGCAGAGTCTGACGTGAACAAAACTGAAAATGGGGTTGCAACTGTTGTTCAAGACGCAGAAGTGCATTCTACTAATAGACAAAATGAAACTGTTGTTATAGACAAACCTACACTTCAAGTAGTAAGAACTATGGAACAAATATTTAGTCTCTAAGCGAGTAGCCCAGTTACATCGCGGGTAGAAGCTTTTGAAAAATTGGGTGCCGAAGCCGGTTCAAATGAAACTTGCAGGCAAAGAAGGAAGCAATGCAGTAGGCCTTGGCCGAGGAACGGTGGCGGAAACGTCAAAAGAGACAACTGAAGGCTCAGCAAATGCGTGCCGCCACACAGCAAGAAAAGCAGAAGGTGCTTGCAACGATTGAACGTGCCAAACAGGAAAAAACCAAACACGTAATCGCAGAGAAAAAGAAGAAGCTGTTAAAGCAAAAGAAAGAAGAACTGGTTGAAGAGGCCTCCGAATCACACATATCTTTGTATTTGAAATATGAGGCCCCTTTACTTCCTCAGACGACTCCAACTCTGCCAAAAGCTCTTCTCTGCATGAACGGGAAAAAAGTATGAATTTTAGCTTTTCCATCAGTAAATCAACCACATTTTGTATTGCTTACAGGGAAACTATCCTTAATATAGATCACTATCCACCTTTAAAAAGGCAATCGTCCTAATTTAACTTATTGTCCATTTGTGACGATCGCTAACAAAATTATTCTCACGAAACTGGCAATAAAGTTGACAAATGTTTCCTGGCTGCCATCCTTGGCAGACACGTCAGCCATATTGTCCTGAATTGCCTAATGCTGCGTGATCGAGGCCCTTGTAGCGCTTCTCGCCACACCAACCTGCATTGAGTAAACATACAAGTGCAACTCCAAACCTTTCCCTCCTTGCCACTTACGACGGCCTTCATCGACGTCGTAATGCACAACGAGAACTTCCCACAATACGGAACAAACAGCTCTAAGAACATAACAGAGTCGTTCAAAATGTCTGCACACAGCCCCCATTTTTTGCAGTCCGAGTCCAAGCCGTTGCTGAAATAACGGCGCTACATAAACGTTTCAACACAAGTAACGCACCAACATACCCTTTCCACCAAGCGAAAACTATGCGGCCCAGCATTCCGGTACCATCCCTCGTGGTCCATGTAAGGGCTGCAGCAAAAGGGGTGGCGTTCGCGTTCCCCACGCCAACGCTCTTTAAGATGGCCTGCGTCGTGAACGTCCCCGTGATGGTAATGCAAAACGCTTGCACGGTATCCCATATCTGATACTCCAAGTGGCCCTCGCTTGCACCGTCAGGGTAGCCGTGCGGCAGGAATACCTCCCGAAAAGTCCCAGGCTTTGTGAGAAACAGACTTAGCTGGCGCATCCGACGAGCTCAACCTCCGTACTCTGTTGTGCTCTGCAACAAACAGAAATTGGTGCGGGTGCAACGGGCTGGATCACTTCATAATCAACAGTTCTAGATTATTTCTAATCAGTACCGCACTAAAGTAATAATCGTTGCCGATTTTATATTACAAAAATTAGAGCGTACAAGTAGTCAACCGCAACCCGTAGACATTTTTAAAACTGGCGCCGAAAACTGTACATCACAATACCCATATCAAATTAGTAATTTGGAATTATACTACTGCAATTATTGAGATTAATAACAAATTGGCATTTTTTAAAACGAATTATTCTGTTAAAATACACATATTTCAGTTGCATTAAAAGATTTAGTTTAATAACTCGCCACGGACAGATTGTGAACGACTCATTTCCAAGTTCAAAGTTATGAACTGTCAACAGCAATGCCGCGGCAGCATGTGTTTCCAGGCGTCGAGAATTTTGTCCTGGACGTCCCTTATGCGCATGTGTGCTTCTACGATAGATGATAAAGGCGCTGTTCTCAATTCATAAACATATTCATATTTAATATTTTAGGTTTTAACATTTGGAAAACATAATAAATTAAGCATAGTGAGAAACTATTGAGGTACAATTCTTTGTTTTAATTTACCAAATTATTTATTCGTTATTGTGTTATTTTTTTTCAAGCAGATTACGGTACAACAACATTGAATAAATCAAATTCAAACAGTTTATATTGACAGTAAATGGAGCTGGAAAAAGATTTAGTAATAATTTAGTACAAGATAATCGGGAAAGATACAACATACCCATATTTTCCTAATTTACATGCTGTAAAAGTTTATTTACCAGTTGGTATTTTAACTTTGTCATTTTTAATAATCGGAAGCAGACATGCGCATAACCGACGTCCAGAGCAATAAAATTCTCGACGTCTGGAAACGCTGCCACTTTATTGTAGCGGTCGGTTCGTGGTGCAGCGTCCAGCGGCTTTAAAAGGCTTCAAAATGAATAGATTCGCCAATGTCGTCGAAATGTCCGATAATATAGATAAAGCACTGATGGATTCATTGGCAGAGTGAGTAGAGGTGTACAGGGTGAGTTTGTTTGAATGCGGTTAACCTGTCGTGATTGAGGTGGGTCTTCAAGCATTCCTAAATACTAAAGGATCTTCCATTAGGGACCTCCCAACTTTGACAGTTGCTAGCGGCCCATTGTTGAAGCCACATCTGTCGAATTGGCTGTCATTTATTGTCTTGTTCGCGCCAATTTCAAAATTACCTTTTATTTTGAATTTTTAATTAGGGCCGGCTGCATTTTCGTTCCCTATTGTATATATTTTGAATTTGATGTATTGGGCGAATTTCTTCGAGGACGCGTTGCGCTGATATACAGGCCGCGCTTTTGTTCGGGCTTAGCCTTTTGCTATGTTCTCGCAGGCGTCGTTCTTTTTAATTCAGTTTGTGATAGTTTAAATTTTCCGTAAGACGAGAGCATTTTTAGCCGAGAGTTCGCCGGCGGGTTTAATTGGCAGCAGAAGTTTTCATTTTCTGCGAGGCTTTTGTTAAAAGCTAATTTTGTGGCGAAATTCGATATTTTGGCCAACTAGATTACCCTCTTTCCGGAGGTCCTTTTGTTTTCCGATTGCATTTCGGGGTTGAAATTGTCGCCGGTAAAACTCGGTCCATTTTCTTTGCTCTGACTCGGCAAGGAACGACGAAGGAACTTGTCCTATCTTTTACCCATACCCTTATATCCTTTTCCTGGAAGTCGCAGGACCAACAGCAGGGAACCGATATCTGCGGAGGAGCGCCGTTTCCACAGGTTAGTGTTTTTTAGCTTTAGCTTTGTTTCAAGTTCCCTTTATTCAAAATGATCCTGGCGAACCATCTTGTTCCAGTCGAGTTCGGCGTGTGCCGCGTTAGATTAGATATCGTTCTAAGCGTTTGAACGTTAGGTTCTAATCGCTTGACACAGACCTGTTAGAGATTGGTTATTTGCAAATTTTGTGAAAGTAAATTATCACGGTCGAATTAAATTGCTTGATTATTTAATTTATTTAATTGTAAATTTGGTTTATTGTTTGCCATTGAAAATTGATTATTAAGAAGATGACGGACAAAGGGAAGGTCGAAAACCTGTTGAAAATTTTAAATACAAAAAAAAACGCTTTTCGCCCGTGTACAAAGATTGCACGATTTCGCAAAGAAACTTAATGAGGGACAAAATCTCGCATTCTTCAAAACGTCCATACAATTCACAAGGACACGGTTAAAGAATTTAATGAGTTAGAACTTTGAATAAACGAAATTTCTTTAGACTTAGATCCCAATTTTATTCCTAAATTTACGGCGATTGGGAATTTATTGGAGATTATCGCGAGGGTTGCTCAACAAATTACGGAAAGTGTGACCACCAACAGCTCCTGCTCTGAAGCACTAAAGCTTAACGCGATAAATCTTCCTAGTTTTGATAGTACGTCCCAAAATTGGTCAGTTTTTATCGAGTTATTTGCCACTTTGGTTCACGACAATCCTAATTTGTCAGATTTAGAAAAGGTGCCACTTTTGGTGTCAAAATTGCAAGGTTCAGCCTTAAAGGTTTGCCAGGGGCTTACTGCGACAGCCATTAAATATAAGGTAATTTGGGGAGCTTTATTTAATCGTTTTAATGATAAAAGGTCGCTGGAAAACAAATACGTTAATCAGGTGTTCAATTTTAAAACTTTACGTGCGGAATCCAGAGGAGGTTTAAATATTTTTTGTACGCCCATCGCGGCAATAAAACAGTTACGTTTTGGAGGATATCGGAGATTTTGTTTTTGAATCGGGGGTTAGAAATTTTAGCCCCGATAACAAGACGTTCCTTTGAAAAGGCACACAAAGATATCCCCACACATCAAGATTTTGAACAATTCTTACAAAAGCAAATAAAAACTATGCCATTCGTTAATACTTCGGAGACTCCAAGACCCAAGACCTAGGAGGAGATTCCATGTATCACGCACAATTTTCTAGTGAATCCAGATTATCGTATGAACGGGAAAAATTGTAAATTTTACGAGGGGAAAGGTCATTCCCTCAAGGATTGTCGTAAATTTTTAGAGTTATCCCCGTGGAAAACGTTTGAATTTATAAAAGGTCACCATTGGTGTTTCCGGTGTTTTTTGCCAGGTCACCGAGCTCCAGAATGTAGACAGCGCATCTCCTGTAACAAATGTGACTTGCCTCATCACCCCCTCTTACATTTTATATTTTTGAAAAGGAGTAAACCCGAAGGCCAGTTGTCGGAGATAAAAGAGACGGCTTTGTGTTCGCTGGAAAATCCTAAAAGGTCTGAGATCCCAGAAAAGTCGACAGTTGTTTTGTCAACGGTTGTCGGGAGGGTTTACGACAAGTCGGGGCATTTTAAAAATTTGAGATTGTTGTTAGATTCCGGAAGCCAGTCACATTTTCTAACTTCCAAGGCATGTCGGCGTTCGAATTTGCCAATCGAACGCCTGAAGTCTTCCGTATTAAGCTTTGGAGGAGCCCCACAAACGGTCTATGGAAAAACCAATTTGACTTTTTCGTCTCGTTCTGATTCCAGTGTTTCGTTTTCGATTGAGCCCCTTATTGTAAAAAAGATCGTCGACAAATTGTCGTCGGCGGAAGTTGATATTTCCCAGTTGGCCTATCTTCGAAAGCTGGATTTGGCAGATGAATCTTTCCACATTCCGAGGGGAATCGACGGGATTTTAGGTGCTGAGATTGTCAGCCAGGATTCTAGGAAACATGAGCATAAGGAGTTCATCTAAATTTCCGGTTGCTATTTCAAGCCGCCTTGGGTTTGTTGTTATGGGTAGAGCTTCGGTTGTGTCTAAGGAGACTAAGCCCATAAGCTTGGTTGCTATGAATAAACCGGTTGAGATGCCCCTTCCAAAAATTCTGGGAAGACAAGGAGGTCCCTTCAACGACACTTCTAAATAAAGAAAACAAGGTTTGTGCGGAATTGTTTTCTTCTACCGTGAAACATCGGGTTCTGGAAAACCCATCGTTTCTTTGCTTTTCGGGGAGAATTCACAAAAGCTAGGGAACTCCTACGATTCCAGTCCTGACATTGGATGTTTCATCCCCCATTTTGGCGTTGCTAATCCGCGGAGCGTTTCTACGCGACTTCGCGTAATATCTGATGCAAGGACAAAAACGAGTCCTGGAGCGTCACGGGGTAGTCCGATGTTTCCCGGGAGAAAGTGAGGTAGAACTTTTAACTCTCCTATACAAGGGCTAGTTGCAAATTTGATTTCATAATTCGTGAGAGATTGTGTTTATTAACGTTTCCACTGTAAGGCAAACGCTGTGTACATACACGTCTAGCATTTGGAAGTTTCTTTCCTCTAGCCACTAGAATCTTTCTTTTGTATATTCGTTCTTTCATTTCCCCATTCGGATTGTTTTGAGTTTTGATGGCAACAGAAGATCGAGGATGTACCGGGCGGTTTTGTTGTTTACAGTTGCGTGTGTTTGTTTCGTTGGAGTTTTGGCTCCGACTATTTTGTTAGAGTGGCGGTAGGAGTTTTTTCTGCCGACTAACGTTTCCTTATCTCGTAGGTCGTTTGAGCCTATTGTGTTTCGGGAGTCGAGGGTTGTGCCGGCGGTGAGTTTCGGTTTTGTCGGGAATGGTGGTGGAGCGGTAGTTTATACGAGGCTTGTTATGGGCAAAGTTGGTTGTTCATCTCGTGTATGCCGACTCCAGGGTTTCGCCAACAGGGGTGTTGTCTGTTCCGCGACTTGAAACACACGCGGCTTCGTCGTTGTTAGAGTTGATTGAAAGTGCTTGTCCATCCGGTATTGCAGTCCAGGTCACAGAATCCAGTCATCACGTTTTCCGATACGGGGATTGTCTTGGGCTGGTTGAGAGCCTCTGTCGATCGTTGGCAGATCTTTGTCGTCAATCGGGTAGCTGAAATTATGGTTTCACATTTAACGGCTTCAAATTAAAATTGTAAAATTGTAAACGCACTGTTTTTGGAAAATAATTTAAGTGTCTTTTTTGTAGGCCTGTTTACGTATGAGTCTCATAGTGGAACCCTTGTGATCAGTTTACAGTCGTGCTCTTATCAACATTTGAGCCACATGCGAGATAGCTTGGGTAGAACGGTAGTGAAATTTCCAGATAAGCTTTACTTGTTCTGTTCAGTTTTTATTTCACAAAAAAGAAAAATATTTTCAAATTACTAATATTTGATGCTTTTTGTGTACATAATTTTGTCTGCTTATGGTTATCTGTCTTAAAGTAGTTCTGTTAAACTAAACTCGATAAGCTAATTGGAATTTGTTTACAGATATTCGCACTTTTATTCTTTTTATAAGCATCGATGACGATTGAACGTTTTGAAATTGTTTCGATCAAACCAGTAGTCAAAGATTGGTTATGCAGAGACAAAACACTCATTGCTGCACTTTTGGCGCAGGTAAAGAAGGAAGCAATTCTGCAGTAGGCCTTGGCCGAGGAACGGCGGCGGAAACGTCAAGAGAGACAACTGAACACTCAGCAAATACGTGCCGCCACACAGCAAGAAAAGTAGAAGGTGCTTGCAACGATTGAACGTGCCAAACAGAAAAACCAAACACGTAATGGCAGAGAAAAAGAAGAAGCTGTTAAAACAAAAGAAAGAGAGGCCGGTTGAAGAGGCCTCCAAATCACACATGCCTTTGTATTTGAAAAATGAGGCCCCGTTGTTTCCTACAGATGACTGCTACGACTCAGATGACTCCAACTTTGCCAAAAATTCTTCTCTGCGTGGAATGAGAAAAAAGTATGAATTTTAGCTTTTCCACCAATAAATCAACCAATCAACCAATTTTGTGTTGCTTACAGGGACACCATTAATGACAATTTTAAGGCATGTGGAGTATGTAAAACCGTTGATGCCTTTCCATGTCGCCCCAACAACGGTAGACCTGAGAGAAATCTTTCCTTCCATCGAGGAAAGGAGGCTGAACAGGTCATCGAGTGCTATCTGGAACATATCCGGTGAAATGACCAAGCTGGATGCAATAGACGAGGAAAAATAGTATTTTATTTATACATAATTTTATTAGTGTTCTATTTTTACTATATTTTTAATGTTACATTATCACATTTTATTAGAGGACACGTTCGTAAGTGTGAACTTGGAAATGAGTCGTTCACAATCTGTCCGTGGCGAGTTATTAAACTAAATCTTTTAATGCAACTGAAATATGTGTATTTTAACAGAATAATTCGTTTTAAAAAATGCCAATTTGTTATTAATCTCAATAATTGCAGTAATTCCAAATTACTAATTTGATACGGGTATTGTGTTTATTGTGATGTACAGTTTTCGGCGCCAGTTTTAAAAATGTCTACGGGTTGCGGTTGACTACTTGTACGCTCTAATTTTGTAATAGGAAGTAACGGGGCCTCATTTCAAATACAAAGGTATGTGTGATTTGGAGGCCTCTTCAACCGGCCTCTCTTCATTTAGTTTTAATAGTTTCTTTTCTTTCTCTGCCATTACATGTTTGGTTTTTTCCTGTTTGGAACGTTCAATCGTTGCAAGCACCTTCTGCTTTTCTTGCTGTGTGGCGGCACGCCTTTGCTGAGTCTTCAGTTGTCTCTCTTGACGTTTCCGCCGCCGTTCCTCGGCCAAGGCCTGCTGCAACATTGCTTCCTTCTTTACCTGCGTCTCTGCTTGCTTCAGTCTTTCACTGTTTGCAGTTTTCGAAGTGCTCTTCAGCTTGGAATGGCTCCAAGTTTTGACAAATTCTTGTTGGCAAGTGATGCAACTCCGGTGTTGTTTAGAATATTCTGAAAGATTCAACTATTAATCTATGATTACAAATAGTGAATCAACATACTTCTTCCTTATGTGTTTTTGTCTTCATGCGTGTGACCATCCTGCAAGTTTCATTTGAATTGGCTTCGGCACCCAATCTTTCAAAAGCTTCCGCGATTTAACTGGGCTACTCGCATAGGGACTAAATATCTGTTCCATTGTTCTTATTACTTGAAGTGTAGGTTTGTCTATAACAACAGTTTCATTTTGTCTATTAGTAGAATCCTCTTCTGTGTCTTGAACAACAGTTGCATCCCCATTTTTAGTTTTGTTCACGTCACACTCTGCATCATCATAAGCTGACATGCTGTTCTTTTCGGTTTGCTTATTTTCAGTAGCCTTGTTTGTTTTCGTCCTTTTGGAAGATATTTTGGCCGACTTTGGAAGCGGCTGTCTTTCCATGACATCTTGGTCAGCCTCTACATTTGTGTTCTTTGCTGTGTTCCGTGTCTTTGTACGTGTGACCTTTGTGATATTAGTGCTGCTATCGGTGTCTTCAGAAGTGTCCTCCTTCTCATTGTTGTACTTTCTTTCGGGGCGTACGCACAAAATCGAAGTTTTCTATCAGGATAACAGGAGCGTGAAGAGGTTTTTTGATTCGAAATTTTAAAAATGGCGCCACATTTGTCGAATTAGATCTCCTTGCACCTGATATAAAATGCTAGTGTACAGAGAGTTATTAAATTTTATAATTACAGGCTCTTATAATACTAACAGATATGACTCTAAATTGGAATTTTGTATTAGGGTAACAGGAGCGCGAGAAAGTTTTTCAGTTCTTCACGCCCTATCTTTTAGTGGAAAGTTTAGTCTAATTATGGTATTTTAATATTAGAAATGAAAATAAATGTAGACTATTTTGAAAAATTGTATGAAGCGACCAGGATTTGAACCTCAGCTACTTGGATTACACTATGCTAACTAGTCAAGTTGAAAATATACTTTGTATGTGCTATATATTTATAAAATTTTGTTAATGTTATTAATGATTATTTACATTCAAGAATAAAGACATGATTATAATATTTTGCATTATTTCAGTTTATATATCTTCCTTATGTGTGCGAGGCTCATTCTGACCATTAATGTTAGCACTTCTAGACGCTTTTTTTGTAACATTTAATTTAAATTATATTTTACTTATTAAAAGCATATTACCGTCTAAATTAATTTACTAAAATAATTTTACAACAATAATCGTTTTAATTTGCTCTGCTGTGAAAACGGTTGCATACTTACTTTTTGGTAGTTGAATTGCATACACCTTTTCTTCAGTATTTTCCACAGTCGAATTCAGAACAAGCCATAGTCTGTAAGAGGCTGCAATGATGTGCCAAAAGTCTAGATAAATGCATTGTCTTCCGATTTTCCCGTTCTGCAAGCTCAGATATGAATGGTTGGATGATTTAGGCAGGTTACAACTGTGGTTAATGCTTTTGTTCAAGAAACCGAGCTGTGAACATACCAAACATGCCCCTTTTGGTTACGGAGAGGCATTTCTTAAAATTCTTCTTCTAGCTTTGATGTATTGCAGCAGAAGGAAAATGTCCAAAGGTCCAGAAAGCGATCACCTCTAACAGAAGCTCCTAAAATTACCTGTTGATTTCCTTCAGACAATGCAGAACTTCGTAGCTCTTTAGCTTGTTATATCTACTGTATACTTTACAGCCTTGCATATGATGTTGTTTGGAATGGATATAAAAATGGAAGCGGAGGGCACCTTAATACATTGTAAGTTTCTTAAAATTTTACATAAGAAGTACCCCCCCCGGCATATCTTGTGAAAGTTATTATTGATTGCAAACGACTGCTAAATGTTACGACGTTTACACTTCCACTTTGGTTTCGTTTCATTTAAATTCACTACATCACAGCTTCCCATAGTATTCTATAATGTTCAAACATACTGCGCAAGTCACAGTGAGTATTTTAATATATCAGACAGATTTGCAACATTCTGGTGACTTAACTCAGTCTAAAGACTCTTACTCCAAGTGATTCCTTTCGGAAAACACATAAGGATACTAGCATTACAGCCAACAGGATGCACTCTAGGTGTTGTTCCAAATTGTGGAGGTGAAAAGAGCTCGCAATCTCATGTTGGGCAAAAACAGGATATCAGGCAATTTAGAAAAACAACTTTAGAGTAAATGGCTTTGAAGCTGAAAGATGATTGTCCTCATTATATGACCATTTTCAGAAAGAAATCACAGCTCCGAGGTCAAAACACACATCCTTGTTTGTCATAGATGTCAAAATGATGTTTGAATCCGACAGACGTGATCTATGGCCGGATAGAGGAAAGTTTGGGAATTCCATTCTACATGATCACCTTCATGTGAGAAGAGTTTTTCCCTTTAGATACTCCATTATTTAATTGACAAGCAGATGTTACAATGTGTTTTGTAATACAAGACACTCGATAAGCTTAAAAATGTCAACAGCATCATAAGTTAAAAATTTTCGTGAAGAATGGGCTACAAGAGAGATGGTTTTCCAACGACAAGGACTTTGTAAGACTATAGGAATGTGCCCACATACCCGAGAAATGAGGACCAGTTGCAAAAGTACATAGAACGTTGTGTAATTTGAAAGATTATGAAAATGAATGAAACTGGAAAATAGATACTTATTACTCTCTCAATGGGGGGTTAATTTGAAGTGCGGAAGTTGTAAGTGGGAGAGGATTCTTTGTCAATAATCACTTTAATACTATAGAAAGCAAAATGATGAGTGGGAGTTTGAAAAGGCCAGAAAAATATCACCGAGACAATGAAATAACAGTAACACTTGTTTTTGTTTTAAAGGCCTAAAAATGTAGCGTCTACATATAACAGAGAGAAAATCAAGTTGATACATTGAAATATTAAGTAATGAAAAAATTAAAACCAGTTGTAGGCAAAATTGCCCCCCTTCCCGCAAGAAAAAACAGACATAAGTGGTTCAGGCTGTAGTGAATGAAGACCAATTTCGATAGTTTCTTTAAGGATTACAGAAAATAACTGGCCAACAGTTTTCAGTAGTAACAGTGAGATTATTATGGTTTTGAATAGATGCCATGTTATTAATCAACAGTGAAGTTGATCAAAATTATGTAATCAACTAAAAAAGAGTGACATATTGCTCCAGTTAGGCAGTGATACTGCGCTTCAAGATGCTGTTACCGGGTGGTTTTATTACCAGGTAAGAGAACATTTTGTAGAAAGAATTTTAAATCATAAAACTTTACAAGTGCCTCAATTTGCATGACGATAAACTAATGTACCGTTGTAGGTTTCTAATGTGTCTGTCATTGATTGACCAAATCGGGGTTTCTTTCCAAAATGTCCTCGTATTTTTTATATTCTATATTATCTAAATGTATGGTCTCCATCATTATCTCTTGAAAGAGTGACGAAAACGTTTTGATGTGCCTATTATGATTAGTTAACAAATCTAATTCGTGTGTCACACCTGCAGAAAGTAAAAATTAATTTATTTATTATTCAATTACAGAAAAAACAAAACCGTGCGCATATTGTTGGGTATCTATAATGGCGGATATCTGAAACAATTTAAAATAAACCTTCTATTACAAGATTTTTTTTAATTAATGGATCTTTGAAGACAATTAAGTACTTTGTATTCAAACGAAAATATGTGGGAGGCAAGACTAGTCTAATTACAAACTCCATTTTAGTGTAAATTTGCATAACAGATTTAAATTCTCTAAGATAGTTCAATGGAAGAATAGTTTGGAATTGGGGGAACAAGAGGGAAAAGAATTTTTTACTGTGATTTATACTTACCTATTATAACGACGTACATTTCGGCTCTCGTCATTTATGATCGGCTAAAATCTGTGATGAACAGATGATTTTCCGAAATTCAGTGATAGCATACTTATAAAAGACAAACGAATCACTACATTTTCCTGTTTCGTTTCACTTTTTAATTATTCCTCTCTCATTTTTTAATTATTATTTATTGTATGTTGTGAATTTGTTTATAATCGCACCAATAACTTAGTTTGATAATTTTTTACTAGATGGCGCTTTATTGCGTTTGTTAGTGTCATCTCTATTATATATAATTTTTGTCTTACCTTTTGCACCACTAAGCTGGTTCAAGTTTTTTACTTGAATTATTGTGGTTTAAATGAATCACTGTCACACTATTGTAACAATATTTTTCTGATCACTGCAATACATTCCTGAGATTACTTATATAATTGCGTGTAAAGGTATTGTAAATTCTACAAACATTTGAATTGCAGCTGAACTAGCACGTTACAGAAAAGGATTAGTTATTCCGAGGATTTGAACCAAAGATTTTTTCAGTATAATTCAGCACCTTCAAGACTATCTCATGCATCTTTATACCGGAAACAAAAAATGCTTTTATGAAACTTTTATATTCAAATAAACATTTTGGCCGTTATATATTAGTAACAAATTATAATCCGATTGACTGTAGATCGTAGCTTAGAAAGACATATTTGCTCTCATTTATAAGTTGCGCTCCTACTGCCTATTGAGAGAGATAATAATGTACAGTTTTTAAATTCTTTATAATGACTAAACAACAATGACTTCTAGTCTTCACATTTTTATTGCTTATCTAACCACTACCTTAATATCACAGCCTAATAAATAACAACTAACAGCTCAACATTCAAAATCAAAGTTACCAAGGCCTCCACACCGCTTCTGGCCCCTTCTCTTCGAACTCTCCCTTTTGGCGGCGGCGTCCGCCGCCGCAGAGGGCACAACAAAAGCCAGGCTGCCGTTTTCCAGCCTCGTGGGGATGAGGGTGACGCCGACCTTCAGCGAACTGTCGCAGGAGCTGTCGGCGGGCTGGACCAGCACCTGCTCTTTGCTGCGGGCCGGCGCCTGCTTCGCGGTCTGGCCCAGCTTCTCATGCAGGTGCTGCAGGTAGCACACCGTCATCTCTAGGATGTCAGCCTTCTCCAGCTTGGCCGTCTTCTGGCCGCCTCTGCGCGACACGGACTCCTGGAAGGTCGTCTTGGACTCCAGCAGGATACGCTTCAGCGTCTCCAAGCTGTCGTTGATACGCGCCCGGCGCTTCTTCTCCATGAGCGGTTTTCTTATCTGAAAGTGGCAGAATTTCTTTTCTAGCGCATCGTTAAAGTCTCCAGAGACTATGTGTCTACTTAGCAGGGAAAGCACCATACCTTTCTGCTTTCTGATACGAAATTATTTTTTCTGCACTCGCTCTTCATCCTAAGCAAACAGCAGCTCACTGGGTCTACCTCAAGACTTCAAACACTTTAATGCTTTCTTGGGCATTTTCGGGTTGATATTTACAGCCCCCACCCTAAATCCCTTCCAAGGACCTGTTGCCTGTCACATCCTTCGTCTTAGGCCGATTAGCCACCAGGTTAGAGCAATGCAGGGCGGCTCAGTGGCGTACAGGCGCCCATTGCGATTTTCAGCTTCTTCCCTTTATTAATTTTCATTGCAAAAAGAAGGTTTTTCAATTTTTCTTATAAAGTAGCTAATAAATCTTGAGAGAACATTAATGAAACGACAACAATCACGTAGCACCTTATCAGATATGAGTACGTAGATTTGCACTAGCGCCTATGGTCACCAACTCTCCCGAAAAAGAGCGGCTCGTCGGGACGCCGCTGAGGCTGCGCTGCATGAATGGATAAAGGTCGGTTCCGAACAATTAGCAGAGATTTTTCGTCAATCCGAGTGGAAGGAATGATATATGATTTGGCCAGATGTTCTTTTCGTGAAAGCAAGGATCTCGAATCGATTGCTCTTAATATGGTCAAATTGGCTTAAAATGTGTTCGTCCAGTAAATGATCCCTTTATGGCGCACAACCCTCAAATATTTGGCGGAGCTCTACCTGGCGCGGCCGGAGCGCCGGCAGAGCCTAGACGGAGTCGTTATGCGTAAGCAGATAAGGGAAATTAGAATACTGTCGCTCTCAAAAAGGCCCAACGTACTTTCGACAAAGCACAGGAAGGAGGAGGAGCAGCGTAAGACGAGAAGGAGACAAGTGAACGTTGCTCCACTTAAGTTTGCTTTCGACGGGCTTCGGCCGGCTCGAAACCGTTTTTCCCAGTCGTTTGCCAAAAAGGGCACGCGAGCCGCTTGAATTACACAAAAAACTATTTCTGGGGAAAAAACTACAAACGGTTGCCGCGATCGTACGTATTCTCGCAATTTTCTGGGTCCCATGGACATCAGTCCTTTGTTTTTATTTGATCCTGAATCTTTGCTACCTCACAGATGACGAAGCATTTAAATTTGATCACTCAAATTTGCCGAACGAGTCAAAAACCCATTAAAAGACTCAATGATGGTGAAAATATGCTGCGCCACAATAGAAAATAGTAAAAAAAAAAACTTAATCATCAAAACAAACTTTTCGAAGCAACTCTTCAATATAAAAATAAAGAATAAAAGGATAATGAAGATGAAGAAATGACCATTAAGAACATGGGGAGAAGAGAAAAGATGGATATGCAATTTGTGAGAAATTTTTGATCTCAAATCCACTTGAAGCTTCTTTGCAATGAGTGAGGGGTGCAAAATTTGCTCAAGGTCGTGCTTAATAACTTCCCCATTCAGCTTTTTTATCGTTTTTAGAACACTCAACCCCAACCAAAGTCTTCTAGTTTTCAGAAGGGCCCTAACAGTCGTCTCTAGTGACTTTAATTGGTCCTATTTTTCAAATTTATTAAAATTACTTTGACGTTTATTAGAAGGACTCTGATTTTTTAATGAACTCGTCCTATAATATGATTAACATCTGTTAAATACTAACGCAAATATTTGTACCAATCAACAGGAAGAATCAGGTACGAGTAAGAACAGTAGTAGTAGTTTCCACCTCTGTTGAAGTTTTAGCTAATTTTTGCGGCATAAAAATTGATTGCAGGGTATTAAGAATCTTTCACTCAATGACTTGTTGTCTGTTGCATCAACCTCTGCTGAGGCGAGTTTTTCCTATTATTCTTCAGTGTTTGGTACTTTATCTTGTAAAAGATTCAAAATTTCCTTTTTAAACTGGAAACTGTTGCTCTACATGAATTGGTTGGGGTTGGATTTTGTCACTTCATAACTTTTTCGTTCTTTTTTGTGCCCTAAAAACTCTGGAGAGGCACAAATGACGTGAACAATCGATATATCTCTCAATATAAAAAGTCTGGATAAACATTTGCCCAGAAATGTATTCCATGATAAATAGTCACGCTGTTCTTCAAGTGCATTGAGGTCTCTTGTAACAATACTCATATTTATGGTTTGTTCGTAAGTTTCTTTTTATTTGCAGGTCTGCTTCTAAGTGGACATATGTTGTGAAGTGCTATTATGGGGTGAACACAAAGATTCACATGAGTTGGAGGAATTTGTGCTATAAGACAATTTTTGCGTTGAGTATACCACATAAGACGTATCACTAGTGTCTCTTTCACTTGGAACTTGTGCAGGGACTATTCCAAGTGGGTTTTCTTTGTTTGTTTTTTCAACGGATCACTACCATTACAGATTACAAGAAGCAACTTGTGATAAGTGTAGCATCATTAACCTGCACAACAATAATCTATGCGCTAGACATAATTCGCATGGAATGGATGAAATTTATCATCAGTGAGCGTTTTTGGTTTGGGATTAATAGTGACCACCTACTCGAATCAGTCTCAATGGGCCAGTGCGTCTGCAATTCTGGAAGGACACTGCTGTTATACCTTGATATGACTGATGTATGGTTGAAGCTCCAGCGCACTTCAGTATTAACGTTCGTCAGTATCTCAATAACAATTTTCCCGACAGATAAGTTGAATGAGGTGGTTCTGTTGCATGGGCCGCCCAGTCGTCTAACTTAAATCTCCTTGAGGTTTCGTAGAGCCACTTGGGTGTGTATGCTGAACCATCCTAGAAGATTAATCAGGTATGTATTGTAAACCTTGGGGAAGGAGGGGCGCAACTACTCTAAAATTGTCATAACATAACGTCGTGCAATGTTATGTAATGAACTGACGCAATATTGAGGACTCGTCTGCTTTCTCGGACATACGAGAGTGAATAAAATATAAACAGGGAAGCCTGATGCCCCCGATGCTTTAGTCACTACCACAATATCCCTTTCCTTTGCGCAACGGATTATTATCGAGGTTCTCGCAACAGTCCAAAATTTTGAGAAGACTTAAGACACAATTTGAGAACAACGCCGTTAAGAAGAAACTTTTGGGTGGACAAGAAATAATTGACTATGATGATCACCGAGGTTTTACGAGGACCAGTATGATTGAGGAAAACATTTGAACTGTTCCCGCTTACTGAGGATGACCTTGAACTTAAGCGTATGGACAACATTGGAATGCTTTTTGGGGGGAATTCAAGCCGAGTAGAATCAATCAATAAAATGCATCACGCCCTGGAGATAAAATCCATGATATGGTTTCGCAAATAAGTAAAAATCTGCAAGTTAACAAAAACTACAAGCAACACAAGTAGGTGCGAGTTCACGTTATGTTCCATAGTGGGCTACATATGCAAAAACTGCTCCCTCGAGAAGAAAAAGAGTTTATGATGAAAGATGGAAGTTGAATTTACTACTACACGCAGGAAACGCAATATCAATCCAAACAGTGGGCTAAGCGAGGTGAAGCGGCTCTGTAAAAGGCAAGAGCGCGTACCATTCGGTGGAAAGAAAGATGATGAGAGAGGTTTTCTAAAACCCAAAAGGGATTCCCCTAATTTTCTACTTTTAGAGAACATTTAGGGCTTCACAGAAACCTCTTTCTCAAAATAATAACAAATCTGAAGAAAAGTAGGGGCAAAGTCTTGAACCTCGAGGGGATTATGTCGATAAATGCAAATTGTCGTCTTTAATATCAAACCAAGACGCGCATCAAACCATTCGAATGAAGATTTTCAGATGAATATATTGAAAGGCGGAAGACATATGTAAAGTATAAAAGGTTTGGAAACAACGAACAAACTGTGTAAATGAAATTCGTTGCTGTGTTTTTATTATTGCCATATAATAACATTACATTCTTGTCTTCTTCAATTTTGATACGTTCTATTTTCTAGTCTTTATTTTAGTATTTTTTGTCATCAATTCTTATTTATTTTCTTTTATGCACCGTTAGCTAAATGGAGATGAGTGCGGTTTCTGAGCTTTGTAGATAAGGGTGCCTGAAGAAGAATTCCTCCATAGGGTATTTTGCCCTGCCATTTCATTGATCAGTATCTCGATCTCAAACTAAGAGGTAACCTCGTCCGTTGCAGAAAGAATTGCAAAAAAAAATCGTCTCAAATTTTGAGAAGACGAAGAAAAAGCACAGTTTGAGGATACACCCCTAAAGAGACTCAAGTGTACGAGTAGCATAAACACTTTTTGAGAGGAAATTAAGCTAATAAAAATTAAGGTTACCGATGTCGCCTAAAGACCAGCGTGACTGAGGATAATATTTGCCATTTTGCAACGTCTAACCTAACACAGCAACCCAAGCTCCACAAAAAAGGAAATTTTTCTGTATTACATAGAAACATCCTCCCAGTCCGGACCTAACGCCTTACGATTATCATTTGTTTAGATCACTAAAAGAAGCGCTTGGAGAATAATAATATTTATTTGATTCACCCTCCTATATTCCATATGAACGTCTTTGTGTTCTTATTAGAAATCACCTTCTGAAGTTACACTTTGCTAATACTTTCGTTATGTCAAGAGTATCTTTCATCTTTGTTATATTGCAAATTCTTACGCGATTCTTAATAAATATAAATACAAGTTGGTTCAAATATGACCGGGACTAATTCGTGTGTAAACAAACCACACTGCTCAACAGCTGCACGACCTTAAGAGTCACACTCTTCATCGTCTCTCCTGCTAGGGTTAGAACTTGTTCAGTTCCGTTTGCGAGTTGCTAGAATGACGAGAAAACAGAAGGTAGTGTGGAGCGTGGAACGACGCATTGTGATCAAATTCTGCATTGGAGAAAAGGTCCCGTCCGCTGAAATAACCACAAACTCCTACTACAATATGGGAAAGAATGTCTCTCTTACGAACCCGTGCTTCAAAGAGGACAGAGAGCAAGATCGTCGGCCGCAAACATTGATCGCGCAGCACTCTCAAGGAACTTGGAGCAATGCTGCCCATCATTGTTGCAGAAGACATCGTAAAAAAGCACCTGCACTATGGTAAAGAGTTTGAAGATGAAGGTGATGCATTTTTGAAGTCTGTAGTGACCACCGATGAAATGTGGGTACGCTGATTCATTCCCGAGTCCCAGCATTTATAATACGAGTGGCGGGATACCAGTTCTCTCAAACTCAAGAGAACGCGGAGGAGCCGTTCAGCAGAAAAAGTGATGGCAACGTTCTTTTGAGACTGGCAGGGAGTTATCCATGTAAACTTTCTGACGGACACCAGAACAATTAATGCAGCTTGTTACTCAGACCTCCTGGCAACAGACGTGAAGAAAAAGATCCTATCCAAGCGGGAAATAGGTGAAAAGCGGGTAGCTTCCCTTCACGATAATGCCCGCATACATGCGGTCAAAATAACAATGGAAACTATCCAAAAAATGTAATGAAACTTTCCACCACATCCTATGTACAGTCCAGATTTGGCCCCAAGTGATTTCTACCTGTTCGGAAATTAAACTTGCAAAGCATACGGTTTGCGGAGAACAACGCCATTGCTATCTAAACTGTTCGAAACTGGATACGCCTTTTTTGAAAAAACCATCGGGATACTTTCAAACTCTGGAAAAAATGTGATGACTTTGGAAGGGAGTACATTGAAGACTGACGTGTGCAAGTATTTGAAAATTTGTTTTTTTTATAAAAAAATCAGTCCCGGTCATATTTGGACCACCTTGTACTATATACTTACTTTAGTCTGTTATAGATAAAGGACATGTGAACTTGTACCACAATAATATCAAATACCTCTTTAGATAGTACAAGGATGTAAAGATTGAAAAATTCTCCCACAATAAACTCACATCCAGAAGGAGGGAGTATTTGATCGATTAAAATATAAAGATCTGATGACCAAATGGAGCAATTCGAGCTCTGCACTTGCAAAGCCGGGGCACCCTTTTCAAGCCCGCATTATCCGTCCGTACGCCCCGAATGCCGCTTTCAATCTCGCACCTTCAGATGAATATCGAAAAGCTCGCCGACGCGTAAGCTGTCAGGTGCAAGCGTAAGAAGAGGGCCGCCGACGCAAGAAGGGCCTTTGAGCGCCGCTCCGCTTCTCACGGATTATCGGTATCATCCCGCTCGAGCCGCTATAATCCGCCGGGAGGCGCGAAAGGGTGTAAAAGACTAACCACGGCCGAATCGCTTACGAATGACCGGGCCGCTCACAATAGCGTACACTGAAAAGGAGCGTCAACACATGCGGCGACAATGCACACCGAGTCCGTTAAAAATCTTCTGTTTCGTTGAATGCTACAAAGTTCCTCTTGGTCTTATCTTGCTCGTTTTTCTAAGGAGGCGATTAAAAGTATAAATGGATGGAAACAAGAGAGAAATTCGTCCAAAATCAAAACTCAAATAAGGGATTGGTATCAGGATTCCGTGTTCTTTTCCCAAATCTTACAGTTTGGGGGATTTCTGTTTTTGTTGCTATCGCGTTTCGTTTTCGAAACACTTCTTATATATTTATCGGTTTCCCTACATTTAAAATTTCTGTAAAGAGATCTAATGTTCCAAAGCTAAGTATCGGAAACAACCCCAAACATGCAGCATAATAAAGCGCTGAGCAGTTCAAAGGACACCAAGCCCAAAAGGACGCCTTTAGTCCTCCCGCCAATTTTCTTCTGCCCTTGAACGTTGTTTTTCAGCTGATTTTCAGTAAGTAACAGTTTCAAGGTCATACTTCGCGCCATTAGCTATACTTGAACAATCTTTTAGGCAAGTTTTTAATGATTAAGTCACTACTGTTTGATCGTCTATGGCGAGGTTGCTCGTCTCTCTTTTCTCGATTCGGCTGTTCATCCGCAGCTTTATCTACTTTAGGATGAAATCAAAAGAGCAGGTGCAGATAACGCGCTGCCGCCGCAATATTCATTTATGAACCTTTGGGGTTGGTGACACAGAGACACGGTTTCAAATTTCTTTGCCTGCGGCAGAGCAATTGAGTTCCAACTCGCAAAGCGTATTAGAACACTCGCGTTGTAGCTCTTATCCGTAATACAACGACGTTAATTTTTTGGATTTTTATCCTAATATAAAAAATAACCATCTATTAATAATGATAATAACTAGTCTATTGTTTCAGGAAGAAGTTGTAATGAAGTGACTGGAAGAAAGGTCATCTAGGACTTCTACAAATATTTGCAAACGCCAGCTTTGAAAAATAGTTTAGACATCTAGCTTTGGTTTAATTTTAAATATAAATTCTGTAATGACAGACATACTTGTCTTACTACTTTATTATTGCAACTTACGTATCATCCCACACCATCATCGACCCACGTAACACAAAAAATTACAATTACGATAATAAAAAGATGTGATAAATAGAAGCCATTAATTATCAGTTGCTTTTATTCGTCCTGCACTCATTTCATAGCTCACAAAGGCTTTTTGAATATTCTGAAAAGTTTCTGCAAACACAAGTTACAGGTTTGCACAAAATAGAGGCAGATTCGCTGTTCTACTCGCCGAGTGACTGCAAATGTGCTGAATCCACACTACATGTGCTTATTCACGCGGTGCCTCGTTTACGCATGCGCAGTACAGCCCACTCCCAGCGGCTGCCAGATTATATGGTGGTCGCGCAAATGTTTCATTAATTAAATTTGTTTTTATATTTTCGTGGCAGATTTCTGCGAACTTGAATGAATTCTGTTTCAATTTCTTCCGTTTCGTTTCCTTCTTTCTTCTTTTTCTCATCCACTAATATGTCACATTTTTCTTTGCAAGTGTTGATTCTTTCCCTTTAACGTCAAACATTCCCGGGCTTTCTTTAAACCCGGCATACAAAAAAAACAAGTTTATAAATGACATCCAATAATCCATTGATTACCAGACACACGATCTCTACTTCAGGCCTTGAACTTCTGGATATGTCCATTGAGAAAACCGAACTTCATTCCTCTACCCTCACTGCAATCACCCTAATAATTATCAAAGAAAGTAACGAAAAGCTCCATGTTTCTGGGTTGTATATCGGGTTCCCTCATTTAGGAAAAGAATTTTAGAATCCAAAAATATAGACAGATAGAAATACATTACATTTAGTTCTCGCAACGTTCTTTTTTTCATAAGATATGTCCTCGAGGATTGCAGACTGGAAAGCGGAGAAACACGCATTCAATTGATTTTATTATTGTATTTTTATTGTATATTAAAGTATACAACTTCCAATTAAATGTGGGAAATTATGTCTGATATGTACACCTCTAACACGTCGGGTTTCACTCTTGGAGTCGACTGTTGATGGATTGGATACCAAGTGTCATGTGACATACCGTAAAATTACAAGTTGGTGCAGTAAATCAACTGTTGCTCGAGTGGTATCTGGAACCACATTTGTTCCAGATCCATGTTACCCAGTTGGATCCAAAAAACTGGGTAACTATTGCTATTCAGTAGTTTTAGCATTATTTTCTAAAAAATGCAGGCGTATCGCGCCGCCTACCCAAAAATCCCCATTGATGACTTTACTTTTCATGAGCTAATAACGCGATAATTTTGTTTGTTTATAATAATGTTTTAAAACTAATTGATGGATGGTTGATGATGAGAGTAATTAGCAATCTGAAGGTCCTGTTGAATTTTGTACACATGCAGGTGCAACTCTTCAGTGGTTTTCTCAAAATTCCAAATATGTTTTTCTGATTTTCAGGAACACTAACTGTGCCAATAATTTCACGGGACCTCAACCTACGTTGATATTCACGAGGTCTTGCATCCATTACCGATCCAATCCCCACAAATTTTGTAATCAATCATCGAACAGTTGAATCGTTTGGTGATTATTTCGAGCAGAAGTCTGCCGAGTTTTCATACCGCTTCCGCAACTTTTTTACTAAATTATCAATAAATTCATTTGCATATTTATTTCTCAAAATATAGCCCATCCGCCTCAACACACTTCACCTAGCGATCGACAAGCGAAATCAATCCCGATCTTTTGAGGCATCAGAAATTGATATGCTGTGAGTTCTAGAGAAGCTGGAGAAGAATTTACATTCGCTTGTCGGCGTGCTCCTGCTTCAGTTCGTGAAGAATGCCGCACGGACGCTTGCTCCAAAGCGACACCTGTAATTTCTTTGGATAGTCTCCTAAAACTAGGATGAAGTATGACAAGTTATGTATCAAAAAGGTGATAGTAGTCATTAGCAACTGCACCACGATGGTTTTTCTGGTCTAATAACAATAGCCGCGGTCGAGCTTTGCTACGGCAAATTTCATGCTAAGATCTCTCCGATCGTTGGTGGTTTTTTAGAGCGTGAATCACTTTTAACAGGTACTCCATCTCTGAATTGTTTGCACCGTATTGTTATTCCTGCTGCACTAATTACACTGTTCTCGAAAGCTTCCTGAAACATTAAATGGTTTCTACAGACGAAGATTCTAGTTTCGTTCAAAATTTTGTGCAGATTCGCTGCATCTACAGACATTTAACTCCTAACCGATCTAGGTAGTAAAGTTGTCCTCATTTACGCATGCGCACTGAAGTCCGCCATTGGCTGCCAGGTTACATCATGACCACACAAGCAGTTTTCATTAATTAACACTGACTCGATGAAACAGGCATTAAAAATGTAATGAAACTGTAAATTGCTAAAATATAAAATATTAAACAAAACAAAAGACAACTACCCCCCCCCCCTCCATCACCACAGAGAATTTGAATTAATTATGTTTGTTTAGGCGATTAATCCTAAATGAGCAAACAGATGCACAGACTGACAGTGTGAACAACTGTATGTCAATAGATTCGTACCAACTAAAGAGAAAAATTATATTGAGAAATGTATGGTAACAACTTGTTTTACAAATTCAAAAAAACGGTATTATTGAATGTATAAACAAAAAAAAAATTTAAAACTGGAGGTTTACAACTAAAGAGAGAGATTAATGGCGCAAATTCTGATTAACCATGCTAAGCGTGAAATATCAAATAGAATAAATAGTTTGTGTAGAGGTTATTTAGAAATTTTTCAACTATCCACATCTAGCGTCGCGTATTTTAAAGTTTACAATTAGCAAAGAAAGGGAATTAAGAACCAAGATGGCTAGTTCAATCGGAATTCATTTAACTTTATATCTCTTGTAACTATCAGTTTTGGTGTATCTTAACATTATGCTTTTTTAATAGTTCATCCTATTTTTTTACTTTTAGGTTTGGTTTTGGCAAATATAGCAGATTGTCAAATAACAATTTAGTGGTATCTGATAATGGTAGCGGGTAGATACCCCTCTGCGATCCCAGCAGAGGGTAGATCTACTTCAGAAACGCGATCCTGCCCACGCGAGCCGCGATCCCCCCATCCCTATCTGGGGGGAATCATGGCCCATATCCTCTATCCTGGCCACACCACTTCCCTTTCCCTTCCATAACCCACTCGCCAACTCGCACTTGGCCAGCGCGGCGAGTTATGGCCAAAAACCCCTCAATGATGACAACAGCGATCACCGAAAATTTCCCCAGGTGGGTCAAACAGACTGTTTGGAATCCCACTCCGCAAAGGCGGTCTGCCTCATGGAATATGGGGAGGCAAGATATCGCTTTCATCGAAAAACTCCAAGAAGGCAACCACACTAACCCTAGCAACATATAACTGCCAATCACTGCTGAATGATTATCAACTGCATGATCTCGAGAACGAAGCAAAGAAGATAAAATGGGACATAATAGATCTCGCCGAAATACGAAGAAAAGAGGAAGGGGCTATTGTTCTGCAGTCTGACAACACCCTGTATTACAAAGGTCATGAAACTGAAAGCAAAAAAGGCGCGGGCTTCCTAGTAAGCAAGAGAATAAAACCGAACGTCAAAATGTTTAAAGGAATATCAGAACGTGTTTCATATATAACAATAGAAACAAGCAAACAAGAAAAAATTAAAATTATTCAAATATACGCTCCCACATCCACCTACGATGACGAAGATGCCGAACTATTCTATAAAGATGTAATCAGAGCACAAAACGAAAACAAATGCAAACACGACATTATCATGGGCGATTTTAATGCGATACTAGGACAACAACAAACAGAAGAAGAAATGTATGTAGGGAAATATGGACTGGGACAAAGAAACCACAGAGGACATATGTTGATAAATTTCCTAGAATACCAACGACTATACGCGATGAACACCTTCTTCAATAAGAAACAACAACGCAAATGGACCTGGATAAGCCCGGATGGCAGAACAAAAAATGAAATAGACTATATAATGTCGTCATTCAAAGAACTTATCCAAAATATCACCACCTTAAATGCGTTTCACACTGGCAAAGACCACCGAATAGTTTGAGCCAAAATCACTATAACAACGAAGAGAAAAAAATATAAACTAAAACAAAGAACTAGCACATAGATACATGAAACCTCAAACATAAGAACCAAATGTATGCAAAAATTTAAAAACTCAATAACCCAGATAGAAAAATCCAGATTGAAACAGAAGATGGATTGAAGATAACGACAAACACAAAGCAGCTCTGGACATTGAGAGAAGCAATGCTTTCATGAAAACTAGAAGCAAACACACAACCAAACAATAAGCCAACAGCTGAAAGATATAATGATTGAGAAAACGGAAGATCACTATAGAGAAGGGAAAATAATACAAATGAATACAGAAATAAGAAAACAAACGAGGAAGATGATACGGAAAGATCTAGATAAACACTTTGAAGATATGACACAAACCATCATCGAACAAAATGATCCTGAAATGTTTAAAAAGAAACCTAGGAACTAAAATATTTAAAGGAAATAAAACTGGAAGAGAGGAAAGAGACAAAGACAGAATATTGAACATTGCTGAAGAATACTATAAGACCTCATGCATCACAAATTAAAAACCCGAAGAACAGGTGAGAGAAAGTAATGAATATTGGCTGAAGACATCCTGAAATCGAAGAGGAGATAAGTGCCTTGAAGTCAACGAAGAACAACAAAGCGCCAGGAGAAGATGAAATACTGGTGGAAATGCTAAAAGAACAGAAATACTAATACCTAAATTAAACACATCTTGAACATCTGCCTTAAAGAAAGCAACAACCAAAGGACTAGACTAATGCAGTAGTGGTAATTCTATTCAAAAAGGAGATATATCACTAATCCAGAACCAGACGATAAGTCTCCTGTCAAGCTGATACGACAAAGAACCAAAATTACAGCTATAAACAGAATTACACAATTGAAATGGAGCTTTGCAGGTCATGTAGCACGATTAATGGATAATTGGTGGAACGCTGTAATTATACGCTGGAGACCATGGACAGGAGTAAGAAATAGAGGAAGATCAAAGCACGCTGGTACGACGACATCAAAAAGGTTGCAGGATGAGATGGAGGACACGCACAGAATAGAGAGAGTTGAAGAATCAAAGGGGAGGCCTATGCTCCATACTGGGCGCCACAAGGCTGAAAAGAAGAAAAAAAAGTATCTGATTTATCGGATGATCAGATTGAATCATCCATCAGCTCACAGTTACCAAGAATTAAAAGTCATTTACAAGGATAAATTGAAGGTGAGCAAGATAAAATAATTTGAGCGGAATTCAGTATATTTCAATCCTTACCCCCCTAGTCCCAAGACTGGAAGGAAGCTTTGTTAAGAAGAATGAAAATGAAAACACTTTTGCAAAAACCACACAACTCTTCGGAATATTAGCAAAAATATCTTCTTGTATAAATCTGTGTCCTGACTGAAAGTAGAAACATCAGAATTTATTGATATGTTGCTTATACGACGTAGACCCCCCCACTAAGGCGGGATTTTTGAAATCCCGCCCTTAATGGGGTAAAGGATGATTTTGAAAATGGCTAATTGCACGACGTTGAGTATTAATTTGTGAACTCTTCATTCATCATTTTTTAGTTGTCAACCCCAAAGAGGGAGAAACTTGTTAAAAAAAACATTTAAAGACTTTAAATTTGCTATCTATGTCCTCAGAAAGGCTGTGGAGTTATATTTTTAAATGTGAACTTCTTCTTAAATGTTGAGAAAAATTAATTTTTTTGGACTCTTGAAATTCATCCCCTAAGGGCGGGAGGGATGGTTGTACAATGTTGGAACCCAAAATTAGGCATGCAGCACATCAATGTATAAGGAATCAAACATACGTTTTACCATTATTGAGCTAGCGATTGACATACTCTACTATTACACTGTTCAGTTCGTTCTTTAAAACTAAAAAATCCCGTAGAAGGGTAAATCGGGGTGAAGTATTGGAACACATTTACATAAAGCGTGCAACACAATTGTTTATATGGAATTTCACGTAAAATGGATTCCTAAGTGCCATTTATAAAGTTTCTTTTTTCGTTGTTAAAGAAATGAAAGGAATCTTGAGGATGATGGACGGCAAAAGGGGAAAACAAACCCTTTGTAAACCCTTGTAAAGAAAATGAAAAGCACGTAACTTAGCAGTCGGAGAAAGAGCAGAGAACACGGGGACTGGAATTAAGAGGTGAGAACTAAATGGAAAGGGAGAAGCAGGAAGAAGGAAAGAAGGGTATTTAGCTGAACAGAAAAGAGTTAAAAATAGAACGGAAAAGAAGAATGGAATTAAGTTTATCAGAAATGTCAAATAACATTCAGTTATTCGGAAAGCCTGCTCAAGGTCCGCAGGGAAGTAAGTAAGGGCTCCGAAAGGTGTTCCTAACCTGACTTCATTGAAAAAATTGGAAGTAATCTCGCAACCACTAATTGTAAGTCACACATGAAAATATTTATTGGAGTGATTGTAGTATCTCCGGATAAAAATACACCAAACAAGAAAAACACGCGTGGCTCAAATAGTAAACAAAATAATGCAAAATGGGTTCTTCCAAATTCAACTACGTACTCGGATGATAGAACAAATGGTACTTTCTGAGGTCATATATCAATGGGCCAAATTGTCGAAAGAAAATCAAGTCATAGAAGTTTGAAAGACATTACATAAAACACAGGGGAACTACCAATTTCTAGATGTAGGCGACAAGGTAATGTTACGATTATCGAAGAGCCTTTTTGTTGGTGCCATTGTGTACATGAACATGCACTTCGTATACCTTCCTAGTTCTCCTTCTCGTTTACTTTGAGCAGCCGATTTTTTAATAATACAATGTATCAGAGCCTTTCATTCGAACCTCATTAGCGGACAGGCAATAAATACAGAACTAAGTGACCACGCACGCAAGTGTTCATAAATAAAACATGAGTGGCCACTGCCTGTACAGACACCGAATGGACATCGCCGAGCAAGGGAATGCCGGACAAAGTCTCAGCAGGACCCCGCGCTACCATCCGGTCAAGCGCAATTAGCGCTGTTTGCCGAGGCCGAAGTGAGCTCACTTTTTGCACGGGACTCGACTAGTCGCGGAGCCACGCACGAGCGACCCTTCAAGGAAAAAGCGATTAGGGGCGGCCGAACGGGACCAGGGTGACTGGTGCAACGCCTTGTTTATCCAGAGATGTAGGAAGAATTTGACAACTCCCCTGCTAATGCGATCGCATTTTTGAAGCTTTGAATGCTTCTATGTAGGAGATTATTTTATTCACTTATTGTGTATGCATCAGAATGAATATTCGTCTTATTGTGGCTCATTTTTTTTCTGAAAGAAAGAACGCGGTAAGATTGGAGGAAATTGTAAAAAAGACATCATAATTTTATTTATTTGGACAACCATTTTATTTGAAGCTCATTGAAACACAATTATCTTCTTACACATCTGACACCCATGAAAGTTTCGAGAGAAACATCAGCGTCAAGCCTTTATCCTCCAAGTACCTCTTTTAGTGGTTCAAACAAATGATAATCGCAGGACGATAAGTGCGAACTGCGAGAAAGGTATTCCAGACAGCATAGTCCAGAACAAATCCTCAATGTTGTGTCGAGTTTAGACAGTTGTATCGCAGCGGACATTGCCCTGTAGCGGATTGGAAATTCGCGTTTCTTCCCACAATTCGCAAGTTTTATTCCCTCGGAAAAGGAGAAAAGCAAATTCAAGAAATTAATTGGCGGCTAACAATGCAAATGTTCTTTGCGGTCATGCTCGTCCCCGGGAGACATCAGTGACCTTCATTTTCAACTTTAAAGAATTGATTATGGCGAACGTAAACCTTAACTATTTTTTACTAAACTGTACCTTATCTTCTCTAACTTTTAGATGAATTTACGCTCTCTGTCGTGAGAAATCCGAAGAGTGCCCTGATTTCGTGATATTAACTAAAAAAGCGATGTTGTGAGGTATTCTGTGGAAAGAATCCGGATACCCCTACCTACAACACTCTAAAGTCTCTGCTCTCCTTTTACCCCATCATAATAGAAGAGCCTCATAGAATCTACTCCAATTTTAGACATACGCCTGCTCAAGATTCTTCTTGTTCCTTTCTTGTCTATTCTGTTTTTTTGCAACGTCATCCTCTAACGAGCTCTCGGCCTTCCCTGTTCCGCTTGCCTGTTCGGGGTCTCCATAAGATCATATTTTTACTTCATCTTTCATTGTCTCCACGTGCAAGGTCACCTGCCCATATTCATTTTTATTTGCCTATTCTCTCCGCTACATCGTCGACTTTTGTTCTTTTCCTTATCCATGCACTGCTTTTTTCTGTTTTTGAAAATGGAGACAAACGATTTAAAGAATCGCTTGCACTTTTCTTTGGTCAATGCAGATATTGAAGAGTTTCGGCAGGATAAGGGGTTAACTTATTCACTTCTGATTTCACTATTTCTTTTGTTAGATGTTTTTTGTATTTAATTCTCTTCTATATTAGATCTCGTCTTCTTCTTCAATTTTGTTGCTGTATTTTTTGGTTTTTTGACTCTTGATTTCTTTAAAGATCTTGTGTGTATTGATGGTGATATGATAGCATCGTTCGTCTAAGAATGTATTGTATTGGATCTGGGCTTCTCTTCACCCCACGACGCATAAAATCGAAATTTCATTTTACATTTGAGTCACCCTTTTCTTAGTTTCAGATACTGTTAACATTATTCTTATTTTTTGTGTCTTTTACAATTCTATATTGATTTTATATTTGTATTTTGTATGAATTTTATTTGCATTAATATTTTTGACACATTTAATTTTATTTTTTTGCCATACATAATCACAATAAACTTAATAGAAAAGCCATAACCAAAATAACTTTAAACGTTCAAGGTTATTGAAAAAAAGCTTGCCAAAAGATACTAATCATTTTATAGCAAAACAAAAATTATTTGAAAAAGTTAAAAACAATAAATCTCGACAAAGATCAATCCGTGTAGATGTGGATAAATTATTATTAACGCAGATATATACGGTAAATAAGAGAGGAAGATGAGAAAAAGGTCAAAATTATTTTTAGATTAATTATCAGAAGCACATTTCTAAGTGGAAGTTCAGAACTCAAACATATTTTGGCGCTTTCGGGTGGGACATTATCAGCTCGGTGCTAGTCAAGTTGGTTACAACTAGAAACAAATTTGGCTCAATTTCTTCTTTGATCACAGTTGTCGAACAAGGACTGGAAATTTCTAAATTGAAGGTTAGTGACGAAGGAACGTTTAGCACATAGTCACCGAGCCAAGAGAGTTGCAGGAGTTGCAAGAAAAATTAGAAAAGCATAAAGTTGGAACAACTATTAAAATATGAAGATGTCATTAATGAATTAAAAAATACTACTTGGACAACATCAATGATGATCAAGCATTGAACAACAGACAGAAGCACAAGAGTTCAACAAACTCGTCCTAGATGGAAAAAGAATGCTCAAAAAACCTTTAACATATTATGAGATAAAGAAAGAGACTCCCTCATTGGTACAAACGAAGAAATTTAAATTTCCAAAGTCACTGTTGATCGTGATATAAAAGATCCCAGTTCTAGTATTTAACCCAAGCAATGCAATCTGGAACCATTTAGCACAGACAAAAAAATAAGAAGACCTTGAACTAACTGTATGAGCAGCTTGAACAACTTCGAGCTTTCTACCCCCTAGTTGAATCCAGTTTTCTTGGCGTTATTCAAATTTAGCAACGGAACTTTGATAAGCAATGCTTAAAGATACATCTGAATGAACTCATGAAGTGCTTGGGAAAAGAAATTGAAAGATCTCAACGTCTAAAATTTTAGAAAGGAAATTCATGCAGCCAACTTCAGGAAAAAATACTGAAAGTTTATTTAATAAGAACAAGAGTTCCTTACTTTCAGCAGTAGTAGTCGTCTCAGAAAAAGGGACTAAAGTCTCTACCCTGTTTATTCTGTATTGGAAAACATTGTAGCCAAAATTGCAGCACCTCAAAAAATTGAGCACTGGAAGAGAGAAAAAAAGTCAAAACTATTAAGTCCAAATATTGAGTCATCCCTAAGTTTCAATTGTTCCAAGAAAATAGGAAGATAGGAAAGGATAAGAAAAAGAAGAAGGAAATTATCTTACAAATTCTGCAAGTCGAACTCACATACAACAATAAGGTCTACAAAATTCGGGGATCACAAAGTAGATACTTGTTGGATTCCGACTGCAAAACGAATTAGACTCGAGTTTCATAATGAAAGAGAACAGGTCCGTGAACTTTCGGAAGATCCAGCGTTACTCAGAATCACAATCTACAATATAACAGCTGAGAATACAGAAAATAATTTTTCTAGCCTTAGATGTACTAGAAAATTAAAAAAATGCGTCGCCTATTCTCAGAGTGAATCATGGATAATGGATTAATAAAATAAAGAGGACAAACATTTGGATTTTTAATACTAGACCAGGTGCTTGACCCTGTGAGCGGCCGTGTCCTTCCTTAATACTTAAGCAGAAGAAAAAATTCTAATTTCCTAGAACTTCCAAATTCCTAAAGGTGCAACGATACTGCAATGACAACAAAAATATGTAGACACGAATCTAAAACAAAAAAAAAGAATTCCAGCGAGTGTGGCAAATGATTACAATATTATAAAAATACATCGATAAGCAAAACAATCTAATAACTACTATTTTTGGTTTTCTAAACAAGAAGATGAAATAGCAAAAGAAATAAAACGAAAATGAGAACGGTATTAAACGAAAACATTTAAAGAGTGGAAAATAAGAAAAGAACAAGAACTTATGCGTAGCAAACCTCAGATTTAGGAAGTTGAACTATGCGTACAAAGAAGCTAGTCGGATATTCAAATGGATTCTGGAAACAAAAGCAAAGTGCAAACAAGCATAACATCGAAAAGTAATAAATGTGTACGGGCTACAATCAACTACTTAACACTATTTAGGTACATAACACACAATTAATAACGTAAAATCACACTGCATTTATTTGTAACACTCATTTCGCTTCCGGCAATTCAATTGCTCAGGTTGTAATTTTAAGTAATTTTAAACAACTCAAAACCAGTCCCAGGGCATACGCTAAGTTTCTAGTAAACATCTCGCAATTTCCTATCTGTTCGAGTCGTTCAACCACGACGGGAAGCATTCATAAATTCGTTACAATGTAAATTTTCTTGAATCAATTATCTGTTTTCCGTTTTTCTGGTAATTTATTGATTAGATGAAGTACAGAAATCGTGAGGTTTATTCTCTGGTTTACCAAATACGTACTCGTAGACTTTACGTTTTATTAACGCCTTCTATCAAGTTGTGCACAATTGTATTATTCATTTTGTTTGCTTATAGTCTGATAACTTTTAGGTCTGAAGTTCGGCCTAACGTTTACCCAACATTTTTCAATTTAGCAAAGTTCCGGCTCATTTGGTGGGTTGGGGTAACATTCCCGGGGGTCCTTCCCAGCTGTTAAGAAAAATTTGTTCCTCGAGCTGCAAGGAAAAATCACCTGCTAAAATGACATTTTTGGGAAATTTCGACAGCTCTTTTGTACAAAATGTAAGTTTTATTCTATTTACTAGTCTACTGACCAGAATAAAATCTTAAACGTAATAGATTTCTTCAACTCAAGAAAAGCTTCATCCAATGTCATGGGCGCAGAAAAAAATTACAGCATACAATAGTAAAAAAAAACTTCCCATATAAAAGGGAGAGTTAACTAACCAGTGCAAATTAGAGAATTGGTTAAGGAAAAGAAAAGCTAAAAAATGCAGTAGTTAAGAGTTCCGACTGACAAAGCCATCTCAAGTAATAACACAAAAACTCAAAAGATAAATACAAAAGGTTAAAGACGAATCCATGGCGTCGTATTAACAAGATCTAACAGCAAAAGAAGAAACGGAATTTTGGAAGGCCGCCAGGCTAGTAACCACCAATTCTCCAGTAAGACAAAATAATGGCTCTTAAAAAAATTGAAGGCCATATTTGACGTATTAGAAAGTCTCACTCTAAAAAAATTACTCTAGTTACTTTGGAGGAGGTAAGAAAGATGAATATCAATTGAAACCCACGAAAAGCTCCAGGATTTAATTTAATACAAGCAAGAATTTGTAGAAAATATTTAGACCTCAAAAAAATTCATGCTGGTGGCAGTACGCTGCGACCAATCCTATACTTCTTTACAGCAACGAGATGCAAGAAATCACAATGGCTACCTTCGCTAATGACAAAGTTTTGTTTGTAGTAGTTAATGTACATTTTTTTTGTTTTGAAGTTGCCAGGCCTGCTCTTATCACTTTTTGTTATCTATTATCACTACGATTAATTCGGCATTGTTTGTTTTTCCAGTGCATCAGTGTGTTTTGGGTTCATTCTCGTCATGGAACAACGGGGCAACCTGTTATTGTTAAAACATTTCAGCAAAGCTGTACCAAAAACTTCGTTCGATTCTCGAGAGAAATGAAGCACCCACCCAGTCTACAGTCCAAAGACTAATGAGGAAGTATGAGATGACTGGTCTAGTGGAAACGGTGAAATCACTTGGGCGGAATCAGGCTCATCGGACAGAGTAACAAATCGCTATTGTGCAAGGCAGTGCCACTATGAAACTTGGAAAATCGCAATAGTTGGAGACAACTTCGTTACATCGAATTTTGCATGGAAATCTCCATATGCATGCCTATAGAATTAAACTAAGATAACAATTTGAGCCTGATAGGAAAATGGGAGTGATTTGCTAAATTGGTTGTGGAGAGGCTGGCAGTGGACGAAAATTTTGCAAGAAAAACTAATAATCTAGAAGCGTGAAATGTGCATCCGCTAAGAACGACTGTGTGGAGTGGTTTTTGGTGCGTGATAGGGCTGTTTTTCATTGAAGATGATAATGGAGAACGTCTGTAACATGATATCCAATCGGTTGTGTCCTACCTTTAAATATATAAAGATTGACGATTTCTAGTTTCAGCAGGATGAAGCGATCTGCCACACTTCGGTTGCTTTACTGCTCCAAAAATTCCGCAACGAGTGGTTTCTTTCCACGGTGACCAAGAATGGCCGGCAAGGTCCTTCTTATAGGGATTTATGAAATCACAGGTGTACGCTAAAAACCACGCGCTATTCTGTTTTGATGTTAATAACGCGTAGATATAAAAAATATTTTGGGGGCCGGTAAAGATATTTTCCCTAGCTACAATATCCGGCCTGGGTTGGAAACTTCCAGCCTCATATCTGCCAGACTTCCCCCTTTCAGATTATCACCCTTCACGTCCTTGCAACATCCCTTGGTTAATACTCGTTTCACTTCTCAGAAATGTCGAGAAAAATCTGGTCGAATTTATCAATTGCAAATGCCTTACTTTTTCAACAACTTCCCGGAAAAGAGGTCCCAAATGCACAGAGGATGAGTCTGAAATTAAAATCGTTATTCAGTAAAAAAGCCCAAGATTAAGTTGCGCACTTTAATATATCGAACGGTATATATAATAATAGAAAGCATAGAAGCACAGAGCAATTTTTATATATTTACCTTTCCATTTTAATGGACACAGGAACATTATATTAGAAGTTTTTTTTGCGATATTTCGTGTGTTCCAAACAAAACAATCCGACTTTTTGTCCGGCTCACGTCCCTTCGGCATCAATCACCCGTCAATGGGCCGCCGCGCTGGAGCACCTAATCCCGAGGAATCCGGGCGTTCCGGCATTCAGGAAAGCAACTCCAAGCATCTTTAATGCAGTCAATAATAGGCCACTTCCTGCCGGGACAAGCGCGGCCGTACGAAGGACCCGACAATGGCCCATTGCCGGACCCATTCAGAAACAGAGCCGCCCGCCCGCGCGCGCCGCGATGAGAAACGAGCAAATGAACTCCCGATTTACTATGCTCCTCTGCCATCAATGGCGGCCACGCATTTCATTGTCGGCGAAGTCAACGACTTTTGTGCGCTAAGACAGGTGGCAGCTGGCCGCCCGAAAAAGGATCAGATTCTGCACACTATGAGAAGACTTTAATTTATGGCTTGTTTAAAACAACAGGGACATCACAGAGAGACGGCGTATAATTTGGCGACGTCCACGTTTAGAAGATGATGTGCGTCACTGCGGGGAATTTTTTGGGCCGCTCCAGGGGGTCCAGGTTCTTCAGGAACTGCCGGAACGCCAGCGAATTGCTGACCATGCGGCCCTTAGACGATTCCATGTCGTCAGATTCTTCCTCCTCAAAAGGGCTGGCGTCGACCACGTGCGGGATGTCCTTGACGAAGTCGCTATCAAATCGGGTGTTCTTTCTGGACGACAAGGATGACGAGTGTTTGACATACGACAACAAGCTTCCCACCTGAAACATCAAATATAGAACAAACACGCCATATAACATGGCAGCACTAGACTAGACGTAGCCAATCAGTCAAAAAAGGCGAGGCGTACGCAGAGTGGCAATTTCAGAGGGACGCAGCAAATCCCAACCATATAAAAGGGGCGAAACCACTGTACCGATTGCTTTTAAAGAGAATTATTAAAGGAAACTTACTCTCTCAAAAGGATCATCTCCGGTGCATTCTATAAAGCTATCCAAGTTCTTGGACGTACAGGAAACCTCATCCCCAGAAGAGTCCATGGGATCTATAATTTTCCTCCGTTGCTCATCAGTCAAATTATCATTGTGGTCCAGTATAGTCTTCACATTTTGTTGGCCTTCGACCAATGGCGCGGCCTGCGTGGAAGAAATGTGAGCCGTCAAGAGAGAAACGCTGTCTGAATCGGTTTGGTCTTCTTCCTGGAAGCAATTAATAACAATTTGGCCAAACATCAAAACGCAGGAAAACCTTTTCGGTCGAAATTAATCGAGGCGTCGGAGGCTTCTTCTGCTGCTCCTCTTTCTTGTCCCAGTTTATCAGCTTCAAGCGATCCAAGCTCTTCTCTAGATTGGCTAGCCGCATCTGCACTCTCTGAACGTCTTTCTGCGATTGCGTGATTTCAGAGAAGTCGGACCTCTGCAATGTTCAACTTTATTTAATAGCCTTAAATGTACTTGAGTCAAATCCACCTTGACGTCCTTTTCTGGTACGTTACTATTCGCTTCAGTGCTGTCGCATTCCACGTTTATACTTTTGGTAGTGCCTTCCGGCGTTTGAGTATAAGTCGATTCTAACTTTGCCAGGCGCTTCTTCAGATGTCTGTAATCCGCATCCAAGGACTTGAACTTGCTCTCCAGCTGCTCCTTTTCGCGCGACACCCTATCCACCTGCTGCTTCAGCGCCTTGATGGTGGACTGCGACTCTTCCAACTTGGCCAAGGCGGACTTCTTCGAGTTGGTGTTGGTCTTGAACTCGCGCGAGGCGCAGTCGAGCCTCTTCACCAGCAGGGCCTTCTCGGCGAGCAGCTCGTCCAGCTGCTGCTTGGCGACGCGGTTTTCCTTCTGCGAAGTTAGCAGCTGGCGATAGAGCTCCTTCTTCTCGCGACACACCGACTCCAGCTTGCGCGACAGGGCTGCGTGCTCCTTCAACGAGTTGGTCTGCAGGGCTATCATGTCGTCGCGCAGCTTCGCGCACTGCTTCTCCATCTGCATCTCTATCCGCGAGGACATTTCGCTCTGCAAGGCGGGCTGGTCATCGAGTTCCATTTAAGTTAGCTTAGGTACCTTGCTCGAGCGTACAGCTACGTCCAAGCTGACTGAGGAGGTGCTCAAGAGACTGGCGCAGCTGTCGAAGAGTTTGTCCCGGGATTTGCTCCGTGTCACCTCGTCGTAGGACGTGGACGTGGATTTTGTGGCCACTGGGATTTTACTGGAGTTCACCGACCGTTTGCCCTTCGCGTCAAGAGGAGGCTGTTCTTGGTTCTCTACACGGCGCATTCTAAAATTGCTAAGTACACACGTCTTTATAAATCATAGTATTGGACAAAATAAAGGTCTTAGCTCTGAACCAAAAAATAAAAAAGAAAGAAAAAGTTATAAAAGATAAACCAACCTAAATTTTTCTTGAAAGTACCCCATGTGGGTCAACACGAACTTCCCAATGGTGCAAAGCGTGATGGTGGCAAAGAAGGTGAAAATGTTCCACAGCAGCAAAGACACCCCGAGGTTCTCGCTCTCGTAAGGAAACTTGATGTCGTCGGCCCTGGTGCTGTCCCCGCTTTCCTGCAGGATCTCTTCGGTCGACACCTGGGCTAGCCAGTCGAACTCATCTGTTTGCCAAGAAATAACTGCAGACTTGGACTGCGAAGGCGAGGACACTTACTCGTGGACGAATAGTAGCTCTTGGTGGCCGGGTTGAAGAAGTAGGCGTCGTAGAAGCAAATGCACACCCAAAAGATGACCGCGAACCCGATCAGGGTCCTCCACCGCACGAACATTTTGGCCGAAACGCATGCCAAAAGCCTCTGGTCTTTAGTTCAATTTATGCCCGAATTTATGCCCCGAATTTGACACAGAATGCGCATGAAACTGGCGCTGCGTACATGTTTTGCTCCGTTGTTTACGAAGCTCGTGCTGCTTCGATCCCCTTTTCCAAGGTGCAGTTTGAAACCAAAAATATAATTCTTCAACATCGTTCATAATAGCTTCTGTGGTGGTAATCTAATGAGGAATGTAGACGAGGATGTTGGCATCAGGTACTCAACTGAGACGCTTCTATTATTGCAAAGATTCCAGTTTGTGAAAGATTTTGATCTCTACAACTTTTCGCGAAGGTTTTGGTGAGTTTTTGTCAACGATCTTGGTTAACGAGATCGATAGTGAAGAGGGCTAAAGTATAATCTCCTTCAATTATTTTGACCTATTTTTGGCAAAAATTTGCTGTAGTAGCATGGATATCACCCTATTTCAATTAATTAGCTTACGTCTTAATTCTCTTCTACCAATGATCTAGAATTTGCACCGAAAATGTTCTAAACTGCCTCCAGTTACTTTACATAGATATTAAAATCCATTTTAGTCGCTCTCTTTATTATTATTCGCAGTTACTATAACTAATCAAGGAACCCCCTAGTGTCTTTATCTTAACTTCATCCAGAGCTTCACATCGTTTTTTTTTACCCTAAACCACTTCAATACAAATTTAGGCTAATGAAAATAGAGAACGTAATTCTTCTTAAAACTATACAGACTCAAGAATTAATAAAAATATCAATTATAAATTTCTTGTGTTGTTGGATTGCTTTACAACTAGAATTTGTCGTAAAAATTCAAGATCTAACTTGTAATTTTCTAGCTCGATCATTCTCTTACTAATCAGACTTAGCGCTACATCGTTTTTATCTGTTTTTACAGCCAAGGGAAACGACAATATAAAAAACCTTGATCAAAGTCGCTTAAACTTAATTTTCCCGCTATATGCAGCTTAAAAATGGAGTTAAAGCTTGATTTCGCCCCAATTGTGACGTCACCGAGCAAAATGGTCATTTCTGGTCTGATGAAAACCCCGATTGTGTGATTTAGTTATTTCCAAGGCTCTAGGTGTGTAATAACTTATCAGTAAATTAAAAAAGCAATTTCAAGAGCAACAAAGGCGTCCCTCGCACAATTTTAAAGGGCCGGCCAATTCCAGTGTGCATATGGGGCCAGGTGCGACTGACCAGGTATATTTTACGGCTATTTACTCACGTCGCTCGAACGGACTCAAAACAGTTTTAGAATGTTAAATGTGCCGCGCCGGTTTGTTATTGACTTCATCTCACGAATAAAAGCAAACTTCTCCGGTTGTGCCGGCGGCCAGGCCATTGGGTGTCGCCAAAGTCGACATCATCGGAACCTAATTTGGCTTTGGGTGGGGCTCGAACAAATCGCTCCTTTTCTCTCGTACAGAATTCCATTTAACCTACAAAATTTGGCCAAAACAATGAACAGAAAATGCACTCTATTCTGCTTCTTACTAATATCCACTGTCACACATGCTGATCCCTTTAAACTGACCCAATTAATCTTGATTATGGATTTCCTCCTTCTTCATTTCTTCTTTGATTGTATTATCTGGAATTTCCGTACATACCAAGGAGCATTCCTTAGTAGAAACAGAAAATGTTTTACTCATTTGTATCGCATTTTTTAGGATAACGATACCAAAGCATTAAAAACCTGTGATGTTGGTGAAAGCAGCAATTTCGCGAATGCTAAAATGTTCCGCGACAAGGCCTGAATAGACCAAAATTTAGTAATGGATGCAAAAGGTGGATACTTTAACTAATCCAGCCAAAATTAAGTGAAGGGTCTATAAGGGTAGTTTTAATTAGGACAATTGGTAAACAAACCAATTGAATTAACGGTTACGCCGAAGACTTTCCGCTTGACATATCAAGCTCTTCTGAATGATAGTTTTAACTTTGGTAGCTAGTCCGCTGGTCATTTTCATCCGACTTCTGTCGGATTCGCTCTTTTAACTCTTTGGCTAGGTTCCTTTCTTTTTCTTTGATAGTGAATTAGATGGCGCTTCGACCAAGTCTTTCCAAAGCAAATGACAAAAATGGTTCTAATGGGTTTCCTCAAGTTTACAGTGAAGGCCGATCCTTACTACATTCTCCCAAGTTGTGACCCTTCATGCACTTAACAAAGTGTAGAACTGCATGACAAAAGATGTTGAGCGTACCCAAACCTTTGGCAGAGATTCATGATTTAAATCTGCATAAGTAGCAAGTGGAATACCTTTTTACTAGCCAACTTCGTCTTTAGGAAGATGGTAATCCTGAATTAAAAAGATTTCCCTTAACTATCGTTTGCCAACTATCGTCGAAAGTTTTATATCACTGTTTGAAGGACAACGCGGGTAAATGGGAGACCCTACACTGTTTACTCCATAAAAATGGAAAGTCTAGAAGACCCCGTTCATACGAAAATGGATCAACCATCGTCAGCAAGGGGTATTGTCGCCCCTTTCGCCTACACTACATTTTAAAATTGTGGAGAGTCTAAAAGCAAATGGTCCTAAAAGCGCCTACACCCGCTCCATGAATAGACGAATTCCAATGGAACTTTGGAGCAACAGCGGAACAAACTTTATAGGGTTATACAAAGAACTGAAGAATCTACCAAGAAATGAAATGAGAAAATCGCAGGATGGGAGCATTTAATTAGATGCATCGAGGAGGGCTTGGACAACTTGCTGATCAACCAAAGTTTACGAGAGACCCCTAACGATTTATTAAAACCCAACATAAGACGCAACTTGATGGGACGAAAGGAATTCTTGACACCTTACCTTTTCAACAAGAGTACGTTTTACGGCTAAACTGTGCGCCTCCCCACTCCCCACCTCCAAACGCTTAGAACTTAAGGTCGCCACAGAAACTTTCTCTGCAAATTGAGGTACCAGACCAGACTATTCATTTCGCTAATTCAGGTACCGAAGATGTTCCGGCTTTCTCCGTCATGTTGAACTACTATATCCGAGCAGTGGCTGACGGGTGATGGGTTTGGACCGAATCCCCCTCCCCCCCCCCCCACAAGCAAAGCCCTAAATTGTTCCTAAGCGGCGCTACTATCTCTAAAAGTCTGGCGCCATGTCGATCAGACTCGCCCTCCCCTTAATCCTTGTGTTGGTAAGGTTTCCCTTAGTAGCCGTAGAGGTCGCTTGCATGAGACTCTTTCCCCATCCGTTACTGTTTTGCATTCCATGGATGTGGGATTGAGTAGCCCCATCAACAGTTTTACGTCGAGGTTTTCCATAAATTTCTCTTCCACATCATTTAATGCTTTCTATGCATACTCTTGTGGAATTGGGTTACTTAGAAATACCTTTATGAATCTACGCTGTAGAGTGAAGAGCAACCGCTGAGCATCTACCTCATATCGTTACTGATAACGGCACCCTTTGTCCACATACATGGGATCGGGTAGCTTCACCAGCAGATCTAACGAATAAATGTCATTTGGGTCTAATCTTTCCGTAAGAAACACTTTACCTCATTAATACTCAACAAGATTTTCCCGGTCCATTTGATAAGCCACCATTAAAGGTCACTCACACAAACTCTCTCCCACATCATTTCTATGGACGGCATCTATTGCCCACAAATGTAGGATAAGATAGATCCACCCGCAGTTTTAAGGGTGAACGGTGTGGAGTCTCCTGTTTACCCGTAGATTCTAATGGAAGTCTTCTGAAGCGATCAATAGTAAAGATGCGCCCATTAGACTATCGAAAGAAAGAATGTGAACCCTCCTCAATTATCCTAGATTTTGGATAAAAATAGAAAATGTTTATAGTTTCACGTAAAAATAAGACAAAAATGATATGTAAGAGAGGAGCCTAATATCGGAATTTTTTTTCCCAATTAAAAATCCTCAAACGTTTCCCCTGCTAAGACCGCCTTTTCTCAGGTTGTTCATCTTACCTATAGATCAACCTCTTTGTACGGTGAGTCCTTGACGTAAGACTGGAGGAGAAATTTTTTTTTAACAGACAACGAACGAAGATTCACTGTTTCGCTATTCAACAAGAAAACATGTCTCGTTGATCGGTTTTGCTCTATGTTCTTCTTATGCTTGTAATTTTATAAAACTTCATTATCCGGATTAACCTTATTCTCAATCAACAGACACCTCACACACATAAACTCCATTTTGGAAGCTAACTGCACTACCATCTAGCGAAAGGTGGTGAAACTACAAAGGTTATATAAGTAGTTTCAAAGATCTAACGAAAATTTACTGCATTGGTTACTGATACTCTAATGGTTTGAGAAAATATATACCCCCCACAGAGAAGTGGATGGGTTGAAGGTTATGACAGCAAGAATAGGCTTTGCTTAACCAGAAGAATTTCTAAGTACCCGCCCTGGTCTTAGTGAATTAAGTAAACTGAAATATGACAGAAATAGGCAGAGAACAACCTTGAAAGTCCAACTGGACACACAGCAGTTCGTGACATGTTCATTGTCAAAATGTGGCAAAATTATTTTAAAAAAATCATTGACCTCAAATAGTCTAGAAACTAAAATACTTGAAAAATACACTCAATAACAAGAGTTTCAAAAACTTAAAACGGCAACTGTGTTATGCAACCCTCCAACACTATTTGAACTGATTCACAGATCAACGAAAAACAAGGCAAGTGTTGCAGAAGCACGCGTCCTTCGGGTGACCGCCGGCGCTCTCTGCTTTACAACTCAATAGCGCGTCCTCGTGAATGGGAAAACCTTCAACGAAGCCGAAGAAAAGCCGAATCTGACTTTAGAAAGGACTTACGCCACTGCTCGGTCCCATATGTCACGGATTACACGTAATCTGTGCACTACGTGCGCGTGAATTTCAGGTTACGGTGCTGTTAGTGCGACTTTGCGCGAGGGCGATTTAAAAAAACACACCAACCAAATGTAGGAGCAATTCCGAACTACAACTGACTGTCAAGATATTCCCAACACGTGACAAGGTGAATATATAGCCACTTTATACTTGTTGGTCTGCTGCTTTCTTTTTTAAATTTGCATAATTAACTATAATTATAAATTTAGGTCTATATTTTGTATTAAAATTTTATTTGATTGATCCAGATGGGAATTTTAAATCATCTCCCTCCCCCAACCCACCGACTATTATTTTTGGAAGGTATGATAAGAAGACCCCTAAACTGGTATTTCCATAATTTTAAATATAAAGTTCTTCCTTTTCCGTCTTATCTTATTTTGGTTTTTTCGCGTGGTTCATATAGCAGATTCCGGAAACCCCTTCTGTAGGGGGTAGATAGGCAGTGGCAATGTTTTGAAAAACCGAGGGTAAATCGTAATTTAATTTTTGTCAATTGCAATTTCACATTGTAGCAATTAATTATAGTGATCAAACTAAAAAAATAAAAAAACAGGTGATTTTATCACGATTGGGGTACTAAATAGGGGACGGTCACCCCTTGTGTCTCTCGTATCTTTAGAGTACCCATATCGCATAGAATTTTCCTTTGATATCCATTTTATCATTAAGTTGTTCAATGCTTCCTGTGTACTTTCCTATGTACTTATTTACACCTTCATCCCCCATCCCCAATTTTTTAGTTTTTTTTTGATTTCTTCCTATAAATTTATTATTTTTATAATTCTCATTGCTATTGATTCTAACATCTTTATACCACAGCAGCCATTCTTTTTATAATTGAGTTGCTCGATCTCAAAATTTCTTCTGTCTATTGTAATTTGATTCGTTATCAAATATCTCCTCATCGTTTTCGCCGCTTAATTAAGACGCGCAAAAGGTAAATTAGAACAAAAATAGCTTTAGAATTCTAAATTATTAAATAAATTGTTTTTTAATCAGAACCCGGTAGAACAACCCTCTTAGCTCCCCTTTCCTTCCTATTTCTCGCTTTCTTCAACTTTTTTGTAATTTTCCATTTCCTGTTCCTTTAGATTGCCCAAAATGACTGTTGCTGCTATTTCCTCTTGTTTTCTTGATTCATCTGAAAAATGTAACTTACGCCTTTTAGCGATATGTGAGATCCAAATGAACAGTTCTCTGTCTGTCAGTTTTTTTTCGATCATGACGACTATTCATAAGTACAGACAGAATTTAATAATAACCCACAACGTGAAATGAAGTTGGCCCCGATAAAAAAATGCACAAAAAACATTTTTTTATGATTTTCATGTCGGGTCTATCCGTATGCAGTAGACTTAAAAGAGTCCTGAGAAAATGGCGATCGAGTACTTTTCGAAAATATAAAATAAAATAACCAAATCGTAGCACAGAGAGGCACCCGTTTACCATTAAATTTAATACGGATGTTAACCTTGACATCAAATTAATCAAGATCGAAAATAATGATAGTCCGTCAGGTAGTTCCCAGGATTTGAATTATTTTTCTTTTCTGTCGTTATCATAATCTCTCATTGGAAAGACTTATTCAACTTCAACCCCATCTGTAGTGTAGTATTTTATAGCAGATTTCTGTAATTCGCAACTAGACCGCAGTTGTTTTTCCTGCAAGCCTTATAACTCGTTTGTAAATTCGTTGATGCATGTTTCGATTTTAATTCCAAATTAGCTGGCGTTTTGCCTCTGGCGCCACCTTATGTAAAGTCCCGGAGCGGCCGTTTTTTCTGATTGGGTTTCAACTAAATTTAATTTTTTGTGCAAATACTAAATTTTGTGCTGTTTAGGTGTCCGACCCAATATAGTTGAGTGGTGCAATTTTTTTTATTTTGATTCACAGTTTGCTAGCGCCCTTAACGTGAATGTTTTGTTTCAAATAAAATTCCCCTCGTATTCGCCCGCTATTTCTGGGTATTTTCATCATGACAAGCTAAAACAAAGTCCTCTGATAAACTGCCATTTTATCGGGCACGCTAAAAATGATAAATAGCAAAAGTAGCCGGTTTTATCTGCAAAATAAATCGAAAGGGGAAAGAAATATTTCAAGCAAGCTGCAAAGTGTACAGAGGTGAGTACGAAATATACTTTTAGATCTTACTGTATCTAAAATATGCCTTATTTAAAGAATTCGCACTTTAAGCGAAGTTAGATAAAACCGGTAAATCGGCTTTAATGTAAACCTTTCTTAAGTAAAAAAAAAGAAAATTTCTTTATGGACGTAACTATTAATGAGTAAGAGCACGCCTTCTTGCTCACCAAGAGCTTAGTAATCCCGCCTCTTAGTTCGCTGGTCACGCCTCTTAGTTCAATCGACCAATAACCTCCAAGCTAATCAGGCCTGTAGCTACTTAAAATGCCGCACCAATCTTCTTGTGGTTATCTCTTTTTTGCTTTTTGGGGCGTCGGAGTTTTTCTTTTTCTCCAACGCCTTCCGATCCCTTGTAATTTCCTTCGTTTCCCTCATCGACTTTCCCTTCGCCTTTCCTATCTCTTCCGCGTGCTCCAGCCACATCTTCCCGAGCCCTCCTTTCCTTCTCTTGCCCTCGTTTTGCTTCCATTGCCTTTTTGACTAGCCTGTCCTACTTGATTCTAGCTATGTACCCAAACCAGTTAAGCTTTCTCTTGTTCACTTTATGTAATATGGGTGCCTGCTTCAAAGAGTCCCTGACTTCTTCATTTCGCACTCTGTCCCCATCGCGTTTTACCAGATATTTTTCTTTTGTTTCATTTCAGCCGCGGATATCATGACTCACGTGCATATAGTATCGTTGGTATGGCTATCCTGTTGTTTAGCTGTAGTTTCACTGTACTCTCTATTTCCTTTTTTCTGTAAATTGTTTTATACAGCCTTTGATATATTTTTGTCGCTCTTGTTCTATTTACTATTTCTAGATCTATTTTTCCATTACATGGTGCCAAGATATTCAAAAGCACTTGCTTGTTCTATTAATTCTCCTTTGTAGGTTGTTTGTTCTATTTGGTTTACTATCATGTATTTGCATTTGCTTGCATGTCCATATTATTTAATTAGTTGCACCCTTTCTCTTATCTTCCCATACATGCTTTTAACTGCTTTAATTAGTTTGCCTTTAATTTTCAGCGTCTCCATCATTTTCTCATATTTGACTTCATTTTATTGGGTCGAAAGCTCTGAGGTTACTAAAAATAATATATAATTTTATTTATATACTTATCTCTTCTTCTTCTAATTTAATTCTTATTCTTCCCTAAATTATGCTCGTATAATCTTTAAAAACCACTTGGGCTAGGCAAATCGCTCTGTAATTTTCACATTCCATTCCTTCTCCTTTTTTATGTATCGTCTTCCCAATCCCATAATACTACACATTCCCAACATCCACCCCATTCCATCTTCTCCTACCCATTTTAACAATTTTGGATTTATATCATCACTACCGCATACTTTCCTTGGTCTGATTCTCTTCAAGCCTCCTTTACATCACTTTCTTCTTCTTGTACCTCTTGTTCGTCTTCACTCTTCCAAATATATCTTATAATGTTCCTTCCATGTTTGTAAAATTTCAGTTGATTGTCTTATCTCTTTCTATGATGCTATTAGCCTTCATTCCCTTTGCAACATATGTATATATTTTTTGTAAAGTTTGCTGCTCCTCTCCATATTTGCCCATAGATCCTAGTCCTCGATTTATGTCGTTTTCTATTCTTGAGTTCCAGCCTCCATTATTATTATTTTTCCATCCCTTTCTCTCATTTGAGATCCAGTACCTCTTGTAATTGATACAGAATTCATTGAGTTTATCTTCTTTTGATCCTTCTACTGGGACGTAGATCTGATTTATGTTCATATTTTCTTCTAATATCATTTTAATTAACATTCACTAAGAATAAATATAATCCTTTTGTTATTACTATTCCTACTTTTTGGTTAGCTTTTATTCCTGAATAGTACAGTACATGTTTGTCTGCTATTCTCACCTTTCTGGGCCATATCTTTTTTGTTTCACTTATACCGAATATTTGTACTCTTTCTAAATTCGTATTCCTTTCGATTAAATACGTTTATATTTCATATGTCAATTCTTCATTTGTATTAGTTTGTTTCAACTTCTTCATTCGTCGTTCTGCTTTTCACTCCATTTTTTGTTTCTTTCGCTATTTATTTTTGGCACATTTCCTCTGTCACTCCCTTGTGCCCCAAGTAACCGTTCGCTATATGTTCTTCCTTTGTTCTGCATTTTCTTTTCTATGCCTGATCCTAGTTGTTCTAATCTGTACACTTTCCCATTTATATAAAATCCATTTTCATGCGTTTTATTGAGTGTTTCCGCTATTCTCCGATCTCCTTGAGGAGGTCTTCCTGTCCCTTTTAGTTTCTTTGCCATTGTCAGGATTTTTATCTTCTTGTTGCATGCTTTCATCTGAATGAGAATTGGTCTTAGCTGTGTCAAATTTTATGATCGTTTCCCTTACTTTGAGTTTTATTTGTATCTCAACTTCCTCTTCTTCTTTTATACCTTTGCTCATTACTTTCCTTCCTCGTTATCTGAGTAATCCTATCTTCCTGTATTTTATTTTTCTCTCAATTCTTACTTCTCTTGCTATAGGATGTTATTTTCATTTTTTAGTTCCTTATTTCGTTTTAAAAGTCATGTATTTTATTTTCTATTTTTACATTTCTATCTTCCCTTGAGTTTGCACGATATGTCCTCTAGTATCTCTTTTTCCATTTTCCTTTCCTGTTTTTGTTATGTGGTCTGAACTTTTATCCTGCAGGTTTATTATTGTTTTCATGTCTCAACCTGTACCCACGATGGCGAGCACCTGGTGATTAAATCCATTTTCTATCGAATTTTGCGGCGTGAGAAATTTCTAAATTCGGTCTGTTCTTTCTTGGCAGCCGATGAGAGAGTACTATACAGCGCATGCGTAAAAGAGGACGACTTTACTGTCTCGGTGAGTAAGCACATGTAGTGTGTGATCGTCATATCTGCAATGGTTGAGCGAGTAAAACAGATAATCTGCTGTATTGGAAATGGTCGCAACAAATACACGGTACAATTGGTCGGGAATCTGTTGAAAATGATCCACTATAATCAACAAGTATAAGCGAGTGACAGTCCGAGAGCTAGAAGATGAGCTTGGAATTCCAAGAACTAAAGGGCACAAAATTTTGGCAGACGATCTTGGTATAGAATAGTCATAATTCGATATAATCAACTAAATCAGATGATATGCCATGCAGGCCCACTTCTTTTCTACTGCTTGCGTTATTTATGTCAAAAATTCGAAATTTGATATTAATTTCCTTAAAAATGCCAAACGGCTGATTTAGCTATCTGACGCGTGCAGCTGTCGTAATATTATGGCGCGTTTAATTATGCGATATATTAATTGGCAGCTTGGTAACAGCTCAAATAACGAGTAATTGGGTAATTCCAATCTGCTGAATTTTCGTGCTGATCTAGTTCATTTCAAAATTCATTAGAAATTTCATAATTTTCTTTTGCTAGGACAACCAAAGTAAACCTTTCAAAACCAGTGAAAACTGAGAAGCGTTCGCGCAATTTTTACAATCCTTGGTAAGGAATTTTATTGCTGCCTGGCAACTAAAGAATGCAGTGTTACAAATGGCACCCGATAGAAACAATTGTTAATAATTTAACAATGTTGCTGTGACATTTTGCACAAATCGTAGAATTATATCAGCGTTCCGGTAAGCTACGAATCAATCAAAGTTATTGATCATACAATTTGGTGATATAAAAACGTCAGAGAATTTGTATTAAAAATAAAATTTATGGTGCAAAATATTATCATAACTGTAGAGAAGAATTATCCTCCCTGCTGTTCTCTTCATTATATCATTAATTTAAAGACCCGTGCACCAGTGTAGTCAAGCGGTTGAGACGCTTGGCTGCAGTGCCCCGGTTCTAGTCTGGGGTTAGATACCTGGCGGGTGGTCTCTACTCAGTCACAAAAACAGTTGTATAAAGTACCACCGTGCACTTCGAACAAGTGGTCGTCTAAGGTGTGGTGCTTGTCACATCGCTCCATATCACGGGCAGTGAGGACAAACATATATCTTTGAGTTGGAAAGCCCATATTCCTAGCAGGACTAAAGCCTCACAAATTTATAGGACTCGGACAATTATGCCAAGTCCAAATTAGGCATCTGTAATACTGAATTAAACTTATACTTTCACCAAATCAAGTACTCGACAACAGCTCCCTCAACAATCGTCCCCACTTAAGTGGTGGTATAGAAGTGTGATCCCAAAGACGAGAGACCAGGCAGCCAATCTCGGCCTGGCTGCTCCTCCTCCTTTGAGATTAAATACATCACATCATTTGATACTCCCTGTCCCCGAAGCCCTCATTATTGTGCAATTGAGCCCGTATCGCAGGACACAGCCCCACTTGTGCCATTTTGAAAAAGCAGCCTTCAAGGTCACTCATGAGAATTTCTACCCCTTATCATTACTGTTCAGGGAATCCGTTGTTCACAGAACGAGGGTTAGGGTAGTCTCACAAACCTTGAGTGTCTGTGTCTGCAAGACTGTTTCTTTACTCCACATTATTACTGCTGACGGCATTCGTTACTCACAAATGTGGCCTGTAGCCGTTTTGGGACTACAGTGTGGCGTTTACTGGCCTTGAAAATTTTTTCTTAGCTCCGTGTGATGAGTCGCCATGAAACATGACACTTTACCTCAAATTATACTACTAGCGCCAATCGTTGTCCATGAATATGGGATTGGATAGCTCCACTAGCAGTTTTAAGGGTAAATCGCCTCATCACCAAAGTTCCTTTCACTCCACTTGTCAAATTACCGTGGCTTACTTTACCTCACATCATTGCTACTAGTGCAATTCATTACACATAGATTCAGGCTTCATTGACTGTTTTAAGAATGAATTATGTAAACTCTTCCATTTACTCACTAACAGCAGTGTCATGACATCTGGGATTGAGTACTTCCGCTATTTTTGAGTAAACTGTGTGGACTCCCATTTACTTACTAACCACAATGTCACCACAACATTCCGCCAGTATTACTAATCGCATTCGTAACTCCGGCCTATCACCAAGATTATCTTCAGCCCGTTTGACGAGTTGCCATCACTTACGTGACGCTTTAACCACGTCATTACTACTAAGGACCCATCCGTGACCCATAGATGTAGGATTGGTAAGCTGCATCAGCAGTTTTAGGGATAAATAATGCGGAGTCTCCCTATCAGCAGTATTACCACAATATTCCTCCCCTCGCCAATATTTTTCTCACCTCGTTTGACAAGTTGCCATGATCTACACGACATTTTGCCCTACTACTAGCGACAATTGTTACTCCTAGATATGGATTGTGATATGTCCAGTGGTAGTTTTAGAAGTAAATGATGCGGAATCTTTCGTTTATCCGCTGACATCAATATCATCACAACTTTTCGCCCATCACTAAGATTTTCTATCACCAAGATTACCCCCCTCCCCTTCTGTTTCACGAGTTGTCGCAAGCTTATGCGACACTTTACTCCACATCATCGCTATTGGCAGCATTTAATGCCCACAGATACGACATTGGGTACTTCTACCGGAAATTTTAGGTTGGTTTTACTCGCCACAATCCTTTATCCTGTACTACTCAGGATTTTTGGCAGAATATTTTACGTTCTTCAGACGTGTCCCGTTTTTATTTCGTTATTTGCCTATTCTCCAAGTAACGATGGCCCTGGGAGACTTAAAAGAACATCCAAGGGCATTTTTAAATGCAGAAAAGACGTGCGAATTGAAATGCAGAGGACAGGTAGTTGCCAATAAAGAAGTTATTGATTCGAGATTCACTGATTCTCAAACACTCAATTCTCTGGTGTGCCGTTTAACAAAATACAGTAAACTTTTTATGGCTCAAAATCCGAACGATCGCAAAATGTAAGTCTTTTTACGAGGAATACTAGCAAGGCAACTGACAAAACGATAATTAGGGAGAAAAAAGTCATCCCTTTTTATCAGTAATAGTTTGACATCTCAACCTCAGTGGGGAAAAAGGGGCGGGTTAACTAATGCTAAAAGCTTGTGTCAAGAGGGGGCCACATCCTTATCGCCCCAAAAATGACTAATGACTGAATAATTTTGCTTTCTGAACTTCTGTTCCTTGTTAACTTCCATCACTCTTAATGTTGTCTTTATTCGCGTATTACAGTTTAAAGTCTGGTGCTTATTTCTTCATTTTTTTATTCAAAAAATGAATATTTGTTGTTTAATAATACTGTAGCAATATCGGCCATGCTTTTATCGTTTTCACACACTTGACCTATTGACGATCTATTCTTATCGGTTATTAAAGTGCAATGCCCTAGAGTGTCCCAAGCAGGACTGACGTCTACAGCATCCTCACACTTGATAAAATTTAAATTCTGATCCGCGAACGCAGTAGTTTTGATTCAGTCCCCGTACGTATTTTTAAAATGAACTGGAAACTGCCTTATCATCTTTCAAAGTTCGCCGTTATCTCTATATCAAGGAAACGAAGCGTCTTTGTCTTCAAAGCTGCACAGTAACGCAGCAATTGAGGCACTTTTAGTGCATGCATGTCAAATTGTCTCGCCTGCCCTTCACTGGTACCCCACGATTGGCCAACGTGCTGTTATTTTTTGTTGTTAACTGTTGATCCAAACTCTGACCGTCATTATCTTCTTACATCTGTGTTCGCATCTACAAAGCGTGGTAATCCCGTCGTGATGTCACTAATTAGCTCGCGTTATTTTAACCACGCATTTCCGCTGCATCAGCGTACGTAGCTCAAATACGGGTTAATGGCAGAGCCAAACTGTTGCTTGTCCTTCCTCAAGCCTTTACGTTATCTCTGGTATTTGCTGCCCATAAGATCACTATTATCGTTATTTTGAAGTGGCGCGTTGCGCAAGAGGGGCTGTTAATCGGGACAAACAATGGTGATACTAGACATCACGATGTTTGTTTATCAATGTACTTTCCTGTTGCTGTAATTTAATAACAGGCGCGTGATAAGATCTGAAATGCGCGCTAATTAGCTGCTGCACAGGTTCCTAGCCACTCCTGTCTAACTGGGCCAATTTGGCAAGCGACGCTCGACCTTCCCAACCCACAGCTCAACAGTTTGGTACGAAATCGAATCCGGAAAATTTGCTAGGACTTTAAGATTTTACAATAGCTAACCGGTCCTGGGGTTATAACAAGCTACGGGGGCAATAACGGACTGCGTCGGGGTACTAAACAATTACCGGTTGCATCTCAGTATGACAAGTGCTGCATGCGATAATTTTCAAAAAATTGATCACTCCAACTTTATAATTTACAACTTGCACTTCATGAAACTGATAAGAACGTACGTGCAAACAGAAATGTAATATTTGAGTTGCTCCACAAAGATTCCCTCCAGTCTGACTCCTTCGCGACAATGTTTGGGACGAAAGTAGGTTCCATCAAAAGAAGGTCACGTCCCAGCTAAAGGAAAATCTTGATTTTCAGATGTGTCCCCTACCAACGGCGCTTCAACTTTTCGTGTTACTGGTGGCTGTGCTACTGCTCTGCCACCATACAGTCGCTCAGATGCAGAACTGGAAACTAACTGTAGCCCCGGAAAACCTTACCATCATCATGGAGGAAAAGGACTACATACACTACAACATAACAGGTAAAATGTCTACTCTTGTTTCCTATTTTATCTAAATGCGATTTTTTATAGGGCCCGATCAGAATCACTCTGACCTATACCTGATGATCAGCACCGACAGCGAACATGTAGCCATTCCAGAAACCAAAGAAATTCTGATTAAGGTCAAGATGGGCTTCGCATGGGAAATTTCAGCATCACAGGAAATTTTTTAGGTAACAACCGAGCTTAGAGCTACACACAGGAAGTTAGAGGCACTTAATCACTTAGGTCAAACTGTGATTACTATGAATGTAAAGAAAAAGACTCGCCTCAATCACTGGCTGAGGAGAAAGTTAATGTAAAGGTCCTCCGGGCACATCGCGTGATCGACACGGTCTTCACGTCGTCGGTGGCCACGCTAGTTTCCATAATCTACATCAACTTCGGCTGCGCACTCAACTGGAGCGAGCTGTACAACAACCTCAAACGGCCCGTGGGCCCCGCCATCGCCTTTATCGCACAGTTCCTGGTGATGCCGCTGGTGAGTTGACTTCGCGTGCTGTCCCCAACTTATGCACGGTCTTCCAGCTGAGCTTCGGGCTGGGGAAGCTGCTCTTCCCGGGCAACCCGGAGATGCAGCTGGGGATGTTCTTCACCGGCGTGTCGCCAGGCGGGGGCGCCTCGAACGTGTGGGTCGCGGTGCTGGATGGCAACATCGACTTGTCCATCACGATGACCGGCATCAGCACCTTCGCGGCATTCGGCATGATGCCGCTGTGGATATTCACGCTGGGCCGCGTCATCTTCGAGGAGGGCAACCTGGACGTGCCCTACAGGCAGATCTCCACGTACGCGATCGCGCTGGTGGTGCCCCTGCTGATCGGATACCTCATCCAGAGGTTCCTCAAGAAGGTCGCCCGCTTCCTGGTGCGCATCCTCAAGGTATTCTCCAGCCTCCTCATCCTGTTCATTGTCATTTTCGCCATCATTTCGAATCTGTACCTATTCCAGCTGTTCTCGTGGCAGGTAAGGTTCCGCACCTGAAACGATAGCCATCTCACGAGTTTTTTGCAGATCGTGGCAGCCGGGATGGGCTTACCGTGGCTGGGGTACTTGCTGGCGTATATCCTAGCGAGGCTGTGCAAACAGTCTGCGAAGAATTCGCTAACGATAGCTGTGGAGACTGGAATTCAGAATACCGGCATTGCAATTTTCCTGCTGCGGTTTGCTTTGCCGCAACCTGAAGCAGATCTCACCACAGGTACATTTATTATCAATTTGATTAGTTTTATATGGTAAAAACTTACACTCACTAACTATTATAGTAACCAAGTCGAGTTCATAACTCTTCTTAGTAACTTCCTCTGTTGTCAACGTAAAGCTCCTTTTTTTGAGCTGTTGGGTTGCAACACTCACTTTCACGCTAAATGAAGCAATTAAAGTGCTGCTTCGAAGTTTAGATTAAGTTTTTCTTCTTAATCAACTTGTAGGGCATCCATATAATTTCAAAAGCGAGCATGATGTGGCGAAACCACACCCCTGCATAGCTGACCACCACTAGTTTTCTTCTAGTGCGTTCTAGTTTTGCAAGGTCTCACTCCTAAACTCAAGAACTCAAAATCATTCAACTTACTTCCTATCAGTTTACCAAATATTACCCCCAAGAGAAAAATTCTGTTCTTTCATCTCCTGTAAGTTTTACCTCCCTCGTTTCTTATGATCCTTGCTCTTCTCTATAGTATTTTAAATCCCTCCCAATTCTTGGACAAAATATCTGCAGGGAAGCTATGCTTCCCAAATTCTCTTGTGGTAATAGGACTAGTCAAATTGTTCGCAAGAGCCAAAGCGAAACCAAAAATTTATCATACAACTTGGACTAACACATCTCAAATAAAATGTCCATTTTTGTTGACCTTGACGCTGAGTAATTTTTTGGATAACCGACGATTTTTCTTTGCAAAAATTCATTTGCAAGTTTTTAAAAAATTTAATGAGGTGGCGGTACAGAAAATCGTTGCCATTTTGCCTAAAAACTGCTCAAAAAAGATCAAACTACAAGTTATTGGTAAACCACAATTCGCTCCATATTTTATATCTCAAACTTCACTTGGATTCAACTGAAAAGTCTTGGGTGAAAAATTAAGCCATTGCAGTCAAATTCAAACAGATATTGAGTGCACAAATTTTAAAAGTGAATCAGCACGCCATCCATTTAAAAGTAGCAAAGTTACAAACCTTGATCGGTTAGATAACTCAAATGTGTAATAATTTAATCACGAAACAATTGCGCATATATAGATGTGTATCTGGATATGGATTAGGGAATTTACAACAATCCAAGTCATATTCAGTCCATCTATGGCATAATTTCTTCCAATGATGTCCACTTGAGCAACAGCAGTAGCACCAATTAGGACAGCCTCAACCGTCCCCCTAATCACTCCCCTTTTGCATTTCTTCCTTAGACAACTTTTTCAATCTTCTAATGTAAGTTCATATATACAATAACTCCGCCTACCAAAGACTTCTTAATAGTTTTTGTACTTCACATTCGCCTAAGAAATAAGACGTTCTTTTACTCTTCCTGCATTTTGGTATCATCCTGAGCACCTAATAGAGCGAAATGTCTCAATTAAAATATTTGAGGTCTTCTGACTGTTCGTTGAAAATGCAACTTCGCATTGCTGAACTTGACTACAAGGTCCTTTGCCTGTTGATGCATCTTTTCAGCTCATTAATTTTGATTTATATTGCTTTGTGATGCACACCAAAAATTCTGAATATACAGAAGTATTGTGTAGTATTAGAATACACGGTTTAGTAAGTTGGAGGGATGAAGTGAATGGAGGAAATAAACAACTTGAATAGAAATCATTATTGCAAGTAAAAGTACAAGTGTAATTACATTTTTATTCTGTTTTTTTTCTGGGCTTCATGCCACTGATGGTTTTCTATGCATACGCACTTTGTGTAAATCAGAGATTTGTGGGGGGGGGGGCAATTTTGTGCTTTTTTTATGAATTCATCTAGCTGTTTATTTGAAATAAATGCAGCCTTCTCTTTCATACATGTAATATGGTGAAGATGTCGTGTCATCTTTAATTCAATCAAGAAGGGACTAATTTTGAAAAGTCCCTATACTTTAGATTATCAATTTATTGACAAAAGAAGGCGAGTTGTTGAGATGGGAAGAGTGTCCTATATACATGACATCCCTTTAATTTCTATAAAAGAAAGTCTCCATGTTGAATATGTCGTTCATTTTATGCATTTATAAACTACAATAAAAAGTAAAATCACCAATTGATGTAAAGTTGCCCTTAATTCTCGACGACTGGTTGGGATAGTATTGGAAGCAATTGTTTAATAGTCGCCGTGTTCTGGAGAAGCAGATGAACCAGATGGCTATGTTTTTCTACAATCTTCTTTAGCCAACCTTTTTTCTTCAACCTTCTGGTTGCTGTTGCAGTATATTTTTGTAGGATCATTTTCTTCTTCCCTTATCCACTTTAGCCCATTTTGCTTTATCCATATACTAATATCGTTCCCTTGATATAGTTCTTCTAGTTCTTTTGATCTTTGATCTTTTATTCAAGCGAAAATTTGTCATAACATCATTCTTTCCCATATAATTAATTTTTTACCTGGTTGTCATCCATATCTCACTTTCGCATAACAATACTAGCCTAATGAATGTCTTGCACAACTTAAATTTTATTTGTGCTCTTTACGATATTTTTATTTATTTCCAGTTTTGCCTTCATCATGATTTATTCTAGCATTACGTAGAAATAAGTGCTCTTAAATTGCGAACTTTGTTGACTGTCCTACCTAAGGTCATTTCTACTAATTCTATTGTTTCCTGTCTATATTATTGTTCTTTCACTACATTTTTCATCTAGCTGCCTGATTATAAATATTTCTGTCTGTTGTTCCCCAATCTCCCACTCCTTCGGCATTTCTTTTGTTGTCCAGATACGTTCTATTAAATCAAAAATTTTTCTTCCTCGTATTTTATTAATTCAATGGCTATGTTGTCTGTTCCCGAGATTTTGTTGTTCTTCTCTTGTTTTAGAACTTTCTAAAAGTTATGATTGCCAATATGGTCACCACCTTTGAAATTAGGAGACAGCGAAACAAGAAGATATGATTCTTGTAGCATTTCAATCTTCTTGTTAGTTTTCTCTTTTTGTTCCTCCTACATATTGTTTTGATTTTGTTTTTTGCCATTTTGTATTGTAATTCTGCTCTTCGCGTATGTTGTACCATTGCATCTTTGCTCTTCTTCCCTTTTGGATGGTTTCCTCATATTTGCGGTCAAACCAAACTTTGTTATTATTTTTCTTAGTTTTAATAAATGCTTTGCCTTCTAATATGGTTTCTTTCAAAAAGTTCATACTTCTTGCATTTTTTTATTGTAACATCTTGGCGTATTTTTTCCATGTAATTTCTTTTGTTATGGTTTTTGCTATGCTCTTTTCTGGATTTTCGTGGTTTATTTTGTATGTTAGTTTTTTGTCGTATTTGCCTGTTTTTCTTCTGATATCAGTATTTGATCTATCTGGTTTCTGTATGTACCATCTGGAACACACTAAGTTTCTTTGCATTTTTTTTGTTGCGACGTACTTTTGATTATAAAATTTTTCCCTGCTATTTCTTCAGTTTTTTCCTATTTGAACGTTTTGGTTTCCTATAATTATTTTTAACATATTTTAGGATTTCGTTAATCATATTCTCTTTTGCTTTTCTGTGGGTGCCTATATGTTAACGATATTTGTTTTTTTGTATTTGCTTCGTATATCCATTGTACTGATTATTTCGTTTATTCTTTTCCAACTTATAATTTGGTCTTTTGTTCCTTCATAAATCAGGAAGTCTGCCCTGTACATGCTATCTTCTCCATCTCCGTTGGTTTCTTGTATTTCTAAAATATCTATTTTATCTTCTTGCTTCTCCTACCAATTTTTTTCCTTCCCTATTTAAACTTTGTGTATTTCAAGATGCAATAATTGATTTTTTGTATTTTTGATTTTCATTTGTCTGTCCTCCTTAAAGTTTCTATCTTTCCTTGCCTTTTTCATTGTCTAACTGGGAAAGCAGATGAACCAAATCACCAACCAATTTTCAAAGATGACCAAGAGGATTATCTGGTACTTGTGCCATATAAATCGATTACTGCACAAGTTCCTGTCAACAACTAACCCAAAATTTTTACGACTGTTAAATTATAACCTGCATAAAAAATCATTTTTCTAACCCCAATTTCAAAACAGTGGCATAACTGTTGCCAAATAAAACGCACTCTTCAAGAATGCTTTGAACAAAACCTAATATACATGACTCTAATCATCAGAAAGCAATTTCTTATACATGTCAGGCAGATGAAGCACCCTAAAAATTCCATACCATTGAGTGTTTTATTTTCATTTTTTTTGTGTAGCGCATATAAGAATTTTAGAAATTTTGAATAGAGATCCCGTAAATCTTTTGTTTTCAGGACAAAGTTCGAGTGAAGAGGCTCAAACTTACGATTTGCTGTAGTATCTCTTTCCTGATCACTGCAGTGATCCCTTTTTATCCTGTTCTTCATCCATCATGAAACATCTTTCTCTAATTTATATCATTACAATTGCTTTCTGTCGTTTCAGTTCACATTTACTTCAAGCATCTGCTTGGGAGCACTGTAAAAAATTTTATTGCGACCAAATGGGTAATAAAAAATCCGAGTGGTCATCATAGTTGAACTAACATAACAAAAGAATTTTTGTAACAAAAAAATATGAAGCCTTTGGTCGAAAGTATGAGCTGTGCTCTACCGCACAAGGTGTACTAATATTTTTTCCGCTAGAGGGCGTTTTATCAAACTTGTGGAAGTGGCCGGTAATATGGCGTTATTTGAGAGGATTATCCCAAATTACGATGTTGGAGAGTATGAATATGTGTTAGGGTTTGGTGCAAGAATGTAACTCAAGCCTGTTGGTTAGAGATATTCTCTACCTTTACAATACCTTCGTTGGCATTTAATCATAAAAAAGTAGCTAAACTAATACATATACTTTAAAATTAAATAACGTAGCATGAGTCTACCATTTGTTTTGTTAAAATCTAGCTATTTTGTTGGGTTTCACGCTATTTTTTAAGGAACAACAGTCCAGTGACGTGACTGCAATTTATGCCATGAATATATTTTAAAGCTCAGCCGACAGGCTCCTAATAGCACATTATGCTACTACTGACGATTCAGTAGGAAAATCCCATGCCTGAGTGGTGAACAAAAACAAACAACTCTAGTGAGCATAACTGACTAATTTGGTAAATTTTAGTAAAGAAAGTTACGATCGTGATCCTCCAGAGGGTTAAGCATTAAAAGAGTCTCATTGAACATGCCCATTCTATGGGATCAAAGCCCAAAATCTAAGCAGACCAGTCCATTACCCAATTTTCACGTCCACACCTCAGTTCTGCGCAGCCTATGCTATATCACAAGTTCTCTTCACAAAAACGAAAAACCAAGCCAAAATTATGATTAGCTAAGCATTTATTATTACTCAATTGTCTTGCTTGTACAGTTTTTGTCTTACATTTCTTTAGTGCTCTGACCCTTTATCAATCAGTTATAATTCTGGTCCTTACATCTTTCAGCTGTGTCATATAATTTATAAAAGTGAATTAAATGTTTATATAAACTTGAGATGAGACGACGTAAATAAATTTTTTCAAGGATATTTAGCTCCGCTCCGTTTGTATTTAGTTTTGAAAAAATATTTACGGCCTTTGACGCCTGTGTAAGTTTCCAGTACTATCTGGTTTAATTATCATAAATTGATTTTCTTTTGTTCCCATTTCATTTTCAGGTCTATATAAATATTTAATTCACTTTCGCTTTATTACTCATCCAATGCAGTAGACCTTGTATGAATAGTCTGGTCTGTAGTCACAACGCCTTTCCCTCCTTTACTTGTAGACTGTTTTATCTCCTTTTTAGTTTTCTGATGAAGACTGTCCGTTCGTGTCAACTTGACCTAGCACACTAAGTCTATATTGTAGCTTTGCTTGGTTTTTTGTTATTTATTCACATTCAAATTTACCTGCAATATCTTAGTTCATCCGAGTTTGAACAAGAAAGACACTAAAAGTAGCCTGCTCTCATTCCAGTCAAAATGCTCTTTTTGACAACCCTTACTGAAACGAGAGCAGAACATTTGCCTTGAAACCCATTTTGCAATATTATCAGAGTATAAATAGAGCTACTTAAAATTAGGCCTAACACATCAAAGTAAGATAAATCAAGACTTAAGTTTCAGGTCTAAAGGTCAAGTCACATGTTACCGTCAAAAAGCATTTGAAGCATCCATAGGCGATGCAGGTCAATATGACCTACTACTCTCAATAGGTGGCGCAATTGAGCAAGTTTAAAATCAAAAAAGACCCGTTCGACATTTTTAGCTATCACCCACAGATAATGAATGCCCATTATGATGATGATAATTGAATGCTGCGAACGTTTGACATACAAATCATTACAATCAGTTTTTCACTCCAGTAATTTACTTGATAAGATAAGATTTCAAATATTAATTGGAGGTTAATTACATGTTATAAATAGCTTTCTCAAGGTCTGGGAGTAAACATGGCTAAAAATAATTCAGAATTGTTTAATTTATATTATTTTATTAATCTTATCATTACTGATAGTAACCAAGTCCAAATTTTCCAAAATTAGAAGCTTTTTAGATAATTCTGGAAAATAATACTGCAATAATATAAGAGAACTTTATCCCCCCCCTCACCAGTGATCTTCGCATACACATTATATGAATAATTCAACAAAATTCAAGGACATGAAAATGCTATCTGAAAGCTTATAATATCCATGAGGAAAAATTTTGAAAGTAAAAGAGACTAAGGAAAAAAATAATCTAAGCTTTTGACTTTACTTCAGTTACCTTAAAAACCATTACCCACCCCATATCCATTGAATTAAAATATAATACATTACTCTCTAGAGAGTTAAAAAGGCAGTTTGCTACTAATGATGAAGTAATAAGACTTTTTGTTTCAGTTGCGCCCGTATCAGTTGCAATAATGACGCCATTCCCACTGCTGTTTTTGTTTCTGTATATAAAAATACGCTCCAGGTGAGATCACTGGCTTTGCAAACCGCCAACTAATCTCATCTCTTATTAGATGTGCAGCAAACAAGGAGAAAACGCAGTTGCTGAACGCAGGCCTGACTGATGTGGACCTGGACACCCAACACAGAATTCAAAGTTGATGCATCGTCATAGCAGTGAAGTTTTCCTACTTGTTGACCATTATCGCAGTAAACCCCACCATTTTATTGTTACACTCTACTTGTTTAATCCAAGTGAAAGTTGCCCAAAATAAAGACTAGTTTTTTACTCTGTACTTTTTAATAAATACAATTCGTTGGATGGATACAATGGAATATAAACCGCAATATAACTCACTTCCTTATCGATAATAGAACTGTTGCAGGATGTGCCTCGCATTTAAAATAACTTACCGTTATCACAATAAATAATAGCATAAGGTATGAAACACGCCCGGCATGCCCGCATTAAATACTTCGAAACAAAAACAACCGCAGGGTTAGCGCATTGCTGGCGCAGCGGGGTGCGTTGTTCCTCCGAAATTATGCCGCTACATGACCGCACGACTTCTCAGTATAAAACAGCGATAAAAAATTGAAAAAATATGCAATTAAGTACAAAACTTTACGACTACTAGTTTAAAATCTCTCTAAAAAATAGAAGCTCTCGAACTGAAAGGAACAGAGGACAAAGTAAGGCTGCAATGTTTTAAAATTCGTCTAGACAAATACAAAATGGAACTTCTAAGGAGCAAACGGAAACAGTTATATGTTGTAGCACGCTACTTGGCCGTTTTCTTTCGTATTGCTTTGGTGATTGTAGATCGTTTGCAAAGGAACATGGAGCAGCTCCATTATCATGTTAAAATAGGGCTCTAAATTTTGGACCAATTAGAAAGTGTGCAGCGGCAGAGTGGTTACGTTACCGTTTTCAGGAGTCACGAAGCCGTGCCGGATGAGGAAATCCAGTGTGACCGGCGCACTGGTGGTCTTGAAGTCGGAACTCAGTATCCGTTCAATGCATTGAGCGGCAGTTAGTAATTCAAACTTCTGCACCTCCCCATCAGCATTCTGAGGCACGAACTCCAGTGGAAGCTCAAGATCGAAAACGAATTCAGTGTTAGGGAACAAACCCTTCTCAGATTCAAAATAGAACCTGCAACCAATCCTCGCTTTATTTTTCCACTCGATATCTCAACGGCAATCACGTACGAAACGCATCCAGCACTTATTAAATTCATGAGCAATTCTGTGGGAATAGAAGCCTCTTCCATTGCCTCCTTGTGAGCTGTTTCTATAATACTGTGACCAACTGACAATCCACCACCTACCATGTTGTCCCACTTGTCTGTGAACAAACAAATGAGTTCCCAATTTACCAAAAAAAGTTACAATATCTGTACCAGGCCATGTTTGTTTAGTAGATGATCTTTGCTGTACCCAAATACACAAACCTAACTTCGGATGCCTAACGTACCCATTGATATCTACTCCATAGTTGCGTATACCAAAGAGACATGTAGCCGATCTGTCCATACGCAGCAGACTTTCGGTGTGGAACTCCGCTTTTACATCATAGCACTAAGGAGAAAATAATTAAAACTTGTTTAGAATAGTAAAATTACCTTTTAAACAGAAAGAAAAGAATGTAAACTTATACTTACTAGCAACAAACAATTTAGATCCAGGTGGTACAATTATCAATGCTCACCTCATCTCTCCATCCTTTGAGTGTGATAAACGTGTTGTCGCTGCGCAGCTCCTTCAGCACAAACTCTACTTTCGCAGTGCGCTCCTCGTAGTCGCGGAATGCGGGGTTCAGCTCGACGTAGCCCGAAGTGACTCTGAAAACCTACAAGCATAACCTTCAGCACCGATTTGCACAGGCCGGCAGTGTACCTCAGGGTACTTCAGCAGCTGCTTCATAACGTCAGGCCGCACCAGCCCCACCTGGAAGCCCTCCACGATGAAGGGCCTGCATTCGCCCGACTTCAGACCTGCAAACAGAGCGAGATGCGGCGTGCATTAGAAATGACTGGGTGTAGACGCGCTAATCAATATTTGCAGGGCACCGCACGATTTTAGGGGCGAGCCGGCGGCAGAGGGGCGCACGCCGAGTACGGATTTTAGGATATCCGGGCGCTACTTTACCTGACAAGTAGAAGCAGTTGAATTTGTGGGCGAGTTTCAGTAGTCTTGACATACTCGACGAACTCGAATTGAATGACATTTTTGCCCCTCCTGACACCCGATAAATAACAAACTGCGGGGACTTTCGCGCCACAGTTGGCTAACCTAGCTGTCACTCTAATAGAATATTCTATATTCCCCTGATTTATAAATAAAAATAGTCAAGAAATTGATACTTCTAAATTTAAAAAGACTAAAATAATACAAGCATGTAATACTTTTTGATTACCAAAAAAAATTTTTATATTATTTTTTTTCATTTTTTTCATTTATTTCAATTACAAGAAAGTTGAATTAATTTAAGATAATTATGCTTCTAAATTGTTCTAATAAAATAATTTTATTAAGCAATATAAAAAGGAGATTTTTTTATAAATTAATAATCATGTTGGTATTTACCGACACACTTTCAGTTGGTGGTACTGCAAAGTGACAATTCGGCATACTACGTGTCTTCGTATATGTTGTAGCTGAATGTTAATAAGCAGCCGGTTTAAGTAATTATTTCTACAAAATGAGTTCGTTTAAAAGGGATAAAAAGGAAGAAGAAGATGGTAATTTCTAATATCGACTTAATTGGCACAGTTGCAATGTCTAATTTTTATGCAGGTGGTGGAAATCCTTTCCAAAACATAGAGAAAACGACGGTTTTGCAGGAAGCCCGCCTCTTCAACGAGAATATAATTAACGCAAAGAAGTGCACACACATATTAACGAAAATCCTCTATCTGCTTAATCAGGTATCAGTTAGTCTAAATAATGTGGACGTTAGCTAAGCTCGAACTTTAAGGGCGAACAATTGGGTGCAACTGAGGCTACCGAAGTGTTCTTTGCGATGACGAAACTGTTTCAATCTAAGGATGTTATTCTGCGACGCATGGTTTATTTGGGCATTAAGGAGCTGAGCTCCATCGCAGATGATGTCATTATAGTCACTTCCAGTTTGACGAAAGATATGACAGGCAAGGAAGATTTATACAGGGCTGCTGCAATTCGAGCACTCTGCAGCATCACTGACTCTACTATGCTACAAGCTATAGAGCGCTACATGAAGCAGGCTATTGTAGACAAAAATCCTGCCGTCAGCTCTGCAGCTTTAGTTAGCTCCTTGCACATGACTAAGATGGCATCAGATGTTATAAAGCGCTGGGTTAATGAAGCTCAAGAGGCTGTCAACAGTGAGAAGTAAGGCTTTCGTTTCTTTACGTAGCAAAATTATTATTTAATCTTTGTTTTTAGTGTTATGGTGCAATATCATGCTTTGGGTGTCTTATACCACATTAGAAAGTCTGACCGCCTAGCGGTCACAAAACTTGTAGCCAAGTTGACTCGGATGTCCTTGAAGTCTCCATATGCAGTTTGCATGCTGGTATTTTATATTATTATTACCGTTTAAAATCACGTTATTCTGTTTTTCGGTTTAGATACGCATAGCATCAAAATTGCTGGAAGAGGAAGAAACAGGAAACGATTCTCCCCTGTTTGAGTTTATAGAGTCATGTTTGCGTCACAAGTCGGAGATGGTGATTTATGAGGCGGCACATGCAATTGTGAATCTCCGCCGCACAACCAGCCGTGAGCTAGCACCTGCTATTAGTGTGTTGCAACTGTTCTGTGGCTCACCAAAGCCCACCTTGCGTTTTGCCGCAGTTCGCACCTTAAACCAAGTTGCAATCAACCATCCTGCTGCAGTGACGGCTTGCAATTTGGACCTTGAAAACCTTATCACAGATTCTAATCGATCTATTGCTACTCTTGCTATTACTACCTTGCTAAAAACAGGTTGGTTAAATTTAAACTCACGCAAAGTTACCGAAATTGACATATAATATTACAGGTGCTGAATCTTCTGTAGACCGATTAATGAAGCAGATCGCAACGTTTGTCTCTGAAATAAGTGATGAATTTAAGGTCGTGGTGGTGCAAGCTATAAGGGCTCTCGCACTGAAATTCCCACGCAAACACAGTGTCCTCATGAACTTCTTGTCCGCAATGTTGAGGGACGAGGGCGGACTCGAATATAAAGCTTCTATTGCAGACACAATCATCACAATTATTGAAGACAATGCTGAGGCAAAGGAAACCGGCTTGGCCCACCTGTGCGAATTTATTGAGGACTGTGAACACACATCACTCGCTGTTCGTATTTTGCACTTGTTAGGGAAGGAAGGACCACGCACTAAACAACCATCTAGATACATTCGATTTATTTACAACCGTGTCATCTTGGAGAACCCTACAGTTCGTGCTGCTGCCGTATCAGCCATGGCTCAGTTTGGTGCACTGTGCCCAGACTTACTCGAGAACATCCAGGTGCTCCTGGCACGCTGCCAGATGGATTCAGATGATGAGGTGCGTGACCGCGCCACGTACTACAGCAACATTCTCAAAAAGCAGGATAAGATTTTGTGCACCAACTATATACTTGAACCACTACAGGTAAATTTGACATTTTAATTATTTTAGTTGCATATCAAGTTTATATTATAGGTTTCAATACCATCTCTGGAACGCTGCCTCCGTGAATACATTCAGTCTAGCACAGAAGAACCGTTTGACATTAAATCAGTCCCGATAGTAGCCTTGCCTACAGAGGAAGAGAAACAGCTGAGCAACCAGAAGTCAGATGGCATGCTAATAAGCACAGGCCCAGTGAAGCCGATTCCTGTTTCCCGTGAAGAAAATTATGCAGAGAAGTTGTCAGCCATCCCGGGCATCCAGCAGCTGGGACCTTTGTTCAAGAGCTCAGATATAGTAGAATTGACAGAGTCAGAAACCGAGTATGTAGTGTGCTGTATCAAGCACTGCTACACACGACACCTGGTGCTACAATTTGATTGCGTCAACACCCTTAACGACCAGCTGCTTGAAAACGTCAGGGTACAACTTGACCCTAGTGAGGGATTCAAAATCGTTAAGGAGATTCCTTGCCCCAAGCTTCCATATAATGAGATGGGCACGGTTTACATTATCTTGCAGTTCCCGGATGACCTCCCCAGCACCATTGGAACTTTCGGAGCAGTACTAAAGTTTGTCGTGAAGGATTGCGATCCCAACACAGGACTTCCAGATACTGATGAAGGGTATGATGACGAGTACATGTTGGAGGACCTGGAAGTGGTTCTGGGAGACCAAATCCAGAGAGTGAACAAAATGAACTGGAGCGCAGCTTGGGAAGATGCCGGAAATTCCGCTGTGGAAATGGAGGACACGTACTCGCTAAGCTCGATGGGCAGCCTAGAAGAGGCTGTGAAGAACATTGTCCAATTTCTGGGGCTGCAGCCTGCCGAGCGCACTGATAAAGTGCCTGAAGGAAAAACGACGCATACGTTGTTGCTCGCAGGAATATTCCGAGGGGGATTTGACATCTTGGTGCGTGCAAAGCTGGCTCTAGCAGATGGCATCACCATGCAGCTCACTGTGAGATCACCTGATGCCGACATAGCCGAGCTTATTACGTCCACTGTTGGGTAAAGTTGCATTTAGTGAAGTATAGTACATTCTGTTGCATGGTATCAAAAATGTATTAAGAACTCGTAATTATTAATGTATTTAGTAGTAATAAATCAATAAAACTATAATTTGAAGAATTATTAATATGAAAAAGAAGAAATATATTAAATAGATCCATACCTATACAAGCCTTGATTTTCTCCTACCTCTTTTATTGGGTAAACCATGTCTTATCCCTCTCACTTGCCATTAGATGGCGTTGAGGTTAAAAAGAACGCCTAATTTGAAACAGTTTTAAACTGCATTAAGTTTAATTAGTTTCTTTAGTTCAAAGCCATTAATAGAAATCAACTTGATATTGCTTATTTCATTTCAACTGTTACTATTTAGTCAGTCAAGTACTATGTTAGATGAGTAGATTCTTTTGTGCACATGAGCTGATTCTCCATTTACTCCCTATTGCAATCAATCAGTACTAAATCTGAATTAGCTGGTCAGCGTTGAAAACCTAAGGAGCTACTCATCCTTATTACTGACAGTTATAACAGCAACTGCTTATTGTTTCAATCTTTATGTTAGTACTTTGCCTCATTATATACACAGATGTTTCCAAACATTACGAAGGTTATATAAACGGGCTGTTCTCATCATCTCGACATTAAGTTGTTTTTCTATGAATTTTACCAGACTTTTATGCTTTGCTACTGCTGGATGCATTAAATTTGTGCAAAATTGATAATTATATTGTAGCACTAATGCTCCAAGCAATAAAACTAGGAATGCAAGTATTTTCTAAATATGTGGCTTATTGTTCCACTACATACTAAGCAGATAACACACGTGATCTATTGGAGAAGAGAGACTTCCAGGGCTGTTCTTGATTCTGACGGAAACGTAGCAGATGAACAATCTAAGTTGAATGTGCAGTCTGCAGAGTTCTCCCCACCCCTCCTTCAGAAGATGTTCTGTTATAGTTAAAATAAGAAAAACAAAAAAAATATTTTTAAAATCTATAGTTAGGTACTTTGTAAACCGCATCTACTTTTGTACCTGATTGAAGATTAAGAAAAGTAATCTTTAGGTTGGTGGTCTTCTGAACTAAGATTTTGCCTACTACTTATTACTAATTTTATATTAAGACCAGTGCTATTCTACAGTGTGGCGTCTTGATATGACCCCATCACCCACGCACTAACTCTGGCATTGTTTATAAACTCGTCCAGTTTTATTTATAAAAAATTGAACTCATTCCAGTGTTAATCGGTCCAAACTTTTACATTGCCCAAATGGACTAAATGATTATTCTTCTCTAATAAATCGCACTTTATTACTGGATCAATTGTTGAGGATTCCATCCTAGTGGACCAAACTCCTTCTGGTGAATTCTGCTCTATTCAATTGAATGACAGATAACTGAAATGCCTCCCTTTTAAAGCACGTTGCTGAGTTTTTTTTTGTTCTGTTGAATTTAGACACAGTGAATTCGTTTCTTTTTTCATTCCAGTGTATAAAATATGTCAATTCAGAAATTCTGTCCATGTGCATTTTGTTATACGGGACTGGATGTTGAGACATGTTTTAGCCTCAAGAAGTTTTTGAGGGGCAAATAAATTCTTTTCTAGTAAATTTTAGGAATAGTGAAACGTACGAACACTTCACATTTTTCCTGAATTTAAGTTGACTTTGACCGATACTGTCGTTAACTATCTCCCTCTTGTTATTTGAATAATGAGCCTCACTGCCGAATATTACGGTTGAATTCTATTCCAGCCAACTGTCAATTCCAGAAAATTTCGTCCCATATTTGGAGTGATGGGTCGCGTTGTTTTTTCCTATGGTAAATCTCATTTAAATACCCCTACTATGGTGAATTCTGTTTTGTTGGTTTAGTGATTTTTCCTCATAAAACTCACCAGAGAAGACAGGCATATGCTTTAATGAAGCAAATATGGCAACTGACGAATTATTTGTGAACACATTTCAATGTGTTGGATCTATTTTTATTTACCATTTGAGTCAGATACATTCTCTGTTTTACTGGAATTTTTTTGTGAATTCTGTTTAATATGACCAAATATCACGACTAATTCTGACCAATACAGATTAAATTATTTAGTTTTTCCACGTCGGTCGAATAGGCTGTGCTTGGTTCAGTATAGAAACAAAATGTATTTATATGACCCAATTTATCTTCTTTGGTTCTTTATGACGTTTTTCAGGCGCTTGAGTTCTTTAGAGCATCCCTACTGTTGTGCTTCTTAGCATAGGTTTTTTCTCCAAAAATAACCACCATGGGGAAGCCAGTTAATTTAGTTGGCCATTCGTTGGTGATGAAATAGCGTCCCGTAAAATTGCCAACACTTTGTTCTTGTAGTTTTTTTGGTTCATTTCTCTTCAATTGTTTCTTTGTAGACCGTTCTGCTACTTTTCACCCCTTTACCCATTAAAGTCAACACCATGAGACCAATTCTTCGGTCTCCCTTTTGGTGTTTCTAATCAAAATTATGGCGTCTTAGGAATTAAAAGATTTCTCGGCAGTTCCTGGCTCATTTTTTCAATTAAGATTATTCTGAATTGTCTTAGGAATAGTTCAATCCGATCCATTTTTAAAATATGACGTTCTGGCTTCGGAAGGAAATCATCCAAATTAATTACTTCTCGCTCTTTTGACATTATAGTCAACATATTTTTCTTTGGATTTTACGTTTAGAATAGATTGACCAACGGAATAACAAATGTCCTTTCAAGGATTCCTCCTATGTAGTTCATATAGACCAAATGAAGCAGATGATCTAGAACATATGTTCCACTTATTTGCACCAACAAATCTCACTGTTGATCTGAATGTTGTAGCTGATAAATTCTTGTCTCAAATGAACCCAAAGTATTCGACTAGAGTTTAAACCAAATGTTAGGAGTGATGTGTTGCTCCGACGTGTACTTGATATGCAATGTCAAGACAAATTCTAAATCAATTAACTGAAATATAATAATCATTAGACTGTTGTGTACTTCTGATACGTGGATTGATATTGTAACTATTAGTACTAACATAAAAGTCAACTAGCCACCGGCCCGGGGTACGCCCAACGTGGCTCATAGTATTACACGAAATGTATAGTCAGAAACAGGCCAATAGCCAATAGCTTTTAACGTCTCCAAAAGAGTTTTTTGCATGCAAACCCTTTCATCTGAAATATACATTAATCGGTTCAGTGCGGCTCGACCCGGTCACATTCGGTTCAGGCCGACTTTACGCTTGAATCTGCTCGGCTCGCCTATTCAATTGCAATTTCAATGCACACCGGATGGTATGCAAAGAGCAAATGCTGGGAAAGTAAAAGGGAATAACGGTATGCGTGCATTAAAAGAGCCGCCCGAAGCAGCGATAAAAAACAAAGGGGTGCTCAAAGAACGTGAAAATAAATGGACGTATTCGGTCAGGGCTATAGCAGGAATGAGTTAAGGCTATATACGGCAGCTCCTATTTCTAACTCGTCATGGTTTGACCTAGCTGTGGTAATGACAAAACCAAGCGGCCGCATCTGGCATATCAGCCGACTGCCGCCAAGTGGGAGCAGCGCTGAAAAACGCGCGGCCCCAGTCGGTGCACCGATAACGCCGGAGGATGTGGTGCCGATGAGCTTCCCGCCACGCTTTTCCGTAAGTAGGCGAGCCAGTACGGTGCGTGCCTGTGCGAGCAGCGCGCGCTCACGCTGAAATTTTCCGGGCCGGTCGTGCAATTAATCGGCCAAAGGTCGCTAAAACCAAGGCAAAGCGGAACGAAGTCGCGGAAGCAATCTGCAGCAAATGCCTTTCTCGTAACACGAGCCGCAGGTAAGACGACGTCCGTGGTATCGCTAGCCGAGATAATTGGAAAACCACGCAGAGCCTTGAACGAAGCGAAGGCATAGCTTCCAAGTCGGTGAAGATTAGCTACTTCATGTAATAAGTGCGTTCGTTGGCGAGCAGATGACATAATAGCAGTGACAGTAAGTGCTTGCAAATGTGCAACCTCCACAAGAAATATGTGGAGGACAATCGTTCTCTTGTTTGGAGCGGGGTGCCTTCGTGGGGGACCGTGGATGGCACTATTGCGAATGTAGCTCTCGCTAGCTTCATTTTTCTTCCAACAATTTAACGAACCAATGAAATATTGAAAGCATCATACATTTGAGTTGTATAAAAAGCATTTGGTCATCAAAATCTCTGTGTATTCTTTCTGGTCCGCCCCTGATGCCATTTCATTTGTATAATAAGGCCCGTTGTCTCTTCAAAACATTGAAACGGCCTCTTTAGCTGAACAGAGACGTAACTTGAATATTTTTTACTTTTTCAATTGGTGCAGCGTTTGGAGAATGATGCGTTTGCAGCTGCAGAAATTTCAGTATCAATTTTAGTGACAGAGTTTTCCAGAACAAGAGTCATAAAGCAGCAAACCTCAACGGCGCATGTTACACTGACCGTTGTTCGTTTGTACCAGCCCATTTTTCATTTCAATTCTAAATCAATTTATTGACATTTCTAGATACTTTAATTTCTGCCTTCAAATGTGCAGTTTCTCGTTTCCATAATTTTGTCTTTGAAAATTTTATCATTCAAGGGTGGGCACTTCATTATTTATCTTTATAAAGATTTTGCCCTCCCCATTTACTCTTATTTCTGTAAATTCTAACTGTATTTTTGGAAATGTTTCTCTTTGTAAGTTGCAGCGCGCAATTTATTATTTTTTAGTAATTTTTTTGTAGCTTCAGTTTAGCTCTGCCCAGCTACTCTCGGATTCATTCGGGTCTACTCGGTTACGCCCAGATTACTCGGTTCTGCTGGGAACCATTCGGCTGACTATGCAATCGCGAAACTAATCTCGGAGTTGTTCTGTTATAGCTTCTGGTCGGCTACGCTCGGATCTAATCGGGTCTACTCGGGTACGCTTAGATTCACTCGGCTCTGCTTGGAGCAGTTCGCTATCCAATCATAATTCAATATGAACACCAAGAATGGTATCGCTGCAAGTTTCATTCTCTTAAAATTAATGACGAGGGCAATCAATTCTTATCTGGTGAATTTTGTAATGTTACTTTTCTTAAAAAATATTCTATAAACTCTTACTAAATTGCGCCCTGGGTTATTTGTTTGAGTTTTAATTTTCCTTCTGTAGTTTCAGCTTGATTCTGCTTGGATCAGGTTGGTTCGAATCCAATTACATAACTGGCATAATTCGGGCAATGAAGAATGAAGAATGCTATTGCTGCAAACTCCATTCTCAAAATGAATGTTGGAAGGCAATAAATTCTTATTTGGTGATTTTTGCAATTTGACTTTTTACTAAGAAAGAAATATTCTCTTGGGAATTTTTCTCTTTTGGAGTTTGTGTAAGGATCTGTTATTTGTTTGAGTTTTACTTGAGTTGTAATGCGTATATATCATTTGTTTTCCTTTAGTTGCTCTTCTGTATCTTCGATTTGATTCTGGTTGGCTAGGTTCGCATCTAATCGGATCTACACGGCTACGCTTGTATTCACTCGGTTCTTCTCGGAACTACTAACTAACTAACCAATCACAAAACTGGCCTGTAGCTTTAGCTCGGTTCTGGCCGACTTGGGTCTAATCGGGTCTACTCGACCACGCTTAGATTCACTCGGTCCTGTTCGAATCAGGTTGGCTTGGTTTTCGAGGCAATCGCAAAGCTGGGATAATTCAAGATCGATTGCGTTCTTGGGAATTTTCTCTTTGAGAATTGTGGTGAGGATCTGTTATTTGTTTGAATTTTAATTGTTCTTGTGTAGCTTCAACTTGGCTCTGGCTGGCTATGCTCGGATCTATTCGGGTCTGTCTGGCTGCGCATAGTCACTCGGCTCTGCTCCTTTTTGTTTGAGTTGTTTCTCTGGCCAATCACAAGACTGGCAATTTGGGCAGTAAACAAAAACATCAAAAATCAAGAATGGTATGCTGTCAATTTTATTTTCTTAAAATTCATGTTTAGGATGATTAAATTTTGTAATGTTACGACTTTTGCTATTGCTCGCAAATTTTATTCCAATGAATCAAAGGTTGTAACAAGCGGGTATGTATCTGACTTTTTGGCTGGGAAATATTACATAAGTTCTAAATAAATTGCGTATTTGTTTTTCTTCTAGCTACTCTTCTAAAGCTTCAGCTCGGCTCTGCACGGCTACGCTCATATTGATTCGGTCCTGGTCGGATTCATTCGGCTCGGTTCGGCTCAACTGCGACTCAACAAAAAAGGTGAAATGTCATGAATAATTGAATTCTATTAAAATAAGAGCTTAGAACAATATCGTGATAAATGAGTGCTTTTGACTTTTTCAACTTGAAAATATCACGTGTTTTTTAGTTCTACACATTCTAAATTATGTTCTTAGGAATTTTCCTCGCTTAGAATTGCTTCTCTGTAACTTCAGTTCAGATCAAGTCGGGTCTATTCGATTACTCTCAGATTCACTCGGCCCTGTTTGAATTCACTTGGTTTGATTCGGTTTAGCCCACCATCCAATCCACTACGAATAATTTCATCCTCTTTGCTGAGGAAGATATGTTTTTACCTGTTGAATTAATCAGAAGCTGCGATAAGCATGTGTGTAGTATCTGATTTTTTAAATTGAAAATATTACGCGGTTTCTTACTTTTGTAAATTTTAAATAAATTGTGTTTTTGGGAAATTTCCTGTTTTCGAGTTATAATGCGTATATATGATTTGTTTTCTTTTTGTTGCTCTTCTATAGCTTCAGTTCGGTTCTGCCCGGCTATGCTCGTATATAATAGAGTTTACTCGGCTACGCTCAGATTCTTTCGGCTATGCTCGGATCCATTTGGCTTAATTGGACTTGATTTGCTATCCAATTATAATAATGCAAATGTTCTTTTTGTGGACGTTCCTCACTCTTTTTTGACTGGAAAATATTAAGTATTTTTTTTTGTTATATTAATTTTCTTTTTCGAGTTATAATCCATATCTATCTTTGTTTTTCTTTTAACTGTCCTGTAATTTCGGCTAGGATCCAATAGGATCTACTCGGCCACTCAGATTTAGTCGGTTTAGTTCGGCTCGACTCGCTATCCAATCAAGAAGCCGGGATAAGTTGGACAAGAAATTAAAAAAATTAAATTCTAGTGAATTTCGATTATTTGCTCTGTTCGTTTTTTGTCTACTGAAAAATCCCTTTATCAATTCTTTTGTTGCTTTGTCCTCTTTAACTGATTTGAAATCATGTCCGTATTTTACAATTTTGAGACAGTACTTTTGGCCTCACTTGATTTATTGCCTTTTTGTGTTGCTTTTGTCTTCTTTTAAGATGGAGGAATTTTTAAATTCCTTTACGTTTCACCGTTTCACAAAATCATTCTGCCCATTTAAAACACCGAACACGTAGAGCGAGTAGATAGGTTTTTTGCTTTTTAACATTTAGACTAAAAATTTAGAAATGGGTCTTTCCAATACCTTCTAAGTTTTTTCTTTAAGTTTTGTTATTGAGCCGTTTTATATCCGCCAAGTCTGAATAGCCGAGAGTATTTCTGGTGTTCTCTTGATTTTCAGTCCCTTCTTTGAAAGAGAGCTGTTAAATTTACCATGTTTGCGCTGAGTTCGCGGTTTTGTACGTTATGGCGTTAAAAAAATAACTGAATAAATCTCAAATATTCTTCAGAGATGTACTGTAGCTAAGTTAATTCAATAAAAAGAATTCATCAAGCAGATTTACAAAAAAGCCATAGAATTTGCTATTTATAGTAGAAATAAACGAAGTTCTAACATCCATCAGTTGTTTACTACGCTTGCCTTCCCCCCTTCCGGTTCGTATATGATCCCACAGAAAGGAAAGACCTAACCTTCAGCTGCTCACATGTTCTGCCTCTTTTGTTATAATAAATAGTAGAAGGGGAACCCAACCGCACCTAGACTCCGCAGCTCTGGATTGATTGGTTCGCGCGTTTTACTGTTTTTAGCCATTGTTTTTCTGTTTTTACTTGTCCCGTACTAATTTTATCTCATTATATTTTTTCTTGAATTGTTTATGAACAGCTGCAACTGGTCCTTGATGTTTATTTGGCCTTTTACCATTGTTAGTTGTGAATTTGGCAAACGAAATAAAATATAACAAAAGAATTGCGTTGATTACTTAATCTATAGAGCTGCCAGGGTGGTACAAGTAGCACGTTATCGTTTTCCTGACTAACAATTTTTATGTTTCTTTGAAACATAAAATACACGCGTAGCTGTTTTATTGTTAGCGAGTAAACAAATTCTTATCATAACTGGAACTTTTTACAAAAGTTAGAAGAAGTTAACAGAACACCTCAAATTCCAGTTTTATCGGAAGGTAGTAACTTAATTGTCGTTTTATTACTAAGAGAACAGGTAATGTTCTTGCTTATATCTCGCAACAACAAAGATTAGAGAGAAGATTGAAAACCAACAACGCGCAATAAAATTATCATAAGTGTTATTATAGGCTACTAATTTCACATACCGTACAATAAAATGTCAAATGCAAATTTGTTTGATTGTCATTTTTTTAAGTACATTTTAATTTTTGTACCGGAAATTATGAACTGACTGTGTAACATAAAGGTTTGTTTACATTCTATGATGATCATAAACTGATACCGAGAACGTTGGAGTCGGGCCGAAGCATTTGTTTTTGTTTACAATTTAAAATAAGCCAAATATGCCCACGGGGTATTTCAGGCAATTCCGAAAATATTCGGGCTGCTTTCTTGATTTATGAGTTTTGTTGTTATTCGATGTACTTAGTGAATTGGAGGGAGTGCGGTTTTCTTACGCAAGTGCCCCCGAAGGTCGGCTGCCACAACTGGTTTCCTACGTTTCCTTCGAATATCCGGCATGTTCCAAACAATAGGCGATTACGCGCAGTTCCTCGTCAGAATATTCCTAGACGCGGTCCAAATTCCACTCTGCAAGTGGATTTCCACTGATGCTGAAGGTGCTCCAAAAAAGTGGAGGTGAAGTTTTTGAGCCTCATCATCCATGGTCAATGAAAAAGGCGAAGCATATGTCATCCTCTTTTCTGACTTTACTTTTTACAGGACATCAGATGAACAGAGAGGACGCGTGATAAGTAGAAGGAATTTCCATAGAGTATTTGATACTGCCGCTTCTTTAGTCATTGTCACGATGTTAGAGCAAGATGTACCCTTCGTTCATTGCGTAACGGATTATTATCAACTTTCTCACGACAATGTTTCAATTTGCTTTATTCTTGTTTGGATTCCTACCATTTTACTTACATGTTCGTCATTTCTGTGTAAGTTGTTTTTTCACGTTCTTATTGTGTCTCTTACTTATTTACTTACTTACTTACTTAGTTCCTCTTCTTCCATTGTACCTCACGGTGTTGTGGATTTCAGCTATTATTTGAAAGAATGTTTGTCCCTTGCAAGGGTTCGGATTTGTGTTAGGGTCTGTCCTCTTTCTCTAATTGATTCATAGATGTTGTCTTCCCACTTTAGTCTGGGTCTTCCTCTCACGGTCCAAATCTTGTCCTATTTCTCTCTTGTCGCCTTCGTTGTGTTTCTCTGACATTTTATAATGCGCGGGTGATTATCCCAGTTGATTCAGCTCCGTTACCTCGGGACAACTGGTATCATGTTATACCCCCTGATGCTGAGTCGCCAGAACCCCGTCTGTTATCTGGCAGGGTGCACCGGGCAAGTTAGTTGCCACTCGTGCAGGTGGGGTTGACATTTGGGACCTAGTTGTTGGTGAACCCTTACACCCCTGTGTCTCTTACTATTGTTTTTTTAATTTGTTTTCTTCGTTCTATGTTCCTTATAATAATTTATAATAGAAAAGGCATCCAAGGATCAATTATCGGGGAGGATATTTGCATTGTCTGTTACTTTCTAGAAAGTGAGTACTCTGTTTAATCTATCTAAACACTCCGTTCGTCACTTTATCCTCCTACATACTGTTTATACCTATTTTTTATTTGTATTACTAGTTCTTCATATTTTCTTGACGTCAAGTAATTTTTTCCATTTCTGACTTGGCTGGTCATTATGAGTTGGTGCTAAATACTGCCTAAGATTATTATTCAAGTTTCTTTGCCTTGTCGCAGAAAGGAAACTGCCTTCGTACTCACCTCTTACACTACCACGATTACAAACTTTTTTTGAACATCCAATTGTCAGATATAAATACTTGTAAATACACGCTGATCTTTTCCATGACGCCCGTAAATGTTTGCCTTGTCTTCTACACAGGGCTATCAACATTCATTTGTTTGATCCTCCTGACTTACAGCCCTTGGACCATAGCAAAAGGTGTTTGAAATGCTATTTTTATTGTTTCTGCAAGATGGGCCAAGTATTTTGATGGATTTTTCTTTGCTCGTCGTTTTTTTTTCTCTTTGAACTCAGGGAGCTCAGTTAGTCATTGTTCTCGGTTGTTATGATATGTTCTAGTTCTTGTTTGCTTCTTCAAATTATTGGACTGCTCAATTTATTGTCCAGATGAGCTAAGCGGGGGCGAAAGAAAAAAATCGCACCAAGACATTTGGCCTACCGCATTATCTCATCCATTCGTGTGGATTCTTAATCCATGCCGTGTATCAACTGATAGCTTTCTATCATTGTCATGTTTAATTAAGTTGTGTGGTGTCTGAGTTGTCGTTTTGACATTGTAGTATCTCAAATATCTAGGATTCTGAAAACACTGTACCAACTTTTATGTTTGGACGCGTCTATTGCGCATGATGTATGACTAACTGGCATAAGCGACAAGAACTTATTGGTTATGTTCCTCGTCAATTTGACAAGAGAGAACCCTTGGGGCTTGTCGGGCACTAATCTTCAAAGTGCAGTTTCTTTTGTTGTTTCATTATTGCCAATTTAATCCTGCAAATGGAGAGGAACGAACAGAATATGTACTCCTGTAATACCTTACATTTCTTATATTCTTTTTATCTGTACTGATCTAAAGACTTTTCACGAACCATTATTATCTATCACTTGCAGATGCAATGCCCTGTCGGTCTTCTTGTTATGTCACACTAAGGTACTTTGTTTTATCAGATGTTCACAATGTTTCCCCCTCCCCTTAATCTTCTCTGACACCATATTTCCACATTTCTATAGCTCTTCATGATTTTTTTAAATTGTATCTTCTGTGTCATTACTGTTTTGGTCATTATTCTTTTTTTACGCTTTATAATTTGGATGTTTGTGATTTTTCCCTCCAAAAAAATCAGTCTATGGTTCCTTTACTCTTTGTCTTTGTAAGCATTCCCATTTATTCATTTAATACTTGCAATTTGTTTTATATAATAATTATATTAAAATGATAAATGTGGCAACATCGCCCACGTTTAGCGGATTATTGTTTCCTTTTCTTAATACTTCGAGCATGCGGAACTGTGACCATATTAATGTTAGGAGGAACTTCTTCTGGGCAAATATATGGTAAGATAGTGGAATTTTCCAATTGTCTCTGTTTCCATAGCCATGTGAGAAAATAACAGTTCACAACAATAGCCGCTGGGAAGGAAGTGTCATGATGATGCTACAGTAATTGTAGTCGCCATGTTTATGACATAACGCATTCCAGAGCTGTGATAACCGGAAGTGTCTGAACACATACGTGACAGCGCCTACTTATCCGCTATAAATTAGTATCTCATTACTTTTGCGGTTGTTTTCCCGCTTAGATGTTGTTTACATCTGTTCACTTAATTTGGATCGAATTGCTACTAAGGCTAATCCAACCATGGATCTTAAACGAATGGCGAGGGCCTAGCAGCAAAGTTTGTCAGCTAGCTATAGCTACTCGATCCCAGTGTCTGTGAGTTCGTTACGCTTTCGCAGCAGGACCTGTCGAAAGCTTGCACAATGTGCAAACTCACATTAAAATGCAGTTGTACTTCTACTTGATTCTTTTTGGATCGCCCCTTAATCGAGTGATAATCTCAAATTTAGGTGTCGGAACATTGCGGCTCTAGTGTTTGCTTGGTGGCCATGTTGTAACCGAATGATAGGTGGCAGCACAGCCGATTTGTGTGTAAGCGAACTCTTCAAAATGAAGAACTAAAGTTAGGTTTGCGCCATTACATATTACATGAGTGTTGGAATCGCGACGAAAAATGTTGGGGCTTTCTGGCATTGGTGGTGACATTGTGTGCGTTTTACTGGAAAATAACCCACGCATTGCAACTGAAAGTCTGAATACTGATAATACGGTTGCATTTAGCGACTGCGATTTACTTCAAAGTTCGATATGATGGATAAGAGTAAGTTAGACCATAGGTCATCTTTGCGAATATCTGCCTGGTTGGACTCAATGAAACAACCTTTTTGGATCGAGTCTTCATAGGCGATGAAATGTGGATCTTGTAACGTAAAAATCTGGAGTTGGAGACTTTACCAGCGAGATATGATAATGCCACTTACCTCCAAATGGATAACCTTTTAATATAATTTTCGAACGCAAGACGCATATCACAAGCACTTTATGATTTTTTTTTATTGGCTGAGTACTACCACAATTGACAACGGATTTTCTTCAATTGGCAGCCGTCGTATGCCTCGATAAGCTTGCAAATTCAAGCAGGAATCGTTTCGGCTTTATTTGGTGCAGCGCCACGCACTTGCGACCTCGCTTCGTCCCGTAGCGAACATCTTACGCCGTTTGAACGTGTTCTTACCGAACTGTCGATATAATCTGGACATAATATTGGTTGATTTGGTATTTCTCTCTTGTTGTAAGCTTTATAACACGTGTGATATCGTTAAGTCCGGTTTTAATTTGATTCACCTAGGTAGATTGCAAGAAAATTACTTGTACTAATTGCGCAAGCAGCAAGTTTAATCGGGGTCAACAGCTGGGCACGCGTTGGTATGATGCCAACAACTTTCTTGCTACTAATTTAAAGATATTCTATCACAGTTTATATGCTTAATGGAACTCATGGTAATTCCGCGACCCTTGTTTTTGTTAACCAAGTGAAACCGCAACACCCATTCTTCGTTATAGCAAATAAACAAGCAGCAAACATAAGCATGCATTAGCACTACGTCCTAGCGCATTATCCAAACGAGCGTGACTTTCAAATGTAGTTAAGCACGCCATTAGTTTGCAATGACCTAAAGATATTTCGCGTGCACACATTTCTATGCTACGGCAGAACTCGTTTTAATAGTCACATAAACAATGCCATCCTGAAGATAAAATAATGGATATACAGGGTTCGTTCGGAAAATGAAACTACTCTAAGACAGCAATCCGTAGCAATTATGGGAAATGTTTTTCTCAATTTTAAGGCTCACTAAGGCCCTTTCGGCTTTTTTCTCTAGGAATTTTGGTTTATTATTTCTTCTGTTGCATCTGAATGACTTTCCTCTTCCTTAGGAAGAGCAGTTTTATTCATATTCATTTTAAATCTTCCTGCTGAAAGTACCCCTTTGTTGCAAATACCTCCCCTCCCTTCTCTGCACCAAATGACCATTAAAACTTTCTTGGAACCTAAAATCTCCTCAATAGTACCTCCAATGTCTTGTTGAGAGTGAAAAGACCTTTGATTTTCTCTATTACGCTCCAGTGGAGCCCCAACTGCATTGTGATATTCCTATTTAGAGATGACACATTTCAGATACCACTGATATAGTGTTTCACCAAAGTTTTCTTAGTCTAAGGGATTCGGGTTGCGTGCTTCCCCATTTTACTAGAACTACTTGGACTAAACTTGGAAACCAAACGCAGACTAACGTCGCCGTTCTTGGTTAGTTAACTTTTGTACCGCATTGGGACGGTTTGGTCATCAACTGACCTCAACATCTTTTAAGAAAGTTTCCATCAGCATGATTCCCTAGCATGTTGATTCTTTTGTTTTCTGAAAAGTAAATAATTTTGCATCGGGCAAGGTATTATAGGGAATAAAAGAAAGATGAATGGTAAACATAACCATTACGTTAAATGAGTCAAAAGGGAAATATGACATTTATGAAGTTTCTAAAGACTACAAACAGAAGTGAATTGAAAATAGGTTTGAAGTTAAGAATGTTCTACATCTTCTTATCTAACCACGAGTACCTCTATTATTTAAGGAAGAAAGGGAGACTTTTTTTCCCAGCAAAAAGAATCAACGGTACACGTTGCCATTTGTTTCTCAGAAAGCTATCAGAGCAATCAAAGGAGTTCACGTAGTCACTCTTTAGGAAGTAGCTGAAGCGCTGTCAATTTCCAACTGCAGCAAGCTCCATGTGACGTTGCCAACTGTAAGCGCGAGTTCGCAAGTCATGTTTCCAGACGAACGCTTCTCCAGGTATGAAATCTTTGTAACGCATCGTTAAACACCAATTATCCCGCGCTCGCGATGTTTCCATGTTTACGGTTTCGGCAGTTTGTATGTGTCTATGCACAATATCGCTGCTGCGGGGAATATAAACCTACAAAAATGGTCGGTCGATTTTGGTATAGCGCCGAAACGACGCAGTATCCTACTGTGTGTACACCCCCAAGAAGGTGTGTACAAGTGGATCGAGAGGCAGATTCCCAAAGAACGTCATTGGGGTTTTAACAGCCACCTTCGCAGCTTACAGTTAGGGGCGTTGTTCCATAGCAGCCTCATACCAGTAGATCAAAATAGATTTCGTAATGTCTGACTTCTGTTCTAAAAAGATGTGTTGCAAATTAAAAAATACGAAGACAATTCGGAACCTTACGGTCTGATTATTAACACCACAGCTGTGTAATGACGTAATAGACTAACTGGTGTGTTTTATAGGTTGCATTCGGTTTTTAGACCTCCAATAGCAGTAAAGATGTGTATCGCCAGCTCGGGGGAAACTCATCAAGGTCAAATGACCTTGAAGTCTTTCTAAAGATAAAGTTCCGATCAACGTTTATGTTTTTTGGTCTTTATAGAGTTCTTTCAATTTGTCAACATTTTCCCGTCTTTCACTTCTCGCAGCTATAAAAACTGCTTTTCTTTTTATTAAGTTTTCTAGTCACGCTATTCGCCTTTTTTGCTATAATTACTTCCTCGGGCAGAATACCTAAGAAGGAAAAATTGAATAAAAAAATTAACGCGGCCAATTAGGGCAAAGCTACTCCGGATAATAGAAATAATCTCTAAAAATTAGTCGGAAATACCAACCCGTCCAATTTATCCATCTATTAAAAAGAACACGAGCTACAACCAGAGCAAAAAGAAACATTTTGATTGATTTTATCAAAGAAATTCAGAAAGGTTATCTATTTAAGTTGACCATCACGTTTCTAGGAAGACAATTGTGGTTTTTATATAACGTCCGTATATTCAAAGTTCTAATAATCCGAATCGAGCCTTTAGTGTGTTTCAGTCCGTCTTGGATGACGCTCTTAGAGGGCAAGCAAACTTTTTTGAAACATCTATTATAGTTATAGGCAAAGCATTAATACGAAAAAACGTTTGTAATTTTATCGCTTAGTGCGCTCCCAAACAAAGAGAAATTAAACATCAGGGGTTTAACAGATAAAAGAAATCCATAGTACGCAACCCCATCTCTTGGTAAGGCCGCCCGTTACGCAAAGGCTCCACCCATTTTACTTGGTTCATAAACTTACATCATCGCCTAGGCGCCTCCCAAGGTACAGTTAAGTATAGCTAACGAATCTAAATGATGATGAGAATCAAGTCGATGATTTTTATACTTGCAAAACTTAAAATTAAACTAAATCAACCATCAATTGAAACAGAGTTATGGTAACAGCTGGGCTCATTTAGATCTCCGTCTGGAACGAACGCATCTGAAAAAGGAAAATACGCCACAAACCACGAAACAAAAGTATCTTTCAACAGTCTACTCATCTGTCTTGCCTAACCCAGAGACCACTGAAAATGTTGCCCATCATCAGGACTTAAAAGATCACTTAGTATCCATCTGATTATGGATTCCGCTCGTCTATTGGAAGCCTTGAGAAATTGTTGCCTCATTTTGTGCTTCATTGTTTTTGTTGTCGATCTCATCTTTATGCACTCCCCCCCTCCCCATTGTAGTCCTGATAAGATCATTTCCGGCTCAAATGTATTAAATGCCGACCTTCAAGATTATTAGCTTGTAAAGGGATTCCATTTTCATAATATAACTTCAACATATGACTTTTCATTTATCTTACTTTTCCAGCAAAATTTTCTTGGTCTACGCGATTCAGGTTGTGAGTTCCCTCATTTTGCTATAATCAATTGGATCAGACTTGGAAGCCAAACGTAGACTGGCGTCGCGGTTCTTCGCTGCTTGACTTCTGTAGTGCATTCGGACAGTTTGCTTTTCAACTGAAAGAATGCTCAGCATCTTTTGACAAAGTAAGATTGAATGATAAAAATAAACATTACGTTAAATTATTTAAAAAAGGAAATATGACGTTTATGAAGTCTCTAAAGGACAAATGTTGCGAGTTGCAAGCAACTAAGCTGATGATAAGTTTGAACTTAAAAATGTCCTAGGTCCTCCTATCTGATTACGGCGCCTCTATTGGTGGGCTAGGGAACAAGACTTCAAATTCTAAGAAGTTGGAGATGCGCTTCCGATTTCAAACTGCAGCAAGCATGCGACGTTGCCAATTGTGAGCGCGACTTCAGCAAGTCATGTTTTCAGACGAGTGCTTCTCCGGGCATGAAATCGTTGCAACGCATCGTTAAACACCGATTGCCCCACGCTCGCGATGTTTCCATGTTTACGGTTTCGGCAGTTTGTACGTGTCTATGCACGATATCGCTACTGCGGGAATCATAAACACCTACGGAAACGGTCGCCGAATGGCGCCAAAACAGCGCAGTAGTCTGGTGTGTGTGAACCTTCAAGGTGTATACAATTGTAAGTATCAAGAGGTGCACTGCCGAAGGAGATCGCCTGGATTTTGATAGCCACGTTTACCTGTATTTGGACGCGTTGTTCAGTGATACCCTCATACCAACCTGTGAAATTGTAATTTCGAAACTTACGGTCTGACTACTGACGTCACAGCTGGGCAATCGACTCTCCCACGTTTTTTTTATTGGTTGTATTCGGTGTTTAGGCCTTCAAGAACAGAAGTAAAGATATAAACCGCCATTTCTGTTTTTAAATTTATCAATTTCAACAGGCTTGGGTAAAACTCAAGGTCGACTGATCTTGAAGTATTTCTGAAGATAAAGTTGCGACCAAGATTTGTTATGGTTTTTAGTCTTCATCAATTGGTGACAGATCATGTTTTTTTATTTTCAATTTTGGTGATTTGAGATTTCAAAATGTTATTTATGTACCCTTTTATAGGGGGTTGTACGATTCTCTCCACCTCCGTTTGTAGAATTCGTTCTTTTAATATGGCAAACATTTTTTTGTCTTTTATTTTTAGCGGTTGTAAAAACTTTTCTTCTTGTTTATTAAGTTTTCTGGCCACGTTATTCGCCTTTTTCGTTATAGTTACTTCGTCGGACAAAACACCAAAAAGGAAAATCGAATAAAAAATTATCCGAACCAATTAGGGCAAAGTTAATCCGAATAATAGAAGTAATATTTAAAAATCAGTCTAATTTATCCATCTATTAAAAAAAACACACAAGCTACAACCAGAACAAAAAAGAACTTTGATTGACTTTATTTTAAAAAACCCAAAATGATCATCTGTTTAAGCTGACCATCACGTTTCTTCATGTAATTTCATAGGTAAAACTGATTATCCGGATAACCAAAGTTCGGATAATTTGAATCGACGATCTATTGTGTTGAAGTCCTGGTTGACGTTCTTATTGGAATAGACTTGCATAAACAAATTCTACTATAGCTATATCAAATTAATATGAAAGACATTAAACCGGTCCAAACTTATTATTATCACCATGTCTAACGTTTAAGTGTTCCTTTGTTGGGCTTGCTTTCAAAATTTCGTTTTCGCTGTCCACTTTCTTTAATCTTATTTTTTTTAAATTTTTCTCAATCTTGTCATACCCTCGAAACTCATGTTATTTCCGTTTAGTTTGTCCTTGAAGCAATATTTTTGTTTCTCATTATCATTAGAACACTAACGAACTTGAAATCTCCATTATATTTTCAAAAATTTCCGCCCGGTTCCTCTATTTTCCTTCTAAGGATTTTTTCCGATCTTAGCTTGCATACTCAATTTCTTGGTACTATTGGTGTTCTTTTTCTATTTTAGGGTCAATAAATTCCCAGAAGCTTTGCCCAATTAAGTTTCTTTGCACGAATTAGGCGTCACCGACGTCTACAAATTACGTAATGTTTGACACATTAAAAACAGCCTGCAAACAGTTGTGATGAGCGTGACGACCTGTCTTAGTTCTTTGCCAAGTGGGGCAGCGTTTGCGGCTTTATCACTTAGTGGGCTCCCAACCAAAGAGAAACTAAACATCCGGGGATTAATAGATTAAAAAATCCATGCTACGTAAGCCCCATCTCCAGGTAAGCCGGCCCGTTCCGTATTGGCTCCGCCCCTTTTACTTACTTCGTAAACTTACGTCATCACGTAGGCGCCTCCTACTTTGTTCATTTTTTTTAGATCGCAAAAGATGTAGTTAAGTATAGTTAATGAAGACAGAGATGGCCAATCTTTAAATGCTCTGATATAATCGAAATAAAGCAGAGTTAAGCTAATAGCAAAACAAATAAAGTGAAGACCATCCCGCTGGGCTAATTTAGATCTCCGTCTGAAAGAATGTATCTGAAAAAGGAAAATACGCGATAAGCCACGAAAGGAAAAGCCCGGCGGCCGCGACCGCTTAAATTAGCCCGAGTGGACGCTTCGAAATGAATTTATTTATACCAAAGCGCGCCTGACATTTTCGCGGCTGCGTCACGACAAATTGCGCATTGTGCGTGCCTCAATTGAGAATACGGCGGCAGCGGCTATTGTTCGCGAATGTTGGCGCGCGGGACACATTATAATTAGTCACTGCCGCAGAAATAGTGCGGCATTCCGGGACATTGTAGCAATGCCAAAACTGTGTGTAATCCGCCCCGCAAGTCGGCCCGCGCCGCATGCGCGCTCCACCTGCGAGACGGTCCCTTTGAAGTTTATTTGTTGTTGTAGCGGCCGCTTCAAAGCACCGGTGCGAGCGTGGAAGTGCAGGACTCCGTGTAAGTAAAAATAATTTCGCTACCGTAACTGCATTTGGTGGCTGACAAAGCGCGCGCTTATTTCCTCTCGATAATCCGGACGAGCTCGCGCGAGATCGTTCGAAGGAAAACTGGTTCAGGACTAAGATTAGCTAATTTCCTGCTGTGTAGAATAGATATCCCAAATTGTCTGAAATCGCCTAATGAGAAGAACCAAGTCGATAGAACTGCCTTTGTCAGACCTTTTAAAGTTCATCTACGTTGCCCATCTTAGAATCCTTTGCCTGGTATATGAGCACCATAACAAATCAAGATTTTTTTTGGGAGAGGGGTAGTAATAAAGGAGGTCTGATCAGATTAGATCAGATCCAATTAGAAAGTCATATATTTTTGTACCATTAGACAAGGGATAGTTTGAAGAGGCTATAATCGTATCTGGTAAGGCTCTAACGCTCCGCATGGGAGCGCAGCCTGCGAATAGAGAGATTAAGGCTCTTATGTATTCGCTCTTTCTACCCGGTCGTCGCGCACCATTTCTGATGCGGGGCAATGTGGCAAGCACCGCGCCTTAGACGACCGCCATTATTACCTCTTGTTCGAGTGAGCGCAGGTACTCAATTATTTTTAGTGACTGAGTAGGCTACCCGCCTGGCATCGGAGAGCACCGAGAATGAACCCGGGTCCGTCCGCACCGCAGCCCGTGCGACCACACTAGCAATAGTAATCGTATCTAATTTTCTTAAATTTCCTCCTCTATTTAATGGTGTAAGTCAAAACTACTAAATATTCAATTAAGTACAAACCCTTTTACAAGTGTCATCCATCTTATTAATTTTGCATCTGGCATTTGGTGGTGAGGCTTTGCACTTCATGAGGTATAGTCTGCGAATTGGAAAGTCAAAGCTTCCCTATATTCGCCTCCATTCGGTCTTTATAGATCCCTTATTTAAAGCGCAGTTATTTGCTTATTTTTGGTGACCCTCCAGGCATCCCGAAACCCAGGGTCGAAATCGAATTCGTCCATACCGTAACCAAACGCCTAACCGTAATCTTACAGTAACTACACATATTGTTAGTAAATAACAAAGTGCGTACTAATTTTCCGTCAGATAGTCCGAACGAGCTCACGTGAAATCGTTTAGAGGAAAATTTGTTTAGAACTAAGATTATTCAATTTTCAATTGTTATTTGAAGATAAGGCAAACTGCCCAAAAGTCGCTTTTGCTTAAACAAAGTCTGTCGACTCTTTATAGAAGTTCCCTGATTTTTCGGTACGTTCTCCAGACCATTCAGACCGTTATTTACGTTCCCTATTCTGCATGTTACAATCATCTTTTACTTTTTGTATATTCAAATAATTTTCGCTTAACTCTGATCTTAAATATGAGCAAACATGGTACCATAGCAATTCAGGATTTTCTGAGGGGGGGGGGAAGAGGCGTTAGAAGAAGTCTGATCAGGTCAGATGAAATTCAGTTGGAGAACCATGCATTTTCATACCACGTTCTAAGGGCTGGTTTGAAGATGCTATAATCGCATGTTTTATATAATCATCTAACTTCCTTAAAGTTATCCTATTATTATGGCGCCTCTTCTACTTTGATGATGTGGGTCAAAATTTCCAAACTTTTAACCACGCGCTAGACCTTTTTCGAGTGTCATCCATTTTGTCGATTGACTCCAAAAGGTATGGTCTGTGAACTAGAAGATTAAGGCCTCATACGTTCACCCTCACGTGAATTTTACACACCCTCGCTTATTTTTACCGACTCAAGTATGCCGCCTGTCAGGCATCCGAAACCCAGGGTCGAATTTACTGTAACCGCATTTAGCAAGTAACAAAATGCGTACTAATTTCCTGTCAGATAGTCCGAACGAGCTCAGGTGAAATCCTTTGAAGAAACCCTTGTTCTGGGTCAGGATTATTTAATTTCCTACTGTAGTGTGTAAAATACATAGTACAAACTGTTCTAAATCACCTAATGGGAAAAACCAACTCCATAGAAATGCCTCTGTATATAATACAAACGTCTTAAAGAGTCACGATTTTCGGACGCCTTCTTCAGACCTTTCAGAATTCCATCTGCATCATAATAATTAAATTTTTGGCGGCGGGGGTAACGATAGTTGAGGTCTGGTCAGATTAAATCTTATTAGAATCATATATTTCTGTACCAGTTGTTCTATGAGGGATGATTTGAATTGCATCCAACTTTCTTAAATTCGTTCCCATTATGACACTTCCACTATTCAATGACGTGGGTTAAAACTTCCAAACATACAAACAAGCGTAAAACCTTTTACGAGTGACATCCATCTCGTTTATTCAGCACTTGCCCTTTGGTGGTGAGGCTTAGCACTTCACGAGGTAGGCTCTGCGAACTGTAAGGTTAAGGCTTCCGTATATTTATCCTCTCACGACCCTTAGACACCCCTTGTTCGAAGTCACCACATATACTTGTCTATTTTTTGGCGACATCCGGAGCCCGGGATCAAACTTCAGGTCGTTTGCACTGTATTATTAATTTGCAATTAGTGTGGAAGGGCCAATTGATAGAACTGCCCCTATATATCATTTAGGCGTTTTAAAGGGGTCTGGTAACCCTTTTAGAGAAGCTATCTGATTGTCTATGTCTTCAAGAACGTATTTTTCCGGTGAAGTCTAGTCTTCTCCAGACTTTTTCGAGCTTCATCTACACCCTAGACTCCTGCATGTTACAAATTAGCAATCAACAGGATTTTCAAATGAGGGATAAGAGACGAGGTCTGTTCGGATTAGATCAAATCCAATCAGAGAGCCATACATTTACGTGCTATTCATTTTGTACTTTGAAGAGGTCGTAACTATCTTTTTTGGTTAAGTATCTGTCCTTTGGTGGTGAGATTTTGCACTCCACGAGTCTGTGAATTGGAAAGTTAAGGTTCCCATATGTTGGCCTTTGAGTGATGTAGCAAACACCGTGATTCTTAGACACCCTTATTCTTAGCAACTAAATGGGCTAGCTATCGGGCATCTGGATCCTAGAATCGAACTTGATCCTTAACCGCTCGTTTATGCACTGTCATGTCTATCCTTCATCAAATCACAATTTTTCTTGGCACAAACCAATTTAATTCGCTTCAATTGAGAATGTCATTTCCAGGAGTTTCTGGACTCTTTGTCACCAAAAATTTCCAATCGCAATTCTACTCTTAGACGTTCACAATCATATCATCTCTATATGGTAACAGTGGGAGTTTCATTCTTCGAGGTCAAACTAAGGGAAAAAGCACCGCAACAATGATTTAATTCCAGTCGAAAAATAGACATGATGGGCTTTACAAGGAATGTTCTTTCTCATCAATGGTGGCGAAATAGTCACAAACAAGGTGGATGATCTGTTTTTTGATCCCATCTCCTCTACAGATATTGCTTTTCCCTCGAATTCTCCATAATCTTCAAAGGATCAAGCATGGTACTTCTGAGCGAACCTTTTTTAATAACTCTTGTCTCTCATCTCTTTCAGTCTCCTATTTGGTTATATACCTCCTTAATCTCCTTTACTAACACTTTAAGCAACGCTTGTTTACTGTACTAAAAGCAGTTCTGGTCCAGTCTACCATAAATCTGGTATTTTGCTTCTTCAAGCCAGCGTCGTCCCATGGTTGAGGGGCGGGCTGCGATGCTGACGGACCTTGGTTCATTCCTTGGTGCTCCCTGATGCCTGATGGGTGGCCCACTCAGTCATTAAAAATAATTTAGTACCTGCGCTCGCTTAAACAATGGCGGTCGTCTAAGGCGCGGTGCTTGCCACATAGCCCCGCATCACAGATGGTACGCGGCGATCGGACAGAGAAAGCGAACATAGGAGAGCCTTAATCTTTCAGTTGACAGGCCGTGCTGAGCCTTACCATTATTGTTTCGCTTCTCCATAGGTAATTTAAAACGCAATTTCGTCTTGAATAGTGTAATACCTAATTAATAAGCCCTCCTTTCCCTCCCCCATAGTGAATAGAGCAACAATATGATGAGGGGTTGTTGTACGATAATAGCTGTCAAAGTAGAACATGGAGAGATGAGACATTACTAACTATTGTACAGTCAGACCACATACTTCTCCTTCAGTGAAAGAATGTTCCTTTCAATTAACAATCTGCAAGATAATAATGTAGAAGAAAGTCGGTTCGTTTAACCTGGCGCTACATTATAGCATAAACCACAAAATAAAAATGTACTAGCTGTCATGTGCTGAATAATACCATAAAATCTCTCAATTTTCTGCCCACAAAACAAGAGCAACTCAGAATACAAACTCTAAACTTCTAAGCTGGTGAAGATTGATCTTTGGAAAGCCTGTAAAAAGTAAAAGAATTTGTAATAGCAACGCCATCTACCAGAAATCTTTGTCATACCTTTTGAGGAAAAAAGAAAATTGGGGGGGGGTTACATATGAATTTCTCCCTATATTTCTTTAGCGACTTTAATGCTGATATCCAAATGTATCCAATTTAAGTCAACCCAATTACCTTAAGCAATCTCAAACCCCGACGTTTCTTCAGAGACACCCTATAATTTACATAACTGTACTAATGGAACCGTGAGAAGCGGGCGCTCATTAGACAATGCCGGCTCGTTTACGCTCATAACGATGTCTGTCACCGCTTTATTGGCGAATTTACACGATCCTTTTATTTGCCAACTCCCCGATTACTGGCTGGACAGTAAACAAGGCACACGCTCGTATAACCGGTTGCTCCCAGGGATCACCTTGAAATTTCGAAAAGTTGGGCGGCCGCCGGCGCTGCTGAGGGCGCAACGATGGTAAATATTCCCGATTTCAGGGCGCAAAACGATCAGAAGCCCCCTAATTTGCGATGCGCCCCGCCACAGCTGACGTTTGTCGCGTCTATACGACACCGTGCAACGTCGACGGTTCGTCCATTGCGTGTGTACATCGCAACTTCGATCGGTGGGCTTTAAAAGTTTCAGCAAAAGCCAGCCTCACTAATACGAATGTTGATGTTTATAATGCCACTTGTTTACTCACGTTTGCTTTTCAGTATTATAACGAAACCTCATGTCTATATGGTCCACGAACACGTTAGGCCTAGTGATAGGCGAAGGTGCAGACTGCAGCAGCACAGCGCAATTGTTTTACCGCTCACACAACAATAACAAGGTGAGGCTCAAACAAAACACTTCTACATAAACATGTATGCACAGCGATTAAGAGATGTGTAGTGTTTTCGTTATCATTAACTTTATCATTTTATCTGTTAGTTTGTCTGTGGCTGTTTATGTACCGTGTGCTCGCCTAAGATGAGCAGATCAATTCCCTTTAATTGCTACGTCCTTAATATGTTGCAGTGCAAGATGTCGCAGGCTGGGGACGAGCTGCACACACGCCGCTACCTGTCGTGGCGCAAGCTACAGCTGAGCCGGGCCAAGCTGAAGGCGTCCAGCAAGACTTCGGCGCTCCTGTCTGGCTTCGCTATGGTGGCTATGGTGGAGGTGCAGCTGCAGACGCCAACGTCGATCCCGTCGGCAGTCCTGGTGGCGTTCGCCATCATCACCACGCTGCTGGTCGCCGTGCATATGCTGGCGCTCATGATCAGCACCTGCATCTTGCCAAACATCGAAGCCATCTGCAGCCTGGACGCCATCCACCTGGTGGAGGAGTCCCCACACGAGAAGCTGCACTGGTACATAGAGACTGCGTGGGCGTTTTCAACCCTGCTGGGCCTGCTGTTATTTCTAGCCGAAATCGCCGTTCTGTGCTGGGTCAAGTTCTACGACATTGACAAGACTGCGGCCTGGTCAGCCAGCATAGTGTTAGTGCCTGTACTGTTCGTGTTCCTGGCGTTTGCAGTGCATTTCTACAGGTCCCTCGTTGCTCACAAGCACGAAATGACTATGTCTGCCATTAAAGAACTTGAGTTGCTCAAGGAACAAATCGAGCAGAATGATACGCATAACAGGGATAATGGAATTAGTGGGCTGGTATCAGCAGTTCATGTAGTATAGGCAATAGAGCAGATCTGACTGGATGTACAAATGATTAATTTAAGACTGCTAAGCTTCAATATTTTCATATCAGAATTTTTCCTTCCTATATAGCAATAATATTTGAGAGCCATAAAAATATATTTGTACAGGTTTTATATACTGTAGTTAATAAATTGAAATTTACACTTGAATACTATCAATACTTCTGTTCGAGGTGTTAGATAAACTTAAGCAAGACTGCACATGATCGTCAGCTAAAGCATGCGTTTCCTGCCGTTTACACATTTCTTCAATGTCTACTAATTTTGCCTGCAATAACTCGATGACATTAAAGACGTGTTTTTGATTCAAAAATTACTTTACTTACACCCGAGATGTTATGAGATGTTGGTTGGACTGCTGTTTGTCGGAACGGGATATCGATCATGAAGCTGTAAATGCAAATATCCGACTTCCAAACTCCCTCCTGCATTTGGCCACTATCTAAATGAAAAAACCTTCCTTTGTCATGCTTCATGTCGGATTTCCAAGAGCCTTCATATCTGTTACCATCAGGCCGCACCCACATACCCAGCCCGTGGCGTTGATCATTATACCAGTCGCCGTCATAATAACCGCCATCTGCATACCACATCGTGCCATAACCGTGCCTTTTTCCATTCTTCATGTACCCTAAATAATAACCGCCATCTCGGTAGTGCCGCGACCCGAAACCATTCGGCATCCCCCTCTTCCAATCTCCACGGTACTCCAGCGCAAAAACCTTATTTTCCTGGCGATACGCGAGTACTCCGAATCCATGCCTGAAGTTTTCACTCCAGTCTCCCTCGTACAGTCTGTAGGAGTGTGTCAACAGCGTTCCTTTTCCTAGAAACAATACTCGAATTTTTTTCTCTAAAGATTCTCATTCTGCACTTTGCTTAACCATTTTTTGCGTTATCGGTCCACTCTCCTTTATACTCGTCCCTATGCACGGTGTAGACAGCATGCCGCAGGCCATTCTTCTTAGCCCTATCCTCCAGCTTCTTACATCTCGACTGCAATTTGCGCTTATCCTTGAGAAAAGGCATTTCGAAATTAGGCCGATCAATCAATGTTACATTTTTATATTGCTTTCTGCTGTATCAATAGGAAAATTTAATTCTGACGATTGAGGGTTTCAGAAGGCGCGCTTTTTGGTTGACGTTTGATTTCATAGATGTCTGTAGTACTGCATCGAATTCGGTTTATAAATACTAAATAAGTCCGATCAGGAAATTTCTCTCTTAAAAAGAATAATAGGAACGCAATACTGGCAGAATGTAAGAAATTAAATAATTGTAACATACGGACCTGTAATTGTAATATATTACACACATGTACAAATTAGACGGTATCGCGCGTTTCGACGCGGCTTCCGTTCGATGTACGCGGCTAGTTGTCAACAAGTAACATGGCGGACGACTCCGCTTCCAGCAGAAAAAGAAAATTGTGCTCGCAGGACTCTGTGATCGAAATCATCGACGATGAAAACTACACGGAGAGTCAGTCGCTGTGCCCGGATGTGGAAATCGTGGAGCCGGACGCCAAGGTCCAGCACACAGAAATGGTACCGTCGCAAAACTCAGATTCGAACTTCGAGTTTTCGCTGAACTCGCAGTCCAGCGTGGAGCTGATATCGGACGAGCCGGTCGTGGATGTTAAGCAGCACTTGCTCGAGCTGGACGACGAACTCCATTGCCTGAAAGGCCGAGAACGAGGAGCTGAAAGCCAGATCGTGTTTATGTGGCAAAGTTCGGGCCGATGACGAAATAGTCATGGCCGTTTTGTTCGGCAGCGACGCCAGTTTTCAAACCTACAAGGATAGGATAGTGAAGGCCTTGGAGTCGGTTCCAGAGCTGTGCGTAACAGAAGACAAGGCCAACTTTGTTATCAGCGTCTTGAAAGAGAGGGACATTACATTGGATGAATGGGTTATAGTCGATAAGGATGAAGTAAAGGCAATAAAAGAGTGTCATAGGAAGAAGAAGAAGAAGAAAACGAAGATGAAACCCTCCCTACAAGAGGAATTATTTACCTTAGACACAACACCTTCCATAACAACCAAGAATAACCTGTGTTACGAAAGCAAATTTGCAGTTTTGTCATCTGCAAACAGCGATGGTCGCAGTAAAGAACAGCAAAGCACACCGAAACCTCCAGCTGCAGCGCTTTGCTTCAATTGTGATCAAAGCCACAATTTGCGTGATTGTCCAAATCCTAGAGATTACGCAAAGATCAATGCGGCAAAGCTAAAGTTGAAGTCCCAGCGAATGAAGACAGTGTAGGATGCCAATTGTTGTTATTAAGGCTACAATAACTCACTATGTTTGTACACACAGGCGATACCATCTAGAAGAGGACCAACGATATGCCCACTTACGACCTGGCAGAATATCAGAGAAGTTGCAGGAAGCTCTGGGCCTGCATCATAATCAACTGCCACCACATATTTACCGCATGCGTCAGTTGGGTTATCCTCCAGGTTGGTTTCACGAAGTGGAAGCTGGGAATGATTCTGAGCTGGTTCTGTTCGACTTCCAAGGAAAATCCGCGATTAGTCGGCGAAAAAAGGCTGAGGATGTTGATGCAGAGAAGATTGTCGAATATCCTGGATTTAATGTCCCAATGGAAAAGGGCATTAAAGATGTAGGCGTTATTAAAGCATAATGTTATTAATGTTTAGATTGATTTTCTCTTACAGGAATACAAAATATATGGCTGCCCATCATATTCTAAAGAATTCAGCAAACAAAACATATTAGCAATGTTACAGCAAAACCGTAAAAAGGCAGAAGATAATTTAGAAATATGCGACATGGATGTAGATAATCCACAGTCCGACAAGGAGGTCGAGGCAGTAAAAGAAACTAGAAATCAGGTCTGTCAAGTCTTTTTAGTCTTATTCTGAGCTAATCGTGCCATTTTTAGGGAAAGTCGCCCACTTTAGGTGAACTAGAAACTGCGAAGCGCAGGCTACTGGCAGAGCTCACTGAAAGCAGCAACAGCAACACTTCTAAACTAGACACCATGGACCAGACTCTGGAAAACGGAGCAAGTTTTCAGACACTAGATATTACAGGAACCGTGGACGAGGATATTAACGGGTTGACAAAAGCAGAAAATGCTGAAGATGCTTGCAGCACACCCTCCGTTCCTGAAAACATAGTTCGGAACAGCAGTTTTGGCACACCAGTTCTAAAGAGCTCCACTCCCTACTACAGACTGCCCGACACCAGGAATTTCTCACAAAACGTATCTCAACTCATAAACTTCGAGAATTTGCCGAATTCCACTGGCAAGTACGAGCAAATGGTTGGAGTGCTGCAGAAGGTCCGCAGGACATTGCACAACTTGAATGAACCGAGTTCTTGATGGATCTGATTCTTCTAGAGTTGTGATGTGACTCATTTTTTAGTTTAAGAAAATTGAAAGACCAAGTGTTATCAGTTTTAAGAATGATTTAGGTAGGCGGCGGACAAATTAAATCAAATTGTCAAGCAAAATTATTATTTTAAAATAAAATGACAAAGGTAATGCAAATATAGTAGCATTTTATTTATTTACACAGCTTAGTAACAATTAATGTTTTATGGTGCAAGTATGCTTTTATTTTGCACCCTAAAGTTATAATTAACGTAAAATTCTACTACACTTAAATAAAAAAATAATACAGCAACAAAAAAAGGCAAAAACAATTCAGCTGTGGATAGATATACCAAACGTCCAAGTAAATATTTCCCTATGACGCAAAATAATACCATTAATTAATAAGAAGTGCATAGCATTAATTATCCCATTTACAATACAACCTTAGAGTGATGTTGCTAAGAGATTAAATTCTGAAATATCAAATGTTAAAAACCACCTGGTGGTGTTATTGCACAAACATAACATGCACAGTTGTATGTTTTATTACTTATATGTAGTACGCAACAGGAATGTATCAAAACCACTGGGTAAGTGGTGGTTTGCCGATTTACCCATGTTTAGATGCTAAAATTCTGGTTACTTAATTTGTAGGTTAATAATGCGTTTCTGGTGGCAAGATAAGATAAAACTCTGGCAAACTAGGGAGCCGCAGGCGGTGGGCTTGGTGGTGTGCCGTTCGAACCCTGGAAAATATAAGTTTTATGCATAAATTAATTTTTTAAACACGTGCGATTGAGTATTCATAATTTTTTAACATCGCTCAACTTGTGAGACCTTCAGCAATCTTGCAGGACTTGCCAACTTGAATTTGTAAAGTGGCAATAAAAAGTGAAGAAACTACAACATTCATTAACATCTAAAAAATGGAGTGTCTAGTGCCATAGTAACACTACATATGTATTTTAGTTCTTTATTGCAATCAGGTATCTACAATTATTTAATATATTTGAGTGACTAATAAATCTTAGATGTAGCTCTTAATGTGATTGTTAGTGTTCTTCAGATATCAACCATAACTGAAAATGCATTGTAACTTAGTTATAAATCAATTAAGCAATTTAGACATCTAAAACAAAGACAATTTTCTTCATGCCCAATGGTCTGTTCAGGAAAATTATAAAACAGATGGCATTTGATCTCGGAGGATAAGTTTGGCTTTTACTCATGTTAGTACCTCTAAGAGGGGGACATACGGGTCAAATTTTTGATTTTCATGTTTTTAAGCACTAAGCGTGTACAGAATCATGATGTAATTCTAAAGTGGCAATACTAAGACATGTGCTTTGTTGGAACAAGATTCATAATGTTCAAACGACATTTTAAGTTAGAAGAAGCAAATAGTCATTAATAATCTAGATGAGAGAACAGTTGGCAAATTGATGATCTGCTGAAAAAGGAAATATTTGTTACTTATCATCAGAAGATATCAATAGACAAAACATAAACATGTAAAGCGCCAAGAAGCTTCCGACACATTTGACGCACACTTTCGGAACTTTAGCTCACTATGAATGATGCAATGAGTTAATCAAAAGCTCAATAGTGATGCTACCTGGTTTTCCTGTATCACGTCTTACATGGTCACAATGTTGTATTCAATAACGCCGCTCTTAAATTTTTCAGTTCAACATTCTTGTTATCTATCATATTGCATTTCATCCATTGATAAAATGTCTATATGTTTTATGCCTTTACCAAACAAGAATCTTACAGCACTTTAGTGCTCTTGTTGGGTGCATTGTTGTAAGGACGTTGCCATCATTTTGTCAAACTCTTTCTCAGGCTGCTAATGCACTCCATCAACAGCCCAAAGTTACCACCTCTGTATACCTGATATACAGGTTGATTCTGAACCTTTCCAGCTTCCCACTAAATTGCTAGTGAATAAAATACTCTACTGATTGTAATTGAGATAGTCCAGAACTGAATGTTGAAAGTTTTCAATGAAATTGTTACAGGTTCATCAATATCCTCCTGTCATTGACACAAAAAATATAAAATCATAGTGCTATATTTAAGTAGGATAATACTGTTCTTACTTTTCCCCTTCTACTGTCTTGAATGTTGGATTCACATTGAATTCTTATCGCATGAAAAAATTCATAGGTTTCATACTAACAAAAAAATGGTAGCTCCAGGCCACTGCCTCTGTATAGTTAACATACATCCTGATTTTTAAATTGTCCAGTTTTTCACTGAATGGCCCACAAGGAAAAAAGTCTACTAATTGTTGCTGAGATAGTCCAGAACTGAATGCAGAGGACTTTTATAGCTAAATCTATTTAGAGTAACCCATATATTTCGTATCCTCCCTCGCTTCAAGTAAATGACCATCAAGGCACAATTGGTATTAGTGTGGTTACATCAATTATACATCTAATAGGAGTTTTATCTAATTTCACCAACTAAAACTTTATGACATAACTTTCAGCTAACACTCTACAGTTTTAGATAATAATGATCGTGTGCAACAACTTACTTCTTATATTCATTATTCATTATTTAATGTGTTAATTTAATATTTCTACAACAGATGTCTAATTCAGCTCACCCCACTGCTCTATGTTGCTATACTTAGCAAAGTGTTAGTTATTAGGCAGCTTTAGGTCATGGCTGAAAACGTGTTCCAAGATGACAGAAACTGGTTTAACTCAGTCAAAATTGTATCGATCCGTGATGGCAAATAAAATCTCCAGAAACAGCCATACACTGCAGTTTTGTAGACTGTGTTCGTTTTTTACTGGATAATTTTGTTCAATTTCAACGATTTCAATAAGTGGATTCTGAAAGGGATTTGGAGGGGGGGGAGAGATAACAAGAGAGAACACATAAGAGGAGAGAAAGAACACTAAAATGAGAGAAGAGGAGAGAACAAAAGGCACACACAAAAGAGGATTAGAGGATGAGAGGGAGAGAGAGAGAGAAACGACCTTGAACAGCCAGAACTGTAAACATCACTACAACTTCAACTGGGCAACTCTGCATTCAATTATTTCAATTGCGTATTCAATGGAAATTAAACAAAGAAAATTGGTGCAGTCTATTTTAAAAGCTTCAAAAAAACATTTGAAATTGTCTGAAGTTTTCTGCAGTTAGATTTGCCCTCACTGTCCAGGTTGCTTACAAGACAAGAATCTTAAGTACTGTTCATAAATCTAGTTATAAGTAAGGAATAGAAAACTCAGATAACAGATGGATAACAAGCAAAGAAACTGTAAGATGACTACTCAATTGTCTTGATGAAACACCTTGTTGTTCCAGTGTATGAGTAGGCTCTTGACAATCCGATAAACGTAGAAGTAAATAATCTTGGCAGCACAGACCTCACTAAACACTCAAAAAGAACCTAGAAGGTAAGCAAAATAATGTTAAATAAATGCCAGACGTCAAATACAGATAATCCTAAAAAAGATAAAAAGAAAAACAAAATCCAGAACTTCCATTTACAGTACAACTTCAATGAGTTTATTCAATGATGAAATTGATGGGAAATATAAAAATTTATATGAAAAAAATCTCTTTGGAGGAGAGGGGGATAGAGAGTGCATTACTAGGCTACTAACTTCACTTGTTTCTTCTGATTAAGCATCTACATGTAGAATCTTAGTTCCACTATTTAGTCCAAATTACAAGAAGTCAAGCACTAGTGGAACGCTAATTATTCAACATGCCTTCAGTCTTACGAAACAAAAAAATACTTGAAAAATTAACTAAACAGGGATTTTTGTAATAATAGAAAGCCCTAACCTTGCTGTGATTTTCATTTGTTTTAGAAACATAAATTCAACTTTTTATAATTAGGAACCCACTAGTCGATTTGTTTTTGTTTACATCCTTCTACATGCGTAATTAACGTTGGCTTTCGTGTTCGCCAGCAGGAGCGTCACCATAAAATCTTTGCATTGCACAATTTTTTTGTGCCTCAATGCGGACGTTAGAGGTTTAATAAGCATTCACTGCATACACTGTACTATGTGGTTGAAAAATAAATTTTGTTATCAGTATGTATTTTCGACACGAACTGCATGACATGCAAATCATGAGACAATAATAAAAGATAAAACAAGTAGATAGTCATAAAATAGAAAATTTATGATCAGGAAGCAATCATCTATCTAAAAGAGCAACAGCTAATTGATTGTCCACGATTTGATGAGCATATATTGCTTAACCATCAAAAAAATTTATGGCTTGACCCACCCATACTTAAAGTATCTGTCTATATTTGAATTTCTTCCTTTTTCCACATAGATACAGCTACTCTTACAACAGTTAAACATGTTCACATTTACTTGTAATGCTTTCCTCACTGCTTTGTATTACAAGAGATGTCAATTAGTTTCTTTCAACCTTGCTGTGACAACTCCATAGAAAGCGTTACTAATTGTCCATGAATTGCATTATTATTACAACAACGCAATGCTTATTTCTTATCAAATTTCAGCCTCAGTTAAAATATACTTTACATTAAGCACAGCTGACTTAAAAAAAATACAGTGCAACTTTAATGCCAATTAACTCGGCCTGTGGGAGCCTATCAGCAAGGTCAGAGGAGGCGTTCTATCAAATGGTTTCTATTTCAAACGAACGTGGTTGCAAATTACTCGCTTATCTTCCCAGATAACAAAAAGAACACACCGTCAACGAGCATTGCAGGAGCTCCGCTGTCCCCCACTTACATTATTCCTGGGCTTGGCGGCGTCTTCCAGCAGTGCATTCCTGCGGACAGACGGCCGCAAGTAAAACATGGCCGCAGCAAACACAAACGTTAGGACCACCAGCAGCAGGCAGTTGTCCATGCCCTGGCCCTGCGGCCCGATGACTACAATTTGAAACAGCATTAATCACGCTCAGCCGTGGGCGCTTGCTAGCACTCACTGTTCTGGAAGCACTCGGTGTCCGTGCAGTACGACTGCGACTGCCGCAGCTGCAACAGACAAGCTCGACAATGCTAGCGCGGGCTGGACCGTATGCTTACCAGAGACAGCAGGCGCCGCATAGCCATCTCGTGGCCCCACACGCATTCGCAGGGATCGAAGTCTGCATTGTCGCCCATGGTGAAGTCAAGCTGGTCCGGGCTTGGAGTGAAAACCGATAAGAAATCCGTGAGCTGGCAACTTTCAATAAGGCAACCTACTTAGAGCAGCTGCAAGAAGCTGGGAACCCTGGAAAACGGCGTTGTACCAGCTGGAGGCCACAAGTGCACGATGATCCTCACCTGGCGGCGCGACAACCTGGATTAACTGCAAAAAGGAGCCCGACCGCTTACTTCACAACACTGCTGGCTTTATTGTTATTTACGTCAAAATGAAAATAGCATTAACTTCCTGTCATAATTGTTTCTGCAGTGGTGCACATGTGGACCAATAGGAGCGAAGGACGGACGACAGGGCCGCACTAGCAATTTCTAATTGGTTATGCAACCATTCATTCAAATATATTTTTAAAAAAAATTATAAACCCACTCAATTCAATTTCCGTTTACAGGTTTTTTGTGCAATAAGTATCATCGAGTAAAACTAAAAATTAAGTCCTTTTATAGGTGTATATCAGCTAGTAACGAAGTTATTACGTCATTTGAACTATGCTGTGTTTAGTAAATTGCACATTCCTTAAAATATAATTTGATGTAGATTTAAATTTTTCACTATTAATAAGTTAGCATTAACTATCCATTAATAGTTTTCAAAAATAAAAACACGATTAAAAGCTCTGTTTGACATAATTGGCGTACGCCGTTGCCATGACAACGCATTTCGTACCCAGTGTTACAAATTGTTTGTATACAGGTTGGTGTAAAAAAAAGCTTCTACTGCAATGCAATACAGTAAATCGTTTTTTTTTTTAATTATCACTTAAAAGAAGTCAAAACTGAAAGGTCAATTTATTGATTTTTAAATTTTCTTTTTTTAAATTTTTGTTTTTGTATTCAAATTATTATAATTTCTCCACTTTTACGTTACATATTACGAATATAACCTATGAAGGCAAATTGTAAATTGACGTCATCATCCACGGCGCAGTGATATCGTTGTTATGGCGATGCAATGTACCAGGTGTTACAAATTCTTTGCACACAGAATGGTTCAAAAGTAGGTTTTTCATTTGCTTTTAAAGCAATTAGTTGTAAATGTTTTTTGTCATTAGTGACCATAAATATCCCCTCCTCTAAGAGTCTGTTAATTTGCGACCTACACCTCAATAGTCGCCAGTATAAATTTAACTTGTAGTTGGAAATTATTAAAATTTCTCATTAAAATAATAAAAGTTAACACGGCTGGGCTCGGTTCGGATTGGGTCAGCTCGACTCGGCTCGGTTTGACGCGGCTTCATTCGGCTTAGCTCGGCTTGACTCAAATTATCTCTCCCTTTTCAGTTTACTCTCCATTTTCACCAACAAGTGGTTCGATAATTGTTATCAATATTATTTTGATAATCATGTAATTGTGCATATTTTCCTCAAGAAGATTGTTGTCATACGTGATACTAGCTAAATGTGTGTGACATGAATTGATGGTCATTGAACTAAATATTTTAAACTGTCTATCAATATCCCATCAATAAAAAAATACTAGTATTTACTGAGAAATGTAGGCAAATTTCAATAAAACTATTAGTAGAAGTTAACATGGCTCGACCTAGCTCGGCTCGGTTCGACTCAAAAATTCTTTTCCTTTTTCTCTACTCTTCACTTATGACACTCGGCTCGGTTCGACTCAAAAATTCCTTTCCTTTTTCTCTACTCTTCACGTATGGCAATGACGTTTAGGGTTTAAAATGTTTTTAGCTTATCCAAGAGATGTTATAAGAGGTGAACTATTTTAAAGTAGTCTAATAAATTCCTCGAGTATTTTGAGGCATTTAGGCTGTCCTTTGATGAGTTAGAATGAGTAATTTCTTGATTTATTCTTCGGCTAGATGTTTGATCTGACCTTTACATGTTGGTGAAGACCTTTCTCTGAGTATCCAATTGAATTTGTTGAATGGTCGTTATTGAAGTCTGTAGCTTTTCTGTTTGGGAATTTGCATTTATATTTCCCTTCGACATTTTTCACAAATAAAAAACAGATGATATTAAATTTCGTGCCCGAGAAGGCGTAGTCTCAAAGAAAATTATTGAAGCTTCTTCGAAAAGCCGGTGATGTAAGAAGTTGCTTTGGTGACACTAAAATATTTATTACTGTGGCTATCTCAAGAAAATACTTTTCTCAACTCTTCATCGCTTGGTACCGACTGATCCGGGAATTAGATCCTAGGTCTCAAACGCCTGGCTGGTAGCCTATTCGTCCATATGGATAACACTGGGTTCGTTTAAGGCAGATGTTCGCCAGATTACTCAGAGAGAGCGCGTCAACCGAGCAGTAAGGAAACCTTGACCTCCCAGTTTGCAAGCTATACTCACTAAAGGAATGTAAAGCCTCACCATTATTATTAAAACTAACACCAATTATGTTTTTTTTCCAATTTGAATTTATTTGAGGAGATTAAAATGGAGATAAATTTTGTACTGGACAAAAGAATTATCAAAATAGTTTTTTTCAATAAGACCTTTAAGATAATCTAACGTAGCAGAAGATTCGTAGTGCAGTTGTAAAAGCATTAAGGTTTATTGAAACTGCTTTTCGATTCGAACATCTGGAAGGTTGATTTTTGCGATTTTTGGCTCTGTCCGGGTGAATCCATTCCGGCGTTTTCCTAAAAAAAGTTGAGATTAAATAATACATGCGACACTTTTATACAAAATTTTTAGAGCTCACTGCCACCACCTCGTAAAAAGAACAAAAAAAGTTCTGGAAGGTACGAAACTAAATTTGGGTGGTAAGTTGCAGATTTAGTCCATACAAAAACATAAATGAGGCCGGTATAAGGTAGGTATTATTATTTCTGCCAACAGTTGAATTGAAACGGATAGTTTAATGGTTTTATATTGTAAAGGTGGTCGAGTGTGGTTTCCTACCATTGAATATAATTAACGTCAAACATGGTCTCACATTATCAACAGAAAAGTAAGAAAATTTGCATTATACACGATTTAGTGACTACGTTGCCTGGTCAAAGGCATTAATAAACTGACATCTAGAGACACGCTGTTATGACGTGACTAACTGCTAAGCAGTGCAAACAGTAACCTTGAACGTGCTCTAGTTATGGGTTGCCACATGATGCAATCGACTGTTAATGACGTAACAAAACCATGCTAAAGTAGACCTCGTGTAACAACAGAAAGTATCTGCCAGGTTTTGAAAATTGCTAGTCATCTTGTGAAAGGATTATCCAGGCATTTTGCAGTTAACACCATGACGTCGGAATTGAGGCAAATTTAATTCGCGTGCGGTGATGTAAAAAGCGACACCTCCGGATTATAGATGACTGGGAACGTGTGGCTTGGATTGATAAATCGCTCTTTACCATGTAGCAACCTAATGGGAGGGTTTAAGTGTGTCGAACGATGCTTGGCAACGAGGGCTTTTTACATGGTTTTCAATTGAGCAAAAGTCTAACTGAGGAAGGGTACAAAACCAGTTTTGTCCTGTTCGCAACAGAAGAACAATATGGTGATGATGGTCGATTGTTTGCATCGGTATGATAACGCTTTTTGTCATAAAGTAGGGGCGATCTCAACGATCCATATAGCAAAATGCTCTGGCTATGCAAATCGTTAAAAAGAATGGATTGTCTCCAGACGCGTTCTGATACCTCTTTAGGGTTAGGGTAGACTCATTTTGTATTACTGTCAATTATTGAAACTTGTGGCATAAGGTAAATCTGACGATAGTTGTGATTGGTTGTCTGGATACTTTTGATCGGATTGATTTTTTTCCTTTGCTCCCCTTTTGAATCCCTAGAGTAGGTCCACTCTGTATTAATGTCACTTACTGGTACTTGTAGTATAAGGTCAGTCTGATGATAGTTGCAATTAGCTGTCCGGATACTTTTAATTAATTAGTGCACGTACAGGGTTGGCCAAAAGTCTTGGTGTAAAGTTTTTTCTACTACTTTCCTTTTGGTGATAGCTTTTAGTCTTCCATATAGGGTTAGAGTAAGCCTATTCTATATTGGTGTTAATTACTAGAACTAATGGCATACGGTCAGTCTGATGATAGTTGCGATTAATTCTCTGGACAGTTTTGGTCAGATAGTGTAGTACAGGTAGTAATTTTTTCTTTCACTCCCTTTTTGATGGTTGCTCTTAGTCTCCCTGAGTTAAAGTAAACCCACTCTGTGTTAATATTAATTACTGAAACTTGGGCATAAAATAAGTTTTATGATAGTTTGGTGTAATGGCCAGATATGCTTAATCAGATGCCGTCTGCATAGGGCGAGCCAAAAGTCTTGGTGCAATTTTTTCTTCTACTTCCCCTTTGGTAATTGCTCTTAGTGTTCTCTCTAAAGTTAGAGTAAGCTCAGTCTGTATTAATGCCAATTACTGGAACTTTCAGTTAGACAGTGTATGCACAAGGATTGGCCAAAAGTCTTGGTGTAAAATTTTCCCCCCACTTCCCCTTTGGCGATTATGCTGTCCTTTCAAGTAGGGCTAGAGTAGGCCTACTCTGTATAAATGTTGAGCATTGGAACTTGCGGTATAAGGTAAGTCTGAGGGCGGCTTGGTGTAATGGTAGGATACTTTTAGTCAGATGTACAAGGTAAGCCAAAAGTCTTGGTGTATTTTTTTTACCTTTACTCCCTCTTTGATAATTGCTCTTAGTCTCCCCTGTTAAATAAGAGTAGACTCACTCTGTATTCATGTCGATTACTGCGAAATGCGGTATAAGGTCAGTATGATGGTAGTTACGGTTAGTTCTCTGGATAGTTTTGATCAGCTAAAATAAACTACAAGTTTTGAAGTAAATTGTTTTTCTTTACTCCTCTTTTTGGCAATTGCTGTGTGGATATCGAAGAATTCTGAATTTTCGTTGATCTTCTTGCTCTTTTGTTTTAAATAAAGAAGAGCTTCCTCACTCCCCCTTTTTGGTGAGTCTATTTTTGAATAAATTTAAGTTTTCGCCAACCAATTTAGCAGAATTGAAGGATCTGAAGACGAGCTTCGTCAGTGGTTGTTCTCGGCCGTTCTGATTTGTTCCGATCCTTGTTGCTTCTCACAATCGCTTGGTTGCACAACTTACGTTTTGTTGGATGTTGAAGAATTCTTTGATTTTATTCTTCGCTTTGAATAAACAAAAGTCGGACGATGATCTTCCTCGTTTGTTTCACACGCCATTAATTTTGTGGCAAGACTTGCAGAAACTTTAATTTTAAAATCAATTATAATAAAGGGGAGAGGGGAGAAGTAAAGGAAAAAATTGCTCCAAGACTAATGATTAGGAATAAAGAATTCGCCCAAAATATATAACCGTCGGCAATTGTCTGTCCTAGAACGCAATCAGTTACAAGAGTGAGAGGAGAAAATTCGAAAAAACTATGGATAATCTTTCAGTAACACTTCTGACGGCAGCAATGCTTGCGAAGTGAAAAAACCAAAAACGAAGATCGCCGTTCTGCGCGACGAAGTCTCTGACAGTGAAGTGCGAATGGGGGAGGCTGATAAGTAGCAGAAAAGGGCGGAGGATTGCAAAAACGCGTTAAATATGAAAGATCCGGATAATTTGCCAGGTAATAAAGAGCCGCCGCACGAGCGCGCCGCCACAGCCGCGATTTTATGGCGGCCGTATTTCATGGGATTCGCAGCCGCGCCGCAATCCTCGCCACGGCCCACCCCCAAAACAACTACACGGTTCTCTACTATTGTCCCCATTAATCAAAAGAGACGCGCCTGCACGCGCCCTTCCGTGCCCATTCGGTGCAGCCGCCTCTTCGCCGCCGCCGAGGCGGAATCGCGCCGGCCCCCAGCAAATCCAGAGGCCCCGAGAGGAAGAGCCGCAGGAAGAGCCGTACGCATGTCCGCCGCCGGCTCTGGCGAGGACGCCGGAGTCCTCCAGGCCTGTTGCGCGCAAGAGCTCGCATGGGGCAGAGCGACTCCAGCTTCGCCCTCATCTACACGCTCTGGCGTTAGATGAAGACATGCCGGTATCAGCGGAGCGCCTCCTCGACACCGTCAGCATCCACACAGGTGAGAGCGCCACTTTATCGGGATAATTTTGCGAGCCGCGATTTGCTCTCCAAGTGCCGGCCGCTGCCTTTTACTCAAATTTTTCTATGCGGAACTTTTCGGTTATAACGTCTTCGCTTGTAGCGCGGACTCGGATGTACCGCAAATTATTTTTAGCGCCACAAGGAGCAAATGTGTAATTGTGCTAATGTAAATTAAGGACCTTTAAACTATAAAAAATCACTAAACTACAAAACTACCATAGTCGTCGGTTATAGTCAGCGTTATAACAAGGAAGCGTCTTACTTCAAGATTTTGTTCCTTTTAGCGAGTGCCAAAAGTAAAAGTCTAAAGGAAGACGGCTGAAGGCCCGTTCCGGTTTTCTCGAATAAAATTAACGTAAAGGCCAGTTGTAGTAATTGCATTTTTTTTGTCAAAATAGTGTAGGTTTTCATCAGCCCAGTGTTGCGTGTTTTGCAAATTGCGACCGAAATCGGGCGTCGTGTTGAACCAAGAAAACAACGGTCGCGCGACTTTCAGGAGGTTTCCTTACCACCGTCTTCAAATTTTTAAACGCTGTTTTAAAAGCTGTGGCTTTGCGGAATTTTAATTTCGAAATTTTTGATGGAAAATACAGATCATGTAGCAGTATAATTCGAAGACTGGTTTTTTAGTTTGATGCATCATGGCAAAAGTCCCTATTTTTGGATTTTTGAAACGTCCCCAGTACTAAATCTGTGAAGTGGCTGCGATGGTTCGGTAACTAAGTGCTTGAGCAGAACTCAAAAATTTACAAAAAAAATAGTAATGAAAAATGCCATTCCGCAGACCATTAATTGGCATTTGAATGAAGTTAGGAATCGTTCCTTCATTGGTCTGTTTCAACTTTTTTTATCGGTTTCTTTGTTTTTTCTTATTTTTTGCAGTCAGGAGACTTTTGTCAGTCTACTTCTTTTTATGTTATTTTTTACCATAATGCCATAGTTTTATCATAAATTTATTTTTTAAATATTTTAAATTTTCAATTTTTTAGTGACATTTTGGACCGGTAAATTTTTTTCTTTGCTTCATATTGTCGGGATATGTTAAGAATGTTTTGTATTTTATTTTTTAACAAACTTATAGAGTCAATTCAGGTTCTCCCTCGCCATTTGTAATTATAAAGTTTCTTTGCTTCATTAAAATGCTTAGATTGTGCATAATAGCATTGTGTGGGTCTGTTATTCATAGATATATTTATAATGCGCTTTGTACTCGCCATATGTAACCAATCTGACAGCTTTTCATACTACCAAGGGTGTTCCGTATGTTTATAGATGTTGCCGCGAAATGCGCTTTGCTGCCATATTTTTTCCCCCTGCTCTCTGTTGAGTTAACAGGAAACAACAAGGCTTGCAGGACATTATCAACCTCCCTAATAAGCGTCGTCGAGTTTTTTAACGCCACCCTTTTCTCAGTACAGTCGTCCGTTGACTTTCTTTCTCTTCAATTTCGAATTATCTCCTCGCTTTCTTGACTTTTCTTCTCGTTGTTCATGTTCTGGATCGGTTTCTATCAGACCTTTCGATACCGCCATAGCGCATTCATTTGTTTCTTTATTCTTTGTTGGCTACAATTCTTCATCTGAATCAAACTTTGATTTTCTTGTTTTGAATTGTTTATTTGGATTTAAAGCTTTGGCAAAGTCGATGATTTGTCTGCTTTATGATCCGATCTCGCAGAGAGTAAATATACAAAAATCTATGTATTTAGTAAAAGCGCTGCGAGATTTTATGAGCCGCGTTATTGTTCCAGCGATTTTCGTCTTCCGGGACTCTAGTTAACGAGCAATTGCTAGAATTATGGTCTTGTGCGAAATTGCACGGTGCGCTTCCGGCGCTTTGCTCTCTAAGTGCCGTCGCTGTCGCGGGAGTCCAACGTTGCACGTAGCCTCTGTCCCCTTCAAAGTACGCACGCTTCTCTCGGCACCATTTCCAATGTAAGAAGTTTTATAGTCCTGCGTTGGAATCGCGTTCCTTCCAAAGGCGATTTAAGTTTTGGGAGCAGCCAGACTTTGGACCGAGTCACATAAATGGGCGGGTACATTGTCATGGTGACAAAACAAAATTTGGTGTGTATTAGCTGCTTTACTCTGTCAATATGACGATCATACATTGCATATGCTTACTAGCCTGCGTCTAACTAACAGCTAATAAAATCGTTCTCATTTACGCATGCGTATTGTAGTCCACTTTCATTGGCTGCCAATTTACGTAATTGTCATTAGTGTTTATTTAAAGATACTTTGCTCAATTTTAGTGGCGTATAACTTTCTTGAAATAGACGTTTATTTGTTTTGAACTTTTTCATTCTTATAATCTATATTTTTCAAAAAGATTACAATAAAAATGTAAGAAACCTTTTTTAAGTTTACTTCCTATTATAAAAGAGAGTTTTTCAAGTAATGGAATGACAACCAAGAGTTACTATAGACTAGACATTTACTAAAAGCATCCATATTGATTTTTTTTTATTGTTATTCGATATGTATTAATCTCGGGCACTTTTAGCATGCTTCTGATTTTTTTCTAAATATGCAGTTGGTACTTTTTTCCATTTAACCCCCATTTTCTTCTTCTATTGTTGATTGTTGTAAACAAATAAAAAGGGAAGTAATTTAGGTACTCTCCTATTTTTCCTCAAAATGCGTGGATGATGGATTGGCTCTCCAAATGAAAGAAAAGAGCGGCGTCTCGCTACGGGCAAATCTTCACTCGTAATTTTGACACCAAACTCTAAGGCCTGTTGGACAAAATAAGAGTGCCTTAGTTCTTTCTATGCACAGTTCCATCCTTCAAAACACCAACTATTTTAACATCGTACACCCAACATTCTCTCAAAATTACTTTAATGACAATATCAGCTACAATATCAACGAAATGTTCTTAAATTTAGACGGCTTAATTAGAATTTTCTCCTGTTGTCTTGTGGAATTGTACACGCTGCATACAGAACCGCGTAAATTCGCGCCGATGCGGGTTGGTTTCGCCCCAAGCAGCTATTTTATTTAAGAAAATTTATTAGTGCTGAAATGTAGAGACGTAAATACTATGCCTCTGATTTACCGCGCTTGGACGTAATGGCTTTTGGATTTAATGGTTTCCGGCTCGCATTTCTCCGAGTTGTATAGGGTTACGTACTTCCCGCCGATAAAATTAGCGACGCACTTTACAACTACATGAAAATGTGATAAAGAAAGCGCGCGGCAGTAAAAACTAACTTCCGCGTGGAAGGGCGTCGCGCGCCCCCTGCGATCTGTCTTAATCCGGCCGTAAATTAGTGGGGCGACCTGTTGCAATTTGCAGACTTTCGGATTCCAGCTGTTTTGTAGCAGTATGATAAACTGCAAAGTTATTGTTTCAACCACTTGCAAGTCCAGAGTTTGTTGTGAACCCACTAATTAATTTAAAGTCAATCAAGAGCAAAGCAGTCTGTTAACTTTCTAAGTAAGCTTTGTAGAATTAAGTTAGTCGATCATAAAAAATAAAATATTATTTCGAAAGAATTCTTGTAGACGTTTAAATTTGGGTTTTATGTATAAAATGAGCTAGAGGCGTGGCTGGCGAGATTAGAGGCGTAAATGTTTGGTTAAGAGGCGTGGTTTCTGGATAAGGTGGGTGTGGGCTAAGCTTACAAGTAGAATTTTATTTTAAGAAGCAAAGGGCCTAGGTGAGATTTCTAGACAGTATCTAGGCAGTATCTGTGCCATTATCTTATGATTAAAAATTTTAGAGGTGTGGCTAACCATCTCTACCCCAAAAGTGTCGGTGATTTACACGAGGCGTCAGAAGACTCATATGAGTACAAAGTTAAATCAAATCTAGTCGCTTTCTGTTATCTCAAACCGTAATAGTACAATTAAGACCCTTGAATTTTGTTTGTAGGAGTTAGAGGCGTGGCTAGAGGGCTTAGAGGAGTAAATGTTCAGTGAAAGAGGCGTGTCTGTTGAATGAGGTGGGTGTGGTTAAGGCTGCAGCTAATTTTTTTATTTTTAAAACCAGAGTGCACTAAGTTAAATTTTTAAATAGTAAATGATCAGCATCTGCAGTATCTTCCTATTAGAAATGTTAGAGGTGTGGCCATGTGTCACTACCGCCAAAACTATGAGTGGTGTACAAAAGGCGTGTATAGTGGGTAGGAAGATTCATAGAGTATAACATTAAATCTAAACCAAGTCGCTTTCTGATATCTCACACTATTAGAGAACTATTAGAGTACAACTAGGATCAATGCTTTTTGTGTGTATGAGGAGCTAGAGGCGTGGCCAGAGAGTTTAGAGGCGCAAATATTTGGTTAAGAAGGCGTGGATTTCGATATCTAACGGTTCGGAAGAGTTAAGTATCACTTTTTGTTATCTTCAAAGGACATCAGCCCCCGCTTCTTCCCCCACTGCAATCATAGTTGAACTGTTCGGTACAGGTCAAGTATTTCATCTGCAAACTTACATCTTTAGTACCGAAGCACGTCACTGTAACATCTGGATGGTCCTCGCCCATTAACCCCTCCCCCAACATTTGTTGACCCTGTCAATTGCGCTGGGTGCCCTGTTTTTCGAGCTGCTGGCCCACGCGGGGCGGCCCTCCATCGCGAGCGAGACACCGCTCATCGATTAAGGTGCTCGATGGCCCCTGAATTATCGGGAATCCATCGGCACGGTCGAGTAGGGTGCTGTTGATGCGCCCACACAGGGCGTCAATCTCGGCGTGACAGGTGTCTCGGTCAGCGGGACACTCGGCGCGACGCGAGGGCCCTCGAAACTATAACGCCCTATATACAGTCGGCGCGGCTGCCTCCAACAACTTCGCGCCCCGACCCGCGCGGCACGCGCCGCTAGATAGCGGATGCAACTTATTGTAATTAGCTCCGCAATGACGCGTTAATAATTCATGAGGCGCCGGCGTTTTTGTGCCCGCGCCGGCGGCCTTAATTGATGATTTCGCACGTAATCGCGCGTAATCACAGCCGCCACTTCTTTACAACTGAAATTTTTCCAGGTAAAGTTACGGGCTTCGATCATTACCCGTCTAATAACTCATCAAGCCAAGTCGCGGTCCAACGGGGAGCGGTGGTTGTAGAGGAACTACGGTGGGTGGAACGTGTCCTTGATTCAACCCACTGCTTTTTTATTAGTAAAATATTGTGCATTTACGCAGATCATAATAATGAGACTGTAGTCCCTCCTCTCCTGTTGGTCATGAAATACTTTCTGTAGATATTTCTCACCCGCCTCAGAACAGGAAATATTTATCAGCATAATTATCATATAAGGAGCCTTTTAGGTGTAGCTTTAAAAGTCTGTTTTAACTGAACATAACTGGGGTTTCCTCAAGGTTACTGCAACGTCATTGGAGTTACTGTAGGTAACAACACCTGACTGGATGGTGACGTCACAGTTTTGAGAGCAGCTAATTAAGATGTGTTTTTCACGATAGCCAAATCTTCCAACTGTCACTCTGTAATTCTTCTCCCCCTCTTCATATATCTATGCTCTTATCAAATGTGGGAGAATCTTTGAGTTTTGCATTATAAAGGAGGCTTTAGAAAGCAGTTTAAACGTTTTAAAAACGACAAAGTATTTATTAGAATCAATCAGTTTACCCTTAGTGATTTATTTCTATCCCTCCAAACAGAAATGTTGACCTTTTTGTTTTTCCATCTCAAGTTTCTTTATTATTGACTGCCACCTGTATGACCGTGCTGGTTAGGCAATCAGTATTTCCCTTTTTCCGAGATGCCACCTTTAAAAAGTACTCTTTTCAGATTCATATGTACAGGAAAATAATGTTTCAGTTCATAAATCATTTCTTTACCTCATTTTCTCAAAAAAAAAGAAACAAAATTTGAAGAAGACAACTTTGGTTGCCTAACTTTGGCAGTTATGTGTTTTTCCACTTTCTTTGCCGCGACAAGCCTTTTTTCCATTTATTCTATGTTTTTCTGGTTGATAGCTTAATACCTATCCTACTTTATCTATTGCTAATCTTTGGAGCTTAATTTCTGAATATTTCCCTTTTCTATTTTACATATATGTACTCGAAGCAAATACAAAACACACAAAGAAGAAACTGAATTGACTAATCGATTATATGTTAAAACAAGATTAGTTATTGAAGAACATGGCCAAGTTTTAGCCTCCATCACCGGATAAGGTGACTGTCGAACGGGCAATTGCATGAAATTGTTTTATCCCGACTTTATTGTTGATTGTCACCCATATGACCATGTTGGTTAGGCAACCAGTATTGCATTTTTCAAATTTTATTTTTCTGAGATCCTAGCCACCATTAAAAATTAGTTTCATAGATTTATATGTACAGAAAAATGCTATTTTAGTTAATAAAACATTTTTGAGCCTAAGAAGGAAAAGAAGTTTGAAAAGAGAAATTTTGGATTTTTTAATATTATTTTTTGTGGTGCTTGTGGGACTCTTTTTGGTGTTAAAAAGTGCAAGGTACTTTTATTTACGTTATTTAGTTTGGTTGAGCCAGTCGGAATGCTTTCGGGCTAACATTTTCAAATTTGGTGTGCTCCAGGCGCAAACTTTAAAGAGCAAAAAACCTGTCGGTGATCTTGCTTTTATTGATAATTTATTTATCTTCATATATTTGTGGTCTAATGGTAAGGCTTTAACGCGCCGAGTGAAAGACCACGGTCTGCGAACTGAGAGATTAAGGCTTTCGTATGTTCGCCTTCTCCGTCCGGTCGTCGCACACCATCCCTGATGCGGAGCGATGTGGCAAGCCATTATTACCCCTTGCTCGAGCGAATGCAGATATTCAATTATTTTTAGCAGGCCACCCGCCAGGCATGAGAGAGCACCGAAAATCGAATCCGGCTAATAACATCCTGGGAAGCGAACCCCAGCTTCTGCTCAAGGGCTTTAGCGCTTAAACTCCGAGTCGCGGCGTCCGCCCTGGTTATTATTTTATCGGCGTGACCATGCTAAAAATTTAAATTTTTTAAACAGGAACTGCATGCGGCTCCTTGTTTGTTGGTGAGCGATTAGTATTCAAATGCGCCGGCTATTCGCTGGCGAGCACGTCCATTTCTATTTTTAAGTACTGATTAATGCGTAATTAGCGTAATGTCCCGCTGGCCCTGATAAAGAAATCAAAAAACAGCAGAAGATAAACAAGTCTAACAGAAAAAATGTAAATTTGTACGCCACGTTTCAAGGCTTTCCCCCTCTCTTATTTGATTAAGCATTGATGGAAATCGATGACGAAATCGATTGCAATTAGAAGTGTTTGCGAATAATTTAGTGCAGCTTTCATCGGAAAAGCTTTGCCAAAATGCTTATTATATGGTTCTTCGTTTGTATTCGACCGGCTTGGTGGGAAGTTGAAATTTGAACTTTAGTGATTTGTCTGTTAGTTTCTACGCGACTCTCGTACTATAGGGTTGATGCATAAGAATGTTCGGGATTTAAGTCGACAATCTCTGTCCTTGAATTTTAAGTGCGTTTGATCTGAAATCTATGGTTTTTAAATTTTTTTCATTGGAAATTTAAAAATAAAATAAAAAATAATAGTAGGGCAATTAAAGGCAGCTGGCCGTAATGCGCGGCGATTGCAAATGACAGAAACCGCGCTTCAAGGAAAACCGCTTCTGATCGCGATGATAACTGGAACGCTCGTAGAAAGCGCTCACTCCGCGCTGTTGCAGCAGCTCCAGCGGCGTAAGAGCGCACCTCCGGCCGTGCAAGATGGCATCGAGCCAACCGACGAAGAGCGCCACTGTCCTGAGGGGCGTCGCGCCCTCCACCACCGACGACCGCGAGACCTGGGGCAAGAAGGTCGACTTCCTGCTTTCGGTGATCGGCTTCGCCGTGGACCTCGCCAACGTCTGGAGGTTCCCCTACCTGTGCTACAAGAACGGAGGCGGTACGTACTGCAATTTTTTTTTAGTCCGAACGCGTAGAAATGAATTTTGTGTTTTTTTGTCGGAATTTAAGCTTTCGTTAAAATTATTTCTAAAAAAATCTTAATGCTCTTCAAGTACCTACAGTCTACCAGGATGAATCAAACTTAAACTTCTGAGCATTGTAGGTAGGGGTGTTTAAAGGGGGTATACCTACCATGCGTTGCCGCTTTTTTATTCAGAACAAAAGGTAACCTCGTCCGTTTTGAAGCTTCTTCGACAGAGGATGTGAAACTGTCCGAAATTTTGAGAAGACTTGGGGACTAGTTCAAGGATAACACCCTTAAGAAGGCTCAGGTAGACGAATAGCATAAGCACCTTTTGTAAGGACAAGAAAGTCACCGATGTCGCTCAAGGAGCAGCTTGATAGAGAAGAATATTCGAATTGCTCGTCACCTTCTCAAAATCAACTACTGAAATTGCTACTAAGGTCAAAATAAGCCACGGTCAAAAATTAAGGACTTGTTCTAGACTACATTGGAACACCCTCCCTACAGTACGGACTTATTGCTCTGTGAAGTACCTGGAGTACAGACATTTGACAACGATGTTGCTGTCGAAGCGAAATTTAAAAAAATAATCCAGGTTTATATTTGATTCACCCTTGTACTACACATCCCCTAAATGTTATGAAAGTTATCATCGAAATCCACCCAATTGTAAAAGAGTGTAAAACCAGTGTGAACATCTTAAGTATAAATGTATCCAACGTAGTGGAGTAGTCAGGGTTGATTCAAGAAATATTTGGTAGGCATTCAAAACATTGTTACCTTCTATTGCTAGTCTTTTGGCAAAATTTGAACCCCCGAGAGAACAAGGAAAAAATAATTACCTAGAAATGTAAGAAAATGAAATCATAGAAGCAACGCCATAGCCAAAAGGGGGGTCAACAGGTTGAACCCCCTTCCATATTGCGTGTCAAAAAGCGTAGTTATTTTAAATATGTTTACAATAATATTGATAAATCGAAATATTTGAACAGTTTATAAAGTGTTTTCCTTCACACACAGAAGCTTAATTAAGATTTCCCCTAATCAAAATGTTTGGGTCGCCAGTTGACAAACTTCCGAATAAACGAAGAAGAAATTTTTTACACGCGGGGGGAGGGGGGTTAGAAAGAGGGTTAAGAAAACTCACCTAATTTTTTCTAAATCATAACTCAAGTTTAGGGATGATTCTTCAGAGAAATATATAAAACAACATGATAAAAAAGGACTCAGAAGGGAGAAACAGAAAAACCATAACGAGGAAAAGACTCGAGGTACCCCTCACCCCACCCTTTCCAGATTTCTTTTACGAAGTATTTATTATAATTTAGACATAACACCTCGCTTCTCCCCCGCCATCTACTTAAAATGTTAGTCATAAACCTGGGGAGAACTCTAGTTTTTTTTTATGATCATAGTTTTGTCGGTCGATATTTGACGAATTTTCCGGTTAAGCAAACTTGGCTAATTTTCTAAACTTCAAGTCATAATGAAAAAATTTAAGGTCGATTGTTTGGAGAAACATAAAATAACATGATAGCAAAAGTTCCAATAGAAGTCCCTCTTTCACATTGTGTGGCAAATATGTAATTTCATAATAACATCTATAAAGTAGAATATTTGAGCAATTTCATTTTATGGGGAATTTTCTAAATTTCAAAAATCGCAAAGAAAAAACTTAAAGATTATTGTTTAAGAGAATATATAAAACAACATGATCGAGAAGGCCTCAATAGAGGGGAGGGAAAGCAATGAATGTCATAACAAGGAGAAGGCCTTGGCCTGTCTCCCACTCCGATTGGGTGACAAATAATAAAAAAAACTCCAGTTATTCTAAATATTTTGACGTTTTACTCTCGACAATGGTGAACACTATTTATGTACACAACACATAAAATTACTAACGTAAAATTACATTGTACTTATCTGTAATACTCTCCCTGGTTGTCTCGCTGCGTGATATTTATGCCTATTTGGGATCTAGCAGAAGAGTCTGGAAACACCTGGAATGTTCGCATTGTTTGAGTCCTTACACGTGCACAAGCGAGGCGCCTGGAAAGCATTACGCCCGTCGCTTAACCGTGGAGAGACGCGGAGCTCCAATAATTTAGCACAAATATTGGAATGATGGCTCTTTTTACTGCTGCTATTCTAGATTTTGTTTTAATCAGTTGTACATTGACTTGATCTCTGGTGCTGGTACAGGGAAATATGGCAGAAGAGACTGGCGCCTGAAACATATATAATAGTGGGTTTTCTATAATTGCTATTGTCATGCAGCGTAGAATTTCAATTTCTTGAATTAATCCAGTAACCTTAAAGTTCTTTGCTTCCTGCCTTTTCCGTTTAGGAACATTAAAATGCCCTGTTCATTAATTCTAAAGATCTTTAGAACTTGTAAATCAGACTTAATATTGTAATTCTTTTAGTTAACTTCGTAGCCACAAGCAATAATTGGGATTTCGGATTCCAAAATAACCCCTTGACTAGTAGTTTTCGACTGCTAAGTAGGTTTAGGGCACTTCACAGCCTAATCTGTAGCTGCTATGTAGCACGACTTCGGAATAGAGATTGTGATTTCATTGACAGAGTTTGGAAAACCCATTACTGATTCTCTTACAAGCCTGGTATCTGTACCTTTGGTACCATTTCTAACTTTGGGAGAATGAGATTGTCAAATTTTCGATGTAAAGACATTTTCTCAGTTTTTTTTTGTTAATTCTTCGGTACTGTTCTTTGACCTTATTTAATTGCTGATTTACAATAACTCCAACCAGGAATGGACTACCGTCTCAATGTTCTGATTCCGGTACAAAATCGTAAGTAACAATCAGAAACAACATCGCTTAGTTTTGACTTTTTTTGTCTTATTCAGATTTTGTTCAAATGTATCTTTAAGCATTTCTCATTATTTTGAAAAACGCAGATAGGTTACTTTGCCAAACTTAAATCGTATTTTTAGGAAGACTGGATTCAACATAGGTAGTAATTTCCTCGCGCAAATGTTGGCTGATATGATCTTGTTACCAAGTGTTTTCTGTAGGATTTCAATTGTTTCATGATAGTTGATAATTACTACAGCATGAACTCTGCTTTATTACTTGAACTATACACTGGAAATTTTCTACCAGTTCTAAGCTCTCATCTTCTTCATCTTTTTATATTGCGACCACCATGATGACCACGTCGTGTATTTTCTATTTTACTTTGCAACACTAATTTTCGGAAGTTTAAGTTTCTTATTTGTCTGTACCAATAAGCCAATCCTATGATAATTTCTTAAGGACCTTTTGGGCACTCTTCTTTACATCTAAGATGAGTTTGTCGAACGTTTGGACTTCTGCCTGTTTTTCACTTATTTCTTGATCATCATTTACGTTGTCCAAGTAGCATTTTCTAATCTTCTTATCTGACTTATTGATTTTTACCTTCATATTTCATTAGTTGTTCCAGAGCCATTAACAGCTTTTGGTGATATGGCCCATTCTTTCCTAATTCTTCTTGCATACCTTAAAATGATTTTCCGCTGCAACTCTCTTGGCTCAGAGACTGCAAAAAGTTCATTCTTAATTAACCTTGAATTTGTAAATTTAAAGTCCTTGCTTGACAACTTTGATCAAAGAAGAAGAAGAACTTTTGCTGTTGAACCACTAGAGTGAATTTTGGATTTTCTTTTTGACCAATTGAAGAAATATGGGGGATGATGGTTATTTTTACAAGAATTAATTGGAAGGTGCTATGAAAAGCCACTTAGTCTGCGAAAAAAGCTTTCTCTCTTTTGTAAGTATTACGTTATCTCTAAAAATGCGTTACAGTTACAAAAGTTTTAATACGCCAATGATTACCCCCTTTATTTGTACTTGTAAATTTATCCAAATTTAATATTTCCTACCCCAAACAATAGCAAACAGAAACCTCATAAAAGTTGATTTTGATCGATTTTCCATTATTCTATCATGGACAGCTCTCAAGAGATTTCCGACCATATCCTTTATTCGTGCTGTATTTAATGCGTCGTTTCCAAAATCCCCTTGAATCATCCCAGTCATTCCTGCAGACAAATGCTTTACTAATCTGCTCCCTTAGTCGCCGTAATGCAATGATCACGCATGCGCATTATAACATATTTTCATCGGCTGCCAGATTACATTGCGTTCGTTAAATTAACAATATTTTTAAGGCATCGTGCCAGCGTGGTCCCGTGGTTGAGGGACGGGCTGTGATGCTGACGGACCCGGGTTCAATTCCCGGTGCTCTCTGATGCCTGGCGGGTGGCCTATTCCGTCACTAAAAATAATTGAGTACTTGCGTTCATTCGAACAAGGGGTAATAATGGCGGTCATCTTAGGCGCGGTGCTTGCCACATCGCCCCGCATCAGATATAGTGCACGACGACTGGGCAGAGAGAGCGAACGTATGAGACCCTTAACCTCTCAGTTCACAGGCCGTGCCCCCACGCGGGGCGCAGAGCCTTACCATTATTATTCATGATTTTTAAGGCATACCTTAGATATAACAGCATAATACGTTTAATCACTTCTAAGTCGCTCCTTTTTGAGAATAAAGTCCAGATTTTTAAAAACCAAGAAACATTCAATTTTGCTTTTAATTTTCACTCAAATCATTTAAAAGAACTTTCCATTTCATTAAGATTTCTACTGTTGTATATAGCTAATACTTTAAACTGATCTTTAAGTTTCTAAATTTTACCTTGACATATTTTGGTTTATTTTACGCTACACTTCTGTTGTTAAGTAACAGAACGAAATTTTAGAATTTTTTAGTCTCATATTTACCCTGACTTTTAGATTTTATTATATGCAGAAATTAAGAAAATATGAAGGATGAGAATGTAAAAATGTTATCATGATAAGAATTAATATCATGACTCCATCACAAGTCTCAAGTCTACTGTTTTTTCAGTATCCTTCATGGGTCGCAAGGAGCCAGGAAGAAGTTTTTCTTCGCTCATAGCCCCAAATATGTGATATTAGTAAAAATTATCTATGCACAATGTTTACTTTCACTGTTTTTGTTGCAATATGTCTTAATGATGCTCATTGTCTTTTACAAATCTCACATGGCCGTTTTGATTTCTTCAATTTGTTCTATACTACAAGAAGAATTCAAGGCCTAGCCACATTCTTAGGAAACCTTCAAGTTGAATCTTTTGAACTAAATCATTTCAGAGTATTATTTATTTCCACTAGCTTTTCGATGCAAACTGTGTTTAACCGCAACTGCCTTCTTGGCCGTTTCTCATACCCTTAAATATCTTCGCACTTGATTCTAGAATGCTCGCAGCTCAGCGTCGCCACGCTGAGCAGATTATTGGTTTATGCGTTGTTCCTTTGCTGAGACTTGATTTCTCAAGGTCGGTTGCGATAACATATCATAGAATATTCGCGACGGCAAGCTTAAATAATTTGTTTTAGATTACTTAACAGCTTGTGGAGCTCTATGAGAACAGAGTGATACTGCACGGCAATCTTCTTCTCGTAGAACTGTTGCATATATTTGCAAATAACAGATAGAACATCGTTGTTTTTGTCTGATACTTCATTTTATTTTAATGACTATAAGTCTTGCACAAAGAATTTAGTAGTTTCTCAAACTGGAAGAGATTTTGACGCACTTCTTGCTCGTTTCTTCCTTAATGAGATTTTGGGCTTCTGAGAAAAATAAAATATTTGCTAACAGCAGCTAAGGGTAGTTAGGTATCCTGTGAGTGACAAGTATTCTCTAACTGCTCTAATAGTTTACTTACATGTTCGTTAGTCTGCTATTGGAAGTTTTACGTACACGCGACAGACGCGGATGTCGCTTTTGATCGCACGTAAAGCAATTAGCTTTGTGGAAACCTAAATGTTCGGGGTTGTTCGCATAAATTATAGACAGAAATTGTAAAGTCTAGCAAAGCTAAGGGCAAAGGTTGCGAAATACAAGAAAGTATGGCCTCTCTTCTATCGCACTGTCAAAACCAAGTTAACTAGCAATTTTACCGTAGAGTTATCATCCTGTTAACCTCCTGCTGACATTGAAAGAAATTACCGAAGACTTAAAGGACTCGAGACGGCTGTTAGAGGCAATCATGTATCACCGTAATAACATCATCCAAGGACTTACGTGTGGTTAATCGATGCGATTTAATGTTGTCTTCGGATGATCATATTCAGGTTGTTCAACTCTAAAGATATATATGTTGGTAATATAGTGAATATCAATTTATTTCAAGAAAAAACGTTGCTTATTTAGCTCAACTAAAATTAAAAATCCCCCTCTTGAGAGGATTGGATTATTTTAAGCAGGTAATTGAAGCAGCGCAGATTTGCCTTTATCAAATTTTTTCGCTTTCTAATTTACGTTTTTATTTTGTATGAAAAGTTCTATTCTATTATATGGAGCAAAACAGATGCCCTAAAGCAATGTTCAGTTGGATATTTCAGACGGATAGTGTCGTAAACAAATTTAATCTAACACGCTTTGTAAGAAGCAACTGCTCTGCTGCAGGTGAAGCAAGTGAAGCAGGTTTTGCAAAGAGATTTGAAGCGGTGTTCCCCTGTCACCACACCAAATATTCACATATGAGTGTTGCAGCAGAAGTGCGTTAAATGTTTAAGCAATACCCGGAAACAAAGGCTAAAGACGAACTATTCAACCAAGAAAAAGCAAGATTAAGCAAATCTAAACTTAACGTTCTGTTAACCTCGTCTAATATTGTCAAAGAGTGTGTTAAAGTAAAATTCGTAATAATCAAATGCTGTCTAAAAGGCCACAACATTAGACCAAAAAGCACCTAAAAAAGCTTCTGTTGTAGGAAAAGAAAAATTTAGATCGATACTGGGGCGATTTATATTTAGTAACGAAGCATTCTTTTGGGCTTGGTCTTGGTCTGTACGTAAAAAGAAACTAGTGCTCTATCAAACATCTTGTAAGGTGCACGTTTGGGGTTGTTTCAGTGAATGGGAATTTGGGACATTAAAACTTCTTAAAGAGCACGAGAAGTCTTCACTACGATCTATTCGAAAATCGTATGAAGCTAATGATGAAGCGTGGTTCTTAAAATAAGACAATTCCAAACATTGCATCCAACTTTGGAACCAAGTAACTATAACTGTTTGACCTATGATAGGGTTCAAAGTGCCATATATAGTTTGAAGTCTTACTTGTCGTTCGAAAGAAAGCATTAATATTCGCAATATAATCACCGCGTCTGGGTCAATTTGACCCCACAGTGTGGCAAAGATTCTTGGTAGAGATTTTTTTCTACCTTAGCAAGACGGAGAAAAACATCTATTCAAAAGAGCCATATACGCAATGATCAAAAGGCGCACGTTGGACCTTCATATGTAACGACTGTAGCAAAGAGTGCTGTTTGAAGTCTGAAAACTTGCGTGCATGCCCGAGTCAATTTAACCCCTACATTTACAAAAGAGTCGTGTATGCTTTATCAGGTTAGGTGTAAAAGCAATTTCAGCAATACGGAGAAAGACAGTATTTAATCCAAACAGTTCACTGCCAAATGTGTCCTGCAAGAGATAATAAGAAACAAGAGACTTGCGTTTCTTAAGCCAGCGTCAAATGTGCAATATATAAGGACCGTGGCGTAAAGGGTGCTACCTAATGATAGTTTGAGGTCGACCTCCAAACACCTCGTCTAGGCCCGGGACAGTTTGGCTCCTAGCGTGACAAAGATGTTGAGAATTGTGTATTAAATCGGGAATAAAATTAATTCTTGGCATAGACTTTCTCTTGCCCATGAAGATTGAGCAACAGTGTTTACACAAAAAGGTTCGCTAAAAATTGTGTCTTGTACGGGATGATAAAAGAATAAGAAACTTATGTTTATTGTACCAACCCCCATGTGCTAAGTACATTGAGTTTTCATATGTAATGACTGACCGAAGCAGAAATAGATCTCTTGCTACGCGCAGACCTTGGGGACAATTTGACCCCTAATGTGCCAAAGATATTATATGATATATATGGCGTATAAAGTGTTTCTTGGTATAGATTTCCTCTTCCTCAGCAAGATAGGAAAAGACAATATTTATCCAAAAGAGTCTGTTACAAGTTGTGGTATGTATAGAATGATAAGAAAAACTAGTATGTGCAGGAATTATCATATGTAACCGTTGCTGTGGAAAAGGTGCCATCTACCGAACCTCTAATATGATAAAGTTACCATGTATATTGAGCGATTTTCAGTATAGATTTTTTCATCCTCGACAAAAACAGAATTATCCGCTGAAAATTGCGCCCTGCACAGGATATTAAAAAAAATTAGGGCCACAAGTTCTCTGTGCCAGCACTAAATGTGTGACGTGTGGGGTTTTCATATATAACGACTGCAGCAGAAAGGGTGCCAACCACTGATTGTTTGAAGTTTCCAAACAGCGCGTGAAGGCCCGGGTCGTTTTGACCCCTAGATTAATAAATATGTTGTGTGCAGTATATCAAGTTGGGAATAAAAGCAGTTTTCGACACAGACTATTTCTTTTTCACCAAGACCTACAGTGGCCAAAAAGAATTTGCTGCAAATTATGTCTTGTATGGAATGATAAAAAATATGCAATACATAGCAGATTTTTATGTACAATTACAGAAATTGTACCACGTAGATGGTTTGAAGTTGGTCTTCAAACACTACGCACTGACTCGGCTCAATTTTACCTAAAAGCGTGACAAAGATACCGTGCACTGTGTATCAAGTCATGAATAAAAGCAATTCTAGGTATACATTTCTTTTCTTCGATAAGCGAAAAAGACATTTTTTACATAATAGTCCTCTGTATAGGATGATAAAAAGAAAACAAGAGACTTACTTTTCTTGCGGTAGTCTCCAATGTGCGACGCCCTAGGGTTTTCATATACAATTGCTAATTGAAGCGGAAAGGGTTCCACTACCGATAGTTTAAAATCGATCTCCAAATATTGCGCACGAACCCAGGTCAATGTAAACTCCTAGCGTGACAAAGATACCTTGCATAATGTCTTAAGTCGTGAATAAAAGCAATTTTTGGTGCAGACGACAATATTTATTCTAAAGAGTACGTTGCATATTGTACCCTGTTTGGGGTGATACAAAAACTAGGGGCTAGTTCCTTGTAGCAGCCCTGAATATGTGACACATATCGGATTTTCATATGCACTGGTTGCACCGCAAAGAGTACCAACTACTAATATTTTAAAGTTGATTTGCAGACATCGAGTGCTGGTTTGGGTCAATTTGGCCCCTTTTATATTCAATTGCAACGGGAAAATTACCATTTATCAAATCTTTGAGGTTCATCCCCAAACAAGTAAATTTGATCCCTAACGTATACAGCACATCACGCTATTCTCGGCAAAGAATTCCTTTTTCTTAGTAGAGTGGAGAAAGACAGTATTTAGACAAAAGCGTTTTTAAATGTAATAACTACAGTAGAAAGAGTTTGATGTCGAGTTCCAAACAACGCGAGCAATCTCTAATCAGTGTGATTCCCTAATGCATCGTGTATCAGGTCGGGAACAAAACGGTTTTCAATATGAACTTGGAATTCCTCAGCAAAAATCTGCTGCAAATTGTTTTCTATGAAGGAAGAGAAAAATAACGAAAAGGATGCCATCTACCTAAACCTTAAGGTTGATCTACAAACATCGTGTGCAGATTTGGGTCAGTTTGACCCCTAGCATAACTAAGATGAGTATGTCGTATCATGTCGGGAACAAAACTGATTTTTGGTATGGACGTCCTGTTTCTCAGCAAGACGGGGAAGAATAGTATTTACCCGAAACAGTCGGTTGCAAATTGTGCGCTATACGGGATAACAACAAAAAACAGAGCTAACTGAGCTTGGGACAATTCGATTCTTGGTGTGGTAAAGGTGTCGATATAAACTTTCTTTTCCTTAACAAGATATGGAAAAATGGTATTTACCTAAAAACGGCCGTTGTAATGTGTACTACATACAGGATGATGACTTATGCTTTTTTGCACGAGTTTTTATATGTAATGACTGCGACGGAAAGAATTACATCTTCTGATAGTTTGAACAAAAAATCCGCAGAGTCCAGATCAATTAGACCCTTAATGGACAGTTCCTACCCCCAAAATAATAAAACAGGAAATCCGTGTTTCTTGTACCCGCCCTAATGTAGGACGCACGTCAGTTTTTTTATGCAGCAGAAAGGGCACCATCTTTTGATATTTTGATGTGGGTCAATTTGACCCCTATCATAATAAAGCTGTTGTGCATGGTGTATCAAGCGATATTCGATGCACACTTATCTTTGCTCAAAAAACGTAAAAAGACAATATTCATCCAAAGGAGTCCGGTATAAATTTTGCCCCATACAAGATGATAAAAGAGGAAGTTATTGCGCCAGCTCCCAATGTACTAAGTACATTGAGTTTTTAGATGCAACGACTACAGGGGAAAGGGGGCATTTCCTAATAGCTTAAAGTCGATCTTCAGACATCGTGCAGACTTTGGTGTTAATTTGACCCCCCTAATGTGACAAATGTGTTATACCCTATATGATGTATCAAATGATTCTCGGTATAGGTTTTCTCTTTCTCAGCAAGATGGGGAGGCAATATTTCTCCAAAAGAGTCCATTGCAAATTATCGTCTGTATGGGATAATAAAAAATTAGAGATTTGTGTTTCTTGTGTCGGCGTCTAATGTGCGACGCACATCGAATTATCATATGTAACGATTTCAGTGGAAAAGGTGCCATCTACCAACCCTCCAAGGTAACAAAGATCATGTATAGTATATCAAGTCATTTCCACTCTCTACTTAATATTGCTCAACAGAACAAACAGCGACAGTATCTATTCAATTGCGTTCGCTGCAAACTGTGCCTTGTACGAGATGTTAAAAAAGTTAGGACCCCAAGTTCTCTGTGCCACCGTTTAATGTTCGACGCACATGGGATTTTCATATGTAATGATTGCAGCGAAAAAGATGCCGCCCACTGATTGTTCGAAGTCAATTTGGTCCCTAGATTGACAAAGGTGTGCAGTTTATCAAGTCGGGTATAAAAGCAACTTTTGACGTAGGCTTTTTTCTCAACTAAATGACGATAGTATTTCGCTGCAAAATGTATCCTGTAAGAAATGACGAAGAAAGAGAGAAAAACATCATTTTTACTATTTTTTTAAAATGTTATAATCATCATTAGCCATGTAGCCCCTAGTATTGAGCATAATCCTCTCTTGTTCCACCATTTCTTCCTGTCCTGTGCCATTTCTATCCATCTTAGTTCTGTCATTTTCTTAATGTCATCATACGATAAAAATTGCCAACCTTCCTTTTCTTCTTGTTTGTTAAAGCTCTTCATCTTATGATATTACTATTCCATTATTCCTGTATTACAGCAACATCTCCTGCATACGCCCATTTTAGTTTAGTAATTGTCTTTATGATATCGGTGACTTTAGCCTTTTGTCTGATCCATTCATTTCGGTGTCTTTCCATTATCCTTTGTGTTACCTTCAATTTGTTTATTTTTTTGCGCAAGGATACATGTCTGTGTTCGGTGATAACCAGTAGTATTATGATATGCGCCAATTTTCCAAATGCAGCCCATCCAAATGTTCTTCTTCTTTCTATTTGATCCCTACTTTGCTCTAGTCCTTCCAGGACCAGAGTGAATAATTTGGGCGATATTCTATCACCATTTGGTATTCCTCTTTTAATCTCTATCTTGCCCTAGTCTTCACGGAGTCTTATTGTGGCTGTTGTTTTTTGATTGATGTTTTTCATTAGGTTTGAGTAGTGTGGTACCCATTATGGACCAATCCACAAAGACCATGTGCACCCAAAAGTTGTCACCAAAATGTGGTCACATGTACTATAGTCTTTGCGGAACGCTGCCTGTTCAACAGGTTGGTTGTTATTTAATTTGTTCTCTAGCTCGTTCGCTATTATTTTTATAAGCAGCTTATAAACTTGGAATAGTAAGTTTATTGGTCGATAATTTTTCAGACATGTCCTATCTCCTTTCTTGAATAGTATTATTATTGTCGCTGTTTCACGTGCTCGGTATGTCTTGTTCCAAATATATGTTCAATAGTTGTTTCAGCTCCGATGTCTTTTGCTTCTTTAACCGTTTGGTCCAGAATTTCATCTTCTTCTAGTGTTTTATCGTTTTCGGAGTTTTTTAACTCAAAGAGGGTTTTCTCCTTGCTCATCTCTGTAATATCTCCGTTCATTATTGTAGCTTGTGCTCATGTTGGAGTCGTTTTATACTACTTTTTTCTTCGCCCTTTTCGGCCGCCAGCGCAATGATTTGGTTTCTTTTCTTTCCAAGCATTTTAGATTTTTGTTTGTCTCGATAACGGTTGCTACCATTTTTTAAGTCCTTCCTGATCATTGCTTTTTCCACTTTTGTTATTCATCTATATCAGTCAGTAGCATTTGCCCTATTCATATAGTTATCTTTCTTCTTCTATTCTCTTTGTTTTTCTATTTCTTTTTAATTATGTTTTCTTCTTTGTTACTTTCTTGTTTTCCGCCATCTGTTTTGTTTCCACCAAACCTATATATTTCAAATTCTAACCGTTCAAGATGAGCTGGGTTAAATTGGCCCAGTGCGGCAAGCGTGAATTCTCCAGAATTGTCATAAGGAAGGTTGTATTTATTTACTTTCTGTTTCTTCTATAAATTATTTGGTCTTTTTATTTCAACCAAAAATATTTTTTTAATTTGAAAGGTCATACCGTCCCAATGCCGAAAATCAGTTTTTAGGATTTTGGCGGCCGGAAATTAGCTGGGAGCCGGCGGCGGCCAGAATGACACCGGACATTATTCGCCCGCGGCCCCGCGATGAACGCAGTGGCGCGCGCGTCGACAAGGCGCTCGCTTTAATGCGACCTCCTAGAGGAAATTGGAAATTAGGAGACACTGGAGCTGACAGCGCCGCTTCCGGAGCGCCCGCGGACCGCCTTCGAATTTCGCGGGGAGCCGGCTCCATCGCAGATTTCCCGCGGGAGCGGGTTGCCAGGCGAGCGGGGATTTTTCGCTCGATCTTCGCCTTTGATCCTCTACTTAAGGTAGCATTAGCGTACGATATTTAATTACGGGGGCGGCGCGGCATCCGCGCGGATTTGGGGGCGGCAGGCCCCCAGCGCCGGCGGCGGCAGGGCCGCCGCCGATCTAATTAGAGCGAGCGTCCGGCGCGCGAAGAATGGGGCGCCGCCAAAGGCCGGGCGGCGGCCGCGCGCTAACAGCGACGGGCCGCTTCGATCCATCAGCAGGCAAGTGCCATATCAATTAGCGCTGCCTGGAGCTAATGAGGAGCGGGGCCAATCGCGGCCTCTTTCTATGTCAATAATCGGGTGTAACTCAATTTTCGAGCCATTAGTGCAGCTGCTACTGCCCCGTTGTTATTGCGATACCGGCCCAAGACAAATTGCGCGTCCCGAGCAGAAGCGGTCTCGGGCTGCCGGGCCCCGGGCGGCCGAATCCGTCTTTTACGGATGAATGATCGCTTGACCTCCCCGACGTTTTGTCCATAAGATAACCGCAAAAGATTGTGACATCTAAACTTCAACATCCTGCAGCGATAGAACTTACCATCATCTATTATCTACCACAAGCGGATTTTCTGTTGATGTCCGTGCATTTATTATTAGAACAGATTGCCAAAGAAGAAAAATAGAGATAACGACGACGAAAACAGTAGAATGCAGAAGGGGGATATAAATAGCCTCATTACCTTGCCGTATCAAACATATAATGAATTAAAAAGATATGAAGAGAAATACATATATATTAATGAAGATATGTCTAAGGAAGGAAAGAAAAATAGAAAGAAGGCACAAAACGAAAAAGAAAAGAAATCGTCCATAGAAAGTTAGCATTAGACAATCAGATGTTTAAAAGGAATGTAGACAAAGCACATTAAAGAAAACTTCCAACAAAAACTAAATATACAAGATAGCTATGGTAAGGACAAGACGACAAAGCGAGAAAATGAATAATAAGAAGAAGCAAGTTGTAAAACAAGGAAAATTAAGAAGTAAAGAGAAAATATGGGAATTGGGAACGTGGACTATTAGAAGCGTACAAGGAAAAGAAGGTGAATTAAAGGAGGAATTTGAACAAAGTGGTTTGAACATGCTAATCATAACAGAAACAAAAAAGGGACAAGGGATGATCTGAGAACAATAATTACAGTAGAAATGAGAGATAAAAATAAGAATCAAAAAGCAACTATATGGAATGTACAGACCAAATGAAGATGATAAATAAGAAAGTAAAGAAAATTCTGGGAGGATGGGAGAATGTAACGACAGCAGTAGAGGAGACTAAAGGAAGAATATATGTAGCAGGAGACCTCAACGGAAGAGTGGTTAAGACGGCCAAATTACATAGCACAACGATTGGAGAGACCGTAAAAAACAATGGAAAGAGACTACTAGACTTTGAAAAACTACGGACCACTAAGACAAGGAGGAGACCCGAGTCTATTGTCTTCTTCTACTCTTACAGCTCGCGGCTGTCGTGCTCTCGAGCTCATTGTTATTTATAATACTTCTAGATCAGATCATTAAGGAATGCCCAAAACAATTAAAAAAGTAAACAAAGATTAGAATAACATACAGAAACTAGACATTTTAGAAGGAGCTTTTGAGAACCATATAGTAATAATGGCAAGAAGCGAGAAGGAATTGCAAAGAAATTTAGAATGAACTTTTAGAGAAAATGCAATAAGGCTAAATAAAAATAAAACAAAAGTAATGATAGCGGGAGAAGAGCAAGAAGAGTCAAAATAGAACAAGTAAAATCATTATGATATATAGGAGTAGAAACAGTAAGCAACTGAAGATAGGAAAAAGACATTAACAAAAGAGTGGAAAAACCTTAACGTTATATTATACAATGAACAGCAAGTTTATAAATAAGAGGGAAATTTCAAGGAAAACAAAGACGGATGTGTTTAAAGCCGTATTAACGCTTGGGTCGGAATCCTAGGTATTTACTAAAAAACAGAAGATTAAGATACAGGTTGTTAAAATGAAATACCATAGAAGGGTGAAATAATTACAAGAAGAGATAGAATAAGAAGTACAGAAATTAGAAAAGAGCTACAAGTACAACATACACTGGATTTCATCAAGAGAAGACAATTAAGTTGGTGGAGCAACTTGCATAGATTAGAAGGAACGAGACTCGTTAGACAGGTATGGGAACCAAAAAGTTCAGAAAAGAAAGAAATGAGAAAAACCCAGACCAACTTGGGACAAGATTATGAAAAGTGTACTAGAGAAAAAGAGAAGCAGGAACACTAGCAAGAGATAGGAAACAGTGGAAGAGTTTTGTATAATATTTTAGTTTGTTTTTTACCCCACACTATTCTTTGGTAAAAAGGTTAAAATTCCGTCACTATCTACTTCTGTGCTGTATATACCTTTAAACATTATTCATTTCGTATTGTGAAATCAATGCAATTTTATTTGCTTTAATCTATTTCGAACTTAAATTTTTGTAGTCAACCACGTGACCTTGTGAGATATTTGGAGCTTTTACTGGATCTTCCCGTATGGCATCCAGAAGGACTGCAATAAGTGTCTTTGTTAGTCGGGAAACCAGTTGTGTAATGTACTGGGCCTAAGAAGTTTTTTGGTAGTCTACTAAATTCTCAATTACTTACATAATATTTTTGTTGAGTCGTGAGTGTTGGCAAAAGGTGGCCACAGGTGGAAACAAACGGCATTCAATAAAATAAAAATATACAAGGACCACTTCTCTAAGTTGAGAAGAGCGTACATAACATATCTCAACAATTATAACAGACTGCACTGTTCTGTTGGCTTTTATGCTACGAGGAACAGCATAGTAGAGAACTTTTTGATTTAAGACTGTCGGATTGATTGACATCCAAAAATAGTGAAACAACTTTTTCTTCTAATGACCCATTTGACCGATTTGTCTAAAATCAGACTGATGGAGAGTAACACCTTTGTCAAACAATTTACATGATGATATTACGAGACTTTACTTATATTCACTTACTCAAGTCAAAGTAATGCAGTACAGATCACATAAGAAGATTTTTTGGACTTCTTCCGGATAGAACCTCTAGGGCGGCGTGTTTCATGGAATGTTCAAAATATGCTCGTCTGCTTTATGGTCTTGTTCTTAGCTATTAGCTATAAATATACCAAGATAATACTCGCCAAACAGACTTAGCTTTCCTTGATGGTATTTGAAATTTGACTCCACGTTTATAAGGCTTAGTTTGGTAGTAAAAGTATCAATAAGTCAAAGAATGTGATCTAAAGCTAAAATACTCTTTTCTCTTCATTATCTGAATATGCTGTCATTAGCCTTTCATGTGTTGACAAGGTCACCAATAACGCTTGTGAAGTACTGAACAATTGTTGAAGTGAAATTGTTTATTAAATTTTGAAAACATAAATACGTTATTATTTATATTATCCAGTTAATAGTTCTATAGCACCACATGGGGAACTGAAAATCTTGGTGCAAAATTGTTTCCTGTACTCTTCCCTTGAATGGAATGTTTGGAATTTTTATTGATCACTTAAAACTTTCATTGTTAGATTCAGTGTAATTATTCACGGTTTGAAGATGAACTTTGTTAGTTACTGTTTTCTGCTGTTCTGATTTATTCAGACCCTTGTTGGTGCCTATTTCTTGAAATCTTTTGTTTACGCAATTTCTTCGTTTATTTAAAAAAATAATAATATGCAATAAAACTTGCAAAAAACAAATTGAACTATTAAAAGCAATTGTTTCATAAAGGAGAAAAACAATCAACAAAGGGGGAAGTAATTGCACTTAACCATAGGCCTAGTGTTGGCGTTAACGTCTAAAAAGTCGCCCCAAAGTCCCACTTTAACTATTTGCAACAACAGAGATTCCTGAGTCTCTATTCTATAACGCTCATCTTCTCCGACGATCTTGAAGAAACGGCGATTGATCAATTTAAGTTACTCCTATGCCGCCTTAGGGGAGAATCAGAATCTTCGGATATATATGAACCTCTATCTATTTCATTGTAGAGAATGGAGGAATTTTCGTGTTTCTTGAATCATACTGTGACATATATTCCTGGGCGGCTGACATGTTGGTGTCTCGGTGAATTACTGAGTTTCTTACGAACCACAAAACATCAAAGATGGTTTTAAGAACCTGCAGTTTATTCACGTGAGTTCTTGCTGCATACTTCCAAATAGGGTGGTGAGATGTCACCATTGGCTTTATGATGGTTTTATAAATTGTTAATTTACTCTTGGTTGACATCTTTTTGTTGGTTTACTGGCCTGTTCTCCACTTGAAGTTTCTTGGTGAGTTTTTTGTTCTACAGACCAGCAGAATTTGTTTGGTAGTGAACATTCGGGTTGCCACAAAACTAAGTGTCATATGCCCAATAAAAAGACAAAATTTCCCCCAATCGCAAATAATGTCACTCAAATAACGACTCGCCTTTTTCAGTACTTCCAATTCTCAAAGGAACTAATTGTTTGTATACGCCCTCCTGCGAGGGAGGAAATTTCAATTTCAATTCTTCTACGAAGATCAAGTTGATCACCTTTTTTGATGCTGGAGCTGGCTAAACTTCTGGTAAAATTTGGGGGAAAACACCTAAACTCCACAATGGCGAAAAACCTCTTAAACTGATACTGAATGTCAATAATATGTCTTACCATACCCATTCACTAACACTAGAGAATCTCTTCCAAACAGTGTCTTAACACTTTCAGCAGTAATTTAATTAAGAAAAACTTCTTAACCCATAAAGATCAGTAATTTTGGTTTAAAGAACGCGTGGAACACTTCTGATACTATTTGTCACAGATTAAGCAGATTCTTGTCACCATACAACAACCTTACAAAAAGGAGACCGTTGGATAATGTTAACGATATGAAAACTTCAGGCACAGTCAAGTTTGTTATCTATCTTTCAATGTGTTAAGTGGACGACCGATTACAACTCAGAAGACTATGCTAAGGTAATCGACAGAACCTATCCTTATTATCTGTTTTGGGAAAGACCTGACAGAAGTTTTTCGTTAATAACCCTGTCTGTATTGGAAGAGGAAGAAACCTTTTAGCGTGGGTGTTCAAAGCACACATTTAGGGGATAACCAGCAAGGAAACAAAATACTACCAAAGTAACAAAAAGCGAATTCAAAAGATAACCAACAAGGGAAAAATACTTCCGCTAAGAGGGTGTGAGAGAGTATTCCACAAGGTTTTTCTGTCTTAAAAAACAATTATTTGGTCTGTGTTTTCTGCCTCAGTTCGTTATTTAATTAGTTAATTCAGCCAAGCACGGTGTGCATAAAATTATATATCGTAATTTTCTGAAACTAACAAGGAATTGGATCTGAATACCGTGCTTTAAATTTATGTACGACTGAACAATCGGTTTTGGGATAGAAGCTCCTCAAATTAACAGACGTGAGGCAAGAAAAATCAAGAATGAGACTTATCGACAATATCCATGAACAAGCATTACCGAGGACAATACAGAAATTCAAGAAATGATCAAAAAGCAGACATCCATGTAAGCAGAACTAAGACCATCTTCTATAAGGTGATATTACAGCCAAAAGGGTACCAAACTGGTAATTTTGCAAAAGGTTTAAAGAAGGAGGACAAGATTTATTATGGAGAATTTTTAAATCGGGCCAGAAGCAAGAAGGCTTTTGATGAACACGGAGAATAAAGATAAGGCGCACCAGTAAAAACAGAAGTGGCTCTGTCTAAGAAAAGGTTTTGTATGTCGTTTTTGGAGCAGTAGAGGAATGTTCCTTGTAGGTATTATAAGCAACCTTACTTCCACATCGAAACGAAAGAATATTCCAGTCCAAAGTGCAATTCTTCTTCAGGACAACGCTATATCCAAGGTATTTAATGAGGAATGTGCTGTAGCGCATGTAGATATTTTGGTGCTCGCACCTTTTGGTACCGGGACATTATCGGGAAGTTTCAGTTCCGCTAACGTTATTAAAAACAAAACAAGCAACTTGTCATTATCAAAGCTAGAAAAATAACTTTTGATTTTTAAAACTTTCGTTAAGTATCACAAGAAATACATTTTTAAAATCTGGTAGCAACTTTCTCCCCCCATTTCTTTCTGGTATCTTTAAAACTTTAAGGTCTTCCTTAACATTCTCCAACAGGTCTAGTGGTCTTTTGTTTCTTCCTCCAGTCCCTTCATCAAGTGTTCTTTTGGAGGTTCCATCCTGATCCATTTTTGCGAGGTGCTCTATTTGATGACATCTCATCTGGGTTCTTCTTTCACAAATTTTGATACCTTGTTCCGTCATATATGTGTTGTAAAAAAGTTGTTATTTTTTTTGACTCGTAAGTGACAGGTGTTATTAGTCACATAAATCCGCTGCCACCTTTTTATCACTTAGTTTGATATTTTTTTCCTTACAAGCAGTAGGTAACGTTACTTAATCGGCTAATTCTATCGGTTCACTTTCAAATCAAAACTTTTCACTCCTTTTCTTCATCTCTCTTTTTAAAAATGCTTTTTTTCTAGAATGCTGTCTGCATGTACTAATAACTGGTAATTGTACAAGATGTTCTTATTTGTTTTAACCTCACTTCTTTTTATAATCACCTTTAATAATTTATATTAAACAAATTTTTTTATTGTTTGTCGACTATCTCTGGAACCTACAGACTACCTGGCATTCACCTAAACTATTTTCTGCTATGGTCTTTGAAACCCCGTTTAATAAAATGGATATCTTATATAGAAATGCACAGCAAAAGTAAAAACAAAAGAACATTATATTTAATAAAAACGAGAATGGAGAATAAGTTTATTTGAAGAGAATGCCTGGTATCTCAGAAAAGATATGAGAGATAAAAATCAAAAGGTGAAAGCGCAGATAATTAACAAGCACGGGAAACATATAAGAATGTAGCAGTTCCAAAAAATGTACGAAGACTCATCAAAAAATTAAAAAACAACAAAAGTCCGGTCTGTGATATTATTCAAGTAGAGGTATTAAACAACCAGAGAGTATATACGTTTAGAGTGACGGTACTAAAACGTCCCGATGTCGAAATGTTTCGATGACAAAACGTCTCGTTATTAAAATGATCCGGCATCAAACCATCTCGGTATCAAACGTCTCGGTGCTGTTAAGTCTCGGCGACAGATCGTCTCAGTGGTTGATACCAAAATGTTTCGATGCCAGACCGTTTCGGTACCGAAACGTTTCTATGTCGGGACGTCTCGGTATCGAAACGTTTTGGTACCGAAATGTCTCGACGTCAGACTGTGTCATTGTCGAAACGTCTCGGTGCTAAAATACCTCGGTGCCAAACCATCTTCATATCTAAAGGTTTCGGTACCAAAACGTCTCGGTGTCAGACTGTCTCGGTATCGAAATGTCTCAATATCGAAACGCCCCGGTATCGAAATGTCTCGCCACCGAAATGTTTCGGTGATGACCGTCTCGGTGTTAAAACGTTTTAGTAACATCTTGATGTCAAACCGTTCTGTTGTCGAAACGTCTCATTGTGAAAACGTCTCGGTACCTAAAAGTCTCGCTGTTAAAACGTTTTAATACTGAAACATTTCGACATCAGACCATCTCGTCGAAACGTTTCGCTACTGAAATATCTCGGAGTCGAAACCTATCGGAACTGAAAAGTTTCGGTCAAACCGTCTTGGTGTCAAAATGTTACGCGGCCGAAGCGTCTTAACGCCTAAAAGTGCATATACACTACAGTCTGTGACTCTTATTTGTCTACCCCTTTTAAAAAAGCTCTGGGCGATCCAAAGTTTGAAGACAACAATGCAAAAAAGTGGAAGCTTCTAAAGAGGCGGAGAAGGTGCATAGATGCCAGAAGAGAACACCTGGGGAAGATATAACTGCTGACGTTGCCTTAAATTATAAATTTAGTTATTGCATAACTCAAGAACACATTACAGCCTATTTCAATTGTAATTTAAGTGGAATGGTGCAAGTCAATTTATGGCTTCAATAAACAATAAACTGAGATTATTTTAGTCCCCAGCTTCACCACTGCCTTAGTGTTTCAAATTACATCGACAGCTACTTTTAAACCTAGAGTTGTTAACAGATGCACTTGTTGTAACGTCAGCATCCATAACGTTTTTGAATTAAAATTAGCTTCATCGGCGTTGTTTCGAAAGATGGCCGATTGTACTGCTTTCATACTATTTCAGACAACTAAGGATATTAAAAAAAGTATCGCAAAAATGTTTGGAAGTTCATATTACTTCTGAGTTGCTCTAGTGCGCCTGAAAAGCACTAATTTATTAAGACAATGAAAGAAAAAACCCTTGGAGCTCGTTTCGTTGCAGCTTAAGAGATGTTTTCGTTATTTTTCCTTGAAACATTAAAAGGTTCTTCTAGATAAGTTATTGCCATTAACAATTCTATTGCAGTCCATTTAATAAACTATAAAACAAATCATTTCGCATCCACTTCTCTGATTGATTTAATTCGCTTAATTATGAATCTTTAAAGATGTGTACTTAGCATTTGTTGAAATGATAAGTATGAAGACTAACTTTTTTTTTGAAAATTTCAAAAATTTTTAGAACACCAAAATGAGATACCTTTAGATCTTGGACAAAATGCTGTTCTATCTATCGATTCTATTTTTTCCAAGTCACTTTCATTTTAAATCAAGTGTCTATAGTTAATGTTCTAAATCAGCAGTTGTTGTTGTTAGCAGGCTATTTAATAGAACGCTGGCGTAGTTTTTCTCCACGTGTAGACCAGGATTGTTTTATAGCAAACCAAGGATAAAAGGACGCCCCGTAAATAAATATGACGCTGCTCTAGTTCCCCTCAAAATCGTTTATCCAGGTGCTTTTGGAAATTTTTGGGTTGATAAAGTGTTAAGTTTAGATTTTTTAGGAAATCGTACTATGGCATGGTCATCTTTTACCAAGGTTGCTTGTCTCTTTTCTCAAATAGACAATCCATCCACATTTGTTTCCTAGCATGATTTAAGCAGATAACTCGCTGCCTCTGCTTATAGAGTGGTGGCACAGAAATACCACTTCAAAGCTCCTTGCAAAAACTAAGTTGTAATTTCCAAAGCGTATTAGACGGTTTTTGTTTACGGCATACCTGTACTTCACTTTACCCGTCTAATATTTCAGAGAATTTGTTTTGGTCCATACACTCGAACACTAGAAGCAGTAAGTTAGAAGGCAAAATACTTTAGTTTATAGCCTCTATAAAATTCTTCATGCAAATTTTGCCAAGAATTATTCAAACTTGTGAAGAACAGAATTTTATTATTATAGTTGAGCTCAAAGAATTCAGATAATGATATATTCTTCTTCTACTTTGATTCTATCAAATTGAATACAGTCTTTGGGATCAGTCGAAGACAATATTTAACAGCTCGTAAATTTTTGAGCGGTGTTATCACAAGATGAACAAAGAAGATGTATGAAAGGCTTGATTGATGGGTGATGGATCGTCTCTAACGCTATCCGAAGTCTCTTACGCCTTATGTAATTTCTTCCATTACTGGCAGGCGGTTAATGGGACGATAATACTACGGTAAAGTTGCTAGTTAATTTCATTTTGGCAGTGCCGTAAAGCTTTGTTAGACTTTCCAGTTTATGTCTATAATTTATGGAGTAACCCCAAACATTTAAGTTTCCACAAAGCTAATTGCTCTATGTGCGATCAAAAGGGACATCCGCGTCTATCGCATGTGTGTAAAACTTTCAATAGTAGACTAATGAACATGCAAGTAAAGTTACCGCAACAGAATAGTTAACGTTGTCGTTAGCTATGCGATGTCACTAACTATCCTTAGCTGCTAATAGCAAACATTTGATTTTTTTAGAAGCCCAAACTCTCATTGAGGAAGGAACGGCCAAGAAGTGCGGCAAAGTCTTCTCCAAGTTTAGGAACTTCACGGTTATTAAAGAATTCTAAGGTCTTTTGCAATACTTACAGTCAGCAAAATAAAGGGTTCTGACAAGCAGATAAAGTATCAGTCAAAAACAACTTCTATGAAGATTATTCTTGGTAGTCAAAGTTTTTAATGAAGTTTAGTGAGAAATATTTTATCTATCTCTGCACAGTTAGAGTAAATGTTTTCCCACATCTATCCAGTACTACTGGAGAAGTCTGTCCAAATAGTAACATAAGGAATAAAGAAGTGTTCCATCTGCAAAAGTTTATTATTATGCAACAATTCTACAAGAAGACTGTCAGTCATCATCACAACCTGTTAAGTCCGTGAGCATCAAAACCAACAGTTTGTCTAAATAAAAAAGATTGTTTAAGCTCGCTATGACGGAATATCCTACAACGTATAAGCACCCAAATAATTTTTGATGCTATGTCAAAGAAAGGTTCCAATAATCTGCTCGGTGTGTAACGCGGAGCCGGGTGTATTCTAGAATCAAGTGCGGAAGTATTTAAGCGTAAAGAGGGCAACACGCGGTTAAACATAGTTTGATCCGGAATGAAAATCGGCCAGTGAAAATAAATAACACTCTGAATTGATTTTAAAAGGTTCAGTCTGAAAGTTTCGATTTGAAGGATAAACATTCGTCTGAAAAGGCTCCAAAGTATGATATAGACGTCTTCATGCCAAAGTAATCTTTACAAAAATAATTTTAGCTGCGTGTTATGTATTTTAAATTTTAATGGTATCAACGTTTTAGACAACGTCAAGGCGAATTTCCCAGGAAATGAAATTATTATAGAACACATATGGCTAGGCCTTGAATTTTTCTTGAAGCATAGAGCGTGTGTCGAAAATAACAAATTGAATAAATCAAAACGATAGTGTGAGATTTGCAAAGGACAATGAACGTCATTAATACATCTTGCAACAAAAAATGTAAACATTGCGCGATAATTTCCACGCATGTCACATTTTTAGGACTATGTGAGTAAAGAAAAAACATTTCTTCATGACTCCTTGAGACTAATGAAACTGAAAAAGAGTAGAGTCGAAAATAAATGAATTAAAATTGCTTAAGAGCATTGTCGTATTATATGTAACGTCTGTCACGAAAATATCTAGCCAAAGTTAATATAATGGAAAAAACTTGTACAAGGACGACTTCACTGACCGGATCACCGATGGGTAAGCCACATATAGTGTGTGATCGTCGCATTCACAGTGACTAAGCGAGTAAAATAGCGAAGCTGGAACATTAGTTCGCAGAAATGACTGGAATGATTCAAGAGTTTTTCAGGAACGATGCATTGAGTGCAGCACGAATAAAAATATGGCCGTAAATTTGTTGAAAGTAATCCATGATCCGTAAGTCAGAACAAAATCTCAGCGAGCGCGGCTAAATGTATTTCAGATTGAAGAACTTCACATCATTAAAAGAAGGCTAAACCATCTCTCAGATGGAATGTCAGTCAGAAACAACTTTTATAAGGGTTCTGTTCGCTAGTTTGGGGTCAAATAATTTGGTTAAATTTAGGAAGCCAAAATTTCATAACCTTCATGAGTATCTATCTCTGCACAGCTATGGTAATATTTCTTATCTCATCTGTTACTAAAGAAGCCCTTTTAAACATTGATATAAGAAATGCTGGTGACCTTTAAGGGACTCTGTTGTCATATTGCTTCGCAACGTGTTAAGTGCGCAAACAGCAAAACCAATATTGGATGTTCAAAGTGATGTTCCCGTGTTTCTTAGAAGACGTTTAACTGTCTTTAACTGCTTTAGCAGATATTTTATTCCTCTTAATAGCCCAAACTTCTAAACAAGTGCGAGTCCGCAAGATATCTCCAGTTTGAGGAAATATTTATTGTCATTGAAGAGAAAAGTAAGATATTTTTGCAACCATTGAGTATCAAGTAAGAACTGTCATAAGGATTAAAAGTAAGAATTACTGGCTAAAACTTTTAAAGTTTAGTGAAAAACACGTGAACTTCACAAAAAAAGTTTGATAGACTTGATGAGTACCTACTTCTACAGCTTCCTATCTTCTATCTACTACCATTAGAGAACCCCTTCCAAATAGTGACATGAGGAATGCTTGCAACCTTTAATGCTAACCTTCTTAGCCCAGGAGCATCAGTAATTTCCTTGCGTAGCAATTTTAGAAATCATCTCTCATGACTATATTACATCCTTACGAGAAGAAAACTGGCGAGCAGTATTATTGCTCAACTCTGTTGTCATATTGCTTCAAAGCCTGTTAAGTAGGCGAGCAGCAAAACCAACGTTTGATGTTTGACTGAAAAACCAAATATTAAACTTTCGACCAAGGAAGCTTGGTATGATAAAATATCTTACGATATATTGTAACAACAGGCCCCGAGAAAGCGAGTTGTATTGGCAGAATAACGCGCGGACGTCCAAAGAGTTCTTCAGCACGCCGTGAAGGAAGATTTCAATAGTCTGCAGGGTGCGTCGACGCAGAGTGGCGAGAATTCTAGAATCAAGTGCGGAGGTATTTCATTTAATTATTTAATTGGCTATCAACACACTGTACAGATAAAAAGTATCTGCCTATATTCACATAAGTAGTGTAAATAATTCAATTTTAAAAATTCAATCCTTAATATCTCCTTCACCTTCAATCTTGCCTGTACTAGAAAATCAAAAAACCTTCTACCTTCGGAGTTGAACGAGTGGATCCGATGGTAGTATCGAGTGCGAGGATGGGCTACAGTTTCATCTTTTGAATTTTGCTGTTAAACAATCTTGGTAAACCCATCACGTGGTGCTTCCTATTAGTTGAACGTAGTAGACCCACGAAACATTGCTGAAACATTTAAATTAATTTTCATCAATATAATATTTTTACTAACTTGCTTTTCACATTTACTTTTTTTTAAGAAAAAGAACAAAATGGAAATTGTGTGGTAAGACTAAAAAAATTAAAACTTCCTCCTGTTACCCAAAAGCCAATGTGCAGCTAAGACAAACCAAATTAGAATTTAGAAATTTATAGATTAGTCCAAAGTAACTGAGTGTCAGCTATAGATAGTGTAAATCTTGAAAATTAAATGATCACAGTGAAGATTAAAAGCAAAATGAAGATGTTAAATGGGTTTTGGAGGCTTATATTACCATATTAAAAACCAAATTTGGACTTCATTCCCAAAATGGAACGAATTAAAGTAATTAAGAGTGTTGTACTGGTATATTTAAGGTTTGTCCCAAAAATGTCTAGTCAATGTTGATATAATGGAAACAGTTTGCATGGCCGTGATGTAACTTGGCAGCCAATAAGAGCATGCTGTAATGCGCATGCGTGAATGGCTGGCCGGGTCAGTTGGGAGTTAGACGCCGGTGAGTGAGTACATGTAGTGCGTTATCGTCGCATTTGCATTGATTAGGCGAGTGGAGCAACACATCTGGCTAGAAGCTAGAAGCTAGTTAAATGATTCAGAAAGCTTCTGGGAACAATTTGATGAATGTAACACAAATAAAGGCAAGGTACAAATAATTCAGAGATGGGTAGTAGAAAGTAATTTACGATCTATGCAGAAAATGTGGAAAGTACACGGGCTACAATAAATAGGGTTCGACGACTGATAGTCCGAGAACTAGAAGATGACTTGGATCTTTTCATAAAACGCGTCGTGGCAAAATTTATTCCAGGGCTATTGTTACCAAAGCTTCAGACTGCGAATGATACACCAAATTTCTTCAAAATGTTATAACCAGAGATGAAACGTAGGTCTACAAATACGAAAACGAAGGCTTAGTACTCCCCCAATGGAAGTCTTCTGGTTCGCCACGCCCCAAAAAGGGCAGCAAGTCGCAGCAAGATCAAGACTATCTTAAGGTGTTTGCTTTCAGATTTTATGTGTGTGGTTTGATATCTTCTGGATAAACCACATACAAGGTGATTCAAATATGCCCGGGACTGATTTTTATAAAAAAAGAAAATATTACCAAACACGTACATGCACATGTCAGTCTTCAACGTACTACCCTTCGAACACATTTTTCCCAACGTTCTGGAAGCATCCTAATGAATCCTAAAAACAGGTTTTTGGTTGGCGGCCTATCCACCTCTCGAACAGTCTGGATGACGGCGTCGTTCGCAAACCGTATGCCTTGCAAGTCTGATTTGAGCCTTCCGAGCAGGTAGAAATCAATTTCTGGAGGGTTTATATTGTAGTTTTAGCCATATAGAAGAATGCATTGTCTTGAAGGAAGACTATCTGTTTTCCACCTGTCTTTTCCTTCATGTCTGTTGCCAGGGGTTCTGAGTAATAAGCTACATTAACTGTTCTGGCGTCTGTCAGAAAGTCTACATGGATAACCTCCTGCTAGTCCCAGAAGAACATTATCATCACTTTTTCTGGCGAGTGGTTCCTCTGCGCAGGATGACTATTAGGACTCAGAAATGAATTAGTGCACCTACGTTTCATCGATAGTCACTAAACTTCTTCGTCTGCAAACTGGTGTAGGAGACGACTGGCACACCATTTTGTTCACGTCCGTCAAAGTGCATAGTACCCCCACCGTGTGTTCACCTTGCGATAGTGCAGGTGTTTTTCACGATGTCTTCTACGCTATCAACACTGATGGAAAGCATTGCTCCAAGTTCCTTGATAGTGCTGCGCCTATTCTCACGAATAAGTGCGTCTGCATGATTAATGTTCGGCTCGGTAGCGAATGTTTGCGACCGACGATAATGTGGTTCATTCTTTACGCGCTCTCTGCCTGCCCTCTCTGAAGCACGGGTTTGTGAAAGACACTCTTCCCTATACTGTTGTTGGAGTCTGTGGTGAATTTCAGCGGATGGGACAATTTCTCCAATGAGGGATTTGATCACAATGCGTTGTTACACGCCCCGTGGCACCTTCTGTTCGCTCATCATTCTAACAACTCCCAAATAGGACTGAATAGATTCTAACCTGAGCTGAAGAGAAAGTGGAGGTTGGGGTTCCACTCTCTCAAGGTCGCACAGCTACTGCACAGTGCGGCTAGTTTACACACAAACCTTGTATAAGCCAAGATACAGAATTTAATTTGTCACTTGAAAGCTTATATTTATAAAGCTATAAAAATGACACAATTTACAATTTAACCAGGGCCAAATCTGTAGAGTACTCCTAGACGCAAAGGGTGAGGGGAGAGAGAACTATATAATTAAAAATTAAAGTTTGCATAATATAATGCCAATTGACAGCTGCAATTTTTACTTCTTGTTAATTTCCATACTTAACCAGTATGATGGTAATTTAAAGGCAAAGAGCTCGAAACTTTAAAAGTACTGATTCTGTAGGAGACGGGGATGAAAAGAACTTCGAAGTGCGAGAACACCAGAAAATATTGATATAGTAAAATGTTCCATTCTGTAGTCTCCGATGCGATCTGCGCACAAACATGTCGATGATCTTCACTTGTTTAATCGTACAGTACGGCGAATTTTGCACCAAAACCTGTTTTATCCATAAAATACAGTTGTGTAGGAACATTCTGAACGTGATTAACAAAATTGCCTGGAAATGTGTTGGAAAGCATGCCACATGATGCATTTGTCTTCTTTAATGATGAAGCGCATTTCCCCTTCTCGGAATACGTTAATGAATAGAACTTTTATTATTGATGTGTTAACAACCTAAATATCCATGAAAGACTTTTCCACTCCGTTCGTTGGCCATTACCTTTTTGAGGAAATAAACCAATGTGTTACAGTCACTTTGAATCAGTGTATGGAAATGATTAGACAATTTCTGAATTTCGATGCACTCCAATTGGAAAACGTTTGGTTCCAACAGGATGGAGCCATAGTTCACACAGCAAGAACAATGGTCCAAGTGCTCCATGAGCTTTTTCCTGGGCCCTTAACCTTTCAACGTGGTGACATTGCTTGACCAGCCTGCTCACCGGATCTTGCCCCATGAAACTTATTATCAGAATATCTCAAGTATTAGGTTTACAAACATCGGCTAGAGCGTTCCAACCCCTACCAAATACAACAAATGTTGGAAAGAGCTGTAAAAATAAATATTGTGTATTTTTTATCCTTTTTTTCTTGTTCAACCTAAAGAAGAAAAGAATATTTGACTTTTCGCTCTTTCTGCTTGTAGGGGCTTTCCTGGTTCCGTACTGCATCATGCTGGTGGTCGGCGGCATCCCCCTGTTCTACATGGAGCTGGCGCTGGGCCAATTCCACCGCAAGGGGGCGATCACTTGCTGGGGGCGCCTGTGCCCCCTGTTTAAAGGTACCGAAGCCCAATTTCGCCGCTGATCCGCGCGCCGTCAACACCGGCTCCGCGGCTGCTGCAGCTTCGATTGCTCCGAAAACGGAGACTTGCGGGCGCGTCTTCCTGTTTCCTACAGCTAAGAGCCGGCCGTAAGACACACGTATTATGCACGTGCAAAGCCGACGAGTGCAAAACCCCGCAGCTTTGTATCGAGAACGCAGCTTCGGGCCGTAAAATACCCTTCTTGATTGCAACGCGAGCTTGGATTACCGTGCGCAAAACTGGGACTGGGAAGTTTAACGAGGTGCCATCGAGAACTTTTCGGAACCGGAACCTAGAGGTTTATCGCGATCCCAACGTATTTGCTGACCTCGAATACGAAAGCGGGGTATTTTCTTGAAGACCGTTTGTAACCCATCTAGCCTATCTTTGGTCTTCTGTGATGATAGCAAAGAAAGTTGCTATTTCTCAAAGCTCGGGAGACCAGAGACAACTTTACAGCAACCCGTTGTATGTTAAATTTTTTCGTGATTTTCAACACCTCATGGTTGGATGTTAGGTTACGGTCCTCGCCAATAAGTTCACAAATTCTGTTAACATTTATCGGCGTGTTTTAATGAATAAAAATCTCTAATCGGCCTGATTTATTAACTCTCAGATCATCCTAATGATAAAGCGGTTCAAACACTACGTAAGTGGGATAAGGTAAGTGTAGTTCAAAAACATTATGATGCTACCCCGTATTTAGTAACATAAGATATATAAAAATTGCACTAAAATGACTGTACAAGGTGTATAGAATCATTGAACGAACTTTTCGAATAACTGAGAATCTAATTAAGTGCCTTTTAGTAAAAATTAAACAAATTGAACCTTAATTTAACAATACTACGTTACTAGAGTTGTTAGTAGAGTTTAATTCTGGCTTATTATAAAAAATATATTCAGAAAAATTTAACGGATAACTGCAAAAGTTCGTGCCCGGTTGTGGTAGGCAACGGAAGCATTACCTTATGGCGAACTTGGAGTTTAATTTAAAATGAAGTAAACAGTCAACTTGTTCGCAGGCAGAACCTCTGTTAAAATATAGTGGGTCTGTTCGCTTGATATGCTTACCATCCCTTCTATTTCTTACAATTTAATCGCCTGTCGTTTAGAATGGTGTCATAGGCTCCGTCAGTCACTTCAAAAGTTGAGACCGTTTTCAGCCGTCTACTCTCTTCAAGTTATTTGCTTAGGAATAATGGGTTGCGCATGTAGAGGCACCGTCATCCAATTTGTACTTCCTTTGAGTCTTCTTAACGTATCTTTAAGTGAAAACTGGTTGTGCTCAGAGTGAGGAAGTTACCGCAATTTTCCATTATTGGGTAATTATTTTTGCTGATGGGCTACCGCACCGTCTTGCTGATACCACATGTTGGCATTTTCGTCCTATAGTAATGGAAGTAAAAAAATCTGAAATATTACTCCATACCGGTTTCTATTGCCCGTCGACTAACACCAGAATGATTTAAAAATATTTGCCCCTGCATAAGCACAGTGCAATGTGGATTATAGGACCCACAAAACGCATTTGCTGTAAAGTTTAATCAAAAATTTCTGTACTATTAAAATCATTTAAATCGCCTCTTGGTACTGTAGGGATTTCGGCCAAATTCTCTCTTACTTTCTTAATAATAATAGAGTAATCAACCCAAGGTCTTTCCCCCCACTAAAATCTCCAACTGCGCCAAACTGTTTAAAGTCATTTGCTAAAAAATTTGGGGGTTCGTGAGGCAGCTCTTATAAACTAGCAGTAAGAAAACGGTGCGCGTATTACAAGGAAGGTCAAGGACACATAACTGTTCAGAAAACATTGGCTTTCCTCAAATTTAAAGCAATCGTTTCAAATTGCGTTAATTGTAGTGGCCTCTTTAAATCATTGTTAGCGTCATGTTCGTCACTTTGCAAATTTTTATACCAAAATCTTACTGAACTGGTCTTATTGATTTTGACTAACAAGAGGACACGGTAGCATGAGGATACACTAAGAATTACCTAGAAAACGACGTCAAATATTGACGCCGGGTTATAATATTGCTAACGAATTTTCCATCGCAGGTGAAAATAAGAAGTGAATTATAAGTGGCTATAAATGTTGTGCTCATCCTCAGAAGACAGCTGGAAATTTAAAAATGTAGCTTTTTTGAAAGGGCGGTTTGATAGCCTCTAAACCTGCAAAGGCGGATCCACACTACGTAAGCAAACCAAATAATTCTTAGACAATATTAGGACAATAGAAGCAGTGAGATTGAAGCAGACAACAAACTTTACGATGTTTTCAACTTGTTCGGAGAGTATTTTGAAAACTGGGCGCTAAAACGCTACTTGAATGTCGGTGATGAATTCCGAACTCTAAGAATTTCAAAAACGACGCTGTATCCACTGTTTGGAGGGGGTAGTGAGCCCAAAATATATAGCTTCTTTGGGAGGGCGGTTTCATTGCCTCTAAACCGACAAAGGCGGATCCGCCATACACAAGCAAACAAAACAGCTCTTACTGTCTTAACTACTATAAGACAATGGAGGCGCCGAGAACTACAAAAAATGGATACTGAAGCTACGTATACCATATATGCAGCAGAAACGAGCTAAGCAGTATTTGTAACATGTTCAGAGTATTTTGAAAGACAGGCACTAAAACGGCATTAATGCGGTAAAACGAGAACTTCAAATGCCATTAGAATGTTGTACCCATCTTTGAGAATATAAGAATGACTAACTTTGACAGACTCTAGAGAAGACCTACATCCAGCATTTAATGCAAATGAAAATAAACTTTGGTTATCAAAGTCAAAAGGTTGCAAAACGAAGAGTTTGTTTCTTATTTAAAAACAATTGAGAGTACACTTCAGATCTCAAACATTCTGCAGTTACTTAATTTTTCGCCACAGTGGGAAACCAAAGCTATAAGAAATTACTAATTAATGTAGTTTATAGTCTACTATGTACAGTTAAGTGTTAAGTATTCGTATGCTCTTTTCTGTTCTTTCGAAAAACAAATGATAGTGAACGCCGTGCCTCTGTTTCATGATCAATAAAACCTCACAAAGCAACTGCACAAAGCCAAAATACAAAAATAAATAATACTATAAATTAAGGCAGCTGTGTCTACCTGTCTGTCTGTCCGTTTATCTGTTTCACTCTATATGGGTAATAAATTAAAAACAAAAAACACCGTTATCCTTCTACTCATGGTACGAGTTTTTCCCCCTTCGACCGCCATTTTGTTTTAAAACGTCAACCACACGAGCCTAGTCGAGGAATTATTGCTCGGTTATAAAAAAGCATAGAGACAAAACCTTCTGCCTTTAAACAACGGAACGGTAGTTAATTTTCTTTGTCCTAGTGTCACGCCCTCTATTGGACGCACGGCATAAAAGACCCTTTAAAAACAAAAGCGCCATTTTGTTTCTGTACTTAGTGAAGACTATAGAAATATCTCCAAACTCACCATATTGAAATAAAATGAAAGTCACACAAACTCTACGACTAAAGTAATTTTTCTTAGTTTAGAACTCTATCGGTATAGCTAATTTAAAAACAAAAATGCTGTTTTGTTTCCCTACTCATGAAAACCCCGAAAAAAGTTCTATTCAGTCACCATCTTGAAACAAATGCAGACTACATACGTTTCACAACTAAAGTATCTTTTCCTTAGCTTTCTCAATTCGGAAAAATAAACATACGACATATTATATTTTGGTTAAAGTATCCCTAAAAAAATTTTTCAACTCGTCCGTTTTCAAAAAACAAAATGGTAGCTCATTTTAATGATTTGCCTGTCACGCCCTCTATAGGACAAACGGAATAAGCCATTTAAAAACGGAAAACGCCATTGTATTCCTTCACTCATGGGGGCCCCAAAAACTGTTCTCGACGTCACAGACTTGTTGAAATAAAATGGCGGCCATATAAAACTCACAACCAAAATAATTTCTCCTCGACTTTTCAAAGTTGGAGAGGCGAGCAGGGATATTCTAATTTGTAAATCAGGTTTCCAGAAAATAAAATGGTAGCTGATTTTCTTCATCTATTATAACGCCATAAAACGGCATAAAAACGGAATTTAAAAACAGAAAACATCATTTTGTTTCTTTACTCAAGGAACGTTCAGAAATTCTCCCTGGCGGTCATATAAGCCCCACAACTAAAGTAATTTTTCCATAGCTTTCTCGGAGAGACAAATATATGGTATAGTTTCGTGGTGAAAGTGGTGAGATATTTTTCTGTCACGTCTTCTAATAGCCAAACGGCATAACCAATTTAAAGACACAAATTTTATTTACCGAAACGCTTGAAAACTCTGAAAAGTCAAAGAAACAAACAAAAACGTTATATGTACCTTGGCGAAAAAACCTTTCGAAGATATTCATTCTGTCTACCACATCCTGCGTTGATCAAACGGCATAACCACTTTAACAAAAAAAATACCATTTTGTTTCTCAACTTCTCCCCCATTGTCAGTAATATTAAAATAAAATTTTATTTTTCCTCTCATGTTCAAAATCAGATGAACAAACAATAAACAGTACATTGTACCTTGGCGAAAGCGATTTTCGAGATATTTTTTCAACAGTCCGTTTTCAAAAATAAAATGGCAGCTGATTTTCTTCGCCTGTCTGCGACACCGTCTATCGGCACAACGGAAAATCGTTTTTGTTCCTTTATTCATAGGAGGCCCAGAAAAAGCTATTCCTAACCGCAGAGGTCATCTAGAAGCAAAATGGTGGCTGCACAAGCTTCATAACTAAATTATTTTTTCCCTAACTCTACAAAATAGAAGAGTCAAACATATGGCACATTCTACCTTGAAAAAAACAAAATGGCAGCTGGTTTTCTTCATTTGTCTGTCACGTCCTATTAGACCAAATGGTATAATACATTTAACAGAGAAAACTGTGTTCTTTTACTTTACGTCGAAAAAGACTGTTTTGAAGCAAAATTGGGTAATTCTTTTTTAACTCTTCAAAATTAAAGGAACAAACAAGGAACGTCACATTATACCTTGGCGAGAATATTTTTCAGACATCAGCGGCCATCTTTCAGCAATGTGGCGGTCTCATCACTTCCAAAAAATACTAAAATACTAAAACACTAAAATACCAAAACACCAAAATATTTTTTCTTTAATTCTTCAAAGGTGAAGAGAAACTTACGACATGTTGTACCTTGTCAAAAGCAATTTTCCTTGTCCTGCTATTTCGTACTCTACTGGCCAAACGGCCTAGTAAATTAAAAAACGAAAAACACCATTTATCTATTTGCAAAAACTCCAGAAAAACTAATTTACAGTACGTTTTTAAAGAGTTGCTTGAAAATATCAGACAACGAAGAAAAGATAAAAGATATTTGGAAATGTGAAATCAGATTCTATAATTATATAAACGCCAACTGTCAATTGGACGAGTAAACACAAAAAAGGAAAATGAACAATAAAAACAAATGAAACGCTTACACCGAAGCAGTAAAGAAGGCAAGCACGCGTGTTACTCAGGTTTTTGGAATCGCAGCCGAACTCTTCAATGCGAACAAAAGCACCGGAAATGCAACGAGGAGTAGTACTTAGCTTTTTTCAAGCTCAAAAAAAACTCTTGGATACAAAAGCTCATCCTTTAGAATTGGAAACGAAACTGCTCGTAAAATGGGAAATCGAAAACTGATCAAGGGCGCGACACCGCGCGTCAAATAATACCCGCTTAGAACTTGATGTTCCTTGATAAGGACTTTTTAAGAAAGTATAAACCTCGATGTGGACGCACATTGTCACCTATGACAGTTTTCAGGTTTTCAAAATTTCAGAGCCCATTTACAAGCCTTTTCACCGCGCAGCAGAGGCGCATTCGAACTCCAAACCCCCATAAACCCGGGATCCGAGAGACAAAGAAACGGCACTCCGGCCGCCGGTAATTCCCCGCGAGCGGCTTTTAATCCGGCCATAGATCGGCGCCGAGTGGTAATCCCCCGGCTGCGGCCGAGTGACCATTCTTCCAGCACTTAGCCGCCGGCGAATTCGCTGAATGCTGATGCCGCCGCTCGCCCGCGAGGCGGAAAGCTAAAAAATGTCTTTTGTGGCGCGCTAAAGACGCACTTACAATGCACTCAGCCCCGCGCTTCCGGCCGAAGGTTCCGGAGATTACCAGGAGTGGATAATTGACTCCGGTCTCCGCCCCTCGGCGGCTGGGTAGATTTCCCGGACTTTTCGGGCTCGCGGATAATGGATGCGTGTACCAGTCGTTATTTTTTTGTTTCGCGATGGCCGCGCAGAGATTTACTCGAGACAAAACCTGGAAAGCGCGGTTGCCACATTTAGGCCAGATTAAAAACAAAAGACATCTAAATGAAAATGGCGGAGATAATTAATCATAATTTACATTATGCAAAAACAGACATGGATTATAAAATGGGGAAATGTAAAAGAAACAACGTAAAGTACCCATTTTTTGACTGTCAGAACTAACTTGCTAGAGAAGCAGATTCTGGTGAGTGAATCTAGAAAAAGACCCACCAAAACTGCTAACTTATACATCTTCCCATAACAGTACGTTTGATGTCATTTGTTTTGGTAGTTCAGTTTTGATTAATCTTCATGATGTTTAAGAAAAAGTGAAGGCTCACGATCGGGTTGTTGGAACTTCGTGTTTAGATTCCTATTTTAGAAACCAAAATTTTCTGAACTTCGAACATGGCCTAACAATATGATGTTTAGTTCATGGATGTATCTAACAAGTATTGAGATGAATATCGTACCACCAACTGTTACCAACAAGATATAAATATTTTTTCTGTGACAATAGCTTAGACTATAACTAAAGAAGATCTTTCATTGTTTTTTGTTGGTTTTTGTAAACTCACCTATGTAGACATAATTACTTTTCAATTTTATTTTCTCGAATGTGTCATAGTCTGAAAGATCTAGAGGCCTGGAGTTACCAACGCTAAATCATCAGCATGCTTCTGCAGATTTCTTTGAGGCACTTACCATATCCAACTCATCCCATCATCCGGATCGCTGAAGAATAAAGTTCTGAAAGCACTTCTTTCATTCTTCTAAGTTACTACTATTGTGTTTTCACAATATCACTTATTGATCTCTAGTAACTTCAACCAGTTCATAATGAAACTTCTCCTTTTGTCTGAACCGCTCTCAGTTGTTTTAATTTGAGCCTAAAAATATTCCTTTTCTTCTTAGTCTTGGTTTTCGTTTTCTTCTTTCTTTTCTTCCCCCCCCCCCCTCTTGATGTTTTATCATTTTCTTCTTCTTCTAGATATTTTAATTATAACTTAATCGTTTGTGTTTTTCGCCTTTTGGCCATTGAAAGGGGTAATTGTTTCATTCTTCTGTTTATTCTTCTTTTTCATTATAATCTTCATTTGCTGGTGAATGTTCTTAGATTTTTTTGACATTAAGGCAGATTTTATTATTGTACCAAAAAATGAATTTTTCATTCATTAGGATAAAATAAATATGTGATAGTGTTCTAACCATTTAATTTGTGTAAGTCAATGAGTTTCGCATCATTGATGTTCATTCAAGGTTTTATCAACTCTTTTCCCCAAAATAATGATGTCAAACTTTTTAATCCTAGTAAAAATTCAAATTTTATCACAAATATGAGAATTAATCGTGGCTTAAACTTAAATAAATATAAAAAGGCTTTCTTCTTATTTGCTTTATTTTCTTCTTTTTCATCTTTTTATTCGCCTTCTTCTAGATATTTTGACCATGTATGGGCCATTGCCCAATTATTGTATATTCTTCACATTTAACATCTTCCTCTCAGTCTTCTTCTTTTTTATTCTTGATATTTCTACCATTATGGTCGGTATGGTCGTCTTTTAGCCATTAAGGGGAATCATTAAGAGTAATCTTGTTTTATTGATTGCAGTTGTAATCATCTAATTTGAATAAGTTAATTAGTTTCATTGATGATGATTTGGTCAGAATTATAATTCTGGTAAAAACAAAAAATTCATCGCGGTGCATTATGGTGCAGACTAAGATAAGTTAAAGAGGCGACTTCTACTTTTCATCTCTTCCTCCTCTTCCAATTTTTTAAATATTTTCATTACTTATGGGTGATTGCCTGGACGTTTGTGTTTTCTTGCCTTTGACCATTGAGAGAGGTGATTCACTTCGATCTATTCTGTTCCGTCTTCAGCATTTTTTCTTCTCGCTATTTCGACCGTTTGTGGGTCAACGACTGATTGAGTTTTTTCATCTTTTGCATATTAAGGGACGGAGATTCAATATGTACATATTATTATACCAAAATATAATAAGAACGTAATAATTCATTAAAGTTTACATTTAAATAAATAGAAGGGCGACTTTATCTTCTTCTTTGTTTTAGTTTTCTTCATTCTCTATTACCTAACAGTTTGTTCATTCTTCTTCTTCATCTTTTATGGATCTTGCCTGGTTAAGGTTTCTTTGTCTTTTGGACATTAAGAGAGAGGAAGGGATATGTAAGGACGATCTTATTGTTACGCCAAAAGATGAATTTTTTACTTGTTGCGATAAGATAAACATATAATACAGTTTTAACTATCTAATTTTAGGGAGTTAATTAGCTTTACATCCATAATCTTTATTCGAAATTCTGTCAAATCTTTTCCGCAAGATAAAAATCCTAGTAAAAATTCATCATAAACAATATTTGCTTTTTTTGTTTTAGTTTTCTTTTTCTTTTCTTCTTTTTTTTGTTTCAGCTATTTTAACCATTTAAGTATTATTATAGCCTGCTTGTGGTGTTTCTTTCAACTTTTAGGTGATTAATTTCCCTCCCACTTATTCCAATTTTATTCTTCTTCTTTTTTATTACCCCCTCCTTTACCTTTTTCTTTTCCTAGTCATTTCAATATTTATGGGTCACTACCTGATCGAGTCTTTGTCACCGATGAGCGTAATTAATCTAATACTCTTCTGTTCTAATATTCTTCTTGTTATTAAATCCCATCCCCCCCATTCTTCGTCTTCTTTTAAATATTTTAATCATTTATGGATAATTGCCTAATAATTTGTGTTTTCTTCATCTTTAGCATCTTTTTCTTTCTTTCTTCTTTTTCTTCTTGCTAGTTTAACGGTTATAGTCGGTATGGTCGTCTTATGGACATAAAGAAGGTTGATATCACATAAATAGATACATTTTTCACGCAGTGCAATAAAATACAGTTTTAGCCATCTAATTTGAGGAAATTAATTATATTTTTCTTCATATGTCTGCCAAATCTTCTCTCCAAGATGAAAATCTGCCCAAAATTCATTACGAATGAAGAAAAATACTTCTGCTTTGTTTTTTTCCCTTCCTTTTTAACCACTTAAAGATCATTGGTGTCTGGTTGTGGGTGTTTATTTCGACTTTAAGGTAGTGAAAAGGGTAATTAGCCTTGCTTCTTTCTGTTCCAACTTTATCGTTGATGGGTCATTATGTGACTGAGTTTTCTTTACCTTTCTCTTTCGAAGAGAGTGATTAACCTCATACTCTCTGTTCTCTCTTCCTATCTTCCTTTTTCTTCTTCTTCTGATTATTTCAATCATATGTGTTCAGTACCTGGTGGTTTGTGATCGGCTTTACTCTCTTTTGTTAGAAATTTCTACTTCTTCTTCTTACGACCATTTGAGCCGTTTATTGTTTTCAAATTTTTGAATATCAAGGAGTGTAATCAGCCTCGCTCCCTTTCGTTTTAATTTTTTTCTTCGTCTCTTTTCTCTTATTCTTCTGACTACTTCAACCATTTATAAGTTATTGTCTGATTATTTAAGTTTTCTTTGACTTCTAGACAGTCAGATAATTGCGGTTAAACTTTTTCTTTCTTTCTTTATTCTTTCCGATTTTGTGTTACGGCGTTGGGTTTTGTAGTCATTTTTTGTATTCTGGTCGGTTGTTAGCCAGCCTTTTTGTTCTTGTTCTGATTTTCCTCTCTTCCTTCCAATTTTGTATCTTTTATTCCAGCCCTTTCTATTATATTTACTTTAAATCTATTTACCTTACCTCGGGACAACTGAGGTCCAGTTATACCTCTGAACATTAGGTCGTCAGAACCTCGTTCGTTATCTAGCAGAGGGTGCCGCGTGCAGGTGAGGTTGACATTTGGGTGGCTGGACGTTGGCGCCACCCTTACCCTCCGTTAACTTATTTGTGGCTCATTTTATGCTGGGTTATAACAGCCCATTTTCTTCCTATATCTCTAATGATTTTTGTGTATCCTATTATTTTCGTTACAAATATAATGCTGTTCGTTGGTAAAAAAATCTGAATCATAAAACCTGACAAAGCTAGTAAAATGTTAAAAATTTAAAATTATAGACTAACAAAGAACTTTTGTAAAGCAAAATCTGTACCTAAAGTAGGAAAGACAGGAGTCTCTAGAGTATAGTGGAAATTTCAATGTGAAAAAAACGAAGTAGTAAAATTGGATGTTTTCCAGAACGCGCAGAGTGAATTGAAAGGGATAAACGGATAACCTACGGGAAAATTCTCTGCAAGTAATTTCTGACTTGAAACAAAGCCTTTTTTCAAGGAATTGGTTATGCGGTGGTGCTGATCGCCTTCTACGTGGACTTCTACTACAACGTAATCATCGCCTGGGCCCTGCGCTTCTTCTTCGCCTCCTTCACCAACATGCTGCCGTGGACGACGTGCGACAACGCCTGGAACACGCCCTTCTGCAAGCCGGTAAGCCCCGACCCCGACGCGCCGAGTTCGCAACTTACATCCACTTATCGGCTTCGCAGTTCGACTTCCCGTCAAGAAACTCCTCGGACTACAACGGCACGGATTTGCCCGTCCAGGGGCTCCCCGGCCCCGAGTCCAAGTTCGCGTCCGCCGCCTCCGAGTACTTCAAGTGAGTGGCAGCCGCTAGGGCGACCGGATTAGGCAGCTCTTTTCGTTGCAGCCGCGCGATCCTCGAGCTGCACCAGAGCGAGGGCCTGCACGACCTGGGCGCCATCAAGTGGGACATAGCGCTGTGCCTGCTCGCCGTCTACGTCATCTGCTACTTCTCGTTGTGGAAGGGCATCTCCACCTCCGGCAAGGTCGTCTGGTTCACCGCGCTCTTCCCCTACGCCGTGCTGCTAATCCTCCTGATCAGGGGGGTCACCCTGCCAGGCTCCGCCGAGGGGATCGAGTACTACCTCAACCCCAACTTCAGCGTCATCACGAAGGCGGAGGTGAGCTGGCTGATTAGTTTCTGGGGTTGCTGGTCTGCAACAAGTGACCGGTCTGTTCGCTTTATCTTTGATTTTTTAAGGTCTGGGTCGATGCGGCGACGCAGGTGTTCTTCTCGCTCGGCCCGGGATTCGGCGTGCTTTTGGCCTACGCTTCCTACAACAAATACCATAACAACGTTTATAAGTAAGTATGAGACGCAAATCTGCGATGACCATTTGAACCGATCAGCTCTAAATTTTAATCAAGTGGAGTACTTACTTTCAGTTATCTCCAGACCGAATTCCATTTCAATACAGCTCACTGCTCTCGAAATATCTCGAGTGCGGATAGATAAGTAAATGATAAAATTATTTTATTTCTGGGACATTATTAGGTTTCAACACGAGCTGCTGTCTAAAAATTTTGAAGTCGAACTTGGCTACTTAAAGGAGTGCTGTAGAAAGTTACCTTAAGTTTCTTACGGGATTATGCTTATGTTACTTTCCGAAATGTTCAACTTGCAATAAAGAGTTTGTGTCAAATTTTGTTTTAAGTCGAGGAAGCACAGCGGCGGAGGCATAGCAAATGGTAAAGTAACGAAGCCATGAATCGGGCTCAAACCTCCTCCGTATGGTATTACCAATACAAGCTTTGACGCAGTTTGTGAATAAAATGTTTGAAAAATAATCATGGTGTTTATAGTCTTGAAATTTTTTGAAATATTTTATCAAAAGATAAAATATTGAAACTATTCAAATATTAGAATATTTGAATAATTAAAGTATAATATTAAAATATTCAAATTATTTGAATATTCGAATAATTCGACTATTTGAGTAAGTCCAATATTCAAATTCAAATATTCGAATAATTTGAATACTTGTGCTCATATTATTTGAATATTTGGAATATTGAAATAGTGAAATTATTCGAATAATTTGACTATTTTAATAATTCCAGTATTCAAATAATTAGAGCAAATATATTCGAATTACTCGAATATTTCAATTTGAATATTGGAATTATTTAAATAGTCGAATTATTCGAATATTGTAAATATTCAGACATTTCAAATACTTAAATAATTTGAATATTCCAACACTCGAGCTACTTAAATATTAGAATTATTGGAATATTTATTTTGTTGGAATATTGAAATTCAAATATTGGAATAATTTAAATATTCTTACTTCAATTATTTGAATATTGGACTTATTCAAATAGTCAAGTTATTCGAATGCTGTAATAATTCAAACAATTGAAACATTTGAATATTTAAATAATTGAAATATTCAAATATTCAAACTATTCTAGTAAGTCCAATATTTAAATTAAAATATTCAAATAATTTAAATATTTGAAGACCTCAATTGTTTCAATATTGCACTTCAAATAGTCAAATTATTCAAATATACTGTAATTAGTCATACAATTTCATATTTAAATAATTGAAGAATTCATATATTCAATTTATTCAAATATTTCAATTGTTTGAATAATTATAATATTCGAATAATCAACTATTTGAATACTTCCAATATTCAAATAATTGGAGTACGAATATAATCCAGTTATATCCAATTCTACTATTTGAATAAATCCGATATTCAAATAACTGAATTATTCGAATATTTGAATTATTCGAATATTTCACTTTTTTTAAAGTATTAGGATTATTAAAATAATTCCAGTATCTGAACAATTCATATATTCGATTATTGAAATATTCCAATTATTCGAATACCCAAATATTATCAACCTGAGAACAGAAACGAAACTAACTAATTTAGTTGACCATGTGCGGGCTCGGAAGATGCTTTCCTTTCTTAAAATGCACGTTTCACTAATTTTCAGCTTATTTGAATGCACCTTTTGAAAATTTTCTTAAATCGTGTACCGCTTTCAAAAATATCAATATCATTTGGAATTATTCGAATTACTAGAATATTTGAATAATTATTTAAATGATTACAAAGACACCTTTTCTTCTTACCCCCTTAATTACATCGCTTACTATTTTCCTGTCCTTTAAATGAAAATTAAGCTCACCATTTAGTCGAATGTTTTTTGTATTTAGTGAATAATTTTGGATAATTTTGGGAAATTTTGGAAAATAGCCATAAAATACGTGGAGCTGAATTTAGACGGAATATTAGATTATTCTAGCAAGATGAACTCCTGCAGAATATTTGAGTGTTCTTTGAAAAATTCTTTGATAAATCTACTGACAATGTTATTCTCGGAAGCTAAAGAATATTTTGTTCTTTCTATAAAATTTTGAAGAACATAGAGGATATTAAAACAACGAACCATAATTTGGTAATTCTATATAGAATAATTGATGATTGCCCTAACAAACGAAGCAGATGTGTTTATGCGACATTTGATGTTTAAGAAATAAAGTTGACCTCGGAATTATTCCCTAGGGACTAACGTTGCTGATATGGAATATTTTAGGGATAATAAACTCGTTAAATATTTGGTTATTCTTGCGATAATGCATAAGAATTTTGATTATTTCCGCAAAAAAATGATAAATCCGCAAAAATATTCAGCTGTATTCCCGAGCTATGAGGAATATTCACCAATTTTCCTAAACCCAAGTTGATAAAGTCCTACTAGATATCTGATTAATTTGTATAATTGCATTTATAATAAAAAACAATTTAAAATTAAAAATAAAGTTAGAATATAGTTAATCACCTTAACCAATTATTCTTACATACTCATAATAAATATTTTATTATTCTTTTTTAAAAATACAGCTGTTAAAAATAAACGAATATTTTTGTACTGGATTAATACATTTAGCGAATATTTATTACTATTTTTGTGCAAAGTATTTAATTGACCAGTTAAATTATTTCTGTAAAATTAGCGGTTTTAAAAAAATAATTCGTTCTTTCAGAGTCCTTATTCACCGATTGATTATACTAGTAACAATATTATTCACGCACCTGTACGAAAGATTCTCTTAATTCCAAAGTTATAATGCTGAAAATGCATCCAAAATATTCGATTATTCACATAACGTTGACGGTTTCATACAGGATATTTCAGAAAATAATAAACACGAAAATATTCGGTAGTTTCTCCAAAAAATGAATACCGTATATAAAATCCGTCAGAAAGTCTTCATGGATAACCCCTTGCCAGTCTCAGAAGAACGTTGCCATCACTTTTCTGGTCGAACGGCATGATTGCCGGGACTCGGAAATAAAATAGTGCATCCACGTTTTATCGGTGGTCACTATAGATTTTATTTAATGCATCAGCTTTGTCTTCAAACTGACCTAGAAGACGACTGGCAGCTTGCATGCGCACCATTTTGTTCACGTCCGTCAAAGTGCGTGGTACACCGTGCATTCACCTTGCGCTAGTGCAGGTGATTTTCACGATGCCTTCTACACTACCAACACTGATGGACAACGTTGCTACAAGCTCCTTGATAATGCTGGGCTTATTCTAATGAATAAGCGCCTCTGCACGATTAATGTTTGGCTCGGTGACGGATAGTCGCAGCCGACGATCATGCGGTTCATTCTCCACGCGCTCTCTGCCTTCTCTGAATCACTTACACCACTCAAACACATGGGTCCGTGAGAGACACTCTTCCCCATGCTGTTGTTGGAATATGTGGCAAATATTGCTTTGATAATTTTTGTATGAACCACAAGGAATATTTTATTCCACATCGTAACAATATTATTGAATTTGTCCAGAATACTTGAGATATTCCTTCACAAAATATGTTATCAATAGTTGATAGTGTTACGCGAATATTTTGTTCTCTAAAAATGACGTACATAATGAATGTCGTACTGAAAGTATGCCTCACGAATAACGTTGTTATTCTGGTTCTCAATATGCGGTACTGAGGTATTACAGTATGCATCGAACTATTATCGTTCCACGTGAGATACATGATGATCTATGACGACTTTCCCGCTTCGCTGACACAAGTTGCAACCCTCTGCCGCTAAAGGGCTCCGAATTGTAGCATGTAACATGGCAGTGTGTAACGTAACTATGTCGGTGCGCGAAAAACAATGTGCTGTAATCGAGTTTCTAACCGCAGAAAATGTGACACCAATTGAAATCCTTAAAATAATGAAAGCTATGTACGGTGATGATTGTATCGACATCAGTAATGTACGACGTTGGGTTGTTCGTGCTCGTAATGAAGGAAACGGTGGCGCGAACTTCAACGTCTGTAACAGAGCTCGGAAAGGACGACCGCGTACGGCAACCGACGAGATCCATCGGAATCGGATTGATGAACGAATTCATCAGATAAAATCGTCGGATAACACAGACACAGCTCTCAGGTCAGTGTGGCATACCACGAGAGCGTGTACAGGCCATGATTGCAGAACTGCGGTACAGAAAACTGTGTGCACGGTGGGTGCCCCGAATGCTCACTCCTGACATGAAACAGAGGACAACAATTTCTTTTGCGTTTTGAGCGTGAGGGTGATGGGTTCCTTAACAACATCGTGCTAGGTGATGAAAGCTGAGTTCACCGTTTTGATCCCGAAAACAAGAGAGCGGCAAAGGATTACCGACGCCAAAAAGTTTGAGACCATGACATCAGCAGGCAAAGTCATGCTCACAGTATTCTGGGATATTCAAGATGTGGTGCAGTTGGAATTCATGCCTAAAAGCAACACCATAAACTCTGCAAGGTACAGTGAGACCCTCAGAAAATTAAAAGCGCGAATTAGAAGCGTTCGTTCACACATAGAGCACCCTCTTCTTCAGCATGACAATGCCAGACCATACACCAGCGCTGCGACATCTGCAACAATCAGACACCTTGGATTCACTGTCATCGGCCATCTTCCAACCTCGCTGAGAGAAATGTGTTCGTCGCCAAGGTGACTTTGTTGAGAAATAAATATGTAGATACGAAGAATAAAGGTGTAGAATGATAATAAAGTTTGTTTTATATTAAAAGCTTTATGAGCTTTCAGATAAAAAATTCAGAGGCATTACTTTTCAGCACGCCCTCGTATATTTATATATTGTTTTTCTGAATTTTATTGTCGCAGGAATATCAATTATTTTTAAGAAATATTTTATGATAATTGAGTACCTGCGTTCACTCGAACAAGGGGTAATAATGGCGATCGTTTTAGGCGCGGTGCGGAGATGGTGCGCAACGACCGGACAGAAAGAGCGAACATACGAGAGCCTTAACTTCTCACGCGGGGTTTAAGAGCCTTACCGTTATTATTATTTTATGATTTTAATACACTAATAACACCACTGTAAAATTATTTTAACGAACAACTTTCATTTTGGTTGTTTCAGAAAGAGTTGAATTCCAAATCGGCGTTTTTTTGGAAAGTGAAAGGTAGGGGGGAATTGAAAATGCCATTTTTTAGGAGTTGTAAACATCTCTCTGGTATGCTTTAGCACTTTGCCCAGTCCATGGGCTTTTAGGTGGATGTACATATCAAACTATTTAGTCAACTGCAAACTATAGTTTTGGTTACTCAAAACCAGATTCAATGCTAGTGCAGCAACGTTTTCATTTCCTGGTATAACCCCCCCCCCCTTCCATTCTCTAAAATTTTCATGAGGGTAAGTCTGTTGTGGTTTTCAAGGATTATAAGATTTTGTATATTTTCTAGGGATAGGCTTTTAATGTAACCTAACCGCCTGTTATCTGTTCTCGCCTAGACTCACTCCTATAAAGAGAATTTCCGCTTCCTTAGAGATGTATACGCATATTTCAGATTCTAGATCCTAGACTCCAGATTAGTCTTTCTGCCATAGAGTGACTTTGTGCAAACCTTTTATGTTAGTCAAATTGTGGTATCTGCTCATTACCGGTAATAGATCTGCCACTGTTCCTCTTATCCAAGAGTAGCGCAGTTTCCATTATATTTCGGCCTATAGAAAACTATGCCTAAAGGAGGCGAACTTGGTAGAGTTTTCATAGTTGCGGTTGGAGTTCTTTTAAATTGACAATTAACCATCTTCAATTTGGTTTATCCGTGTTATATTTTAGACCGCCATACTAGCAAGCCATAGTGACCAGAGGTTCCACCACAACGCAGTACAATCAGTGTATTGTGCGTGGCTTGAGTTCGGTTTGTAGCTATAAGTGTCATTTTCCTTTATTCACAACTTTTTGTACATGCGAGTTACATGTTAGCTTTAAATCTAAGATAACTCCAAGATATTCAAAATTCTGATTTGCCCCCCGATACCTAATTTTTTCATTGGATGGGTATTACCAGATCGTTGCTATACCCCTGAGTGTAATAGCTTTGTCTGTTTAGTTTAACATATAACTTGACTATTACCAGGCTCCATCGCGTGGATCTTTTGGTAGTAGCTAACTCCATAGTCTTTTTTTTTAGTTCAATATATTACCTATCTATCTGCAGATAGTCTTTTGTTCCAGTATTTCTCACAGTGACTAAAATTGTCTTGATGAGTTTGCAACTCTCTTCACCAACTGACGAAGAGCGGTCTTGCATGACTTTAGGCATATTAATGAGAGCTTTTATCGTAATGTCTGTTAAACAGTTTTCCTATCCACTTTATCACAAAAAATAATAAACTGGTAGATCTATAGGACTTTGCTTGGGAGCAATATTTTCCAGGTTTAGAAATAGATTTCTCTAGGCTGCTTCCAAGCTGATCGAATATATTCCGTTCCCAGAAGTCTTTGGAATAACAGTTGTTTTCCTTGCTGTGACAGCATAAATGTAATACTGTCAGCACCAGATGCTTTGTATGGTTTGACAGGACGAATGGTCCACCCGATATATCAAAAGTAATAATTTTATGATCTGCATCAGCTAACATAGTATGCTTTCTCCTTCGAGGATTGTTAAGCGAGAAACTCCAAAATATTCTATTATAAAAAGAAGAAGGCTCTAAATGCCCATGCAGTTGCAAGAATACTTCATAAAATGATCAACCCCTACTTTTTTAAAATAGAAGTTATTTGGCAGAGACGCCATCCTAACGAGCGTGATCAACTCGGCGACGAGCTTCATAGCCGGCTTCGTGATCTTCTCAGTGCTCGGCTACATGGCCCACTCGGCCGGACGGCCCATCCAGGAGGTGGCCACGGAGGGTCCGGGCCTGGTCTTCGTGGTCTACCCGGCGGCCATCGCGACGATGCCGGGCAGCATCTTCTGGGCGCTCATCTTCTTCATGATGCTCCTCACGCTCGGCCTTGACAGTTCTGTACGTCTCCCGGTTTACGAAGCCGGCCAATGTGACGAATTTCTTGTGCTTCCAGTTCGGCGGCTCGGAGGCCATCATCACGGCGCTGAGCGACGAGTTCCCGCGCATAGGGCGCAACAGAGAGCTCTTCGTGGCGTGCTTGTTCACGCTGTACTTCCTGGTGGGCCTGGCGTCCTGCTCGCAGGGCGGCTTCTACTTCTTCCACCTGCTGGACCGGTACGCGGCCGGGTACTCCATGCTCTTCGCGGTGTTCTTCGAATCCATTACCATCTCCTGGATATACGGTAAGAGAGTCTTTGTTTTTGCAGCTGCTTCAGGAGCGAATTTGCTCGCAGGGACGCAACGCTTCTGCAACGATATCAAGGACATGATCGGGTTCGCTCCTGGCTCTACTGGAGGTTCTGCTGGCGGTTTGCCGCGCCCTCTTCCTAATGTTCATCATCGTTTACGGCCTGCTGGGCTACGAACCTCTGACCTACGAGGACTATGTCTATCCGGAATGGGCCAATGTTCTAGGATGGGTCATAGCCGGCTCCTCAGTCGCAATGATTCCGACGGTAGCTATCTACAAGATCATAGTAACTCCCGGGAATTTTTTAAAGGTACTCGATCTGCCAGATCAAAAGTTGTGTGGTAAAGGAAATGTTGCTTCAGAGGCTACAGATTTTGACGACTCCTTGGAGTGACACGCAGCTGGGAACCCAAATAAACGGGGTGGTGCAGTCGAAGAGCACGCATGTGAAGCTGGCTTCTCCAGAAACACCAACCAGCCCCCATACGCCGGTCGCGGAGGTGTGAGTTGGGAACACGTCTGCCCGGTTCAACGTTTATTATGTTTAATTTGACAGCAGTATAATTTTCCAACATCAACAGGACCACTTTGTATAAGCATAACTATACTGCATGCTTCTAAAATATGATGTAACCCACGCGGAAAGTATTTACGACTAATTACCTTGTATGTGATATTTGTGTGTACGCATCCGTAGGTTTGTAAAGTTACTGGCGCGGCCCCCATTCCAACCAAAGGTGAGACAGTTGAGTGTTTTAGGGTATAAGTAATTCATCGAGCTTTAATCTACGGTGGCAGGCTCGCGCCAGCCAGTTTAAGGCGCGAACCCTTCCAGGGGGTGCAGCTTACGACGCGTCGACAGCCACTGATTGCTACACGAGCTGTAGCAAATCAGGACGCCGACTAAGAAACCGCCACCTTCCGGGAGGAACTTGTAAATACCAAAACATACTCTTCAAGGTGGTTACAGCGACTACTTAGTAGATAGGTGTAGGTTAAGTGATTGTGTTATACAGCAATATTTTCATCGGCCTAGGCGTTGGCGTACCCGAGAGGTTAACGCTTGGGTCGCATTCTAACGCTTAAGTAACAAATATTTTTGTCGAAGAATGACCATGCAGCCATATGGTGATTCTCTAGGTAGATTTTCCACTTCTGTATTTTATTACCGGCAAAGCATAGATGTGTGGCATATGTATCCATGTAAATAGTTGGGACATTTCAATGGACCTTTTTTTAATGTAGAATACCATCGTTTGGACGTTTGTTTCGTATTAGAGGACTAATTTGCAACTAATAGATGTATTTTTGCAAAACGCGTCAGCTGTAACAGCCATTGCAGTCGACGCACTTTATGAAGGGATGAATAAATTATTTATGTTAACTCGATGGCTAGTCATTTTTCCTTTGAGAAACCACATCCTGAGATTCGCAGCAGAAAATGCAGACAAAAAATAAGTATGACCAAGAGATCCATATCAGATCAGATACTTAGAATAAATCAACAAAATATATTAAATACAAGTTCACTTGGTCCTCCTTCTTTGTCTTCTTGGTGTACCTATCCGTTTTGGATATTGGCGACTAGCATGGCTATTATTATCTTACATCTTTTATCTTTCTTCATTCACGTTCTTGACCACTCTTCTTTTCTTCGCCATGTCCAAGATTTTTTGGGCGCAGATGTTTGTCGAGGATTTCGATGTTAAGCTTTTGCAGCTTCTTAAGCTCCTTTTGAACTTCAAGTCTCTTACCTTTGATACTAAATTTGTTCTTAGTGCGTTTCTATACTACATACCCGATTTCATCGTTTCTCAGTTGTCTTATGTCGTAATTTGCAACTTTATCATCTTTGATTTTCTTCAACTTAAGACTTATGGTACCAATAAAAGGGTTGTGATCTGATTCGAAATCAACCCCAGGGTGTGTTTTCACCGAAGTTATCGGATTACGATATCGTTTGATTTCTGATGATTCGGGTTGGGATTTCTTGTGGTGATTTCCATGTATACAAACATCTAAGTAGCAATTTGAAGAAAGTATTGGTGATTATCAATTGGTCCTCCTTGCAAATTCGATCACCAATCCAAGACCAATATTATCTCATTTTTTACGAACTCCTTTCCAGATATTCCTTAGGTCACAATAAAATGTCCATTTCTTTTTCAGATTTATCCACTGTTAGACCATACACTTCATATATTATCAGCCTTGGTTGGTCAATATATATGTTCTCCATTGGTATTCTCAGAATAGTATACTTTATAGTCTCTAACACGACAGTTTACAGAACCTGTTCAACTTTCATTTCTTTAATGGTAGTGTGAATTTTTCCAGCTCAATACAAAGTTTTAAGATTTCAAAATCGTCTGGGGATTCTTAACAGTCTTTGACTATTTAAGGTATCCGGGGGACTAAAGCCCAAACTTTTCTTTCAATTTTATTATGAATAATCATTGCATGATATTTCTGTTGGTTCAACTCTATGGTCATGAGCCTTACAAATATCATTTATCTTCAGTAATATTGCTGGTGCTGCCCATTATCGGAGGAGCGTCTGCATTCTGCGCTAGATTTGGTCTCCCCTAATTATTTCGTTTCCACAGTACTACTGACTGGAAGGCATTTCTTGATCCACCATCTGGAGATTAGTCTGAAATTAGCATCGATGTCCTTTAATAACCCATTATGTCATCAAACACTTATTCTCCTATCAACGAGTATTCCCCCATAGTCCGTTTAGCTAACGGTAACTCCATTAAACTCTTTAAAATGAGAGTCAACAGTGACCCGAACTGAGTTTTAGGCTACATTTTAATCAACAATTATTTAATAGCAACTTCAGTGTTACACAAAATAAAGAGCTACTCTGCTACCCAAATACCTAAAGTGGGGCGTCAAAAACAAAATTTTCTGCCTTGTAGAACCTCCACTAAACCTAAAAAACCTAAAACCCCCACTTTTGATAGACCTATTTTTATATATTAGCGATTTAATTAAAACTAATATTCTAGTAGTAGCAGGGGGAGCCCCTTCAATTCAGATTTTCTTTGAGGTCATTATCTATCACAATATTCTCGAAACATTGTTTTTAAATTAGCATTTCTGCTACTGTCGACCAACGAAAGTTGGATAAATACCATAAACTGTTAGGGTAAAACATTTTGGAACGGAAACCAGCGACACTACAAAATAGAAATTGATAAGTAAAGATGAAGGTAGCTAGTAATTCATCGTATTGTAGGAATTTCTTGTAGAGATATCATCTTCTGCAACTGCAGTTTTTTGTTGCACCCCGACACGATCTGGCGGCCAACATATTGCCTTCCATGAATCCAGCTACTGTTGAAACACGTGCGGATTCAAACAAGGCGAGCCTTGCATATGGTTCCAATCGGGCACTTCCAGATGTTTCGCAGCCCTTCTGATAGATCACAAATAGGATAAATATTGCGTAAGGGGCGACCCCAAAGAATCGGAAGTGGCGATATCGAGGTGAATTCAAGAGCGGAAGCTGCGTGCAGAGAAATTATGGTTTCACTCAAAACAATTGTAGAATGCCAAAGAAAAACGAACTGGAAATAATCCAACAGAAAGAAAGTACAATATGTAAAGGTCAAAGTTCAAAAATAAGCCTTAAACCAATTAACTAATCCAAAGAGAAATCAAAGATAAATATAAAAAATAACATAAGCCAAAAATACAGGGAGCGCAAAAAATAATTTGACTCTGGCAGATCGAGTGCTCTGGCCAATATTTAGTAATTTGTTATCAAGATAGTTTTATTGAAAGAAATAAATTTAAAAAAAACTAAATGCAAAGTTTGTAAAAAAAAAAACACTTAACAGCTACACTACCTTTGCAAAGCATAAGATAGTGGTATTGCATGGAGCAACGTCTTTTAGATGAACACTTAAGATCTTTACAAACTAAGTAATAATTTAATTGACACAATAAGTGTTAGAGTCAAATTACACACCAAAGAAGACTTTAAAGTGGAATAAAACGTGGCACAGCCTCACGATAGCACAAAAGTAGCCGTGGACATTATTCTCTTGGCAAATAGCACTTAGAGCCGTGCCATTTATAGAAAGAGCACACGAGATTATAGAATGTACTGCTATACCGTCAATATTTCATTCTTCACTATGAGCAAAGACCACAAATCATGACATCAATTGCTCCCCTACCACCACACCAGTTTTGTAAGTGTATCGCTCAATAATCTGGATTGGATTTGTATGCTGTTCAATACCCCTCTATACTCGAATATGATGGTCAACTGTGGCCAGAAAATTCGTTACTAAATTCACCTGTCAAAGATGTGGTCAGTTTAACAGAACAATCGTTTTTGCCTTGCATAAACCAAATTATTAAATTTAACTTTTAGCGACCTCTGGTAGGAGTGGCAGCAGTTCAGGTATATATCAACTATAGTTCTTGAATTAGTCACCAAATGGCAACAAAAGCATAAACAGCTAGAAAGGTTCTAAAGAAAATATCGGTTTAGAACAACAGTCCCACAGAAAGCCACCAGTTCTTCATTTTAAAAAAGCGAGAAGATGTTGGCCATCAATAAATTTTGATATTTACCAGGGTGAACGTCGAGGACGTCCCTTCCTTCTCTTTCACCCCATACTTTATTATCTTAACTACCAATGAGCTCATATCATTTTTAAGATTTCCAGAATTACCCGAATTTGATGCTTAAACAGTGCCTAAAGCAATCCCAAATACCAAGAACTATCATAGAAAACCTTCAAAGTATAAGGCAAACGTTAGGATAGTATCAGAGACTATCTGAAGGACAAGGATGAAGATGCAACCAAGGTTCCAAATTATACGTGCTTGCCTCTACTTATAACTTTTTGCTGTACCGTAGAGCCCTCCTTCCTAAAGACATAAACGTCATCTTCAAGAAAGACATCACAACGGTCTTAGAAGAAAACTCCAACAGCAATCATCCCTCAGTGAACAACAATTGCAGGACACTGGATAGCCACGTTCAGCTCCACAAATTGGTGGTGGGTTTCTTTGAGTCCAATCACTAGACCTTCTGATTGCCCAGACGTCTTTAACATTGCCATCTTCAACAACACTAATTATAACCCGATACTTCTCAACTTGGGAGTATCTGACAAAGCGGTCATTTCCTTCCGTTACATCTGAAGAAATCAATGGGACCCATCCCCATCACTCACTTCAGCAAAGACCTGTAGGAGGCTATACATCACCTTGCTGCCTTCATATGGAATTTTATTAGCTTCTCCACACTAGAGCAGGACGCAACTTTGTCTCTGGAGGGCGGATTCGTGATTTCATAAAATATGATAACCAACAAGAGTACTAGAAACTAAGTATTGTAGTTAGATTATCATCACAGAACACTACAATGCCAGTTGAAAGAACAACTTGGAAGCGCCTGATGTGGCCAAACCCTTACTAATACCTTCAATTCACAAAGAGAATGACGTCGCACATCTTAACTTACAAAGTCGACCCTTTCACTAACAGTCTAATGTGTTAATGGGTCCTCAACTACATCAACAACTTGTTGGAGTCTTACGGGAACAGGAGTTCTAAGATCACTTAAAATCGAAGTCCTTTAGCTTATCTGGGCTCTAAAGCTATATAAAGCTCCCTAAACCTGTTCTCTGTCCCTGACACTTTCTGTACCCTTAAAAAGTGGCAGACATCATAATGCTTTCCAAGACTGGTAAGTACATCACGTTTCACCATAAATGATCAAACACAGACCAATTATTGTCTACGACAGGTTATTGAAGGTGTTAGAGATTAGACTCAGGAATCCCCAACATTACCAATAAAGTCAATGCAACGTCATCAGTTAATACAAGACAGACCAGGCCCGGAGTTCCAGAAAAATTATCAAATAAAATGAGATGGCAAACTTATTGTAATTAAATTTTGCTTCAAAATAAATATTCCAACCCAAACCTTAGTTTGTTAGAATAAATATTAATAAAATAATTTTATCAGTACATACCTCTTACTGGAAGTATTAATAAGCATTTGATTAGTTGGATTTTAAATGGATGTATAGCCATCTAAACATAATGCAAGTAGTTTTTAAGTTTCAAAAACAAAAAACTTTAATAGAGCACCCAGATTGGAAGCTTGACAACCTTTTCATCATTGAATTTATTTAAGGAACAAATTGACTATTAATAATGTAATCTGCAATTTATTGGGTGAAAAAGTGGTGATTATACTCGTGCAAACTTTTTGTGACACCCTAATACTAAAATTCAATTAGAAGGGCGATTTTCGCGCAGCTTCAACCGATTAAAACACAATGATCCAAATGTGTCCTTCAAATTTATTCTTATCTATAGAATTATAAATACAAAAATTAAATAAATAACTTATCAACAGAAAAATATCTATACATTAGTTGAAAACTAGAATAAAGGAAAAATATCATATTAATACAACAAATTATCTGCAGGATACCAGTTGTATTTTATATGAACCGATTAGGAACATCAATGAAAACCCTGGAAAACATTTGCTTGATTCCGTGGACGAAAGAGTATAAAGCTAATAGTTGTCAATCCTCGATCATTACAAACTGCGCTGTTCTGCTGAAACTATGGGAACAATCAAGCGATGGTCAAATCAAAAAGTAGAAAATCAACCCGCCACTAAGTCTACTTTATGACGCCCTTGGGATCACTTTTACTTCTACTTCTAATAGGAAACTTATTTTGACTATACGTTAGTTTTAAGGAGTCCAGCGTCTTTATCGACGGCATTGCGCCCTTGGAGAGGTTTGCCTCGCTGCTGATCGTGTTCCTACGGGGGAACGACGACTCGCCGCTAAGCAGGTTTTCCATGCTGGTGAAGTTCTCCTCCTTTACGCTGGATAATGGTGGGCTCCTGGGCTCGATGCGAACGGGCGACGGGCCGTCCGCGTCGCTGCCGCCCGCCTTGCCAACGTTGAAGCCGCACACGATGCGCCGATTGGTTTGCGAGGCCACTACCATGTTCTTGTTTGAATTGGATAGCTCAGCCTTTCTTTGCTCGGCGATAAAGTTGAGGTATGATGCTTTGTCGTTGCTTATGGAACTGCACATCAGCTTTTCTGAATCGGAAGCAGCAATATACGTTTTCCTGTTTTGGGAGAGGATCGACTTTGACTGCTCATAGAACACATCGTAATTTACATCCAAGAACAGCTCTTGCAGCAGGCGCTTGGGGCCCAGGCGGTAAGTGCTTTCAGACATTAGTTTGCACACTTCCGAGTATAAACAGATGTCTTGAAATAGCTGCGGGTGCTGCTGCTTCCAGTGTAGCAACGCCTGCCTCGCTGACTTGATCCAGACTGGGTTTGCTAGGCGCTCGACTTGTTTCAGGATTTCGAATTTTATTTCTGAAAGCAAAGCAAGATGGATTATTGTATTCTACCTAAAGATCTCTGTGACAAAACAGCACATTCAATAGATGTCTTAAACTTATAACAATACAATCAATAAAACAGTTATACAATAAACAAAAATAAATCATTTTATTTACTTGCATAAGTTTTGCTCCTAGCTAGAGGCTTAACGAGAAATTTATGTAGGATTCAAAGTTACTACATAGAAGTTAACCTTGGAAAAGTTCAGAAAAAATTAGATGTGGAAGCTGCCCAACTATCTAATCACACATTTTCTAGAAAGTATCCACAAACACGGTGACTATAGACAGACAGTTTATTAATAAAACTTTTCTTTACAATGTAACCATTTATATTATTAGTATTCTCAAATCAAATACAATTTTTGTTATTGTCCAATAATGAAATCATGTACTAAGTTGGGTATATGTGGTTCATCTTTAAGCAGTGCAATTAAAACAGTTACTCTTTTGTTTTCAGAGAAAAAGTTGCACACTGTTTATTGTCGGCAATTGTGCTTATGATTGAAGACCATATAAGAACTATAATACAACAGTATAATACTGCAGAGGGGGAGATTCAAAAGACTTTTTAGACAATCAATATAATAGTCAATTGGTCAATTTTATGTGACTGAACATATGTTCATATTTTTATTTTTCCTTATACATTCATAATTTATTTATAAAATGACTAGGTACAGTATGTTCTCAACATGTATAATTCAGACTGAAGAAATAATTGAGAAAGTTCCACTTAATCAATAAAAGCTCACTAATTCAACCATACTGGCTACAAGACAGTTAGCATCTTAAATGAGGCGTAAAAAAGACTGTTAAAGAAGATTTAGGCTTATGGGCTTACAAAATAAAAGGCAAACGACTTCGATTTGAGAAAGTAGAAAAAAATAAGTTTGACTATAGCAAAATTTAGTTTAATAAGAGCTTTACATCTGAGACGATCATAGGATATTGGGAATTTATTTAATGAACAAAACAATTACTAATCAGTCTGCAAAAAGCAAATTCTGATCAAAATACGCATAACAGCCAGTTGGTTCATGCAAAATGGTAGCAGAGTTCATTGCACTCGAGGAAACTTTGATGCAAGCAAAAAAGTATTGAATGACCACACCATTGCATCAAGACTAGAGGTGGGAAAATACATTTCAATAAATAACCTAAAGAAACTTCAAAAGCTCATCACTCAAAAGATACCATACAGTCATGTAACAAATCTTTTGCACAAGTTACAATAACACATGAAAAGATTTGATGGTTCAAACGAATGTTTGAATTTGACAAATATCCAGTTAATACAAAGATGCTTGTAAAGATATTCAAAATAGCACATTCTATCATTCAATGGGTAATAGAAAATACTGATGCAATAATGGTAAAAGCAGTGATCAATATGTCCTCTTCAGAAAACTCTATATATAGAAGACATGAATTTCCTAATCCTCTTAGTAGCACTACCAAAAGGTCATCCAGATGTTTATTTTTCAAAATCAAGCAAAGACAAAATTGCAGAACAAGTTTGTTCTACGTAAAATTCACAAATTGAACCAACTTTAAATCAAACAATGTTTCATTATTTGCATTACTGCAACAGATAGTACTATGAAAACATTGGTGACATTTTGAGTAATTTGGAAAAAGATAAGTTAAACTGTTAACAATAAATTGTCAACTTATAATGATATGAAAGAAAGTTCTGTAGACTAGAGTGCAGAAGAGGAGAATGATACTCAGCTAAATTTTATAACTAATTACTTGTTCCATCCACCAACCGTTGCTGGCCGATGAAACTAATTTTGCTGTAGTTGGTATGTTCAAGTAAGAAAATAAGAACTCATTTTCAAACATTCCTACACCTAAACAAGGCTGAGTCCAATTTGTCACAGATACCTAATCCATAGCATCAGTAGTTGAGGTGATAAAAAGAATTGGGTATCTACATTCACTCCAAAAAAGAATAATAATGCAGTTGTTTATGGCACAGTGCTTGCCTCATTGTCTCATATCAAAAATGATGTGACGACTGGGTAGTGAGAAGAAACATATGGGCGCCTTAACCTCTCAATTCGCAGGCCATGCTTCCACAAGGGGTGTAGAATTATTATAATAACTAATCCATAACAATCCTTGGATGCTACTTGTCAATTGCGTCTCCAGGTTTAGGGAATGCCCGGTGTATTTCTATCCAACTGTAATGATAAGTCTATTACTGTAATAAACCAGAAGCCTGAACAGTTTAAAAACTGCAACAAAGAGATAAACAAATGAAACATCCGAGTAGCTTAAAAGCTGCAACATGTCCTGGAATAAAACCTCTCTACAAATAATTTCCTCATATCAGGGTATAATAGCGCTAGCTACACTTGGTAAATGTAGTTGTCAAATCCTGTACTTTCTTCTGTTGATAGTGGATGTCTCTCGGACCATGTGGAGAGGGTAGGACTATAATTAAGGAACAATCAGGTCTCAGCCGCATCCCATTGTATATAGCCTTCTGTATCTACAGAGTGCTTTGGGTGTAATGACCTAACTTTTCCTATACACATGAACCTTTATGGATATACAACAGGTAGAAACTCAAAAGAATCCATCTGTCACACAGGGAGAAGGGAACCCCTGTCAAGTGAGGAAAAAAACATTTTTTGGGGATGTAAGGCGCAAATTAAAAAAAGTAAAGGCTACAGGACCCACTGATCCTCCTCTTTCAAAACAACTAGGACTAGCAAAAAAACAGGGCTTCAGAAGAGAAACCAATCTGACAAACCACATGCATACTGATAAAAAAACTGAAGTAAAATAATATCTCCTATACAATTATTATTATTGATATAAGGTGTGTCATCGTAACAAAAATTTTCCCAGAGTCAGTGATAATGGTCAAACAAATCTAATCTGATTTGATCTCTCAAAAGAAAAACTTGATCCACGTGTCTTGCTTTAACCAGGTAGGCAAATTATGGGAGAAAGCAGCCCGTTGGTGGATGCAAAACTTAACATCATTGAACCAGTTAGAGCCATGACATGAATTGTAGGACCTATTGGGGAACCCAAAAAAATCCTTAACAAACCTCAATAGAGTTCAAAACCCAGGGTCCCACAGAGAAACCTATCGAGTAGTAGAAAGAAAAACTAATATCTTAGATATTATTTTTCTAACATGGTGACCAAGTAGCACTTTACCAAGGACAAATTGAATATGTTAATGAAGACTCTATTAACTTGCATTTTACAGAAAGAATTTGGATTTTTCTACATAAAATTACCTGTTCGATTAGTCTATTTTTTAATGATATCACCTAGTCTTTCCCCCCCACCTTTAGATTGCAAAAAAAGTGAAACTACTTTCCTTGGTGGAACAGTTGCAGAATAAATAACTAATATAATTCAACACTTCTAAAAATCTAGTAAAAAAGAGCATTTAGACACTAAAAGAGAATCTGCAACTTACATGTTCACACTAGAAGTTCTTCAACCCTAGATAAATATCTAGGTTAGAAATGCTTTAAAAAATTAAGTTGATCAGACTCTAAAAAAATTGGGTGCATAGGGAATTAAAAATTTGTTCTTGAGTAGCAACAAAACTAAGATTATATTAAATAGCAGTAATTTCAGTTTCAGACCAAATTTGTAACTCACCGTTGTTGTTCTGTAAACGTTTGGGAGACACATTTTCAGTAGCTGCCATGTTCAAGTCTGTAAAACAAGCATTTTAAATCAAACTCATCCAATTACACATAACCTACTAACCCGAGTCTTTGCTGCTGCTGCTGGCAGCTGATTGCAGATCATTTTGAGTGAGTCGTATTCTGGAGCAACTTAAGCAAGACTGCACATCGTGCTTAGCAGATCGGCTCCTCTTCACCTTCATCTCCTTGTCAGTTTTCAGCGAACTCGTTTCACTTGCCGATGACAGCAAATTGTCTGCATCTAAATAAACGATAACTCAAAGATTGAATCTTTACTAGAAAATACCATGCCACCTTCAGGAATAACAATATCCTTCTCTGCAAAGGACAGACGACGGCATGCCGCTTGGTTATCTGGGAATATATCAGCCAGGACCCTTGGCAAGCAAATTCCCATGTAGCACTGACCTTTATTCTTCGGATCTTCTTTGACAGAAAATTTTTGCACGCTTGATAGTGACGTGATGCTCATATTATCTAAGAATGTCTTTCTAAAACTCTTATTGCGGAAATCGCCGTAACTGAAAAATAATACATCGAAACTGTTCTTAATTGTTTCTTTGATACCATACTTGTTTAGGTTTTGGTTTTCAAGGCTCAGCATTTGTGATTTTTGAGAGCCACCAGGGATTAAACTTTCTGGTGTAAACACCTCTGCAAACTCATCTTCCGAAAAAAGCGGCCGATTGATCCTCGCCGATCGCAGCGATCGCAAAATTGCATACCCCACCATGTCTTGGTGGCTTAGCTTGCTGCTGACGCTCCCTGCAGGCGAGATGGTGGACCGATCTGAGGGCGTCGTACCTAACCGTCACTCGTTACTTAGCAGCTGCCGCGCTAAACAAACCCCACTTACTTTGCACGGATATCCTTCTCGCAGACTCTGAATGCCTCCTCATTCGCACTCCGGACATTTTCAACGTGCTGAGGCTCGAGGAACTCGGAATAGGGCTCAAAGTGTGTACCTTCTCGCTGAAACAGAAAAGGTTAGAATAAAAAGGAAGCTGAACATTAAGTCCTACCTTTGACAAGTCTTCCCTAGAACTGACTCACAGGAACTCACTCCTGATGTGGTCGATTCGGTGATGGAATTGTCGCGGTGCCGATGCGGTGTGTCTGTGCCCAGCTTGAACTCGACCTTTTCGTGTGGTTTTTTCAACACATCAAAGGTTTTCGATTCTGAGAGGGATCTCTTGTGTTGAACTGATGAGGAACTCTGGTTGCATGGAAGGGTGGAAGATTTCTGATGCGTAGTCAATCCTTCTGCTGGAAGTGCAATATCAATAAAACATTTCAAGGTCAAAAAGGTAAGAAAAATTATTTTATATAAATGTTGAGTTTAGGAATTGGGAGATATAAAGTGAATATTTGACTTTTTAAGTACCCTTTGAGTAAATAAATTAAATTCTTTACATCCTAATTAGATCACCAGACATATGTGGTTTCAACAGGATGGAGCTACCTTGTTGAACTGTGTTTCCAGATTGTCTTTATTGTGATCATGGTTGTATGTCTTAACAATTCCAGATTTTACTGTAGGTTTATTTAGAAAGCAAAGTGGGCAGACATGTTCAAACCGATTAACACTCAAAGATTGGATACAATAAGAATTGAAATTTGGGTGATGTCATATTAAGTAATGTGTAATAATTACCTTACTACTCTAGCAAAAACTAAATAGTAGCAGTTATAATGCTTCTTGATATCAATGACCTGTCAATGTTCAAAGGATAGGGGTAGGAACTAAAAGTAGATAATTCCCAGCGCATTTCACTAAAGTACAAAGTAAGACATCTATGGAAGCAGTTTGTCCATAATATATATTGCACTTAAGTGTAGCATAAAGATACTATTTTTCATCTTACATAATAATAGAATTTAGCCAAGTATTGATACAACGATTAAAAGTTGCAACTATTATCACCATCAAGTAATCAAATTAAATTATAAATAATAATACAAATTACTTACGATTATCAATTCCGTATGGAAAGTCCTCATCAGTGGTAGTGCTGTCAGCATCAGGAATATTCATAAAGAAATCTGCAGTGAACGCATGGTCACTGGACGTGTGCTCCGAATCAGAGCCTAAAGGCACAGTGTACAATTGATCTTCGCTCAACTCTTCAGGCCAATTTTCTTCCTCGATAATGGGCCAGCGGTTGTGCCTATCATGCCTTGTGCAAACCCACCCTAAATGCATCCACACAAGTTACTACCTGTAACCACTCATGGAACCTCCAACATTTACCTAATTTAAAAAGACAATCGGCTCCAAATGTGGTGGTTGCCACTAGGGACAGAGTGAAGAACGCAGTCGCTCGAATTGAATATACCACACAGTGCTGTGCAAGTCTGACCATGCAAGCAAAGATGCCTTTGTTATACAGCAGCTCCGATCCTTTGGTTGAACTGCCCAAGTGGCCCAACGTCCACAGCACCACTTTCAGGTTCATAATTTCTTCCTCGGTTTCGCATAGGCCGTTTTCAATGCACTGCAAGCAGAATCATGAGTTTCCTTTTAACTAATTCTCAAAGGAAGACGAGAAAAGCCCAACACAGTATAGGCATTAAGAGTTCTGAATATTTACTTAAAAAAAGAGAGATATAGTCTTGGTGTTGCTTTAACAGACCACAGAGCTAAATAGCAGACCATGATATTCATTCCTAACATTTATCAAAGTAAAAGTAAGATGCATTTAGAAGTAAGTTGTAATCAACAAAATTAGTGTAAACCTCCCTTTGATTTATTCTTTTTCGGGGTGTAAAAAGTAAAGCAACAAAAATAAAAAAGGGAGGAAGAAACCTATTTACCTTTGCCTCAAGGTTTTAAATTCTTCACATAACAAAAACCAAGCCTGAAGTAAACTAAACGTTCAATAAACATAAAGCACTTCAACAATATTTCAGTCAAGAACGCAGACAGACATGCCACAAGGTACTCCAACAAAATACAAAATAATAATTGGTCACAATCTGAAGTTATCCACCCCGCTTTGTCTGTTGTGTTTAGAGTTTTAAAATTCACCAGCAGACCAGGCAGACGATGGAAGAATGACCTCTTAAAATTAAATTGTTGCCTCATGCAAAGACTGCTAACCTTTGCACTAATGCATCTTAAAATAGAGATGGTATTGGTTAACGGTACTGCTATTTCATTGCTTAGAAATAAATATTTTTAAATTTTATTGATAAAACCCAAAACAAAACAGGGACGACTCTTGATTGATTTCATTAATAAGAAAATGGTTCAAGATGATAATCACAAGAATCTAACATAAGTGGCATTGGCAAACAAGCAACATTTGCTCAAGGAATTACCTGAAGGATCCTTCTATGAATTCTCTAACTGGTAAATGCAAAGGCTTTCACAACTGGTGCTTTGATACATCATGTTGCCCGTTCTTTGAGCTATTAGGCCGTGGTCAGAGTTTCCAAACTCTTGATGTTTCATCCACAACTGTAGTGAACGTCTTTAGAAGAGAAACTTCTAAAATTAGGTTCACAACTCTGACTACAGCCTAACAGTTTGAAAATAAACATCATGCAACCCATGACTGTTACTGGCATCCTCAAAATTAAAGAATTAGATATTTTGTTTGTTAGATTATTTGTTTCAAAAATCACACAGTGCAAAGCTGTCAAATTATAGCAGTGGACAGATCAAACTCGTACATGTTCATCATTAGGTGCTTGTTGTAGAGCAAATGTTGTACATAGACTCAAAATAGCAGTTATCGAGGTGGTTTCTGAAAGGATGTGAATATGACCTTTGGCCATTCAAGAAGTTTTTGCAGCATAGGAGGTTGAAATTGAACGCCAAACAGCAAGTAACCTCGAAACATTTTTAAGGTTTTAAGGAACGACACTTTCATAAAGTGATTATTTGTATTGAGAAAAATCATTATATTGCTATTAAAATCCTGAAAAAATAACGTGTTTCATAAGGCATCAATTCCTAACTTTGTCATTAAATCTTTTCCAAGTACACGACTTCTTATTTCATTACGTCTTACATCACAGTTCTAAAAGAATTGTTCCTTCATTTATTGTTAGAATAAAATAAATATTTATGTGAGAGGGGGACATAGATAGAATTGTAGGGATCTTAAAATAGAAAAATGGTTCTTCAAGACTTCTCCACACTCCTAAAGTTTTAGAGGAAGACGGCTATGGAAGAATGGTAAAGTTGACGGGGGATCAGAGGTTATCATTTACAAAATAGTGGGCTTCTCCCACAAATCGTTATGTACTTTTTCACACTTGGAGAATTACTGATTGTATGGATAGAAGATGGACCTTTTGGTTATATCAATTGGAAAGCCTCAGAATCGAAAAAGATGCGTACATCACTTAGATCTCGAAAGATATGAATATTAGGTATTTTGTCTTTAGATTGGAAAGATTATGGACCTCCCACCACCTGAATAATTTGAACCATAGATGGGATGCACTTCAGGAGGAATCATATTTTCTAAATTTCAACTCTCTCATACTACTGATAACAGCACTTTTAGTAAGAGCCTCTCTTATTAAATTATTTACTTTCATTTAGATTTAATATTGATGTATTGTTGATCACCAAGCCACTGCCCAAAGGTCAAGAAATGTAATTGTTGATCTTTAAAAGAATTAGGAGTTAGTTTGAATTTCCAAATTGGTAAATGCCTTCTTGCACTTCAGACAAGTTTTTTTTTTTAAAGGTATAGTGTTATATAGTTTTATTTTGCATCTCTTGCAACATTGACAAGACCATTTTATTAGTACTAGTAAGAATATTCTGTAATCATTCCTGCCAAAACTCATTTTTTTTTTAGTTTGCAAATGAATTTTAACCCGTTATTAACTTCTCTCTTCCTTCTTCCCTCAAGTGCCTATACTATTACTAGTAGATTCTCATGCTGCCTCAAATTACTTTTTAAAAGTTGATAAGAACTAGATAATTCCCAGGTTTATACAGTAATAAGGAATATAATCATGCCATGAATAGTGGCAAAAATCAACGCCAACTAAACGGCTTCCACAATCCAATCATTGGCGTGTGATTGTATAAATTAGATCAGCATTCACTTTTGTCTCCATTTGTGGCACGACCTGTAATTTAAATTTAATGTTCTCAATGATTATGTTGAAGGTCTACGATAAAAAGTGTAAAACTCAGTGCCCTCACTAAAAAGGTTTAAAACAAACAACCCAACTGGCTATACTTTCTCGTTAATGTAATAGAATGCATCCATAAAATAAAAGCAACTTTAGCACTTATCTGTCTTAACACAACCAAAAACTGAGTATTACGTGAAACAAATACTAACTTGAATGTATTTATCAATAGATCCATGTTCCACCAGGATGTTAAAGCCATCTGCATGTTTAGAAAGTTGCCCATAAATGTGTGGAGGCAGAAACAAATCCTTTCGGCTGGTCACTTTCAGAGAACTCAGTCTTTTATCATACCTGCCATCTTCACCCCGCTGATGAAGTGTCAACGTGTCCGAAGCATCGCCCTCGACTATCCGAACATACCTACAACCATACAATAGTTTTACAGCTTTCTACATGATCACACATTCCTTGCCTATAGTTGAAGAAATTGTCCCAACGCTTGATCTCATTTATGACAAAATCGTTTTTTTTAAGGCTATTAAAACCACTAGGAACAGACAAGAAGCGGATCAGGAGAAGCACCCCCCTTTCACCGAGATGCAACAAGTCAGGCTGCAGTTTGACCAGCTGCTCCAGACAGTTTGGAACTTCGCAGGCCTCGTGCAAGGCAGCCAGAGCTATGATGTGCACTGTTCGAGATTTGTCCTCAAGTTGTGCTGTCAGCAATTTGATGCCCCAGTTGAAAAACTGTGGCAGGCCCGCTCGGAGCAGCACCTGCAAAAACTGCGTCGCATATAGGCGCGAGCTTTCATTAGGGCATTTCAGCACGGATGCTAGTAAATCTCTGGAAGGGCCTGCTTCCCGATAATCTAATGATGAGATGATCAGTTTTACATAGCAGTCGTGCTTTGTCGTGGTGGCCAAGTGTTGTAATCTGCAGCAATTATTGCAACAAATAAAAAACATTTAAGTGCCTGCTATTACAACCAACTCACTGTGTGTACATTTTGATGTTGGAAAGAATCTCACTCCCGATTTTTGTACTTCCCAAGCGGCCGATAAACAAAAAGTAACTCTGACACTGGGTGTTAGACATGTGCTGCGGGCTAAATAAGCAGTCGTGCGCACTCTTACTGACAGATATTGCAGTAATATGTGTCATTATATCATTAAAAAGATCGAGCAAAAGTTTCGAGGCGTCAGGATCTTCCATCCGCACCAAGCAATATATCAGTTCTACGCCGACAATGGTGTAGCCTTGTGTGTTTTTAAATGCCGTCAGATCCATGTGTGAATACCGGTTTTTTGATGGCATATAGAATTCCACCAGTCTTTTCAGGAACGTCAAATGGGCCGATTCCGATAAATCAATTTTAAAGTCGCTTTCGCCCTTAAATAATAATATGCATTAAGGACATAGAAAATAATACAATTTAAAGTACTTTCAAGATGATTTTAATGACATTCCAATTCCATGTAAACGCATCATTGCTGAGCAGAACCCCGGTATCTCTGATAATATCTTCGCCGTCCTTTAAAACCAGCTGCAAAGCACAAAGTTGATTTGGTAAATGTGTAATACTTAAGTTATACCTGGTGAAACCGAGACTTGCTGTGACCCAACTTGTATTTTTTGTTATGTTCGATTGTTTTGGAATGGTTTATAAAGCTGCCACTTTGGAGGATGTAGTCCAAGTATAGGCTGGAAGAGGCAGGTCTTCTTTTGAGCAACCTGGAAAAAGCAATGCATCAAATTTATTCAACGTTAGTTATATGACATTGAAGTTGCAGACAAGATGGATCCAAAAATTACTAGTCGATACCATTAAAGTCATAGTTCGAAAAATATTACAGCACAGATCATAAGAAATACAATAAAAGTGACACAAATCTAATCTTCACGACTATAAAACCAGTACAATTAGTTTTTTATTGTATGTTTAATGTAGCAAGGGAGTAATATGATGACTATCTCTGTAGCCATATATCATCTAAGCAATCTAAACTAAAGATATAAAATTTTACACAATAATTGAGCTCTATAAAAAAACAACTAAGAAGTCTAATAATTCAACCAAAGAATGAAGTTACTAAAGCTTTCATTTGGCTGAAAAATTAAATCATAAAAATTGGAATACTGTACTCCTATACAATGCCTCTCTTAATGTACATAAATATGAATATCCTCAAATACTAGAGTAACAGGCACCAACTTTAGATGACTATCAAGGCACAGTAACACCAAACCTTTTGTATAAACAGCTGGACACTAGAATGCTAAGTACAAACTCTCCATCTAGTTGTCAATACACCAGTGTTCTGTGCCCAAAATTAGAGTACTGACTACCGGTTCCTCAGCAGATCTCCTTTATCTGATTACTAAAATATTAGGATACAAAGCATTCATCTGTGTAAGTTTTAAGATATCAAAAAATAAGTACAGAAATTTTGTGTAGATAGACCATCAATTTTTATTATAATCGGTCATCAGACTCCAGCAGTATTAGATGCTGTCGCTCTGCGGAATGCCAGAGCAATGGGGTACAATATGCAAAGTTTAAGCACAGACCACCATATTCCATGCAGCTATGGAGTCTAATAAATAATTTTACTGACTCTTTCTCTACTACATCAGCTCTCTTAATTAATTCAATCCATTCATATCTAGGCATCAGTGTTAATGTTACTTTAATGGTTGTGATCAAAATATCAAGCAGCTAAGTAAATGTTGGTTTGTTTACAATTATTTTTTTATCTACTTTAGACTTCTGCCTTCTTGACCATCTTTGTCAAAAAGTCCTTTCAAGTGGCAAATAAATTATTGCTGCTATGTCAGGTCTTCTTCATATGTTTTTTAATTCAGCTTCATTCCCCATATGTGCATATCAATTCAAAGATTTTCCTGAATAGGCTCTATATACTTCTCTTGCACAATACTTGGTACATTCTAGGAGGTAAATTTTTGTGGGCCAATCGATCGAAGACTGTAAAGAAACATGCCTATAGTTAATTCTAGAGGTAAACTACTGAATAAAATTCCTACAGAAAAGAGAAAAGTTTGTTAACTATATTAGAGAATGCCAATGGTGATGGCTGAAACATCAAAACTTTATTGACAATTCCACTTTTGGAGATGCTGCTCAAATAACATTTAAATCGTGTAGTGCCCTTTGTGTCTAAGAAGCTAGCCCATATAAGTGTTATTCCTCTATGGTTCATTTCCTGTAGCGCTCCATTAATCAATATGAACACCAAATGCTATAAGCAAGAAAACAGAAAGGTGGATAAGAAAATTAGTCTGAAATAATTTATTAAGATGCAAATCCAGTACCCATCTGAAATACTCTTAATGCAACCTTATCTGTAGTGTTTTAACAATTATTATTATTATTATCATGTGTATTTTCAATTATCTTTCTAGCAACACTTTCAAAACTAGCTTTAAAGAAACAAGTGCTAAGAACATTTCTTTTCTAGTCTCACTGTTCACTTTCAACTTTTACCACATTTTGCAGTTGCTTCCTTTTTGTTTTCTGTAAACACCCTTGGATAATGGTTCCAACCTACACTGTTGAGGCTTTCTTGGTTTTTCATGTGTCGTGCAAATCTGCAGAATTTCCTCTTTTGTGGACTGTCTTACATGTGCTTTCTGCTGTTTCAAAGGCACTTGTATGTACATTAGCAATGCAATGCCTTGATAACCCCACAAGTACAAATCATTCATCTTTGCCATGATGTAGGTTTTGGTGTTACTGAGCTTACAAGGATCTCTAAAACACATCTTATTTGCAGTCAGATATTTAGAACAAAACTAATTGACCATCGGTGATAAAGCCATCAAAGGTTTCTAATATTAGTGCCGAGGATTTGCATTGGTCACATGTGGACAAATCAAAATGAAGAAACACAAACAGAAACAGAAGTCTCTTCAAATTCATAAATGTTCTGAATATAAACTTAGTAGTGTTCAAGTGAGGCTTCTTAGAGAGCAACAAATACTAGCCTATAGATTTTTATAAAGATGATATAGTTGAATGATGATCAAATATAGCTAATCGTAGCAAGAGCACTGCCACCATTCTGTAACATTCAGCTGATAGAAAAATTACAGCTTTGATTGGTAGAAATTTCAACTAATTCTAATTTTTCACTTATTAAAACTTCATATGCCAGAAGAGATGAGAATGAAGCGTTTGCTAGTGTACATCCAAGCATCTTGCACCAATTATAGTTAGTAGTTTTTGTAATTATATCTCTAATTCTATTCCTACCTAATAGTCTTTTCAATTAAATTTATGTTATATTTACTTGTGTAACTGTTGAAGAGCCGTAACAGCAGCTAACGCCTGAGGCTTCTTGATCGCATATTCCAGCAAATTCGGCAAAGCGGGAGTAACATTACAGCATTCTGGGGGCAGCAGTATCTGTGTTAACCGCAGCAGTTCCCCTAAATCAAAACGTACAATCATATAACCACAGAAAACCGTTACAAAACCAGCATACCCAATAAAACAGTGGCTCTAACACTAATGAAGGTGTCGCTGGTTGCAATAACCTCAGCTAGAGCACCGAGAAGTCCGGTCTCAAGGAAGCAATAAAGAAGTAATGCTATATGCACATCAGTTATGCTTGGTGTGGTTCTAGCCAAGTGTGGCAGAACTGACCTCCCCTCAGCAGCAACAAAACCCTCATTCAGTCTCCAAGCTGCCTGAGGCTCAGCAGGGTCGACAGCCCCCAGAGCAACAGAGAGTTCGTCTGTCCATTCCGGCTGTGAAAGTCCCAGAAGCTCATATAGCAAGTCCAAAACAGCTTTCTGTGAGCAACAAAATCAACCCCTTGCAAATTATTGACACAACCACTATTACCCGAACTTCCAACTGATTTAAATACAGAACATCCACAATGGCTTTCAATCCCAATGAATTTGTAGGGCTGCAGAAGTGCAGGATTCCCGGCCAACTCCGCAGAATTGACAGCAGCGCTAGCCTACTGCAGTTAAACCGAAGCTCCCTTTCGTCCCTGTTTTTGTCCATCCAGCCGTGGCGATAGTGAAAATCACAGTAAGGTGCCGCAATGCAGTGCAGATCCACCGCTGCATGGTTTCTTGTGAACGGCCTATCAAGCAGCAGCAACAGAACTCCGCACAGAGATTCAGCTATCCTGGGGGTTTGGCACTCCAGCAGATTTCGAGTTATGGCAGTGACGCCCCCGCACGAGATGAACAGCTCGGTGTTTAATACGCCCAACTCCAGCAAGCAGGCCAGGCATGCTCGCAGCATCCGGTCTTTCTCTTCTATGCCGCAATTAGCTAACGAAACAAGCATTCTGGCCATTGCTATATCAAATGTGGAGGCTGACAGCAGCAGAACTTTCCTTAACAGACTTAGGGCTTGCACTCTTTCCATATCATTTTTTAAAGCTAAATCCAATGACCTAAAGTGAATTAAATCTAAAAAATCTTAAATTAATGGTTTAAAATCACTTACCTCACTACCAAAAATGGAAAACGCAGTTCGTTAAACTGTTCAACGTCATCTGCGTTTCTTATAACTTGCCTTATTGCTTTTAATCCTGCACATCTTACTAATGTTGATTCGCTTACTAGCGGAATCTGCAAACTACAAGATGACTAGTAAATAAAAATGGTATTTATCAAGATTTGGTGAATGCACCAATATAAAATTTCTTTGGTGGTGTACTTTAGCTGCGCCAAACTTCCTTCCACTTGTAAATACACTTTTACGAACGCATTTAAGTAGTTCACCCGCCGGCCTTCTGTTAAGCCTTCAGGTTTACATATTTCAGACAAGATTTCCTTCGCATTCTCCCCGGGATCTGCAGCGAACGCGCAAAAAGCGATGAAAACAAACCCTGCAGGCTTGCAGCATCAAAATACTAACCTCTTTTCAGGTCTACCTTCACGATATCCTCATCGTTTTCCGACCGGTCTACAAACAAACCCGTGTGAGAGACAAGGCAGCGGCGCCCGATCGGGCATTTTTTACTTACTGCGGCTGTATCTGCTCGATCGTATATTCCGATTTCTCAACATCCAACTTGCAACAGCCATTTTCACGGTTCGCTGATATCCATGTTCCTTACAACTGGCTCGCGCTGCTTCGCTTTGCAATTAATCGCACGTAAACAACTACAGCATAATTGAAGTATTCCTGAAATTTAATAGTTAAACGTCAAATTTCACACATGCATTATAGGTTATATCACCATTTATAGTTTTCAGGGCTGCCAATGCCGGGGCAGGCGCGAAAGTCACCGGGCGATATCAAAACAAAGCTTACGCGTTGCGCTGTTGGCAGGTGTACAGCGCTAATAGTGGCTTTGTGATTCATTGTATTAGTGCGTTGTGGTTCTAAATCAGAAATATTAAAGTAACAATGATTAAGTCCTACACAATGGGCTGTTATAGATATTTCCAGTCATGTAAGCCAATAAAACAGCTCCATCTACCGTCTCTCTCTCTCTCATTGTAATGTACAAAGAATCCTACATGCTAAACGTATGAATAACAGTGGGAGGGGAGAGATTTGCTCATAGTACTATTTCACTTTGTCAGTTGTAGGTACTCCTCCTTCTCAGTGATTGCATTGTGGATTTCAGCAAAACATCTCTTCTTACCTAAATTCAGTGAAGAGTGAACACAACTTTGCACATTTACGAAATTCTTCCGATTTGTAGTCTGGGGGTCTGCTCTCAATTCGGTCGAATTGACAATCACTGGATGCTCCAATTAAAAAACTTTCTATATTCGGTTAAAACAACAACAAAAAGAGGAAGAATATGCTTTGGCCACAATTCAGATATAGATCTTAAGCTAGACATCCGACAACCAAAGTTGAAACTGCAATTATTATGAATTTGTGTTTACAGTACTATCTAATTTCATTCCAGAGATGGAGCAACTCTGTTTATAACATTTGCATTTTAAAGAAGACCATTGAATGGTAATATCAAAACAAAATATTCTTAATCGTGAGTATTTCTCCTTTTTCAACATGTGGTTGTTCCAAAATGAAATTGATCTTAAAAAACGGACTAACATAAATACCTATCAATTGACTTGATGCTACATAGCATTAAATGCAAGTTCTCCATATGATTAGGAATAGGCCCTAATATCACTTATTACAAAGAAGGCATTATGCATAATGCGAAAATTATGGAAAACATTTTCCCATCATAAGAGATGGTAGTTTATCAGCATGGTCTTCATATGATGGAATGCTTTGTTTTTCAGATCATTTGCAAATGACAACAGACCATAGCTAATCCATTATTTGGTTTGGTTGGTATATCAGGTTCTTTATAAGAGAAATGAACACAAAATTTTTATATTAAAAGCAAATAATTACAGTAAATAATTTGAAAGTGCCACTTGAATTTGCTGTCTTGTTCCAATCCCATAACATACATCCACATGCTGCCAACCTTTCACTGTGAAAAATTATGACCAAGAAGTTATTTATCCTCGATCAAATCCATCAGACCCGCTATTTTTTGTAATCGTTCATACAAATATATCTATTCTATTAACTTAAGAATTTTGACTTATTGGTTTTCATAAAGAATTGCGGCCTTGAACGTTCAAAGTTTCAAGTGTAAAAGGAGCTTCTGTCAGGCAGAATTGGAGTATGAAGTCTATTTTCAACTAAGCCATATCCTGGTAGAACAGCATACCATACTAAATTGAAATTTGGTGCTTATGTTGCTAATCAAACAGACTTTCAGGCTCTGCTGAAACTACTCTTTTAGATAGCAATTGTCTATTCATATTTTTTTTCAAGGCTCTAAAAAAGTGATAATCAAATCCTGAGTATGGCAGCATCAGCAACCTCATTTTAGCGATGGCAGACTATTTTTGGAATAACTGATAGTCACATATGGATGCTGTTAACAGAAGTCTTTAATTGTAGCTACTCTTTGTGTCTTACAACACTGTAGGTCAGAAAAACAGAATGTTTTAGCAAGCAGCTGTCATACATTTTATGACCAAAAACATTTGGAAAGTGTAGAAAATGACTGTCAGTAGAGTTGAGTGATTTGTAACATATCATTAGGCCACCGTTGAAACAAATCGGCCTTGCTTCATGTGCCTAAATCAATTGTAAATGAAAAAGTGGTAGGCCCCATAAACTTAATGATCATAGCCGACGAACTCTGAAGAGGATAATAATGAAAAATGGAAATCACTTATGATTTTCAAAGGGCTTCTAACATCATCGCTAGCATCAGAACTGTTTGTAGCGATTTGAAATACATGGATTTTTATGGTAGTGCGACCAACCACTCACAAGTCTAACATAAACATAGTCAATATTAAACGTTGCTTCCAATAGTGCAAGCTCACCACCATTGATCTGATTGGAATAATGAAAACACGTTCTATACTGATGAATCTTACTACATGATCTGACATTAGGATGGACATATTTGGGTTTAGCGAATACTAGGAGAATGCTTCTTGTTCGAGTGTATCGTATCAACAGTCAAGTTTGATGGCGAAGGCCGTTTTTCGTGGTTCGGCCTAGCAGATTTTGTGGCAATATACTGTATTTCTGGAATTACGTCTCATTTAAAGCCACAAACCTAGATTTTTGCCATGTTTAGGAATCCACCTATCTGACAGCTTCCTCTTAATGTGCCCATGAATAAATAATGCACTACAAGGTGAGTCTAGAAAGTCACAGGACCACTTCAATTTCTGAAAACATGATGCAATAGAATTATTCTCCTTCGCTCCGTCTGTTTTTTCCCACACACGTTTTGAATCTCTGTAACGGTAATGCCCTTGTTTTAATAGAAACATCACCCAGCACTATTTTTGATGATTTCTTTCCATTTTTGCTCATTCATATATTAACAACAAAGAGGGGAAAATGCTGCTGTATTACTCTCATGTCTAGTGCTACCATCAGGGGACAAACCACTGAAGTAGCTAAAATTGACTACCATTACAGCTTTGTATAAAGATAACATCCATGATCTGCTGCACTGTAATAGTAACGAATAATAATGTGCCTAATCTGCAATAACGGTGAGGCTCTAACGCCCCACAAAAAGGGGGTATGGCATTTCAAGCTGAGAGGTTAAGGCTTACATATCTGCCCTCGCTGTCTGGTGGTCGCGCATCATCTCTAATACTAGGCAATGCGCCTTAAGACGACCACATTACTGTATTACCCCTTATTCGAAATGAATGCAAGTAACTCAATTATTTTTGGTGACCGAACCAAGCATCTGAGCTCAAGATTCAACCACTTGACCACACTGGCGCCTAATCTGTAACAATATTCGTGTTATTATAGACATCAAACTACAAAATACACAGAAGAACTAAATGAACTTACTGTTTTATATCACCAAAATTCTTTAAAAGCCACCACTTGTCCAGTCGAATCAAGTCCGGATCCTCAAAAAACAGTTGTGATTTATTTGTGCTAAACAATCCTAAAATCTGGCCTATTTATAAAGGATAAGACAAACAGCATGTTGATAACATTTATTTTTTATGAAAAAAAATCACAATATTGAAGAGTACTTAAATGGAATGTTTGTATTGCAGTTGCGCAATGGGATTCTTGCAAAGATAGCAGGTAAACTATTCAGGTAATATACTATCCCGACGGATCTTCAGCGACGCTAACGCTAGTCTTCTTAAGAATCACATTGCAGGTGAAGGGGTGCTCGCATCTTACAGATGCAAAGAAACATTAAACTAACGCACTAAAAATATGAGATCTTACCTTAACTCCCTAATCTGCATGTCGAAATGGCACTTTTGGGAAGTGACGCTCAGCATTCCGCGTCCGTCCCCCAAAAGTGGACTTGCAAATTAACATCATAGACAAAGACATATAAAAAGCGTTTAGGCACTGGGGTCACATCTTTACAAAAAATACGTTTTCGTTCAATGTAAGTGATAAAATTAAGTACACGTTGCAAAAATAAAATGACACATCTTTACATATCTTTAAAAATATACACTTTCGATACCCTAACTAATACATCTCGAGTACATCATACAAGTCTTTTGAGTAACTATTACAAATAAGATTCAGACCGTAACGAACTAATAATACATACTTATGGGTACATGAGCATATTCTATATATAAATATCAGCAGATGTAAATGCTCTGCTGGGGACTATTTGAATTCAATAGTTAAATACTTGATTGCGCGACATCTATGGTGGCTATAGTAAATGTATGCGAATAGTTCTCATGATTGTATAGAATGTATGTATCCTATTTACAGACTTATAATATAGATTTAATACCCGATAAGAGCTATTTTCACTAAAATAAATAAAAAGCAACATTTACACCATGGCATCATCTTTAATTATCTTTAATCGGTCCGAATGTAAAGCTTTTAAACTGAAGTCTCTTCATTGTTGTCATTCCTACAAAGGTAAGGCTTAATTCATTCGACTGCAACACCATAGTGTTGCGGTTAGTCTTACCGTCAATCCTCTAGCACAAGCTACTTGTTAATAGAATATTCCCAACACCATCTACATGAACAACGATTTAAAGCATTAGCAGATAGGTCATCGTTAAAGTCTTAGTCTAGATACTCAGCAGCCATCCAATAACCAAATTAATATAAAAATTAGTTATGTTTTAATATGCATAGTCATTTAATATAAATATTCAATAATCTAGAGGATTTCTTGGAACCACCAAGAGTGGCTACTTTCTTATTAATAGTTGTGTGAACATGGATCATGTACAATACGTAGCGATTAATGCTTACATTACAGTACACCTAATAGAGAAAAACAATTGCATTGTAGTGTAAAGAAATAAAGAGTAGTACAAATTAATAAATCCAAATGATGTCTTTCTTTCTTTTTTCTTTTTAATCGTTTTGCCCTTTTATTGGGCATTGAATGTCGACTTCACCCATTTCTTCCATTCCCCCGCAGTATATCTCATTTCTTCTATAGTCTTCCCTCCATCCATCCGCAGTTCTTCAATTCTGTCCACCAGCTTTTCCTAGGTCTTCCTGCCTTTCTTTTTTCCACCTCTTTTGCTTGTATCCGAACAATTTCAATTGTTTTATGCATGATTTTCTTCAGATGGTCCATTTATTGTTTTATTCGTGTTTACCAAATTATATCAAGCATTTTGTTAATCATTTAAATAGTCACTATTATTTTCTCAAAGGTCCAATATTTAATAACCATGTAGATTTCTTCTTCATACCAAATGCGTAATTTTTCGTCAAAAATGTGAGGTAGCTTTTGACAGATTCTAGGGAACCAAACTTCTTGCTATTCAACCCATTCTGCAAGAACCGGAGCAGATGAAAATCTGAAGGAGCAAGGCTTGGAGAATACAAGGGCTGGAATGTTCACAGAGTTGGTTGAACTACAAGCGATCTGACATTGTCAAGATGGAGAATGATGCCTTCTTAACTGGTATTAATAAATTTGATGAATTGCTCACAGTACTCGTGGCAATTTTGTTGGATGAAGGAAATTCCAAAAATTATTCCTCTAATTCTACCAAAAAGAAAGCAACAGATTCATTAATTTATAAATGTTTTCATCTAAAAAACACTGCTTGTCATGGTTTTCAAAACAGAGACATTGCCAGTTGAAGAATGTTACAATCATATGTGGAGTGTAGCAGTAATGCAGATGCATTCGCAATATTTATTCTTCAATCTCCTCCAATACTTGTGTTACTTTCCACTAAAGCACGCACACCATCATCATCATCAATACCAAAAAAGCAAAGGCGATCATCCAGATTAAAATCACCATTTCAAAATTTGTCAAACCATCCTTTCATTGTTCTAAGAGCAAAAACTCAATTCAAACAAACTCTTCCAAAACTTGTTCAATGACGCAAATGTAATTTTTCGTTCTTTATTTTGAAAAATTTCTCTCACACGTAATTTAACATTACATTAACTTATGAAGCTAACGTTTGTGTTTTGATATACAGCAAAAAAGAACACCAAGACTGTAATGAGATAATAAAAAATCTAAACTTCCCTGCATGGCTTAAGCAGTCTTCAACAACAGTGAAATGTTAACTGAGAGTTCTGATAATCCTTCTGTATTCTCCCTGCAAACTTAAATTCCATACAACTTTTCTTTTATTTTTATCTTGGCCAAGTGTTTTTATCAATCCCTCTCCTCTTCCTTCTTTCCCCCTTTCCACCTTCCTCTCTCCTCATTTCCTTCCTTTTTCTTATCCATTACTATATCACATGCTCTTCATGCTTCTTTGCAAAGATTGGCTCTTCTCTTTAGCATCAAATATCCCCAAGCTTCCTTTCATCCTATCATCATATGAAAAAAGAAATTTTCATAAACGACATCTAGCAAGTTATCTCACAGCTTGTTAAATTCCCTATAAAATTGTGTCGTATGCTTTATATAATATTATACGAGTTGGAGTAACCCGCCAATTTTAATTACATTAAATTTTTTTGATAATTGTTTATTTTTAAAGATGTTCTACTCCACTTAACTTTTAATTTTCAGGTTGCAAGTCTATTCCTCTTCTAAAATGGATCATCAGTCTAATATTTTGCTTCTTTTTACCAACAACGTGACCAACTTGTTGTCTTAACAGGATTGAGATAAAGAGACTGGGAAGAACGCAGTAAAAAGCGTACCTTTTAGTATTAAATTTCCCATCTACAGCAGTAATCAGAGTTCACGATGCTTTCAATAAGAATGTACACCAAATCATCAATTGCATTTCTCCACCATATCTTGGTATATTCAGCTTGTTAATAGGACAATAAACGTATCTTTTCTTGCCAATAGCAAACAAAGAAAGCTTAGATTAATTATAAAACAAAATTGTTGACCAGTCTGCAGTATATCCATCGTTCATAAACATAGCAAACTCAAATTGAATATCCTTTTTCTCAATCCCAAAGCTCTCCTGACCAACAAAAAGCATTCCTACCTTACATCAGAGGCATCATCGATAGAATAAGACGCATACTAATGCAGCAAAATATCCGCACAATCTTTACGACCAACAACCAAATATCTGAGCTTATTCGCTCAGCAAAGGATCACTGCCCCAATGAATCCCAAGGAGTATATGAAATACCTTGTGGAGACTGCCAAAGGACCTACATACATCAAACAAATCGGCAAATATCTAGCCGAATATATGAGCATTCTCTGGCCGTACGGAAAGGCGATAATGGTTCGGCACTTGCCAAACAAAACAAAGAAACAGGCCACAAAATTAATTTCTCTGGGGTAAAACCATTGCCCCCATTTCCCATTTCCATTTCACCAGCAGAATAATACGTGAGGCAACTGAAATAGAAAAACACCCACAGTGCCTCAACACAAGAGATGACAGCCAATGTTTACCCATCTTATGGAAATCCCTTATTACTCCACAGCGCCAATTACGCAATAATCCTGCGAACTTTCCCCAACCCAATGCATTTCCCGCCAAACAAACTTTCACTTCCAGCCCTATAAAAGATTAAGCAGGTCACACAAAAGGTCAGTCTTATTCGAAGACTCCTAGCTCTCCTTGGGGAGTAGGCAGATTGAAACCCCGAGTGAAGAGCTAACCTCTTGAAAATGGCATCAAAGCCGATGCCAAGTCGAGGATTTTCTCAAAATAGACGCGGTTCATCCCGTGAACTAAGTTGTTTAAATATATATATATATTTAAACAACTTAGTTCACGGATATATATATATATATATATATATATATATATATATATATATATATATATATATGTATATATATATATATATAATACAAGCTGTTTCGACTTCCAAAATAAACTCATCCACCTACTTATGTCATTATTCAATGAATTAGAGACTAAAAGGCTATTGTTAGCATAACTTCAGCAGCAATTTTTGTAGAAAGTATTCTAAATATCAACTGACTAAGGTACAACATAAAATCATAAAAATCAATGATATATAGAAGAAAGAGGAAGGCGTAATATATGATTTGTTCACAGTAGCATTAAGAAAGCTTCTTCTTGCACAAATAAAATTTTTTTACTAGAAATGTTCAGGTCTATCCATGGGAAAAAAACGATTAATATTTTTTCCTTTGACAGTTTCCAATGATTTCCAATTATTAATAAAACAATGTCAAAAATTTCTTATAATTCTGCTTAAAGTTACAACTATCAATAGATCCTCCAAATTAATAAATATGATAACTTTAAACCTTTATCATAATTTTATTGGTCGGAAGCAGCCATTATCGACGAAATGGTAGAATTTTAAAAAAACGCATTTGATGTACTTACTGTGAAGAATCCGGAGGATGGGAAGAATGTATCATCGATACAGGTGGTATTAGAGGTGACGGAGACCCTCCCATGCTACCACACACTGAACCATGAATGGATCCAAGCATGGAACCCATGCGCGAACCCATTCTAGAGTTCTGATAGTCTAATCCTAAAACGCAATGTTATAACACTGTGCTCTTGCTAAGGGTGTAATACTTACCAGGATTATTTATATCATTCGTGATAGGAGACATCATCCGACTTGACTGATAGTTTACAGACATGTGGTCCTCTTCAGCTGCAAACATTTAAATACACATGCAAAGCAAATTATAAATAGTTACTCCTTACCTGTGTAAGGAAATAAATACTTTTCATTTATGTGATGTTTTTCATCTATATCGGAGCACCGATCTCCGTAGTCCTGGTAATTCTTATCATGATGGGACGTAGTCATTTTACCCATGTAATCAGCTTTGTTTGGTTCTGTATTCATGATATAATGCGGGTCATAGTGCATTCGGCCAACGTACTGTTCAGAATGAACAGAAGGCAAACAAGTTTCAGGAGTAACGTCCGGATTTGGGAGGGGATTTGGAGAGTTCGTCTTGTGGCAAAATTCATTGTCAGAACCTGTTTCTGCAGACCATCTGCCCACTTCTGGTACTAAAACATTATATTTGGTTAATATGAAAATACAAAACGGCAATTTTTCACCATTTGGATTAGGTAGATATGATTCAGGAAGTTGACTAGACCAGCGAGGCGCATACATAGGTTGAATAGCTGGAAAAAGTTGAGAGTTTGTCACAACGTTGAGTGCTGGAGGTGTTCCGCATCGTGAAACAACATGTTCAGTTATGTTTGGTAAATATCCTTGCCTCAGCGTGCTTACTCCTGCCAGGAAAACATCATAAGATGTACAAGATTTTATTAATACATTTTTATACCCATATTTCGTGTTCGATGTCTGCGTGTACTCGACTCATCATCATCACTCGAGTGACTCGATGCCAGCTCCAGGCTCCGTCCTTCAGAACCATCTGAATCTGAATCGCTTTCTGCCCTATGATCTCGACGTTCTTCTTCCTCTTCAACTAAAAAATGTTCAATACTTTATCATAATAATAGGTACAAATGACATGATTACTTCTACGGTGCTGCAATGTGGACTCATTTTCAAATCCATGCAAATACGAAGGCACATCACTAGTGGAGTTATAATTCGAGGTGCTAGTAGACGTCTGCCGCAGCTGATTGTCACTTCTGCAAATGATATTTCAAGTTTAAAATTCACCTTGTCATTGAAACATACCTGTATGGACTTGAACTAGTCTTGGTTGTAGAACGGGATGTTGTGCTGGAAGCAGATATTCCAATATTTCTGCGATTGCCGTCAAATCCTGCACTGCGATAAGCTAATGCTGACCTCTGTATATAAAAATTATAATTATGAACTAATATTTCTTTCTATATATAGAACTTTACCGATTGTCCACTTATGTTATGGCTACTACTGCTCGCTACTCCAACTATAGAAGTCGTTTCCAACAAAGGCACCTTCTTACCCATGCACCGCATGAATGTTCTGACAAAGTATCCGCTTTGAGTATCTCCAAAATTTTAACATGCAACGTACCTCATAAGATTTTGTCGGACTCTCGTGTTGGCAAAGCAATATCCGGCTAGTGAAAAAGCTGCATGAACTAAAACAGCCACCGATAATAATGGTGTGAGTAGGGGGTAACGTTCTGACGCAGCCAATAAAGCCAGCACCCATGTGGCTCCCAGCAGTGGAAGTGCAACCACAGATACCCACAGGAGTGTTCTGTACAAATTATTGTATTAACAGGTTATTAAAGCAATGTGCAAGACTTAATTAGAAAGCTGGGGGAATAGAAGGATTATTCATAACATAAATAGTATTCAGCCATATTAGCAACTGTAAACTGCACTGAACAACCCACTTCATTATTTTACTAATCAGTTTCTGTACAGAGATTTTAATCTTATTCAGAACTGCAATTTTTCAGGCATATAAGACTGCAATTCAGCAAATATACTTTTCCTCACTTCATCATCAAGTTAAAAAAAAAAAGTTCTATGGTTTTACTATTTAATTAAGTTTAGTCACCTAAATGGTTAGGTATATTAATTATTGTTGCCGCTTTTTCTTTCTCTTAACCCATTGCACCATGTTCGTCACAAGAGAGGCAATGAGTAAAAGACAACAAAATGTATAAATTATTCTACATGAACTGTGACAAGAATAACCAATCTTTATAATAAATCTGGTGTTATTTAAAATATAAAAAAGATGTAATTAATAATCCAAAGCAATCCACAACTCTTACATGAAAATTGGAGATTATAATCAATGGCACCAATACACAAGGTGTGTCTAAAAAGTTCTGTGAATGTCACTGTATCGCAGGAAGCGCTATCTAGCGTGAAGTACATACGACTGTCAGAGTAAATCCGTTAGGGGCAATTAAACATTATCAATGTGGGAAGTGAGCTCACAGTCTACACTATATTAGATGTCTGTTACTCTGAAGGTATCCGTAAAGAGTAGTGGGGAAGATTATAACGCACATTGAAAAGATATTAAACTAAACTCACTGCATTGCACACATCTAATCATTTTTGTATCACTCTTACAAGTGCAGTAGTACTTTAAAAAAACAATTCGTAGCCTTAAACGTTCTGGCACACAAAATCTACACAGTGTTTTTGTTTAGTTCATATGCTTTGGTCCCACTGCATCTCTCAATAGCAATAGTTCAGACTACCCACTTACAGAAGACTATGTGATGTCCAATTAGAATGAATTCCATTCGAACTTTTCACTGTCATGTTCGTAAAGCTTGTTCGTAACTGATGTAAATTCTTTTCCTGTATTACATAACACAACTTGTTTTCTTTTGGAAGAAGAGCTAACATCCTTTCTGCAATACTCTCCTAATCTAAGGTTGGACTCAATAGGTTTGTAAAAAACATTTATTAGAGTGGTTATAATCACCCAGCATATGCAGCAAGGATCTATTCGCTAATCTTTATTTGGTTCATTATAGCTCCGTTACCATGAATGCTAGTGTAGGTATCCCAAATATCTATAGTTTAACTATTTGTTGTTGTGGTTACCATAGGCTTGACAAAGTTAGTCTTATGCCTGTATGTTACAAACTGAAATGTATAGTTCCCACTCTTTTTAATATAAACGTAAGCATTAAAACGGAAGTAGTGTTTTGCACAATTATTTCTTTTGGCCAAGCTCTATCTCTCTTTAAATGTAATAAAATGTCTTAGAAAGTACCCCTTCACCCCTAATAAACATAACCAGCATTCCTTTTCTAATTCATGTAGAAGGCTCTCCATTATTAAAGGGTTTTTAAAAGTACCTGCCAGAAAGACAACTATATTGCACAAGAAAATACGTGTTCCTTAAAAAAGTAAACGATTGAAAGTAACTGCCATCATCATCATAGTATAACCACGTTTAACAAAAATATTTATTCTTATTTTTAAGTTTTCTTCAAATGATAAAATTTATCTTTGACACAAACATTGTTATTAGAACACTATTTTTGAGAGACAGGTGCAAGCTAATAACTCAGTTCAGTAACCTGCAGCTCAGAATAGTGTTGTCCATCAATTTTTTTCATCAGGCGGTGAATATCTTATCATTAGTTTTATAGATATAACTATACCCTATGTATTTATCTTATAGATCAGAACAGTGTCATTACACAAACTCTAATCCTTCAGACTATTTGTATAATGCTGATTTAATTATCAAACTGATATACATAGAGCAGTTCCGTAGTACAATTCAATGCCTTATAACTTAGGCCAGTATAGTTTCACAAATTTGAGCTCATGGACTTGAATTTTGTTTCCTGTGATGATATTGGCATAGTGGGACCCAATTTTATTAGGGTTTTATTACCCATTTCCTAAAAAATATTAAACAAGTAATGCGTACCTCAAATTCCCAAATCCAAGCACATGATCCTGTAGTGTGAAAGCAGCTCGAACAGAAAACACCAACACACCTAAGTTGAGAAAACAAACAGGCAAATCGGTCCAACAAGGCTCCACACAACGCTCTCGTATAAGGACACCCAGCAGCTACAAAAATTGTCGGTTACAATCAAACTACAATGCAAAAGCTAGCCACTCTCACAAGTAGTAGTTTCCATACTGATGTGCACGAACACCGACTGCCAAACTAACAATAACAGCAGGTAACACGTATCCCACGCTATAGTAAAAACGCATTGGTCCATGGTTAATATCACGCATTTCAGTCAGCATCCGATAGAGATGCAAAGCGTCAACAAGCATCCACGAAAATGCGCCCAACCATAAGTAATGGAGGGCTATGGCAGCGAGCTTGCAAGTGAACTGAAAACAACCCTTGCAAAACTTTCTTTGACAAATTGCATTTAAGCCTACCTCACTGCTAACCATCGGCTTCCTAGCCTTTAGCAAGATAAAATACAGCAGTTCGGCAAGGAACACACACAAAATCAGGTTTTTCCTTATTGTGTTGGAGTTTGTTTGCAGGCCTCTTATTAAAGCTAATATTAAATAAGTGGCAAGCAGGAGAGGCAGTGATATAGTAAAGCAGCTATAACTGGAGATGTCTTCAAGCAGTGACGGCTCAGGTATATACTAAATCAAAATTTATTATAATTGTGTTTTTTGACCAATGTCTATTGAACTCACCTCTAAATCAACGACATCAACTAGAACGGCAAAAGTTGACAAGTGGTTGCACGTGCAGTTCACCAGCAATGAATTCTCGTCGAACTGGTCAAACCAATCTTCGCTTATTTCTGTCCTGCAGCCAACTCGTGACCACTCGCCGATACTAAAATTACCTGTGATTTAGTAACATTCACAGCATTAAAGGTAAAAAAAGTAGCAAAAGCAGTAAGTACAGTTTTATTTTCCTGTGATTTTAAAAGTTTATTTTGTCGGTAAACTTCAGAAGGAATGAAGCGCATTTACTTGGAGTAGAAGGAAAAATGACTTAAATAACTAAGACATTGGAAAATGCAATTTGCAAGTTAAATAGTGTTAGTATGTGTACCTGATTTTATTATTGAGCTAACAGACAAAAGTAAACAAATGGAATTATAATGAAATAACAGGGAAAAGAAACAGAGAAAGACCACTATCTTTCTCCCTAACCACAGTCTTCATTGTCTTTTGCTCTTACAACATGACCAGCAAAGTCCCATTTCAAATGGACTCTTATGAGGGGCAAATCAAGAGTCAAAAGTATTTCTAAGAATATGAATATATATATATATATATATATATATATATATATATATATATATATATATATATATATATATATATATATATCGGGTACTAATTTCTATAACTGGACAAAACTCCCGTTTTCGCAAAATCAGCCTTATAATTAGGATGTTCAACAATAGCTAATTCTTCAGGCAGGTTGAGGCATAAGTTTTGTGAATGAGTCAAAAACCAAGTTTATTAACCAGAAGTAATTATAATTATTCAAAGTATGCACCACTATCCCGGACACAATACATTTGTCGGTGGTAATGACCTTGATCGGGGAATGGACCTTTGCAACACACTGTGTACAGAAATCCCACGCGTACAGACAGGTACCTTCATAAGCAGTCGAATCACCATCCAAGTAAAAAAAGAACGGTTGTGAAAACATTGGTAGATCGAGTACGACTTACATGTCAACCTCAGTTTTTGGATAACGAATTAAAACATTTAGAATAAACCTTACAAGAGAATGGCTACTCGAAGACGGAGATAAATAGAGAAAACTAAAGCTAACAAACGCGCATGAAAAATGCAACCGAAATCGGCTACGGTAGACAAAGTATTTTTACCTTATATCAACAGGGTTATGGACCGGATAGGGAAAATTCTCAATAAACACAAGGTGGAAACCATCTACACTACCACCACCAAGATATGGGATTTGCTTAGACCAGCCAAAGATACAAGAAATCCACAGGATATACCAGGGGTATATTGCATACCTTGCTCATGTGAGCAAGTCTACATTTGGACTAGGATAAAAAAACACAAACGTTATCTATGCTTTAATCAACCCAAAAAATCAGCAGTTGTTGAACATGCTTTGGAAAATCCTGCCCACGTGATAGAATTCGAGCAAGCACAAGTTTTATCCAATTGTAGAAATTATTACCCAAAATTAATCTGGAGATTTATAAATATAAAAATAATTTTAACAGGGGCTACGGATTCAATCTACCTAAATCTTGGTTTATCGCTCTCAAGGGGCAAAAAAAACATACTCCGATACGGAGAAAGAGCGAGTGACGTCAAAAAGTGCGGAAATATTTCCTTCAACGACCCGATTGACGTCAGCAGCTAGCCCGATTACGTTATCTACCATCCCGGTGACGTCAATAACGGCTCCCCCAACACCATCCCTACCATACTCGCATGAGTTTAAAAGCGAAAACGAACGGGATAGTTATTTAATTTTTATAAGATTTTCTTCTGAAGATGTCCGCCGCAGTTGTGGACGAAACGTCGAGAATTTCCGAACTCCGACCACAAGATTCACCATAACAGCGGACATAAAAGCCTTCGCATTTATTTGATATGGTGTGCAATATACTCCACTCTTTGTATCATTAACTAGCTAAAGCAAACCGTGTACTTTTATTGTAGTTTTGTAATGATTTCTACTTTGCAATTGTTTAGAAACCTTCATATCCAGTCTGTAACTTTGTTGATATATAATAAAAAGGCTTTGCTTGTCTCGACTGATTTTTATTGTGGATTGCATGTGCATCTATTGGTTGTAATAGACATTTTAGAAGAGAAACCAAAAACAGTAATGTCAAACATTCAATCTGGGCCATATATAAATAAATTAAAGTTTTTCTGGAGCCTCTCTAACGTACGCAGCCACCTACGTATTTTACATTTCGTTGTCAATGGAAATAAAATAAAATATTGTAATTAGTTTTCAGCTAAGCAGCCCACAATAGAGCAGTAATATTGTGTTTGGACCACGCAAACAATTTTTAATAGACATAGCTGTTCTAAAATTAACTAAATTAACTGTTGACATTCATTGATGCATGTATATTAGAGATGGTGGTAAGAGTATGTTGATGTCATTCAGGTTACTGCAAGTAATGGCCACTAGTTCTTACTAACATCATCAGTAGACTTACTTATTTTCCTTAATTAGGATTATACAGTACTCTTAATTAAATTTCCCAGATGATCATTAAAATGCAATGCACAATTTTTTTACTAATATTGTTTTAACCAAGTCGAAAGTTACCAATTAGCTTGTATACAAGGCTACACACCAGGCTTGAGTCTGTCCTAATCAAATGTTGCTTTAGCATAAAAATCGTTGATTACTGAGAGGTGCCTAGAATATTCAGACAATATTATCCCAGCAACTAGAAAAAATTTGAAAGAGTACTTTGTGATACAACGCAAAATTTGTTAAAGTCACAGGTAATTGGTGTAAGTCAATAGGATTAGAGATAAAAGCCAATAAAACCACTACTGTAAAATATTAAGTATATACCACCAATTACTCTCAAAGGTGCTATTATTGAGCAAAAATTTTAAGTAAAATATCTGTCATTATAGACAATAACTTTATGTAGAGATGATAAAACCATAGAGGTGACAGTAAATGTTTGGTATGTTAACGCACTTGAAGTAGTTATTCTATAAGAATGGTGGTTGTGCACCATTTGCTACAACCCTCAAAAATCTGACTGTGTTAGGATGTTTTTATATGTTTGCATATTTTATGTAAGTGGCCTTGCTGGCACTTGTAGGACCAGAACATTTCTGTGGAATAGGTCTATATATAGCAGATGAAAATGCTGTAGCAAATTCAAAATGGACAAAACCATAAAAATTACAAGAAGCAACAGGAATAATCTTAGAAACTCTAACTGGATTTTCAACAGTCTAGTGCAGGTTAAATGATTACCTCAAAGATTTTGAATGAAGAAAAACCGAGTTATACAGATGTTACAAAGGCAAGGAAACCTAGATGCACATTCTAGCCAACTGTAGAATCTTGAAGAAACTCGCAACAATCCTGAAGGAAATAATGTCAATGAAGCCAAACAAAATCTTAATTTTACTTAAACATATGGACTTAATTGGTGTACTCTAGTAGGAAATACAGTTGTTAGGGCCCAGTACAATACACCCCGGTTCTATCTATTTAACTACTAAGAAAAAATTACATGGTTGTTAGTTTTATACACATGTGTACTTTTTACGGGTAAAATATTTCAAGTTCCCACCCCAAAAAATTCAAATTGCAAAACTAAATTTTCCAAGACATTTTTAGCATTGTATTGATGGAGTTTCTCCCCGTAAACGCCAGTGTTAATCCTAAAACGAACATTGGCAAAATTATGTTATACCATTTGTAATAAATGCACCAAAGATACTACAAATGCCAAGCCAAACATTCAAAAGGTTTGATATAAATCTATAAAACATAAAAAAATCATTGAAGTCTTTTAGTAAAGACTTCTGGTAAACTAGAACATGTCCGCAACAGAACGGTGATGCTGTAAATAGCTCAACAAATTGACCTGTCAGTCTGTCATAGATATATCAACAAAAAGAAAAATTTGTAGTATTAAACCAAAATTTAATAACCAACACCTGTAAGGGTATATAGGATACCAGAGAAAGAAAGAAAGAAAGAATCAAAATTTAAATAAACTTAATCAAAATCATCCCCAATGATAAAATCGATTAAAATCAATAAATACCACAAATAATTATATAATCAACTTACCCCCTCACTGTAGACCAGTGCACACACTGCGGGTTAGACCGCTCATTAAATATAGTTGCATTAGAATCGAGCCAAATCTGCAGACGTACTGGCAGGCTCAAAGACACATCAGCCAAACTCTTGTAAAACAGCTTTCTTGTAGAGCTCTGATCACGCTTTATCCTATATGCAGCCAATTTGTAGTACTGAGCATCATTTTCGTGAAACTTTGCGTCAGGCTCTGTTAGCACCTTCTTAAGCTGCTTGCTGATGTTCTCCTCGTTGCTCGTTTTTAGATCCTCAAACACGACCTTCAGGTCACCTCTTTGTTTTTTCACCGGCTCCACATACTCAGGAACCAGAATGCTGACTGAAATCAGCGGAGACCCGACTGTTATGTCAATCCCCCACCTCCGTATCACAGAATCATCATAATTAGAGGGAAATAGCAGCCCTGCCTCCTTGTACTGGGCGTAGCTCAATACTGCCTTACTCTCCGACAAGGAATGCTTCGTAATGAGCTCCCCTGCCTCTACAGGCTGAATGCCAAGCAACTTAAGCGGCACAAATATTTTAGAATGAACATCAAACTTGGAGTGGTCTTGAATGTAATTGTTGTACTTCGGAAATGACACGACTGGTCCTATCGAGTGGATTGTATTTGGATCATTTTGCAAAAACTGGGAGGTGTCTGGAAGAACTACACGTTCGGTGACGTAATTGTTCATTTCGTTTGGCAATAATGGCGTAGAATCTGTTTCATAGCCAAACAGAGACTCTGGTGTTATGATATCCAGGCCTAAGACTGAAAGAATTATAGATAATTAAGGTGGCATAGAAGTGACCCAAAAAAATTTAATTTATTGAACCAACCATTATTGTTATTATTTGAAAGTAACACATATGGTAATACAAGTTAATAGTAAACTGCGTAAAGACTTGAATGACAATGTTCTCTTTTGGAGTTTCTGTATAGTTAACTCTTTAGTGACTCATGTGGATATGTTCAATGTTTAATAGTTCTTTCACCTCGAGGTACACAAACGTATATATATATATATATATATATATATATATATATATATATATATATATATATATATAATTCAATATCATATGTAGTTAGGAAAAAACTAGGCTCAACCATTAAGTATATTATACAAAATAGGGGCAAGTTTACATAAAAAACCATGACTAAAAAATTGGATTTTTTAAAATGATTTTCTATAATACTACCGTTAAATTGCAATTTAATAGAAAATATGAAGATGTAGTAATCAGAAAATTTTCATAATTCTCATGCTATTCTTTTATTTTACAATAAGTTGTTACAGTTGTGCAAATTTTTAATTTATATCTTGAATTTTAAATTGTGCACAAATTGGAAAAGAAAAGTGCAGGTAATAAAAAGAAAAGTAATATTAGCTACAGATAAGAAAAGATCAGGAAGCTGGCATTCAAGTTAAATCAATTCATTCACCAATAGTCGCAGCAACTTTCCTTTAATAAAATCGTTACTGCAATTGTTCACAGAAGAATTGGACACTTAGGGAACGTTTAAACAAATTTAAATATCATAAGATCAGCTATAGCAGCACTGTTCAACTGAGATCCCCTAGAAAGCCACACATTGTGCTCACAGATGACTCTTGATACAGCTTGGTTGACTCATTAGGAAATTCCCGTCTTTGAAAAGCAAAGAAAACTAATTAAACCAACTTTATAACTAGCTCCTTAGAGATTAGGTCAAATAGATGCAGTTTCAAGCATTTAAAAAAGCCCCATTTGAGCTATGGTAAAATTATATGAGAAGCAAAAATGAATCAATAAAAGAGAAAATATAATACAAAGATATAATTTGCTTCATAATAACCCTCTTCTACCCCTCCCTCCCCCCACACAAAAACAAAATACTAGAGTTAGTAGCAAGAAAACAATTGATGGTGTTCAGCAAATCAGCAAAGCTATGTTGCTGAAAAAACAAAAGACCTACTATATAATTGATTAATGTACAAGAGTTAAAAATTTGAGAACCCATTCCTTCAAGGCCAATTATATAATCACCATGTAATAAAAATATCAACTTTAATTCAAGAAAATGTACAAAAAAAGTACAGAAACTGAACTTAATAACTGCTAATCACATTAAATATTTCCATTTAGTCATCTTTTCAGCAGTTTACCAAGCTTGTATTTTATCATGCAATGCGATATTGAGCTTGCTACTTACCAATGTTCGGTGAAACAATTTCAAATGGATTAGTGTAAGTATCATGTTGACTAGATGACAAAACGTTAATATAACTTTCAATAGCAGCCACGAGATGCTCAGCACCTTCACTAGTTAGTTCTTTAATTCTACTCCAATGCTGTGCATATTTACTATCCAAAACAACACTTGCAGAATGCACTAAGTTCTAAAATATAAATATTAAAATGCAGTTATTCAAGCATAACCATTAAATAACAGTCAAGCTATTCTGATCAGAAATCACATGCAACATGTACACAGCGGTGATTTCTACTCACGTCCACGTAATCCTTGTCCTGACTGTGCGTCAAGTTCAATCCGTTCATTTCAAATTCGTATTTTAGCAACTCCTGTATCAAGTTATAAGTGACAAGTACATCAGCCCCGTACAAGTTTTGAGTCAAATTTGTGGCCTTATGCAAGTCTGCGGCCAATTTAATGGTCACAAAAGAGTTTAGGTGCAGCTCTCCTTTTTCGATTAATGATAACTGAAAATGATTAAATAAATAATAATGTCTAATAAGCGTCCACCTAGCTATTACTTGATTTCTTAGTTCAACAAATCTTTCTGATGTACAATTGAACAAATCTGGTTGTTGCCAGCCACCCAACAAATTGTCACATGAGCGAGAAGCCTTGCCTATTGAACCTTTAGGGCAGTTTTCTGTAGCTTCTAAACCAAAATTAGTTCTAGGCCACCAAACACCCCCAGATGAACTCCTTGGGCAACCATCATACACAACTAAAAAGAAAAAACCAGTATATCACTTTATAAGCAACTAGGTGGCTGCTACTACCTTCACATCCTCGTAATGTAATCTCTGCGTACGGATTTGGGCAAGAATCGCATTTCTGGCCAATTACCCCCTCTCTGCATCGACACTGGCCAGTTTCATGATCACACTGTGCACTGTAAGAACCCGTGAGATAGCAGTCACAAGAAAGACACTTAGTTGTTCCTGGCGGCTGGTAATGATTCTCTCTACAAAAGCACTGGCCATTCGTTTTATCACAGTCTGGATTGTACCCAGCCTCAACATCACAATCACAAGGGCCGCATACTGGGTAGCCCCACCAACTCGCCGGGCATGGCTGCGCAACTTTATTTTCACAGTAGTCTCCTGTAATATAGTGTTGTAGAAATCAAAATGAGTGGAACAACATCTCACCAGAATATTCTGAGGAGTTGCATTTGCACTGGTACCCTCTGGTGGTTGCATAATTATCAAGACAAGACCCCCCATTTTCACAGGGGTTAACTGAGCAAACAGACATGCAAGCAGAGCCAACAAAACCTTTTTTGCATTCACAGTAGGAGTTTCCCCACTCAACAACGCATTCGGCTGATGAAGGGCAATCACTTTGGCAGTCCAAGAGGGGTGGGCAACCATCCAGCACGTTTTCTCTTACTGTTGGTCTGCTTAATGTTGTCTGATGATTTCCAATTCTTACATCTTGAATGCAGCCTGAAATAAGTAATACTATAATAATTGCAAACTCTTCCTGTTTGTGATCAATATGAAAGTTGAATATTAAAAGCCTTTATGCTAAATGTTCTGTTTGTTTTTTACATTTTGTAGCAAAAATTATTTTATATGCTTATTAAACAGACTATTAAGTAATTTTAGGAGTTTGGAGACAACATTTTATTGATGAATGTGGCAGAAAAATCTTCTAAAATTAAGCTGGTATTTAGTGGTGGGAGATTGTTCCTCGTCATTAAATGTGCTGCTGACATTTGAATTATTACAGATAACAGCTTTTCAGCAGTAGCTGATGGGCAAACAACAACTAGTTTTAGAGCTGCATAATCTCAAGTAATACAATTGATCTTGACACCAGTATTGGTAATGAGACTCTGGGCTAAGTAAGTTCTTATAAAACTTGTTTATCCCCAAAGTTGATCTTATATGATCAGGATTTTCTAATAAATATTATGATCAATTTTTCTGGCTTGTTAGAGCATAAATATAGTTGGTGTTCTTTCATTCTGATAGCAATTGTTCAGCCTAATATAGATCTGCTCGAATAACAATGGAATATGTTACACCCCTGTCATATATTGTAGTAGTGATATAGATTCTGCTTCACACTTGTACAAAATTCGCCTTACCTCATTTATAAATACTGATACACAATAAAAAAGTTTTACATCCCACGATCACATGCATATTTATTGGAATTTTCTTACTTAGAGTCGTTCCTTATAAAGTTTATTCCAGATATTTCAACTCCTCATGTAAAAATTAAGATTGACTATCAACCAATGTTTTACAACAGTTTTTTTTTTTTTTTTGACTTGGGCGGTTATGCAACTATTTATGAAGATCAGTTTGCATAGAGTATCTATACATAGTGTGTTATAGATGACCAGCATGTGATCTCAATACATATACATCTAATCCAATTGTTGGATTCCAGTCCCATGATAAACTGTATATTTGGATGTATCAAAATAAGGCATTTAAAAAACTGTGTAGGAATATGGTAGGAATTAGAATGGATAGCTTGTTATTCGCAGATGATTTAGTGCTTATATCAGATGAAAGTAAATAAAGTGCAAAAGTTGATTAATATATGGACCAAAGAAATAGCAAAACTGAAGATGAAAGTCAATGTAGAAAAAAGTAAAATAATCCATATAAATAAGAAAAAAGAACAAGAACAGAACAAAATAATGTATATAAATCAATATATGGAAGAAGTGACCACAATGGAATAACTGGGAAATATAGAAAACGACGAGAAAATAGACCTCAAAATAACTAACAAAATCAAAAAGCGAACAACTTATACTACACACTACATAAGGCAATTTTCGGCAAAAAATAAATAAACGAAAAAACTAAGCTAAATATATACAATACAATACAATGGTCCTATATGGAAGTGAAACCTGGATATTACAACAGAAACACAAGCCAAAACTGATTGCAGGAAAAATGGAGTATTTAAGAAGGATAGTGAGGAAAACTAAATTAGATCACATTATAAATGAGCAAATCATAAAAAAAAACTAGAAAACAAACGATAATATAAAAAAAATGAGAAGAAACAACTAGACTGGTATGGATATATACAGAGACTACACAGAAACAGATTAACAAAAAAAGTAGCGGAAGATAAAGAAACGGAAAAGAAGAAGACCGAGATGCACATGGATGAAGTCATCATTATTAGTGATCAATGTATTGATTTTAAAAAATCCTCTTTCAAATTCCTAAATTCCAAACGTGGTCTTAACAGTTCGAGAATAACCAACATGCTGTTCCAAGATAAGTCTTCCCATTTATTTTATACAATCATACTTGTCCATCTAAGCCTTACACCCGAAGGGCTAGAAAGGCTTAAGTAAGTAAGTATACGCTAATGGTTTATTTTGCACACAAATTTTGTGAAGAGTAATGCCACATTAAAACTGACTATTATGTTAACAAAACTGTTTATTCAACCCCTAAAATTTGAAAATGGATATCTGCAACTGCATATAAAAAAGTTGCATTAAAAAATTGAAGTCAATTGAAATTCTTTGCACAAAGAACTAAGTAAAACATCTAAGCCACCAATATGAGTAACTAATCAACAGTGACCAATGGCTGAAATAGGCAAGTCTGAGTCTTACCAGACATCTGAAGCATCTTAAGTTTAAGATTGCATGTTAGTAGACACAATAGACTGCCTATTGCAGTCACACTGCTATAATAGAATGACAAATAAGTAAAACACCATAAACAAACCTTTATAAATAAATGTTTATGAATAGTAGTAAAAGCAAAAAACCCAAGAGTCTGAACCAATCATGATAAATAAAATTCCCGTTGCATAAATTGATGTTATTGAATTCATGCAGAAGACATCCTCAAAAAAAAGCAGTATGTTATGATCATATATAGAAGAAAATATATGACACTTGTGTAAGTGCTAACTATGTAGTAACTACAATCTAAACCATTATTACAAGATCAAAACATTATCAGTAATAATTCCACCTCAACCAATCAAAAAATAAGTAAAAACTCAGTATGTCCTAAAGATTCTAAGGACCTAAATTTTATATCGTATAAGAAGGTTGCTAAAATCCACATAACAATTTCCACCTACTCAGAATTTGGTTTGCCACCCTCATATATAGAAGTTTAGCAACCGTACCTACCTTAAACCAACAGATTTATCACATCATTTCCCAAGTCAAACATGTTTTTGCATTAAGCCATAGAGAATCAAGTTAAAAGATAAGTCGTTTATGACACAGCTGTCTTAGATAATCCATCACTAATTGTAAATTGCAGATAAGAAAATGAATGTGGAGATCCCACACCACATAGTACCCAAGACCCATCTGAACTAAAAGTTGACCCATATCAGACACATCAAAATTAAGAGATTCAATTCACTATCTGCTTCCCTCACGTAACAATGAAGCAAACTACATGTTATGTAAAAATAATGTAGATGGTATTACCATATGCATCTGTGTTAAGGATGTTTTTTATGAGAATAAACAACGCAAGGAATTGAAAACCCTTGTATCATTGTCACGATAAGCTTATCTCCACCCCACCCATGGCATGTGGCTAGATTATTGACTAGATATCTTGAGGTCCTCCTATAAACAACTTGAAAACGTGCCAAATATATTAAAAGCGCTTTTTAACTATACAATTTTGCCTGAATAGATGCCGCATTTGTTTTCATATTGTAATAACGTATTTGTATTACAGTTCCTGTTACCTTTGACAAATTTAATAAATTTTTAGTGTCACAATTTTTAAAGCTTATTAGAATACTATAAAAATGTATGTTGATGATCAAAGAAAACTAAAAAATAATAAATATATTTGCAAATTGTTTTTTTAGAAACAGTAGATATCAATGAATAGTCTATACTGTGTCCACTATTGTACTGAAAAATTATTGCCAAGAAAGGCATGACAAACAAAAGAAACTAGACCTTCCTCTTAAGGAAGAGGTTAAAAATTTCACTACAAGGTTGTAAAATACTATCAAAATATCAAACAAGCGGTTAAATTTAAAATATTCATAGACCATAGACTAGAGGTGACTGCAACTGTAAAGCATTAGAATAGTATTTTGAATGCAATATATATATATATCGCTAACATGGAAGATAAAACAAATTAAACACAACTGATTTTCATACCTTCCAAATAATTATATCCCGCATTCAAGCTGCTGTACGTATTGTCAGGTCCACCAATCAAAATTTTCCCCACGAATAAGCCTTGTATCTTAACTGTGAATGGCACAATCGCCGACTGCTCCCCATAGTCAACAGCCAGTTTAATTTCCATGCCAATCCACATAATTTCGATGCGGTGCCAATTTCCATCAGAAAGCGCTTTTGAAGACAAGTTCAAATATTCGTCATTATATGTATAATGTAGAAAACCATTTTTGAGCTGCAATTTAAAATAATTGAAAAAATTGAGCAAACTATAAAACTATAAAAAACTTACCGAAATGACCGCTGAACTATTTTGGCCCACCTGAACCGACATGAGAAAAGTATCAGGTTGTAGAGTCCTAATAGAAAGAGCATTCAGCCAAGGCAACTGTATAGGTCGTAATAAGGGATTGAATGATAACGTTCCATCTCCAGAAAACCGCCACGGTTGGCTGATAACTGAAATGATTTTAAAATAAAATAAACCAAAACATCAAAACACAAAGTTTCTTTACCTTCACTGCAATCTCTCCCACCATATCCTTCAGGGCAATTGCATTGATACATTGCCCAACCTTCTTGACAATCACCGCCATTGTGGCAGGGTCTTGAAGTACAGAATGAACGTTTCTCTGGACAGCCAGCAGCAGTGCCATTATCGGTGACATAACTTATAAATAAAATATTTGGTAAGAATGCTCACGGTTGCAAACATGTTGATTATATTTACCTATTCAAATCCACAAACTTGTAATCAATCCTCAAATCAGATATGCATCCTTCAAAATGGTGGTTACTTGGCTGAAATGTAGCAGGAAGTGCAGGTAACCCTCCCAATTGCAAAGGGCCGGTAAGATCAAGGAACCGATGGCATGTTTCTGTAAGGGAGGCGCAGCGAGCCTCCAGCTGATACTCAGCATAGGCAGCACACGCCCACTTGCCTCCAAGATCGTTTCCATGTTTCAGTGCCAACATGGTATCACAGTTATCAATTGAAATGGTCACAGTCTACAATAAATAATAAATTATATTTCAGATCACAAGCAACAAATAAATAAGGTTACCTTATTGAAATAACTAACTGCAACAGAATGCCAGTTGCCATCGGCCACACCATTTGGAATAGAAGCCACAGCCTTTGTAACATCGCTGCCTAGTGAAAAAGAAAACTGCACATTGCTATCCACAATTTCGAGCGCAATAAAATCATGCTGCTCATTATAACGTCCATTATACAACAGCAGTCCGTTCAAAGATTGTGTTGCAAACCTAAATAAATTTTAAAAATTATCAAAATAATTTTTAATTTAAAAAATAAAGCACCTAATTTGTATGTGCAGTCGATGCCTCTGTTTTAGGCTGGGAAAAGTCAGAAAAGAATCCTTCACAAAACTACGACTTTTAAGCTCGCACAAAGTGGTGTAGTGCTCCGAGCCAGCAACCGGCAGACAATCTTCACATTTGAAACCCCCATTCAACTTAGGGGTACACGTAGAGCCACTCCGGCAAAGATTTGGCTTGCACGGATCTGCATTTAATTTAACGTCACAATTCACACCTGTGTAATCTGGTGGGCACACGCACGTGTAGCCTCCTTCCTTTATTTTACATGTCCCATTATTCTGACATGGAGCAGAGTAACACAAATTCACTTCAGTGTCGCACAAGTAATGTTCACGAGACCCTAAAAACATCAAACTGCAGGAACAATGAATTTTATGTTTAACTACTGTACCTGTAAACCCTTTAGGGCAGCGACAAGTAAATGTGGTCACCGGATAAATAGGCCTAAATAGAACGGTGTCACTGCTTATAAAATTAGAAGCATTCCCAAACTTCAACACCGTTAGACATTCCTCGTAATTTAAACATGGCTCCCGAACACACAAATTATCATCAAAAGGCAGCACCTGTAGAACAATTGTATTAACTTGATTGCAGCAATTTTAAATTCATGTAACTACAACCTTCACTGTGGAAAGTCGGTCTAAAATCGCGCGGTTCAAGTAGACTCGTTCTTGTAGATATTGAGGGGAGTAGTACTCCTCTTTGGGTATATCTGGCCGCCTGGCAGAAAAGCTGACATTTAGGATTTTAGCACTTACATCAGTGTCGTCCTGAAAGAAAGTATTTTAAGAAGTTCATATGAATTTGTTATGGTCATGTACCTGGATACTGAATATGAAAATATTTTCTTTTGGGCAGGGAATAATAGCTGCCAAGCCATCGATAAAATAGCCCAACAGGGGTGAGAGAAATGCTTCTTTTGTCATTTGATTCAGCCGCACCGTTATGGAATTGAACAGCATTTCTTCAGTAATGAGGCGCACGCTCAGCTGCATGATTGCTTTTATGTCGTTAACTCCATCTAAAAAATTATCGCAAAAGTCCATTAAATTGGGTTGTCTTGATTAAATGAGTAAAAGTACACTAAGGTTAACATAAAAGGATATATCCTCTACTGGTTATTCAAAATTACACATTGCCATGTACTTTCCATAATGATCTGATTAACAGTTTTAAGATATTTATTGCAACAAAAGTTTGGATAGAGATACTACTTAAAATAGAAAATCCAAAAAAGTAAAGAATTTTTTATTCAATATTAGGATCTGAAGTTATTTCCTTTTGGAATTTAGAAAAATCCATCTCTCTATGTTAATTTGGTAGGAGATCAGGTAATGTACAGTCAGTAATTTAATGTGCAATATTATGTAATGGGGAGCATATCCTGAAACCCCAAAAAGCAAAAAGCAAAATACACCACATGATAATGTGCAATCAGACTCCTTCAGGTCCAGAAGTGACCTAAGACTAACATACTCAAACTCAGTAAACCTAATTATGTTCATTGATGATTGCCATTAATTTTTTTTTGACAAACTTGAATTGATATATTATTAATAGATCAATAATCGTTTAAAAATATCTTATTCAGCACCTACCTGTAACCGATACCTCCATCGATGCCACCTTAGGCACATTTGTGTTTAATTGTGGTGATAGCTGCAACTGCCCTGTACTCTCATTAAGTGCAACCAGGTTAGCATTATTACCGGACAAAATTCTGTAGTGCAATTTATCAGACACATCTGCATCGAACGCTGGAACTTTACCGATGGGACCTGTTGGAAAGCAATCATGAAAGTTGTTAAAAAGAACTTGGAAATCCTTTAGAATAGGCGCATTATCGTTAACATCTGTCACGATCACTTCCACGTGTGCATCGCTTCTCAATGGAGGACTCGCTGCACGGACAATCAAGTCATACCGCTTCCGTGAACTCTCATAATCCAGCTCCGTCATAGTGATCAACTCAGCTTTCTCTGAACCTGGGCGTGTAACCAACGAGAAGCTTTGGGAGTCATCTCCCCCTATTATGGAGTACTGAACAATGGCATTCACACCCTCGTCAGGGTCCTTAGCATAAATTTCTCCCACGGTCGAACCAATAGGACTGTTTTCAGGTATATACAGTACTATCTTGTCACTTTCAAAGGCAGGAGGGGAATCATTTATGTCTTCAATCCGGATGTTTACTGGCACCGAGCTGCTCAATGATGGTGAGCCACGATCGATTGCATATGCTTCTAGCTCATAGGTTGCCACTGATTCTCGATCCAAACCCTTGTTGGTTCTTATGACTCCACTCGTAGGATCAATCACAAAAGATCCATCTTCTATATCTTTGTCGCTGAGGGTGTACCGAATGCGGCCATTTAATCCAATATCTGCATCAGTAGCAGAAACTTGCACCACAGATGTACCTGTTCACAGATAAATAATTTTATTAGTGTTCTTGTTGGTTTCTTCAGTCTGATAAACTTACCGATCAGTGCATCTTCTAAAACACTACCAGAATACATAGGCTGCTTAAAAATAGGAAAATTGTCATTCACATCAGTTACAGATATTTCCACGTCAGTAGTGTCTGACAAAGGTGGATTTCCACCATCTCTTGCAGTTACGGTAAGCAAGTACCCATTCACGGTTTCTCGATCCAGTGGTTTCGTAGTTACTATAGCACCGGTCTGCGAATTTATTGAAAATTCAGATGTGCGATCACTATCACTCAACTCCTCCCCCAGTGTGTATGTAATTTGTGCATTCAAACCAACATCATTGTCCGACGCAGATATAACCAAGACCGTTGTTCCAACAGGAGCATCTTCAAATACCTGAAATGAGCTGGTCCAATTTACAAGAAACATAATTTTAGTTTCAAACTTACGCTAGCAGAATATGGAGCATTCTCAAATACTGGAGCAAAATTATTTGCATCAGAAATGTTCACATAAACAGTGGCAGTGTCGACACGGCCTCCAGAGTCCGAGGCTGTTACAGTTAGTACATATCGCTTCTCTTGTTTATAATCAAGGGGCTGTGCTACGGTGATCAAGCCTCGGCCACTATGAGAGGTGATGGCAAAACGTCCCCTCACATTGCCATTTGTTAGTTCATAATGCAATCTATTATCTTCATCAGCATCAGTTGCTGTCACGGTGGCCACTGGGGTGCCTTTTGAAAAAAATCTTCACTTTAAACTGGTGCATCTTTATTAAATTTGCCTACCTGGAGGGTCGTCTTCAGCAACAACAGATTCATAAATTTTAGGTTCAAACACTGGATCATTGTCATTGATATCCTGTACTGTTATAATAACGCTTGCGCTAGCTGATTGTGGTGGGACCCCTTGATCACTTGCTATAACCTGAAATTGTACACTTAATTCTCCTGCAGAAAAAGATATATCAATTTACCTGAAACATGTACTTGGACTGTTCTTCCCTATCCAGCTCCTTTGTTGTGTAAATCCATCCCGTATGAGAGTCTACTGATAATGGCAAATCTTCAGTGCTGGAGCCGATGGCGTCTCTAGGCGCAATGGTGTATTTAATATCGGCATTAGGGCCTTCATCAGCATCATATGCTTGCACTTTAATAACGCTGTATCCTACAGGAACACTTTCCGAAACACTCTCTTGAAACAGAGAGGTGTAAAACCTAGGAGCATTGTCGTTGACGTCTTTAACATTAATAAGCAGCTGAGTTGTGTTAGACCGAGCAGGGCTACCCCCATCTTGTGCGCGAATAACCAGTCTATAGTTACGCAAAATTTCGTAATCCAACGGTTTCACCAAGGATACATCACCAGTGAGACTATCAATAGCAAACTGAGATTGAGTATTGCCTCCAATTATTGCATATCTTATTGCTGCATTATTGCCCTGATCTGCATCAGTAGCTCTGAATAACAAATAAAGTAAAGTCAAGAAATTCTACTTGTCAGAAAACTTACTTAATGTGCGCTATTACAGGATTTTCTACCCAATTAATATCTTCGTTGACTGCGACTGTGTATGTTCGTTCAGAAAACTGAGGATAATTATCGTTGTCATCTAAGACTCTCACAACCACACTAGCACTAAAATAAGTCGATTAATGCTTACATTACACTCATGTAGTAATACAAACCTTGCCGATTTTCTAGCATTTTGAGGCGTAGCCAAATCAGTTGCTTGCACCATTATGGTATATACTTCTGTTACTTCGCGATCCAAAGCCGTGCGAGTCGCAATTACCCCTGATTTTGCATCAATTTTAAACGCCTGATTATCTTCTTCATTAGTAGAAATCCCTCCCCCATTAATACTCTGAATCGAATACTCTACTTCCGCATTCTTCCCAACATCTGATCTGTGGCCTTCAATGTTAACACTGTGTGCCTACGCTGACCCCTTCCCGGACTGTCGCCTCATATTCTGTCATCTCAAAAACAGGCGAGTGATCATTAGCATCCAGGACATTAATCTGCAGCATGGTAGTGCCAGAACGGGGAGGAAAGCTATCGTCGGTGGCCATCACACGAAAATAATGCACATCAACCAGTTCACGGTCTAATTTCACTTTGGTTGTTATGACGCCGCTTTTAGCGTTAATATCGAACATTGCCTGTGTTCGCGAATCCAGCAAGCTGGTCATTGAATAGGTCACAGGACTGTTTTCAGGATCTCGAGCCTTCACGGTAGTCACTACCATTCCTGGATCACATTCTTCAAGTACACTGGCAACGTAAAGGTGCTGCTCAAAAAAGGGCGACTGATTACGCAACTCTCTCCTGACTCTCTTAGCTATGTCTGTGTCGTTGAACTCCTGATGGTGATATATGATTTTCAGTCGATGATCAGAGTCTAGGAGTCGCGTATCGTTGCAATGCATGCTGAATTGTATGATCACCCGCCACAGAGGCTCAGATATGCAGACATCTCTGCTAGCAACCAAGTCTCCTTGAGATACTTCTATTTTAAACCTATCATCGTTTACATCTATAAAATTCACCGAACAAAACTGGGTGATTGTGCTGGGGAGAAATGCGGAGATGGAATTAACGAATTGTGATTTCCGTAGGCAAATTTTCTGCCACCTGTCGGCTGTCGGAATAGCAAATGACGCGTACGTCTCTGAAATCCATTGTCGAGCGTCATATACCTTCGAGTTGAGCAATAGATGTTCCCGATCTGAAGCCTGGTCCGGCTCGAGCAGTTCTGGGTGCTTGTCGTCATCCCTCTTCAAAGCGCACCGTTTTCCTACTATGATGATACGCAAGGGCAAGCTGTAGTAGTCGATGTCGCGTAACCTGTTCGATGTCGAATCAATGTACAGCGTGAACAACCTGGGGTAGAAAATCCCGTCACAATGGAGGCTCTCCCGCAGTGAGACTTGCCCATTGTGGGAGTCGACGTGCACTAGGGCGTCCACGAAGGCGGCGGTGCGGTGCTTGTTGATGTGGTAATAGCGCTCAGAGCCGAGCCGGTAAACCGAAGAATTGAATATGATGTCTCCGGGCCGTTGGCTCTCATTGACGAGCAGCAGGTACGGGTGCGTCGGAACAAAAGACAACGCCAGAAACAAAATGAAAACGTGCGGCACGAATACCCCCTCAGTCATGAACGATGATGAGATCATTGTTTGCCTCGATAATCATGATAGTTAGCTCCGCTTCAGGCCTGGGCGTTTTCGCAGGGGCGGCTTCATCTTTCTGAAACAACGCTAAGTTTAATGTAATGTTCAATGTATGGTACAAAAAATGTGTGGGGTAGGGATGATTGTGGGGAGGGCCGTTATGTAATACTACAAGTAACAACTCCTCATTGGTTGCTTCCACTACCCTACTTTTCTGCTGCTAGATGGCGTATTTGAGCTTATAAGCCTTTATATACTATTTGGGACCATCTTGGTGTTCCAGTTTGTAAAATAAAAATATTTATAGTCTATTAGCTTTCTTTAGCTGTTGTTATTAGTTACTTTATATAGTTCTATACTACCTGCTGAAATAGGTGCTTTCTTTAGTGTGTCTATCCCATATTTGCAAAGAAGACCAAGCTCAGCGCAATTTTTTTGTTCTCTGAATTAAAGCGTGGCCTGAACAAATCGAGTCGGGCTTTGTGCGTGCAAACAATTTATTTTTAGTTTAATTCTGGGATATTATTGATCCCACTTCGTGCATGTGTTCATTGGTATGTATAAGGGTGCGTGTGTAGCAGTCAGCACCGCAGCATTTCAATTATTGTACATGTAAATACCTAATTTGCAATTCAAATGCGCTTGGAGTGAAGCCAGCTGCCCAAACGGTCCAACTCAAAAATATTATTGCTATATCTCAATGCAACTTAGAACAACAATCACCGAAGAAACGCCTAGATGATAAACAAAGATATTAAGCCTTCTTCGTGGAGCAATTGTAGAATATTTGATCTTGCGCCGAGTTACCACCTACGGATAAAATCTAGAACCAACTTCAACACTTGATGATGTACTACCCATCAAACATTACCAATGAGAGGTAACGACCTCTATCTACTATTGGACATACTTTTTGCTTTTTAAAATGTTTTTTTGGAGCCCACACACTTCTAGAAAAATTACAACGCTTACTCATCTATTTCGTGTTCCCTGGAATGCTGCCCTAGATTTTTAATTGTTGCCTTTTGTACATACCATGGATTTAGCCTCATAGGCAATGTCGCGCTTCTGTTAAACCTGGGACGCCAACCAAAAATTATCTGTACAAGACGAACAGCCACCGCTGCAAGAATTACTAACATCAACGTTTTTCCAGGCTACATCCAGCTAAAAGTGCTTGCGTGCGTGCGTTTCTGCGTGGTTCCTGCAATTACAAACGAACTGATGAGGTTGAGAGCAAAACGCGTCGCAAAAACCTGCACACTTACACGCAACCAAGCCCATAATAACATGCCAAAGGTGAAATTTGATTTTTTCGATCTTCTGGCCGCACAAGAGCACTTCGAGCTGGATAGCAGAATATGGAGGACCGACGTCGAGCACGGATGCCTTTGCAGGTAACAACCGCCCTTTGCCTGCTCTAAATCTCTATGCCACAGCGCATAAAGGTCACTTTGACGCGAAACCCGCAGTTATATATTAACACATTCTTCTAACAGGTCATCTGGAGTATAATCCGTTACAAAAGCAACTTTACGTAACAGTGGCGCTATATTTACGTGTACTGTTACAGAATTCCTGGTACGGTTAAAAGCTTTCTGCTACTTTAAAATCAGCAGACAGAGAGCGAATATTTAAAGAAATCACCACTTAACAACATCTTTTGGTCCATATCATTACTAGTACGCAATAGTTACGAATTTGCCAATAAGCAAAGCTCCTGGAATCAACGATGACCATTTATGGCTCGACAAGACTGGTGAAGAAAGAAGAATTCAAAGTACTTCTCTTGGGAAGTCAATTTATTGGGAAAAAACAATTTATAGAAATATAGGAGTTGTACGGCGGCTAACAAACAAAAAGGAAGAGGCGTCTAACCACTTCAACAGCTCACAAACGAAAGAGAAGGAACAATTTCAAAATTCACCATTTCATTAGGGAACGCAAAAATTCTCCTGAAATATCAGATATGAGTCTGGTAACAATTTTTTCAATTTTAATAGATGGAAAAGAGACTGAAAAAAATGACACTCAATTATCTTATTAGGAGATACGAAAATTACTTGAAAATTTCAAAGATGAGATTTGCAGTTCATTATGAAACCTTGTCACAAGACGCCCTTTGAGAAAACTGCAAATACTTCTAACAGACAACTTCTAGATTAAAGTGCTGTCCTTGTGTTGGTACGAACCAGGAGTGTAAACACCTCTTAATTACAGAAAATAAAAGGTCTGAAGCCTTAAATAATTTAGTTCATTCAGAATAGGACACACAAGGATTTCATGAGACTCTACTCAGAATATAAAGATCTGGAAGCCTATTCCCCAGCAAGAAAAAATACTTCGGCATTGACGCTTCAATTGAACGAGTTCTAAAGAAACAGCGGAAACGCGTTCGGAGTTCGAGATCGTATCGGAATATTACTAGGAACTGGCCCGCGCGCCTAGACGGACTTTTACATTCCGGCAGGGCAATAAACCAAGCATTTTTCGGAGTCGGCGAAAAGCATTTGAAGTGCGGAGGTGACAACTTAATTGGATGGGCGAAAAGGCGGGTCTAACTGGTTTTTCTAGCGGGCTGTCGCAAATATTCGTAAATTCAGCAAAACGATAGGAAGAGAGTGGACCGAGAGGAAATAATTAAGAATCAGGAAGTGCGATGCCAATAAGAAACAAAATATTGCTACCTCTCCCGTTCGACTGTTAAATCTCTGCCTTCACAAGAAATACAAATGACCGTAGAACACGCACTTTTTGCAACGGTAAAAGTCACAATAGACAATCCTAGCAATCCCATAGACAATATTCACCATATGCGACTATACTATTCATTTGTCAATGAAACACAAAAGAGGCGGAGCCTACAAATAGTGAAGTTCCCTGATAGCCTTCAATGTTCCTCCAGTTTACTCTTCTTCGATATTTGTTTAAAATAACTTGTCACAAGATTGAAATGCAGTCAACTGACGTAATCCAATGACGTCAGTAATCGCCTCCCACCAAAAAAAAAAAAAAAAAAAGAAAATTACCATCCCCTTCCCTACGCACAAGCATAGATAAAATACGGAGCCCATCAAAACAAAAACCAAAAATATTAATACAAACCAGAAAAGTACAACAACAATGTATATTGGAAGACTGTCACACAAGCTACATAGATAACATGTAGACTTATGTAAGTTACACCAGGGTGAGTGTAAGAGATAAATGAAAAACAAGTCAAAAATTAAAATAAATTTTTTACGGGTGCCATGTTCTGGTTCATAGAACTCACTTTCAACCGTCTAGGATCAATCTCCCGTAATTTATTTTTGTATCTCAGAGCCACTTAATCTAAGAGTTGTACATTTGGCTTTTGAGGTTGTGTGAATGGGGTTAAAAATAGAAACAAAACTGTTTTTTTTAGAAGTCGACAGTTTCCACTTACCCGCACTTCTAAGTCGGATAAAGTAAGAATAGCTAACAAAAGAGTAACGGACATTAGATTTTTTTGTTTTGTAATTCCTAATGTTCATATTTTCTTATGATTTAAAATTATTCACAATTATGTATAAGAAAACTACCTCTAATTTATTCGGAACATCTGGAATAAGCCATAGAACCCGTATAAAGCAAGCAAATGGTCCTTTATAGAGCTTTAAAACATGATACACCCAGGATTATCTCATTTAAAAGAGTAGAGTTGAGGGGCGTGAAAAGTAAAAGTGAAACGGGAGGCCACTTACTATTCCCTTCATAGTCAAGCCAAGACGGTTAACCCAGATCAACATAATAAAAAGCGAAACTTTAGTTTTTCCAAGAAGGAGAACTACATATTATATAGAATTTTGTAAGAGTAAAGGGTGGACAGGAGGGATGTGAAAAAGCGCCAACGGAAAGACCATTACCTGTTGACGAACCACATTGAGACAATAGAAAAGTGGAGCTTAGGTCATTCCAAAAAATAGCACCAAAGTCGGTCGCTTTGTCAGATTAAAAGGTACAGAGACGTAAAAAGTGTACTAACCGAAAAGCTACCAGCTATTCCCTTCGCTATTGAATACACTATGGCGAACCACATCAAGACAATGGAGAAGTGAGGTTTTGGTTTTCTCGAGAAATAGAACCAGAATAAAGAGTTGCAGAGCATGAAAAATGTGTCAACAGAAAGGCCATCCTTGATATTGAAGTCAAGATGGCAAACCATATTAAGACAATGGTAAAGCAGGGCTTTGGTTTTTCCAAGAAGTGACACTAAAGACGATCGCTTTGTGGAAGTAAAGTGTTGAGAGGTATAAAAAGTGAGCCAACTGTAAGGCCATTAACTATGCCCCTCAACATTAAAGACAATATATCGAACCATATCAAGACAATGAAAGGTAGAACTTTTGTCTTTCCAAGGACAAGAGTCAAAATGACCATATCAAGATAATGGAAAAGTGAGGTTTTGGTCTTCTTAAGAAGTAGAACTACAAATGATTGCTTTGTCAGGGTAAAGAGTTGGGTGAAAAATGCGCTAACGGGGAGGCAATCTTCGATATTGAAGCCAAGGTGGCAAACCATGCCAATACAATAGGAAATTGGCGCTTTAGTCTTTACAAGAAGTAGAACCAGAGACGTCTACGTTATCAAAGTAGAGTTAAGCGGTGTGAAAAGTACACTAACGGAAAAACCGCCAGCTTTTCGTCTCGACTTTGAATGAAATATGGCGAACCATATCGGAGAATGGAAATGTAGGGCTTTAATCTTTCCAAGAAGTAAAACTACACACGATCGAACTGTCACAATAAAGGGTTAAGAAATGTGAAAATGCATTCACAAAAAAGCCACCAGCTATTCCTCTCGGTATTGGAGATATTAAGGCGAGCTTTGGTTATAACCTGTCGAAATCGCCCGAAAAATGCGCACAGACCCTACATTAATAAAACTCTCCATTCTGTTGAAAAAGCTTTTGTATCGACACTTAGCCGTGGGTAAAAAGGAAATGATGCTCATAAAGTCACCCCTGAGTCAGATACAGAAAATGTAAGTCCTTGCTGCGATACTTTCCCAAGCATGGGAAAACTAAATCCCGATATAATTAAAAATATATAACGGCATGAACATGCTCTTACTACCAAATCCTAGATTTAGGATTGGCAGCAGGTCTACTAATAAATCGGCCGAAAATGCTCAAACTCTCTCTGAATGTTGCGAGCAGGAGTTTTTTCCATTTTGTAAGATAAATATGAACCTGTGGCATTTAAAAGGTTTCACCTTTCACTAAAAATTACTTTCATAGTTAAAAATTGAGTTCTTCAGATGCCCAATATGAACTATTGATTTTACCATAATTAAGGAAAGAACGCGTCTCACCAAGGAGGCGAGGACATGAATACTTACTCTATCGCAATATCATGGAAGAAATGTTACATGACATCGTTGTTGTTCTACCGAAATCATGCATCCTAAGTAATCTCCCGTTGACTCACTATCACGTTTCCATAGATAAAGATTTAGACATTTCCACAATAGTAGGCATTTTAACCAAACGAAGAAAAAATGGAGAAAACCCACTTTTTAGACACCACAACTAATATAACTAATACAAATATTCATTCAACAAATACAAAAGGGAGAGAAGGGAGGGGTGGCATCTCAAACAAGATTTATCTATGAATACGTCTGTAACAAGACATGATTATTGATCGAAATCATTCTCAACAAGCCAAAATACAATTTGGATTACATAGTGATTCGTGAAGTGTGTTAGCACACTGCACATCCCAAAAATGTAACTTTAAGAGCATCTGACGAAGTGCAAAGGAGATTTAAAAAAGGATGCCCGTTGCAAACCATTTAATAACCACCGGAAATTTTCATACGTAGACAAATTCTACAAGGCAAAAAACGTGGTCGCTTTTATTAAAATCCATTTGCAACACTTTCCTGTGCTGTAGTTCACCCCGCATCAATTTCCCAACTTCCACCATCGTCTTAACACAATCGAATTGCAGATAAAGCTATTGACAACAAATACACCTATTAGTACAAAGAATAGCCATCATTTATATTGGTTAACTATAATAGTAAGCGAAACGAATACTCTCACAAACTTTTGCAGATATCAATTTTAAACGTGGGTCAAAAAGCAGATTTGATAAAGAGGGTTAAGGAGTGCCAGATTGAGCCATGATCTGCCATACCTCCCCCACCCCCATATACAGACCCGGAATGCAGGATTGGAAAAATTAAAGTTTTCGATTTTAACGTAATGGGACCTTGGGATTTGCAACTATTTTGTGGTACCATTTTTTCTAGTAGTTGAGTCGAACTGATATATAGGGTGTTCACAAGATTCTCATATTTAAAACAGGAAATGTGGTAGGACCTTCACCACATTGTAGATCGTGTATCTAATGCATGTATCATACATTAATTTGTAAAACTGTATATATAGGATGCGCCAAAGACTCGAGAGAATATTATTCAGAATCGATTAAGACGCGTTTCCAATATTATCTAACAGTCGAAAGATTCTCCACGTAATATATAAGGTGTTCACAAAATTGTAATATTTGAAACCGTGATTCCTGTAGCTCATTTTTTATAGTACATTTTTATTTTTATGGGTGATAACGTTTAATTCATGGAATTTTTCTTCAGTCCCCGCGGTTCTCAGACAGTTGAAGGAAAGTTTCAAATTAAAAACCAGGCAACTTCGATTTATTCATATACTTGAAGACGCTGTTACATGTTTCGATATAGGCCTTCTTTCATAAAACACCATCTATATTGCGGCTACCTTGAAAAACTGCGCATTCCTGGATAAATTTTTGATTTTGAAGATTGATTTATTGCCCCTCTACTATCCAAACATTGGAAAAATTGGTTATGTCGGATTAATTCTGAAAAATGTGGGAGCCAAAATGGCTAAAACTGATACTACTACATTTCTTCCTATGAATGTTTAATAGAGAGCCGTTTACACAGCAAAAAACGCAAATAATTGAGGTCCTCAAAGGCATAATAAGATGAATAGCTGCTGCATTACCAACGCCATATTTTCAACACATGATAACATTTTCTATTAAACTGACAGTTGTAACAGATTTGTCATTGTTTTCATATGACGTTCTGGTAGAACGATACACTTGTCATGCAATAGTGAGAAGACTTCGCACCCCGCGTGGGCGCATGGTCTACGAACTAAAAGGTCAAGGCTTCACATGTCTGCCCTCACAGCTCGGTTATCGTGTACCACCCCTGTGCCATAGACGACCGCATTACTTTTCGTTGTTCAAAGGTTCAAAGAGAACGCAGGTACTCAATTATTTTTATTGATTGAATAGGCCACCCGCCAAACCCGTATCTGAATTGACTCCATATCATTTATAGTCTGAGCGTGATACCCAGTAATAAACTGGGCCCGGTGTTTAATAATAATTCGCCTTCTTTGGCTACTTGCGTCTAATGCAACACGTTAGTTCCAATTTGGTCACTTCGATGGCGCAATAAACGATGTATACAGAGCAGTTGAGACATTCAAATAAAACGTTGCTTGATTCAACAATATGTGTTTAGCTTGGGCTTAATAAACAAAAATAGTTTACAACACCCGATATTTTAGTAATCACAACTTAATCAAGTAATGAGTTATGGGATATTGACCAAAAGCAACGAGGACAAAAAATACTTTTACACCAACCAAATGTGAGAAACTTCTAAATAACGTGGAATGTCCTAAAACAATAAAGCGTCAACCCCTACGCTCCTTATTTCGGAATGTGTGCGTGTGTGTTTGAACACACTCGGCTGCGCTCGGCTTCAAGATTTTGTAACATTTTTGTCCAATAAGCGATTTATCAAATTTGAAATTTACTTTCGCTGTGCGCTCTCAAATGACTAATTGTATCTCTTACAGTGTGTCCCGAAAAGATAAATTTGGATGGTTAACGGTAGTTAAAAAGGCAGGACACTTTTTTTTAAATATCCCCATAACGCAGAGCCCGCAGGCTCCTTACCCAACTGTTTACCATTTGATGACTTACTAGCTTATGCATAAAAAAAAAAACACTTAGATCTTACATCTTCTAGACCCCCCTCTTCGCGCATCAGACATTAGATGTGAACTTCCTTTTTCAGATTTCTTGTCTCAATTAAATATAAATAGTGTAGTCTTGTATTTTTCCTAAATCATACGGACGCCCCTCCATTATGTTCGTGTCACTCTACCTAAGACTCGACTATCATTCCCATGAATCACTGTTTATAAACTCAATTCATTAAATTGGATGCTCATGTAAACTTAACTGAGTTGTTTCCTGTAGTAATGACCAACAGACACGTAAACAAGAAACTTGAAGAGATTTCTTGCTATAACCTGAGTGAAGAGCAATAAAAGATCCGGACTGACGTATACCATAACAAATCTATCAATAGAGGAAACTTAATATGAGTTATCGTCATAATAAGTGGACTAAATCAAAAATCTTTATAAAGAGGGCAAAACCAATCTACTTTCGCCTTTTTAATTGGGCGATAAAAAAGCAAAACTCCTAATTAATTTGATTGATGCAATTATAGAAAGTATAATGATACATTCTAAACCTTAATGGAAAAATAATTTAAGTATAGTGAGCAAAATAGAAACAAAACACCACAACACAAAGAAATAGCTCACATATACAACTTCAGTATATAAACAAGAGAATAACGAAACAATTGAATTTCATCATCCAATGACCGCGACTGCGGGCGTCTCTCCGATTTATCTCCGGGCCTGGACAATCAGCACGCACCTCAGGATCGGGGGACAATATCGACATTCCGGTGACGGAGGGCGAAACCCTTCGCACCCCTCGCAGTTCGGCGGGGAAACCACCTGAATTAATCCAATTGTAAGGTATCCGTCTGGACATGACTCACCAGTGTTTACGAATTGAGGCATAAACACCCCCTCTATTTTTTAACCTATTACCGCGAATGTCACCACCCGCCGCTGCTTGCCACTATTAAAATGCCCGAGATTTTTAAATTTTCAGCACGTGTCGACTCCCGAGCGGAATAACAAATTGCACATGCATCAATCACGGCAAAGAGACGCCGTCCGGGCGCGATGGGTGGCTGGGGTGGCCGCGACGCGTTCTTCCAGTCAGGGCGAACGAAGAATCCCTGGGCAAAAAATAAATCAAAACCCTCGTTAGGCAACGACCTACACCTTTGTACACACAGAGTGCAACGACACCCAGGCATTTAAATCGCATTTCGGGGTTGGGCGCCGCGCGCCCGTCCCCGGCGCACTTAAATTAAGCTCCTACCTTGCCCGACTTGCTGTTGGTGTGCAGAACACTTTATATTTGGCCAATTTCACTAATTACGGAACGCGAAAATTAACTGGACACTATTTAGACAACCATTTTGGAGCCTCGCGCTCGGGCGACTGCCGCTCTGCCGAGAGCAGCCGAACGGAATGACGAGGAGGGAAATTTAAATATACGTGCAAGTATACGAGGGCTGTGCATAATTTTTTATATAATTTGCATCTGCTATATCTAACATCTCCTTATTATTGCGGTCATAAATAACGAGACGAATGTAAAACCCAAAAAGCAACTTTGGAAAGCAAAGCAAGCCATGCATGTGACCTCGTGAACCCCATATCTCGGGTCAAATGACAGCTACAGATGATGAAGATATCGACCTAAGGTATCTACTGACCAAATATGACGTGAATAGGTCAAGTAGTAGCAATCCATTAACAACAAACTAAAGATCAATATTAAGAAGGATTTCAGAAGTTAAGTAAAAAAGCTTTAGATAATAATAACAAATTTTATTACTGCATGTTTCGACAAACTGCACACGTTGAATTTAGTACTGCAATAAACCTTGACTACCATGATGTACTCGCTTATAAACAATTAACTTAATTAGAAGAAACCCCTGGCCGCCTGTCGTTCTGGAAAAAAACAAGGCCATTAATATTGACGATAAATTTAGAATATCAGAAATATCAAGAAAACCAGAAGTGTCTAAAAATAGCCCCTTTCTATATGAACCAGTGGTACAATTTAAGTAGGAGAAGGTTAGGGCAAAGACATTTATACAAGGCGTGAAGCGCCTCAACGCACCCGAAATCTTTACCTCCTAATATTAGAAGTAATACAACAACAAAGCATAAGTTAAAACCAGTTTTAACAATCTTTGGCTAAGATTAAAGACCTTTAGAAGCTACAAAGATTTCTTAAGAACTAAGGAAGCCATAGAAAGAATAAAAATAGAATGTGGACTGTTACGCAATCAAAAAGCGGATATCGAAGAGAATCACTTTACAATTTCATACCACGGTAACATTATGCAAGAGACCTAAATTATTTAGGAACAAAGACAATACATAAATAGAAGTCAATCGAAACCAATGTAAAAATATACAAAATGATGGTTTGTTCTACACTTTAATAAGATTTTGAAGCAACAGCAGATATTTCCAAAAAGATACGAATGCACGATAAGGCAAAGATGAAAACTTTTCCCAAAATAACGGGCAATACTGGACTATACTAGAGTTAAAAGTAAAACGATAGGAGGGAAAAAGAAAATTAGGTAACATAGAGAAGAAAAATATGGAACGACCGTGTCATAAGAATGCATGCATTTTGAATGGTTTGCAGGGTTGAAGACACTTCATTACCCGGAAAGCAAAGTGTAGGATGTAGCGACTCCTAAGCAATCCATTAACAACAAACTAAAGATCAATATTAAGTAGAAGGGGATTGAGAAGTAGAAGAAGAAAAGGACAAATAATAATAAAAAATTTTAAACTGCATGTTTCGACAAACTCACAACATGTTGGATTTAGTACTCTAAATGACTACCAATTACTAGCTTCTATAAACAATAAGCATAGCACATAAAACCCGTGGCCGCCTGTCCTTCTGGAAAAAACAAAAGGGGGGCCAAATTTGACGTATAATCCGAATCCGCGATCAGAAATTCAAGAAAACCAGTGCAAGTGTCCTAAAAAATAGCCCCTTTCACATATATATGCCAGTGGCTACATTTAAGTAGGGGAGAAGGTAGGGCTTGCATTTCTTACAAGGCGTGAAGCGCCTCAACGCACACCGCTCGAAATCTTTACCTCCTAATATTAGAAGTATACTTTTATCAAGGCCGCAAAGCGGCCTTTACGTTGTAATCTAGTTAAAAACACTAATTCTAAGACAAGATAAATCCTCTCCGATGGCGAACAAATAAACGTATCCGAATTGCAGCTGTCTTCAGCCGAGTGGCACCTAACAACATTAATTTTGTCCACTGACAAGCGGCAACGTGGACCCGAATTATAACTCTCTGTTTTTGATCAACTTAAGAATGAAAATGGAAAGACTCAAATTGCACAATTCGAATAAATAGCAACCGCGGTAAAATAATTACGTAAGATTAAGTGTTCTAAGTGTAGTACCAATTACTACTAAATTAAAATCTTTCCACAACTCGATAGACACAACCTCAAGAAGATATTTATGTACTTCGAATTTAGTCCTCTGTGTCAAGTGACAATTAAAAATATATCAACTCTATTCGCTGGCGAGTGGAGAAGCAGACCTCAAAGCCTTGTGCTATTCAGAGGAGATAATTTGTAACAAACTCTTCAGTGAGAATAGAAAATCTCAACTGTACACCGCCAAGATTGTAGAATCTCAAGAAGATAATTAACGTCAAATTTAGTGCCTTAAATAAAGTATGCATTAAGCGCTCGTTAGAAACTACTGAAAGGAGATCAATTTACAAATAAAAATAAAAATCTCAAATTGCCTAATTACGACAAATTTACAATTCAAAGAGCGTAATTACGTCTAAATAGTAGTCTAAATTATGTACTAATTAAGGATTCAACTAAGATATGCTAGAAAAGATAAATTAATGACACTTGCTATTCATGCCAAGTAATTTTTGATCAACTTATCAATGAAAATTTAAACATTACTCACTCCAAAACACACGAAATTTTACGAAAGTAATTATAACAAATTTAGTACTTTAAATCGAGTATCGATTAAAGACTGAAGTAATATCACTAAGATAAAATCATATCTATCGAACAAAGAACGGCGAGGTAGATCTGGACTGAAACTGTCGGCAACTCGGTTGCTACTGCTATTTGTACGAAGTAACTTTTAATGCACTTACGAATAAAGGCAAGAAAATCCCAGTTTGGCGGTTCTAATTAAGTACCATTCAATTAGTATTACCAAACTAAAATCAACTCTGACTGCTGGGGGAAGTTAAAGATAATTACGACGCATTTGGTCGTCTAAATTAAGAAGCAATTAAAAACACACTTAAGATCAGTTATTCAAGATCAATTCTGTTCCAGCGAGATCGGCGAAGTGGCCCTAATTTGCTTTTGATCGATTTGCGAAAGATCATGGAATCTCAAATCTGATGTGATTTCAAACTCAAAATTAAGTCCCAATTAGGGACTCAATTATGATCAGCTAAATAAGAACAGTTCTATGGGACAGCTGAATTGCAGCGGTTTCCAGCTCAATTCATACTAGGACTCAAGAAATTACTTATATCCAATTTAGTGATTTAAATAAAATACCAATTAGGGACTTAATAACTCCCACTAAACAGTGATCGACTTAATTACGTCGAATTTAGTTCTCTAAATTAGTGGCCAACCAAGGCTTCAATTAATAGCACTAAGAAGAAATAAATTTGCTAGCAAATGGCGAAAGAGACCTGCAGCTGTCTTTGGCTCAATGTCTTTTTTTTTCTACACGCATTTCTCAACTTACGAATAAAATCACAGAAAGTTAATTATTATCGACCCGAGTGCTTATTTTCACAACCTCAAGAATGTTATTACGTCAAACTAATTACCCCTTTTAGTCAAATATCAATTAGAGACTCAATTAGGATTACAATCATGGAATTTAGTTATCTAAATTAGGAAACAATTAATTACCCAATTAAGAACTCAATTATGATCAGTAAAACAAATTCAGTTCCATTCACTAATAAACTTTTAAAATTCAACCGGATAATTAATTAATTTTCAAATAAAATTAATTTTAAAATGTAATTACATAGAATTTGGTGCTCTAAATTAAGTACCAATTAGAGACCCAATTAAGATTAACTAAAAAAGACTTTACAATCTCAAATGCAATTAAATCGGATTTAACTGTCTAAATCAAGTACCAATTAAGGACTCCATTAAGATGATTAACACAAAATAGCGAACGACCAAGTGAACTTGAATCGCAGTGGTCTCCAATTCAGTGCCTCCTGCTATTCATACGAGGTATCTTTTGACGAGTTTACGATGGAAAATGGAAAATCTTAAATTGTACATTCTGATGGACTAATAATAGCCCTAAACCGAGTGCCAATTAAAGATCAAAGCTAATCCCTTGTGCAATTCAATCGAAGTAACTTTTGATCAATTTAGGAATGAAAAGAGAAAATCTCAAAACTACATACTCCGATAAACCTACAACCACAAAAAAAGTACGTCGAATTTAGTGATCGAATTCTATTATTAAGTAAGTATTAAATTTCTCAATTTGCTCACTCTGGTAAACTTACAAGCCCAAGAAAATAATTAATTACAATTTAAGGATTTAGTTAACATTACTTCTATAAGCTGACGAACATCAAATTGATCGAATATTGCAGCTGTCTCCAACTAAATGTCTTTGGGGGATAAATTTTGATTAATTATGAATAAAAACCGATAATCAAGATTGCACTCTAATGCACTTACAATGTTATAAGGTAATTATGTCTAATTCGATGTTCTAAATTGAGTATCAATTAGGGAATGGTGAAGTGAGCCGGAATTATAGCGGTGTCAATGCTTTTTCCTATTTCATCAAGTTCAATTTTGATCAAATTATGGAATTTCAAGTTTCACACTATGGTGTATTTAAAAACTCAAAAAGATAACTGCATCAAATTTAGTGCTCTAAATCAAGTACCAATTAAAGACTATCCAATAGCGAATAGCGAAATGAATCTAAATTATAGCAGTTTTCAGATCAATGCGTTTTACTTCAGCTTTAGTGTTTTAATTAAAGTACCTATAGGACTTAATAAAAGCCAATGAAATTACGATACACTTAAAATTCCAAGAGAGCAATTACGCCGAATTTCGGTCTTTAAATTAGCTCCCAATTAAGGCTTCCATTAAGATCACTAAGAAGGGATCAATTCTATCTACTAGCGAACGGTGAAGGGGATTTGAATTGCAGCTGTCTCCAGCTCAATATCTTTTACTATACGAGATCACATCTGAGTCTTGAACTGTACAGTCTTATCTAAATAAAACCCCAAGAAGATAATTACGTCGAACTGTGTGCGCTTCATTAATTAAGCAGTCAATTAAGATCACAAAAATAGCTTCGACATTCTTACAATCTCAATAATATAATTACGTCAAACTTCGCGCCTTAATCAACTACCAATTAATTAAGATCACTAAATCAACGTTAATTTTGTCAGCTCCTGAATGACTGGACTAGAACACCAGATATCTATAACTCCAATGGAAGTACAGCTTGAAAAAGGTAATTACGTCGAATTTAGTGTTTTAAACTAGTAAACTAGTAAAAGATACATTTTATCTGTGTGGTGTACATCAATTAAGCACTCAATTAAGACCACAAAAACCGCTTCGATAAACTTACAACCCCGATAATGTAATTTCGTCAAACTTCACGCCCTTAATCAAGTATCAATTAGAGACTCAATTAAGATCACTAAAGCAACATCAATTATTCAGCTGGTGAATGACGTACTAGACTAGAATAACATACGTCCGTAGTTCACTGCTCAAAGGTAACTTTTGGGCAACTTAGCAATGAAGATATTCCATATGCAATGGAACTACTGCTTCAAAAAGGTCATTACGTAGAATTTAGTGCCCTAAACCAAGCGCCAATTAGAAACCCAATGAGGACCACTAGGAAGAGATCAATTTTATCCGTTAGCAGATCTTCTAAATGAGGATTTAATAAAGAATATAAAACTAGCAACCAAACCGACTCGGTCAATTCCGATTTTACAATCAGCTTCAGATCGATCGTCCACTAGATGCACATAAAGAATTAGAGAAAACTAAACTTTTGGAAACTCAAAGCTTTGGTCGTTATAGTGGCCTTTCTTTTGCTGCATTAATAACGCCATGTTTCAGATTAACTGTGTTTTCGGCAGTTATCTCACCAAGGTCCAATCTTGGAAGCCGTCAACTTAAAGAAGCAGTCGAAAGTTTGGACAAACCTGTAAAAATTCCGCAGCGATCAATCGTCCGTTTTTATGACGGAAATATTTTATGTTTTTATTTTGAACGCACGCTTGCACAAGTTTGATGCAATGAGTTAATTCTTCATTTAATCTCAGCTTGATAATTTATTTTGGTCTACCAAGAAATCATTTCTAATGCTAACTAAAAAACAAAGAATAAAAGTGCTTTCTGTCCCCGCTTTGGTTAGAACAACGACAGAGATAAGTTGATCAAGGTTTTTAAGCTTGCAAATTGTCTAGTTGGTATTATGCCCCGCCTGTTCCTCCTAATCTATCCAATTATAGCAAATATGGTGATATAAGCTTTACAAAAAACTTTGTTTCAAGATGGTATGAAACTAGTTAAAAACAGTGTTATCAAGGTTATTTACGCTGACCCAAAGAATTAAAAATCCTATTAGCAAGCTTGTAGTAAAGATTTTACTAACTTAGTAAAGGGTTCCGGAAGAAAGATTATGTCTGTATAAACCCCAAACATATCAAATTACTTGCTCTTTAAGATCGTCGTTGGTATAAGATACAAAAAGTATTAACACAACTTTATTTATTTAAACCTGACATATTTATTCTTACAGTTACAAATACAATTGCAGTGACGTTTGTATCTAAGAAACTACCCGTTTACTGTTTTGAGTAAGGCAATGGCAAGCCAAGAAGATCGCGACGATGCTTCTTGCAAGGCGAGCTTATCGCATCGATAAGACCCGCAAAGACCTCTCTGAAATTTGTATCCTTGGGGCACTCGTGCTTTATGTAGTCTCCATAACAAGTCTTAACTGTGCTCAGGTCCCTGGAAACCAGAAGGCGGTAGGCATTTAAAATAGCTTAAATGTTGGACTTACTGGCATAGGTCCGCCTTGGGAAAAATGACATCCTCGTCGGAGCTGTCATCCTTCATGATTTTCAACTTGTCGTCGCAAACATCCGTCACGTTTTCCTTTTCCATTAGCGTCGAAAGGCACTCCAAGGAATCTTCACTCAACAATTCTACAACATTCGTTTAAAATAACGATCCGAGCAAGTGGGGGAGGAACCTACTGAATACCGCCGCTCCATCATTGGCGCAGATGTAGTCGTACAGACCATCCAGGGCATCGAAAATAAATCCGGCGAAATATTTTTCTTCGGGCTTGGAGCAGTCTTCCCAAACCTGGACGAAGTCTTTAAAGCAGTCGCGGATTTTAGTTCGCTTCTCCGCGCACAGCGCTTCGGAAGAGTCGGAATCGTTGATGTCCTTCAACTCGTCTTTGTTCTTCGGGAGGTTATCGCCCAAGCACACTTTCACGTTCGTTATCGCGGTCTAAAACAAACAGTCGCTTGGAGAGCGCGCGCGTCTCGTAAGCAACCCCAGACACTTACTGCAATATTCTTCGCCGCAGTGTCACCGCCTATAGCTTGGCACCTCTTCTCGAACAATTCTTTTATGGAATTGTAGAAGTCTTCGTCATCCTTGTCCGTAGTTTTAGTTAAATCTTGCAAATCCTCTTCGGTGGCCGCTTGAACCCATAGAGTCCCTGCAGCAGCACCCGTAGAAGAAGGCGCTCAGAAATAATTTAACAGAAATCTTACCGAGCAGCAGAAAAACCACGAAGGAGAACCACTTCATTTTGATCAGCTAGCTTAGTTGTCTAGACATCAACTAAACGCAGCAGGGTCTATAACTCACTTTTATACCGCCTTGAGAGGGTTTATCTAATAGCACTAACATCAACATGGCAGAGCAGGAGAGAAGGTCAAAGGTAGTTCTAGATAACCTTATAATCTCCATTTATTTGGTTTGCTCGTTAATTAATTTGTTGTGTAATGTTTCTTGCTTATTATAAATATCGTTTAGTCATTTTTTTGGTAAACTGGATAACGGACTTTATTTATAGCAGAAAATAATAGGGGCCCTATGTACATGCGAAAGAAAAAATTATCATTAGAAGACAGTAAAAATTTATTTAATGTAAGTTGCCGTCCCAGAAGCGAGAAAATAGGCCCCTCTGTGTAATGAGGTCAGAACAAAAAGTTAGGCTGCCGTTTTCAAAATAATTGTAACCCAAATACATTATCATGTTGCCATATGCTGACAGCGTGATCATTTTAATTGTTTCCTGTTCGATTTAAATGTCTTGTCGAACACAAGTAAAGATGCAAGGAACGCTTACGAGAACAAACGCGAGCTAAGTGGCTTTCATGAGGACTAGGTCTCAAAATTGAGGAAGGAGAGCGGAACTGGAGCGGGAGCAGTCTATTTCCGTTGTTATACGAGGTTAAATATATAGTTAAGGAGTCCAGCGTCGTCATCAAGGAAAAGAGAAAACTGATTACTATATAGGGCGTAACAATGCACAGACAGTAGTGTCCATTCGATTTGACAGTTGGTAAGACTGCTGCAGATACCGTATTGTATGTTAAGCCTTCTAACTTATACGATCAAAAGGGCTTATTGGAAGCTCCACAGAGTGGCGAAAAAGCGCATAGCTTTGAGACGGGTACACATAAACACAGCAAATTTCAATAGGGGGCGTAATCAACAGCAATGGATGTAAAGGTCTCAGACATGGAGACGCACTTCTTCGATAGACTCGTTAATGAGACTATTGAAGGTAAAAGCGGGTAATCATAATGTCAAACTATAACAAGCTGAAAGACAATTTTATTAGACTCCAGCTCTCGAGAAGCCACATTAGAGGGACTAGAATAGCCAACACCAGGGCACTTTTAAAGCCAAAAAATTCAAATCAAGGTCACACTTGTTAAAAATTTAATGGGAGCAACAGATTTGATGACTAGAATGGCAGGACGCCACAGCTTTAAATGGACAGTGACGTAAGAAACAGTATTACAAGCATTAGACAATAGTGAAGAGCAGTAGATCTGGAAAAACGCCACATTGTGGGTGCCTGGTGTCAAGATCGGAAACTAAATGACGGTGGATATTAACTTCAAAAATTAGAACAATTTCGAACTATTAGCGGAAGAAGGTTAGGTAGGTCACAAAATTTTCTAAAATATAGCAGAAAAGGCTTATTTAAACTTTTAGGGCCCACTTGAGGCATAAAAAGACAATATCCGCAATAAAAATCTCGAACGAATTTAACGTTCACTTTTCATATAACCATCCTTAAGCTTAAAGATGTAATATATAGAAACTAAAAAATTTCAGGGCTACACGAACACCTTTATTAGAATCCTCTACCAAACCCCCGCCGCAACCCAAGATTCTTGCATTGACGACTGTAGAAGTAGGCTAAAAGACCAACCAATTGTACTGAATTCGATTATTTATTTCTACTTTACAACTGTTTAACGGTATATAACTCCCTTTGGTCATTCCTCGTACGCTTAAATATCTCCGCACTTTATTCCAGAACCCTCGCGTTTCTGCATTGGCGCGCCGAGCAAATTACTGGAACCTACCTTCGCAAACGAGCCCACCTCGGCGTTTAGGCACTGCACTTAAAAAGACCGGACTTCTTGAAGTAGATCGTTGCACAACCATTCAACCAAAACCACCAAAGAGCAAATAAGGGGGTTAAGAACTTTATATTTTGAAAAATAAATTAGAACCAGGTAGCATTTGGCTTTAACACAAGTAAAAGACAACACACGGAAGACTCCTCACATTTTCAGAATACAATCGCCAAAATCGCCTCAGAAGAATTTGGCGACCTCTAGCAAGCAAATATTTAAATCGAAGCAAAATACTCCTCTAAAGTGCGAGAATGGGTAAAACAATGTAGGGCAAGAACTCGTTGCCTGCATTAGAGTTGGTTAGACATCCAGACTCTAGTAAATTTTGATTTAAAACGATCTAGAACGATGGAAAGACCTAGTGAAATATCTACTAGGGTTACTTGCACTTAATATAAAAGGCAAAAAATGTAAAAAAGTAAATTTTTAGACGTTGGCACGGTTACAAATTCGGTTCTGAAGAGACTACAAGTAAGTACACCACAATCTTCTTCGCCCAAGAAGGCTTTTCTATCTAGGTAGCACTTGCTTATGCTCCTGATAGAGAACAAACGGCTGATGTTTGTCTTGCGAGTTATATCTTCTCAAGGTCATGTCTTATAAAATACAAAAGTCAATTTGGCTGTCTTTTTTTTATTGTACAAAGATCTTGAAGCTTAACTTATCCAATGCTCAACTTGCTCTCCAGTATGGTGAAAGAATCAAAAGCTCTTAAAAGACATACCTAACAGCAGAAGTTTTGTAAACTTTGTAAACCACCAAGTAATTCTGGCCAAGGTCGCAAACAATTTTTTCAAGGGATAGCTCTTTTGAGGACGTGTGTCCAAAAAATGCCACCTTAAAAGTCGGCTATAGAGAGTCACAATAAATTACCCGTAAAGTTCCAAACAAAGACGGCGTACAACCAGCTTAAGCGCAATAATAGCGCCGCTACTTGAAAGGCATAATAGGAAGAAAAACTTCCAACCAATGAAAGAGTCACTTACTAGTTAAATAACTGAGAGGAAGAGGCGTTAGGAAAGGAATACTTTGATAAACCAATACCAGTCTCGTCTACTGTCAGTAAACTCTTAACAAAAATTTTCCAATCTATCGGGTGTCATTTCAGATCCTAAACGAAAAGATTGTAGATTTTTTGCCCGTGAGCACAATAAAACTCCTAACCCAGAAGATTAATACTTGAAATGCCCAACCGATAAAATGGACTCCAAAATATATTCAAAATGAAGAATCCAAAAGAAGCCGAAGGCATCATTGCTAAAAGAAGTTATGAAACCAGAGAAAACCCAAAAAAACAGCGACATCCTAGCCTACCATTTAGATGCCTTACTGAGGTCCAATTGGTGTTTTAGGTAGTGGCTAGTACCAAGCAAAAATACAATCTGGCCGCATCCTCAACTCACACAAAATCACGGTCGGCCGCCCACCGTGTGCGCCGCATAGTTAGGCGGTAACCTAAGAGATTCCAGCTGGCTGGAGTTTATTAGTTGTGTCCAGTGCGATGTTTGACCCGGATAGTGATGGTGGCGGTCTGGAGGCGAGACTTGAAAAGATTTTCGCCGCTAATCCGGACCAACGCCGACTTTAGCAAAGGCTCCAGCAACGCCACCTGGAGGACCCGGAAATGCTGCTCGATGACTTCCTCCAGCTATCCTATCTACTACAGCCGCTTTGGCCAACCTCGTAATCACCTCCACCTTCCCTGCCGGGGAGTAATTCCTACAGCAGACTCTGCTAGGAGCAGAACTTCAAGCGTGCCCGTAAGCGCCGTCGATCCAAGATCTTAATGTTTTTACCTTCTCCCCCAGCTCCGACAGCAACAAACACCACCATCACCAACGTCTTTGACGTCCTAAGCGACCTCAAAGATACTGGGATGCCTGCCATCTCTAGCCCCCGCTCGAAATCAGCAGTTGCCCGGTAAGAGCATTCCTTCGGGAACGAATCCCGTCCGTTATCCTAAGGATGAAAGAGGTCTGGCCTTCAGTACGCAAGGCTATCCACAAGCATCGTATTGTGGTGGATAAAATCGCCATTCCTACCGCTACTTCCGATAATTACCGATGTTTGACTCGTTTCTTTAATAACCGAATATTGAACACCACTTTCTTCTGTTTAAGGTACATAAAACCATTCGAGTTGTGCTGCTAGGCGCCTTGGAGTACCTGAGCGAGGAAGAGCTGAAGCAGAGGCTCCACGATAACATCTCCATACTCATGGTACGGAGGATGAGGAAGGGCCCCCAACGACGTTCAATGCCAGTCATGTTCCTCAAACTTAAGCGGAACGACAAGGACAAAGCGGTCTTCAACGTGCGAGGTGTCTTCGATATTCTGCTTTCCCCGAGCCAGCGCACCCCGCCAGACGACGACTGCACCTGAGTGAAGCTATACTGCAGACACCAGGGGGAGTGCTACAGACCCACAGCTCCACAGCGTTCACAAAAAACCACTATGCCGCAGCCACAACGCCAAGGCTTGGTCATAATTGTAGGGCTCTTTCAGAACATATACCCCTCTACGTTATTGGAAGCTTTCAACAACATCGTGGCGGCCACCCAAAACACCACCAGCTTCATTGAGGTGGTTGCTGGGCCCATGTCCTTCAAGAACAACATAACCGGCACCCTTGTCAAGTTCAGGACTCCCTAAACGCTTCAGCCACCATTAAACTTCCGCCAGTCTGGAAGCGCCTGAAATGGCACACCACTTCCGAGCCAAGGCTTTCCAGAGAAGAAAGGTTAGAGGTTTATACTTAGATATTTTAAATTCCAAGTATCTCGACGTCAACACATACGGAACCATAGGTTCATAAAGAGTTTTTATCTTTACAAGGAACATAATAACAGACGTTTCCAAATTGCTTAATCTTAAATAGTTTGGTCGCATTTATCAATTACTCGTCAAGCATTTCGAATTTAATTCTATTTTGAAGAACAAGAAGTTGCTGAAGGTCTTTACAACTTAGGGGCGACTTTAATTTTGTCAGCCATTTTAATCATTTTAGAGCAGGCAATACGACGGCATAGTTCCTCACGCTTATACGAAAACTTTCAGAAGATCCAGAAGACAATCCTGAACAATTATTCCAATGTTATTATCTAATTGGAGAGCTAGCTTATCCGAAGGGTTTGAGCATTAATATAAATAGAAGAAGAATAACACAACTCAATTTATTTACCATAGACTGGTTACAAATCAACTTATATCTAAGGTTTTGAGTAGAGTAGCGGCAGCCTTCTACAAGGCGAGCTCACTGCATCTATAAATCCCAAGAAGATGTCTCGAAAGTTGTTATCATCTGGACATATCCGTTTTATCTGATCCCCATAGCAAGTTTTAGCCGTACTCAAATCCCTGAAAACCGTACACAAAAGAGTACTTGCGATGGTCGCAACTCATGAATCTTACTCGCAGAGTTCTGACTCGGTAATGATGGCGGCACCAGGGGTGTCACTAGTGATAGTTTTTAATTTGCCCACACAAACGTCGGTATTCCCGCTTCCTACTAGCGTTTCCACGCAGTGCAAAGAGCTCTCGCTGAAGTACTCTGAAACCTAAACGTTCTGAAACGGAATGGTTGAAATAGGGGAGAACCCACTGGGCATCACCGCTGCCTTGTCGTCGCAGATGTAGTCATATATAGCATCGAAAGCATCAAAAAAATATCCGGCGAAATATCTCTCTTCCTTTACTGAGCAATCCTCCCAGACATGAATGAAGTCACTAAAGCAGTCGCGGACTATACCATGCTTTTCCGTGCAAAGTTCTTGAGAAGATGAGTTATCGACGTTTGGGTTGTTTTGGTTCGTTGGCAGTTTATCGCTTAAGCAATTTTTTATATTGTTTACCACAGCCTAAAACCAAAAAGAGCTACGAAAACACGCACTTGCTCAACAAGCAATGCAAAATACTTACTGTAAGGTTCGTGGCAGCAGCATCACCATCTCCAGATTGGCACTTTTTTTCAAAGTATTCTTTTAGAATGGTATACAAGTTGGCGTCGCCATCGTCATTGTTTGCAGTTTCAGCAGCACTCGCCTGAACCCAGATGCTTCCTATAACAGCACCCTTACAGGAAGTCGCTCAAAAACCACCAAGCAAAACCTTGCCATGCAGCAAGAAAGCTATCAGAGCAAACCACTTCATCTTGCACAATTCACTAGAAGCCAGATAACGTAAAGATTGCTTTTGCATTGCGCTAAAGTTCCGAATAGCCACAACGTGACAAAACTAATTAATAGAAGGCCACAAACAACAGTATAAAGATAACCCGGAGATTTACGATTATTTTGTTTACTCCCTAATCAGATGTTGGCGTAATTAATTGCTTATGATTTGTTTCTGTGCCAATAGTCCAATTCGCATTGGTTTCGATGCAAAGCAACGTAAGCGTGCCACTTCCAGAAATTATCAGCATTATATCATTTTGGGAAATATTTTGCCAAGCTTATCAGTCCACGATGGGGCAAAGGTGGCGACCTTTGGATTCAATTTGTTGTTTACTGCATGGCACTAGGTGTGTAATTGCGTTTTAGCTCAGCTCGGATCTTAGAATTATGTCTAGAGAAATATTTTTGATAAGAATTTCAACAAAAAACAGACTGAACTATTAAAGAAAAGGTGTTGCGCTAGAGCGTGAGAAATGCAAAGCTGTCAGCAGAACAATCTTAAGGATCAGTTTGTTGGGAGGTTGAAAGTGAGATGCCAAGGTAGTCGATTCAAGCTCTTTAATTGCTATTTTTAAAAACTTAACGGACGGGATTACAAATCGGAGGTTGAATAGTTACTAGCAATAGGGTGCGCGTTTAAAAGATATAAATTGCTATCTGCAGACAATTCGAAAGCGCCATCTAGCAAGGAGTGAACATGGCAGTCAGGGTAAACCCGCTACGGGTAGTCGAACATACTCATTATGAAAGAGATAGGGTTACAATGCAATGGAGCAATGAGTAGGTATTAAGTTATATTGAAAATTGAAGAATATGGTGACGTTGATGGATTAAATATAGGTGTCAATTGTATAAAACTGGTTTTATTTATAATGGCTTAGAGAGGGACAGGAATCGACTAAGAATCAGAAGCAGAATCCTAGATGTGATTGAGAGAGTGCGATAAATGCTGTCATGAGATCACTGACTGTCTCTACCATTAATGAGAGAGAGTACGGCGGATACCACCATCCCCAAAGGTTTGGGTATGAGGAAGATCTGTTCTCAATTTGAGCCGCACAAGCTGGCCAACCAATAGAAAACAAAATGCATGAAAAATCCTGAAGATCCTGGTTCCACTCTTTCCGCAAATTATTGTCCTGGACCTGGTACTACCAGTTCAATCCAAACATAGTTCTGGTCTCTATTGTACTACTATAAAACACGTTCAGGGGTAAATTTCTAGATTAGTAGCACGTCGGCGAATTAAACTTGAAATAAATGACAAGCGCGGTATTTAAAAACATTTTTGGACCATCTAGAGTATTGAGGCATCATCGTCCATGAGTATTTTGGTAGGCTAAAGATCTGTTCCTGCTTTGTGTAATACAAACAAACAGACAAATTAAAAGTAAAACAAATAAAAACCTCTGGAGACGTCATTACTGTGTGTAACCATAACTCACCCCTTCTAAGAATCATCATTGTAGGGGATGAGACCCTGCTTGGCATCATAAAGTTTTATAAACGTCGCCAAAAGAGTATGACAATCAATTTAAAGGGCAACGCAAACAATTTTTATCTTCTTGTTTATTTCTTGACACCAACTATCAAATTTTTAAACTACTTTTCTCTAAAAAATATTTTTGTACAGACTTTAGCAGCCATTTTTGGCAAAGTCAATAATAAAGGTCAAGCTAAAATATCCATGCCCTAATAAGTCATCAAGCTCGCTATCCTCTAATCTCTCCACCTGCAAGGTTTGGGACACTGTCCTCTGACAACGCCAGAGAACTTGATAATGACCATAACCTAACTCTTGGCAAAACCAACCCCCTCCCAACAAATACTGTAGCTGCTAAATCACGCATTTGAAAATATTCACACTTTTTTTCTCCGGAAAGTTTGCAGCCGCCCCCAAAGGTTTGCTCTTAGATTCAACATTGATATGAAGCGCACGAGATTCTTTTGCGTTCTTCAGCTTTTCAAACCCCCTCCTTCAAAGACACTACAATTGCTAGTTTTGTTAAAAACAAACAATTCTTTAAAAGTTGATAGACCTAAATTGACTAGTATTCAGCAGCCTTATTCATTATGTGATCGTTCTGGTAATAAAAGAAACCAAGTAAATCAACTTGCAAATAAAATAAGATGCAGTGCCACACAGTCCAAAAGAAAAAATGTAGTGCTTCAACCTATCATACAATTTTTTCTGTGAACAACAATGAGTTTCTGAAGAGAATTTGCACGCTGGATTTGACTTTTTGAGAAAACGTCAAGGTTCCTTTGTGTTCCTCAACCTTACAAACCCTTCAATTTGAAGCCACTGCAATTGTTAGTTTTGATAAAATACCTGAAACCCAAAAAACTTTTCTAAAAGTTGATAAGACCCAAATGAGGCGGTGAAAAGCCTTATCACCCTTCTTGACCACGTGATCGTTCCAAAAGTAAAAGAAACGTAAATAACATAAATTAGTCGAGTTTCGTATGTCACTCTCCCCAGTAAAGCTATAGGACGAACTCCAACGTCCATACCGTTTCCGTAAAAAACACTTATGCCTTTGCTGATCTCGATCATTTAGAACTTTCCGTTGCACACGCATAGAAGTAGAAACCCCACAGTACCTAAACCATACAACTTTTTAGACGGTCTAAATAATGCTTTGCAAACTTACCTCGTTCTAAGTAGAGGACTTTGTCTACCTCACAGTTGTATCCTTCCCCCCGCCCCTTCTCAATCACCTAAAAATTAACATATTTTTATTATTTTTCAGCCGTTGAATTGTTAACTTTTAGCTTTTTTATTTACTATACTATCATACAGTAACTGGTAGTATTATTTTAGTGATTTTATGCATACTTTCACCCTCGCTTCCCGCAGGAGTGTGAGGCCCAGTCAACCAGCGCCAATTTCCAAAAACAGATGTGGAAAACTCTCAGTGCGGCCGAGTTTTATTTGATTTTTTGGACTCTGCGTCCGTGCTAAATCTGAGTTTTGACAGTATGATCACGTCCGTGCCGCCACAAATATTTAAAAATTATTAATCACTAGAGGGTAGACAAAAAAACTTACTTGAGCAAGCTAGAACTTCTAATCATCCACAAACCCTTGCTATTTGCTAGTAAATAAGAAACCAGAAGGTTGTTACTCGTTGCTCCTTTATTTCGAAGATTGAGGTCTCAGTGTAGTCTTGAGAAGCATCTGAACACCAAGCATCTTTCCTAATATAATTAATTCTGCCACCTTGAAATTGTCTTATATAACACACGGACGAATGGCTTTTCTTAAGCAAACAACATTTTTTTTTTGCGGTTAAAAGAGACAATCATCAAGAAAATGACATTCTGAAGATCCCTGGCCTTCTGTATTGTGTAATACCACCTGACATCCTTCTACTATTAGATAAGATCACTTAAAAGTCCTGTATTGTTTCAAAGCTAAACTATCTTTCTCATTTATGTACAGATCACGCTGTCGACTTTTATCTAAAGCTCCAACCAAATGAAAACAAATAGATAAATCTAACGACAGCTTAAAAATAAATTCGTTGTCACCTTGCAGAAGACCTTCTCACGACAATTTACATCTACTGCAGCATCTTTAGAATTTGTTAAACAATGAAGTGGTCATTTCGAGTTCCTTAACCTCCAGTTCTACTAGGTTGTTTGATTCATATCGGCAAATATCAGAATAGATTACTTACTAGTTAGTACTTGTAGAAAAACGTTACGAAGACAAGTGGTAAACTCATTTTACATCAAAATTCCTATTCAACTAGTTAAAAGGCAAATTCATCTACGGAACTAACGACAGACATACTTGAGAACTAAAGTGGTCTGTTGTAACAAAAAATAGGCATCAAGATATTAAAGAATCAAAATGTTCACTGTTAGAAGGGAAACATAGAGAGCAGTACCAACTACACAATGGGAATTACAAAGTTGTTATGCGAGGCATTCGCCAAGATACAGTGGATGCTCGACTCGGCCTTTTTACTGCATGGCGCTCTCTTTTTTTTGGTTTCTTATAACAGCAAACCGAATTATAATGTGAGCAGACAAATAACGATAATAAATAAATCAACTGTCCTTTATATGAAATAACAGCAATCTGCCCCAAACCAAAAGCTTATGTGATATCAAGGTTGTTTGCCCTAACCTAAAAGATAAGGCACAAAATTACTCTACCCAGCAACGAAAGAGGTACAGTTGAAGATTTCAGGAAGAAAAATGTAGATAAATCTTAAATGAATTAAGGGCGCAGGTTTTACTATCCCGAAAACCATACCATTCTACTATTTGCTGTTTGGGGTCATTATTAACAAAATATTTATTTTAACATCGTAAGTTACAATTTTAGATTCAACCGCAATGGAGTGTCGCTTCAAATTTAATATTTTGAGTGAGGTAACGGTAAGACGAGTAGGTTGCGGCGATGCTTTTTGTAGGGCGCGCTTATCGCATCCATAAAACCGGCGACAACTTGTCTGAGAATCGTGTCCTTGGGACAGTTTTGCTGTATGTAGTCTCCATAGCAAATGTTGAGATCTCTGAAAACCAGATTGCGTTAGGAATCTAAAATCTCATAACTGCAGAACTTATTCGCATACACCCGCATTGGGAAAAGGCATCGTCAAGGGCGACGTCTTTCAAGAACTTCAATTTGTCGTCACAACAGTCCACAGTTTTGTCCCTTTTAGTAGTACAAACACGCAAGCCAAGCACTTTTCTTAAAAACATCTAAAACATTTATTGGATTCGTTTAAAATTACGATGGGGAAGCAACGTATCGCTGTCCCATCATCGGTGCAGATATAGTCGGACACGGCACCCAGAGCGGCCATGTATTTTTCCATCTTTGGTGCAATCCTCCCAAACATGAATGAAGTCGTTGAAGCAATCGCGGATTTTGCCTCGCCTCCTCACGCACAGGTCTTCGTGAAACGAAGAATCGTCTTGGCTCTCTGGAAAGTTATTGGCTAAGTACACTTTCATTTCGCCTATCATAATCTAAATTAAAAAAGAGTCGGTAAAATATTCTTCGCGACATTGTCGCCGCCTAGCGATTTACATTTCTTCTCCAACATCTTTCATGTTAGCGTAGTAGGCTTTGTAAACATCGTCATCTGCATTCGTAGTCTCACTTATATCTTGCATATCCTTTTCGGCGACGGCTTGGACTCATAGAGTTCCTATAACAATAATTTTAGAGCAAGATGTTTAAAAGTAGTTTGACAAAAGCTTACCAAGCAACAAAATAATCATCAAGAACAATTTCATTTTGAACAGGAACCGTCGTAATACAAAAGCCGACTGAAGACAAAAGAATTGAAGGCTTAATAACTTATATGTCGCTTTAGTGTAACAAAAGTAACATAATAATAAACGTAAAAAAGGTCAAAAGATAACAAGTTTGGATAAACTTATTAATCTCCAATTATTTTACTTGTAGATAAGTTGTTTTGCAACGTCTTCTTTTATTTGTTTATTATGAAGCTACAAAGCCCGGAGGAAACACCGGAGGATTTTGAAATCGATATTATAAAGTAACAAACCTCTTAAGCCGGCATCTTTGTCTAAAATATTTATCTTTAGAGTCCACTAATCCGTAAATCATCAGAGTTAAAGTCTCATTTTAATCTGTCTTATCGGCGAAGTTAACTAACATATACGGCTAAATAGGTCGCCGACGCTTTACAAGCTAATTCTAATTTGCAACTGAAGTAGATGTGCTATCAATTTCTTAGCGGTGATTCCAAAAACATGGCCAGATAGACCAGTGGGATCCAAACCGGTTCTCTTCTCCGAATCAGTGACCGGTTGATAGTTCTGAAAACAGGCACAACATCTCTGGGAAGCGGGTAATCCATGAAAGTGTTCAGATATGACGTAGGTGACAATCCTGAGCAATACAGGCTCAAATATTACATCATAAGTTCGTAGAACCAATCCATATACCGCTGGATTATCAATGCACTACGTAGTACTAGTAGAAAACCTCAGCTGTCGTAGACTATGGCTCTCCAGTCCATAAATCCTACAGCAGGGAAATTTTCTCGCTCAAAAGTCGGGTTAAAATTGTACCATAGGTAAGGATACTTTCACATCCGAGCATAATAGCCATCTGTTCCCACAACAAAGCGATGCTCACAACTAAATGCCACACCTTACCAGTTTGTGGCATTCTAGCTTGCTCTGGAGTGACCCTACCTCTCAGAATGATTACGTTTCACTGTCCCCAGAGAGTGTATCTTGACAACCACATATTTAAGTGTCTCTGGATAGCCATATACATACGCACGCACCTGATCTATGTTAGCGTACAAACATCGGACCATTCGTCCAACTTTCGGGCACACCTTATAGATTCAAGTTATAATTTTCAAACAAGATGGGGACTCGCAGTGTTCCTATTTCTCCGTCAACTATTGCGTCTGCGACTTCTAATGTGGGAACTACCAACAGAACGATGTCTAGAGAGAATATGATTTAAAGTACAGGTCCCGCAGATTATCCTAAGAGACACTAGTTATCAGACCCACAATTTCAAGATTTTTAAAAAACCACTTTAATAAAGCCAAGGATCATAAGAAATCCCTGACAATTACTCGTATTATGGGACTGGAAAAGAGCATATATAGTACCACATATCTTTTCTCATCTGCAATTCCCGGTCGCCTTCATCAAAGACGAAGTGAAAGAAGACTTACTAAATCAGGAAATTTCCAATACAGTCGGCGAAGCAGATGCGACGTCTGCGGGATAAGAGACTTTTATCTTCAAAGAGGTGAAACGTTTCGGTAAGCAAGATTTATAGTCTTTAACATGTTCAAATTACTACGCCAATGCCACAGCACCGACCAAGCAGTAATACCCACAACAAGACCAAAAACCCAATCTAGGGCTTGCACGCTCTCTTCAGCTTGCTCCAAAACTGGAACTAGACCAAAAACTCAATCTAGGGCTTGCACGCTCTCTTCAGCTTGCTCCAAAACTGGAACTAGACGTGGAATTAATTTTCAAGGTTCTCCAATTACTTACAGAAGCTACAAACGTAGGAAATTTGATAATGCGACGCTAAAGACTTCGCCCATACATTCTGTTTATATCTGATCTGCCTTCTAGAACGCATCTTAAAGGACAGGAACGACCAAATTCTGGAGTCTTCCTGCAGGTATAACATGACATCTGAAGGGCTGAGATGTGGCACAACTTTGAAATTATACCTGCCACCGCACCGATAGGCCGCTAGAAAGACAGGATGGAGCAGCTGTCTTTGAACAGCAAAAACACCAGCAAGGAAAACCACTTCATTTTGAACAACAATCGTCACAATTCAAGCGGTAACTGGCGACAGAACAATTGAAGGTTTACCTATTTATATACCGCTTTATATAAATATTTCATGGTTATAAACAGAAAAAAGGTCAAAACTGGTTCAGATAACTTTAATAATCTCCAATTATTTCACTTGTTAGCAATTTATTTTGGAATATTATGCTGACCAATTCTATATATATATGGATAAACTTATAAGACAAATAATACACAAATACTGAAGAAAGAGTAACATGGAAATGTTCGCGTTGCTCACACGCGTACCAGTACGGAATGTGGACTTTCAGATAATGTCACGAAAAATTTAGCAACGAATTTGGACACCGGCACAGATTATCCTAAGGGACACTAATTACTAGACCCCACCATTTAAAATTTTTTAAAAAACTCCTACTTTAATAAATCAAAGAATCATAAGAAATCCCTGACGATTACTTGCATTATGGGAGTGAAGAAGATCTTATACCACATATATCTTCTCCCATTTGAAATCCCGGTCATCTTTAGCAAAGACGAAGTGAAAGAAGACCTACTAAATTAAAAAAAAATTCTAATACGGTCGGTGAGGCAGATGTGACGCTTGCGGGATGACACCAATGCCTCTTATCTTCATAGAGATCAAGCGATTCGGTGAGCAAGATTTATAGCCTTTAACATGTACTAGAAGTCATAATAACTATAATCCAGTAGCGAAAAATGCCACAGCACCTACCAAGCGTCAGTATCCGCACAGCACTTGCCGACTCCTGATCAAGAATCCAATCTTCAACTTGCTCCAAAACTAGAACCAAACGTAAAACTATACTTCAAGGTGCTCCAGTCATTTCAAAGAGCTACCAATCTGAATAACATTATCAAAGAGTTGGTCACCCTATTAAAACTACGTTATGGAAAGTCAGCCCATTCGGTCTCTTCATATCTGATCTGTCTTCTAGAATTGAGACATTTTGAAGGACAGGGAGGACTAGATTCTGGAGTTCTCCTGCAACTTTTTCTACAATAAATAGAGATCAATACAAAACAACCATTCCCGTCGCCTATTTTTATGAAACAATGAAATGATTGAGATAATGAAAATTTCTAAATCAAAGAATGTTGTATTGGATAACTCTCAAATTAGAAGGTAATTTTTCTAGAACTCACTGCTATTGTGTATTCCAAATCAGGAGTAGACAAAATCAAAGTTGTTTATAATAAACAGGAAGATAAGCAAAACACTTGAAGTAAAGGTTTTCCACTTGGGAACGACAAATATCTCCATTAGGAAAAAATGAATCGGGAACGGAGATTTTATTATTTCCAAAACCATACCAAATTTTTATTAGCTTTCAGGCTAGTAATACCTGAGAAAATTTTAAATTATAAAAAACATTTATTTGAGATTTAAATCTCCAATGTTACACTTATATAGGCAATGGACATTAAACTTAGCATTTAATAAGTAGCCCACTTAGTATTTTCAGTATGGTAGCGGTAAACCAGTTAGATCACGACGACGCTTTTTGCAAGGTGAGTTTATAGCATCGAAGAAACCGACAATAACTTCTCTGAAAATCGTATCTTTGGGGCACTCGAGCTTTATGTAGTCTTCATAACATGTCCCTGGAGATTAAACGACGGTAAAAATTTAAAATCGCATAGAATTGCATAAAACTTACTGGCATACATCCTCTTTGGGAAAAACGACATCTTTGAAGGTGTCGTTTTTTAAAACTTTCAGTCTGTCATCACACACAGTATTTGGGTTTCCCTTATCTAGTAGTTTTAACACGCAGTCCCAGGCACTTTCACTAAAAATCTCTGAAACAGTGATCGGGTTCGTTTAAAACGACGATCGGCAAGCATGTAGAGAAACCTTACTTGTTATCACTGTTCCGTTGTCGGTACAGATATAGTCGTATACGGCATTCAGAGCATCTAGAACAAATCCAGCGAAATACTTTTCTTCCTCCTTGGTGCAGTCCTCCCAAATATGGATTACATCTACGAAGCAATCGCGATTTATACCTCGCCTTTCCACGCAGAGTTGTTGATAAAAGTCAGGGCGGTATAACTCGCCTTCGTTTTTTGGGAAACTATTAGCTAAGCATTCTTTTGTTTTGGATATGACAAACTAAAATCAAAAACAGTTTATGAGGGAAGCGCCAACATGATAAGCAATCCCGAATACTCACTGAAAGATTCTTCGCAGCACTATCAACATCTATAGATTTGCATTTCTTCTCTAACATTTCTTTTATATTAGCGTAGAAGGTTGTAGTAACACCATGATCCGCATCCGTAGTCTCAGTTATATTTTTCAAATCATTCTCGGCTGCTTGAACCCATAAAATTCCTGCAATGACAACGTTAGGGAAAAACTGTTCATAAGCATTTTAACAAAAATCACACCGATCAGCAAAAACACCACCAAGAAAAACCACTTCATTTTGTGCAGTAATCGTCGCAATTGAAGCGGTAACTGAACTCACAATCAGAAGAATAGAAGGCTTTACTACTTATATACCGCTTTCGTGTAAGAAGATTATCATAATAATAAACGGAAAAAAGGGCAAAAGATAACAAGTTCGGATAACCCTAACAATCAACAATTATTTCGCTTGTTAGTAATTTGTTTTGGAATGTTATGCTCATCAGTACTATACATATGGATAAACTTATGCGGAAAACAATACACAGAGCCCGAAAAAAAAATATTTCAAGGTCATCCCAAAACTTAATTTGGGTTTGCTTACAGTTTCCTTGTTCCATACACGTAGTAAGAAGAATTTATCTTTGATGTCCACTCCACTACGTATAACTTAATTTATCAAGACCTGCAACATCCGAGACTCATCTGGCGAAATGAATTAACGGTGTACGCTGTAACCGTTCACTCTATTATTCAACTGGTTTAAAGGTCGCGCTTTCGATTCACCTTAAATACAATTCTCCACTGTTACGCAAGCGTATCAACCATTCAGCAGATTATTTCCCAAAGTACTCTGCAAGTTCACAATAACAACCAGAGCGATTAAAATTTATCAATCTACGGCCTTCACCCCTACGAAATAGCCATTGTGTTATCAGTCCAAATATATTTGCGAAATATACAAAAACAAGCATATAAAAAAGTAATGGTATTATAATTAGACAGGGTCTTAAAATATTGTTAGTTATCCTTGGATTGTTAAAACATATATGAAACTTAAATAATCTTTTTGTCTAGGAAGCTCCTGCTACTTGAGTTACAGCTCGTAGAACCTTATTACCTCATTAGTGAACTTAAATGCCAAACACCTCCCCTAAATTACTAGAGAGACCAATACCAACAATGGGACACAGACAGATTCAAACTTGCAATTTCGTCAGTCGTGTGGGTGGTCTTAAATTCACCATCTTCGAAGATACACCCCGTCTTACTTCGATCAAAGTCAAAGGGAGAGGATTATGTTTCCAACCATTTTCATCAACTGTTCTAAAAGGCAGCGTGGACATTCTAGGCAAGAAATGACATTTTGTTTCGAACGATTAGATGAACCCCTTTAAAGATTGAAATGCCAATTTATCTGAAAGACCAAGTATACAAGAAGAGCCATATGTTACATATATATCGTGTTCAACAATTGTGAACTAGACAGAAGCTTCCCCCTCACCACCAGTGTTTTGTCCGGTTATCCAATCACTGCCTTGAAACTTGGAAGACGTTATCGTGATTCCCAAGCCAGATAGAATCCTGGTAAAAATAAATATTGTAAGAAACTTACGTGTGGCTGCGAGTGCATGTGCGAGACTCAAACAACAGAAGCTGTCAGATGTTTACGAGTAACTTCGCGTACATTCTGAAACAGATTTTGAGTTGTTTAAATGACACGCAGCACGGCAGCTCGGTGAGTCACTTCAAGTGCCACAAGCTGTGCGCGTGCAACATAAATAGTCTTACAGACGTATATAGTGTATTTTTTTATTATTAATTGTATGTATTGTATACGTAAAGGGTTTGTTCGGAAAGTATCGAAAATAATTCAATAAATACGAAAGTATTGCATGTAATAATTTAATTCTTTAAAATTCTTCAAATAGTTTCTTTCTGCGAGCTTCCTAGAATGGAGCTTACAGCCTTGATCACGGCGGATTGGAATTTCTCCGCCAACCCAAAACGGATTACTTTCAGATTGGATTTGAGTTTTGGGAAATCAGGCGGAGCCACGTCTAGACTATACAGCGGTTGAAGTAACAATGCCACGTTGTGTTTAACCAAAAATTCCTTCACAAGCTATGACGTGTGGCTGGGGCGATCTCTTTTCGTAGGATTCTCTTATCAGGTTCAAAGTCTCGAATTTTTTGAGTTCGACACAAAACATCACCGCTCAACGTTGCTCTAACGTGTGCTGCAAGTAACTGATATGGCCGAAATTTTTGAATGGAGTTTCAAGCGTTAGAACATTGAAAATACTTCTTAAACCGAAAGTGCTATCAGAAAGACATAGATGTCGGGTGTTCCACTTTGAAGGACAACGTCACTGCACATGCCTCCTAGGACAACAAACTACCCCACACCAACATCAGCACGCTGCAGCCCTCCAGCAACACATAAATGAAATTGTCAGAGAGCTTTACAATAATCAATTTCTTTCCACCCCTTAGCCTCACGTCATTCTCTATTAGTCACCTGAAAATAACACAACTCATTTTCACTACCTCCCCTTTTTCATCTCAAATTTTATCTATTTTGTGAATAATCCGATAGGATGCAACGAGCTCGCCTGGTGTCAAAATTGCGTTTGCTATCACAACGTTACCTGCAAAGGTAAACTTGTATGACTACTCGCAGTTACTTATGCCGGTCTTGATCACTTTGCTTATGAGAATAGGATTTTAAAACTTATCGAACTGACCAAAGTGCAAGACCTCCAACCTCAACGACAACCCCAAACGCACACAAAATGTTTCTAAACAAGCAACAAAATATAAAGCCTAGAGTGGAAATCTCCTTTTGGTAACCTTAAGTTAAATTGTGCGATAGATAATCCTCAAACTCCAAAGGCACCAATTACTAAATTCAAACTGAACCTTAAGGTCGAAACCATACATTTCTCATTTTATTTGGCCATTAAAAGCAATGCCTTATAAGACTGCCTCGAAAGATAATTTCAATTCATAATTCTCGTTGGACGTCTAATGATTCCAAGAACACCGCAAATAGAAGATTAGTGAAACTGATGCTTAGTAGAAAGTACCGTGGGCCCATTCTCAAAATTATAGACCAAAAAACATCACAAAAAGAGCAACAAATTAAACTGAATATATTGCAACCGTTCATGGCATCTCTTTTTCTAAATGACGGGAAGATTGAGATAATAAAAATTTTTAAATCAAAGAAATTTGTATAGGATGTATCGTAAAATAGAGGATAACCTTCGAATGCATCTTTAAAACATACAATGATATTCTGCAAATGTTTATGTAATAATTACAATCTTCCTTAAACCCTATGAGCAGATGATGTCAAAATTATTTATGATAATCAAAAAGATAAGCACAACACTTCAAGTAAAGGTTTTTCTACTAGGCAATAAGAAGAGGCATGTTACGTGTATCCAATAGGAAGAAATTAATCAGAAATGCAAATTTTACTGTTTCCAGAAAAATATCCAACTGCTATTTGCTATTTGAAGTCATTATTGATGATTAAAATGTTTTAAAAATTAAAAAAAAGTTCTTCAAGCTTTATTCGTTTAAATATCACATGTCTGATGTTACACTTATATGAACTTAGCATTTAAAAAATTACCCGCTTAGTGTTTTGAGTATGGCAACGGTAAGCCAAGTAGATCACGACGATGCTTTTTGGAAGGCGAGCTTATAGCATCGAATAAATCGACAACAACTTCTCTGAAAATCGTGTCTTTAGGGCACTCCAGCTTTATGTAGTCTTCATAACAGGTCCTAGCTGTGTACAGGTCCCTGAAGATCAGACGGAGGAAGACGGAGGTCCAGAGCTCACCCGCATACATCCTCCTTGGGGAAAATGACATCTTTGGGGGTGATGTCTTTTAAAAGTTTCAGTTTGCTTTTACAAACAGAAGTTGGGTTTCCTTTTTCTAATAGCGTTAGTACGCAATCCCAAGCGCTTTCATTAAAAACCTCTAAAACAGTGGTCGGGCTCGTTTAAAACGACGATCAGCAACCATCCAAGGAAAATTTACTGAGTATCACTGCTCCGTTGTCGGCGCAGACAGTCGCATACAGCATTCAGGGCATCTAAAACAGATCCGGCGAAATACTTTTCGTCCTCCTTGGTGCAGTCCTCCCAAATGCGAATGAAATCTTGGAAGCAATCGCGGTTTACCTCTCGCCTATCTCCGCACAGTTCTTCGTAAAAGCCAGGACGCTTTAACTCGTCTTCGTTTGTTGGGAGACCATTGGCTAAGCACACCTTTACTTCGCTTATGACAAACTGAAAACACAAAACAGTTGATGAGAAAGGCGCTCGAACAATAAGCAAATGCTTGCCGAAAGATTCTTTGAGACACTGTCAACATCTGCAGATTTGCATTTCTTCTCCAACAATTCTTTTATATCAGCGTAGAAGCCCCTGTCAACATCATGATCTACGTTCGTGATCTCGGTTATATGTTGCAAATGATCGGTGGCTTGAACCCATAGGGCTCCTACAAACAGCAGCCGTAGAGGAATGTGTCTAAAAATAATTCAACAAAAACCTCACCGAACTCCAAAATCACCACCAAGAAGAACCACTTCATTTTGAACAGCAATCGTCGCAATTTAATAGCTAATTGAAGATAGAAAGGCTGAAGGTTTTAACTACTTATATAACCGCTTTCATGGCGCAAATATTATTCATGTAATAAACAGAAGAGGTCAAAAGGCAGCAAGTTCGGATAACCTTATTAATCTCCAGTTATTTCTCTTGTTGGTATTTTGTTTTGGGGTATATCTTTTTGCTCGTTTATTATGAATAAATCATTATGTTGTTTCAAAATATGATAACCAATATTATTTATTTGGATAAACTTAAGCGGCAATTAATCCATAATTTCGAATTGATCTCAAAAACTTAGTGTTTTCTTTCACTTTATAATATTATACCCTATAAGCGTCCACCTCTGCACAATATGCAGGCCTCAGCAAAACCTCATGCAGGTACACTACAAACTGGGTTTCCGATTCATCTCAAATGGAATTCACCATTGCAAAGCAACCATATCAATCACTCAGTGGTTTATTTCTCAGAGTACAATTGCACAACAACCACAGAGATGAAAATTTATCATGCAGTTTTACTCCTGTAACATGAACAAGCACCTCCGTTAATTTAATAGAGACCAACACCAACATTTAAACTTGCAACGCTGTAGTTCTTTACCTTAATTTTGAAAGGTACGCCCCATCTTGCATCGACCAAGACACAAGGAGAGAACGATGTTTCCTGTCATTTCTTAGTTGTCGACCGACATTCTGAATTCTATTTGCTTTACGATCAAGTTGCATTGGAATTTGATAAAGAAGACCACTAATAAAATTGAAACTTTCAACAGCCTGAAATGACCTTCTACTTGAACAACTAGATAAAGACCCATGAAAATTAAAATACAGATTTGTTTAAACAGCCAAAGTGTACGAGTAGGCCAATGTCGTACTCAAAAGTTGTGTTACGTGAAGTAGTCGGGAGCCGCTCCATCACCACCAACGTTGTAGTTCGTCTCCACCATTATGTTCTTGAAAAATAGAGAAGGTTGGCCTGTTTTCTTAGCTTGAACTACTATCCTTTAACAAGAAAGATTGAACAGGTGTTCCTTAAACGCTTATGGAGAACAACTGAGAGTATCAAATTGAGCTGCTGATAGTGAACTTCGTCGAAATATCTCAATTTCTCCTATTCTTCCGTCCCATGCACTTGCATGAAGACTCTGCTGTAAGGTTTTCCACAATTTGTGACAGAATTTGATGTTCTCTAGTTGGTTCATGCACTGTGACCCCACTTTACAATGACAGAAAGTTTTACCCTGATAGTCACAAGTGCTCCATGCTAGGTGGCGCTTCTTGAAGTGTCTCTGGTCAGCCTTGTGCATGCGCGACCACCTACCTCATATTATTGTTGAGATATCATACCATTCATCGGACTACTTAGGCATCCCTTATAGATCCAAGTTATAATTTCCAAACAAGATGGAAACTCATTCAAGTATCCGCCTTGCTAGAAGCGCTTTAACGGCATACCAAAGATGTCAACCTCAACTTAAATTGCGTTATCAGTATTTGAAACTAGCCTAGTCTCACGTAAGCATTTCGCTGTTTATGCCTCAGGTGCGTCCACTATGTAGGGTTACGCCTGTAGTTTATTAGAGATGCATAGCGTTGACTGTGTCGACGACTTAATCCGAAATTTGCTGAGCCCAAAAAGGTGATGCTGCATGCTGCGAATGGCCACAACAATCAAAGTACCTTTGTCCCCCCGCGAGCTACCGTGTCGGCGACTTCTAATGTGGAAGTTACTTCACCTCCGGGAAGTCATGCGTCTCCTAACAATGACGTGGATATTGACGCAGTTCAACAACGAATGTGAACAGCGACAGTTCATCTAGTAATTGAAACTGTCAAAACTGTCAAAACTGCACACATTATCCTAAGGGGCACTTATTACTCGAACTGTCTTTTGAAGATCTTAAAAAAAGGTTCAACTTTAATAAATCAAAAAAGCAACCCTGACGATCATAGTATTACTTGCATTATAACAATGAAAAAACCCATCTGAGAATACCGGTCACGTTCACCAAACATGGAGTGAAAGGAGACTTCCTTCTGAATAAGAAACTTCCAATGCAGTCAATGATGCAGATGTGACGCCTGCGGGATAAAAAGACCGATGTCTCTTATTTTCATAGAGGTAAAGCGATTCGATAAATAAGATTTATGGCCTTCGCCATGTATTAGAAGTTATGATAACCGTAAAGCAACAGAAAAAAGAAAGAGTGATAATTTCAGGTGCGCGGGTAAACATAATTTTAAAGATTGCACTAAAAAACAGCACACCTGCCACATTCAACTATAACCAAAGTTTACTTGCTTCCCGAAAGCTACTTCAAACGCGCAAAGATGCAGAGGCAACTCTAAAGATGCCATAATGCACGCCCTACACTTTCTAGCATTCCAGCCACATTAGGCTACTTATACACACAAATAATCCAACGAACAGAAGAAAACTAACAAATATCGAGCAGGAATCTACCCACACAAGACTGAGAACCTAATCGGGGACTCGCGAGATATCGTCAGCTTGCTACAAAACTGGAACTAGACGTGGAACTAATCTTCAAGATGCCCTAATCACTTCAAGGAGCTACATAATCGGTAATATGATGCGCGATGCCAAAGACTCTGCCACCTTGTTAAAGCCAATTTATGGATAGACAGCCCATTCATTATGTTCAAATTCGACCTGCTTTCTAGAATGTGGGCATCTTTAAGGACAAGGAGTTTCTGAAGTTCGCCTGCAGGTATAATATGAACATCGTGGTGATCCAAGCAATCCAACTAAAGAACATGGGCCAACTTCTAAATCATACCTACCATCGCACCGATTAGCGGTTAGCGAGAAAAGTTGAGACAGTTGTCTATATCAAGTCCCTTCAGAAGCATTATCAGTACCATTTCCTGTCATTGGCAATTTGAAGACCATTGCCATTTGGTAGAAACGAAGGCTTTCACGGCCAGTGTTATGGTAAATCGTGTGGTTGGTTCTCGGGTTATAAGATCGTGGTCGGAGTTCAGAAACTCTCGACGTTTCGTCCACAACTGCAGCGGACGTCTTCAGAAGAAAATCTACAAAAAATTAAGTGACGTTTTCGCTTTTATACTCGTGCAAGTATGGTAGAGTTGGTGTTGAGGGGCCGTTGTTGACGTCACCGGGGTAGTAGATAACGTAATCGGACTAGCTGCTGACGTCAGTCGGGTCGTTGCAGGTAATATTCATTATTGAGATGTTTGTGTTTATTATAGTAATGCATACTTTGTCCACGGTCCCATGGAAAATGTCCATTGTTATCTTGAACTGTATGAGTAAGTCTTTCGACCATAATATTTTTCTTCTTCTAAGTCCTTTCGTGCCTTCTACTTGGCCTGAAAATTCAATTTTACTAACTCTTAGTTATGGATGTTTTTCATAATGTATTTTAGATGTTCCAACTTACATGTTTCTTCATTTTCTTACCCATTTTTTCTAGCACACTCTGATTAGTAATATGGTTTGTCCACAGGATTCTCAAAATGCTTTGGTGCAACATTTTAAATGCTTTAAGTTTTTACAGGAAATTTTAAAGTCCAAAGTCGTATAGTTGGTTCTCGGATTATAAGGCCGTGGTCGGAGTTGAGAAACTCTTGACGTTTCGTCCACAACTGCAGCGGATGTCTTCAGAAGAAAATCTTCGTGAAAAAGTGATAACTGTCGACGTACGTTCGTTTTTATCACTCGTTCGAGTTTGATGTTGGATCGTCGGGCAAAGCGCATACGGCGAACGAGCGGTGACGTCAGAAATGCACTGAAACGACGACTGGCGTCCAGCTAGTCCGATCGTTATCACGGTATATGCTTTCGACTATCACTCGCCTCACCGTATCGCGTAGTCTAATTTTTGCCCTTTATCGCTCCGCAAAAGCAAACATACCGCCATACGGCGAAAGAGCGAGTGACGTCAGAAATACTACCTGAAACGACCTGACTGCCGTCGCAGCTAGTCCGATTACGTTATCTACCATCCCGGTGACGTCAACAACGGCCTCTCAACACCATCCCTATCATACACGCACAAGTATAAAAGCGAAAACGCGCGGGACAGACGTTAATTTTAGGTTTTTTTTTCTTAATATGTCCGCCGGACGAAACGTCGAGAGTTTCTGAACTTCGACCACGATCTTATAACCCAAGAACCAACCACACGATGCACCACTGCCATCTAACTTCCAAACAACGTACTATAGAGTTATTAGACTAGTCTCCACATCTAACTCCCCATCGTACAAATAGTTCCTCCTCGAATACCTACAAGCCATCTTCCAGGAGAACATTGTATATATCTATCTGGCGCCACGATCTCGTGGTTGTGAGATCGCCTGAACCGATTTACTATAACCTTAACGGTCGCCCGGACATCCCCATGTAGTATTACCTTAACATCTCCTAAGACTTCGTTTTCTCTCTAGTTTTAATTAATATCTATATAGAGATCATATCGACAACGCAGGGTAATTCTAATTCGCACAAGACACAGAAGTGCTATAAAATCTACCAACACCGTTTCTAAGAGTATAATGATTCGAAGAACACATTTAGACGTTGACAGAAAGACATTCTAAAAGGAGCAAAAAAGACAAAGTGAACCAACGAACAACTAACACTATATTGCATGGCATTTATAAACAATGAGTGTGTGTCCAGAATTTTTTTCTACAATAAATAAAGATCAGAGGTAATCGACCATTTCAGTCGCAACTTTATTCCAAAAATAAAAATAATGAGATAGCAAAAAAGTGAATTTTCTACCAGATATTTAGCAAATTAGAGAGTATCCCTTCCAACGTATCTTTAAAACATACACTGACATTCTGTATTCAAAAATAATTATCAAATGACAACAATCTTCCTTGAACCCAATGTTATGGTTATGATAACCAGTAATATAGGACACTTGGAGTAAATGTTTTTCTATTCGGCAACAAGAAAGGACAAATTAAATGTCTTCACTAGAAAGAAAGAAATTGAGAATGCAGTTTTTACTATTTCCAAAATCATATTAAACTGCTTTTTGCTGTTTGAGGTCATTATTATAATTAAAAAGTTTTAAAAATTAGAAAAAAACATTAATTTAGCTTTATTCATTTAAACTTCAAGTGTCTAACGTTACACTTATATGGACAATAGGCACTAAACGTAGCATTTAAGAAATTAAACCCGTTTAATGCACAGCCTTTAATGTTTTGAGTATGGTAATGGTAAGCCAAGCAGGTCACGACGGCGCTTTTTGCAAGGTGTGCTTGCAGCATCGAAGAAACCGACAATAACTTCTCTGAAAATCGTATCTTTGGGCACTCGACACTTATGTAGTCTTCATAACAGGCCTTAGCTGTGTAGATATCCCTGGAGATCAAACGAAGGTAGAAATTGGAAATCGCATAGAATCGCACAGAACTTACTCGCATACATCCTCTTTGGGAAAAACGACATCATTGGGAGTGCCGTCTTTTAAAACCTTCAATCTGTCATCACAAACAGTACTTGGGTTTCCCTTATCTAGAAGTGTTAATACGCAGTCCCAGGCACTATCATTGAAAACCTCTGAAACAGAGATTGAGTTCGCTTAAAACGACGATCGGCAAGCATATAAGAAAATTTACTAATTATCACTGCTCCGTTGTCGGCGCAGATATAGTTGTATAGGGCATCTAGAGCATCTAAAAAGAATCCGGCGAAATACTTTTCTTCTTCCTTGGTGCAGTCCTCCCAAATGTGAATTATATCTTTAAAGCAATCGCGGTTTATGCCTCGCCCATCCCCGCACTGTTCTTTATAAAAGTCAGAGGTCATGAACTCGTCCTGGTTGTTAGGGAGAGTATTGGCAAACATGTCTTTGTTTCGCTTATGACAAACTAAAGTCAAAAACAGTTGTCGAGAAAGGCATTTATATCATAAGCAATCCCGAATACTCACTGAAAGATTCTTCGCGGCGCTGTCAACGTCTATAGATTTGCATTTCTTGTCCAACATTTCTTTTATACGAGCGTAGAAGCTTGCATCTACGTCATTATTCGTGTTCGTAGTCTCAGTTACATCTTGCAAATCATTCTCGGTGGCTACTTGGACCCACAGGGTTCCTGCAACGACAACGTTAGAGAAAGGCGTTCAAAAACATTTTTACAGAAACCTCACCGAACAGCAAAAACACCACCAAAGAGAACCGCTTCATTTTGAGCAACAATCGTCGCAATTAAAGCGGTAATTGAAAACAGAAGGATCGAAGGCTTAACTACTTATATACAGCTTTAATGCAACAAGATTAACATATTAATAAAAAGAAGAGAGGTCAACGGATAGCAGATTCAGATAACCTTAATGATCTCCAATTAATTTACTTGTTAATAATTTGTTTTGGAATGTTATGCTGACTAGTTCTATACATACGGATAAACTTATGCGACGAAAGCAGTTGGAAACTTTGAGGTAATCGCCAAAATTTAATACGAATCTTCCTCTACTTTCCTTGTTCAAAACCTATAGAAAGAGGAATTTACCTTTAGTGTTCATTCTACATATAACTGAATTTAATTGGTTATCGGAGCCTGTAACTGCCAAGACTCATCAGGCAAAACTATTATTCATCTCCAAATCGTCTCTAAGAGCTGTGCTTTCGGTTCTCTTCAAATGCAATTCTCCATTGTTACGCAAACGTATCAACCATTCACCTGTTTATTTCTCAAAGTATTCTATAAGTGCACAAAAAAGACCAGAGCGATTAAAATTTATAAGTATATGGCCTTTACCCTTATAAAGTAGTCAGAGATAAAAAAGTGGTGGTATTATAGTTCTTCTTCTTCATAAAGTGCCTTATTCATTATTGAATGTTGGCAACAATCGAGGCAAAATTTTGTCTATCTTTAGTGGCTCTTATCAACTCATGTGTACTCATGTGGGTCCAATCTCTAATGTTCTTAAGCCAGGAGCATCTCCTGCGGCCTCGCCCTCTTCTGCCTTCAACTTTTCCTTCCATAATGAGCTGCAATGTATTGTATTTGTCATTCCGATATAAATGTCCAAGATAAGCTGTTTTTCTTTTTTTAATAGTGAATAGGAGTTCATTTCTTCTGTTCGTTCGTCTCAGGACCTCTTCGTTTGTGATATGCTCCGTCCAAGATATACGTAGCATTCTTCTAAACACCCAGTACTCAAAAGCTTGCATTTTCTTTTCTGTATTAGCCTTGAGGGTCCACGCTTCAGCACCATATAAAATAGTATTGAGTGTACGTAGCACTGCACAAATTTGTATCTGGTTGTAAGATGAAGACTGCGATTGGTAAGTAGTTTCTCGAGTTTTTGGAATGCTGATCTTGCTGTTTCTATTCTTATTTTTATTTCCGTTTCTGGGTCTCCATTTTCTGTCAGCCATTTTAAGTTGTGTTTGTGCTATTGGTGTTTTGCTCAAAAACATGTATTTTGTCCTTTTAGTATTTATCTTTAACCCTATTGCGTCTCCTTCACGGCTTACTGCATCCATCAGCCGTTGTAGTCCTTCTAGGCTATCCGAGATTATTGCGGTGTCGTCAGCGTACCTTATATTATTAAAAAGTTTACCGTTTATTTTTATTCCGTCTTCGGAGTTTTCTAGGGCTTTGGCGAAAACTGTCTCTGAATAAATATTAAATAATAGTGGTGAGAGGATGCAACCTTGCCTCACTCCTCTTTTAATTGAGGTAGCTTCCGTATTTTCATTATCTATTCTCACTGTGGCGTTTTGGTTCCAGTATAGGTTTCTAATAGCTATTATGTCTTCTTGATCAAGTCCTTTCTCAGTCAATACTCTCAATAGTTCGTCGTGCTTTACACGGTCGAAGGCTTTTTCATAGTCGATGAAGCACACGTAGATATCTTTTTGTTGGTCACGGCATTTTTGTAGCAGAACTGACAGGCTAAATAGCGCTTCTCTGGTACCAAACCCTTTTCTAAATCCAAATTGGGAGTCGCTCAGATCTATTTCACATTTCTGACATATCCTACGGTGTAAAATTTTTAGAAATAACTTGAGAACATGGCTCATCAGGCTTATGAGTCGAAAATCATCGCATTTATTTGCGTTGGGTTTTTTGGGTATAGTGATAAACTCCGATGTCATCCAATCAGAAGGCATTTTCCCAGTTTGATAGATTGCATTAAAAAGATTAGTAAGTAATGTTATGTTTTCTTCATTTAGAAGTTTCAAAAATTCGTTATGAATCTGGTCTGGTCCAGCTGCTTTGCCGTTTTTAGAATTTCGTATTATGCTTGTTGTTTCACTTTGTAATAAACTTGGTGCATGTTCCGTTGTTGTTATATGTTGTTCAGTTCTCACATCTTCAAAGGTTTCTTTGATCTTTTTGTGTAGGTTAAAAGTATCGTGTCTCTTTTCTAATTCTTCTATTTCATTGCATTTCTCATTTAGCCATAGTTCCTTCGCTTGCCTTATCTTCTTTTGTATTAGTTTATTTAGTTGTTTATATTGTTGTTGATTTTTGTTTTTGTATGTTCTTCTGTTGTCCATTAACGTTAATATTTCTGATGTAATCCATGGTTTCTTATTTTTGCTACGATTTTGCCCGGTTATGGTATTTTGTGTGTTTGTGATGGCTATTTTTATTTTGTTCCAGATAGATTCGATAATCTCTGTGCGGTCTATATCGTCTACATCAACATTATTTATTAACTCGTGTATTCCACTTTCTTTTATATTTTCGTTTAGAGTCTGAGCCGATTGCATGCAATGGACTGGTTCTTTCAGTTTCTGTAAATCTATTTTCTTGTTATATATCTTTCGTAGTTTTTTGAGACGTATGTTAATGTTTCCTACAACAGGATTATGCTCTGAGCCCACATCACTTCCGGGATATGTTTTAACGCCTGTTAGTCCATTTCTATATCTCTTGTTAATTAGAAGATAATCTATTTGATTTCGTATAATGTGTTCCGGGGTGTGTTGTGGAGGCGCCTAGGTGGTAACTTGAACCACGTGTTCATGACGACCATGTTTTCTTCATGGCAAAATTGTATTAGTCGTTCTCCTCTATCGTTTTGTTCGCGCAAGCCAAAATTTCCCCCAATGTCTTTTACTTTGCCTTGGCCCACTTTGGCATTGAAGTCGCCCATAATAATAGTTATTTTGTCTGTTTTAATGTTGTTTTTTAGTTCATTTATGTGCACGTACAGTTGTTCTATTTCTGCATCTCGTTTTTCCATTGTCGGGGCATATATTTGGAAGATGTTAATATTCTTTGGTGACGTTTTTAGTTGTAGTAATATTATACGATCTGAAAAGGGTATGCAGTATTATAGTTGGACAGAAAATATTATGTTGGTTATCCTTGAGTTGTTAAAACATATGTGGAACTAGAAAAATCTTGGCCTTTTAAAGGTTGTTGCATGTATCACAACTCGTTAAACATGATAACTATTGTAAAAAATATGTTAACAAAAATATAAAATCGCTAAGTATTCTTCTTACTTCAATTGTGAACTTAAACGCCAAACTATTCTAATAAATTACTAAAGAGACCAATACGAACAATAGCACACGGTCGCATTCAAACTTGCAACCTCACCAGTCGTCTGGGTGGTCTTAAATTATCCATCTTCGAAGATACGATCCGCCTTACATCGGAGTCACAGGGACATTTCCTACCATTCTTCAGCCTTACGAGCGATTTTCATTATGCGCCTAAGAGAATACGACAAATTCACCTTTACCAAATGTTCTAAAAGGAAGTGTGGACATTTTGAACCACAAATGGCATTTTACTTCGTGCGATTAGATAAGCAACCATGATGAGGTAAGTAGAAGCTTCTCCAACACCACTAATAATGCTGTCCGTTTCCCCCATCATTCCCTGGAAAAGTGGCGGACATTACTGTAATTTCCAAGCTTGGACTACCAGAAGGCTGCTCGTAGTATAAAATAATATAATAGCAAAATCACCTAAGCAATTTTGATCAAAGCTGTCAAACCAATGCTATACAGGCGGTCTATTATCGAGGTGATTTCGGTGTCCACTCCGTCGTATTATGTCTCAATTTATAAGATCCATCCAATCTCCAAGACTATCTAATGTTACGTTCAGAATACATTAATATGCCCTCTACAATAATCCTGACTTGCAAATAGTAAAAACCAAACCAGATAGAATTCTGGTGAAAATAAATATTGCAACGAATTTCTGAACGCCCCCCACAGCGGGTATCCGCTACACATCACGCTTTAACAACTCACATAATGCCTTCCAAGAATCCAGCCGCGCTGTGGGTGCACGTGCGGAACGCAAACAATGGAAAATTGCGATGTTTACTATTAACTTCGCGTATATTCTGGAACCGGTTTTGAGTTGGTTAAATATTACGCAACAACACAGCCCGGGGAGTCAATTTAAGTCGAGTAGAATTCAAGTAAGGGAAGCGACAAGAGTCTAACATAAATAGTGTTAAATAATTTTGAGTGCCTATAAGCGCAATAAATAAGTATTGTCAGTAAAGTAGCTGCTATTCACACTGTGAAGAGCAGAAACATTACAATAAGTTTCATCCGAAAATTCCAGTTAACCTAAAATTAATCTTATTAACACACACGATCGTTCCCCCCCCAACTCTCTCTCTCTCTCTCAAACCCTCTGTCCCTCTCTGTCTACCTATCTATTTCTAACTCTCTTTCTCACGCACACACACATGCAAACACACAATTTTCCTTCTGCTAATCTTGGATAAACTTTTTACAAGTAATTCAAAAACTCAAATGTAGACATCGGTTATTTTGAAATAATCCTTAAGAATCGATTTAAATTTCTTACTACAAAAAACGTTTATTGACGCTGACTTTGTTGGACACTGAGACACAGCTGTTCAGTGCTCTGAAAGATAAATTTTTGGGTTGTTAGAAAATATGTATCTCTATGCATGGCAGCGTTTTAAACAAACTAAAGGATGCACAAAATAATGGTCTCTAGTGTACATTTTAGACAACTTGGAGCCCCATACCGGTGGCGCGTACATCATGATGTCTTATAGGCAACTTATATTAAAAAGGCAGTAGGCTCCGCGAATGAAGTATGAAGTTCGCTTTTATTACGACCTACTCAACATGGGCTTTCCAAGTAAACTTGTTGTTCAAGGTTACTTTGCGTACTTTGGTTAAAGATACTGAGAGATATCAAGTTGTCACACCGGTCATAAAATTAAGTTGCAGAAGCAGACATAGCGATATCAAAAATGTCTGGAAGAGTAATGAAGGGTATGACTAAAATGCCAAAAGCCTAGATATACCCATACTTACAACAGTTTCAGAATGGTTGTTTTGCGTTGAGCTGTTCCCAGAATGACATCTAGCAACTAAAATAGCATTTCTGGGTCGAATGGTCAAAGGTGTACATTTCTGAATTGCAAGTGAAACAAAGTAGCGGTCACATGAAGCACCCTTGCTAAAGGTATAAACCTGAGGCCCATACAGGAGGACAACCTTCTCACGTGAATTGAGACACATACACGAAAACTTCAACTTAAAAGGAACAATGTGAGGGTTTACAGTAGTTGCGTACTGTACTTGTTGTATTAAAGGGGTCTATTTAAAACGGAATTTATGTTGAGGCACATTTCATAGGCGTTTCCAATATTTTACGAAGTCCGATTTTTTCTACAGTTATGAAAGTTTGCGGGTGGCCAAGTAGTGGGCGTTGTGTCTGTGGTCTCCAAACAAGAGAACATATTTGAATCATTAAGACATATTGCCTACGGCGAATGTAGATGTAAACTAATATGGCCGAAATTTTTGGCAAGTAAGAGGTAGGCCGCGTATAAACGCAGTTTCGGCTGTTAAAAGGATAAGAGAGTAGACCCAAAAGTTACTTCCGTTAAAGAAAAATCTTAAACGTAAAGTTCGATTTTAGTCGAGTGCTCCACTTTTAAAGGCAGCATCACTGCACATCTCTCCTAGAGCCATAAAATACTCCACACCAACACCATCTATAATAGAAGAGAGCTTAACAATAACCAGTTTCTTCCCACTTCTTAGTTTGCGACCATTCTCTGTAGATTACCTAAAAAAAACAAATCAACAGAGGTCAATTGTAAATAACCATTTCAGTCACCTCTTTTCTTTATATAATAAGAAGTTTGAAATAATAAAAATTTCTGAATCAAATTGTATTGGACATCTCGTAAATTAGAGGGTAACTGTTCTAACATATTTTTAGAACATACACTGATATTCTGCGAATATTTATGAAACAATTACAATTTTCCTTGAACCCAATGAGCAGACGATCTCAAAATCATTTATGTTAATCAGAAAGATAAGCACAATACTTGAAGTAAAGGTTTTTCTACTAAGCAATGAGAAAGGAAATGTTACATGTCTCCAATAGGAAGAAATCAATTAGAAATGCGGATTTTACTATTTCCAGAACAATACCCAACTGCTGTTTGCTATTTGAGGTCATTATTGATGATTAAAATGTTTTAAAAAGTTTTAAAATTAAAAAAAATCATTAAACTTTATTCATTTAAACATCACATGTCTAATGTTATACTTATTAGGCAATGAACAACGAACTTAGCATTTAAGAAATTACCCGCTTAGTTGCTTTTTGCAAGGTGAACTTATAGCATCGAATAAACCGATAACAATCTCTCTGAAAATCGTGTCTTTGATGCAGTGGAGCTTTATATAGTCTCCATAACAGGCACCAGCTGTGTACAGGTCCCTGAAGATCAAACGGCCGTAGAAATTTGCAATCTCGTAAATGCAGAACTTACTCGCATACATCCTTTTTGGGGAAAATGGCATCACTGGGAGTGTGGTCTTTTAAAACTTTTAGTTTGCCATCACAAACGGTAAGTAGATGTTCCTCTTCGAGTAGCGTTGACACGCAGTCCCAGACACTTTCACTGAAAACCTCTGAAACAGTGATTGGGTTAGTTTAAACAACGACCGGCTAACAAAGAAAAATCTTTACTGGTTATCACTGCTGCGTTGTCGGCGCAGACATAATCGTGTGCGGCATTCAGAGCATCTAGAACAAATCCGGCGAAGTACTTTTCTTCCTCCTTGGTGCAGTCCTCCCAAATATGGATTAAATCTACGAAGCAATCGCGATTTATGCCTCGCCTCTCCGCGCAATGTTCATTATAAAAGCCAGGAGTCATTAACTCGTCTTGCTTCTTTGGTAGACTATTGACTAAGCATCCCTTTGTTTTGGTCATGACAAACTAAAATCAAAAACAGTTTATGAGAAAAGCGCTAAAATTGTAAGCAATCCCGAATACTCACTGAAAGATTCTTCGCGGCACTGTCAACACCTGTAGATGTGCATTTCTCCTCCAACATTTCTTTGATATGAACGTAGAGACCTGTATCAACATTTTGATCGGCGTTCGTAGTCTCTGGTACATTTTGAAAATTATTCTCGGTGGCTGCTTGTACCCACAGGGTTCCTACAACGACAATGTTACAAAAAGGCGTTCAAAAATAATTCAACAAACACCTCACCGAACAGCAAAAACACAACCAAACAGAACCACTTCATTTTGAGCAAAAATCGCCGTATTTCAAGCGTCAACTGAAGACTGAAGGTTTAACTACTTATATATCGCTTTAGTATGACAAGGTTATCATTATAATAAACATAACAGGGGTCAAAAGATAGCAGGTTCGGATAATCTTATTATTCTCCAGTTGCTAATTTGTTCTGGAACGTTTCCTTTTATGCGTTGATTATGAAAAAACACATTTAACCCACAATTTCGAGGTAACCCCCAAAACTTAATGTAACGACTTTTTGAATGCGCCCTATAGCAGCAACTTAGGATTTTTTGTTGCACCCCGTCACGCTCGGCGGTTGATATAATGCCTTCTAGGAATCCAGCTGCTGCACACGTGCGAAGCGAACATTCTAGGCGTTTTTGAGACGTTTTCGAATCCCTTCTGCTAAGCGCCAAATAGGCATGAATATCGGAGCGGCGCCAAGAATTTGAAGAACCAAATTTACCTTATAAACTAGGCAATGTGTTATCAGGCCAACTATGGTTAAGAAATATATGAAAACCAACATCTAAAAACGTCACGTATTATACTTAGAATGCTAAAAGCGAGTTAGTTATTTCTGGATTGTTAAGACATATGGATTTTGGTCAAATTTCACTCGATACTATACATGCATTAGAACCTTCACCAACAACCTGAAATGACTTTTCACTTTGAACCATTGTATAAACGCCCATAAAGATAGAAATACGAATTTATCTAAACGAACAAAACATACGAGAAGATCAATATCGTACGTATACATCTTGCCCAAAATTAGTGCTACGTGAAGTAGTCGGGGCCTCTTTATCACCACATTCTTTTTTTGTATCCACCACTTCGCCAAACTTGCATTACTATCCTTTAACAAATTATGGAAGAAATGTTGCCTAAACGCCCAGAAGAGAACATTTAATTAAACTGCTGGTAGTAAAAAATTAATATAATAACAAAGCAACATAAGCAATGTTCTCTGATTTAATCAAAGCTGTCGCAAAAACAGCTGATTTACCTTCAAATTGAATAGGTGTCCACTCCTCCACAATATCTCAATTTCTCTAAAACTGATTAAAGGTTATATTTGAAATACGCCAAACAAGCCCCCTACAGTAATCGCAATTGTCAAGCAACACAACTGCGTAGTTAAAGTCACTACGTGGTTCTTGCAGTAACTACAAGGAAAGCCAAACCAGACAAAATACTGGTAAAAACAAAAAACCACAACCACAACTATTCTCCATCAGAAAGACTTAATTATTGAATTCTGAATCGAACTAGAAACACCAGATCTCATTCTCTATCATCACGTCTGGGGTTCTAAGTGAAAAGCGTTTGAATCAGATGTAAACACTTATTCTCCTTACAACTTCCATCTATTCAAAAACTGACATAACACTCAAAGATCCAACAACGTCAAGGTTGTTTACGCTGACCTAGCAGATGACATTCGGATTTTTTTACTTAGCTATTTGAGACCACTATTAACATATACTAAATTTCAAAAATTGTAAAAAACGCATAGACATATTATTTATTTAAACACCACAAGTCCGCTGTTGCACTTATCATTCAATGCCCATTAAAATTCGCACCAAAGCAACTGTCTGCTTAGTTTTTTGAGTAAGTTAACGCTACTCGAGCAAATCGCGATGAGCCTTTTTGCAAGGTGAGGTTATCGCGTCCATAAAACCGGCAATAATTCTTCCGAAATGTTTATCCCTGGGGCACTCATCTTTTAGATAATTTCCATAACAAGTCTTAGTCGTGTTCAGATCCCTAGAAACTAGAAGGTGGTATACAATTCAAAACTCGTAACTGCAGAACTTACTCGCATACATCCAACTTGGAGAAACCGGTATCGTCGGGGGTGTCGTCAGGGGTGTCGTCTTTTAAAACTTTCAGTTTGTCATCGCAAACTTTCGACGCGTTCTCTCTTTCGTCTAGCGTTAACAGACAGTCCAAAACATTATCGTCGAAAAAATCTACATCAAAACAATCCGCCGATAATAACAATGTGAGGAAGAACAGAAGAAACCTACAAGGTATCACGGCTCCATAGTCGCTGCAGAAGTAGTCGTATACGGCATCTAGAGCATCAGAAATAAAGCCGGAGAAGTATTTTTCTTCCTGGTCGGAACAGTTCTCCCAAACGGGAGCAAGATCGCTAAAGCAAGCGCGGATCTGGACTCGCTTATGGGCGCATATCTCCTCAAATGTGTGGTCAAAACCGAAGTCTTCTAGCTTCTTGGCAAGTGGTTGCCGAAACACACCTTCACTTTGCTTACCACGCTCTAAAACCAATATACAATTGCGAATGGTTACTATATTACACTCACCTACAGATATGCACTTCTTTTTGAACAATTCTTCACCATTGTCTCCGTTTGCAGTTTTAGTTGCATCTTGCAAATTTTCTGCGATTATTTGGACCCACAGGGTTCCTGCAGCAGTATCTTTAAAGGAAGGTGCTCAAAAGTAATTACAAAAGCCTTACCGAAGAACAAAAAAATGATCAAGAAGGACCAGTTCATTTTAACTGAAGATGAAGGTATCAAAAGTTTAACTACTTATACACCAGTTTAAAAGCATTTATCTATTATGATAAAGAGTGAGCAAAGTCGAAAGTGGTTGCTCCAGATAACCTCGTAATCTCTAATTAGTTTATATGCTCATTTGTTGTATAATATTTCTTTTATTTTTTATTGGGGACAATTATCATGGTATACTAATATCAAATTGGCCAATGTTGTTTTATATGTACTGCTCTTTCACCTTAATGTAATAAAGTGGGAGAAAACGAAAGGAAGGCTTTCCAATTATTCTAAACGACCATTGTCTATATCATTTGTGTTAAAGGCGAAGGAGAAGGACATGACACAGAAAAATATACGCACTAAATACACTTAACCAAGTTCTATCCTTACACTTCTAATAATTAACTTAAGACATTAAGGTGTAATCTAATCGTAATTGATTCGCACTAGCTCTAAATGACCTAACTAAACGTACGCAAGCTCACAGTTGGCTGGTGTCAGAAAGAACTAACCTAAATCACATGCGATGCAATGCAGGGTTACGAGCAAAGTCTCCCATCCAATAACACTATGCTAATAAGTAAATAAATATTACTATTGTTTATCCATGCTCAAGTACAACAGCCACTACAGCTCGGTCACCCTTGCTGGATAGTTCCAGGACGTGGTTCCATCCACGTTCTTAGTTCCAAGCTATCGTGGAGGCCACGCAAACACCACCGATTTCCTCGAGGTCGTTCTACGTGGAACACATCCTTGGTATGTTCATAAGAAACCACCTGAGACTTGCTCAAGCTTCTGCCAAGCTAGAAGCGCTTTAATGGCATATGACCCACCTTCCAGAAGAAAAAGGGTAAGGGCTTAGTTCCAGAAATCTTGTAAAATAAGGATGTTAATGTCAACGTCAGTCGACAGAGTTCCCCAGCTGTAGCACCAAAAGAGCAAGTTCCCTTGTCCCTTTAGTGCGAGAGGTACCAGCACTTTGTAACCCTTCACAATGACGTACAAATACAAGTCACCTAAATCCGAGACGTCTCCTACTGTGGCCTAAAATGTCCGTGTCGCTCACACCCCAGTTATTACTGAAGCAGGCAATTTAGCCATGAATGTAAACAGCGATAATTCATCATTCAGTAGTAAAGTAGATTATTCTGCAACAAGTACAATGCCAATCTTTAGTCAAAATGCCACCAGATTATCCTACAAAAAACTCATTACTGAACACGCCTTTTAAACATGTTTAAGGAAAAAAAAGCTCAACATTAAAAAAAGAAGAACGAAGGGAGCATCTAGTGTTTCACTCCCGTTATGGGACTGGAAAAAATTTATACCACACATATCTTCTCCCATCTGAAAATACTAGTCACCTGAATTAGAAGATACCAGTCCAGTACATGAGGCGGATCTCTAATACTCGTAAAAGTAAAGCAACCCTCCAAGCAAGATTTCTGACCTTCAACATGTACTGAAAGTCATAATAACCGTAAAGCAGCCGCGACCAGTACCACAAACGCAAAAAATTTGGACACGCTCAGCGCTGGACGAGTTGCGCAGATAAACACTATTTTAGAGACTAACGTATGAGCCAACTATGCTGGCACCCACTTTGCCAATTACTGAAGCTGCCCGACTTACCCAAAGCAATCACAAACGCGCAGAACTGCAGCCCCATCTGCAGATAAGCCAGCGCCCTCCACCATACCAGCAACTTCAGGCCACTCATACGCTCCGATGGTATAAGAAACAAAAGCAAAACTAACAAACACCGACCAGACAACAGCACCCACCCCCAGGTACTCTAGACATTCCATGCAGTCACCAATTTGGAACGCCAAAGACTTCTCCACCAGTTAAAACCACTTTATGCATAAGCACAAATCTAGCTTGTTCATGTCCGACTTGCCTTCTAAAATGCGGAGAACTTGAAGGACAACAACCTTCTGGAAATCGCCGGCATGTACATTATGGAATTATTTTAGTCCAAAAGCCCTTCTCAAGGGCGGGGATGCGGTCCAACTCCAAAATTACACCTTCTATAGTACCGATCGGCGGCTAGTGAGAAAGGGCATAACATCCGTTTTTGCCAAGCCTTGCCTGAAGGATTATCCAGTACCATTCCTGGCCACCGCTACCCGTCAGATGAGTTGTTGGGCTAATCTCCGCCTATAACTTCCTGTCGCACAAGCGTTTTCTTCTCACCCATCACAGTCTCACTGGTCACCTAGACGCTCTTGACGTCGCCATCTTTAAGAACGTCCCTATTCAGCAAATAATGGGATGTTCTTCTTTATCTAGAAATCTCCAACGGAGCCGATGACGTCTGCTCTTGATCCACAGCCTCATAGTCGGCTTTGACCGTCTGTTTGAGGCAGGCCATAAGACCGTCCCCATCATCCACTACCAGCCTAGGAGAGAAAACTTCTATAAAATGCTGAAAGTCCTACGCAACCACCTACCCACGTAGAGTGTGGCTCCATTTACATCGCACAGATCAAAGCTGAAGGCTTCGGTAACAATGTGTGACCTCAATTATAACAACGCTGACCTTGACCACCTCGGCCATTTTGTAGATTGTCTTCAGAACCAAGAGCATGCACAAGGCATCCGGCCCGAATTGCAGTCCCAGTCTCGCATTAAAGTGATCGTTTGCGTCACCACCATCATCAATACCGTCCTCCGTTGGATTCTTGAGCCCTTGGAAGATGGGAATGTTATCATGCTCCCCAAGCTTAAAAAATGCCCTTTTTGACGCCGCTATCGGTTTTGACCACTTATAAGAATGAAGGCCTCAAACCTTGGCGGTCCTTATTTGTAAAGAACTCTGGTAGCTTTGGGCTGAAGGACCAATTTATGGTTTTTGTTTAACATTTACGTCGAAAATATATCGATAAGGCCCTATAAGGCAATTCTAATTCGCAAACAATACAAAACAACTCTTCCTAAAAGTAGAATGACTCCAAGGACACGGTCAGCAGGACCTACACCTTATAAATATAAATTTAGTAAAAAGGTGTCGAGTAAAAAGTAGTCAAGGTTGTTTGAGCTAACCTGAAAGATGAGAACAGATTTTTCTGCTTAGCAACAAGGAAGTTTAAGTTGATATATTGAACTAAAAATTCTTCCACTTAGCAACGAGGAAGGTCAAGTTGAAGATCTAGGAGAAAGAACGAAGATTAATTTTAAAGTATTTAGGATGTAGATTTGCTATTTTGGTCATTATTGACACGTAAAAATCAGAAAACTATGTATAGAGTTTTATTCATTTAAACATTTCACTGTGTTGTTACAATTACGCATTCAATGGTCACTGGAGTTCCGATCTAAGATTTGGCCATTTAATGTTTCGAATAAGGTAAAGGTAAGCCAAACAGATCACGACGATGCTTCTTGCAAGGCGAGCTTACAGCATCGATGAGGCCGATGATGGCCTCTCTGTAATTCGTGCCCTCGGGGCACTCGTTCTTTATTAATTCTTCATAACAAGCTTTAGTTGTGCTCAGGTCTCTGAAAACGAGACAGCGGTAGGTTTCAAAACCGCATAAATGCGGAACTTACTGGCATATATCCGCCTTGGAGAAAACGACGGGGATGTCGTCTCTCAAGACCTTCAGTTTATCCTCGCAAACGTCCGACGCGTTCTCCTTTTTTCCTAGCGTTTCTAGGCACTTTATATAATCTTCTTTAAGGAATTCTGCAACATCAATCGTTTAATACAACTAACTAAAAATGGAAAAAAACATACTGTCTAGCACAGCTCCACCATCGGCGCAAACATATTCGGCCACGGCATCCAGGATATCAAAAAGAAATCCGACGAGGTATTTTTCTTCCTGGTTGGAACAGTCCTCCCACACGTGAACGGTATCACTAAAGCAATTCCGAATTTGGACTCGCCCCTCTGTGCACGTCTTATCCAGGTCCTCTTTGTTCCTTGGAAGGTAATTCTCCACACACATCCTTGCTTTGCTTACCACGTCCTAAAATCAACAGCTTACTCGGAAAGAGCGCTCGTGCAATAAGTAATCCGAAATACCTACTGCAATATTCTTGTCAGCAGCATCATGGCCTGCAGATTTGCACTTTTCCTCCAAAAATTCCCCTACAGAATCGTAAACGTTCCTGTTCCCAACTGTATTAATATATTCTAAATCTTCTTCGGTAAGCGCTTGAACCGACAGAGGTTCCTGCAACGACCATCTTGGAGAGAGCACTTAAAAATAATTCAGCAAAAACCTTACCGAACAGCAGAAGAATCATCAAGGAGAACCACTTCATCTTGACCAGCAATCTTCGTGACTCAGGCGTTAACTGAAGATGAAAGGGTGAACGCCTTCTTATATACCATTTTAAGAAGTGTTATTTGATTGCAATGGCGTTCGCATAAACGATGAACGATAAAAGAGGTCAAAAAGTAATTGGTCCAGATAATCTTAAAACATATCCAGTCATTTTAGGTGCGCCTTTTCTTTAGTTGTTTATGATTATATTATGAGTATATTATCAGTATTATCAGTACTATATTATCAGTTGGGAAAATAAAAATTATAATTAAAAAATAAGGCGCACATCGAGAGGCAAGAGAATAACCCGCCGCAATGTAGTAAAAAACAAATAATCAATAAAAAAGTTTAACCTAAACAGATTACGAAAGTCTTTTCTTTTTCTAAATGCGATGTGCAAGTTCTCTGCAAAAAGAGCTTCGAAAATTTATATCAGAAATTTAATGAAATATCACTGGTTGTAATTCTTGGAGCAGAAGCAACCCGGCCACTGTTACTTGTTTAAAACGGATAACACTACAGCAACGCCACAATAAAAGCGCCATCTATGATTTCTAACACTAAAACTATGACAGCGCAACGAAACCCACGAAACTATTCATCAGTGGGTAAAACTTGGACAGGGCCGATATTACAATGCGCCATACAAAATTCTAATTCTTACACCTACTTCAATGACTCCAGCAAATGAAAAATTTTTAGTGATTATTTCATGAAAGGACGTGGATTGATCCTAGAGCTATTTGCGCACGAATTGCTTTAATTATTGCTTTCAAAAATCACCGACCTTTTAAGACAACCTTAAGAGGCCATAACAAATGACAGTCACAGAAGCATTTCAGAAAAACCGTCGCGAGAAAGGAAGGGAAAAGTTGATATAACCAATTCTGCTGGAGCTCTTCTGTCTGAAGTGCTACTGATAATCGTCATATCTCTCACCGTGTAGTTTGATATCCTAACCAAAAGACGTTCGTAAGGATCTTAGCTTAATGCGGCTTCAACTCCCACGTCATCAACCAACACCTTTTCCCACTCCTTCCAATCCGATAAAACCTGTCACAATAGATTTTTAACACACTCACACAGAGAGAAGTCTCCGAGTTCAGCTATCCTCCCATCCGTACTTGGTGACCGTACGCAGTAAACGGTGAGACTTCAAGTATTGCGTTTAGCATGGCCACTTTAACCTGAACAATTACGATATCAATGGGAAAAAAAAATTTCGGTAGCGCCGAAATGGCCAACGACAAAACAGAGCTCAGAGATGTTACAATAAGAAAACCGGAAGCAAACGCATATGCAACAATTAAAACTTTGTTAATGAAACATCTCTAAAGTTCGCAAAAACAAGTAATCGAAAGCGCTTGAAGTGCTTACGTTACTTGCTGCGACTCGTAGACTCATCGAGACTATGCTGCAAGATTACCAGCCAATGTCCAGACTATCTCTGCAACTCATACGAATATCAAAAAATTGCGAGGCTCGTAGATTTTATCATGGAAATTACCATAAACCGGAAGTTACCTAAGCCATATTGCTAATCCCAGCATATGAGAATGACCATATGAGAATGTTCTGGCAATTTTCAGGCACTAACTAAAGTACTAAAGTATCGGTTTATGATGAAAAGTTTGATGGTACCATAAGTATGGCAAAGAAGCAAAAACAGTCGTTAATGGTGGCCGATGGTTCTGGCCCAGCATCATCGAGCCATCTCTTTGTAACGGACACTGCCTCGAAAACTCAATTTCTACTGGACACTGGTGCCAGCCTTTGCGAGTTCCCTCTCGCTCTTCTCAGAACACCCCAAGAAAAGCCCACGTATGAACTTTCCATGGTGAACAAAGACATAGCGTACCGCGACTCTCGACCTAAACTTGGAGCTCCGTCGAGACATCATTGATGTTGATGTTCTCGTATTTACAACCTTTTTGTAAGTGTGAGAAATAAACGACTCATCGGACTCCTTAGAACTTTTGTCGTCGTTGAAAACCGGCAAGCGTGAAGGTCATCGTAAACTCCAGCAACTTCCACAAGTTCCTCGCCAGATTTCCATGACCCATCTGTGTCGCCAGATGCAAACCATCATACAAGACTTTTCTTCTAAATGAGACCAGGAAAAAATGTTAAACTTTTATAGGAGGTTTATATCTAAGTCAGCGCCGATCGAAATCTCGTTGAACGAGTTATTCCAAGGTAACGCCAACAGCAGAACAGTTTGGGTCTAGCCCACCATACACCCAACGCTCCACCCTTCAAATTTTATCATCAGTAGAGTCCTCTAACAGAGAGTCAGCGATAGTTAAAGCCTCTTGCTTTTTTCTCCATGAAGTTTTTAAGTATCTGGACTTCATTGGCCAACGTCCACAAAAAATCAACACGTCGCCAGAAAAAAACACGTCGTCGCCCACAGCCCCTCTCGGATCGAGAACATTAAGCCAAAGTGGAACCTTAAAGAGATAACAGGAGCATAGGAGAATGATGAGGAATTAAAAATGTCCCGAGCTGAGAGCATTATCGCTACAGTGAAGGCTGTTATGAGTTCCCTCGGAATACTAGTTGTTAGCCAGCATTCATCAACATGCACACCTAAGGGTGAACGCGACGGTCAAAGACGTTATCTTTGACCATTAATTAAAAAATTGGACCCGTAATAGCCTACAATGCCAACCTACTAATGTAACTAAGCACATGTCGATCATGTCAGGAACTTGCGTGCTACCATAGAGAACATTCGAGCACGTGCACATCGACACAATCTCAGAAGGTTACAGCTATTGTTGAACACTTCTCATGCTGGCTAGAAGACCAGGAGAGTTCCACCATCGCTCACGCATTCCACACTCACTGCATTTCCTGATTCGGTATACTACTGCGGGTTATAATCGACCAAGAAAGGCAGTTCAATCCACACTTATTTAGGAAATCAAATCGCCTACGTAATACAAATTACCTCACGACCACAACTTACCATCCAAAGCTAACGCTATGGTCGGGAGGTTTCATTAAGTGTCATATCAATCTTCGATAGAACGAAGTACTACTTAGAATTCGTACGACGTGGAAGAATGACCTTGAAACAACATTTATTCCACTGGGAGAGTTCCTGACTCCTTCAAACACGATAGAAGATGTGCCAGATGTAGCGTCAAAGTAGCATTCGCCTTTAAGGATTTTGCAACGGCTAACCATGTGTTCCAGAACGATAGACCAAAAATACCACTCCAACACCATACGAAAGCTCATTCAGGGTTATTTCTAAATCGAGCAAAATCTTAGTAGTAAACCTAAAAAGACGCAAAATCAACGTGTTCCTTGACCAATTAAAACTAACTTACGTGATGCAAAATGACTAGCCCAGAGTTCATTACATCAAGAAATCCAGCTAAGCGCGACCTCCGCATGCAGCTCCCACTTGAGCACCTCCAGCGATATATATTATGAAATTAGGAAAATGCGTTCGCGTTCCGGACCAACTCCAAGTGGGATTCCTGTGATGTCAGTCACGAGTAGGGGTGCATCGGGGTAATCAGGGCCATATAAGTAAACATCCAATAGCTTTTCTCTCTCTTTTCAAACTTAAAAAACATGACAATAAATTCTTAACATCTACGCACACGCGCAAAGAAATTTGGAAACCTATTGTATTATACAGTAGCCATCTATCTACGAGCCAAGTTCACTACGGTTGGTTGCGTTAGTACTACTCTTGCCGTTTGGAATAAAAGAACTGCCAACACCTTCCTCTACTCCCTGAAAGTTGGAAAATTGACGTCCGACCAAGAAATGAGTCATTGATCGGAACAGATGGTGCCAAATCAGGACTATAGGCAGAGTCACGGTTTGGCCGTTTGTCATCTGACGTTACCCATCTGCGGAATGCTCGGTTCACCATACCATTCAGACTGTTAACAATAGCTCAGCGGTTCAGACCCAAAGCACAGCTTTAGCCAAAAAAATTTTACGTCTTACAAGAGGTTCTGCAGCTTGGTCTCTACTTAACCATTGATATGATCTGTTTGAATTACAAAAATAAGTCCACTTTTCATCACTGCTAACAATCCTAAGGATTGTCAACCAATTGTCTGCACACAGCTTGCTCTTGCGTTAAAGTGTGAAGCAGTTCTCTGCATCCTATGTGGGTTTTGCCAAGCTTACGTTAGTGACTACTTGTCCATCGCGATAATTCAAGGATTTGCAGTAAACCTTTTTAGTCTACAAGATAGCACCATATATAATACTCTTCCTCAAAGATTTTAATGCCACTTTTAAAAAGCACCCCTATAGTCGCTCAGCAAGCATATCTCCTGGAAAGATAAAATGGCCAACCAAAACACAGTACTACATGGGTACATCCAACTATGTGATCTTGTAGTAGTCATCTGAAAACCCCCCATAAATTTGAAACAGGAGACAAGTTATCCCACGCACAATTTTACATCAAAATCGAAAATGATCCATAGACCTGAAGAAATTAAAAAAATTAAACGTGACAATCAGTAAACGTTTCATCAACGCAGAAGACGGGCATGAAATGGACTAGCAGTTTCAGCTACGGCCACGATCGATGAATAATGAGCAACAACGCAACGAACAAGAAACATATATGATAGTCCAGTCACTGTGTAATTTTATATATATAAAAATTATAGGTATTCTTAAAACGCATCGATTGAGACCAGCTAGAAAAAAATGTCTTGGGCTAGCTACCTGTAGGTCCATTTTAGACGTTTTTTTTTTTTAATTAAAAAAATTATTGAGACCTGAGTATTAAGTTTAAAAAATTGTAAATACCAAAAAACAGTAGTATTTTCTATCTTTTTTTTTATGTCTTTTTTGTATGTTTGAGGTATCTCATAAGGAGAAGCTACAATCGGCCATTTTCGAAAAACAGTAAAATTGCGATTAGAAGCCGAATTTTGAATTTATTGACCCAAAACCAAAAGCATTAGACAGATTCTGATATTTTACACCTTGGTTTCTAAACTCAAGCATTTTGGTCCGAATGCGGCAATTTGGCGCCATGTTGAAATTTTCTAACCTTGAAAAAAATCAAAAATTTTTAAGTTAGGATACATGTAAAAAAAATTAAATTATCAGAGCTGGTAGAATTTTTTATGACAAAAATTTTGAGCTCAAGCAGACCTATTTTGGTTGAGATCCGGCCGAGATTTTAATGTAAACGTGTTTGGGCCTTTCCTGGGCTCAATTTTGGGTCTTTCGGGGAAAACTTTGAATTTTTGAAAACTAGATACATGAACCTATAAAAAGCTAAAAATGCGTATTCCTAGCACATTTAAAAAAAAATTGGCAGCGATTTGAACAAATAAAAAGTGTTAATTTTACTTTTAGAAAACGACTTTATGATCGGTAATAGCGCGCGCTATTTGAATCCAAATTAAACTTTTTTTGAAAATTCGTTAAATTGACTTTCATACATAGAACATAGAAAAAAATTTTTCTATATATGAATGTCAATTTAACGAATTTTCAAAAAAAAAGTTTAATTTGGATTCAAATATTGCTTGGTGTCAACTCCGCCTGCAGTAACTGCTGGGTGGATTGAGTAGCCCAGTAAGTACTGTTGCCGGTCCCAAGCCCGGATAAAGGAGGAGGGTTGGGCGTAGGGTTAACACCCCTATCCTGTAAAAAAAAGCAATGTTGTGAAGACCCATATTGAGCCTCGGAACTACGGACGGATGTCAAGAAGACGAAAACGGCGAGAAAAGGACATGATTATCGGAACATGGAACGTAAGAACGTTATATCAAGTCCGATAACATAGAAGAGGATGCACAGCAAATACTTGACATCCAAAACTGGAGGATTAGTGCACAAAACAGGGAAGATTGGAGGCAAAAAATACGGGAGGCCCAGGTCCAGATGGGACTGTAGCACCATGAAGAGAGAGATTGCTTGGTGTCAATCAACATCTAGGTCGAGAAAATAGAGATGAGCAGTGGTCTTAGCTCGTAAATAATGATCGATACATCCCCTCTCTGGAAGTGAATTGATTCGAAGAAAAACACATTAAAATAGAAAACCAGTAGGATTTGCAGCAAATATTTAAAGTACGACACTTCACACCTAAATTCGCAATCAAAAGTTCATCTTGTAACTGAGGGTCAAAAAGGCAAAGGCAAAGGGTAAATGAATGAGGTTACTACTATGCTGCGAAATTCCACCTTAATACACATTAGGTGATGTAAACCCTTCCCGAGTTCATACGAAATACAACAATTCATTAGAAGTTGACGCATCAATCATTCAAAAATTTATTTACATTTTACACACATTTTGCCGTAGGTGGGGTTGTAGCAAAGCAATTTTTTAATAACAGATGAAGATTAAAATCCCACTACAAAACTGAAGAGCGGTAAGATACATTCTCCTTCTTTTGTTTTTTAGCGAAATCAAAAACCCACCAACCATACAGGCCACTACAGAACAAATGAATTAAGGGACCAGAACCTCTAGCACTAAAGTTTAACGTCAGCTCGCAATCAATTCGCTAAGCTGTGGTTGATAAGGCGCGGGTCAGGGGCATGGAAATCAGACATGCTTATATCACGCCAAAAAATAATAACCCATATAATCTGTCTTACTGAGAACACAAATATTTTGTTTTCTCGAAATGCAATTGTGGTTTCAAGGTCTTTAGAAAAACGTTGCTTGTTTCAAAGGGAACTACCAAGGCGACGCTGCGGTAAAACGCCATCTATGATTTGTAATACTGAAACTACGACAGTACAATAAAACAAAGTTATTCGGCAATAGACAGAACATACGTATATATACAGAGTCTCCCAATAGGAATTTCCGAACTTTGATAGTTGATAGCGGCCATATTATTAAAGCTACATCTGTCGAATTGGCTGTCATTTACTCAGTCTGTTTTGCCAAATCACCACGGACGGATATAGCGGTCAACAACACGTGCAAATGATAAAATTGTTTTATCAAAATGGGTGTTCTGTTCAGGCAACATTCCGCGCGCTTCGCCCATTTTATGGTCGCCATAATCGCCCTACCGAGAGGACTATTCGCAATATGGTGGATAAATTTGAGCCCACTGGTTCAGTAAACAATCAACCAACACCCGTACGACGACAAAACGCAAGATCTGCCGAAAACATCGCCGCTGTCCGGGAGAGTGTGCAGGAGAATCCGAGGCAGTCGATTTCGCGTCGCTCACAAGAACTCGGCCTTTCGCAGACCACAACTTGGCGAATTTTGCCTCGTAACTTGGGCCTGCACCCGTACAAAATTCAACTGACCCAGGAACTGAAGGTAAACGACCATAAACAACGACGTGTGTTCACTGAATGGGCCCTGGAGCAGTTGTAAACTGACCCTAATTTTCATCGAAAAATCATCTTCAGGGATGAGGCCTATATCTGGATGAATGGGTACCTCAACAAATAAAATTGTTGAATTTAGGACGATTAAAACAATTAAAATTCATTCCGAAAACGTCACTGTTTGGTGTGGATTTTGGGCTGGCGGCGTCATCGGTCCATATTTCTTTGAGAACGACGTTGGCCCGGCCATCACCGTCAGCGGCGAGCGCCATAGGTCGATGATTACCAACTTCTTTTGGCCTGAATTGAATGATATGGACACCAACGACATGTGGTTTCAACAGGACGGCGCTACGTGCCACACAGCTCATGTCACATTGGACATTCTGCACGAGCGATTTGAAGGCATGGTCATCTCACGTGGAGGTGATGTGTACTGGCCACCGAGATCGTGCGATTTGACCCCGTTAGACTTTTTCTGGTGGTGTTTTCTTAAATCGGAGGTCTATGCGAATAAGCCACAAACCACAGCGGCCCTCAAAGCCAACATAACCCATGCCGTCGGTCAAATTCAGCCTGATTTATGCGCCAGAGTCGTGGAAAATTGGACATTTCGGATGCGCACCACCCAGCGAAGCCGCGGCAGACATTTGCACGATGTTATATTCCATACATCATGGCATCGATAGGGCTTTCAAACGAATAAAAAATTTCGATTATATCTATCTCACTCACACTTTGTTTTATTTAAATTTAAAGATAGGAAGCGCTTAATGAAAGACCCTTTATATATATATTAATGTCCGCCCACTGTACGCGATCGTCGCGCACCATCTCTGATGCGGGGCGATGTGGCAAGTACCGCGCCTTAGACGACGCTATTATTACCCCTTATTCAAAGCAAACGCACGTACTCAATTGTTTTCTGATTGAGTAGACCACCGGCCAGGCATCCCAGCCCCAGGAATCTCTGCATCGCAGTCACACGTGGATATGTCAAATATAAACAAAACTTTTGTCAATACATTACTGAATCCAGATATTAAAATTTAAAATACAAACGCTACTTTCTATGTAGAGTGAAACAAAAAAATGATATGAACACATTAGGGCATTTCCACTATTTTGCTCCTGATATAAATATTCATAACACGTCTACTTAGAAGCAAATGTGCAAGTAAAAAGCAACGTACTGTAACGTTTTTGCTCCTGACTGATGAATAACATGCGAATAAAATGACTTAATACTATTTATGTACACTCGGCTATGCACGGGCGCTCCTCAGAAGGAAGTAGAGCTGTCCTGGCTATGGGTACGCACAGGACAAGCCCCGGTGTACCTGGTGGGCCGGCTATGGGTACGCACGGGCACTCCCCAGAGAGGAGGGTGAGAGCCAGAACAGCTCTCTTAAAGGAAACTATCTAGAAAAAAGCTCCATTATTTTGTTTCATTTAATCCCAATCATTTCAACTAGTCACCCCATCTTGACAAAAGTCCATTAAAAAAAATATTAGTATAGTTTTTACCCTTTACACTTGGACTGATAAATATTTATGAACAAGTCACCGAGACAAAATGTAAGAAAATTTATAATGTGAATTTGGGTACTTTTTTCTGAACTCCGTCATAGTCACTCTACACACAGCTCGGTATGCTACCACACCTATAAAGCTATAAACCTTTCCTCTACACTAAAAAGCACCCATTATGCATTCATCATGCTATCTCGTAATGCTCAATTTCTTTCTATGGAGAGCACCAAAAAAGAACGTAGTCAAAAATACTAAAAGAAAAACTTACAGAAGCCAGATGAATTGTTGGTTTTACTAATTTTGTCATTATCCAATACATTAAGAAAGGGAAGAGAGTACTTAGCAGCTGCAATATTTCATACAGGATGATAAAAGATTATTTAAGCCAGCCAAATTTTGATATTCAACATCTTTCGGAAATACTTTCGCTGTAGCTACTTCACAATTAGTTTTTCTTCTTGGTTCAGAAACCTCATACAAAATTCCCGAACATCTATCATTTCACCCAGAAATGACTGTTAATGGAACTCATCTAATCAGCTTAAACTATACGAATTCCTGAAAAATAAAGATTTCAATAAACTGAACATAAGCAAAGATTTTGACTGGCATATAATCTAAAACTAATGTACTTTCAGCATAGTTAACTTTAGACTCTTGTAACCAAAAGGAGCTCGTTTACTATACCAACTTACCTCAATAATATAGGGTGGGGCAAACTGCCTCCCTCTTTTTTGGATTGAAAATGACAGTAACACATTGACCTCCCCCCTCAAAAATAAGGGGCCAATGATCCCTCCTTTACTCACCGTACACCAAATATCCATGAATATCTTGAGAGTTGTTATGGCCCCAATATGAACTAATATGAACCCCAAAATAAACTTTGTCAGTAAAAAAAAAACAAGAAAACTAGACAAGCGAAAAGAGCAACCGAACATTTGCATGCAGATAGCCTCAAACGTCTTACTGCATCAATGTTTTTTGGTGTTCTGCACTCCAAGGTCTTCCTCCAATGAAATTCTCTACCTACAATAAAGCCATTACTCTAAATTGTCTGTTTGATAATTCACATGTTGATTACTAAGAGCCTCTTTAGGCAAAACTTCCCGACTATCTATATCTAATAAAATCACTTCCCGCCCTCCCCTTTGGTTCATAATACTCTACTATATACGTTGGATATTTGACAAAGGATGCCAGATGCAAAAAGCCCTAGGATTTCTAAGAAATCATAACCGACCCCTGAGGCTCCCCAAAAATTTAATTTTTGCATTCTGCAACAGAAACAACACGGTGTTATGAACAGCAATTTTATTAAAGATCTCCAATTACGTCCTATTTACAAAAATTACGTCGCTACACTTATGAAAAGTCATGCACTGAACTGCACACTGGATGTTTTAGTCGTACACCTTGCCTGCAACGCAAGCCATTAGTGCCAGCAGCCAAAATGTCGTTACCATCAGGTGACTAACTTTCGTTCGCCCGCTCTTCTGCTCTCGCCTTCATCCGCGTGATGAACGCGGCGCCCTTGTTCTTGCGGAAGTTCTCATACGGGTCGTTCAGGTCACAGCCAATGCCCTTGAACTGGTCCTGCCGGTCGCGCACGTCGCCGCTGGAGATGGGCGAGTCTATGCCTTGCTCGTTGGCGCCTAGGCCACTGCCGCCCCATCCCATTTTGCGCAGCATCTGGTGGCCTTTATTGCTGGAGTCAAGCTCTTGGTTCTCAGACTTGGTGTAGGGCACAGAGCTAAGGAAGAAAACTTGCATGTAAATAGAATAACTCATAATTTACTGTTTATTTTTTAAAAATTACAATTATTAGCAATTAAGATGGTTTAATACAAAAATGAATAATTTGTTTGAATGCATAGAAGCATTTAACCTAAATTATAAAAATGAAAAAAGAACACCATGTAACAGTAAAGCTGTCATTAGTATCAAGACCAGACCAAATGGTGTCCAACTCAGTTCTAATTAGAAATAGGTCTGATCATACTAGCCAAATGATTTGTCAAAGTAGCACATCTCTGTATTTTGCATAAATGGTGGCAGAACAATTTGGATAGTGTTCTGGATCAATCGTAAGCTGTGGCGTGATTGCAGGAGTTAATCATGTGTTACTTCAATATGCAGTGCAGATGTCACTCCCTAGTAGGCGCAGTACATGCACAACACGCTTTGCTATTTTTCCCTCCAGATGCTCTTTCCTCAAGACCACTGGAGACAGACCACAAACTGGTGAGATGTAAGTGGAAGAACAATTGTGAATTATCTCACGCAACACTCAGTGCAACACTTATTTCTAATCTGCTCTGCTATTAATATCATTTGCTTGATGTGCATATGCATTTTCATTTGCAACTTTCCAGAACAAAATGTATGAACCAATGGTACTATAATCCAGATTGATCATCTGGGCTGGTGGCTTATGTTAAATATGCCGTCTTTCACAAATTACTACTACGAACAAACGGCAATTCATATTTCCCCATGCCCCTTATAAACCAAGTTTTCTTAATATGATAAGCTAAACTACATGCAAATATCCATGATAAAACAATTGCTTACTTGAAAAGAGACGGTTGCGGGGACGGCGATCTGTTGGAGATGCGCGCGGGTGGGGACCTGGATCGTGAGCGCGACCGCGAGCGCGACGAGCTCCTCCTGCTGCGCCTCCTACTGCGGCTGCGGCTGCGGCTGCGCCGCCGGGGCCGGCGCGGGCTCCGGGACCGCGACCTCCGGTGGCGGACGGGCGACGGCGACAGGCTCGTGTAGCGCCTCTTGTGGGGGGAGGGCTCCTTCTCCACTGGAATGTGCACGGGGCTGGGGCTGCGGGACTTCTCTCTAATACCTGCTTTGATAGCATCTTCTTTGTCCCTCTTTGCGCCGTTTTTAGCCTTGTAGTATTCGTATAGTCCTAGCTTTTCCCAGCCCTCGCTGGGTTTGCAATTGAAGTTTAAGTTTATTGAAAGCACTTGCACATAGGACATACACGCGAGGAAATTAGGGCAAGATAAAAAGTTCGGCATTATAGCGCTGACTACGCTTATCTAACGCTGAACACTTTCTCAAACTCATTGTTAGAAGTTACAGCAAAACATTGCGATGCCTTAACGCTATGGGAAACAGAAACGCGAGGGCTGTTGGCAGTTGGATTGTACAATTTCATACATTCATTTTGACTCATTTTGAATAGTAATAAGGGATTAATCAGTTTTAATGCAAATCAATAGCAACCAATTGTGTATCTGCTTGTTGTATTAAAAATGGCAGTTTAAAAAGAAATAAGAAATCTATATAACAACATAATTGTTTTACCTTTAAAATTTGAGTAATTATTGTTATAAATTTATAATATCAAACGATAAATAAATAAACATCACGTAAGGCTAAAGATAATTGCAATAAAACTTCTCAAAGAGCTAATAAAACAAAACAATTCAGGCGCTCCACGCAAATTAAGTGAATTATCATTCAAAACATGAGAACAAACATTTGTAATTTATCTCTGTACAAAACAACTGCTAGTGTAGGCAACTGTTTCTACTGTTACCCAATATTCCATATAGGCATAGGAAGAAGTCGTAGTCTATACTGAAAACCAAATACCACACACAACTACAATTGTCCTATACCTTACAGTGTGCCAACGCCAAGTGTGGACTGATGACATTAACATCATCATAATGATGAGTCAAGTCATCACAACTGCATACTCTGTATAGTTGACCTTTTTATATGAAGCAACATCCAGATCTAACATGCCTCCCACTTCACTTTAGCAGACAGAAGAATTTAGATCACAAAGGATGTCATTCGACAGTACCCAACAGGCTAAATCAAATGACAGTTTCGATGTTAGGAAGTGCAGGGTTACAAAGTTAAACAAATTTTAATTTCCCATGTTAAGTCAGAACTCTTCTGCAAAGAACTAGCAAAAGTCACTTGCAAGCTTCAGAGAACGGTAGCCACCTTTCCTGAAAACCAACTAAAAAAGTCATAGTATTGTAGTGGCATGAAGCTGATTCAAAGCAAGCAATAGCATGGGTACCAATACTTCGTTTACACAGACAGGATCATACATAGCTTTTCTCCATAGCTAGTCACGATTCAGAACAAAGCCATTCATTTGGATTTACTAGTTGATCAATAGATGGAGCCAATAGAGGTAATTAGCTTGTAGTTATATGTATGTGATTAAGCTTTGTACAATATATCAATCAATGGAATCTAAAAACACATTTCAAATACAACTAAAATTCAAGTTAGGGTCATGAGGTCCAACCTTGACAACTTCAAACACTACAAGGCGAGAAAAGCCTCGAGTATGGTCAAACTTTCTACCATTTATTGAAGTATTCATGGAGTAGTATATAAAATATATATTTAAAAAAAGTGAAGATCAATTTGGGCTGCTAAACAACTAAGTGTTCGCATACCACTTTAATTTATATCTAATAATAAAACTAAATCAGGTGTTCCAACGGTTGACTTTACTTGAGAAATCGGCAAAAATATATATAATGGCAATTGAGCAGTAGAAGGTCATTAGGTGCAAGGTGATCAAAATTGGCTGAGAGGACATAGTAGTTGTCAACAACACGATGTAGCAAAGTTAAGAAGTTCAACCAGTTTGTAACTTGTCTTTTGTTGATTTTACTTCACTTTTTTCTTACATCCAGGTTACGTTATGCAGAGTATAATTAAATGGATTATTAACATGGGAAACTTTAAAGTGGCATAACTCAAGTTAAACCCAGTGTCATTTGATTTGGTTCAAAAATGCTGCCAATTGACATCCAATTTGTCCCTACAAAAAGTGCTAACTAAAGTGAAGGGCTACCATGTAACGGTCACACATAAACTGTCATTTATTAAAAATTAAATGAGTTTCCAACATAAGATGTTTCAATAAGAGTGAAAATGTACTCTTAACGTGGAAGTGCTGCCATCTACTCGGACAAAATCACTTAAGTTACCATGGAAAAGTCCCAGACTGCTAGAAAAACCTTTTGAGAAATATGAATAGTCTTTACCTATGATCTTAAGAAATGGCTTCAGGTCAGTTTACATTTCTGAGATTACCTAATTACCTACAACTGTAATTTACATGGTTTGTCCTAAAAATATTGAGCCATAGAAACAAAAAATTACAATTATAATAACAAAATGACTATATATTTAGTAGAAATGGTACAAGATACAAGAAATATTGTACGAAGCGTTAGTCCCCTTACAGTAAGCACTTTGGAATCTCACACACTTCCCCGAACATCGTTTCCACAGTTCAAAACATTCTGTAAAGTCCTGAATTTTAATAACAAACTATCATGTCGTTTAGTATGGAATGTCTACCCCTTCAAATGTGATTTGTTTTGGAAATAGCTAGAAGGGGCAGGGCAACAAATCAGAACTGCACAAGATGTGATAAATGGGCAGGCATGCTGTTGTAGTGAAGCCCAGAGCTGCAGTCGTTTTTGTCATATTGCATTTTGGAACCGGTGAAGAAACAATGAGGTAGGACTCCCTGATAATTGTTTGACCTGGAGAAAAACACGCTTACCATGGTTTTGAACTTGCTCCATTGGAACAGTTGATTCCTGATTGTAGTCATAGACCTAAGTTTCTTCATGAGTAATGACTCTTCAACAAAAGATGGTTCGTTAGTAACAATCTGAAGCAAGTAGCAACTGCAGCACAATGTTCACTCTATTATACCAAGGTCGGCAAAATTTCACACACTTTAAATTTTTGAAATCACCAACTCATCTTCTAGCTCACAGACTGTCAGTCACTGATTCTTGTTGTTTGTCCACACAGGCTCAGTATTTTCTAGAGTTCTACCCATTGCTGATCTTCCAGAACATGGATCTGTTTCAACTTTCAATCGTTTGTACTATTGCATTTATTCATATCTTCTGAATCATTCGAATATTTTCTAGGGACCAATGTTTCAGCTTCTCTGGTCTACTCATTCAGTCATTCCAAATGTGATGCTCACACACTAGAAGTGCTCACTCGACGGCCTCTAACATCCAACTGACCCAGCCAGTGACGTCGTCCTCATTCGTGCATGCGCATTACAGTCCACTCTCGTCGGTTCTCAGCTTACGTCACGGCCACGCAAACTGTTTTCATTACATTAACATTGGCTCAATATTTTTGGGACAGACCTCGTACTTTACAATCCACAATGTGATAAGTCTTAACTTTGTTCACTATGGAATTCCGTTCCTGAATATTCAAGTGACAAAGCTAAAACAGTAGGGAGGCTCTAAAGCAACACATATATTTAAATAAATAATCCAAATTGTTCAGAACATCCACTAACTGCAAAAAACTTCATTATATGGGATTTTATAAGATGAAACATCCTATATATTGGCAATAGCGTCGCCAAAAAAGTAAAATATATTAAAATTAATTAACAAATAATTCAGCTTGGTGATGGTAGCGTATGGTCTATATATGTATTGAATTTTAAGATCCATATGCAATTTATGGACCCTTTAATAACCAGTAACAAATTTTTTAGTTAGACCAATTATGTAGCACGAGATAACAACAAGATTGCAATAAGGGTTTAGAAGCATGCTCAACATGAAGAAGAGCAATAGTCATTGTTGAAAATATAAATGTGACCAGAAGTAACAGAAAGACAAAAAAATACGTGCAATTTACAAGTTACAGAAATAAACAGTAAACCATATGATTAAAAATAATCAGCTGCTGTTGAACATTTTCATTTTCCTTAAAAATAAAAAACGTGTAGATATTTAGAATGATACATTCGTTCATTTTCATCAATCAAAACCAAAACCAAACAATAATTTCGTTCACTGAAGAATTTCATGTAATTTTGCATATGCAAAAAAAACCACTGTGATAAAAAGGCAAGAGAATTAAAAATACATTTAAAGTTCTTCTTTAGTACTGTAGATCTACGGTGAAAATTGCCACTTTCTCATAGCAAAACAAAATGATCAGCTAAAATAAGGGCACCTTAGGGTCATCTCTCTACAAATAAAACGTGCGTTTATTTTCAGGGGCAATTTTCATCCATTTCAAATCGCTCTCGCCAATGCTGAAAGAATCAACTGCGCTAAATTGCCATAAACTTCTAATAATGGGCTTCGACTGTTTTGTCATTGCAGTGATTGATTTCTTGCAAAACACATTCTTGGCGCCTGACATACCGCACGATGGTATCGGATGAATCAAAAAATCCTACTGTGAAGGCAAGTTACATTACCTGTCTCTTGGGCGCTCGTGAGTCGGAGGCGAATAAAAGGCGTCGACGGCAGCGAGTAGCCGTTCGTTTGGAGGCTGCGGCGGTGGCAACCTAATATCTTTAGGATCTAACGGTTTAAAAGAGGTGTCTTCCAACTAGAATCAGCACAACACTTTACTCAAAACACCGCCGCAAAGGCATCTCTAAGCTGTGTTGTGAATGACAGATAGCAAGAACGGATGAGCACTATACCTTGATCAGAGGCACCATCAGCCCGGCAGGCAGATCGTAGTAGGGCATCGTGGGCAGCAACTCTTCAACCACAGGCTCCGGTGCCGGAACGAAACCAGGCGGGGGCTTAGAGAAGTCTGGAAAGACCCCAGGAGCGGGGAAAAAGCCAGGCGGTGGCTGCGAGAAAGGCGGTATGTTGCAATCCAGATTTGGTGGCTGTCCCATAAGCGGCGGAGGAATAGAAGGGTTCATCGGTGGGAGAAAACTAGAACCCTCGGGTGGTGGGAGATTAGGATTTGGAGGGTTCATGCCTGGCGGTTGCTGTTGTTGGTGTTGTTGCACTCCGTTTTCATTTATACTTGGTTGCTGCTGCTGCTGCGCCATGGTTTGCTGCAAATTTGCCTGGAGTGCATCGAGAGGTATAATATTTGTAGTGGTGGTTTGCACGGGAGTAGTCACAGAAGGAGTCTGGATTTGAGCTTGTGCTTGCTGCTGAACGTTCACTTGGGCCTGGCTCTGCAGCTGAGCTTGCGCCTGTGCTTCCAAGGCCTGCTTCTGCTGCTGCAACTCCATGATTTGCTGCATCGCATGACAGACAAATGCTTGATGCTGCGCCTGATATCCATCGTATGTGGCTTTTGTTTGTTGTGCAAGAGGAGCAACTTCTGCAGCATACTGCGCCACTTGTTCAGTCTTAAACTGCTGATAGCTAGCAACAGGCTGGCGCATCTTTTCGACCGTTTCCGAAGCTAAGTAATTAGCTTTTGACTCCCACAATTTCAAAAGCTTGTCCAGCTTGTGTTTCTGTTCCTCGTTGGCACCGATGCTTGCGTTGCAAAACATTGGAACAACGACAGATGCAAGTGCGTCTTTAAGCTCCGTAGCATTTTTTCTAGCACTAATTATACACAACCATTACCTTTGCAATACAAGCTTGAATATTACAACAAAAAGATATAGACGGACGTATTTTCCTATAACAATTTGTAAATAGCTTTACATACGTCTGTCTATGTCTCACATGCAAACGTTTCTTACCAGTGATGCAGCACATCATTCACCAAGTAAATTATGTGTAGCTTCTGTGAAAACGGTGTAGTTCCATGAATGACTTTATAAAGAAGGCAGTGCGCTACGCAAAGAGTTTGCGCCTTCGTTGCAGTATGCTGCAAAATCCACGATTTCCCATTGCTGATACTATCCTTTGTACAACTATCAATAATTGGCTGCAAAATTGCATACAACTCATCTAATGGAATATTGGCACTTTCTGCTTCTTGCTGCAACTTTGCCACCTCACATTTTGTGACGGTACTCTCTACTTGAGCTTGCTGCTGCTGAAGAAGCACCTACAAAACGGTTTTATAGTAAAATATTTGCACCTAATTCTATCACTCACTGTGTGCTGCGCATTTAGGTTCTGTTCACTCTGCTTAATTTGTTCTCGCAGTACTTCTTGCTGCTGCGTCAATTGTTCAATTTCTGAATTATCAAGGGTTACAGCTGGCACAGACTGATTCCAGTTGTCATTCTGTGAGTTCCCGTTCATGCCTTGCTGCTTCAGCACTGAAATTTCAGCCTCATGATACCAACACAGCTGTAACCGTTACTGCACGCATCCTACCTGCCTGTTCAGTAGTCACTTTGTACTGATAGTAATTGTAGTATTCGCCTCCGAAAAGAAATTGGAATTTCGAATTCCCCTTCTGCTTATTTTTAGTCATCTGTTCAAACTGGGGCCCATTTCTGGCAACAAACTGAGCTAATTTGTCTATTATATTCCGCAATTCGGTATCTAAATTAAGGCAACAAATGCGATAAATAAGAATATTTGCGAAACGGTCTAGCTGTTCTTAATAAATGCAGACACATTGAAGCTGATCGCTGTGGTGAGTCGGGGCCGGCCGGCCCGCTTACCTTGCGGCGGCTGCGGCAGCTCCATCATGGTTTCACTTTTCAAATCATAACTACTGATAAATTAAAGCATTTCCCGCAAAAACGCTTCCGACCGTACAAACATCGGGCTCTGTTATACTATCGGAAATGATTTTTCTGGGGGAGTTTTTTCGGTGTAAGCACTTGAAAGACACCATATTGCTATCTTCATTTCGATAGTTGCATAGACAACCAAAAATGTTATTTATAATTTTAAACTACGTTACAACTATTAGTAAACAGTGTACTTGAGAATAATATGTTTAAAAAAATTCAACACAATCAACAACAATTAATTGATCCTAAAATTTCACCACATAGCTAGACGATCTAGGGAATTTAATATTATGTTAGTGGTATCACGCTAACCTCAAAACATACGGATCATAACGTTGTTTATGCAGTTTTTAGTGTCCCCCCACAAACAGACTGCCTCTCTGTTGCTGCCATAGCATTTTGGAACACACAGGGGCCTTTTTTTGTAAGTTCTGAAACAAGTAATAAGCCGTCGAACATTTTCTTTAATTTTCACCGTTTTTCCGACTGCGACACTTTTCCGCAAGTGCATCTATGCTTTTATAAGCCATATTCACCGTTTCCATTAAAAAAAATTACTATAAACATTTTTACAGGCATGGCATGAGTATGAAGCAATTACCGAAAAAACGCCAAGAAGAAATGGAAGAGAGCGGTCTATCCAATTTGGATTTACATCCTGCACATGAAATGGCTCTTAAACCCTCAAAAAAGAAAAAATTTAAGCAAAACAATTTGCCTGAAAATGAAACTTCAAAAACACAGCAATCGCATTTTATTTCAAATTACGACTTGGATTTTGATAAAAAATCATTTGCCAAGCAAACAGAGCATCTGAAGAAGTTTGAAAACGAAAACAAATCATTGAAACCGGTTGCAGCTGAATACAAATTCCGCTTAAAGTCGCATGAAGAACTGTTCATCGTACAAATACCGAAAAATCTCGACCCTGCATTGTTGATAGGTACAAATATATCATGCAGCAAACCTACGAGGGTCCCCGAGAGCACTCGCAAGTACGATTGCTTGCCGTCATCGGAAATTCAGGCCCCTATTACTCTTTTTACTCACGCAGAGAAATTGCAAATGCTCCAGCCAGTTCAGACACTACACATTAGGCGGCATGTAAAGTCCAAAGATGTGGCCACCCTGGATGGGTGCGGAAGCAACAAGGTTCTGTTTCCGATCAACCTCAAAGAGCGGCACCCACTTTTTGGGGCCAACTACTCCCAAAAGATCAATCTAGAGGACCACATACAGCAGAAGCTGCATGCTGCCCTGGAGTCATATTGCCAGCAGAAAAAGAAGAAGAAGAAGCACAAAAAGGAGAAGCAAGATCTGGTTGCATCGAAGGAGGAGGAGATTTTTAAATTCTTGAGCCAAAGTAGCGGGAACAGGAGTGTGGATCGGTCTGAGTCCGAGGATGTCCCTGAACCATCAAAAAAGAAGAAAAAGGAAAGGCAGGCTAACTCTTTCAATTTGCAAGAAGAAATTATCGAGAGAAAGAAACATAAGAAGCACAAGAAAGATAAGTCTGAAATTCGAGAATACGAGCTGCTGACAGAAAGTTATATGGAGAAGAAATCCAAGAAGCAGAGGAAATCGGATGAATCTTCCAGGCTTGTTAGTGAAATACTGTCGGAAAGCATAAAGATGCTGGAGATGGGGGAGGCCAAAGTTAAAGGTAAGAAAAAGAGGAAACATTCAGATAGCTTGACGTTTGAGCAGAACAGTGACTTGGTTGTTGAGGAGGTACAAGTGAAAAAGAAGAAGAAGAAAAACAAAAAAGAGTGTTTAGAGTAAAAATTCTTATTTCTTCTAGTTTTACTTTGCAAGACTACAATTGAAAGTTGCATAAGTCTATGTTTTTTTTTTTATAATAAATGTTGATAACCTTATCTTGTTTTATTATTCCACATTTCTCTCTCAATTGGTGTTAGTAGTGTACTGAACATAAGGGTAATTTCTGACTATGATAACTTGAAAATTAGCTGATTGCAGAGTCGTTTGTGTTTTAGATCAGATAAAAAATAGGAGTATGTGTTGCACCCTTGAACCTCAAGAGAGTTGAACTTCCTCTTTTTAAGCATACTAATTTCAAGGTCAATTAAAATTTTTAATTAAAAAAATTTGATGAAAGTCAAACTCAAAACTAAAATACAAAGGAAGGTTTATAAAGAAAATTTCCTTGTACGACTACAAAAACATTAATTAGTTGTTGGTAATAAATATAAAGAAACTACTGGACTCGCAGTAGTAAAGAATGTATTTGTGCATCAAATTAATATCCCTCTCTTCCCCATAACTCCACACTTAAAATTTAATCGGATAGTCAACTTTCTTCAAAGGTGTTAATAAAAATTAATAACTACATCATCCCTGCCACAATAGTGTCTTTGAAATAATGGCTGGATAAGCATAAAACTGGAATTGCTGCACATAAGGGATGATTCCTATCAACGTTGTGTATTAACGATCAGTTGCATGTTTGAAAAAAGATACAATATGCCACGTAGCTTGGTGAAGAACACGTTGAGAAAACCAAAACCTATATAAACATTAAGCCATCCCTTGACTACAGTTCCTTTATTCTCACCATGAAGACTTATCACTAGGATAGAATAAATCAGGAGACACCAAAAATTTTGGCCAAGAAGTTTTTTGCCTTTGAGTGGTTTCTAGATTCAGATTAGCACCAATGAAGTGGTTAAAGATGATATTTCGATGTTGTGTGAACGACAGATAAAATACGTAAAGCATCTCTAAGAGTATACCAGAATATGGTGAACCAGATAATAAAAAAGCGCTGAGCTGGCAACATTTGGATTACAAAGCTCTTATTACGGATATCACTACTGGAACTTATACACGATTCGGCTTGGCAATGTCTGAATGTAATGAAAGCTTCAACAATAGAGACGTTGGATAATGACTTCATAGTGAAGGTAGTTTTGGTACCACGTTCTTGGTGTGCTTTTGATGATAAATTATGTCCGTTGTGGAGCTTTTTGGTGACATTTGTTTAACAAGTCAAAACTTTGTTGTTGATTTCTTGGTGGCTTGTATAACATCTCAGACCTAGTCATAAACAAGTTTTGGATTTTGGAAATATAGAGCATGCCTGTATTTAACTTTATGTATTTGGATTTTCCTTTTTGGCCTGGTCAGTGGTGTCTCAAAGTTTTATCAAATTACAACGAGCTAATCGCTCACACAATGTTCAAACGTGATCTTTAAACACTTTGCTAACGTTAGTTTACATTTAGAAGATGCTCAAAATGTTATGAGGGTAAAGAACACCACAAAATTTATCATCGGTCTCTCACTTTTAACTTGATATTGAAGCAGTAACAATTATCTTCTACCAAGGAAAAAACGGCGAAAAAAATTAAAATGTTTTCTAATCTTTGCTACCAGGCCGACAGATTTTTGCAGCAAAAAAGACGGAAAATAAGAGAAAAGAAATAAATACCGTCATATGTATATACATTTTCATGTACATAATATCGCAAGTTATTTCTCAACTTTATATATGCACTTGGTGGTTAAAACATTGAGCCCATTATGTTTGGTATGTACTGCTCATTGATCTTGAGATACTTATTCTTCGCCGTCTTCAGTTTACATGTTATATTCTTCTTGCGTTATTCTACTGCAATCGTAGATATCAGTAAGAAGGTTAGAGTGAATGGCAACGGGCGGTGGCATGCATTATAAGGCGTTATAAAGCAGCCCAACAACATGCTCGTACAGTTCTTTCTTCACGTATTCTTCAGTGTGTCATTCTGTAGTAAATATTGCACCCTTTGATTAAGAAAGATGACCTAAATGCAGTAGTTGGAGTCGCCACCTTCCAACGCGATTAAAAACTCTTGCCTGAAACCATAAGCAGACTGAAAGTCTTAAATCTGAGTCTAAAAATTGAGACCACAGCACACATTTTTGAAGTAACCCATAATTTTATATATTTTAATGGACATCTATGAGATACCATGAGCAAATCACTTCAATATACTCTGTAATATGAAATGCTGCTGATTTCTGATTAACTGTGCAATGAAAAAACTCGTAATTACATTCATTCGACGAAGGGAAGACTCTTCGAGATCATAACTAACAGATGTGATCGCGACAAAATATAACCTACATCATTATGTCATCTTTAACCTTCATATTGAATATAACTGTCGCGCGCCAAACGCCAAAAAGAGAGACCCCGACAGAAACTTTCCTTTTGGCAGTTGTCCAACCAGGCAGAGACGAAAACGCATAAATTGTTATAATGGCAACGTTGCTGATGCCACTTATGCAATAAAAGCAAAGGAAGAGATAACAAGTGCGAAACAGATATTAAAGAAATAATAAAAGCAAGCAAACAACTATATACTAAAAGAAAAGAAGATAAGTAAAGAAACTGAATATATACAGCAAAGATGCTAAGATTAACAAGACAAGAAGAAGAAAGACCAAGAGTAACGGATTGCAAGCTATTAAGAACAACATATAAACCAATCAATACAGTACCACCATTTTAGACAGGACTTGAGAGAAGAAAACGTTGTAGAAAATATTAAGTATGGAGAATTAAGGGACACATTATGGGGCAAACAAGGAGAGAACGGCAAAGTAGAAACAAAACAGCGCATAATGGAAAGAAGGAAAAAAGGAAAGATGAAAATTAAGTGGTGAGATCCAGTTATAGAAAATTTGAGAGAGTTTTGACTAAAGTTTATTAACAAAAATCATAACAATGGTAAGACTCTAATGCCCCGCTTGGCAGCATGGCTTGCGAACCTAGAGGTTAAGGCCACTGTGCCCGGTCGTCGCGCGCCATCTCTGATGCGGGGCGATGTGACAAGAGACATTCAAAAATCCTGAAAAACTAAGAAATCATCTTTTTGGATTAAGGGTACCCAAAGAAAGCACGTGGAAGTAGCATATGTATGTTATAGGAGAGAAGAAATGGAAGAAGACGTAGTGCAAAGTTAAATATATAAGAAAAACAACAACTAAATAGATATGTTCCACTAATAGCTAAGGATCCTGACGCTCAGAGGAAAATTGCAAAAGAAGAGAGAGATGGAGAAGAAAAAGAAGAAGAAGGTCTTTCGAAACTATATCGCCATTACATTTAAACATTTCTAAATGTAACAGGAGGATAATCCTTAATAGTTCTTCTTGGGATTTGGAGAAAAAGAAGGTATTAGAAGCTACGCATAAAGTATTAAGCCTATTATGTGAATACAACCAGATCACTAATTTGCAGTTTAAGCTTAATCGCTTAACGTGACTAACAATGCCTGACCTATTTTTTCACATGCATAAATTGGACTATCATATTGCAACGGACAACTGAACAGGAATTTTTGGAAATACATGCGTAGTGATAAAGGCGAAGAATAAGACACCTTAAGTTATAGTCCCCGCACGAGGAGAATCTCAGATTGTGCGTCCCTAGATGACGAGTACGCAATGCCTACCGAAAGGCCTGAACCACAAGAGAAAGTGGCTATGCTAAAGTTTCTCTAAAAAAGGAGAATTGGGCGTCAAGTCAAAATAAATGTCGGCGAAAAATTTTCTGCATTTCCCCTAACACATTTACATAAACATAAAAACTTAGCCACGGAGAAAAGAAGATTAAATATGGCGATTAAAGGAAAATCATTAGATAGCCAACAAAAAGAAGCGGTTGCGAAGTTTTTTCAAAGATAAGCTATAGGTTGAGGCAGATATTGAAAAAGCAATAACTATTATCAACAAAGAGGGGGGAAATAAATAATAATAATAAAGCTGAAAACGTGGGATGTTAGACAGAAAATAGTGAGAAACAAAGCTTCAGAAATAAAAGTTTTAAAAAAATATCAAGAAAATGACAAAAGAGGAAACAAAACAAAAACAGAATACCAAAAGATTACCGCCGAAGATGAAACTAAAAAACAGAAGATAGAAAGTGAAAATGGCTACGACTAAGGTAAGTGTTTTAAATACAGCATTAACAAAAGCACAGTTAGGAATAAAATTTTAATAAAGGAAAAAAGAAGGGAATAGGACAGGGCGGAAAACAGCACAGATATAAGACACACAAACAACAGCAAAATGAGAAGAAGTAATGAATGCCAAAAACATTTCTAAGAAAAGTTGGAGGAAGATTAGAGGGATAAATAGACAAGTAAATGAAAACCGCTGAAATTGTAACGAAGCAAGAAGAGTACATAAGTGAAAAAGAAATCGACGAAACAGGTCAAAGATAAGAATTATTCCGGAAATGAGCAAGTGTATAAGAAAACAGACAAGGAGTGACTACTCAACTTAATAAACAAAGTAAGAGAGACGGGAAGTACACCAAACGACCGGCAATTTGGAATAATGTCTTTATTTAAGAAATGGGATACAAGGAGGTGCCACTACAGAGGAGTTACACTACTGAGTATGTCAAGCAAAACACATACAAGGATTTTAGAATAGAGAATAAGAATGAACTTAGAAGATATACAATGTGGATTCGAAGTAAACAGAGGAGTGCAGGGCTGGATGCTAAGCCCGCTGGGCAACAAACTCAAAACGAAAACGATGGTTGCAAGTAAGCAAGAGAAATCACACCAGGTAAAATTGGAAGAAACAACGTTGGAACAAGTCATCAAGTTTAAGTACCTAAGGACAACAATATCATAAAACGGAAGAATAGTCGAAGAAATAGATGCAAAAAACGGGAGCAGTAGGAAGACTCTTCAACACCGAAAGGATAACTTTCTGCAAAAAAAGAAATACCGAAAGAAGTAAAAATAGAAGAGCTACTATGTACCTATGTAATCAAGGAAGAAAGAAGGAAACAAGATCAGAAAACAGAAGAAGCTACAAAAATTTGAAAGTTCCAAGGGAAAACAAAATAACAAAAGAAATAATAAAAAATATGGATAATAAAGAAACAGAAATATTACTAGAGATACATAATAAGGTATGGAAGGAAGAGGAGAGGCAAAAAATTAGCACCACATATTTATGTTAAAGCAGATATCCCATAGAGTGCTGTTAGCCTTCAATGACCTAGAAAAGGCATTCGATAAAGTCCCAAGAGAAAACTATGGATATTTTAAAGAAAAGAGGAATTAGTATAAAATTATAATCTACGTGAACAAAATTATCTAGAAGAACATGGAATCAGAAATATTTATTATAAAAGATGGCTCAAGACAAGAAAGAGGGCTAAGCCCATTGCTATTTATAATATTTCTAGATCAAATCATCAACAAAAAAGAGTAAAGATAGGTTACAATAACTTACAAAGAATAGACATTTCATTTTTGCAGATGATATGGTAATAATGGCATGAAGTGATAAGGAACTGCAAAAGCACTTAGATTTTGGAATAAATTTTAGGAAGAAAATGTGATAAAGCTAAATAAAAATAAAACAAAAGTAATAATAGTAGAAGAAGAACAAGAAGAATTGAACACAACGATACATGTAGTCAAAATAGAACACGTACAATATTTCCAATGTGGAAAACAGGTAAAAACAATTATCAAAAGAGGAGAAAAAAATCAAAGTTATATCACGCAGTGAATAGCAAGTTTATAAACAGGGAAATTTCAAGGAACTCAAAGATAGATGGATCTAATCCGTATATAGACCAGTCCTCACGTTTGGGTGCGAATCCTGCGTACTTTCTGAAAAACAGAAGAGTAAGGTACAGGCTGTTAAAATGAAATACCATGGAAGAGTGCAAGGAATTACAAAAAGAGAATAAGAAATACAAAAATTAGAAGAAAGCTAGAAGTACAACCCACACTCGATTTCATTGAAAGAAAACATTTCAGTTGGTGCGACCGTTTGCATACATTAGAAGAAACAAAAACAGTTAGACAGATGTGGGAATCAAAAATCTAGAAAAGAAAGAAGAAAAGAAGACCCAGACAAACTTGAGACAAGATGATGGAAAGGATACTAAAGAAGAAACAAACCTGAAGGGAAACAAGGACACCAGCAAGGGACAAGAAGCATTGAAAGAGCTTTGTATATAGTTAATATGCAATTAAAAATTAAATCAGTGGCAACGACAGAACAAGAGAAACAACTGGGGTGGTTGGGATATAAGCATAGAATGGACAATGAAAGAACGGCAAAAAAAGAGTACAAAACAAGAATTACACGGAAAGGCAGCTCGAGAAGAAGCTGGAGGCACGAGCTGAAAGAGATAGTAAAAGATAGGGGAGAAAAATGAAACAAAATCGAAATAAATTGGAGAAAATTGTAAGAAATTGTCTTCCTAGGGAGATAACAACTCAACAGCCTTATACCGCAAGGTGGAAAAACTTACATCTTTAGGGGTCTAGAAGCCACCACCACACTGATCATGCGGGTTTATTAAAATAAAATCATCAAGCTCTAGATTTATAATCTGAACAAAAACTCATCTACTAACACAACATTTAAAAAATGACTATCGGATCTAGAAAACTGAAACCACCAAACCAAGCCTTTTATTCCGAAACTTATAAACAGAGCGTGCATCTTGAGGTACAACCTCAAGCCCATGAACTGGACGGAATTTTGCAATTATGGTCTTTAGAACGGAATGCTGTCGACGTGTAACGTAGGAGAGACCTTAAGAAATAAAAAGCAAAATTCGCAAGGATAAAATTGAAGAAAAATCAGATGTGGTTATTTTAAAACATCTGAAGGCGAGCAATTAAGAGTCCAGACGACTGCAAGCGCCACGTTCGGAGCAGCAGCGAGAATTCAGAAAGCCGTTATTGTTATGGTAATAGCGACAACGCATACGTTGATCAAACATGCACGAAGTGCATCACGTGGTACACCACGTTACGTTAAACGTGATCGCCCACTTCTGAATCACGTGCCGTTCGCGCGATTCATCTGCGACATACGGCGGCGTCGGCGAGTCTCTCGCCGCCCCGATTAGTCGCCACTGGGGCGGCGGGGTGCCGGCTGCCGGCGGCCACGGCCAGCCCCGGGCAGTCCCCGGGATTTAGGGCAGAACGGGCTGGCGGCGCGACCGCGCCGCCGGCGTGCGTGGGAGAGAAGGAAAACCCGGAACGCGCGGCTAGCATCGGCCGGGGGCACCTCACGTATCCTCCAGCGTGTGTGGCAGCGGCGATCAGTCCTCGAGCGACAAACGAGCGTGGAGAATGCCAATCGGCCGCACGCTCCCGTCGACGCCGCGACTGCCGCGCTTATTTCAGAGTTGCAGGCCCGCGTCTATTCCTAGCCAGCCTTTGAAATCGCGCGCGGTTCCGCGCCGTTTTTCGGCAACCGTGCGTGCCGCAGGCCTGTAAGCTGTGGGTGAGCCGAGCCGGACAAAGATGGACATGTCGCAGACGCACTTGTTCTGGGAGGAAAACTCCAACGTGCAGCACGTCAAGTTCGAGAGGTAAGCCGCGGGCCGGCCCGACCCTGCGTCGCGCTGTCTGTTTCATTTGTTTTCGGCCAAGCAGAGCGCGCAATTCCCATGATTTAAAAACGGGATCCCGCGGGGTCCCACGGGATCTCGACTCGTTATCATCCGCGCGGCGGCAACGTGCAAACATATTGATCAAAAATAAAACATCTCGTGATGTGACGCGCACGTGACGCACAATTGGAGCCGAAACTTTCCACCCCGCCACTATTTATAGCCGCGCGGTGTTTTGGCGGTGCTATGGCGGCCGTGCCGCCAGCCTTGGGTTCGCTAATCAATCCGGAGCGTCACGTGTCCGCGTTGTTTTGGCGCGTGGAAACTCACTCGCCGCCAAGAACGTGACGGCGTATTTGCAGGTTGCGCAGGTATAAATAGCACGCGCGCGGCGCTATTTCCAAGCTCAACTTTGAACTTTCCATCGGCGCTGCACGCAGCTGGGAGCGGGCGAAACGTGCCCGAGCCGAGGACAATTGCCGATCGGCGCGTGCTGCTGAGGATAGCGACATCTGATGCCATCGGTTGCGGCCGACGATTTCGGGCCGTTGCGTAAGCCCGAATTGGGCGGCTGTCGCGTGAACGTGCGGCGTCTCGTGCGCGCCGTTGTTCTCCGAACCCGGCGACCTTGGTCGGTGCACACCATTGTGACGCAGATAAGTCGCAAAGTGCGAACTATGCAAGGGAGGAACTCGGAAAGGATCCTCGCGGGGCTTTCGAGGACGGTGGAACGAAATGGTGGGAAATAGAGAACAGGAAGGATACTCTTGAAATATTAAGTTTGTGAAAGCAAGTGGGGGGGTGCTATCGCTTGGAAAAATTCCAAGAACTCTGTACTCAAAAGTCCCTTTTCCGAAGAGAGAGGCATGTCACCATCGAGGTGGATCATCGAAAGTTGAAGAAAATCAACGACCAAGAGTTTCTGGCAAAACAAGTGGTATATAACGCGAACATTGCCAATTTTGGTCGGTGAAAAGATTGAAACAAAATAAGAAAGAACAAAAGCGCAGCAAGATGAAAGTAAACATCAACAGTCACAGACAAAATGGAATTTCTAGACTCCAAAGTTTGGATTATTTAGTATTATCTTCCTCCCTTTTAGGGAAGGGAGACAACATGTCGCTATTGGGGTAGATCATCGAAACTGGAAGAAAATCAACGAGCAAGAAATTTTCTGGCCGAACAATACGTGTACAACGCAACATCGTTCGGATAGGTACTGAACGATAAAGTCAACTTGGAGGTATAATCTACAACTTAGATGAAAGTAGAAATCGACAATTACAGAATTATGGATTACGAGCAAGGACAGGATGGACTTTTTAGAATTTTAAAATCTGGATTGTTTGATACTGTCTTCCCCCCTTTTAGACAAGAGAGACAACAAATCGCCGTTGAGGTAGAGCATCCAAACTTGAAGAAAATCAACGACCAAGAGAGTTCCTGTCCAAATAAGTGGCATATAATGCGAACATTCTGCCAATTTTGGTCAGTCAATGAAATGAACTAGAATTAGAAAAAACAGCATCTCTGCAACAGTTCCCCTAGATACTTGGTAATTATGATTCTCCTCTTTTCCTCCTTCATGTTTCTAAATTATAACATTCTAGTGCCTATAGATTCCGCTACCTCCAGAAAATCAACCAAAGAATTCAAAATTATAAGAAGAGACTTCAACTTGACAAATAACATTCAAGCCCAGACACTAGCTACAACCAGTTTTCTTTGGAATTGAACTATATTCACTAACACCCCCACCCCACCCCCGGCTCCAAGTATTGCAACTCCACCAATCAGACGAATGCGCCTACATTTTTAGGGTGTTCCTGAACTCTTTTTCATTTCATCTTTTCAATTGAAAACCCACGTCTATATATTCTCAACCTCTAAAAAATGTTTGCAATTTCCGAAGTAAATTCTTGATTAACGCCGACTTAGTGTCATTGACTCTCGAAATCGGTTCTCCCATTTGCTGATAACTAAGCATTCCAAACCCACCAATCCTACCTACATTTCAAAATGCTCTTCGTCCTCCTTCATTATCGTTCTTCTCTCTTTCTCCTTTTGCTATCACGTCAATTGTTCACTTTTCATTATCGTTTTCTAATCGTAAAAAAATACTGCAAACGTCAATGTGCACGTGCAGATTTTTTAGCCTTGAAGATCGATAAGATAACCGTCTGTTAGCTTTGTATTGCGTCTCAGACAATGAAAAAGATTCGATGTGAGAGATGTGTCTGAACGGTTCATTTTTTATTTTAAATTGAACGATGTGTCTCGTTTCGGTTTCGATTACCTAATAGCGATTTTCAAGAATCCAAAAAGGGCGGTCTTTCAGATCTTCGGATGCTGTTATCTACTAATTCCTCGGTAAGGTGCTTTTGGAAGATTGTAACCACCTTCAAGATGATTTCAAAATTTAAGAACTACATTTATGTTTTGTGCGGAATATTAGTTATGACAATTCTAAAAGAAAAGAGAAAAAGAAACTTATACGACTGAATTGCAGATACAAAGGCGATAAAAACTCCAAGGTCATTCCCAGATTTATCTTTTAGTGCTCTCTGAAACTATACAACAGTGTCCTAGGTCACTGTAGTTTATCAGTCACAGTTATGGGATGTAACGTACTGACAAAAAAGAGACAAGAATATCAACTAATAATCAAACCATGAGTAAATGAATACTTTTCAAGGAACAGAGAATTAGTTCTGGTTCCCCGCATTATATAGTATTCTGATAGAAATTTTTTATTTCCACCACCAGGAAACAATTGTGCCGCCCCAAACAGTACTGATTAATGATTCTAACGAATAGATCTGTAGTCTTGGCTACTGAGCATTTTCGAATAATTCATTTCATTTTGATTGGTTCATCGAACTGAATATATTTGAGCGGAGAAAATCCCATTCACCCTGGCTTCCTTTCGGTGTTCTCTTAGACATTATATTTCTTATTTCTTGATAATTTCATTCTTCCCCATTTCCTTCTCTTAGGTTTTCTTTGTCAAAATATACTCTTCGCCATCCCTGTTCCTTAGAACATCGATTATCCGGACTAATTGGTGATGAGAATAATCCAGATAGTCAATTGTATTTTTATTTTATTGTTCAGATCTTTTACCTACAATAAACTTATGAGCATCGATCGATCCCTTTATTGTAAAACATGACGAGGAACCACAACGAGAAATATAAAAGAAGAAGTAATAACCATGACAAGTTTTCTAAGGCCTCGTACATTTCCATTGGCAAAAATCTGTCTCCTACCACCATCACTAATTGAAATTTTAGTAGAACAGACAATGGAAAAATGAACATAAAATGCGAAGAAGTATAGAGACCACAAGATTATCGCCTATGATGGCTTTCAATCGCATAGGACTTAATAAAAACTTAATAAAAGATTCAAACCAAACTTTGTTTTATAAGTAAGATAAGTGTGAACACCAACAGTGTATAAGAGGAAGACATGGAGGGCTCCAATGAGAAATGAGAAACCATAGCGAGTCTTTCAGGTATTCAAAAAAGAATCGTCTATAGCGACAAGAATAAATTTAAATTGATCTTAAGGCTGACTCAGAGTTCCCTTACTCGCCGATGGACTAATGGATTCAAACACCATCGATCCGATAATTACACCAATATATATTTCAAGGTATGGTGGGATCACCTTCAAAATGGCCTCAACATCCATTCCACTGACGATCTTTCTCGCAGATGGCTAAGTTCAAGGTCGGCGACGTGGGGAGCCTCTGTTCTTCGAGGCTCTGTTTTGTCCGTGGCACTATTTATAACAACACCTAAAGAAGTTCAATGATGCAGCGTAGGAAAAATAGTAATCAATACGAAAGAGCGTATGGCGATTCCTATTTTTTACTAGAAAGAAAACAAAGTCGGCGTTTGCACAACGGTCAATGAGTGAATGTGTACAGAGCGATCTCTAAACAAAGTATTTCCGCCGTTTTCCTTATAACAAACAAGAAAAAAAACAAACTGCAAAATAGATAAAAGAGAAAAGTTCAATTGAACTTCTTTAAGGTTGAAGATATACTGAGGCGGATTTCCGCTGTAACAAATAGGAGAAAGGAAGATGAAGTGAAAAGAAGAGGAAAGAAGGGGAACGGGGTGAGTGTAGTTCAGGAACATTTTAGAACCCATGTAGGCACAGCTATCGGATGTAGGTTTGGAAACTTTGGAGTCCTCTATGTCTTCCTCTTATAAATTGTAATTTGTGTTTCTAGTTATTTGGCCTAAAGAATCAAGTTTGGTTTGAACTTTTTTGTTGTTTCTTTTTAACATATGATTGTTTGTCTTATTTCTACCTTGATGTGAAGTTCTCTATCATTAAAGGCCAACGTGTGCGATGATCATCTAGTCTCCGTATTTCTTCGCTATTCTGTTCATACTTCCATTGTCTGTTCTAGTAAAATTCAATTAGTGATGGCGATGCATGGTAGCATTTTAAATACATTTTTGTCACTGGAAACGTACGTCCACAGTCTTGAAACGTATACTCCATTCCTAGTTTTCTGGCGTCACTGTTATTTTATTTTTTTTTTCTCGATATGGTTTCTCATTATGTCTTATACTAAAGGGGATTGATACTCATATTTATTGGAAGTAAAAGAACTGAATGACCCTTCGGCTCGAAGGACCAACCAAAAGAAAACGGTACTGACTGCTGCCGTTTGAGGTGGTGCAATTGCTTTCATAATCTACTGCCATTGAAAGTCCCCTTGTGGTGTTGTAAAAATTTCTATCAGAACATCAAATAATTCGAAGAACCAGAAATTATTTGCTATTCCTTTTTTTCTGTGTCAGTGAGCATGTTACATTGGGTTCATCCCACAGTTGTGACTGATAAACTATAGTAACCTTGAAAGAGCAATGGAAGATAAAATTCTGAATGAACCGGAACTTGTTCACGTTGCCGACCTCGATCCAAAATCATCCACAGGAAATACTCGACAAGTCAACAGAATTATGAAACCATCTTGAAGGTGATTTCAATACGCCACCTCAAGACTTTTTTCTTCCAAAGGCATTCGCGATTTTTCACACCTCCCCGATGAGTTAGTAGATGACAGCATCCAAATCTCTGAAAACCGCCCTTTTTTATTCGTTTATGTTACGTCATTAGCTTCTCTTTTCCTCATCTTTAATACAGAACTTTCTACAAGGCAAAGTCTAAAGAAAGGTTACAGCAAAACAGACTATTATCTTGTCGATCTTCGAGGCGAAAAATCTGCACGTGTACGTTGACGTCTACAAACAATTTTTTTCACGATTAGAAAAGGGAGTCATTAAAAAAATGAACACTTGAAAAGGGGATGCGGCAGAAAGAGCAATTACAGTGCCTATCTCGTCATGCTATCACAGAGGAAGCAAGCGATGAATTAGCAATTATTTTACAAAGCATCCAGTTTACTGCTGCTACATTAAATTGCTTCATTATTTTTTTTATCATTTGTGATTGGAGACGGAGTAGCGGCATGCGAACGTAAGATTGTTCTAGAAATATCTTCAAAATAACTGTACCGGACAATTAGTCTTTCAAGGTCATCTCCAAGTGGTAACGTGTATGATTTAAAGTGTTCATACGTCATTGTCTTTTCAATGTACAGACCGGCATTGTCATTAGCGATCATAATGATAAAAGCTGAGTGAAGAGCTACGGCATGGAGGTGGTGGGGGTGAATACTAATTCTTTGGTCAGAACTATTTTCTGAAGACGGCGGAATTGGAAGCACTATATGTCTTATCTGCTTCAAATATAGAAGAGAGAGAAGGACATAAAGGTATCGAGATTATTTTGGGCCATGATTGAATGAAAATAATACGCCTGGGAGATTATGGCATTTGAAAAAAGCAAGATGGCGCTAAAGCTACGAAAAGTTGGATATAGGAGATAATTAAACCTTTCCAACAAGCTGTAAGAAGGAAACTGCATTAATATGACTGTGTCACGTAAAGTGATGAACATTATGTAAGATAGTACTTTATACACCGTCACGTATGGTAATTGAGCTTTTCGTGTTTTTGAAATGTGATAAGTTGTAAGTATGTGGAAGTCTCCGAATGAAACTCCTGCAAATGAAAACACCAGATTATTTAGCTTTTCTTTTGCCTTAGAAAATAGTGAGGTAATGACGCATGACAATTACCGGGCTTGCGTCAACTACAAGACAATCGACAAGTAACATAACATCAACAGATTGCAGGTCTATTATCCTTGTAGACTGCTACAAGGGAAGATTTCGCTGACCTTTGATACGTTTAAATATAGTTATTTTAAAGACATTGTCTGGTGTCCTAGAACTGGAGAATATTATCGAGCTGATATTAAAATCTCCATGTTCGACATCTATTGAAGAAAATTGAGCTTAAGAAACCCGGCTCGAAGGACCATAGATGTTCTACAGTATGTCACGTTCGCCCTAAACATTTTTCTTCAGATAAATAACTGACTAAATTCTTTACTCTTTAAAGAGAGCATCATTAAAGAAAATAATCACCAAAGGTGATTTCGTGCTATTATCCAGAATCTAATAAACCGCTAACTGTTGGTTTGTCCATTGTTGTATACATCTGTTCCAAGTCTTATGAAGAACTAAGATCAATCTTTTTAGCATTGTTTTGGATTCTTCAAACAAAAAATCCCCTAGCGTAACTATGAGCCTCATATAACAAAGACAGCCAAGGAATAGAAAACGGTCAACCGGTCACTGATAGCAGTCTGGTGATACGTCACCAAGCCTTATACCCAAAAACTACAGGTGGTCCAAAACCAAATTTTTCCACTGCCAGCGATCGTGGCCTTGAAAACTGATTCCGAATGTGAGTAGAGAAGTAGGTCTTCAATGAGCACAGAAGGTTTCAAGTAAATCAGATGAAAACAGTCGCCCACTTTTCAAAATCTCAAGGTCTGAAAGGACAAATTGAGAAAGCCCCATCACTTTCAATAGTTGAATTTTTGTAAAAGTATTAGGGCCCTGATTGGAAGCCAAAGGACTATTCAGTTAATTTGTTTGGTACTAGCCAGTCATTGCTCCAGCCACAACTATGACTTGATCGATTAGAAGGTTGTTTTAGGTTAGCTGTAGAATATAAAGAATCCCTTAATGGATCTAGGAGACAGGAAAGCCTTAAATATATATAATTAGAAATCTCATGATATTGACCATCTAAAAAACACTATCAGTTCAAAGTTTGGCTGTCATACCAAAAATTTTTACATCGTTGTGATTGGATGTGGAGAAAGGGAGGGGAAAGGGAGAGGCGGGGCGAAAACTTACGGATCTGAGTGCAGGTTAATCCTTTCGTTTGATTTTTTATTTATTTATACCTTAGTATGAAGACTGTCAAAAAGTACTGTTTGACCTTCATTTTGAGTAATCTACGTTAAAAAATTCAGGTTAAAGCACGTTCTCATATCTAACTTCTATTTCGTTCCAGCTGCAACTCAAACGATGAGAGCTCCCGACTGAAGGAGGAACGGACGCTGTACTCTTGCTGTGATGGGTAATGAACGCCGCTGTGTTTTGAGCGCGTAGACTACTGTCCTGTTTGTTCCAGAAATCTGAATTTCGCCACCGCCCCCTGCAGTGAAGATGAATCAGAGTACGGTAACGCCTCCTACAAGAAAAACAAAGTCTCTCGGGTATGAAGTTGCACATTTCTTCTGCTTAAATAGGCCACTGGCAAGTGTCGATGTTTATTCATAGAGAGCCTAGTAAACTAAAAAAGCAAAAATCTATAGTGAGTTATGTAAGTTTGTACTGTTACTCTGCAACTTCCTTTTCTTCAGGAGTAGGAACCCATATTCAATTCAAATAATATTTAGTCAGTATTGCCCCCAAAAGCAGATTTTAAATTAATATGGAACACCTTACATACTTTGATGTGACAAGCGACACCGTTATGGTGAGATTTCAATTTTGATAACACCAGCTGCTCATTACTGGCTGTAAAAGTGTCTGGCAGTGAGCAACCTCGTTAAAAATAACCGACAAATGTATTATGCCGAAAATAATGAAGCTCACTTTTATTTTAGAAGTAAACAGAGTTGTACCTAGAACCGTGATGAATCTGAATAAGAATTCACATTGAAATGACGGTCAGAGCAAGATTAGAGCACGTTGTTTAATGTAAGACTCAAAATTAGTTGTAGCCGCAAAAGGAAGCCGACAACGTGATTTTTAATGGAAGGTGAAAGTCAAATATCATTTAATAGGAACTGGCAGCCGCGTGACCAGAATAAAGGCGTAATAGCTGCGTCATCTGCTGTTTGGATTTTTTTTTTATGTTTAGATCAATTCGTTCGTGTTCCTATTTTTCTGCACACATTCTAGCTGTATACTTTTATGTTACAAAAGTTTAAAGCAAATTGACTGGACAAATTTCTTATAATGGTCATTACAACAAAGCTGAAATATCAAAAGTAATATATGAGGAATAATTTAAAACGAGAGAGAAACAAGTCAGTTAAGACCAGAGAGCATTGGCTAATTTTAGTATTGAATGAAGTTCTTTGGTTTTCTATTAGAAAAAGATTCAAACTTCCTCGCATGAAATATTTCAATCTCGGCTCATTACTTATAGCTGATTTCTTCGCTAGATTAGTTTAACATGATGCAACTTCAAACAAAATCTGAACTGAATTGAACTTCATCCCTCCAATAAACAAACTGCTTTTATTTTCCACACTCCATAACTCACTGCTATATAAAGCAGGAACAGTTGTGTTCATTAATTCCCATCAGAGTGGCCTTCCAAATTAATCCTCAACATTTCAGCAAGATCCGATGTCTCACCGCATCATAGAGAAGCGGCGAAGGGACCGAATGAACAACTGCTTAGCGGATCTGTCGCGCCTGATACCCGCCGAGTACCTAAAGAAGGGCCGAGGGCGCATAGAGAAGACCGAAATAATCGAAATGGCCATCAAATACATGAAGCACTTGCAACAGCTACACTCGAGCCCTTCGGAGCATTATCGGTATGAGTTCAGACACGCCCAGTGAGCGCAGCTAAAGCAACCATCTTTTTTTAGCCTGGGGTACCAGGAGTGTATGTCGGAAGCCATGCGCTTCCTTGTCGAAGTCGAGGGCACTTTCCCAGGGAAGCCATCTGCGTGCGGTTGCTCAGCCACTTGCAGAAGCACTGCGAAGCGCTGTTGCGGGCCCCGCTAAAGGAACGCCCCCCGCCTGAGATTTGCACAGAGAACTTCGGGCAAGGGGTGCCGGTTGTTGCTTCAGTAGCAAATGGGAAATGTTTGGCTCAAAATTACGTGGAGCTGCAAAAGGACGAACAAGAGCCCAACAATAACTTGTATGTGCCTGTTGAAGGTGGTTCCTGTATGAGGCACTGTACAGATTTTGATAACTGCGACAAGCAGTCTGATAGCAACGGATCTGTGTCATACAAATATAAAACTAACATCAAGTTACGGTTCTCTCAGGACCTTCATAGTGCCGAAAAACGGCAAAAATTGGAGAACGGTGATCACAATGGCGCACGCAGAACTTCCATCATCAGCATTGAGAACCATAGGTATGTAACTTATAGTTGAATGAAGGCAATTGAAGTTCAGCATGTTATTATCGCAGTTCTAATCAAAGCTCACCACCGAGCAGCAGTGGCGAGACGTCAACGAGGATTTCATCAGAAAGCGATGTGCCTCGCGAGTCTGGCAGGACTTCGAATTCGCGTACCTACCACTTCAAGACCGATCCCGCTCCGGCTCTAAGCGAGGGCGGCCAGTTGCAACCTGACAACAACGTCGGTGTCACTAAGAACAACTTCAGCATTCCGATCTTCGTCCTGCACGCAAAGGGCTCCTTCTATGTTCCACTAACGATAGACTACTACACGCTCCTGCCGTTTCTGCATAACTACAACCTACTTGAGATATACCCCGGCTTGCACAACATGGTGTTGCACCCAGTGACGATAAATGTGAACTTTCAGCCCAATGGAGGCGCGAAGTACAGAACCGATTACGTTCATAACACGTGGCATTGAGCCTGTGGTCGAGGTGAGAAGGTATGAGGCAGTTGTTTAGTGAAACGAGGCTGTGATATCAAGGGAACTCGCAAGACTGATAGTTGCCCTAAATATCGCCTTCTTGTCGATATGGTTGGTATTCATGAACGTCGCATACTGTTCCAATTGATGTTTGTGTCTGTTTATTAACTGTTAGAGAAGCAAACATGGTATCTAATTTAGCATAGGTGTAATTTGTATTGGTTTGTGTATTTTTATTGTACTGTTAGTGTATTAAAGTGCATTTTGTTTATTCTTGGTAGAGTTTTTCTCTAGATTAAATATAATAACTCTGAAACTTACACTCTACAAACTGAAAGGATAAAATTCCCATATGTCCTCCCCCCTGCCCAGTTGTTACTCACTGTTCCTTAGACAACTCTGAACTTGTTTGAATTAAGTGCACCCACCGTTTTTAGTGCCTGAACTGATTGTCGAGTGAATAAGTTTAAGCAAAGTTAGGTTTACTCTCCTCCCCCTTCAATAAATCTTCATTAGGGGTATACCACAAAAAAGGCCGTCTAGGGACTGAAACAGTAAAACAAAACTTCGAAAGGACCAAGACTGCCTTTGTAGCAACAGTGTGAATTAACTTGCGTATTGTTCCAATATAACTTACAACAATCAATCGGAATAGGACTAGTTGACTGCTATAAAAAAGAATAAATGTGTGATTGGCTGTCGGATTATTAGGCCATGGTCAGAGTTTGAAAAATCCTGTTACATCCACAGCAGAAGCGGACATCAAACATCTCTAAAAATCAAGAATTTCCGAACTCTGACTACGGTCTAACAACCCGAGAACCAACCACATGGTGCACGCTATAAAATAGAGTTGGTAAACAAGTTGAAGAGCATGGGAATTTCATTTTCTCAAACTGAGCTGGACCTAGTCTCAAAATTGTTTGACTCTCTTATTTGACAGGTGAAGTTTTTCTCTGCAGTCTTGAAATTGCACCAATACAACTTACTTACTTCCTCTTCTCCCATTGTACCTCACGGTGTCGTGGTTTTGAGTCATTGTTTAAATGAGTGTCTATCCCTTGCAAGGGTTCGGATCTGTGTTAGAGTCTGTCCTCTTTCTCTTCGCTCCTGTCGTTTTCGTTGTGACCGTTCTGTTCCGAGGCTCATATTACTTCTCTGAATCTGTTTACAATGCGCGGGTGATTAGCCCAGCCACATCGATCCGTTACCTCGGGCCAACTGGTAACAGGTTATACCCCCCGATGCTGGGTCGCCAGAGCCCCGTCTGTTATCTAGCAGGGTGTACCGGGCAAGTTATTTGCCACTCTTGCAGGTGGGGTTGGCATTTGGGTCCTAGGTGTTAGTGGACCCCTTACACCCCTTGCACCAATACAAGGTGAATAATATCCTTGCTAAAGTCACTGGTCGCATACCACAACCTGTCTACCATTTCTTGTTTTTAAAGTTAGCAGAGCGTTCAAAATATTTAAGCTACACACAAGCCAACAGCAAGTGATAGAAGCTGATACATCAAATGACATTTTCACTAGACTACCACCACCACTCTCTTGCAACTGCAAGTATAAAAATAGACTTGTGGGAGAGTATGCACAATGCCCAAAAGATCAAAGATAAGGACTTCTTCACCTTTCGATAACTAGACTTTCATTGTAATGTAGTGACAGACACCTTTTAATGGTACCAGACTGTAGAGATATTTACAGCAGGAATTGAGGACAGTTCATGAACAATTAAAGTGCTTTGAACAAAGGGTTGATAACGTAATTATCCAAGGAAAAATATAAAAGATTTGACCTTTCATTCATAAGCTACAATTCCTCTCATTATTAGTAGGAATTGGTGTCAAAATGTTAACTGAAATCAAATTCAGCATTTTTGCAAAATTATATTAAATTCATCACAAAAATTCAGCATTGTTTAACTTATATTTACTATTATATTATACTTATATCTAATTTTACCTCCTCTAGTTTCCATCAACATACCCTGAACATTAGGGGAGGAGTCTACTGTAATGCGCATTTTACACACTACATAATCTACATAAAACAAGTGTTTCAATTATAATTAAATCAAATCAAAATTAACAGCAGTCAATACAATAAAATCATTGGTCTTCTTTAGGGTCATACTTATGCAGACGCAACCGCCACTGTTTAATAAGGCCATCCCAAGCACGGCGCGAGTACTTCAAGTACTTGTTGGGCGTCGCTGGATCTTTGGGAGTGCGTTCAGAACTGAAATTATCATTCACATGAGTAATGCTCATTGCACACGTGCCACTGTATTTTACCGTTGCACTGTTTTAATGTAGTTATCATAACCAATGGTATTTTTACCAAAGTCAATTTGTTTCTGCCTGCGTGACAAAACTGCCGGGTCAGATTCATACTCACGTTTCCGTTTTGCGGGTTTACTATGAAATAATGAGAGTGACTAATTAATTTCTACTCATCTGCACTGAATACTTACTCGCTGCTGCACTTATCGTCTAAATTGTACTGTGACGGCCTTGTATCAATTGTCCATTGTTCATCGGACCTCCTCTTTAGGTATGGGACTGTGCGTTTGAAAACCGACCTCCTGACGCTCTTGGGGTTACTCATGGAGTCAACACTATCACTTGTGGTGTCCTCGAGCTCGCTTTTGATGCTGACATTCAAGTCCTCTTGCTTAATGTTGAAGTTGATCTCAGACATGCTGTAGTCTAACTCGTCCTTCTCTTTTTTTACCATCACACACTGCTCAAACTGCTTGGGTCCTTTAGACGAAGAACCGCCTTCGGCCACGTTGAACTGCGCATTCTCGCTGTGCCACTCGGTCTCCGCATTTCCGTCCGGAGCCTCGGTCTTAACCGACGGAAACTCGTCGTCCTCGCTGTCCCAGTTGTCCTACAGAAAATCTATGTAGTGCCAATCCGTCGGAGCCAATTGAACTTACGTCGTCAAAGATCCCTGCGTCTTTCAGCAGTGTATTCATGGAAAACCGGTGGTATTTGGACATTTCGAAAATTTTGACTAAGGTTATATTAACCGCTTAAAGAATTGTGGGGCATAACTTTCCCGTCTGTATTTATTGCATTTATAGAACGTGGACGCGTTACGAAAATGTAAGTGCACTGATTAAAATGCAGAGCAACTTATTATAACCTACACCACATAGGCTATTTACCTCCAAAACACAAACAATAACCAACCTAACAGAATATAAAACTTTGTTTTATGTTGGCACAGGCCAATATAATGTGTTTACAGGATGCGTCATTAAATACTGCCTCAATTTATTTTACCTGTATTTGAACTGGCTTTTTATTTTATTCTACTTCAATATACAATTTTATTTAAAAAAATCATATATTTCTTAAAACGAGTCTTTTAATACATAAAATACTATGACAGCTTATGTGTGGTTTTGACTAATACTGTGACGCTACTCTGCGATATTTCTGGCTATAGCATGTTGTCCTGAGCCAATTCGAGAAGAAGCCTTTATTGTATGGCCGTTTTGCTGAAATTGCACAGCACAGTTTCACCGACAGAGGCAGTGCACACCATTCCTGTCCTGTTAAGCCTATCGATATTAACAGTGTTTCATACAGTAAAAAGAATCCCAATACGATTGAAATCACAAGACCATAGAGGGCGCTCACAAATGATAAGCTCAACCTAAAAAATGTGTTACAGAAAAAAGTAGTAAAATATTATGTCCCTTACTCAAACTGTTCGTACACATCAGTACAATCATCTGGCAGCAAAATAGTTTTATAGACATGAAACGGGTGACACACAGATGTGAGTGCGAGGTTTGAGCTGTAAAGCAAAGCTCCGATTGCTAGGACTAAAGCAATCACAAAAGGAAATCTATTGTGCAGCCCAATACAGCAATCAAACCTGATTACAATCACTGTTAACACAAACAATTAATAAAGAGTTGAATAGTTACCAAACGCAATGATGATCTTGTTCCGGAACTGCAGTCTGGCAAACAGAACAATAATTGGTCCTCGAATTGGTCGCCTTATTGCACTCCCCGGCCTCGGTTTCACTTTCCGCCAACAACCTCAGCCTGCTAGTCCTGGCCTTGACCACATAAATGCAAGCTGTACTCAGCCCAGTCAAGACAACCACCGCCATGTTTTCGTGGACTAAGATCTCCAAAATTGGTATAACCACCAGCTCAAACACCAGGAACAGGCTCAAGAACGACATTATCGTCCATACCAAGAAGAACTTGGTGTGTGGCAGCGAGTGCATGCACAGGGAGTAAAAGTAGGTCAGCAAGAGCAGCATTAATGAAAACATGACGATTGTCCACCAGAAGCTGATCGTAGCCAGGAGCAGCATCGTTGGCAAGAGGAAGATGGGCAGGATGGCATCCGGTGCAATCTGGCGCGCCCCTCCCTGCCACGGGACCCGCATGCGGTCCTGCAGAGTTGCCATGAGTCTTTGGATTCGAGCGTGCGGTACCTCCCTGCCCCTGATTAAGCTGAAAGAAACAATTGCATTACTATTTTAATATAATTGAACTGCCATGGCGCCATCTGCAAGTAAAATTCGCAGAACCTACTTGGATATTGTTCTACAAAATACCTTTTGGGTTCAGAAGAAATTCACATTGAGTATTTGACATGACAAGAAACACAATCGATGCAGCTGGTAGACGGTTTTTTTTTATAATTTTGATTGATGATTATTAATGCTTTGGAATTTTGCTGTTTTATCAAGTTTGTAACATTACACTGTTCATACCTAAGATATCAAATCTCATATGGCACTCTCTTTAGTTTTTGTTTGATTCCATAATCAATTCGTTGAGAACACATATCTCAACATCATAACAAATTGTAAGCATTTAATGACAAACTCAAGTTTTGGTGTCACTGAAACAAATGCCTAATGGTTTTTGCATTTTCATTTGATTTTAGAATGTCATATAAGGCATAAGTTGCCAAAAATACTAATAAAAAGATTACTTGGTGTCTACCAGCCTACTAATGGAAGTCTAAAAACAAGTGAAATGCTGTAAAACGTATAGAAACGTAAAAAAGATGAATAAGTAGATTTGTTCAATTCGTCACCCTCATTAGAATTAGAGAATTTTAAACTGCAAACCTTAGAGGTTTTTAATTTGGAATCTTTACAAAAAAAAAAAAAAATGCCACAGGACATAGCGATCATCTCTGTAATCACCAAGGCAATGATAACAATTTTGATACATGAATATCAATGTGTAATCACAGAAATAATTTCATGTACTGACGTACATAGTGAAGTAATGCTAGACGGACTTCAAGATGAGGGTAAGATGGGGATAAATCCTGTTAGGTCATTTTAATGTTGTTCTTATTTTTGGGTACTTTTAAATTTAAAGGAACACTCAGTATAGTAAATCCACACCTGACAGAATCCCTATTTAGTACTTCCGAGTGAGTGCCAATTACAGACATCTAATAGCACCAAAAACTCACATTTTGTCAGAATAAAGTACCTAAAACAACCAAAGCAAGATACAAAAGGTCAAAGCCTTATGTTATCATTCGTAAGACGACAAACAACTGACTCTCACCTATCGCACGACTCATCCAAGTCTTGGCAGTTGCAGCAGCATGCCAATATGTGGTTCCGCTGTTGTTCAATGTCAAAGTACTCGCAGCAGCACAACGGGTCGTTATCCTGATACATCCAAGCCCTGCAGCCTCCCAAAGCTTATCCTATGAACAAGGGCTAAATAGTGCGTAACCTGCAACCACTCGAGTTTGAGGTTAAGCTCTCACTTCAAGAAATTGTGTTTTTATAAATTCATACAGCTAGCTCGGGCGAAATTATATCCTGTATTTTTATGGGAGGTGTTGATGAATAACCTTACGCACAATGCCCTTACTTGCACGTAGCTGATGGCAATCAACGACTGATTAATTGGGTGCGTGTGTAACATGCACATTAAGCAGGCGAATTCAAAGTTAAATATTCGAATCAACTGTCGGAGAATCCTTTCGGTGAATTGGGTAACGTCTGCGTTGATTACCCCTTCCTGCCAGTCCGTTCGAATGTTTTTTGTCATCTTTTGTTTATTTTCCCTAACCTTACCCAGCTGATTCACACAACTTGGTCTGTTGTAAGAAAAAGTATAGAGGGAAGTAAGAAAATGGTCTGACCTTTCTAGAATAACAAATGAGTTGAGTACAAATAAATTTAGTGTTTAATTTAAAAGGAGATGAAATTCCTCTATATAATCTTCCATCGATGCTCTTCATTGTTGACTTGAGGATTTGGAATGACCTGTAGAACTCTCTTAGATATATATATAAATCCAGTAAGACTTAACGGTGGTTATATTTATCAGAATGCTTACCTCTGCAGAATGATTTGTAGTTACTTCAACATGCATGCACTGTATTGTCCTCACATATACGTTTTTATTTTATCTGCCTTGTTCTCGCGAGCGAACAAGTCATGGTCGAAGACGCAATAAAAACCAATTTTATATTCGTTTCTATTGCACGATTTCGAACAATACCTTCTGAATATTGAAACTTGTGGTATGGGTAAAATATCATTCACAATGGAATTTGAAAGAGTCAACTCGCCTTTTATATTCCAGCTTTAATGTGTGCTTATTGGAAGTTTAGTGAATGATGCCAATAACATCAGTGACTTGTATGACGAAAGGGTAGGAGTCAAAGGCTCGATTAGGTCAGTTACAAAAAAATTCTAAATGCTTCAAAGGTTGTCATTTTCCACCCAGTATAATTTACCCCTGACTTTTTCCAAAATTTGTTCACACGTCACTCATTTGACATTCTTTTTCCCACTGTCTTACTAAAATTTAATTCAACGGGTTGTAGTGTGACAAAACGCTTTTTTTCATGGTCTCTGTTTCCTCTAACTTCTGCAGTCAATCTCCATTTGATGAACAACTAGCAGAACTCATTTTGGCCTTATGGCGATTGTAGGCTCATTGGCGTGACACTGGATAATGTAACTTATCTCTTATAGAGACTTGACCTAAGCCTAATGGGTTCTAGTGCATCCAAAAGGCTTTGTAACGGTCTTTTCTCCAGCCTCTTTAGTATAAAGCGCTTTGGCTATCTTGTCTATTGCAGATCGATCATGTTGGTTTTTGGGTTCAAGTATAAGTAGACTCTTCTGTGACGGCAATATTTTGGAAAATATTTTAACGACGACGCTTGGAATATCTAATTTACCACTGGCTTTTGGGGAAGTAGTTTGATAGCGTCTATAACAGATGTTTATCCTTCTACTTCGATTTGGCGCATGCGCAATTATTAGAAAACCTGTTGAATTATATCAATAGTTAGCAAAAGTTAGTCAAAGAAGAGATTTGGTTAAGATGTTTGAAGACTGCAACAGGTCTTTCCAATTGACAAATATCTAGTAAAACTCATTTCGATGATATGTCGATTGCAGTTTAAATGGCGTGAACTACATTCGCTCTATTGTTATCGACACTTCGGGCAATATAACTTATCTCTAACTTCTTCCATCTTGCATTGGGAGATCTCTCCAACTATTAGAGATCGATTACGCTGGTTTTTGGGTTCAAATGCAAGCAGGTGCTGCAATGCCAATAATTTTTTGAACAATACTGCAAAGAAAATGATCACAATATTTCACTCGCCACTTTGGTAGCGTCCATCACAGATATGTTGTTTGTTGTCAGAAATCCAGTGAGTGATATCAATAACGTTAATGGTCTAAATGACAGTCCTTCCAAATGATGAACATCTGGCAGAACTCATTTTGACTATAGCCTCAATGGGGCAAACTTCTACGTTTGTAGTACAACTTACCTTTGACTTCTTTCAACATCTTTTCCCCATCACGTCATTAATTTGGAGCACATTCATTTCAACCCCATCACTAAAATTTAACCTTCTAAACTTTGCTCTTAGATAACTTTTTCAATAATACCTCAACGAAGTAGATCACAGTATCTGCTTCATCTTGCATAGTAGAAGCAGTACAGTCTCAAAATCAAATTTGTAATGAAGTTCTTCCCTAAAAACTACATTGTCTCACTCAATTTATGGTCACTCTCTAGCTGATCTTGGTCTTTTCCGAGGCAAAAGTCGTGCTAACAATTCAGATAATAAAAGCCTTTACGATTAATTGGATTGGATATAAGAGAATAGTATAGAAGATGTAAACTATGGCGTAAATCGTCTTGGTCACATTGGGCAAAGTTGCTCAAAAAGTGTCCTCTGGATAGACCGCCACTTGTGTGAAATCTGATAGCCAATGGCGTGTCTAGGTTTATTAAGTTGCTTGTGATCGGCTACGATCGACACATGCCGGCATGACGGACGTAAAACGATACAACGGCAATAGCAAGCAAATGGGACATTAATTTTGGCAGTTCTGTTATAATTGCATTAACAGGGACTTTTTCCTATATTAAGCAAGTGAGTTGTGGTACAAAAATGCTCATTATCACTCAAGGAAAGCATCCCCCGCAACTCATCTGCAACACTTGCATCCCTTGTTACAAACCTTTCAACTTTAGGAAACTTCGGGGGGAAAAATTTACGTCCAGTTACAGTTTCCATTGAAAAAAATGCGTTGCTAATGTGCTTTCTATGGCCATAGATAACATTGTTTTCCGTAAACTCGACAAAAAAGGCCAACAATGCTGTCCATGTCCATAAAAAAATATCTTACGAAAAATTTTTCGCTGAAACCTAACCTAATTACACAACATTGAACCTAACCTTACTTTGTCGAAGACGAACTAACCTAACCTTGTTTAAAGGGAACCTAACTTATCCTAACTTTGAATGCGAGAGGATTTAATGCCGTTTAATAGATATGCTAGAATACAATACAAACAAATAGAAAAGCAATATTTCAGCGGTTAGCTTTTACTTCCCTGATCCTTCAGTAAATTTTCATTAAAACCTAAATGCCAAAGCATAATTTAGTACCGATATTCGTCATATTGGCGGCGCATAGCGTCGAGCAGTCTCCATTGGGTCCACCTTCTTTAGTTGAGCACCACATTTCCCTATTCGCTTGGTGTGTGTGCCGTCACAGACAAATGAAAAACGTGACGTTAACTAAGCTCACGGTCGACCGAGTGCTTGTCACTCTTTTAGACTAGAATGTCACGTGACTCGTGACCTGTGACACGTGACACTTGACGCGCCATGTGGTAATAGTAATAGATGAAAAAAAAATCAACAAAATATGAAACATGTAAATAGAAAAGAAATGAACAATTCTTAAAACAGAAATATTGCAAGAGAAAAAGTAAAAATAAAAAATCCGCTGATGTAACAAAAGAATGAAGAAGATATATGCCAAATAAATATAATAAAATAATTAAAAAAATAAAACCAAGTCAATTGTTTAACGGACAAAATAATAAAAATAACAGAACTAAATCTTAAATACGAAAAAACTATTAGTGTGGCGATAGACTATTTTTTCTATTGACACAACATCTAAGTTTTCTTTTACTGTTCATCTGTTTTTAAAAAGAATTTCGATGCTCCTTTTTTATATTGACATTGCCAGGAGCAATGATACTGCACTTTTTCTATCGTCACTGCTATTGTAAGTTTTTTCTAATGCTCCTTAATTGTAACTTGACCGTACAGCTTTTAGTTCTATTTTTTTTTTGATAAATATGTATTTAAAAGCAATGGAAGGCCTTCAATTTGACGTTTGATTTTAGTCATTATTGGAAATACTGATATTGATAGCTTTTCTAAGATCAGCGTAATTAAAATAATCAGCATGGCAGCAGATTCTTACTTTGAATATGTATCTAGCTTTGATAAAGTTTAATTAAGTTAAGGTCACTGCTATTTAAGCTGTTGCGTAGTGTTCCTTATATTCATTATCGTAATTCGACTGTGTCGTCTTTAGCGTCAGCTTTCCAACGAAAATGTAATCAGAAACAACCGAAGACCTTTTTTCTATTGACAGTGCCTACTATTCATTCGCCCCAAAAAATGTTTATGGCAAAACTAGTAAAATAATAATTGACAAAAATGGTAGTGGAATTTCTCACTATCATCAGATTCTTCTACATTTAGTTCTAGATCTGAAGTTAATTTCGATGTTTGGTTCTGGTAATCTTCGGAAATATTTTTATTGGCGTCTTTTTCTAAAATTAACATTCTTCAAAATAGTTGGCATGACATTTTTAAGCAAAGGAAAAATCGAAAAGTGAGAGCAGACTCTTTTCTAGCGTCACTGCTATTGTCATTTTTTCTGTGGTTCAATCAATAAAAAATTACCACAAACTTATAGTCAATATGAAATTCAATTGTAATATTTAGCTTTGGTTTACTAAAGAAATGAGATGTGACAATAGACTGTTTTTCTATTGACACGACTGCTGTATTTGATTTTGCTGTTTTCAAAATAATTTCTATGTCCCTTTTCCTATTACCATTGACACAACTGTATTTTTTCTATCGGCACTGCTATTTGAGATCGTTTTCTAATGTTTCTTGTATTAATTATCGTAAGTTCATCGGCTGTTCAACAAAAATGTAATTACAGCACTAAAAGTTTTTTTTCTATTGACATACGAGATGTGGTAGAAAAGTAATGAGACTAGCAACGCTACGTTGTTGTCCTTGATAGAGCACCCTCCCATAGCTCAGTGCGAGTTTCATCTCGTTCCGTTAACTACGTGATTTTTGTGACTGCTATTAGTGACGTTGTATTTTGGTTGTGCGTCACGCAAAATGGAACAGCGGAATTTCAGGGAGGCCTTCAACTTCGAAAACCGACGAAAACATTGAACGTGTGAACACTCCTGTGAGATCAGACCGTCGTTTAACATTAAGAATGTTGAATGAACAATTAAATTTGAACAGATTTACCGTTCATCAAATTTTGACTGAACATTTGCACAAGCGAAAGGGACCTCAAAAGGCATTCCTGTGGTTTCCCAGCCCCCCCTATTCACCTGACCTCAGTGCCTATGACTTTTCCTTTTTCCTAAACTGAAAAATGTCCTCAAAGGACGTTATTTTGGGACTTTAGAAAACATCCAAAAGAGTGTAACGGACATGCTGAAGACCATACCGGTTGAAAACTTCCAGCGCTGCTACCAACAGTGGGAACAACGTCTCGATCGGTGTGTAGCTGCCCAAGGAACTACTTTGAAAGGGATAACATTGATGTTTGAAAAAATAAAAACTTTGGTAAATAAAAAATCAGTCTCATTACTTTTCTGCCACAGTTCGTATGATTGTTATCTTTTGCAGTATTAATTCGTCCAAAGAAGTGTATCGCAAAATTAGTAGGATGATAATTGACAAAAATGAATTTGAACCTTCTCTATTATTGGAGATTGGTAAGAGTACACTCTTTCACTGCCATTGTTAGAAGCTCATATTGTCAATCTGCTCGAAAGTTGTCGTTTGGAGTGAGCTTAAAGCATTAATGAGCAGTAATTGACATATCAGTCAATTTTTTAAATCGCAATAAAAGACAATTTGTTTACCTTTCTTATACAAGGGGCCATTTGTCTTCTAATCAAATAGATATCGAAACGTGACAGGAGCTTATTTTTCTATTGACATTACAATGAAAATTGTACGCCTAATTCTGCTTTTTCTATAATTTTTCTTATTTTAAGCTTTTTTCTAATGTTTCTTATCGCATGCAACTTAATTGTGCGTCTTTGCGCTATTTTTCACTTAATTTTTCTATTTAAAAAGGTCAGGGGGCAAAAATAGCAAGAAAGTAGCTGGAAAAATTAATTAAAATATCACCATTACAACGATTGAGATTACCGCAGTCTTACTTGGTTTAAGCCTCCCGATAACTAAAAGTATTACCACGTGGTGCGTCACGTGACATTATAGGATAAGAATGAGCAGTACTCAATCAACGTGAGCATTCATTGCATTTATCGTAGTTAACGTCACGTTTTTCATTTGTTTGTGATGGCACATGCACCTAACGGATCGAGGCAACCTGCGCCCGGTCATAGACCAGTTTTGTAGAAGGTAGACCCAATGGGGAGTCTGCTGTCGTCGCCAAATTGTGTATTGGTGCTTAGATCGCCATTTCAGAGCGTGATCCTAATGAAAGCGTATTCAAGGTTAGGACAGATAAGGCTAGGTTAGCTTGGATTAGGTTAGGTCTATGTCCTCGTTTGTTTTAGATATTTTCTATGACTATAAACAGCATTTCCGAGTTTTTTTGTCAAGTTTACCTAAAACAAAATGTTGTCTATAACCATAGTAAAACATTAGCAATGTATTTCCAATGGAAACTTTCGGGTGGCGTATGTTTTGCCCCCAAAGTTTTCTGCTAAAGCTCTGACTACATACAACAGCAATCACTTTCCAAAAGTTATTCCATTTCCTCATCTTTAACTTCATTATGGTCAAAAATGTCCACTCTTCAACTGTTGAAACCCCTTTTTGTAGGTACTATAGGATTTCACCAATACTTTTTTCAGTCTTGATCACGGACTTTTAGGTTATGTTGGTAGAATAGGCAGCTCTCAGTGACAAATGATATGTCGCGACACATGAATTAGAGAACAGATAGTACCGCCGTAATACTTTGACTATTACTTTCCTCCAGAGAATGATGATATGGTTTCATCCTTGTAGCCAGTTAAAAGACGAATGAAGAATAAGTGGAAAATTGCCCAAGAATTTTCAAATTTGAAAAATCCGGAGTATGGAGCGCCATCGATGCTCTCCTTCCAAACCTATGGTATGGCATTGTCCGATTACTTTCGATTGTTGCGTGCGTTACCCATTATAATTGTTAAACGACGTACACGCTAACAGACCATGCGTATCTGTTACCAAATTGAAACGTTCCAAAGTGCGTTATTAGCCAAATGAGGGTGGCTACGCCCACGGAAGTTTCATTCACCCGCTGAACTGTCCACGCTTTGCGTAAGGCTCTCGTGTCAGTGTTACGAAAGGTCCGACAAGTCCGAAGTGCCTTAAGTGGAAAAAAAGACGCGACATCGAAAGTTACGCAAACGCCTCGTTTTCTACATCGCGGCAAAATTGAGGGTTCCATTTCCTAACCCGGTTGAACGACTGCCATTAGCTGGATTATCGAAGAAAGTTCGCCGCAACAGCGGCTATGGAGGACTAGCGCCGTTTATCTGCAGTTGCATTAGGCGTGACAATATAGTCCAAGGTTGATTGCGTAATGCAGAGGCGCACATACATATGCATGTGTAAACCTATTAACAAATACAAATAGGGGCCTAATAATGGTGACCAATACCAATCGGCAGTTTCAGCACGGCGGCGTCGCGCGCGTCTTCGTCACCGAGCCGCAGTGCGAATTCTGAGCAGTCAGGCATGTGCCATCTATGATGTATATGGTGCTCGTTCTTGTGACCGCCGGACTCGCTGCTGCAGGCACCGAGCTGACGGGCTGCCCACGGGAGCGGGTGAGGTTCGAGAAGATAATGGGGCTGCGCCCGCCCGGCGACATCGAAGGCTACCTGCTGCACAAGCGGGAGCGCTACGAGCCTGTGACGGAGGCGTGTCTGTCCAAGTGCCTCGCGAGCGATGACTGCCTGAGCTTCGTCCTGTTCTTCAATGTCTCCGAATGCTACTGGTACCGGACGCGCCCCGAGGGGCTTGGAAGAGAACGATAACGTCATCGACTCGGGCGTCGGATGGTTCGAAAAGACTTGCTCGCACGGTATTTAACCTTCAAAGATTTCGCGCAAAAAATATGCTTTTGTGGAGATTCGAACTCAGAAGTTACTCACTGCACACTTCGCCTCTTAGCACTGCACCACGCAGACTGTCGCTTCGCTTGTCCTTACAATTCCATAACTGGGTCTAATTGCGAGACATAATTTTTGAGTCTTTTTGTTTATTCATTTTCATATTTTCCTATATTACTTATTATTATTCATAATAAGTATTAGGTTACGTACAAAACTTAAGAACATGCTAGTTAGGCAACCAAAATTGCTCTCATCAAATTTTGTTTATCTGGGTTACTAATCACCATTAAAAATTAATTTCGTGTATTTTTTAAGACAACAAAATAATACTGACAAAGCACATATTACGTTTGGTGCACAATTATTTTTTATGAGTAGAAAAAAATTGACAAAAGCAACCTTAACTGCCTAACTAGCGAAACCATGTGAGAGACAATCCTCAGAGTGATGGGATACTACGCGTTCATCAAGCGAGTCTATGATTAGAAAATTTTTTCCTTTAATATTCTCCTTTTGGACATTTTAGGCCCTTATAAATCTGCAGTAAAGTAACAAAGCTAGAAATGGCCTTAACAATTCCCCCACTTCCTTATGACCAGAATTGTTGTCACTCGCCGCTTGGTGATGATAATAACCAAGAAGAATGGTTTGATGCATAAAAATCAATTTACCCCTAATTTCAACAAAAAACCCTGGTCAAGGTGCAAACTTCGGATCGAAAACACCTCCAAGTTGACTGAAATCAGTGAATAAGTGCGGGTGCGAGTCCCGCTAAGTTCACTAACATTTCAGCTGTGGCTAATAGGCATTTCTTCTATTGTCATTTATTTGGTTGGTTTAAGAAAGGTTTTGGTTAATTAAAGTTACAAGGCCATCTTTTGACGCTTAACTGTACCTTTTCTATCGCCGCGCTATTTATTTTTTAAATGTTTTTTATTCTTTAAATAGAAAATAACTTTCTGCTGGCATTTGCTTAATTTTTCCAATATTAATTGGTCCCAAAAAGTGTCGTAAAATAACAAATATGATAGTAATCGAGTATTGGGGAGGTAACAGGAGACTCTTTTTTATTGTCTTTCTGTGGCTTAGCCGGTAAAAAATAACTGTATATTAAATTTCACTCTGTCACATTTAACCTTATTTTTCTGAGGAATTAATAGATGAAATTGCCACACTATCAAGTTTTCTTTTACTGTTCAGCTTTTTGAAAAAAAAATTGATGCACAACTGTACTTTTTTTAACATAACTGGGACATCTTTAGCTCTAGTTTTTAAAATAAAAATGTAATCAAAAATAATTGAAGACCTTTTGACATTGTCATTATTATCTTTCAGTTAATTCGTCCCAAAAATGCTTCTAGCAAAATAATAACAAAAATTACAGTAGGCGTATCTTTCCATGGGTCAATCAGTAAAACAATAATTGTAAATTCATGGTTGATATGAAACGTAATCTTGGCACATTTACCTTATTTAAGAAAATAATAGATGAGGTGTGGCAATAGACTATTTTTTCTATTGACACAACTATCCCATTTTTTTATACTATTCATCTGTTTTTCAAAAGAATTTCTATGGCCCTTTTGTCTATTGACATTACTACGAGCATTAATGCATAACTGTACTTTTTTTTAATCGTCATTGCTATTATGTTTTCTATGGTTAAATTGGTAAAAAATTACTATAAATTCACAACCGATATGAAACTTAATTGTCATACTTAATCTTGTTTTTGAAAAGAAATAATATGTGACCATTTTTCTATTGACACGACTTCCGAGTTTTCTTTTACCGTTAATCTGTTTTTGAAATGATTTTTTTATATTTTTTATGTTCAGTATAGTAACTAAATCGGTCGTGTTGTTTTTAGCAACATCTTTCCAATAAAATGGAATCAAAAGCAATGAGGCCTTTTTTTAATATTGGCAGTATACTTTCTGTTATTAATTAGTTCCAAAATATACTTTTGGCAAAATTAGTACAATGATAATAGACAAAAATTACAGTAGTCAAGTAATGGGGGTGATAGTAGACTTTCTATGGTTCAATCGGTAAAACAATTATTATAAATTTATAATTGATATGAAACTTAGTTTTGGCTCATTTAACCTTATTTTTTCTAATCAAATAATAGATGAGGTGTAGCAATTATTTCTATTGACACAACGATTAAGTTTTCTTTTACTGTTCTTCTGTTTTTGAAAAGAATTTCGATGCTGCTTTTTTCTAGTGACATTGCATACCTTGTACTTTTTCTATTGTCACTACTATTGTAAGTTTTTTTTCTAATGTTCGTTATTGTTTACAATTTGACCGTGCCGTTGTTAGCTCTATTTTTTAAATCAAAATGTAATTATAAACAATGGAAGACCTTTTTCTATTGACATTGGTGTTATTTTTTCAGTATTAATTCGCCCCAAAAAATATTTCTAGTAAAATTAGTAGGAAGATAATTGGCAAAATGACAGTAATCAACATAAAATTCTGCATGAAGTCAATTTGATGTTTGATTCTAGTCATTATTGTTATTGGTAGCTTTTTCTAAAGTCACCGTGATCAAAATAGTCGGCATGGCAGCACTCTTTCCTATCGTCATTTTATCTATGGTTCAATCGGTAAAAAATACTGTAAATTCATAGTCGACGTGAAATTTAACCTTTTTTTGTAACAAGGCAATAGAATACTTTTTATTGACAGAGTTATTGAGTTTTTACAAAAAACTTATAGGCTCACACATAAAATCTGATTTTATCAGCACTTAGACAACGAAATACTAAAAAATCGACAATATAATCTTTTTCTATTGACACTGTTGTTATCACATTGGTAACATTAGACTGTTACAAAAAAAGTAGATCCTGTTAACTGACAATTATTTCTCTGAAAATAGTTGATAGGAGGTAAATCTCTTTTTCTCACGTAAACGCTATTATCGATTGTTTCAAAGACAGCTTTTTCAATATATCAACCAGATGGCCTTTGCTGGCACCTATCTATAAAATATTTCACTTTAGTGAGGCTCTTTATTAAGGAAACATTAACAGAAACCCCTTTTTCTATTGATATTGCCTTTGGTGAAAAATATATAACAGTTTGGAGTGAGTTTAAAGTTTTAATGACATAATAATCGACAGATCACACTACTTTTGCTACCCTCAGTTTGTGCAATAAAAGAACAGAACTTCATGTCAATATAAAGTCTAATTTTTTATATTGAGCCTAACTTGTTTTTTTAATGAAACGGTGATCAGAACGTGGAAGGATTTTATTTTTCTATTGACAATGCAATTGTCAATTTTTCTAATAAATCAGTAGTTAACTAGACGTTTAATTTTACCTCATTAGCATCATCATGATTGGGGTTATGATAGTTATTTTTCCCAATCATCATTGATTTTTATTATCTGTAGTGATAGACAAATGACAGTACATTATTATACTGACATCACTATTTCCAACGTTTTTTTTTAAATGTTGGTCTGTTAATGTAGATAATTAATTATCTATAGTTGGCATTGGAATTTTATCAGATTAATGATATTGACACTTTTTTTCTATTGCTAGCGGATTCAAAAACTTGTCACAATTGAAGCATAAGAAAGGTAGCCGTCCATCGTTTTCACAATTGTGTACTCAAAGTCATGAAGTTTAATTTCTTCCAGCACACTTTGGCTAATTTCTATTGAGGGAGTTATGAGGAGCATTTAGGGTTTTTTTTTAATGACAACAGTGATCTTGCGGATCTTGCGATCCGCGTAGGTTTAAATTTTGATTTAGCGAATTTTGGAAGGTTTATTTGTCGGAAGCCGTGCTTAATACTAATTAGCAACGCAAAGTTGATGCATAAATCGTCTATTGGACTTCAATTTCTTAACGCCAACCCGTTTAATACGAATCCAGTCCAATTATCAACCTGTTCGTGCTGCTTCCTTCTCACTCGAACTATGCACATGTTGACACATACGTAGTTACAATAATAGCATATCTGCTGTACCTTGTGCAAGGCAGTACGAATTGTAACTCACCTTCATGGACATTTTTGAACGCAAAAAGATAAGATTACTCGTTGAGTTACCTATTTTTAGAGAATTCCTGAGCTGCAGTGCGGTTGACATTAACTGCAAATGTTTGAAATGTCACTTTGGAAAAACAAACGTTAAGCCTGTCGATAAGGAGTTAATAATAGTGTCACACACGGATAAGCTTTTTATGGCCGAATGATCAGAACACATTCTATAGCGTGTGGTCAAAAATTATGCGCTGACGGTTTGTATTATGAAGAGGAACACCAACTTGCACAAATTTAGTCTGGCAGATCCATTTATGTCTCGTAGTTCCCTATATTTTTTTAATGAAGTTTAGCTAATGAGAATAATCTAGCACTTGCTACGGTTTTGTAATCTTATTTTAAACACTAGCGTCCGACTGCGATAAACTCTGGGTCTTTGAGCGCATACCCGGAGCAACTTTAGTGGGCAACGACGCAAAAACGCTGCCAGAAAGGATGACGCGAAGCGAGTGCCAGGAGCACTGCCTCAACGACACCGATGTGTTGTGCAGATGTGCAAAGTTCCGCATTTATGACGAGCCCAACTCTACGGAAACCAGGGGCGAGTGCACCCTGAGCGACACTGACCGGCATCTCACACCCAACTCGTACCGCGTGTCTAGTTACAACGAGGAGTACTTCGAGAACCAATGCGTAAACGGTAGGTAAGTGAATTGATGGTTGTCGGCATATAATGTCAACCGGCTCCAGCTACAACGAACGAGTTCTGCGCCTACGAGGAGTACGAAAACGTGGTGCTGGCACACGTAGACCTCGAACACGACGGCCTAACAAAAGCAGAGTGCGAGCAGTTGTGTGACACAACCACCATGTTCAACTGTCGCGGATATAGTCTCGTTCCAACTGAGAATGTCATTGTGATAAATGCCACCTACAAATGCCTTATCCACAGTGAAGACAGCAAGATCTATGGTCCAAAATCGTTGCTGCATGCCAGCGATGCTCGGTATTATGAAAAAGCTAGATGCTTAAATAGTAAGTAATTAGGATAAAGTTTGGGGGAGGGAGCACTCAGTTCAGATTTATGAAGAAAAACAGTTGAAATTTCATCTTTAAAATTGAATTCTTGTTTAGTCACCGTGAGCTGCTCAGAAAAACACATAACAGTAAACTACCAGCCCGAAATCAATTTCTCGGGCAAAATGTACATGCGTGGCTATTCCGAAAGCTTAGAGTGTTACGTTCTCGGAAAAGACAAACAAATGATAACCTTGAAGATCCCGCTGTTTGAGGGCCAGTGCGGGATTACAGAGGCGAAAAGCGTTAATGGGCTAAATCGGTAGTTGCGCACTAGAATAACATTTGAACATCTACAATTACCGAGCCTTTCAGCACCCTACTCTCTGGTACCATGATCCTGCAATACAATCCCATAATTCAGATGCAAGGCGATCGAGTGATTAAGGTCGGGTGCATCTTTACTAATGAAAGCAAGGTCGTCCTCGGCACAGGAGTCAACTTCACAAACATGTAAGGCAGCCAGTCAAATAAACAAACCTAATTTACACCTTTGTTGTGACAGGTTGTACCCCAGTAGAGGCTCCACAATAATAAATTCATCATCCGTCCAGCCGACCGTGCAAATGAGAGTCGTCGACTTTTACAGCCAGGAGGAGGTGGCAGACACGCAAATCGGACAGGAGCTGCAGCTCGTGATTGAAATTAAGCCGGCAGAAGGTATTCATGTGCAATGTTTGCACAAATGCTGCAAGAAATAGAATTTCAGGCCCTTATGACATATGGGTAGGGCACTTGGTTGCGATGACCGAGCACGGAGAGGATTCTATTCTTTTACTGGACGACAGGGGCTGCCCGACAAACCTCAAGATTTTTCCCGGACTAACCAAAGTAATAAACAACACCACAAAGAAGCTGACAGGGAATTTCCAGGCTTTCAAGTTTACTTCGTCATCCATAGTGCGATTCAGCGTTATTGTACAATTTTGTCCGATATATTGTACACCAGTAAGCAAATTTTAATGTAATCACCAAACCAGACTGCATAACTATTTCAGGCGGAATGTGGAAACAATGTCATCTCTAATGGTAGAAGAAAAAGAGATATTGGATATCCGGTATCTGAAAATACCACCAGTACATTCATTAAGGAGCTCAACAGGCAGCAATATGACAATCAAGGCAGACAGGTCATAAAAATGCCTCTAGAATTCGTTCTAAGGGTTAGAAATGCGGATACTTTATCCGATCGTTTAATATATGGAGAGAACAATAAAATCTTAGTCGCAGGCTATGGTAATTATATCATTTAATTATATTGCTAACGCAGCAATTCATATTGTTGCAGATATAATCAAAAACGAAGTGTGCTTCGATTACTCACTCTTGCTTGGAATAATAATCACCTGGGTGTTAATTCAAATAATACTGGTTGTGGTCTGTATGCTAATGATTCGCCGATACAAGAAATACTACCGGCAAGAAAACACTGCGCAATCACTGGAAGAACTGTACAAGAATTTCGGACTCGGGTTTAGTAACTTGGAGCCGCGCCGAGTTCACTGGGCCGACAACGGCGACTTCACTTAGGTCAATTGCAGCGCAACTTAATGAATGTGATACTTAATAACACTATGTTGATATTTATTGTTCTCCGACTCTACATGTGTTCCAAATAGGCAATATTAGTAATTAATAATAAATCTATAAAGTACCGTTCAGCCTTGATTAGCTCGACTCGCTTTTGTACTGCGACTTTTTGAGCTCTTTAGTCAGCTCGATCTGCTGCTGCAGGTTGTACAGGTTTTCGGCTTTGCGCCTCTGCTGCCGTTCTATGTCTTTGAGGACACCCTCGTGCAGCTTGCTCCTAAAATAATCAACTAGTTAAGTCGGTTCTGCATCCTAACCTCATATTTACCTGTCCAGTTGCTGCTTGTAGTGGACATAGCCGATGATTGATACCGTCGTTGTGCAAGCCCCGAACAGAGCAATTTTTGAAGGTAAGGACATTAATTGTGAGGATACTTGCAAATGTGAATATAAAAAAAGTTATATACACAATCATTAAACATCAATGTTACCAACTTATATAGATCACATATGCCAATATGTGGTTATTAATGTTTACTTCTAGATGGTACTGTTGTAACAATTTCAACAAAACATTAAATAACGCCAAAAAAAGTAAAGAAACATTAATTTTATCAACCTGAACCTTAGTAGACAAACAAAACACAATATTAGTAATAACACATTTTTCTAGTAATTCTATTAAATTATTGACCTTAAAAAACAGAACACTACCTTAAAGTCTTTCCGTTTCGATGAGGTAAAGGCTGGGTTGGGTTGACAGTAAATTAAGGTTAGGATTAGGCTTAGGGGTAGCCATATTACATTAAAAAAACCAACTATTACTTTATTATTTTTACTCAGAGAGATTACAGAATAAATAATTAAATACCACATACTTGCAGACAGCCTCCTAGGTTCCCCTCGATGTACTTTTATAATTTATTAACCTCTGAAAAATTACACTTTTGCAGATTTAAACAAAAAGAGTCAGATGATGGGGGGAGCCACTCAATAGAAGTTTCTTTAACTCTTGTACACATTCTCTGCATTAGTTCCCCCTCGATTTCTATATTGTATTGTTAATCCTGGTCTTGTTACAGGAAATTGTTGCATTCGTCCAACATTGTAGTTATAAGAGTAGTTCACCTTGCTGTACATGTTTTTTCAAAGCCGACACATTTGTTTAGTGGAAACAAAAATGTAGAAAACCAGTTAAAACAGTAAAAGAAGAGAGTAACAATTTGGTAAATCTTCATTAGGGATACGTCCTGAAGAGAGTGGTTTATTGGCGAAGATTATCATAAAAGCTTACAAACTACACTAAAACAAATGCATGTATCTCTGCTTTCTTGTAAATACATGCAGTGAACATATTCTCATTTCAAAGAAACCAAGTCATATGGCAATGCATTTGTTGGTCTAACTGGTATCTTGAAAAATACTTTTTCTTTCAGAGTAGTGGCTTCACTTACTTCAGCATAGTAGTGATTCTCACACCTCACTCAAATAGGGTATGTAGAATTGCTTGAAAAATTACAAACTTACATTTTATTACAAAAACAATATTTACAATATCAAAATAAAAAATAAATTAAAACGAAAACGACTACTTCGGTATATAAAGTCTGTCTGAGAAGTACTTGGGACTGTGCCTAACCTTCTTCCCCCTCAACGCAACGGCAAAAGGCAGCAATGGCTTCCTGAGAAAAATCCCCTGGCCTTCCGGCGTCCACGCCAGCAAACTAATTTCACTTCCTGGCTGGCCAGTAATCGCCACCCAACCTGCTCCACAAAGCAAATTTCAAGCATGTGCTTGCAACTTCTGCATCTCCAAACTCACCTGCACTGGACAAAACCACATCGGCAGCAGACTTCTCGACGTGCTCTGCAGACACCTTCAGTAGCAATGGCCCAGCCTTTAGGCCAGGCCACTGCTTTAAGCGCTCGCTGGAGCCGCATGGCACTTTAAACGCCTCGGTGCCCAAGAATTCCTGGTACAGCGCTTCTGCGTCTTCGGTGTAACACAGTGTTATGGGCAAATCGTTTGCACAGAACACTGTAAATCTGCAAAGAGCTGTTTGTGAGTGAATTTTGGAGAGATTTCGAGTTTCAGTACTTAATAGGAAGCTTTCCACTTATGCAGTCCAGCCTTGCAATGCCCGCTATGAAGAGTGTTTGGCCGGTTCTTACGTTGAAGGTTTGTGGCCTGATCAGCATCTTGGGAAGAACCAGCATCAGTTCCTCAGCAGTAAATAAGTGGATCATCTATAAAAAACGCCAGAATTGATCACATACTTATATTTAATATTTTTAATTGTGGTTTTTCCTAGTGGTCATCTGTTTACATACTAATCACACCTGATAAAGTTTATAAATGACTTTTATCAAAAGAACGTATGTAGGTGATTCCCTAGTAGTCTCTTGTAGGTTTCTAGAAAAATTAGGCCTAAAAGAAGCCAAAAACTTTACTGTATATCAAAATCTCACATCATAGATGAATAATTATAAGAATCGGAATCAAAACGATTTGTATCTTTTTTTGATCTCGTTAAGCTAAAGTGTACATCAAAATAAATCCCTTGTAGTTATATTGTTATTATTATACAGCACGGAGCCGACGTAACTTGAAGAGTAGATTTAAAATGTATAAAAAAATATATTAAATCAATTGACATGCAAGGGTGACATCGCAATAACCCACAAAAATTTATGCACAGGAGAGAAAAGCCTTATGCTGTATGACTAAACTTTTTATTCGTGTTTATACTATACAAAGGCATACATCAATCAAAGCAGCTTCAAGAGCAGACTTTAAATATAAAAAAAATTTCCAAATCAATCTGAATTCAGAACTAATAATTTTTAAAACCTATACACAGGTGAGAAGAGCCTTATATCTATATGATTAAAAATTTCATATGGAGGAATATGTGAATTGATACAAATTCAAGCATAAATTTCAGATAATATGAAATTTTCAAAATTAATTTTAATTCAAAAGTCCAAATCATAATAACTTCAACTATGTATGAAGGCGTAAAGGCCTTCTATTATATAAGATGTTACCCCTTATTCGTATAACATAGTTACATGCCAATCAAGGCAGCATGAAGAATAGATTTCAAATATATTTTATATTCCTAGTTAAGAAATTGTTGCAGTGTCCAGTCAAGAAGTGCGCAATTGCGTCTCATCGCTATGCTATTTCATTCCACTTGGTCAGTTTTAGTCTCTTTGGAATGAAAGACAGAATAAGATAATCAGTTACTGTAATAAAAACATTGTCGCAGGTAACTCACTCATTCCTTTCCAGAACGAGACTGATATTTTGAACTACGTCAAACATTGGAATGATAGTCATACTGCTTAAATTGAAAGCTATCAAGATCTAGAGAAAAATGGGAGTTGTATCTCCTACTCTACATGAACCTAATCTGCGCCAGATTAGAAGAACATGCTTATCGCTACATGTTGAATACCAAATCTAGCAAGGATCAAAGAAAAACGAGTTGAAAAGTCAAAATAACGCAGTAAAAGTTCTATATGTATTTCCAAACTACATGGACCTATGTCAGATCTAATCAGCTAAATTAAGACAAGGTGGGGGATTTATCTAAAGAAATGGGGAACAAGTGAATCAGCATCTTTCTCCCAACTAGAATTTCATCAAGGGAAATTACACATCTCCTGTAGCTCATCCAAAGACAGGACAGTTCTGGCGCCAAAATCATCAGGAACATAACACAAAGATGAAAGTAATAGAATTTTCTTCTGACTGGTACAAGGATCTCCTGCCCAATTTGGACAACCGTTCTCACAGCACCATCCTTATCCCGTTCTGCATAGTTAATGGATATATAAAGCTCAGTCTAATGGACCAGGACTTTTTTTATCTTAAAATAACTTTTCAACACAGTAAATAGGAAAGGAAGAAATGGATGAAAATGACAAGAGGGTCGCATAAATGATAATTAATCTACTTCAAGCATTATTGGTCAACGGAAATGGGGGTCCCAATAAAATAAGTCAACATCCATTGTTGCCATAATTGTTGGGACAGGTGACAGGAAATTAAACGAATTTAATCTTAACAGTTCAAGGCTGTCTTGTGATCTATACCACATAAGAGGAGAAAAAACAGCAACTACTACTCCAGATTCGACTGGCTCTTTAAATAATTGTCAAGCTGTAGCAGTTTAATACAGCAATTGACATCATAAAGATGTGGAGCTGCGCAAATTTTTCTTCTCTAGTTATAGTTCTCAAGATTTATTTTATTGCAAGCCGGGGCTTGTATTTAAGAAAAATTTGTGTTTCCTTATGAGACTCAATTACTTGACGTCACAGATTGTTTTAAAGCCTCTGGGATTGGCAGAAGGACAACAACCCTTGCTGTACTAGATGGTCTATGATCCCTAAGTAAAATGTGTTCAAGTCGCATCTCAAGGGATGGAAACCTTGTATCAGATATTCAATAAAATTGAAAATGCAATTTTTAATTCGGTATCTTGGATGTTAATTCAAGTCAATATGATATATGTTAAAATTATAGGACAGGAGCATACCTTTAACGTGTTTCCATCCAATCGAAGGTACTCTCTAGAGTCACATGACAAATCAGTGGTTTGGTTGGTTAGAGAAGAAAGTTCCAAATTTGTATAGTTTGAATGGGTGAGAGTAGCTCTTTAAAGAAAAACTGCCATTAGCGCTATTTATATTGATTGTGTCCTGCAGGACCAATTCAAAATTGGATGTGGAAAATAAAAGTCTTGTGCTAGAATAATGTTTAATATCCAGGTCTGGCCAAACTTCACAAAACCTGAATGAAAAGAAGTAATCAAAAGAGAAAATTATGAAATCAGACCAAATCGACTCATTGCATTTGAATTAAAAAGTTTTAGAAGAGAATCTAAGGATAAAGAGTCAATCTTAATAAACAACACTATAAAGGCCACCTGTAAGAAGTATTCTTTCTCTCTCACAATTTGATTGAAGAGTTGGGGGATGTCAGAGTTCATCAAAAAAATAAAATAAAATGGGGACAGATTCTTGTCAACATCTTTTTAGCAGTAGCAATACTTCTTAGCCTTCTTTTAGAACTCAAGCTTTTATGTTTGGGGCTTTAGTTGTTAGACCATGACTCGGGAACTGAAGCTAACAGGATTATGTGCTGGCAAAATGCTCCTGAGTCAATGGTGCTGCAGGATAGGGTTATCTACTTAATTGGCCACCTCTTTTTAGTAATAATTTCTGGAACCAATAAAAAAAATTGATGATAAATTAATATAGATTTTTATAGTTATAACGGTGGTGGTGCTATCAAAAATTGGAAAGTTTTTGAGCACTGGAAAAGATTCATCAAAAGAAACTGCAAGTCCTTATGCATTAAGATTTTGTATTCGATTTTCTTTTTAATCTCTAGAATAAACTCATTTTGAGCCTAACAATCCGATACAATAGAAATGTTGACCTGATCACCCACATTGTATGGGCAAAATCTGTACAAAAATTAAATAGGTCGTCAACAACCATAGTACATTTGGATTCTATTTTATATAAAGTAACAATTACTTTACTGAACACAAATAATGTGAGATATTTTTTCGAGGCTCTTTATCAATCTTACAAATAGCTCTGGTAAATCTTGGGGAAGAGTTAGAAAAGCTTGGGAGGAACATAAAGCAAGCATTGATATAGAACAGCGCTCAGCATCCCAAAATCTGGCTGAAATAGTACCACAACTGTTCAGGTGTTCTATAAGACTGTTGGGCAATCTTTGCAAGATTACCATTGTTTCAGTCACTATTGACGTTGACCTAATTTTTGATATTCTTCATTATCACTATTATTATTTGATGTGTTTTATCTGCTATTACCTTATCAAATAGATCTAATGTCTCTATCAACTCCAGCTTGTAAAAAGCTTTTCCTTATTGTACCTCAAATTTCTTATACAATAGTGTTATAATTAGACTATTGCCAAGGTATTCACTCTTGAAACTTCTCTAATTAACAACAGCTAGTCTTGCTATGATCTGAAATTATAAACTTCACACCATGTGTAGTATAAGAGAAAGAGAGAGACAGTAACTTATAAAGACAACAATGTAATTAGTTCACTAAAATTTTGTTGTGAAAAATAAAAACTTTCTCAGCTGAGCAGAAAATGCCTACATTAAAAATCAATACAACTTTGGTATGCTTTCTCAACAAACAACACCATAAACGAAAGCAGTTTCACTACTTTTAACAAATGGGAAACACACTGACAAATACTGCAATGGAAATATATGACAAATCAGTTATAAAAGACAAGCTGAGGTAGGATTCTGAAAGACATCAACAAATTCTTGTATGTTACTGGATAGAATTCGTTGTTGAAGATTAGGAGCAATACTAATATGAAGAATTAGTTGACATATCAGTAGTTATGAAGTCATTGTCTGTTTCTGGAAACTGAAAAAGCAGTGCCATCTACCTACAACACAAAGTGCAACATTGTTCCTGATATAAACCAATTATGCTGCACATGGAACCATCCACAGAATATGTCTACTTCATAACATTGCATGGCTCATGTTTCAATGTGATTACCATCCACAAAATCATCCAAAGATGCTTGGATTTAACAAGTATTACGTAGAGAAGCAACAATAAATATTGCACCTGATCTGGTTGAACCACTCCTGGAGTATCATAACACCACTTGCTGGCAGCAAAGTCCGGATCCTTCTCATCGAGTCCCATGCCCACTCCTCCCAAGTCAGTCCTGCAGTTCTTCAACGTGAATGGATCGGTTAATTTCGATGTGACGCCCGGTGTAAACGTCCTCTCAAGATGCCCTAATAAAAACATCAATGATTAATACTTCAACTGTTGATTGATGAAAAAACTACCTATAAGTGCAGCATATTTCGGATCGCGAGTCTCTCTCAACTGCATCTTCTGAAGCTGCTCCTCCTTCACTTTCAATCTGCTGAGAGACATCAATCGCTTCGCACGCACATGCAGTTTCCACCCTGCAAACGCTCAAGTAACAGCAGGCAGCTACAGTTTCTTTTCAATACCTGCAGGTCGTAAGATGGGGAACTTCAGCAAGTTCAGCGTCGTTCCCGGCCATATGCTGGTTGTGGCTCTTTGGACGAGGTCGACAGCTTTTACTTTACAAAAGTCGGACTGCAATAGGCAGTTAAATAAGCTGGACTTTCCGACATTCGTGCAGCCGACTATATAAACATCACCTCTCGTTGCCCATATCTTATGGATCTTGGTTATCAGCTCCTCTACACCCCAGCCCGTTTTGGCCGATATCAGGGCGGTGTGCACAATATTGGCTGCGGCTTTGGTTCCGAGCATGTCGCGCACATTCTTTGCGAACGTCTGCCGTATTCGATCGACATATCCTTCTTCGTCTTGGGAAAGCAAATCTATCTTATTGCCCACCAATACTATCTGATTCTTTGTCCCTAAACAACAAAACAAATACTGGTACGATGATAATAGTAAATTATAGCAATACCTATTATGTCCGTCAGTGTAGGCCAAACAGAACATGGAAAATCCAGCAAGTCCACTAGCAGAAGAACTAGAGCTTGCTTCTCCTTGATCGTTTCCAGTACCTTCGGGTAATCTTCTGCAGACACTCGCACTTGCAAGGCAAGATTATAGTGATTAAGAAAATGACATCGCTGACATATAAGGCCTTTTAAGGGGACACTGCCTTTACGATGGCTATTTTTGAAAATTTCTGAAGGAATGTAACCTGGAATTGAAGTGTCCTGCAACAAAAACTATTAACACATTTCCAATCATTTGTATAGATTATTACTTTGCAATGTAGTAATGCTCCACAACCACCACATGGCACATTACTGATACTTGCGTTCGGATCGGGAGTTCCATAATTTATCTTCCATTGATCAATGCTCCCACTTGTTTCTTCATCGTCCCCCTCGTAATTCTCATAATCGACCATCCAGTTACTGTAACCGTAGCTTTTGATTGTATGCCATCTTTCCTCAACTTCCTTTGCAGTACGATCGGTTATGTTCTCAATTATGTCTTTAGGTGTTTGATAACTGGCATTGGAAAATACTGAAGAATTCGATGGGGTACTAAAGGGGAAATGTACAGGTGTGGGTTCGGATTTCTCAAACGCATCATCTTCGTGGTTGTTTTCAGAGAGGTACTTCAAAATTATGGGCAGCGGCTCGACAGACTGCTTCTCGAGTTCCTCTTCCTTCATCGCTTCCTCCATTTTCCTGCGCTTGAAGAAGCTGGTCTGCACGGTCACGCGGTTCACGTATGTGTTGTATATGATTTTGCTTTCGAATTTCTCCAGCGAGTGCTTCAGCTGCTCGTTCTCCACGTTTTTGTACTGTAACTGTACTTTGTCGAAAAGCAGCTTGTTCATGTGGAACTGCCTTCGAATTAGTTGAAGGGACTGTTGCATGCCACCGTATCTAATTTTGAACATCGTTTCCAAATTTTAATTACAAAAGACCAAGTTCTTCGACTTAAGCTCGTTTTCTGTTTAAATTCTTGTTCTAACCTCAATAATACAGGGCGTTTCGAAAATATATAAACAGTAATGCACAAAAGTTTTGTCTCGTTCAACTCGTATAGCACAATTATAAAAAATCGTTCTTCAACCTCAGTTACTTCAAATGAACTTGTGATTTTCTTTCAATTAAGTATGTTTGTAATGGTTTAAAAAAAAACGTAATATCACAAATATTACTCGCCAAGAATGAGAAGAATCATTCACTATACAGGGAAAGCAGAACCATTTTTCCTCTAAGGGCATACTTTCAACACATGGCACAAATGTTTTGACCTGCCTATGCTACGTAACAGAAGAAGTTACCGTATATTCTTCCAGTCGATATTCCATCCTTTTTAACCCAAAAATATCATTAGCTTTCTTTAAGTTTGCAAAATACACGTGTTAAAATTGCCATTTCAAAAATATTTTGATGGTTTCGTTTCAAAATTTTTAGATTTCATTAGTTTTATTATTCTCTAACAATTTTTTAAAGAAGAGAGGTAGAAAACGAAGAAAAAACAATCAAAATATGCCTTCTTAATTTATTATATTGCTAGATACTATTCTTAAATTTTTAGAAATGGGCGGACTTTAAAGAACGTGATAGTTGCGTTGAACACAGCACAACAGTGAGGTAAGAAGTGAAATATAAAACATGGGGCCGGCGAAGAGATTGCTCTGTAAGCAATCCCAGAACGAACTTAAAAATTCGAAATCGAATATCTCGAAAATTATTCGACATAGAATTTTTTCGACTTCATTTTCGAATTCAGCGTAAAATTTCCTATAAGAATCACATTTAAAATCGTAATGTCGAAAATTTTCCCGAAATTCGAAGTCGAATATCTCGAAAACTATTCTTTAAATATTCAGTGAGTGGGAATTACGCCGATATAATTTTTCAGTGATTTTCCATAAAGGTCTATGAAGAAAAATAGACAAACTGTCAAAATGTAAATTATGATAGTACTGTGATTATATAAAGTAGCTGTAAAATTTATGATATGTATGCAATCATACAAAAACAATGTTTTTTCACATTTATTTAAGTTATTTATAAACAAACTTCCATAAATAAATAACATTTATACCACCCTATAACACAGCTCTTTATTTCTTGTATTTAACAACTTACGCATATTCATCCAGCTTACACAGCTTGTACCACTTTAATTTTGTCATTTGTGTTGCTGTTACTTTTGTGGCCCTTGCTGTACCTCTTAATGAATAAACTAATTTTGTTAGCCAGCTCTTCGGGATTATTTAAGTGCAAATGGTGGGTTCCTTTCGGCGAATGGTACTCGACGTTTTTGTTGTGGCCTTCGATAAAGGCAAACGTATCCAGCATCAGCGGGCGTATCGACTGGAGTTGGGAGGTCTGTCCCAACGAGAAAAAGAGTGGACAGATAATTCTCCGTGCGGCCATTAGAACGTCTTCCTTTGAGATATAGGCCAAAGCCCCAACTTTCAACCTAGGGTCTCGAGTGAAGTAGAACTTCCCAGGGCTGTCATCTGAGGGCGCTATGTTCCGCCTTAGAATGTACTTGCACATCTCCTTATCAATAGATTTCCTCGAACCTTCAAACAGTAACTGCTCCAGCTCCTCAAAAGTGTAGCTGGGGCGTACACCACTGCTCACAACCTGCGCATCATACTTCAAGAACTTGTTAATGGTGTCTGCCATGCCTTCTGGTCGAGCGCTTTTCTCAGCTCGAAAGGGGCACAAGGCATCAATGCAAATCAAGAAATCTACGTCGTTCGGGTACAGGGTCGTGTAGATAAAACTGCTTATGGCTCCCAGTGAATGCCCCATGAGGGACATCTTTGGCCAACCAAAGTGCTCGACTATTCTCCGCATAAATATGGGCGAGTCAAGCCCATGATAGAACATACCAGGGGGATATGGGCTTGTGTAGCCGTGCCCTGGCAAATCGAGCGCCAAAACGGCCGTGTCGAGTGGAAGCAAGGGCACAAGCCTGTCAAACGTGCCACAGTTGTCCTAAAACCAGGGCAAAGATTATGTCATCTGGTCTGCATGCACTATTTTACCTGCCAGCCATGTAATGCGACGATGGGCCGCACGTCTTTCGGACCCCACCACTTCCCTGCTATTTCACCTAAGACCCATGGTATTCTTACTTCCTCACATTGTCGATTCTTTGCAGAATAGTTACGAACAGAGCCTACAGATCGAAGAAGTTTGGAAAATATGACCATGCTGCTGCTAATGTGAGCTGCTCGCATTGCACAAGTATGCAATTAAATATCACAGATTTACTGGCAAGGAACTGAAATAAGTAAGTTCCATTAGGGACTATCTAAATTTTACCGAATACATTTAAAGGCAGAGCACACAAAGCAGGAAACATTGTGACAAAAAAATGGAATTAAACTTGTTAAAGAGAATTTCCTTAAATTAAATAATGACATAGGCGTTATATAAACATTATGCTTTGTTAGCAATAATAATGTTTAATTAGTAGAGTATTTTAAAGTGATAATAAAATCAAATGCATTGGTACCACTGGTCTTGAACATTTGAAAACACTACAGTGCGTCGCATTGTTTAATATCAATAACTCCGAGGCATGTGCATGATGTAGTGGTATTGACATTGGGTTTGCATAAGCCGGCTATCATTTCAAATTGGTATTAGAATAGTGTTGGAATATGAGACCACACAAACACAACATAATTATATACAATTACATAAGCAGATGAACAATGGAAAAATTAATGCAATAAGAATCACTAGGTATAATCACTAGTCATTGCTTTTATGAATTATAAAAATGATGATAAAGAAACTGAATAAAAACAACCTTAATACGGTTGCTTTGAAGTGATGATCTTAAAGAATTGTCAACGTTTTTTTTTTTGAAATTGATCTATACTCACTTGTAATAAATCTCCTGTTAATTATTTAGTTTTAAGTTTTAATGTGTTGTATAATGCTGCCTTAGTTTTCATGGACTTCGAACTGAGCCACAGGTTACATATACTAGATAAATCACTTAAATGGGAGGATTAGCAATAAACCATTTGGTGAGGAACTTGGCTAAAACTTTCCCCTGCGAAATTTGTAGGGCGCTGCAGTTGAAAAATTCACTGAATGTTGACTTTACAAACTATGCGAACACACTTGCTTAAACAAGGAAAAATATATATGTTTACCTAATGTGAGCTTAATTGTTACAACGTTAACTATTCACCATTGTAGTTATAATTTTGTGATTGGAATTTCAGTGTTTTTGTGTCGTATAGGTTAAATAGTATAATATATAGTAATATATAGAATTCGTAGATCGTAGATTGTACTATAGAATTGTCGTTTATAGATTGTTTTGTGTGTATTTGCTTTTGATTGCTTGTGTGTGTGTGTGCTTGTTTATGTTGGAAGTAAAATATAAAAATACATGTTGTGTTCCTGGATGTAACGACAAGGAAAGCAAAAGACGTCGCTCTCCAAAAGATGCAGAATTATGTAAACGTTGGACCGAAAGTGTTAAGCTTGTAAATTTTGAAAATTTTACACTGACTCAAATTAACAGGTCATTTTATGTGCCATTTGTAGTAGTAGGTACCGCGAGAGGACTTAGGAGGGATGCTGGTCCTACCGTTCATTTGGAGTGTAAGCTATAAGACGATTGAATTATTATAATGAATAAGGTGAAGTGTTATATTGTTAGTATTACCTGAAAATGATGAAGTTGAAGAGGCTGCTAAAAGAGTAGAAAACAAAGACGCCAGCAAAATTGAAAGTGAAGGTAATGGCAACAATCATACTAAGTTGTTCATATAATACCATAAATAGTTCCTTGCTTTAAACACAAAACTATTCTCTGTAAGTTAACTTGTGATTGGTAACATTTGGCAGTTCATTTAATGTTATTTGTAAGATAAGATTGCATAG